>FR997802.1:16102356-18502356 GCA_905475355.2 Clostera curtula
TGGAGAAATCCAGATCACAAGAAAAGGAAAACTTGATACAAAACCCTGTGCGAAAGGTGGCACAATTTATCGGCTATGGAGAAGAAGAATAATTATACACAGACTGATATTAAGAATACGCAACGTCACTAATCCTATCCTGAAGGTCAGATCACCAAGCCGCAAAAAAAAAACTTAATAGAAACCCTGTGCCCGTTTTGCAAAAGCGGCAGAGAAGGCCGATTCCCAGCCATTAATTTGGCTATACTTTTTCTCAGCCCATAAATGACCCACTCCGGAGTCAGGCGTTCTCCAACTACATGGAGTGTAATTAGCCAACTGTGTCACGCCGGCCAGACGGTTTGGCATAGGGTTTCGTATAAAATTTTCCTTCTCTTGCGGATAGATGTTCGGCCTTATCATTTAATTTTGTCGTCTCTTACGACACCCTCAGGAAGAATTAGGGTGGAGACACGGCTCAAATCAGTGATGGGTAATTTATAGGCTAAAAAGACAATAGTAAGTACCTATAACCATACTTTAAACATACGACGTCTACCAAAACACGAGAATTTTCGCTACAACATGACCAAAACATTATCTACGTGATATGCACATGCAATCGAAGTGAACGTGTATGATAATTTGTCTTGCGACATGGTCTCAATGCCAAAGCTATTGTTAAGATGACTCTTGAACTTCTCTAACATTGGGGATTGATAACGATTATTCGATATTGTCTTTGCCACCTTTGTGACTTAACACAGGCCTTTGACCCAAACCTTGGGCCAAGTGACAATGGTAGATCTCATTTTACATGTATACGTACTTTTTAGGTTTTGACATCACTACAAACCGAGGTTCAGTGTGGTGACGGATTTAGAATTTAAAATGTCACCAACCTACGCCATACTGAGTGTCGTAAGAGACGACTAAAGGAACGCAAAAGGCAGATCACCTAGCTACTAGAAAACTTAATAGAAACCCTGTGCCAACCCGTCTTGCCAGTGTGGCACAGTAGGCCAATTACCCTACGTGAATTTAAAGGAGGCCGGAGTCGGTAGTGGTTAATTTATGGGCTAAAAGGACGACGAAGTTGACCTGATGGTGAGCGGCTACTGTTGCATGTGGACATTTATACGATGAGAATGGTCACAGTTCCTGCAAAGATGGAAAGCATGCCAGTAAGACCTTCCACTGCCAACAACATGCTACGGCGTAGAGCTCCGGGGACTTTAGTTACGTGCAATAATGTGGTGTAATTTGAGCTCGGTATTCTGTTAGGTGGAGTTCTTTCTCGAGAGAGCTAACTACTACTACTATTCTGCCCATACATTACCCACTGCTGAGTCGGCCTCCTCCCATTGCATAGAGAGTAATTAACCAGGCCAGACGGCAAGATGGGTTGGCACAGAGTTTCGTTTCTAGTTCTCCTTCTCTTGCGACTAGGTTTTCGGCCTTGTCATTTCCTTTTGACACCCTCAGGATAGGATGGGGTGCTGACACTGTGTATTCTAAATCTGTCACCACACGTTAAAAATTAAGAATCTATTAATTATCTTAGGTTTTCGCGATTAATACACATTGAAATTAAACACTTTTAACGGATTTATCGCATGTTTATCACAATTATAGGCGGTAGATTTTAACTGTTTCTTTGTACTTTTGAAGACAACTGTCATCTAGTCCGTTAAAAATTGTTTAATTTCAATGTGTAATAATCGCGAAATCCTAAAAAAGCTATTAATTAAATGGAACATGGAACGTTTTACTGTCACACTAGCTGATATGATCAACCTTTTTGTAGGTTTTGGCACAAAGGCCGAAAATATTAGGGCGGCCATCTTTACATGACTAGTGAGGGCACACTTCTTAGTGAAATCGATTTGTTTCTCGATTCGATATTTAAAAAATTAAAAATAAAATCCAACAGGCTGTTATAAGTTTGACGTGTCTTGGTGGCACCGTGGCTGTTAATCCGTTGACAGCTAAAAAATGTTGACAGCTGATGGAGTTAGAGTGCACAAGACCCAAGACCATATCGACGGGTGCAAAATAAATAATTAGTAAATTTTAGTTTAAGTAGGTACATACAATCGTTTTAATAAAACAATTCTTAACAATATGACATTCGTACGTAAAAAATACCAGATACGTATGTTCTATAAAATACTACGAAGTAAATACGACCAAGTAAAGTTGGTCGTATTGACACGGGGCCGCGGGGCTTTCCCGTGCATACACAAAATGTCAGTTGACACGAACTTGTTCTGTAATAGATCTATCATTAATTAAAATATGTTAGGTAGTATTGTCCATATAAATTAAATGTTTAAATAAAATCATATTACAGTAAATTAGTCAATGCAATTTATACACGAAATTTAAAGTCCCTCGTATATACGACCAACTGGCAGTTGACTTTTAAAAAATACAATGTAGATGCGAACAACTGCAAAACTTCGTTAAACATCAAGACATTACCGAAATAAACATCATTTATAAATGAGTAAGAGTGTAAAGATGTATTAATAAAGTTTACAGAAAAATCGATTCATTAATTAAAAAAAAAACACTTTAAGATCTTTTCGCTCTCCTGTAAAATAGCTATTTTGCAGATAACAGGCGTCCTATTGCCATCGGTCGTGCGATGGCGCGATGCGATTTTATCGTGCGATGAAACCGATCGCGCGATGTCCTATTGCGCTTATTCGATGATCAATAATAATATTGTAAGTTTTATCAATCAATAATAATATTGTAAGTTTTATTGAAATATTTTCACTTAATCTTCTTATTTTATTCAAATTCATTGCAATAATAGCAAACTCTTTGTCATTTTTAAGCCTGTTTTTATAGTTTTTATTCCATTTATTCCAAATTCTCTTCAAATATCATCTTACGAATCCATGCAATCGAACCATATGACATTTAGTAGATATCAAAATATTTTTAACACACGGTCGTCCGATCAATACGATGCGCTTAAACAATTTGGTCGCATCGCATGATTGCACGACCTTCAATAGGACATTAAGTAAATATCAGTATGTTTGATCGCACGGTCGCACGATCATTTTCGTCGGACGGACGCATCATCGCGCGAGCGATGGCAATAGGACGGCGCCTCACTCTTTTTACTCCCGTCGATATATGTATTTAATAATTTAAGTGTGTCAATTAGTTTTGTTATGGTCATTTTAGTAATGTTTTTGGAATATCTCCATTTTATAATTTTTATATGTATTCTTAAAAAAATAGTTATTTAATAGCATGGTTTTATTAATTTAAGTTCGTATATCTCTTTAGTTCATTTTTGTTATATTTATGTCAATGTGGTTTCCTTTAATTAGAGAAGCTTAGGAATGTTTTATTGAATCTTCTCTTAGCCTCTGTACGCACTAGCGGCAGGCCTAGGCCTAGCCGAGCGGCCTATTAACCGCCACAAAATTTCAACAGCCAGTGCGTACAGACATCATCATTTCAGCCAAAAGACGTCCACTGCTGGACATAGGCCTCCCCCAAGGATTTCCACAAAGGCCGGTCCTGGGCCGCCCGCATCCACTGCTTTCCGGCGATCTTAACCAGGTCGTCGGTCCACCGTGTGGGAGACCTACCAGCACTGCGCCTTCCGGAACGCGGTCGCCACTCGAGGACTTTTCTGCCCCATCGGACGTCGGTCCTGCGAGCTATGTGCCCTGCCAACTGCCACTTAAGTTTGGCAATCCGGTGGGCTATGTCGGTGACCCTGGTTTTCCTGCGTATCTCCTCATTTCTGATTCGATCTCGCAGGGAAACTCCGAGCATAGCCCTCTCCATTGCCCTTTGGGTGACTTTGAGCCTTCTGATGGAGCCCATAGTGAGCGACCACGTCTCAGTTCCATATGTCATTACTGGCAACACACATTGGTTGAAGACTTTTGTCTTCAGACACTGCGGTATTGTGGACGAGAAGATCTTTCTTCTTTGCGTACAGACATAAGCGGTTGCATATTAAACTAGAAAAGCGGCAGGCCGCGCGGCTAGCCGCCTAGGCGGTTCAACCGCTAGTGCATACAGGCGCTTATATTTGAATGTGTATTGTATTCTTTGTTGGAAATCCAAAATAAATAAATAAACGAAAAGACAGATTGTGTTTCGGTTTTTTCTTTATTGAAAGGATTATCATAATCTTTACATTTTAATAACTAGATTATTAAAGGAGTTGGCCTCGGATGGCAGACGGTAATCGCTTCGTGTAAATACTGGTAGTTACCTAAATCAGATTACACTGGTAGTGGCAAGGTCATTCCGTAGTTTTTGAGGTTATTCGTTACAAACGTACAGACATACAGATCTTTCCTCTCTATAATGTTATTATCATCACCATCATCATCATTTCAGGCAAAAGACTCTGGTTGGACATAGGCCTCGCCCAAGGATCTCCCCAAATCTATATATCTATAATTCTACTGTACGTGTGAATGTATGTATGTCACTGAACTCCTCCTAAACGGCTGGACCGATTTGAATGATTTTTTTGTATGCGTTTGGGTGGCACCGAGCATGGTTTAGATTCACAAATCAGCCCGATAGATGGCGCGGCAGTCGGCAAACGAATATCATGCAGGAAAACGTCTGCCCGGTCAGCTAGAGTTAGTAAAGATTTATTGAATTCACTATGCTATTAAATTAAACTCCATGTAATACTTAATAGTCATTCACACAAATTAATAATTATGCATAGAGTGAAATACTAATCTATTTTATTAAAGATTGGTTTGCAATATCTGACATAAAATATTTATTACAGAGTCTAGACACAATTTTTCGCAAGTGGATCAAATTATTTATTTATTTTTATTTTAATACTTCATGCAAAATACATTGGCGGACTTAATGCCTAGAGGCATTCTCTAACAGTCAACCATAGGGTGGAGCAGAGAATGACTTGGGCTAGATGCACTAAAATAATAAGACTTCAGTGTAGTGAGCTAACTAAAAATAAAAATACATACACAAACAGTCAGAATATACTAAATTTATACGGTGAAGAATAATACATACAAAATAAAATAAAAATGATAATAATATATAAAATAATACATAATTATACTAAATAATTATACTACATAAATACATTAGGTATAATACTAAAATTCATTTTGAGAAGAATCAAAAAATTTGTTCAGACAGTATTTTCGCAACGCAACCTTAAAAGAATGCAGAGAGTTGGCCATTCTGATTTCGAGGGGGAGAGCATTCCACAGAAGAACAGATTGAACGAAGAAAGTTGAGTGAATGAAGTCGGATCGGTGTGAGGGACATTGAAGGAGACGATTATTTGAAGAACGGAGATATTTAGCATGGTTAGAGGATAGATAGTCAAAATGCGAAGATAAGTAAGATGGGGGATGAGATGAGAAAAGTAAGGAGAACAACATTGTGAGAGCACGCATTTCTCTCCGCTGTCTAATGGGCAACCATTTTAAAATAACGCGGTACTTGGAGATGTGATCGAACTTACGAAGGTTGAAAACGAATCGAATGCAGTTATTGAGAAGACGGTCAAGTTTGTTGAGGAGATCAGCATTCAGGTCATAATAGCACACATCACCATAGTCAAGTATGGGAAGGATTAGGGTCTGTACAAGCGTTGCCTTTAAGTTAGCTGGCAAGAAATTCTTGAGTCGGTATAGTGAACGCAGCGATCCGGTGACCTTTTGGCTGACGCGAGCAACTTGGTGTCTCCAGCTTAGGTCCGCATCTAAAATGAGACCAAGATCATTGACGCTACTGCTGAAGGGTATTATACAGCCGTTGAATATTAGAGGTGGTAGCATGTCCGTATTAAGTTTGCTAATGATTCTGTGACTCCCTAATATAATGGCCTGGCATTTGTCTGGGTTAATTGCGATGCCGAACATATTCGCCCAGTTCTTAATAGCCGTCAAATCACGGTTGAGTGCATTAATGGCATCGGGCATGCAATCAACCGCGGCGTGAACGTACAGCTGCAAGTCATCAGCATACAGATGATACGAGCAATGAAGATAATTGACTATAAAATTAATGAATAGTGAAAATAGTAGTGGAGATAAAATACCGCCTTGAGGAACGCCACTATCTAAGTTGCACCAGGAAGAGGATACCTCCTCTACGCAAACAGACTGCTGGCGCCCCTGAAGATAAGATGAGAACCATTCCAGTGATTCGGGAGAGACCATAAGATAGGAGAGGATAGAAAGGAGAATGTCGTGATTGACGGAGTTAAAAGCATTCGAAAAATCTACCAAAACTAAAATAGACAGTTTGGTTTTCTCCATAGCAGCCTTAACATCCCCGGTAACCTTTAAAAGAGCGGTGACAGTGCTGTGCCCTGGCCTAAAACCCGATTGTAACGGTGTTAAAAGATTATTCAGGTGAACAAATTTAGAGAACTGCTTGTGGGCACAGACTTCGAGTACTTTTGACAGGAAGGGAAGGATAGAGATGGGACGGAAATGATTCGGAAGTGACGGGCTAGCAATTTTGGGAAGAGGTCGAACGTAGGCTTTCCGCCATGAGGAAGGAAAAGAACCGGATGTAAGTGAGAAATTGATAATATGGGATAAAGTCGGTAAGAGGTGATCGAGAATAGTGACAATCATTCTCCGACTAATGTTGTCGCACCCCACCGCCTTGGATTTAATTGACAGGATTATCTTTTTGATCTCCCCGGCATCTACTGGAGAAAAAGTAAAAGGATTTATTTCGAGGCGCGCTAGACCAGCTATATTGTTGATTGTATTAAGTTTGTTTAGACGATCCAGACAAAAGGAAGTTGAGAAATGTTTATTGAGGTCATCTAAACTGATAGAATTTGGAAGGTCTAAAAGTCGCTGTCTACCGATACCTAGCGTTCTCAAGAACTTCCAGGTATCAGAAGACGAAGAGGAAGAAATATTGTTGAGTATATGGCGGCGCTTTGCATTACGTACCATCTGGTTGCATCGATTTCTTGCAGCTTTGAAATGGAGCCAGTTTTCATCGCTTCGGTCCCTTCTAAACTTACGGAACGCTCGGTCCCTACGTCTCCTGGCCATTTGAACACCCTTTGTCATCCAAGGTGCAGGTAGTCGCTTTAACCTAACTCGCCTGACAGGGGCATTTGCATCATATAGCTCCGTAATTGTACGTGTAAGAATTTGCACCTTATCATCAACTGACACAGCCTCCAGTAACGGATTCCAATCAATAAGTCTCGCATCATTGTCCAATTTGTCGAGGTTCAACCGAGCAAAGCAACGCCTGTACAAGACTCTGGGCTGTGGTTTAGGAGGTTTAAGGATGTAGGATAGGTATATGAGGTCGTGGTGAGAAAACCCTGGTGCAACAAGTTGACCATGAGCGGAAGTGAGGGAGGGATTTGAGGTAAGTATTAGGTCAAGCCACGTGTCCTCACCTATAATATTATGATGAGTGGCTTTTAGCGGCATGATATGGAGGTGAGCCGACTCGACCGTATGAACGAATTTCCGAGTGCGAGGAGAGGTGGGAGCAAGGATATTGATATTGAAATCGCCCATGATGACGTGGTGCTCATACGCTGACCCCAGCGATTCTAAAACCGATTCGAATTCGGTGGAGTAGTCAATAGAAGGTGGAATGTAGACGACCCCAAGGAGGATTTTGACACCTTTGACACAAACCTCAAGAAAGAGAAATTCCGCAGAAGCCGAATAGTGAGTGGAAGACGACGAAACAGTTTTGAAAGGAAAATCACTGCGGAGGTATATAGCAACACCACCCCCTCCCTTTCCAGTTCGATCGTTACGAATTAGAACAAAACCAGGGAGAGAGTATGAAGTGGACGGGAGATGAGGTTTGAGCCATGTCTCAGAAATCAGTATGGCGTGCGCATTGGTATCGGCGAATGCCTCATAAAGGTCGCTAAAGTGACTTGGTACACTTTGTGCATTGAGATGACAAATATTAAGCAATCGAGAATTGGAATCATTGAACTTGATGCGCAGGCAATCACCTAAGGTTTCAGTTGCAGAGCAAAAACTGTCATCACTGACTGATGAACCTGTGTCACCAGCAGAAAAAAAAGATTCATTATCCGAGGATATCATAGCAAACAATAAATAAAATAAATATATGCAAAATATGATATTATATAAATATATGAATTATACAAAGATATGCAAAGTGCAGACGATAACTAAAAGCGTTTGCATCTCTGCACCACCCGCCAGCGAACAGTAACAAACAAAACAACACGTAGCACTACGACAAAACATATCAATCCTATATCAAGCACAAACCGCAAGAAAACAAGTCTTCAAGATGTCAGTAAAGTGTCAAACTAGAGCAAACAATTTGACAATTGCGAAGTAAACAAACTAAAAAAATTATTTCCGCGGCTTACTCGCTCCAGTCACCGTAATATTTCGACTCCCCCTTGTTGCTGGTGATGCGCTCTGGACCTTCGGGAACTTAGATGTCACAGAATGTAATTCGGCCAGCGAGGAACACTTGTGGCGGCTATCATCCGGAGCTTTGAGACATATAGTGCCATCCTGGGTCCAAACAGCTCGCATACCGAAGTGTACCCGGGCCTTGGCGAAGATATCTTGTCTTGTTTTAGTGAGGAACTCCCTCACAGTAATGGAGGATCCCTTCAGGCCCTTCTTTGCTTTCCACACCAACGATTTAAAAGCCATATCGCAGAATTTGACAAGTATGGGTCGATGGTGGTCTTTGGATGGCCCTCCTAGTCTATAACAGGCCTTGATGGTGGAAGCAGTGACAGTATCCAGTGAGAGCTTTTTATGCACAATATCAAGCACAGAGGCCTGACAGTCTTCCTTGTCAACTTCAGGAACTCCTAGGAAGATGAGAGCCTTTCGCCGATGCCTGGTCTCGATGACATCCATCTGATGAGCACATTCTCCTATTTGTTGCCGGAGTAAACCCATCATGCTAAACATGAGCTCCCTAAAGACCCGGAACTCATCAGCTACCTTGGCCACGGTGTCCTTAGCAGGCCCTGCACATTGGATCTGTGTGGCTAGTTCATCCATCTTCTTCATCAACTTTTCCTCAAGTGTGACCTGCAGAGCCATTACTTCAGTGTATTGTGGCATTGTGCTATTTGTGGGGTAGTGATAGATTCAAAAAGTGAATGTTAATTTGAGCAGCTGGCAGGTGGTGAAAATAACTCAGCTGTTCTTACATTAAAAACACTGCAAATGTAAGTAGTTGTGTTTTGACTTCTAACAACAATTTCTCAGTATGTTGCAGGTACAATTTGTTATTAATTATATTTTAAATAAACTGTTATAATTGAGTAAACTTGTGTACTTTTTCTACATCTACCCGAAAAAATTAATTTGTTTTGAAATGTTCCCCTGAACTTCTCTGTGGAGTGGCATTCCGAACCGGTGGTTAAAAACTAAATGATTGATTATTTATATTTTTCTCTCAATTTTTTTTTTCTACTATTTGAAAGCATTCGCAAGCATTAATTCGAATAAAAAACATTTTGATTTCGATAGTGATCAGGTTTAAAAAGAACCGGGAAGTATAGTATAGAGTCATTCTTCTGGTAATGGATTTAGAATACATGGTGTCACCACCACATTCCATCCTGAAGGTGTCGTAAGAGCCGACAAAAGTAAATGACAAGGCTGATAAACTAGCCGCAAGAGAAACCTTTTTTTTTTTTTGAGACTGGTAACCCTTTATGGGTCCCCAGCCGCATTGGGGTCACAGCTGGCATATGTGGGACTCCAAGGCTCGTTAAGATGGTGATTTGTGCCTTGGTTACCCACTAAACCCTCGTCTATGTCCCGACCCGCGCTATATCCCTGTGGGTCCTATTTCTCCACTGGGTGAATTTGAGCGCCAGGGGGAGATGCTGCTCGACCCTATCTATCAGGCTCCATTCTGGAGCATCCCTTGCGTGGAGCTCTGAGGCTCCGTCGGTGTCACACCCAAGGCATGTGGAATGACACCGTCCCTCCCAGGGTCTCCTCTCCTACGGGTGAGCAATTTCCCCTAATCACTCACCCGGAGGCCCCGGTTAGGGGGGCAGGTGGCGCTCGTGCGCCAGACGTCTGCGTCCCCTTCTAGCTCGGCGCATTGGGTGCGCTCCGGGAGCTCTCTCTCGCTCCCTCTCATCTGCTTCTTTGGCTCTCATTACAGTGTCCGCAAAAGTGGCCACAGCCTGCCATTCTATCTCGCTTGAGTTGGCACAGGGCTCTACGAAACCCTGTGCCAACTCTTCTCGCCAGCATGGCCACAGTAGTCTAAGTACCCTCCATGTAACTGGAGGAGGCTTGACTCAGCATTGGGTCATTTATGGGCTGAGCAGTAAGGGCATAGAGGACAACCGCTCGAAGCTGAGCTCCCCGACTGGGAGAGTACATCTTCCTTAAAGACCACAGAACAGAACCGCAGCCAAGTAAAACCATCCTTGGCTGGTATTCTGTTCCAGCGCGTGATGCAGGATGCCAGAGCTCAATCAGGGGAACCATGGTGCTGTCAGCGTCATGCTTTCCTTTTTTTGTAATGCCTGCAATGCTCTTTCGGCATATCTGGTGTTGCAGGTGTACATGAGTAGCCGCGTACTGACTTAGCGAGGCAGCATCGCGAGGCAGCCGCCGAGGCTGCCTCGCTAAGTCAGTACGCGGCTAGTGGCGGTGATCACTTACTATCATGATTTTTATCAGGTATTTGGTGATTTTCGTGTCCCCTCTTTTATCACTACATCTATATATCTATATCTATATATCTATATATCTATACTCTATACTAATATATAAAGCTGCAGAGTTTGTTTGTTTGTTTGTTTGTTTGTTTGTTTGTTTGTTTGAACGCGCTAATCTCAGGAACTACTGGTCCGATTTCAAAAAATCTTTCAGTGTTAGATAGTCCATTTATCGAGGAAGGTTATAGGCTACATTTTATTTTCAAAAGAATTAGGGATCCGTATGAAAATTGCGATTTTGTAAACCAAGGTGTAAAATCGAAAACCTATTTATGCGTGCGCTGCAAAAACTATTGACAATAGAACAAAATGATGTACTACGGGTTTGTAGGTCTTATAAAGATCTACAAAAAAGTCCGCGAGAGCATATATCTAACTATCATAGTTTAGTCACAATAACCGATTTTATGTTAATAAAAAATATGCACGGGTTCGAAGCCCACGCGGGCGAAGCCGCGCGCAAAAGCTAGTAATATATAAAGCTGCAGAGTTTGTTTGTTTGTTTGTTTGTTTGAACGCGCTAATCTCAGGAACTACTGGTCCGATTCCAAAAAATCTTTCAGTGTTAGATAGTCCATTTACCGAGGAAGGTTATAGGCTATATTTTATTTTCAAAAGAATTAGGGATCCGTATGAACATTACGATTTTGTAAACCAAGGTGTAAAATCGAAAACCTATTTATGCGTGCGCTGCAAAAACTATTGACAATAGAACAAAATTATGTACTACGGGTTTGTAGGTCTTATAAAGATCTACAAAAAAGTCCGCGAGAGCACATATCTAACTATCATAGTTTAGCCACAATAACCGATTTTATGTTCATAAAAAATATGCACGGGTTCGAAGCCCACGCGGGCGAAGCCGCGCGCAAAAGCTAGTAGTATTTAACAAAGTCGCTGTCGTCTGTCCGTCCCTATGTATGCTTAAATCTTTAAAACTACGCAACGGATTTTGACGCAGTTTTTTTTAATATTTGGAGTGATTCAAGAGGAAGATTTATAAAAAAAACAATAAATCATTTAAAGATATATTTATTTGAAACTACTACTCAACCCATACATGACCCACTGTTAAGTCGGGGGTCCTCCATTACATGGAGAGTAATTAACCGAATATGCTACGCTCTGGCCAGACGGGAGTGGCACAGGGTTTCGTATCAAGTTTTCCATCTCTTGCGGCTAGGTTTACAGCTTTGTCATTTCCTTTTGTCAGCTCATACGACACCCTCAGGATGGGATGGGGTGGTGACACTATGTATTCTAAATCATTCACCATGCGGAGAGTTATTTGTAAATGTATTGATTATTTTAAATGACGACGCTTGAATTAGGGTTTTTAAGGCAAATTAAAATTCTGACTGTAACACCGGTAACTAATGATAAAGTAAAACATAGATTAAGTAAGGTTTTTCATAAAATTACGATATTTCAACGAAATTATCATCTGGGTGTCATTTGTGTTCATATACGGCGATACAGGGTATATGAATACAGGGTTTAGAAGATTAGTTTAAAAAAAAGAATGATTTAAATAAATCGAATTACAATCACATAAAGTGTACTCGAACCGGCAAGTATCTCGATTCTCGATCGATTATTATCGATATCGATATTTTTTTTTGCCATCCCTACAATACGACCACTACTTCCCCATATAGAATCTATTCTCGGCTAAACGACTACCTATAAAGGGCATTGTGGGTCCGATTCGCCTTTTCGCTTTGATCACTGCGCGCATCACGACACATCAAGCAGCATTTTCCTTTGGAACTTAACAAAATTGACAGATGGACCATATATAGATAGATTAAGGCCGTATCACGGAACGGTGTTATTCGAAAAGAGAGTATAGGATGAAGAAATATTTATTCTTAGAATAGTAGATAGAATGCAGATGACACATTTATTTTTTAATTAGGAGAAGAAAACAGGTAATAACTAACTACTGAACTACAGTAATTCATATAGACGATTCCTCTCTAGGTTGGGACCCTTAAATATGTTGACGCATCATGTTATAGGACTACATAAATTAATAAAAAGCAACAAAACATATGGTTTCAATTTATCACTACATAGTATAGAACAAAGTCACTGTCGTCTGTCCGTCCCTATGTATGCTTAAATATTTAAAACTACGTAATGGATTTTTTAAGTATAATACATGCATAATATTGTAGTAAAACACTGATAAATTTAGAGATTTCTAATGTGATGTCGAACATAAAATCATTTTTTGCACCCGTGCGGAGCCGGGGCGGGTCGCTGGTACAGAATAATCTAAAAAGTTGCGTTGCAGTTAATCAATGTTGGGTCAATAATCTAATAATATGTATTTCACTTTCACACCTTTCGAACCTTAGAAAATCATAGAAATCATTTTGCTTAGGCCAGAAGATATCTAAACTTTATGACTACAACATAGTAACTAGTAACAAAAGTAGGAAACTTTGAATGCTTTTCGTATTTTATTATAGCATTTATAGAATTCTAAAATTAACTATTTTAAAGTATTGCTTGAACAGTCCAAAAATCTTCTAAACGAGGCCGCAAGGAAGCTCCTTCGGGAAAGCGGACAGTTTTGTAATACTTTTTTATTTAGTATTGACAGTACAGTGATAAAGCGTGGAAGAGAACTGAAACTTACTTGTGCGGGCCAGAATCATTTGTACGGTTACCCCTAAACATGGTACCAGAAACCACAAGAGTAAAGACCAGCTGAAACATAACAAAAGTTTCACTTTGCTATCAACAAACACCTCCACAAAATAGGACTGACGAGAAGCTCGCCTTGCAGAACCTGTGGCAAGCAGTTCGAAACAATACTTAATCCAACCATACTATTCAAATTTTATCTTCTTGCAGATGAGGTCATCAGTCGTATTTCTGTAACCAAAACCCTTTTTTAATTTGCTCTTACCTAATATTTTTCAAAAAAATGCTTAAATCCCTTTAAGGTCTTCCGCCAAGCTATTAAAATAATTGTTATTTATCGGAAACCGCACGGTAAATCCCATGCGTAACGCAATAATATCAATTAGGTAATTATGGACAGGACCTTGACACATAATATTTATTGACAAAATTCTTTAACCACTGTAGTCTGTTCTTAGGTACAGTCGGTAGCATATATCAATAAGAGGGAAAATTAAATGAAAATAGTTCTTATATCAAATAATTTTTCTTTAAATTTTTTTCATTTTCATGTTCATCAATAAGTGAACTGCTAAGTCGCACCTCCTACAATTTTATGGAGAGAAATTAGCCGACTGGTTCAAGCTGGTCAGATAGATGGAACCGGGTTTCGTAGTTTCGGATCGTAGTAACACCGTTTCGGACTGTTTCCTGAAAAGATATGAGAAAAATGAAAATGAGGGAACCTCGAGAAACATACAATAGTCCAAATTTCAACATTATTCAATAACAATATTATTATATGCACTACAAAATCATACCATTGGGGTAAATGATCCCTACGGTTTCAATAAATAAAAATATCCATAGACCTAAATAAACATAGACATTCCAAACTCTGCAAAATACAATACGCGTTTCCAATGTTAATTTTTCTACGTATACAATCAGAAAAACGAATAAATAAATAATAATTGGTCTACGTATTACTTTTTGTTACTATTCGGATAGTTGTTTATGATATTAACTATACACCATAATAGTGTTATTGTTGTTTAGAGGTCACATTGAAGAAAAACAAAGAATATTTCTGGACACCAAAACTTTTTGTGAAATTGCCCTTATGGTGATGAATTTACCATACATAATGCCTAAATGATTTTGTGCATAGTGTCACCTAGTAAAAAGTAAAAAGAACATGTTCTGCCAACTATCTGACACGATACAATTCCTACCCTGTCAAAATGTAATCTGCTAAACTCAAAAGTCCTTGCCAACTTCTCATGTCAAGCGTATGGCATAGGTCCCGAACTGGCACTATAATACTGGTTACCAAAACTGTCAAAATCGACAATCAAAGGCGAGGCGATTGTCACGTCTTGAGACTTGACCTATAATTAGAGGAAATCTGGCTCAGCTATGGATCATTGCATTCATTCACATTATTGATAATAAATCTACTTTTCCCACTAAAGTAAAATTTACTACACAATACCGTACTAAAAATATTATAAAAGAAGTAAAGCCCACCACGCCTAAACACATGTTTTCCTAGTTCGGGCACATATATCATAGCATATTTAGTAAAGATTGTATTTATAGCTACTTTATTGTAACAAAAATGTGTTTGAATATTTTTTATTATTATGATTATTTAGACAAATAAAGTTGTTTCAAGTTAATAAAAATATGGATTGAGATGATATCAAAACCACGCCATGCTCTTAACATCGCCGAGAACAAGTTTCTATTTTTGTGTATAAGGAACTAATTAATTATTGATATTATAGCCCCAAATGTACTACTTTAATGATCAGGTCTCATCATTATTGTCTTTAATGTGTTATTTTAAATGTTTTAACTAGATACAAATTTTGCTGAATAGAACCGCAAAGTTGTTAGATTGTCGGGTAATTTAGTCGTCTCGTTTGCCCCCAGGTTTGGAGTGGTCGGTGACCATTCTTAATCCGTCAGGATTTCATTTTGGCAAGTTACGGTCCAGCAGAGAATAGTTCATCGGTGTGGTGACGGATTTAGAATATTTATGTATAGTGTCACCACCCCATTCCATCTTGAGGGTATCGTAAGAGCCGACAAAAAGAAATGACAAGGCCGAAAACTTAGCCGCAATATAAGGAAAATTTAATACGAAACCCTGTGCCAACCCGTCTTGCCAGCGTGGCACAGTAGGCTTATGACCCTCCCTGTGATAGGAAGAGGCCCGACTCAGCGGTGGATCATTTATGGGCTGAGTAATATAGAGTGGTTCGATGCCTGGGTGTGGCAAGTGTCTTTGTCTGAGGCAAAAAATCTTGATGTGGGTGCGACGGTCATGTGTCAGGTTATGTTTTTTATCAACCCCCGCATCAATTAGAATGACCTGTTATGAAGCTGCGGTAGGCGTTAGAACATGTGACCTACAGATTTTAAAAACACAAATATCAAATCGGATTCCGGCATGTATTATTTCCTGATTGCTTTACGAGTTTGTGTCACGAGTGACGCCGTAGACTGCAACTAGACATTAAATTTGCAACTATTCAAAGAACCTTGGACAGCTTCCGGTATGCTGTGAGCTTTTATTTTAATACAGGTAGTACACAAAGATATGTCTCCGATGCCGACGTCCTTTGTGGTGACTGATTTTGAATACTACTACTACTCAGCCCATAAATTACCTACTGTTGAGCCGAGCCTTCTCCAATTACATGGAGGGCAAGGGTCAGCGCCGACCAACGGAGTGGCAACGAAGAGACTAATTCAGTAACGATGCTCGCTCGCCGCGCTTTATGTCGTTCGCCGTCATTGTATTTTCGTTGTACCAAATACAGTTTTATTCTGAAGCGTTTTAGATTGAATTTAAATTGTTACTAAATTAGTCTCTTCGCCGCCACTCCGCCGGTCGGCGCTGACCCTAATAAGCTACTGTACCACGCTGGCCAGATTTTAGAGGCACAATTTTACTTCTTGGTTGGGTTTTTGGCCTTATCATTTCCTTTTGTCGAGGCGACACCCTCGGGGTGGAATGGGGTGGAAATACTATGTAGTCTTAATCCGCCACTACACGAATATATGGTATTACAAACATATTCTTACCTAAATATCACGAAATGATTGTCATTATGTTACATATTTGTTTATCATAACATCGAATCCGGTATGAAAGATTCGGATATTTTCGGATAGGGCGGAGTCTAAACACGACATGTTGTGACATGTTTTTGGTGACCGATCAGCCGCGCGCTTAGTTGTTACTACTAGCAACAAGTAACAATATATAATGTCGGATCCGGATATGCATATAGATATATGGTAAGTATTATATCGGTTTTGGTTACGGTTATGGCTATTAAATTATTTCGGATTATCCGATAGTTTCGGATAGTTTTGGTTACGGATATACCAAAAACATGTTACAACATGTTTAGACTCCACCCTACCCGAGAATTTCCGAATCTTTCATACCGGATTCGGTTACGGTTACGGAGCTCCATAACATCCCTAATCTACACGACTAGCTATGTATGTGTGCCAGGTCCCAATTTTCGTAGGTCTGTGTAAAAATTAATTGGTCAATTTCCCTCGACTTAGCAGTGGTTCTTTTAAGGACTAACATGCATGGCGAATCGTAATCATTTATTTTGAGAATATCTTGAAATGCTACACGATTCTCGACTCTATTCCCTCAGAAGGCGCATAATCTCATGTGCACGTGATCAGAATGGATGACGAATATTATGTTTACAGTTCTAAAAAGTTTAAATGCGGTGCAATTCTGTATCCTTCGATCAAGAAAGCGTTTAAAGGATTTGCTGCTATAATATTTTATACCGACTTAAGTAGTAAGAGTCAAATTGCCGCAGCGTAACTAGGGCCCTCTAAGTCATGCTCGCCCTGAGCATCTTTAGAGCCGTGATACTGTGCCAATGTTTCAAGGTGCAACACTTTTATTTTTCTTCTCTGCTTCTACTCGATGCGGCAGTCTCTCGGTTCGTCATGGTTCGTCATGGATAATTTTCAACCTTGAATCTTTTTTTGTTCACTACTCAGCCATACACAACTCACTACTGAGTGGGTTCTCCGCCCATTAAATGGAGGGTAATTAGCCTACTGTGCGGAGCGGTCCAGACGGGTTGGCACAGTGTTTCTTATGAAGTTTTCCGTCTCTTACGACTAGGCATTCGGCCTCGTCATTTGATTATGTCGGCTCGGGTGGTGACACTGTGTATTCTAAATACGTCACCACACGGAAGGCTGTATGTCAATCAATAACGTGGTAATACGTCGTAGTATAACTAACGTGACCATACGTCCCGCTTTCAGGCTGTCCGTCCCGCTGTTCCCAACGAGAACAAAAATGTCCCGCTTTTACGAATATACCTTTATACTCTTTGCACTTAAATATGACATCTTACACCGATGTACATGTATCTTCTTTATTACATATTATAAAACAAAGTCGCTTTCGTCTATCCGTCCCTATGTATGCTTATATCTTTAAAACTACACATCGGATTTTGAAGTGTTTTTTTTTAATCGATATTGTAGAAAACACTGATAAATTAGAGGTTCATCATTGCACCCGTCCGAAGCCGGGGCGAGTCGCTAGTTTATTTATATAAAAAAGTTAGTAGGCGTCCCGCTCAAACACAGAAATAACATGGCCACCACGTTAAGTATAACCCACTTTGCGTAATGTTGTTTGTAATGACGTTGCTTAGCCTGCCGACTGCAGGCTAAGCAACGTCTGGCTAAGTCTGTTTTTGGTGGCCATCTAACTCCTGGATGGCTTTCGAGTAACAGTTTGAGATGGCATGAGCCTCACATTTATTGGATGAAGTGCATGAGCGAGTGCGTGAGAACTGCATGAACACCGTTATGAAAACGCCAATGGAAGTGAAGAAGGATCAATGGTCAGAACTTAATGCTTGATAAGTCGCAGCTTGACACAATTTTTTTAATAAAAATGTTAACGTCTTCAAAATAGGCAGTTATAATCGAAATATAAACAAACGTCTGGCTTTAACGGTTGTTGTATGAGAGGACCTCATATTAACATGTGACCTCCTTTTCTGTCATTAAAATATCTATGACAGTCACGAAGTCAGGAACAAAAAAAAATGAGTTCAGTCAATTAAAATCTCTATAGCTAAAAAAGTTAAACATTTGTTTATGCTCAGTTCACGAACTAGACAACAATAGGTTTCGACGCAAAAACGGATAATTGCCTTACGTATCCGGTACCGGTCGGGACCTCCCAGAGAATTAGGAAAAGTACTAAACACACAATTAACTAAACCGTTGGCGAAGAAGCGATTGATACCAATCTATTTTTAGCCTCTACGATAGAGTGGGCTATTAAAAATAATATTAGTCTGACGTAGATACGATTAATTATATATTTTTTTAATGTTTATTGTCTAATTGTCTATCGATACAATATATTATAGTTAGGTACAGATCTCAAGTACTACTACGTACGTAGTACTACGCGTACTCGAGCATTGCTCGAGTACATATTAATAGTAAAGGTGCAATTCCAATCTCGGCGGCAGGCTGCACGACTGGCTGTATATGTAGTAGTATTGATTTCTGTCAAAAAAGTAGTGCTGCGGCTACAAGCCGATGCGCACATAGCAACGGGTATTATTTGTTCTGTGGCACATAGTTACGTCACTCCAAACCAAAGAGTAAAATAATATACTTTTTAATATACTTTTGCTCCAACCTGTTGAGACAATTTGCAATATTAGCAAATATTTATTCCAAGAAAAATTTAACAAATTATCCTATTCTTTATGATTCAAGCCATATGAAATCACTCAGTCAGTGAGCAAAATGCGATTTTGCTCACTGAGTGAGACAAAGTAACTTTTTGAATTATAATTCGAAACATTGACACTCTATCTCTTTCCCGCCAATAGAATAGAGAGAGACAAATCCCCAGCACCAACAGCTCTTGTTGCACAAATAACTATTTCATCCCCCCATCTCGGAAAGAGTATTTTTGCTCTTCGATATCTGAGTGCAAAAGCCGTTTTTATTCACTAGAGAATAAAGTATTTTTGCTCTTCGATATCTGAGTGCAAAAGCCGTTTTTATTCGCTAGAGAATAAAGTAAAGATTATTCTGTAATACTTACCTGTCATAATGTAGTAATTAATACCTAAACTGAAATAAAAGTGTACCTATCTTGTGATTGTAAACGTTTTTTTTTTGCATTTAGTCATTTCCTCGCTGAGGTGGAATGAAAAGTTACGTGTTGCACTCGAGTGCAAAGATTTTTCACCTCGTGCTCTTTTGATTCCCTTGCTAACGTTCAGGATTCTAATTTTGAATCACTCGCTGCGCTCGTGATTCAATTTTAGAATCCTTCGCTTGCTCGGTCATCAAAATTGAACACGCGGTTAAAAAGCAACTTTGCACTCTTGTATAACAAATAACTATTGTCTCACTCAGTGAGCAGAATCTCATTTTGCTCGCTGTTTTCAGTGAGCAAACCCTACATGTTTGAGCTACTGAAGTGAAAAAATTTATTATGTCTTAAGTTTTCACGATCTTTGCACATTGCAGGAAATAATTTCTTGAAGGTTTCAGACACTTTGCAGTGTATGTGGTCGAATTTTCAAAACGATGTTATATAATTTATTAAATTGGGAGCACGTGGTAATCTGCATAAACTTCTGGTAGCATTTCCCCTTTGTATGCCCAAAACAATAGTGCATTTTATTATTATACTAGCGACTCGCCCCGGCTTCGCACGGGTGCAATGATGCAGCTCTAAATTTATCAGTGTTTCTCTACAATATTATGAATGATGTATACTTAAAAACCTTCCTCTTGAATCACTCTAACTATTAAAAAAAACGATTCAAAATCCGTTGCGTAGTTCTAAAGATTTAAACATACATAGGGACGGACAGACGATAGTGACTTTGTTTTATAATATGTTGTGATAGTGATGTGGAACCACAAGTTTATGAAATTATGTGTCAACATATTTGGGGGTTTCAAACTAGTTTTTTTACCAATTACTTGAATGCCTTTGACCCTAGGCTTGCGTGATGGAAAGCAACGCCAGGGCCTAAGATGGGGCGGGCAATTCAAAGACCCGTCTACCGGAATTACTTGTGTAGTTGGTAGTTGTAGCCTGTTTTGTTTTGGCCAATCAACAAATTTAATTTAATTTAATCGGCACGATTAGTATGTAATAAAGAATGGTTTATAGGCTACGCGAAATAATGATCCAACATACTAAGACGTTGGGTAAAGCTATAAGAATATAAATATACATATAAAGGCCAAGTCTTGTATAATTTTAAGTCCCACAGCTAATGAGAGACTTCTATAAACCAGACTCAGTCCATGTCGTTATTTTAAAAAATCTCTATTTTATTACAGAAATGCTATTCTGTATTTCAAAAGTATCGTAAATATTTATGTGCATGTTGTAAACTAATTAGCGGTTACACATGATATATGCACCAATGCAAAATTGAGTAACAACAATTTTAAAAGCACTAAGTTCGACAAAGGTCAAGTTTAACATCGAATCTTTATAAAAACAATAGACACAAAACAGACCTTGACACCAAGATAATTACTACACTCATGATACACATTTAAAATACAATTGCGACATTGTTGCTGTACAGGTGTACAAGTCAAGTACGTGTGGTGACGGATTTAGAAAACACTTTCCCGTTCCTGAGAGTGTCGTAAGAGCCGACAAAGGCAAATGACGACTGATGACCTAGCCGCAACGGAAGGAGAACTGCCTCGTTGGTCTAGTGGTTAGATGTACCGCCTTTGGATCAACGGATCCCGGGTTCGATTCCGGGGTCGGGCAAGTGTCTTTGTCTAAACCAGAGGCACTGGCTCGGAGTCTGGGTGTCATTTCTATCTATAATATGTATGTATTTACAAAAAAAAATGTATTTAAGTAGTTTATCATCCATCTCGTTACCATAACACAAGCATTAATTTGCTTAGCTTGGGACGAGATGGCGTTGTGTGAAATGTCCAAGGATATTTATGATACCCTGTACCAAACCGTCTGGACAGCGTGGCACAGTAGACCAGTTACGTTCTATGTGACTGGAGGAGGCCCGACTCAGCAGTGGGTCGCATATTTTTATTTATTTTTTACAATGGACAGTAATAGCTAATTAACATACGTAGAATTTGACTTAAAGTAACATAAAGCCAATTTCTACATTTGAGGTTACAAAGACATAACTTTATGTCTATCTAGCTTAGTCCCGTGATGTTACCCGCGGTTATTGTCTTACCGCGGGTGACGACGCGGGGCGAAACTTGTCTAAAAATGTAGCCTAGTTACTCCATAAATCATCAGCTACCTATCAGTGAAAGTGCTGTCAAAATCGGTCTAGCCGTTCCAGAGATTAGCTGGAACAAACAGACATACAGACTAACACAAAAAAAAAATATTAAGGTATATTTACTGTGTTGTATACACAGTAAATATACCATATTATATTTTTTAAGCGTATGAATTTAGTAAAACGTCGTTATTTTATTATTGCAAACAGACACTCCAATTTTATTTATTTGTTTTTATAGAATGTACGTAATATGTATAAATAGTATGTATTCTAATTATACGATCAATTATTATTAAAAACAAATGGACTGAATAGAAAATAGCAGTAGTAGTAGGTGAAACAAAAAGCCTGAAGCCATCCGAATAATAATTTGTACCTTATTTCTACTTACACGTACTTAGGGGCATGTTTCTTTATAATCGTTGATATATCCTTTTTGTTACACCTCTATAAGTGATTCAAGTACGTCCGGCGCTTTTTAGATATACCTTACGCGTGGCCTGGCTGGCTCATTACGCGACACAACATGGCAACGCGCGCCTGCGCCGTTTTGCTCCTCGTAGCAAGCGCATACGCACGGGAGTGCATCGAATTGACATTGTCCGACAAAAGTTTGTTAACTGAAAGCATTTTCAACGGGACAGTTCTAAAGGTTGCAGCGAAGAATGAGAGTTTCGATAGCAGTGGACGGTTTAACGTGGTGGAGTTATGGGAACGGTTCCCGAAGGTGGTGGTCCCGAGGAATGGGACTAGTGAACAGTGTCGACGGGACAGCCAGTTGTATTTGGACAGCTTGGACCGCTTGGAGCTGTGGGCGCTGAAAAGTGAATACCATTTTTTATTTTTTATTTTATGATCTCTTTTAAATATATAACTATATAACTTTACAAAAATTTAAATATAGAATTCGATTTTTCGTTTAGGAATCAAATTCGAATGCACACGCTATAATCGCATGCCCTTAGAAAAAATGCCGCTACTTAAAATAATAAGAGGAAGCGAGAACTCGAAACATCAAAGAAATTAATGCGGGTAAACTAAAAAAAATGAGCGAATTCAATCGAACCAGCAAATAAATATATTCTGAAGACCAAAATCCTTTGGGAGACCTATGCATCAGTTGACTTCTTTTAGCTAAAATGACAATCTTACAACCTAAGCAATATCTAGAAATCTAGGAACCATAGAACTCAAACTTTATACATGTAGGTCTTATCACAAAAGTCTTATAAATCGTCATGTTTGAAACTACCATCATCATCTGGTCCCTAGACATCCCATAAATCTTTAGGAAACTTAGAATAGGATTCACCGTGTCATGAATCACGTACGTAACCACAAAATCCTTTAGTAAATGTGAATAGTAATTCGCTTTATATTTGTTAATCGATTTAACTTAAATTGCGATTAAGGACGGATGGAACACATGCTCTAAAAAGTAATTAGTGCATTTCTGGTACGATTAGTAAATGATGGAAATGAATCATTTCAGTTCATTAACCTATTCATCGTCACTTGACGTAATTTGTATTTCATTGTCTTTTTTACCCTCAACAGTAACAGGGGTGTTATTATTTTGATGTCTCTGTCTGTGGCATAATTCCTGATGAAACGGGTGAAACAATTTAGATGAATTTATCATTTTGTTCGTTGGACAAGGACTTTGGCTACAATGTAACATTGATTTCTAAGACTCATTTTTACTAAGTTTATTTAAATTTAATTTATTACGGTTATGATTCTGATATTATTATCATATTATCGATGTTCGTAAAATATCATTTCGTCCTTATGATAAGATTTTAAGCTTAAGTGTATCTGACCTCAAATTTATCATAACTAGTTATTTCATCTTTTTTGTGAACATATTACTTGCAAAAGGTTAAAATGGAGAAATACTTACAAGTTTTTATAGTGAATTAACAATATGCGATATCGGATCGGATCGGATTTAGAATACATAGCGTATCCACCCTGTTCCTTCCTGAGGGTGTCGTAAGAGCCAACAAAAGGAAATAACAAGGACAATAATCTAACCACAAGAGAAGGAAATGTTGAAACGTAACCCTCTGCCAACCCGTCTGGCAAGCGTGGCACAGCAGGCTAATTAGCCACCCTGTTCAATTTAAGTGACAGGTAAGTAAGCAAAAGAACATGCAATGGACATGAAGAGCAAATTCGACTGCCTTATTGGTCTAGGGGTTGGATGTGCCACCTTTTGTTCCGAAGTTCCCAGTTCGATTCCGGGGCCGGGCAAGTGACTGTGAAAACCAGCACTTGATTTGGGGTCAGGGTGTCATTTATGTTCCTGAATTGCATGTTTGTAAACCACCACCACGCGACTACGACACAGGTTATACGTAGTACAAGCGTTGTGTTTAAAAAAAATCAAGGGCTCAAATCAATATTTATGGCTGTTTGTCACTAATTTGTGTGATATGGTATCGAGGCTATGGAGGGTGTGGTATGGTCACATCTACTATGGCAGATATGAAGATGGCAATTCCAACAATAAATTTCATCATCTCATGATATTATTGCCCCACTCCTGAATCGGGCCGCTTCCAATAGTAGGAAATTTATATACTGTGCCACAATTAACTTAAACCTGTAATTATACATACGCAAGAATACGGACCGATAATAAAAAAATATGGTTTTGTTGTAAAAAGAAAAAAACTAATTCCAAATAGGGACCGAAATCCGATTTATTTTTTACAAAGTCAAATCATTTATTTTATTTAATACACAATGAACACTTACAAATTGTCAACACATTGATAAAAAATATACAATGCAAAGTAATATAGTTTAGCAGCAGTTTGGAACGCGACTACTGCTGAAAAGAACTGGCAATAGACTCAGAGGGGTTGTCATTCTTTTTCCTATTACTTTGCGGTGCTATTTAATATTTTATTTTTCCCAACAAATTCCATAATATAACAACCTGTTCTATTGAATCTGGAAGGCGTCAACTGAAACTTGAAAAATATATTAAAACAATACAAAATAAACTTGATTAAAAACTTCCTTTGTCGACCAACCCTAAACAGTAGCACCTGTTCACAAGTATTACGCATGTGACAGCCATCTATCTCCTCAACCATATTATAAGGAATTGACCGACCCGTCGCTACCGCTGCTAAACTAGATGACCCGGTGAACGTAACTTACCTATATTTGTGTAAAATGTGGTCAATCCAAAGAGGTCTGACCTCAAACAGCTATGAATCAGACGACAAGATTTCCGAACGCACCCATAAATATTTGTCTACTAAGTAACAATTTTTTGTTTTTAATAAGATATCAAATGTTTCCTAACTAGGAGCAGTTTGGGAAAATTAAATTGTTGTTTTTAGTATTTTCCCTTACTTATTATATAAGTTTCTCACCGTTTGTGTCACATTTGTGGATGTTCCTTGAACTTCCACAAATAATTCAAGACCAACATCATCAGCCAAATCAATCCCCAGCCATTCTCGAGTTTTAGCGAGACAAACGAACAGCATATTATATAAGACAACTTCACTAACCTTTGCTTCTTTTCTTTTAATATTATGATTATATGAGATTTTATTATTATGTCAAGACGATCGAATGTTGTTATAAAAAAAACATTACCACATTATCGACTACTTTAACCTTTCAATACCCGACTCATGATTTTAACAATTTAAAAAAATAAATAATTACGGGCGATTTTTTTTTACTACTAGCCACGACCTCGTCCGCGTGGTATTTAACAATGTGGAAATCTCAGTAACTATAGGCTCCTGAAAAGCGGGGGGTGTCAATAAAAGAAGCCTAAGTTACTCCTTGTTCCATCGGCTATCTGCCAGTGAAAGTCACGTTAATATCGGTCCAGCCATTTCAGAGATTAGCCGAAGCAAACAGACAGACAAACAAAAATGAGTAAAAAAACTGCGAGGTGAAACCGCAGGGCGTAACTAGTATTGTATTAAAAGAATCTGAACTAAAATGCATTCCTTACACTACTAACTTATTAGTCAGAGAACATTGAACTGCGATTAATGCTGAGCTGCCCAAGAAATCGTTTGCAAGACTGAATTGAGCTTACGTTGAATATAATAAATTTCTTTAGCTTATTAGGTGCTTGGTCAGCTGGTGCATGTCATTGATCTTAGGAAATATTTACCACGTTACATTTAGGCACTTTTATTATTGCAGCCTTCTGGCTTGAGTCTTTCTTCTTTTTCAACCCTTCACCACCCAATGCTGAGTGTAAGTCTCTTCCAATGCACGCCATTCTTCTCGGTTTTGCGCCTTTCGCATCCAATCCTTTCCGGCCACTCCAACAAGGTCGTCGGTCCAGCGCATCGGTTGCCTGGCTTGAGTACATACGTGTTATTGAAGTGAAAACTTATTTAGCAGCGTTGAGAAGTTTCAACACACCAAATCACAAACTCGCGACACCGTTACAATACGCAGCGCGTCACCGTTACGAGTTTACGAGATAAAGCACACCGCGAACGCTTCTAGTTAAATAAAAAAAACATTTATTGCTATAAAATGTATAGTAAATCACTATCACTATCATCACTATCACTACATATCACTATCATCATTATCTTTATCACTATCACTACATATTATAAAACAAAGTCGCTGTCGTCTGTCCGTCCCTATGTATGCTTAAATCTTTAAAACTACGCCACGGATTTTGGGGCGGATTTTTTTAATAGATAGAGTGATTCAAGAGGAATGTTTATATGTTTAATACATGCATAATATTGCAGATAAACACTGATAAATTTAGATGTTCATCATTGCACCCGTGCGAAGCCGGGGCGGGTAGCTAGTTATATTATAAACTAAATACATATTTATATTTGATACAATGGAGCAATTTTGAAAATTTATTATCACTGTTTTATTTGGGATTGATATACATAGTTGTGTTTTTTTTAGTTGCCCCTTTTGTTTTAGTTTTACGGCACTCCCGTAGTGTAACCCGTATTTTTTTTCCTTGCGATACTCATGCTCTAAGGAGCCGACGACAGTACGGAACGCAAGCGATCTGCAGGTAAAGGGAAGGTTTTTACACAAGGCGGTAGGAAAATAAAATAAATCGTAATCCCTGTTGTATGTATAACCTGTATCGCGGAGCAGCTTACGCGGGTTGGCACAGGGTTTCACATAAATTGTCTTGAGGCCAGGTTATCGGCCTTATCATTTCCCTTTGTCAGCTCTTACGACACCCTCAAGATGGAATGGGGTGTTGACATGTATTCTAAACGAACACGAACCTTTACAAAAGCAAAATCCATGAACACGAAAGTACCCAGGCCCAGAAGCACAAGTAGTATCTCTGGTTTACTCAAAAGAATCTTTGGCTTTTGCCTTGATGGTATCGGAGTTGAATGTGCCGTCATTTGAACACGTGTTTTGCGTAAACCAGAGGAACTTGCTCCGAGTTTGGGTGTCGCTTGTGATCGTCAATAACTTGTTTGAAACCGTAAGGGGCTATGTTTAATTGATTAATATTTTTGGTTACGTTCGGTTAAAAATGGGTTAATCAATTTAAACCTTACAGACAGGCTCGATAATCCTTGGCATTAATAAAATGAGTACAGATTCGTCACTATAAATATTACATAGATACATAAAAATAATAAATACTATGAACAAACTACATCTAAAAATTACCGATGTTGGAGCTACCAACTAAAAATTATAGTTTTTATAGAAAATCGAACTAAAACATAGAAAATAAATTTGAATTAAAAATAGTGTCAGTAAAAATGATTTTATTGTAAAAATAATAAAAAATAAAAAAAACCCCGACACAGTAACCTTTAAAAAGTAAAAAATAAATACATCGCGTTGGGGGACCGCTCCCACTTACTATGTCGGGGTTTTTTTTATTTTAAATTTAATTTTTATTTTATACTTTTTATAGGTACACACTTAATATAATGTAGATTTTGTTAAATTGCACGTGATGCGCTTTCATTTGAGACCCCACTCGGTTGTATTTGCAGACATTCGGTTATTCTTCCCCACTTTCACCCCTCATAACTTTTAAACGGCTCAACCGATTTTCATCAAACATGTCTAAGAACACTCGCCCGTAACCTTTCATACAAAAAAAACTATATTGAAATCGCTTCATCTATTCGTGAGCTACGGTGCCACAGACAGACAGACCGACAGACAGACACGTCAAACTTATAACACCCCGCCTTTTGCGTCGGGGGTTAAAAAGCGTGGGTGCATGGTATCAATAGTTCTAAATATTTTAATAACAGATATGACTAGAAGGATTATTTTGATAATATCCTGAAAAGCACCCCACGCTTTTTACAATAAAATCATTTTTTCTGACACTATTTTGTATTCAAATTTATTAAAATTTATTTTCTATTTTTTAGTTCGATTTTCTATAAACGCGTATTTTTTTTTTTGTTTTTTAAACTATTATTTATTTTTTATTTTTTAGTGGAAATATCATAAAGCTATTGCTAAATAATCACAAAAAAATATAGCAATAGCTTTATGATATTTACATAAATCTATTAGCTATTGCATCGAAGAGCGGTGTTCCATCTTGATCACCATTATTATTATACTATTAATGATTACGGGTCAAAATGAATTGTCATCGGTCCGTAATAAGAATGCCAAATTTCGTGTTAATCCGACCTTTTTAACTGGGTCAAAATCATGTTCAAAGATTCCGTTACATCCATAGATACATGCCGTTATTATTATTATTCTATTAATGATAACGGGTCAAAATGTTTAAAATATTGAATTGTCATCGGTCCTTAATAAGTATGCCAAATTTCGAGTAAATCCGACGTTTTGAAGTGGGTCAAAATCATGTTCAAAGATTCCGTTACATACATACAAGCGAAGCTAATAAAAGCGTCGTCGTAATATTAATAAAAAGGTCAATAGGGTTGGAAATGCTGCCTTAGGATCAACTGGTCCACGGTTCGATTCCAGGGTCGGAGAAGTGTGTTTGTGTAACCCAGATATACGAGCTACGGGT
Organism: Clostera curtula; assembly: GCA_905475355.2. Taxonomy (NCBI): domain Eukaryota; kingdom Metazoa; phylum Arthropoda; class Insecta; order Lepidoptera; family Notodontidae; genus Clostera; species Clostera curtula. Next base: position 16,131,065 of record FR997802.1, read on the forward strand.
CTAGGCGTCACTTGTGGTCGTGAATTATGTGTTTGTACACCACAATACCTAGAGCAGAATATATAACAAAATATTAAAAAGAAAGTTTTTGCACGATCAGGTGAATTACATACATATAATCACGCTTCTTTCCCGTAGGGGTAGGCAGCGACCACTTCTTTCCACTTGCTACGATCCTTACATACTTGTTTCGCTTCGTCCATTTTCATTGCCTTCATACATGCTTTTTTCGTCACTCGTTCTTCATTCATTCTCTCGACATGGCCAAACCATCTCAGCATACCTTTCTGAATGGTTGTCACTACATCTTCTTTCAGATAGATGTAACATAACAAGGCAACATAAATGTTACGACCCCGAAACTACTTATTGTTATGCTGGAGATGACCTGTTACCTGTTACTTATCTTAAGTCATTGTAGCGACGCCCGCAATATTATTAAGAAGTAATTAATTTCAATTAGACATAGAAAGATCTAGAAACTACCACGTCTATAACACTCGTAATCTTCAGGAACAAACAAACCAAACCATTGCATTACGTGTCCTTTTTAAACTCGGTTAGTGCCTTGAATTAATGAACAGATTAACTTAATCACTACACTGTACAAGCCTAACATATCGTAATATGTTATTGGACATAAATTACTAGATTTCAGAGTACCGTCACCAACAAAAGTGTTTCGGGATTATTAATGAAAAGTACATACTTAGAAGGTTAAATATAATTAAAATGGGTACACAAAGCCTCGTGGATAGCCTGCTTGTGTTATGTGGGGCGGGTCGCAGAAATATGGTAATTAGATCCCCAACTTACGCACTAAAACCAACGGCGTAAGTCATCTGTCTGTAACCGGTCCACGCGTTTTGTTTCCCAGTGGGAGAACTAGCTCCGCAACCCCCACGCACCTTGGCCAGTGATTCAGCGGGCATTATGATGGGAAACTCTAGATGCTCCCCAGATCCATCCCGAGGCACGTGCGAGACGTTGCAAGTCCAATTATCAGGCGCTGGATGCAATGGCACCCGATCCAGCGGCAGTCCCAGAAGTTCGTAGCCAAGCAGATAGTGCAGAACTTAATCGCTAGTTTAGTTTCTGAAAAAGACAAATCCCCGTCATCATCATTTCACCTGAATTGGTGGATATCTCCCCCAAAGATTTCTACAAAGGCCGGTAGCACAAAGACTGACTGCTCGAATCCGGAATCGATTCCGGGATCCTGAGGCGACACTTCCAACCTTAAGACCATCAAGTCATCCATCTAGCCCTGCTGGACACAGAATGGGTGGAAAATGTCAATAATTTATAATATAACTCAGCGTGTCACAGTAAGCTTATTCCCCTCCATGTAAATAGAGGAGGCCCAACTTAGTTGTGTAGTATAGTGAACCAATATCCAGGAATGAACCAGACGTTATTTAACCTGCTTAAGAATTGCATACCATAGAGTGGTCATACCAGCAACATAGCTATATTTCGTTTCCGTCTGAAATTCAGAATCTCCACGTGCGAAGATAATTGATAAATAATTTATGTTGCCAACTGTACACAGGGTGTTGCTTAATCCACGTTTGAGGGGGAATTCATATAACATTACCCCGACAAGGATGATCATGATTGAGATATTAATTAGTTTAGCTAAAACACAAAGGCGGGGTAAGCTGAGATATACTACCGCCACATCCACTCATTTCGTATGTGTCATGGTGTCGAGTTAAAAATATAATTCACCAACCCATTATATTCTGAGAGACACTCTCGGCTTAATAATACGTAGTCAGCCTAGATGTATTAGAAGAAATACTTAACACAAACCCTGTGCTAACCCAACTGCCCAGCGTGGCACGTAAGGCTAAATCCATTTAGGAAATTGGAGGTGGGAGCGGGTAATTTATGATCTGAAATTATCTGTTTATTTATTATTTAAAGTGGCTATGATTTTACTAAAGACTTTGCAATACAAAGCTCAAATGTTTAAATATACAAACAGTCACGTCATCTCTATCTGTGTAGATTCCATGTCGAGAAATGATGTCATACTATTGTCATGATAGATAAATCAGTTTGCGACTTGGGCGCAAAAGATTTGCGCACCAATCGTTAAGGAAATCTTACCAAATGTTTGTCATAGTCACATAGCATTGCGAAACTACAAGGGCTAATGATGTCAAAGTTACAATACCAAATAAAAGGCACGTTGGACAGGAATAACGGACGAGCTAAAATTCCAAAAAGAAAACATATAATTATATCTTTGATTTTTTTATTCGTTATTTACACTTTTCTATAGAGCTCCCAACATAAACAAACAAAAGGCGCGTAAAGACTTTTTTTAATTTACACATATACAAAGCTGACCCTACGTATACAAAAGTCACCCTAGGCTTTGCAATCCGAATTAACAATCACGAACTGCGAACGTCCATCAACGTACCATGTAGGTACTGACGCATTTCACCCCTGCATATGCTAGTCACGCCAATGTCATCCTTGTCCCGAACATTGGTATTCACAACTCAAACTCATTTCACCTGACATTTGACATGCAAGGTTCAACGGACTAGATTGACGTTTGAAAAATCTATTCGAAAATCCAAGTGTACCCTCAGGCTATTGAAGGGTTGAGCGAATGGAACGTCACTGTCAAAGTTTGAAAATTTTGTTTCTTTTTTATGAACGCTCAATCGAGTTTTTATTCGGTTCCATTTTCGAATTTAATTCGTTTATTGTAGCATTTTTATCGGCCTTGTGATTCTGAATGGTATTAGGATTAATTTTTATTTGAAATCCGAAAGAGTTATAACAATATTTAGACGTCATCATAATCATTATACATATCAGCTTTCAAATACTTAGTTAAGGACGGCAATATCAATTATGTAACTAAATGTTTGTATTATTTTCAAACTAATTTATGTACGTTAGGTTTATGACAAAACCTACATGAATAAAGGTCTTTTTGAGTTTGAGTTTAAAAATATTTATACTGAAGGAGTTTGTTATCTAGATGAAGTCTGTGCAAGAATTCCTGTTGAATCTAACGCATGCAAATATAGCTTTTATGTAATGTAAAATTATGTATATTAGATACAACAAATCATCAAAGCAGGTGTATCAAACGTGATCAGAATCACAATCTTACAATTGAATCCATTTTGCTGCACACGACACGACGCACACACGATCCCTGTGTCGGTAGGTAGGTTTTTGATTTACGGTTAGAATGTTGTTTTCGTTAAGAATAAATTTAAATATTCAACGGTTATGGTAGAAGGTTTTTAATGATACATTTTTATAATCATAACATTTGTTTCAGTGTTTGACGCTACTGCAAAACCGCCGTCTGGAATACTGAGTGGCAACGGCAATCAGTACGGAGATTACGACGAATGCCTCAGCATAGATGGCGCGGTCCGTGGGAAGTATTGTTTGGCGCTGCTGCAGGTCAGCTTCGATGGAGATGCTACATTTAAAACGATCGACAATCTAGTTCACAGTGGACATTACATTAGGAGCAATGTTACTGATGTAAGTAAAACATTTCATTTACACGGGGCGATTAATTTCTGCCCTCCGCGACCCACCCCATGCTACTACTACTACCCACTGTTGAGTCGGGCCTCCTCCCACTACAGGGAGGGTAATTAGCCGGCTGTGCCACGCTAGCCAAGCGGGTTGGCTCAGGGTTTCGTATCAAGTTTTCCTTCCCTTGCGGCTAAGCTTTTCGTCTTGTCATTTCCTATTGTCGTCCCTTATGACACTCCTAGGATCGAATGGGTGTGTGGCACAATGTATTCTACATCCGCCACCACACGGAGACTGGAAACCTAAAAAAAGGACAAAATTATTGGAAAACCAAATGACCATTTTTTGTCTTAAAATTGTACACACCGACTGGTTACGAAAATATTATCTATACTATAACATTATAAACGAGTTTAGAAATATTTGTAACAAATAAAATCCATAAAATATGAGACCCATTTATAAATTCGAGTAAGTTTAGCGTTTCTTTAGAACCAAATAATAATTCAGTGCCGCCGTTTTTGAGTCGATCTGCACTCTTTGTAACAGCGGAATCTCGTGAATTGTTTGAAATATTTTTTTTATTTTATGTTTTTTACCGCATAACTTCGTCATCTACAAACGGATTTGAAAAATAAAAGAGTTCTTTTAAATTAAATTTCGAATGGTATTGAGTCCATATTCCCATGGAGATTGTATCTTTAATCGGTAGTTTGATGTAAGTCTTAGTAAGGTGGGTTGTATGACGGTAAAATTTGTTTGTCGATTTTTTTTTAAATACTATTAATTGACACCGACGCCACCGATTTCAAATGGTTATTTATTTTTTATGTTTCGCTCTCTAGTGCCAATTTCGAAGTTAAACGGACTTTTTTTAAGTTTTCTGAAAATAAGAATTAATTATGTGAAATCTCCTAACCTCTAATCACAATCGTGATATTTTATTTTAAAAAAAGCAAGCTCGTTTCCACTATAAAAAAAAGCCAGGTTGCGGTCAACACGGCGAACACCGGCCAGTGCCAAACCAGTACGATTGCATAAGCGATCAAGATTCAGAAACCACCTTTTACGACCAAGGTCACGGCTGACCCGCAGATTCCCGAGAAATGCCTACAAAATTGCAACACACGCCACGTTGCGACAGACGCACCCAATATATCCGACCGTGCAATGGCTTGTCTGATAGCTCGTTTGTTGAACTATAGATCCTGTATCTTTCTTCATTAATCTATACAGGGTGTAACTAGATTTCTTTACCGGCTACGAGAGGATCGGCAGTACTACAGGGACTGTAGCCAAGTGGCTTTCGAAACGAACGCTTTGGTAGAATAAAAAACAAATGTATAGGATTTACACGTCCTGTCATCGGAAATCCCATAAATTCGTCTTCCTGTTCTGCCAAGACGTTGTCGTGACGGGTTAAGAATACATTGTGTCAACAATCAACACCCCATTCGATCCTGTAGGTGTCGTAAGGGGCGAGGAACGTAAATAACAAGGCTGTTCACCTAGCCGCCAGAGAAGGAAATCTTGATACAAAAAAAGTAGCACACAAGGCTAATTTCCCTTCATGTATAGAGGAGGCCCGACTCAACAGTAGGTCTAATGCTCTAATGCCTAATGGACTGGACATCAAAATAAAAAAAAATCGTTTAAAAAAAAAAACTAAAAAACTACGCTGTTAAAAATACGCTGTTATAGAAAATCTAACTAAAAAATAGAAAAAACATTTGAATTAAAAATAGTGTCAGGAAAAATGAATTTATTGTAAACAGCGTAGGGTGCTTTTCAGGATATTATCAAAATAACCCTCCTAGTCATATCTGTTCATAAAATATTTAGAACTATTGATACCATGCACCCCACGCTTTTTACAATAAATTAATTTTTTCTGACACTATTACTAATTCAAATTTATTTTCTATTTTTTAGTTCGATTTTCTATAAAAGCGTATTTTTTAGTTTTTTTTTAAAGTATTATTTATTTTTTAGTTGAAATATCATAAAGCTATTGCCAATTAATCAGTAAAAATATAGCAATAGCTTTATGATATTTATATCTCTATTAGCTATTGTATCGAAGAGCGGTGTTCCACCTTATCACCGTTATTATTATTATTCTATTAATGATAACGGGTCAAAATGTTTAAAATATTGAATTGTCATCGGTCCTTAATATGTATGCCAAATTTCGTGTTAATCCGACGGTTTTAACTGGATCAAAATGATGTTCAAAGGTTCCGTTACATACATACAAGCGAAGCTAATAAAAGCGTATTAAAAAGCATCTTACTTTCTTAAAAAAACATTGCCGAAAATAATATTTTTTAATTTGAACCATATTGCCTTGCGCATTGCAGGTTGGTCCCGTATAAATTAGTGTAGTAGTTTGCTATAACACTTGAACTAAGTGAAATTGTTGAAATGTTGATATTTTTGGATTACATGACTTCAAAAACAATACTTCAAAAGCGAAAATAACCAACAATTTGAAATCGGTGCCAACTTGAATTCACACCGACGTTAATTGGGATAAAGGTATACCCAAGGCATCGACTCAAAATGGTTGTACGTATATTGGTTATGTTTCGCTTTATGTTCTTAAAAAAATATACATTGTATGTTAAAGGATGGATAAATTAAGTAAACGGAGACATGACATGAGTTTGCAAAAATTAGCTGCATATAAAAAACATATATATTTTATTTGAACCCGGATGTTAAAAGATACTTTTAGATTTTATTTTCGAGAATGTGAAGCTCTTGATTAATTTATCAACACTTATTGATTGCAGTTTATAACCAATGCGGAAAATAAATAAAATTGCTATAATTACCGAATCCCCTGACCCTTTTTTTGCCTAATCTGTTTTTCCTCAGGGTCCTACATACGGCGAACAAGATGGTGTACCGGACAATTACACGTCTTACTTAACACTGTTTTGTTGCTTGGGCTATTCTTGTCTTGATGATGACCGTTTCATGAATGTATTTTTGATTCAACTAGGCAATTAAGGGCTCCGTCAATGCTCAAAGTCCAAAAAGCCATGGAAAGAATGCTCAGAGTTTTCCTGCAAGATCGAATCATCGATCGAAATGAGGAGATGCGAAGGCGAACCAGAATAGCCAACATAGCCCACTGGATTGCCACACTTAAGTGGCAGTGGGCTTCGCACATAGCTCGCAGGACTGACGCCCGATGGGGAAAATAGTCCTCGGGTGGCGACCGCTTTCCGGAAAGCGCAGTGCTGGTAGGCCTTCCACATGGTATACCGATGGCCTGTTTACGGTGGATACAGGAGGCTCAGGACCGGCCTGTTTTTTAATCCTTGGGAGACCTCCTTGCAGTCGACGTCTTTTGGCTCTAATGGTGATGAAAGGCGTCATCACTTTGGTAACTGAACTTTTGCATCACACAAGTACAACACAGAAATTCACTATGGTGACGTCAGCCTTATAAACAGTTATTGACGCCTATAGCCATTTGCTACTCGAATGGATCTGATTGAGCGAGACATTGAACCTGAAGACAAATTGCTACTATAGTTGTAGGTAGCCTTAGTGTCGGTTCACATCTGACGGAAAATGCGTCGCGTGTGATCGGTCGCGTAACGCCAAAACAGACAAATGTATGATAAAACATTCAACCTTTGATAATGATTGATGAGTTAGTGCGTCGAGCGTACAGCGTCATACATTTCTCTGATTTGACGTTACGCGACCGATAATACGCGACGCATTTTCCGTCAGATGTGCACCGACCCTTATTTTTTTTTTTGAACATCTCAAAAACCTCTGTGAAACATTTGTATTCCGTGACCAGAATACTAACTAGCCTTGTCCTTGGACCAGGTTCCGCTCGTAATTCCACTCTAATATGGTAGCTGACGTAATTCAACCAATATAACGATGGACATAAAGACATCTTGATAGGCACTAAGGTTTGCAAATGAGATTGCTTTAAGATACTAACAAAAGTATTTCGGGGGTGAAGAACTCGCTGTCGTTGTGGTAGGATAATATTTTCATGATTTTAGGCCATGAAAGACCCACTCCTATAAGTGGGTCGTTTATATGACCGGTTCGCACAGGAGGTTATTCTGAGGACCGAAAAGATTTCGTATGCATAGAATAGAATAGTAAAAGATTTAATGTACAAACCAACGACTGCCTCGTTGGTCTAGTGGTTAGATGTGCCGCCTTTGAATCAACGGGTCCCGGGTTCGATTCCGGGATCGAGCAAGTGTCTTTGTCTAAACCAGAGGCACTGGCTCCGAGTCTGGGTGTCCTTTCTATCTATAATATGTATGTATTTACAAAAAAAAAATGTATATAAGTAGTTTATCAACTATCTCGTTATCATAACACAAGCATTAAGTTGCTTAGCTTGGGACGAAATGGCGTTAACGTTAACAGATACATTCCTTTTAGAAACTACTAGACAGCCCATAAATGACCCACTGCTGAGTCGGGCTTCCTCCTACCCCAGGCAGGATAATTTCTTCTCTTGCGGCTAGGTTTTCGGCCTTGTTAGCTCCATTTCTTTTTGTTAACTCTTACGACATCCTCAGGATGGCATGGGGTGGTGACTCTACGTAGTCTAAATCCGTCACCAAACGGATAGGTATTTTACTATAGGAATATTGTTGTTTTTCATAAGAGTAAATGTTTTGGTTTTTAAATGCATTTTCTCTTTAGCGAATTCCGAGAATATTCCAGCTCTGTCTCTACACAAAAACTATTTGCTCCACCTAGGAATTGAACCTGCTACTTCGTAGTCTACAGACAAATGTAGGCGCCACACCGCTAAATAGATTTAATATTAATTCTAATAGTTCCGCACGCGTCATTTCCTATTAGTTGAGCTATAAATAATTCATATAATTTTCGTGAGTTTCAAACAATTAATTACGACTTGGCAGCCATAAATCATACGGATAGAGAAACGGCACCCCTGACATTATGACGTTTGCGGACAAAATCTAAATAATAATTATCCTAAGTAACTACTCTCTCAGCTTTGCATGTTTAAGATATAATATCTACTAATACTATAATATCAGGGAATGCACGTGGGTGACCCAAAACTAGTATATTTACGAAATGGTCAACATAATAATAATCATTGCTCCACACTCGCAAAGAGATAAACATGCAACTAGGACAGGTAAGATACGTTATTTAAATGGGTTCTGCCATTCCCATCAGGTATTTCTAGTACATAAGAATGTCTGTGTTAATTATGTGTATTAATTAGTATATTCGCGTTATTCGTATATTCGCGTTTATAAAAAGTAGCTCTACTTTTCCTTTTCTTTTTTTCCGGACGGAGCTCCTCCACGTAGATTGCCCCAAGCTGGCCAGATTATGTGGAACTCCGGGGCGCGTAGATATGGTAAATTGCCCTCCGGCCTACCCACCAAAACCGACGGCGATCCACGACCGTTTGAACCAGAGCCACGGGATTCACTCCCCTAAAGGAGAGCATGCTCCGGGAACCACTCTTTTCCTTGTCCTTTTCATCCCAGCTCTTTTCATTGTCTGCCGTTAACCTTATTTAATGTGGTATTTAGGTTGACAAAAAAGCCCGCAAAATTAGGATTTTATATTTTTAATAACTAGAAAAGTATTTTGTCTCGCTAACTACAAATGCCAGGACATACGTGTTAAACAATACTTAAATTCACATTAAAACGTTTCCACATATAATTTACTTTTCACCGAGATTTTCGTTGAATGCCTAAATTATCACAAAATCACGTATGAAATTCAGTGTTTCAGACAGTCGATGTGACACAATACAATTTCAATTCGCTCAATGCAATTTACACTTGAATAAAGTGATCGCCTGTTTTTGCCATTTTATTAAGTTTAGACGAAAAATCTCCTTTGTTACGGGCTATACATATATAAATCAGAATAAATGCTGTACCTATGTTATCTGTGTGATGACGGATTAAAAATACACGGTGTCTCCACCTCACACTATCTTAAGCATGTCGTAAGAGCCGACAAAAGGAAACGACAAGGCCGAAAACCTCGCCGTAAGAAAAGGAAAACTTTTTAGGAAACCCTGTGCCTACCCGTCTGACCACCGTGGCACAGTAAGCTGTGAGTCACAGTAAGCTAATGGGAGGAGGCCCGACGGCTCGGCAGTGGGTCGTTTATAGCCTGAGTTGTAGTTGTGTGTACATATTAACGTGTCGGGCCTTCGTGCCGAGCGTAATAACTCCTAAATAGTTGAACCAATTTCCAGGATTCTATCTACCCCGTGGTTTTAGAGATATTGATTTTATAAAACACTAGCTTTTGCGCGCGGCTTCGCCCGCGTGGACTTTGAACCCGCGTATCTCTATGTATTTTTTTTTTGAACATAAAATCTGTTAATTTGACTAAACTATGATAGTTAGATATGTGCTCTCGCGGACTTTTTTGTAGAATTTTATAAGATCTACAAACCCGTAGTACATCATTTTGTTCTATTGTTAATAGTTTTTGCAGCGCACGCATAAATAGGTTCTCGATTTTACACCTTGGTTTACATAATCGCAATTTTCATACGGATCCCTAATTCTTTTGAAAATAAAATATAGCCTATAACCTTCCTCGATAAATGGACTATCTAACACTGAAAGATTTTTTGAAATCGGTCCAGTAGTTCCTGAGATTAGCGCGTTCAAACAAACAAACAAACAAACAAACTCTGCAGCTTTATATATTAGTATAGATTATGACCACACACCACACACCTATTTTGATCCTTATAAAATATGACGCCTAGTTGTTCCAGGGGTTGCAAGGTGTCGCCTTCATACCGTACTCGCCCAACACCGGGAGAGTCGTTGTTGTTGTGTAAACCGGAGATACTTGACCTGCGTCTGTGTGCGTCTTTGTGTTCGTGAAATATGCGTTACTCTTTACATTACCCGGCCATACAAGTTTTGGCGTTGTAGAGTCCTGTTATAAAATGACAGAGCCAAGTGTCGAAGACCCCAGTACATCGCCCTTTCCAAATTTCAAGGAAGTTTGACCAATCTGAAGCGGTTAGGCTAACTACCTGTAATAATGGTTAGACCAGCTAAACTTTTCACCCTACTGACTTCGTAAATCTACTGCTAAAGATGGTAAAATGGCAGTCAGGACGGCTTTACATCCTTTCCGAAGTACGGACGACGATTTTGGTTGAAGGTCCTTTAGGCGCAAAGGGATGATCATCCAGCCAGACGAGGTGGTATCTCTGGCTAAGGGTCTCAGCGCCTATCCCCCCGACAGTTGTAGTCGGGGATTTTTAACCGTGCAAATTGCTCTGTAAACTTCGCTATCGCGGTGTAGGACTTTTTGGTAATTTTCGCATTTTTAGGCGATATTTCTTATTTTGATAGTTCAGATTATTCGGGGAAATTGTGTAAAGTATGTAGCATGCTGGTCGCTGCACACCTAGTCTATCTAGCAGATCAATTGATTTGCGCACGATCCCCTAAGGTCCCGAATCTTGGCGGAAACCACTTCTATGATAGAAACAAAAGAGGAATAGCTTGAGGTCATTGACATGCCTATAACAACGGCCTTTGTTTGGTACACATTGTTTACAAAAGCATATACAAGTTGTTGTCAAATGCTGTCTTTATCAAGGAGACTGTTGCTCAACGTCACTTGCAATTCAGAACGAATTCAGGGGCCAAATAAGCTGACATGGCTGCTCTTGGAATATTAACCAGTTCTCGGACCTTGGTTTTGGCGTGGTCGTGATCCAGATAGTGTTGTGTGTTAATAGTATATTTATTAGGCGTACAATGATTGATTGAGGTATTCTTCACACGTAGTTCAAAATCGGGTTCTAATTTGATTATAATTGAGAGTAATATTCAGTGGCAATGGTTTGGTCTTCCTTCCTTTTGTCGTCACAGTTTAGATCATTTTGCTTATGCTCCTTGCATTGCCATGCTGAGATCAGAAAGAGGAAAGACACCATTTTCCGTTTACTTGATCTTAGTTATGCATGACCACTTCTAGACTTACCCAGGAATGGAATCCAAAACCAATACGCATGTGACACAAGTACCCTCTTAAATTATTCAACGAATTAATTTTCCTATGACGACATTGTATTGTGAGACGCTACTAAATTATGAGTTTACCATCAACGTTCTCGTACATACAATGCATCATTGTTTCTTCTTACATACTGCGAATACTTAAACAGCAATCGAAATGTAATATTTATAAAGTTCGCGCCAATTTATCGCTTGTTCCGAAGAGTAGAGTTCCAAATGGTTTCAAAGCAGTATTGTAAATAGGTCTTTATTTTTGGGTAGGAAAAGAGTTGAAAATGGTTTCAAAGCAGTGTTGCAGATAGGTCTGTATTCGTGTACATAAACGTATCATCATTATCATCATTTCAGCCCTTAAAATACTACTATTGAGTTGAGCCTCTTTCACATATATGGAGGGATAAAAGTCTACTTACTGTGCCACGCTGGCCAGATGGGTTGGCACAGTTCAAGGCAAGATTTCCTTCTCCTACGGCTAGGTTTTCGGCCTTGTCATTTCCCTTTGTCGACTCTTACGATACTGACAAACTGGAATGGGTTGGTGACACAATGTATTCTAAATCCGTCACCACACGGATCCACTGCTGAGTGGGAACGTGAAGGAGACGATGAGATAATAATAATGATATATTAGAAGAGTTTCGACCAACATTTCAAGAAACTCTCGAGTTGCTGGATTAAGGGCCTGATACTAAAGGCTGTCATCCTAGATTCGGCAAGGATCGTGAGGAGGTTCCTGTCTCTGGAGCCCTTAACCGTCGGTAGCTTAGGTCATCGACCTCGTTGTCGGCGTGTTGTCTATTGTTTTATACTTTTTTTTTAATAACAATGTTTTTTAAGAATATATGTAAAAAAATATGAAATAAAAAGATATACTGTAAATGATATATTTACAGATGGGTCATCGTGTTCCAAGATACTCCAGCCTCATGTGGGGCGTATGCATCCCCAGCTCTTGCAGCAGCTTCGACCTGGAGGAAGAACTGTCCCAGCGGCTCGATGGCCTGGGCATGACAGTGAAAGTATACAATACGATGTGCTCAGTCAAGAATACGAAGCGCCCTTACTCGTTTGGAAAGACATTGTCCATGTAAGTTTGTTAGCTATCTGCATTTTTTTTTTGCTTTAGCGACTATTTTAGAGATAAAAATTCTTGGGAATAACTAACAGTGTTTGTTGCTAGTCCGATGCTTTTATTTACATAATTTTATTATACTGATATAATTTAATAATATATGATTAATTTAATTTTCCTGGACCGGCCTTTGTTGAGATCCTTGGGGGAGGCCTATGTCCAACAGTGGACGTCTTTTGGCTGAAATGATGATGAAAATGATGAATTTAATTTTAAATTAATTTTTAGTCTTGTAACATACAATTATGTTTATACACGTATGTGCGAGCATCCAACGTGTTTTTTAGTTATTTAGTTGCTTGGTGAGAACAGTAGCCTTTGGGGTTCGGTTGGCTCGGGTTTCTATTATTGACTAGATGTGCTGTTGTTTGACCCTTTAAGAATATTGCGCGAGTTTGCTTTCATAAATATGTTTTATCCCTACCTTGTCCTCAAAAAACGACTACCGAATTTCTTACCGGCCCTCCACTGTAGAGCTGCATTCCGAGGCGGAATTTTAAATGTTCAATTTATTTATGACATGTCAAAACGAGCTATAATCAGCCAACTTGGTTAAATGAATTATGATTCTGATTGTGATTGATTTTTGCAAAAGAATATTATCTAGAGCATCCTACTTTCTATTAATATTATAAACGTGAAATTAAAGTTTTTAGACTAACGCGATTTTCACACATTTTAAATAATTATGACACGGGTCTTAATCGCGGAAATATTTTGAAGGTAAATACCTTATACTGCCTGACGTTTCGGCGTGGGTTACACCAGCCGTGGTCACAGGCTGACTGATGGATGTAGCTCAGCGCCGTCTTCGTGAAGCTCGGGTCTCCATGCCTACCCTCGCTTGCTCTTCACAATTTGTTAGCTTTTGTAAATTGTCGGTATTCCGACACACCACACTAACGACGTCTACACACGAGCGGATTGGTTTTTTATTACGTAGATGACATTCACTAAAAACTGGATTCCACGATGATGATAAACGGTAACCATCCTCTCTATTAAAGCTGGTAAAATAAACGTGAAAGTTTGTAAGTATGGATGGATGTTTGTTACTCTTTCACGTAAAAACTACTGAATGGATTTTATTGAAACTTTACAATAACTTAACTTATACATCAGAATAACACATAGGCTATCATGTATAACGATATATTGTGAATTATCCAGAATATAACGATAAGTGTCAATTAAGCGCGGGTGAAACCGCGGGGCGCAGCTAGTATTATTAAGTTTAGTTACCTTTGTCTTCTCTTCCCTACAATCTATCGACTAATAAACGTTCCATCAGAATTTGTCCAACAATTTTGAAGAAGAACCGGGAAAATCAGATACAATTGTAAAAATATTATAAATAATGCACTATCTAGATACAAATAATCAAAGTATATATATTAGCTGCCTCGTTGGTCTAGGGGTTGGATGTGCCGCCTTTAGATCACGGTTCCCCGGCTCGATTTCGGGGTCGGGCCTGCGTTACTGACACACATACAATTCATATAAATATTTTTGTGAATTTCTTATGCTGGGGCTACATTAGCGGGCTACGGCGAATATTCGTGTCATCGCGATGAGTGTGGCCGAGTACATCGTTGCAACGCGTAGTACGATCGGGCGAAGACGATGTATTATCGGGGCACTGTCGGTAAAAAGGCGCGCATCCAAGGGATTTGTCGCGACAATATTCGCTTGGGTGACTACTATCTTCTACTTCACTTCAGTTTCAGTGTGGTCCAGACTTTGATGCGGTACGAAAGTGCTTGTTTTCTTGTAATGGAGTGGAGTATACAATGCATATAAAGCAACGCCACTACTTCCTCCACTTAAAATTACGCTTCCCGCACAGAACACCCACCACAACAACACCCGGCACGATGTATCGCGTCAACGCGACACAAATCTTCGCCCGCCCGACGCCGTAATGTGGACACAAACTTTGCGTATTCCCCCAACACGATTTTTAGCGCGCCAACGCGATACGAATTTTCGCGCGCTAATGTAGCCCCAGCATTAAGCATCCCATACACCCAATTAGAATAAAACTAATAGATAATGTTCTATTATAATTGGTCAGAGTTCAGGAGCGTCGGTTTAACTTAACCCTAAGCCAGACAGTTATTGATTGACAGCTTACACCATCGTTAATTTAGATTTGCATGCATATTAACGACAAGCATAATTGCAGTAGATAGTACTGCCTCCTTTGACTAGGGATATATTATTAATGTTAGGAACATAGAGGTTCATGTTTCGTAGACATTACCTGTACTATATTTACGCCTATAGTGTGTGACAGGGTAGGCAGATCTGGTCCGTATGGTGACGGATTTAGATAACATAGTCTCACCACCCCATTCAATCCTGAGGCCGTCTTAAAATCCGACAAAAGGAAAAGGCTGAAACCCCATGCCAACCGTCTGGCCAGCGTGGCTCACTAGGCTTTTTATCCTCTGTTTAATTCAATGGGGCCCGACTCAGCGGTGGTTCATGCAGTGCAGAGTTGAAAAAATTTGATACATTGAACTGTTAATTGTGTAGTTAATCTATGTATGTAACTTACAATACATAGTGGCATCTAGTTATTCTTTCCGGAGGAGGTGCGCAAGAGATTAGTACAGGAACTTTAAAGATACAAAATCTAGCTGCAAGGAAAACTATAGACCGACTAATTAAATTGATGAAATGAGCTAGAGTTGTGATTTAGTCTTTATTTGCATTATCGATCGTACTCCTTTGCCTCCGCGTCCGGTACATTTATTTAATTTCTAGCGACCCTAGCGATGGACCTCTAAATTTATCAGTGGTTCTCTACAATATTATGGATGTATTAAACATATAAACGTTCCTCTTGAATCACTCTATCTATAAAAAAAATCGCTTCAAAATCAGTTGCGTAGTTTTGAAGATTTAAGCATACATAGGGACTGACAGACGAAAGCGACTTTGTTTTATAATATTTAGTGATGATATAATTCTATGAGTATAGTATCTGGTTAAGATGAACCTAAGAGTAAATTTTATGGCAAAATTTAAATAATTTTATAATTAAATTTTAACTTTGTCAGAACGCTTTTGACGCAACTAGTTGGTAAGGACTTTTGAATTTAGCAGATTAACGCTATCAATTGGCCCAGGGATTCGTATTAAGCTTTGCGCTTGGATTTTCAATATATCCAGTTCCTTTAGTTCCATTGTTACCACAGGTCTAAGGTGGATTGGACACTACGTAACACACCATTTTAATATAAGATTTTTTTTCCAGCACTTTCTTCTTAGCAATACTACTGCTTCTTAGCCTCGGAACCATACTCGACGATGGAAAAGAAGGCGTCACGAACTTCGAGAAGCTTCTAAACGCGTTTTCTCTCAAGAGGAACTTGCAGAAAGTGTTCGATCTCTCGGATACATCTTCCAACGTGAAGGGTGTGGATGCGTACCGAGGAATGAATGCACTGGCCTTGTTGATAGCTCACAAGTCCATGGCAATGGCTCACACCCCCTACGTTAACAAAGTCAGCTTTTCTGCTGTAAGTATATTGTTTATTCTTTGTTAATGAAAAGAAGAGAATGCATTTTCGCTTAACACGAATTAGTTCTGCAGTTCCAACTTGAATTGCAAGTACATGTGAAATAGTAAGGAACATTTTTTGGTGGACACCCAAATATTATGATTGTAATCATTCCAATAAATATAAAATCAATGTCAGGAATTCCAATGCTTGACTATCATGTCGGTTTCAGTATTTATTAAGAAATGTCAAATTATTAAGGATGTCAGATATGTACTTGTTTAATGTCACTATAATCTTTCAGTCAGATATTCTATATCATGTTATTAAGCCTTATTAAGAAGAAGTGGTTTTAAGTGAACCTTGAATTCATTAACCTTTTGGTAACTTACTAATACTTAAGTGTCAACTTCAACGCGCTTTTGACACAAGAACTAGGTACTTTGAATTTATCTGTGTGTCGGATGAGTACTTCAATATAAAAACGCAGGTTTGGGATCCAGGAGTCTATTTGCCTTCGCCTAAAAATACTTCATTCGGTATCTAGCGGGTTGTTCAAAAGCTCAAAAGACCAAAAGACGAAAGTCAGCCAAAAGACGTCAACTGCTGGACATAGGCACCAAGGATTTAGTCATGAGCCGCCCGCATCTATTATTTTTCGGCGACCTGAGCCAGGTCGTCGGTTCACCGTGTCGGAACGCCGTCGCCAATCGAGTCCTTTTCTGCCAGGATGATGATGATGAAACATTAATATTGACATCAATTTACGTTACAAATAAACCATTCGCCAAGGTTGATTACCTTACCATTTATCAAAATTAAGTTGAATGTTATTGTTAATGTCAACTACAGGGTGCTTTCTTCAAGACTGGCCAAAAAGAAATATACGGTCTTTAGGGCAAAAATAACTGGCTAACTCCAAAATTTGGTGAAGAATCTATTTACTTAAAAAACATCCAAACGTATCGTAGCTGCGCCCCGACGGCCCGAGAACCAGTAGAATTTGCTAATCAAATCTCGGGCCTGTTTTCTCAAGATTATTTTATTAATGTGTCTTATTATAGTCATTCAAGGTCAATGTCATTTGTACGCCCACCGTAAGAATAAATTGATATGCAAAAAAAAACACAGTCAAATTGAGAATCTCCGCCTTTTTAAAACGGTTAAAATTAAACCGAAAGTATTAACCGATTTTGTATCGTCTGTCTCAATAAGGCTACGCTATTTTAAAGTGTGAAAGTGATACCATATTTATTCCTAACTAATTTTACTACCCGTCTGATTAGCGTGGCACAGTAACTAATTACCCTCCATGTAGTTGGAGGAGGCCCGACTCAGCGTTGGGTCATTTATGGCCTAAGAAGAAGAAAAATTTAATCACCAATTATGAACATCAATACAGACATATGTTACATTCTCTATATTAGTATGTTTATATTAAAAACATTAAAATGCATGACTTAAGTACACTTGTTATACAACCGGTACTTACCAAGTTAAAGTGTTAAGTAGACAAAATCCCTTAAGTGCGGAACAAAATTTGTAAATCAAAGGGATCGATTGCGATCGGTCAGCCACTTTGCTGAAGTTTCGAGGATCTTTTGATCTTCTTCCGTTGTTTAGTGATAGATCTAAACAACAATATTTCACCAAATAATTTGCTCCTGTGAGCTTTATGAAGAAGGCTATTTATCCCTAGTAGGTAACGCACGCTTGAGTAGGTCCTATACCCTGTACAAGATTGCTTGATCGATTTGACAGACGTCAATGTTTCTGATCGAAATAAAGGTATGATTGCGAACTACGTCGCGGGATTGTGGACCAGGAGTGTCGCGGTAGCACTGCTGCGTGCAGCGTAGTTCGGAATCATACTATAGTTAACCAGCCAGGCGTGAATTTCATTCTGTAAGTTCGTGTGGTGACGGATTTAGAATACAGTGTCACCAACCCATACCACCCCGAGGGTGTCGTAAGAGTCGACTAAAGGGAACGCAAGACGCAGATCATGATCATCATGCCGCAAGAAAAGGAAAACTTGATCCAAACCCTGTGCCAACGTGGCGCAGTGGGCTAATTTCTCTCCATTAATTTGGAGGAGGCCTAAATCAGTAGTGGGTCACTCATGGGCTGAAACGTAGGGGCTAGGTTGGCGTAACTTTTCCCCTGTCAGCGAAGAGGCCTGCCTAGGAGCTTGTGGATTCCCTAAGCTAGTCGAGCCAATGCCACCCAGGGTCGTGGGCTATGCTCTCCCGTGGGAAGCAAAGCTGGCGGCCAAGGAATGGACAGCCGAAGATCGATGTTGGTTTTAGTGGGTAACTTTGGGCGTTAAATTCCATGATTCCACGCACAGCCAGGTTTATAAGAGGTTTTTACCGTGAAAAGGTCCCTTTAGTCGTATTTTAGGACATCTTAACGATGGGGGGGGTTGCCAACATGGTATACAATACTAAATTTGATCTTATTCGATATTTATAACATTTGTCAGCTGGCCCTTACAATCTTAAACGTAATTTATCTTTAAATACCTCAATTCCATAATGTGATTTGCACCATTCGAATAATTCGATTTAATTTGTACCTTACGAATATGTAATTGCTTCGGAAAATGTTGACATTCAATTGTTTCGTAAGTTTGTATACCCTGTACAAGATATCTTGATCGATTTGACAGACGGGCTAGTGATGGGAAACAGAAAATATCTAGTAGGTAGTCCAAAAAATTACGTTTTAAAATACTTGTAACGGTGACAAGTTGGCGTGGGTGTATTATGTGTGAAATTCTTTATTGCACTAGACTTAAAAAACATTGGGTAGATAAGCGATGGTGGGTGAATATTCATATTAGATTCCTATTTAATATTACAGGGTTATATTTGGACCTCCCGCCAAATTTAAATAACTAGGTGGTCCGCCAAATTTAAATGTTGGGGTCCTTGTGCCTTCAGTTCTGACGACTTGTAAGAAAAAGCTTTGTGAGAAAATCCTGTACAAATAAAATCACTATCACTACATAGTATAAAACAAAGTCGCTGTTGTCTGTCCGTCCCTATGTATGCTTAAATCTTTAAAACAACGCAACAGATTTTGAAGCGGTTTTTTTAATAGATAGAGTGATGCAAGAGGAAGTTTTGTATATTAAATGCATTATATTGTAGGGAAACACTGATAAATTTAGAGGTTCATCATTGCACCCGTGCGAAGCCGGGGCGGGTCACTAGTTCTTTATAAATTAATGTTTAGTTTTCTATCCCACTAATAAAATATCTTTATGCTTAATGTGACAGGTATTCGGAATGCCGTGGGCAGTCGTGGGGCGTTCAGCCATCTTGTACACCGACAGCTTTTTGTATCTGAGTGGCTTCCTCAACGCGCATAATCTTCTGAAAGAGCTTGAGAGAAAAGGAACTATTGATGTCAAAAGTCGCCTAATTGCTAGATGGTTCAGGTATGTATTTCTAAGCCATAATTGACCACTGCTGAGTTGGTTACTAAATACAACAAGACGCATATACAGCTTCCTTGCAAATATTCTGGTTCCCGGCAGAAAAAAGATAATATAAAATTATAGTGTCTTTTTAATGACTAATACATGCATATCAATGCGGAACGTCTGATATATTTGACTTTGACATTACGCCGCCACACCTCCGTGGCTAATCATTATATGCGGCACCTTCAAATCCATACGATTAAAAGTTCTTTCACATACTAGTAAAGGTAAGGCCACATCTCGCAGAAGCCGAGAAGTTATGATTGATGCCGGTGATCTTGTAGACGACCTTGCCGAAACAGTAATTGTCGTTATCACTACATAGTATAAAACAAAGTCGCATTCTTCTGTCCGTCCCTATGTATGCATAAATCGTTAAAACTACGCAACGGATTTTGAAGCGGTTTTTTTTTAATAGATAGAGTGATTCAATGGGAAGGTTTATATGTATAACCCACCCCCGCTTTGCAAGGGGGAAGCCGGGGCGGGCCACTAGTTTGACAATAAATACGAGTCATCATCATCATTTCAGCCAAAAGACGTCCACTGCTGGACATAGGCTTCCCCCAAGGATCTCCACAAATGCCAGTTCTAGGCCGCCCGCATCCATCATTTTCCGGCGACCTTAACCAAGTCTTCGGTCCACCGGAGGCCTATCAGCACTGCGAGTATAAAATATAAAAAAAATCTTATTTAATCGGCCTTGAGATTACCTATTACATAGTGTTACCACCCCATTCCATCGTGACAGTGTCGTAAGAGTCGACAATAAGAAATGACAAGACCGAAAACCAAGCCGCGCATGAGAAGGACAACTTGATACGAAACCTTGTGCCATCCCGTCTGGCCAGCGTGGCACGGTAGGCTAATTATCCTCCATGCAAATCTCCTCCATTTAGTTCTACTCAGCAGTGTGCCATGTAAGGTTTCATTTCTTGCGGCTTGGGGTTCTGCCTCTTATGTTCCATTGGTAGCCTTTCACGACACCCTCAGGATGGCGTAGGTTGGTGACGTTATGTATTCAATATCCGTTACCACAAGGAATTATTTATAAATAAATATCCTTGGACATTTCACACAACGCCATCTCGTCCCAAGCTAAGCAACTTAATGCTTGTGTTATGGTAACGAGATGGATGATAAACAACTTATACACATTTTTTTTTGTAAATACGTACATATTATAGATAGAAATGACACCCAGACTCCGAGCCAGTGCCTCTGGTTTAGACAAAGACACTTGCCCGACCCCGGAATCGAACCCGGGACCCGTTGATCCAAAGGCGGCACATCTAACCACTACCAACGAGGCAGTCATCATTTATCCATTCGATAATATGTTCATGCGGAATGTATGAGACAAATCGAACAGATTACATAGTGCGATGGGTCCATTGTATGTTTGATTAGTTATATATGTTTGACTTTGGGAAAGGGCTGACCCCTTTGATTTATGTATATGAAGCCGAGGGGCAAGCTAAGCCTGACAACAACACCGAAACCTTACAAATTACAGAACCTATTTATTATGCATTCAATCCAGTAAGTGCCAATCGTGAAATTGCTCGAAACGGAACAACAAATTGATACTAACCAACGCCATTAACCTAAGATTGATGACATTTTGAGATGCACAAATACAGTAATTTGTCCAAAAGCATTGTGATACTTTAAATACTCCAGAGAATTACGATTTGTCAGAGACGTCGTAAATGTTGGCCGCTCTGAATGTAGCCCCATTAAGGTGGGTACTGACCAACGTTACGAGGTGTAATGTAACGTGTTACACAGCGAGCATTCGTGCAGTCAGTACGTCGTGTTACAAAGAATACTCTTACTGCTTTTATACTAAGTACTGAGTCATGCCAGAGCGGGGTTTATCCTACTACTTTCATGGTTACTCAGATAGGTTAATTGGCCTACTGTGCCAAGCTGACCATACGGGCTGGCACAGCGTTTCGTATCAAGTTTGCCTAAGGTGACCACCTGTACTCGTTTACTGAATTTAGTACTCTTTTTTTGCAAACCTTACTCTTTGAAAATCCTGTACTCTGAAAGTACTCATTTGTATTGCTAAAACTCTTTTTTAAGTTATTTGATTTCAATTAATAACTTATCTAAAATTAGTTTGACAGTTTACAGTGTTTTGAATTTCCCGCGTGAATATTGGCTGCCCTAGACGCCGTATTAGCCGACATTAAATTTTTTTTTTACTGCATTCTTTTGTTAATTTGGCCACTATTGAGAGGCTGAGCTGAGTTTTTTTTTGTGGACATTACTCTTTTTCAACGAAAAAAAGGTGGTCACCTTAATTTTCCTTCCATTGCGGCTAACTTTTCGGCCTTGTCATTTCTTTTTGTCGGGTCTTACGACACCTTCAGGAAGTAATGGGGTGGTGACACTATATATTCTGAATCCGTCACCACACGGACTTTTTACATCCAGGACACCATTCCGTCCTTTTTAATGAATACAAATTGGGCGGACTTCCGTATGGAAACCATGTACTTCCATTGGAAGGGGGCTTGGAGTTTAGGCGCGCGAACCCTCGGGCAGTAGTTAGTTATCGCAGAAATGCGAAATCCCGCGTGTTAATTTTCAATATCCGATCAAAACCAAACTGCGCGCAGACTATTAGATAGTAAATTAAGCACTTAATTAATAACACACGTGCCTAAAACTAATAATCAACCAAAACCAATATAAATTTGTTAACTCAATAATTCAATATTAATGGATAAAATCATTGAACGTTTGTGATGGATATTTAAGTGCAGAGACAGCATCCGGTTTTTCCAACATTTGTATGATTTAACCCACGTAACCAGAGCTTTCTAAATCTTGGTGCTACTGAAGCTGATGTTATGTTAGTCATCCGTACAAAACCAAGCTAAACCATCCTTAACCGATAGGTCAATTGGTCAAACTATCCGCTAGAGTTACAGTGTAACTCTTGAGTTTCATTAGTTGTCTCATAAGACACCCACAGGATGGCGTGGGTTGGTGACATTGAGTTACGTGACATCTAAAGTCATCTATATATATAAAAGAAAGTCGTGTTAGTTACACTATTTATAACTAGAGAATGGCGGAACCGATTTGGTCGAAAATTGGTGGGGAGGTAGCTTAGGACCAGGAGACGGAAATAGGATACTATTTATCCCAAAAAAAAAATAACGCTTAAAAGACGATAATCAAAGGAAAACTTACACTTTTTCGAAATCAATTCAATTATATGTGACATGTTCATGGATCGGGATACCATCTGCGGTATTTGTTCATGCGCCTGATTATAAAAACGAAAAATGACGTCTCTCACACGTCCTTCACTGAACCCATGCAAAAAATATATGGCCAATAAAATCTATATATATAAAAGAAAGTCGTGTTTGTTACACTATTTATAACTAGAGAACGGCTGAACCGATTTGGTCGAAAATTGGTGGGGAGGTAGCTTAGGACCAGGAAACGAAAAAAGGATACTTTTTACCCCAAAAAAAAACGACGCTTAAAAGACGATAATCAAAGGAAAACTTAAACTTTTTCGAAATCAATTCAATTATATGTGACATGTTCATGGATCGGGATACCATCTGCGGTATTTGTTCATGCGCCTGATTATAAAAACGAAAAATGTCGTCTCTCACAAGGTCCTTCACTGAACCCATGCAAAAAATATATGGCCAATAAAAAATGATTAAAATACCTGATTATTTGACCTTTTTTAATTGAACTTGATAAAATCCAAAAACTGCTAATTTATGGCCTTTATGGCGGAACAAAGTTCGCCGGGTCAGCTAGTCAGTGATATAAATACTCACGGCAAATTTTTTGTATTAAATATGCAATATTTTGTTGACGTTAGGTAACGAAAGTGCTTAGCACTTTAGTTGTTATAACAAACTATAGTAATAACTAAATACATAGCCCCAAAAAATTGCAGAAGGCGGTTTGCGAATCTTGTACGGGAACATTTACACCCTGTATATTTACGGAACTTAAAATGAGTCATGGTGATTCCAGGTTGTTCCCTCTGTTCGTGAGCTTGATGCTGTTCTGCACCTATATTCTGCCAGACCTGAGCAGCGGGCCACAGTGGAACCTGGTGGTGGAGGAGCATAGCCGTGTCTGCGAGAAAAACATGTGGAAAAGCTTCCTGTTCATCCACAACTACTTCGGCTTCGAGGAGATGGTATGTTGGCTGCTCAGCCGATATTCAAATTCAAACCATTTATTTTGCTTAGGTCACAATGGACACTTACAAACTGTCAACATATTATTTGCTAGCGGGCCGTCCTGGCTTCGCACGGGTGGATATTTTTATTTTCATGCTATTAAAATACCATATATTAATCAGTTATAATGTAGCATTCAAATGCTGAAAGATTCAAATGGTGACGACACGGTTGGCGCAGTGGTTGAGCGATCGACTGCTGCGCAGCATGTCGCGGGTTCGATCCCCGCACGGAAGAAATATTTGTACGACCTACACGTATTTGTTCCGAGTCTGGGTGTTTTCTATCTATAATATGTATGTATTAAACAAATATATATATATATAAGTAGTTTATCATCCATCTCGTAAATCATATACCATAACACAAGCATTAAGTTGCTTAGCTTGGGACGAGATGCGTTGTGTGAAAAGTCCAAGGATATTTATTTAATTTTTAAAACCGGTCCAGTACTTTTGGAGCCAGTTCTTTACAAACATACTTACTTTTATTTTTTAAACAATATTCAGATATGTGATTTATTATGAGCTGCAATGAAATTATTTTCTTTTTTTCTTTCTTACATACAAATCTTTCCTCTTTAAAGTATAGATAACATTTATAAAATATGTACAAAGTACGACAGTTTACCACATACCTATTCGGAATGCGACCACTGCTGAGAAATACTGGCAAGAAATTCAGAGTGCTTGTAATTTATACAATACTAGCTTTTGCGCGCGGCTTCGCCCGCGTGGGCTTCGAACCCGTGCTTATCTCTATGCATATTTTTTATTAACATGAAAGCGGTTATTGTGACTAAACTATGATAGTTAGATATGTGCTCTTGATCTTTATAAGATCTTTATAAGATCTACAAACCCGTAGTACATCATTTTGTTCTATAGTCAATAGTTTTTGCAGCGCACGCATAAATAGGTTTTCGATTTTACTCCTTGGTTTACAAAATCGCAATTTTCATACGGATCCCTAATTCTTTTGAAAATAAAATAACCTTCGATAAATGGACTATCTAACACTGAAAGATTTTTTGAAATCGGACCAGTAGTTCCTGAGATTAGCGCGTTCAAAAAAACAAACAAACAAACAACTCTGCAGCTTTATACATTAGTGTAGACTAGCTGTGTCAGCGACTTCGTGCGCGTGGAATAGTGTTTTGGGCAGCATTTTCATTCCCCCCTTTCAATCCCTTACAACCCTTTTTTCGCCTCCTTTCTCAGACTCTATACCTATATCTATCATCTCTCTATCTATGTACCAAATTTCATTTAAATCGGTTCAGTAATTTTGGCGTATAAGCTTGACAGACAGACTAATACAGTTACATTCATATTTATATTAAAATATTAAGTAAAGATATTGACATATTTTACGCTACGTGCCCCCCGAAGCAGATATTACACATAAATCATGGACATAAAGGACACCCATCCAAAATTCAGCAGAACCAGACGTTGCTTAACTTCCACTCGATATTGCACACACCGACATCAGTGTAAAAAAAGTCTCAATTGGGTCGCACTGTCACATTGTCCATTTCCAGGAGTGGAATAGAGTGGGCTGATGATGAACCTATTATGGCAGCTATAGCCCAAAATCTGCTGCCTCCATCCTAATAGGCTACCTAGAAGTCAGATAGCTTTATTAGGGCTCCACGCTGGAATCACGAACAAAACGAACCGTTGCAAAATCACCATGGATTTATTAAATAATATTGCTGTAAAAAATGACATAATAATCCGGGATCAACTTGCAAGCGTATAATCCTTGTTGGAATTCAATTTTCTTTTACAGCAGCGTCTAAGCTCATTCTAGTTCTTATGTCCTTTTAGTTCGAGAGCCAACCGTCATTTTGTTAATGCCACAGAACAGTGACAGTTTTCAAACATTGTATTAAATTACCTCCGTAATACTGAATGATGGTGAGATTATAGATGGCCCAGTAACAATATTTTAACCATTGCTTAAAAGGATGGCTTGATGAGATAACAGGATTGAGTTGATGAGATAACAAAACGACTTCACTATCATCACTACTTATTATAAAACAAAGTCACTGTCGCCCTATGTATGCTGCAACGGATTTTTATGCGGTTTTTTTTAATAGATATAGTGATTCAAGAGGAAGGTTTATATGTATAATACATCCATAATATTGTAGAGATATAATGATAACTTTAGAAGTTTATCATTGCACCCGTGCGATGCTGGGGCGGGTAGCTAGTTTTAAATAAACTAATATTTTTATCCATATTTATTTCCTGTCGTAACCTATCCTTCACATTAATAAGAATTTCTATTTTTTGTTTCACATTGGTCCCTTTTACATCTTGCGACAGCTCACAATTTTTTCTTTTAAAATTCTTGGCGCTTTGATTTCATAAACTAAAAAATATTTGATTGCTTTCTGATTCTGACCCTTTCTGCATAATTAAGTATTAACAAAACATAAAGGGATTGTTTTATAAAATTATCTTTGTGATTCCTGTTCTATTTGAATATGGAATCTCAGAATGTTTTTTTTTTATATCTGTACTCGGTAACATTACTTGCAAAGACCGCACCTCTTGGTCTATATCCTAATGCGTATGTCATAAACAGACGGCCTGCAGAGCCGATCGTTTTTTTCCAGCGGAACTAGCCATCGGAGATTTATTAAATCAAGCTGGTATTCTAGGGGCACTGAGAAAATGTGAAATTGGAAAATAATTTCTGCAGTACATATTAGAGCTTCGTATCTTTATTGAATCGTGACAAAAGCGTAGTCTAGTGCAGGATTATTGAAGTAATAAAATGACGTAGAGTTCCATAGAGCTGTTTATGTTTGGTTGGAATAGTTTTTAATTACGAATACAGATTAAAGGGTGAGATGGAATCTTCATTTAAAAAATGGAATACGCTTGACTTTTCATTGGTCAATACATGACCTGACATGACTTCGTGAGGACCTGAATAGCCCTCTCCATTGCCCTTTAGGTGACCTTGGTCCTTTTTATGAAGCCCGATATTTGATAATAATTATTATGATGGACGTGCATCTGACGTCGGTGTGGGCGGATTTAGAATACATAGTGTCTCCACCCCATTCTATTCTGGGGGTCTTAAGACCCGACAAATGAAATAAATAAATATCCTTGGACATTTCACACAACGCCATCTCGTCCCAAGTTAAGCAACTTAATGCTTGTGTTATGGTAACGAGATGGATGATAAACTACTTAGATAAATTTTTTTTTGTAAATACATATTTATGATAGATAGAAATGACACCCAGACTCCGAGCCTCTGGTTTAGACAAAGACACTTGCCCGACCCCGGAATCCAACCCGGGACCCGTTGATTCAAAGGCGGCACATCTAACCACTAGACCAACAAGGCAAATGATAAGGCCCTCAGTATGGAATGGGGTGGTGACACTATTTATTCTAAATCCTTCACCACACGGAATGAGCATAACATAAGCAAGCTACAATAATGACCTCTTTCAAGAGAGTCTGTTTTACTCACAGACTGTAGATTCAACTGTTTATAACCTATGGGAATTCTCTCGGCAATCGAGTTACCGTGTCACCTACATCCCCAATAACGATATAACTGACATTACTGGCTGTGAAACAAGAACAGTTCCGTAATACTCGAGCTCTGAGTCACATTGCACAATCTTTTTAAACTTGATGTATATTATAACTACATCAAGTTAAAAAATATTAGGTTGGAAAGATTGGAATGGGGAATCCGTCACGTACCACAGATAAGTTTATCTGTAGTCTGTGTGGGAACTGAATTCCCATTTCAAACTAAGGGGGTCCTAAGAGTCGACTAAATAAAATCAGAAAACCTAGCCTGAAGAGATGGAAAACTTGAAACCAAATCCTGTGCCAAATTTTCCTCCTGTAGTATGCCAACCCGTCTGGCCTGCGTGGCACAATAGACTAATTATTACCCTCTATTGTACTGGAGGAAACCAGACTCAGTAGTGGGTCTTTGGCGGGAAGAGAAGTAAGTAGGTATATCTGTATTGCGGAGCTCAAACTCAGACCCAAAAGGAACTTTATTTACGTAGGTTTTATCACAAAACTTAGAAATCGTCACATTTAAAATTACCATCATCATCTTACGGCCCCTGCCCCACGCTAGGTGGTAGTCTCCATACAAGCTGCCCAACATGTGACTCACGAACACTCACAAAAATTACTTGCCTTACTCGGGAATTGATTATGGGACTAGTATTTATTTATTTATTTAAATTTAATGTACAGTAGTGGTACATAAGGCGGACTTAATGCCTTGCGGCATTCTATACCAGTCTACCTTTGGGTTAGAGGGAGTAACCTAGTAACATCAGGCATCTTTTTTTTTGTTTTTGTCTCCGACTTAAATAATAAATAAATAAATATCCTTGGACATTTCACACAACGCCATCTCCTCCCAAGTTAAGCAACTTAATGCTTGTGTTATGGTAACGAGATGGATGATAAACTACTTATATACATTTGTTTTTGTAAATACATACATATTATAGATAGAAATGACACCCAGACTCCGAGCCAGTGCCTCTGGTTTAGACAAAGACACTGGCCCGACCCCGGAATCGAACCCGGGACCCGTTGATCCAAAGGCGGCACATCTGACCGCTAGACCAACGAGGCAGTCTTTAAATACTTTTGACGTGGTGGAAAGCAACGCCAGGGTCTAAGATGGAGCAGGCAATTCAAAGAAAAGCCCTGTCAGGCACCGGCTCTAACATACACATGACGAAACACAGTAAAGCTGCTTGGCGCCGGACTTAGATGTGAGGGTGGTAGCTGGCCGGCCGGATCATTAGATACTACAGCCAAGCGTGCTGGGTTTTATTGACCATTATCATTATCACATCAGCTTTTAATATATTACCCAGCCAGCCCTTCAATTTTATAATACCAAGACACTGGGTTTTCTCACGCCTAAGCGCACATACACACGAATGGCATGTTGTCAACGGCACGGACAACTGCAGCCGTCGACGCGTCGGCGAGTGTCGTCAACGGCAGCCGACGGCAGTTGACGACACTCGCCGACGCTTCGACGGCTGTAGTTGTCTGTGCCGTTGACAACATGCCGTTCGTCTCACCATGTTTAGGCGCCCTGTAGGCGGTGTAATGGTCTACAGGGCGCCTAAACATGACTGCTTTCTCCACCACATAATGTCGACAAACCTTTCCCTTCAGTGCCTAACCCACACGCATCAGATCGGTATGGACATGCAGCTGTACGTCGCCACGCTCCCCCTCATGCTGCTAGTATGGAAGTCAAGGACGCTGGGCTGGTCTGTCATCGCAGCCATTGCTACAGCCTCCACCGTACTACGGTACCTGGCCATCTACTGGTACGAGATCAGCATGGTCGTGTATTATGGAATATCGTGAGTATTTTACGTTATTTAGAACAATATGTGTGGTGACGGATTAAGGATACGTAGTGTCACCACCCCATTCCATCCAGAGGGTGTCGTAAGAGCCGAAAAAATTAAACGACAAGACCCAGCCCGCTTGCCTGTAGGATCTAATGGTCCGCCCGGCTAGCTAAGACCCTCACATCTAAGTTTTACAGTGTTTCGTCGTGTGTTTCTGAGAGCCGCCTAGCACCGGCTAGGCGGCAGCACCGGCTAGCAGGCAATTCAAGGAAATGCCCTGTCGGGCACCGGCCCGACAGGGCATTTCCTTGAATTGCCTGCTCCATCCTAGACGTTGCTTTTCATCACGCAAGCCTAGGGTCAAAGGCAATCAAGTCACTGATTAAAAAAGCCTTCTCTTGCGGATAAGTGATCTGCCTATTTCGTACGTTCAGTCGCCTCTTGAGACACCCTCAGGACAGTGTAGGTTGGTGACACCGTATCTTCTAAATCCGTCACCATACAGATACCAGTTTTCATAGTATTCTCGTATCAAAGAAAATTATTAATTGACAGCAATATGGACTAGGGCTGCTCAAAATATTTTAGCATATTCAGTAGCCTACCATAAAATACTTTGATCAAAACTTGATGACTTAATAAAACTTATGTAAATTTATTTTCTAGTGAAGCGAATAACTGAATATCAAATTACCTATTATCGCTATGATGAGTCAAACGCTTACTTAGGCATATACAGTCAGCAGTATTTCTTTTTTGTAACTGTAAATGTGTCGTGTGTGTTTCGAAATTACATTGTTGATTACAACGATAACCACGTTGAAATAAAAAAATATACCTAAGTGCTCGTACGTAGTCCGTATATTACCATATAGATAGTTTCCGTTTTAGAATACATAGTGTCGCCACCCAATGTCATTCTGAGGGTGTCTATGAGCCGACAAAAGGAAATGATAAGGCCGAATACCTAGCCGCGAGAGAAGAAAAATTTTTTTACGAAACCCTTTTTTTCTTTGGATATCCTCATGGATTCTTGGCCGTTCTTAAACTGACCGGGAATGTGGGACTGCCCGAACTGGGGCCACGGGGGAGCTATGCTCTGCGACCCATACGAAACCCTATGCCAACCTGTCTGGTCAGCGTGACACAGTACCCTCCATAATGTTTAGAGGAGATCCGACTTAGCAGTGGGCCATTTATGGGCTGAGAAGTACTACCAGGTCGGAATGCGGCACCAACCGAGAAGACCTAGTTAAAGAAACTCAGTGGGCTATTATTTTGTTTTAAACGCTATATTAGATATAACTATATTTTCTTCCGTAAAGCGCTCAACTTGAATATGAATTTCATAACAGTGGCACTATATTTCTCAAACTAGCACCACATATATCGTAAGTGTAGTAATAACAGAATTAATTATAAAGATTATGAGTTTTCTTTTTTTACAGAGTTCAAAAACTATTAGACGCGGCCAGGTATTCTTATATCCTGCCTACTCATCGAGCAACTATCTACCTCATTGGAGTCACTATGGCATATGTAATGAAGTCAAAGAGGTTCAAATTTAATTTAAGTAGTGTAAGTATTAAAATATTTATAAAGTGGAAAATATTTTAGTCTAAATATAACTATAACTAAAGGATTTTATAGTAATCAAGATTTGTCATCATAAAACATTTTAATATTTTATCTGTCGACGCAATTCAACAATGGGAGACCAAATTAATTCATCGGCAGTATTAACCAAGAAACGTTTTTTCTATTTTAAATATACTTATATATATAGTTCGAAGTGTTAATATTTTGTCGATATAAGGTGCAGCAGCTGAACGAATGATAACCAAAGTTTTATTTTTCGATTTCCTTAGATTTTTTTTCTAATATTCGAAATACTACTTTTATTAGTCATGAATATACACTCGATCAGAAAATCAGAAACCTATTCCATCATGATAATGTACGGGGTGACTAAAGGACCTTCCAAGGTAGGAAATCTAACTGTAAATGCACAACTACACCCAGTAACAAGCGGCTCATGTGCCACAGTAGATTAATTTTAGAGGGTGATCCATTCAAAAGGTACTTTATTTACGGAGGTTGCATCACAAAACTATTATAAATCGTCATATAAATAATGAGATAATAATGTGGAACTGGAACTAATTTATATCGTTAAATTTCACTACGTCTGTTCTATACTTTCAGATGCAAGTTGGACTCCTTTGGTTAGCGTCCTTCAGCTTAGCCGTAGTGACTATGGTGAGTCCTTACAGAATGGGACTGGAAGGTTACAAGTTTGAGCCCTACCCTGCAGCTGTTTTCGCGGCAATTTCTCCTATTCTGTGGGGTATATTCATGTGTACCACGCACTGGGCAATGTGTAATGATTACGCTGGTAAGTTGATCACTAGATTGATAATAGGAAACGGATATCCATAATTATCACTCTTACCTTTTCTCAATAACTAGTACCAATCTATTTTATCCTTATATTCTTCTGTATCTCTCGTCTTATGCATTATGCAACCCCTCTATCTTTTCTTTGGTCTGCCTTTTATGCTCAAACAATATTCATATTAATCTATGTCACCTAGGTTCATATTAATTCATGTAATACCATTATTTGCTAATTTTCTTTTATCCGCACGAGCTTGGGGACGACTGGTGGGGTGCGTGTGAGACTTGGGTTCGCCCCTCAGTGACATAAGCAACGTCTTTTTATCCACGAAATATCCCCCTGATGTAGACTCCCTGGCCCACAACCCTGTGGTTCTGTTCCTTAGATAGCCACTGGTTTCTTAGATAGCTCTTTTGAGCGCATCCTCCTCAGGAGCGCCGTCGGTACCATGTCCGGTATCCACGGCACGGTACCAAACATCCGGGATCTCCTCTTCTACGTGAGGGGAATGTCTCCTAATCACCCACCCAGAGGCTCACGTGACCTAAGATTTACAAAACGTACCGCATAGCGGTACCATATTATTTGTAGATATCAAGTCTAGTCATAAATGAGATAAATACGGTTCGTGAGTCGTGACATTCGCCTTAGCCCATAAATGACTGAGTCGCGTCTCAGATACCTTGCAGAGAAATCTGGCTACTGGTGCCACGCTGGCAAGATGAGTTGGCACGGGGTTTCGTATCAAGTATCCCTTCTTTTGCGGCTAAATTATCAGCCTTTTCATTTCCTTTTGTTGGCTTTTACGGCACCCTCTGGATGGAATAGGGTGGTGACACTATGTATTCTAAATGTATCACCATACATATTGTAATATACACCACAATTTTAATTCCGATCGACAGCTCTACAGAAATATTTATTTTGTTTCACATTATATTTTTATTCTTATTTTTTTTAGGTGTGGGTACCGCATTCTTGGAATCGCGAGTGTTTAAGTTCTTCAACAAGATCGCGTACAGCGTTTACTTAACTCAGTTCCCAATATTCTTCTACAATGTGGGAGTTCAGAGGAATCCAGAATATTACTCACCCTTACTTGTAGTAAGTATTAGATACTTTTTTATCAATGTATCGGTCCTTGAATCAAACATCTTTTTTTTGTTTTCACTATGTTTTTGAAAACAATTGTGCCGAACGGGCGTTTTTGTCAAATACGCTCCGAATGGTATGTGTCGTCTTTCATATTGATTGGAACAACACAAAAACCTATAATTTTGTTCCTTTCTTCTATAGTACCTACCTTCTATAGTACATATTTTGGATTTTGGCGAGACTAGCCTAAATAAGTAGGAAAGCTATTAAACATTGGTCACTTACTAATTAAATGGATTCATACATTTCTTGGTTGTTTTTATGTATGCAGAACTTTTTTAATATATAATCATCGCCAACTTTTTAATTTTATTTACCAAAAAGAAATATGAAATATATTTGGCGCATGGAAAAGGACAAAGTTTATAATATTTAATGTTAAACGCAAATGAGAAGAAATACGATCAAGGAATGTCACACACAAACGCCAGAGTACAAAGACACCCTAAACCGCGCAAGCGAAATTAACGAAGCATTTCGCAGAAATAAAATCGCTGACAGACGCCAGGCCACCACTATTTGTACTTACTATAAGTATAGTTATTTTTAATATTTTCTCATGCAAGTTTTTTGTTCGATTTGCAGTTGTACTTGCCAGAGATGCTGACTATAGTATTAGTATCGATAGTGTCGACAGTCACGATCGAAATGCCTTTTACCAAAGTCTACAGGATATATTTTGGTAAGTATTTATTTATGTCACCACCCCGTTCCATACTGTGGGTATCGTATGAGGCTACTAAATGAAATATCAAGGCAGAAAATCGAGCCACAAGAGAAGGAAAACTTGTTATGGAATCCTGTGCCATCCCATCTATGTAGCTTGGCACAGTGGGCTAATAACCCTCTCTATGATGAGAGGAGGTCCGACTCAGCAGTGGGTCATTTATGGGCTGAGTAGTAGTTGTAATCTTGAAGACAACCTGTCATCCACGCGATAAGTCCGTTAAGTGTTTAATTCTAATGTATACAAAATATATATATTGCGACCACCTAAGAAATCATTCTAAAAGGAGGTTCTCAATTAATTTGTCTTTGTTAAATGTTACTCATGTCTTCATCACTTAAAGACCGATTTAGATAATTGAAATTGTATGGAATGATACCAGATTGATTCCATGGAAATGTATGTTATTCGTGATTCGGCTCCTATCATCATCATCAGCCCACATTAGTCCACTGCTGGACATAGGCCTCCCCTAAAGAGCGCCATAGCCCCCTGTCTTCAGCCTGACGCATCCAGCTGCTGCCCGCAACCTTTCGCAGATCGTCGCTCCTATAAATAGCTAAAAATAACCAATATACAACCTGATGAAATTTATTGTCAGTGCCAACTTAAATTGACATCGACGCACCTTTGAAGTCGGTTCACTTTTTTAGTTAAGAATATTTCATTGTGTGTCTTTACGTTTTCTAAGACAATATTTTGATTTCAGGCAAATCCCAGACGAAATTAAAAGACAAGTGAAGGAGACAAAGACTAGTGATGTGTTTAAAATATAGTTATTTAGTCAGACATCACGTATTTTATAGTTAGTTATTAATGTTTTGACTATTTTTGTACTGTACCGGCAATAATGTAAGATTTAATAAGTAGATAAGTGATGTGAAAAATAAATGAAAACATCTGTACATAAATACATTTATATTAATGTTTGTTTCATTTCCCCTGTAGCGACCACCATGCTACATACTTAACACAATTTACCCTCAAAAAATCTGAACTATCAACATCAAGAAATAACCCGATATCGAACACATGCGCGATATCGAAGTTTATAGAACAATTCGGATGGTTAAGAAATCCCCGACTACAGTTATCGGGGGATAGGCGCCGCGGCCCCTTGCCAGACATATCACCTCGTCTGGCTGGATGATCATCCCTTTGCGCCTAAATCCCGATAAGGTTACAAATATCTAAAACCACTTTTTAACTATCATTAAATAAATGCACTTTCTAGTATCTTATAAAAATAATTATACATACAATTAATTTCATTTCAATATAATTACAGTATACTTATATTTTAACGTAATTAATTTAATTGGACACGTTTTTGTTCATTACTATTTATTTACAAAAGTACTTATTTTAAAATTGATAAGTATGCTTGTAAAAAAAGCTGCGACGTATTTACAATCATCATCGTCATTGTTAGGACTATAATGACCCACTGCTGAGTCGGGCCTCCTCTAAATTCATGGAGGGGAATTCGCCGACTGTCCCCTGTGGCAAGAAGGGTTTGTTTGTATCTAGTTATCCTTTTGTTGCCTCTTGCGTTTCTTTACTCCTACGACGCCCTGGGGATGGTATGGGCTGGAGACATTTGGTTTCTGAATCTGTCACCACAAGTAATTTACATTGCTTGCAACTTTATTTCTTTTACAAATACCATCTAAATAAATATTTTCACAATTCCTCGAATCTAAAAGAACTATGGCGATTCTTGCTGGTTCTTCTCAGTAGAGCTGGTAAATGGTAAATTGAAATATTTTATTTTTGATCTTTCAAAAGAGAATTTTGTTTTTGATAATTTATCAGTAAGCAATGCAAATGGAATGTTCTATTCTAAACATTCTGTATAACAGTTGTACGTCAGCTATCAACATCGTCAACGCAATCTGGAGGAGTTTTTCCTGGTCTGCATTGGCACCTTACAAATCCCTTCTTGTCCCTACTCAGCCAGAAGCCTTCTCCGCAAGGACCTTGTGTATTGAGGATATGACATGTTCCGTTGTAAGGAGCTGTTCCTCTTCGGGTCATGCATGCTTCCACCTGTAAAAAAGATGATTCTATCTGTATTGCTAGAATACTCCTCCAGTAACATGGAGGGTAATTAGCCTACTGTGCCACGCTGGCCAAACGGGTTGTCACAGGGTTCCCTTTCCATCACCGAACGAATATGCACGGCGCGTATTTTCATCTTTATGTTGTAGACATTCCCCCATTACGCACGAATCGGTTTACCTCTTCATACATTATGTGGACAGCTAAGGAGTGGAACTTTCAGCCGGTGTTTCCGGAACCATAAAATCTGGTCCTCTATAAGGCAAAAGTGAACAGACAGGTTCTAGGCAAACGTATACCGTCTTAGGCCTCATCCTCGCCTTCCATCGAGCGAGATTAAGCTCAAACATAAGTATAATACGAGTACATTGTAAAAAAAATGGTGACACTACGTATTCTAAATCCGATTCACAATCCATAATGTCACCAACCACACTGAGGAACGTAATCAAAGCAGCTTGGTATTGTCAATATGCTTCCAAAACAACAAGTCTACACTGACCTCTCGTCTGCTACACGCGCCGCTCCCACAGGCGCAGATTCCGTTATGGCTGAGGCCATCTACGGCTGGACGCGCCTCGAAGTCAAAGGCGACTACTTCGCCAACGGGACACGGCTCTGCAGTACCTGGGCGGTAGCAGCGGCGCCGTTCTGGAACGTATAGACGGCCTCTTCCGCACGGCACCTGAAAGTGTCGAATGGCAGAATATATTGAGAGAGATCACTCAAGACTCGTTGGTCTAGTGGTCAGATGTGCCGCCTTTGGATCAACGGGTCCCGGGTTCGATTCCGGGGTCGGGCCAGTGTCTTTGTCTAAACCAGAGGCACTGGCTCGGAGTCTGGGTGTCATTTCTATCTATAATATGTATGTATTTACAAAAAAAAATGTATATAAGTAGTTTATCATCCATCTCGTTACCATAACACAAGCATTAAGTTGCTTAACTTGGGACGAGATGGCGTTGTGTGAAATGTCCAAGGATATTTATTTATTTATTATTTAATCAGTTGACCGAAGGAGAGACTTCCGAATGGTTGGTCTAGTGGTTAGATGTGCCGCCTTTGGATCATTGGGTCTCGGGTTCGATTCCGGGGTCGGGCAAGTGTCTTTGTGTAAGCCAGAGGCACATG
This sequence comes from Clostera curtula, assembly GCA_905475355.2. NCBI lineage: Eukaryota > Metazoa > Arthropoda > Insecta > Lepidoptera > Notodontidae > Clostera > Clostera curtula. The sequence goes on from FR997802.1 coordinate 16,167,874, forward strand.
CTCTACGTCTGGGTGTGATTTGTGTTCGTGAATTTCATGTTCGTAAACTACCCCCGCGATAGAGCTTATACCTATTGCGAGGGTTCCGTATTTTTACGAGGGGTCTCGTTCTTGGCTTTCCGTCAACTTTATTTCTCATGGAAAGAAGAGATAACTAGACACAGGCATTTAAATCCATATCCCTAAGTTTCTTTATGCTACATATTTTACACAATTTACCCGAAAAATGTGAACTATCAACATCCAAGAAATATCGCCTACAATTACCATTACCAAAAAGTCCTACACCGCGATATGGAAGTTTACAGAGCAATTCGCACGATTGAGAAATCCCCGACTACAGTTATTGGGGGCTAGGCGCCTGCTGCCAGACGTACCAAACGTTGTGATCTCTTTGCGTCTAAATGCTGATTAACTAAATACTCTTATTTGACTGCCTCGTTGGTCTAGTGGTCAGATGTGCCGCCTTTGGATCAACGGGTCCCGGGTTCGATTCCGGGGTCGGGCCAGTGTCTTTGTCTAAACCAGAGGCACTGGCTCGGAGTCTGGGTGTCATTTCTATCTATAATATGTATGTATTTACAAAAAAAAATGTATATAAGTAGTTTATCATCCATCTCGTTACCATAACACAAGCATTAAGTTGCTTAACTTGGGACGAGATGGCGTTGTGTGAAATGTCCAAGGATATTTATTATTTTATTATTTATGTCATTACAAAGTTCTGGGTTTAATCTTCTTCCAAAACTAATGTCGGTATTATCGTTACAATTCTAGCCTGACAGGTTGGTATGGCGTAGTTTTTTAGAATCACCTACAGTAACTACTATTACTACTCCACCCATAAATGAATTGGCTACCCCCCGTTACATGGAGGGTACTTACCCTACTGTGCCGGGTTGGCACAGAGTTTCGTTCCAAGTTTTCCTTCTCTTGCAGCAACAAGTCACAGATACATTACACTAGTAAGGAAACTGTTCATGTGCTGACTGATTTAGAATGTGTTTTATCACCGGCCTATTTCATTCTGGTGGTGTGGTAGAGCCGACAGAAGGAATTGACAAAGCTGGTAACCCAGCCACAAGAGAAGGAATATTTTATATGGAACCCTTGGCCAACCCGTCTAACCAGCGTCGCACAGTAGGCTAATTACCCTCCCTGTAATTGAACTCCGAGTCAGCAGTGAGCCATGTATGGGCTGAATAGTAGAAGCTCCAGAAGAATGGGATATCTGCTACTGGAAGAACTCTCTCACCTTAGTACACCTTCCACCCTTGGCTATCATCTCATCGTGACCGCAAGGCCCTCTTGTATACAGCCTGTAACACGCTCCATCGGTAGCTTTGGCGTGAAAGGACTTGCATCTGCACTCAGATCGGGAGCCATATGGTGCTACCTCCGCGATGGTAAACGTATGGCCCTTTGGACACGGGCCCAAAGAATCTGGAAAGAGGAACATGCTTATAAGTCCTTGCAGTTACTGAAGAATTGGATATTGTATCTGCAAAATAAAATATCTAGAAGAAAGAGTTTTGCTCATTACTTCGGTTAATTGGTTAGGTAGATTTTATGATCGAAATCCTTGCAGGAAAAGATCTCTTGATGGTTCTGATCGTGAATTAAATAAAAGAACACGATCAGAACCGTCCAGAGATAATTTCCTGCAATGTCCAAAGATCGTGAAAACCTAAGCAAAACCTAAACATCAACGAAATCCTTGTTAGGTAGATCACCAGCAGGTCACCTAGCCGCAAGAGAAGGAAACCTCGATACGAAACCATGTAGCAACTCGTATCGCCAGCGTGGCAAGTAGGCTTATGTTCCTCAGTTAATTTATAGGAGTCCCGTGTCAGTATAGAGCATATATGGGCTGAAACGATGACGAGATTGGGAGGTTCCAGCATTGTGTCGCCTAGGTTCTTAATACAGTGGTTGGTAAAACACAGTCATCTAGTATGTATTTCGCCACCCCATCCCATCTTGAGGATTTCGTAAGAACCGACAAAAGATAATGGCTGGACCGAAAACCTAGCCGCAGGAGAAGGGAAAAGAAATGCCAACCCGTCTAGCCAACGTTGCTAGTTACCCTCCATGTAATAGGAGCAGGATTGTGACGTATTGTCCGTATTGTGACGGATTTAAAATACACAATGTCACCACCCCATTGTATTCTGAGGGTGTCGTAAGAGCCTACTAAAGGAAATTACATGGCGGAAAACCTTGGATTAGCAAGAGAAGAAAAGGTTTCGCTAGGGAGATGCATTAAATATTAATGTGCGACTCCGGAACTATTGGTTACTCGTCTACCCATTACATGTGTGTGAGGGTATACCCATATACCCCCAAACACACCCTCGGGGCGCCACAGGTTGGCGTAAACGCATTCCACTGTGAAACTGAAACAAAACCCCGTGCCAACCTGCCAACTGTGCCAGCGTGGCACAGTATGCTAATATCCCTCTTGCAGTTGCAGGAGGTCCGACTCAGCTGTGGGTCTTTTATGGCTGAATAGTTATCTAGTAGAAGGTACAGTATGCAAAAGTTACAGTAACAACATAACAATGCCTTCTGCTTGGCTGTGGACAAAAACACGTTATACAAGTAATTGATGTTTGATAATTGTAATTCATGTTTAATAATTGTAATTTAAGTAATATGTACTTATGTAATAAAACAAGACTAAAAATACCAAATAACCTAAAACTTAAATACTAAAATATATTATTTAAAGGAGTCCCTTTAGGCAAGGTTCCGAAGATACTGGCAGCGTTCCCCCTTTGAATCGCTAGACTGATTCTAATTGTAATATAAGTTTGATAATTGTAATTGATGTTTGATAATTGTAATTGATGTTTGATTATTGATGTTTGATTATTGATGTTTGATTATTGATGTTTGATTATTGATGTTTGATTATTGATGTTTGATTATTGATGTTTGATTATTGATGTTTGATTATTGATGTTTGATTATTGTAATTGATAAATCCAGGTTTTTATAAGTGTTCGGTAAAACAATTGTTTACCTAATTCATAACAAGACGTAGTCTCGTTATGGTAATGAGGCAGATGAGTGTCACAGCCGCATCTGGGTCCAGGTAGGAAGAGCTGGCCTTTCTCACACGGCCCTCTGGTGTAGTGTGGGTAGCAGCTGCCATCTGCTGTCCAGTAATGGGGGCTGTCAGTGGAACACTGGAATACAGAGGTTTTTTAATTAATCAAAAGCTCCTTGTTTGAAAAATGAAGTTTAGCTGCTACTGCTGCTGTGTCGAGCGTTCCCTAGTTACGTGGAGGGTAAATAGCCTACTTTGCCACGCTGGCCAGATGGGTTGGCACAGGGTTTTGTTTCAAGTTTTCCTTCTTGCGGTTAGGTTCTTAACCTTGTCATTTTCCTTTTGTCGGCTCTTACGACACCCTCAGGATAGAATGGGGTGGTGACTCATGTATTCTAAATCCGTCACCACACGGATGTGTACATCAACTTCAAATGGTTGTTAATTGTTTACTATTTAATGCTTATTGTGAATATAAATTTACTAGTGGCCCGCCCCGGCTTCGCCCGTGCAAAGCGGGGGTGGGTTATACATATAAACCTTCCCCTTGAATCACTCTATCTATTAAAAAAAACCGCTTCAAAATCCGTTGCGTAGTTTTAAAGATTTATGCATACATAGGGACGGACAGAAGAATGCGACTTTGTTTTATACTATGTAGTGATAGTGATAGTGATAGTGATTATTATCTGTAAGCCAAAACTTTACCTTCGTACAAATATTTGTTGATCACCTTTAAATCAAGTTTTATACGAACCTAGTGAAACGATTTCGCTGAAGTTTTAATTCTTTTGGACCAATATGGAACCTACAAGTCTAAAAAAATATTTTTTAAATCGGTTTAAGACATACATGAAAAAACATACAACGAAATTCGGAACCACCTACTTGTTTGAAGTTGTACAAAACATAAATGCATCTCTAAAACTATCATATTATCCTCTGTAATAATCAGATACCATTATAGTAACGGTCACTTTCTAAAGAAGATCCCCACAGGAATGTCGTTCCCAATACTCACGCTGACAATCATTTGTGAGTCAGTATAATCCTTTCTACTCCTAATTATAATGCGACGCGTGTCATATTTACGAGCAACCCATGCACACATTAAAGAATTAGCCAGCAAAGACAAAAAAAGACGTTATGGAAAGAATTAAAGTTTTAAAAATGTTAGTCCTGTTAATTTTGTCCTAAACATAAAATATGACACTGATGTTTTGGTCACAGTGGCACGGCAATAAGGACCATTTTGATAGCATTTGTTGTGGAAATAAATTTATCAGTCCTGCCCTAATACTTGATACAAAACCCGTTTGCCCAGCGTGGCACAGTAGGAATAGAATAGAATAGAAAAATGCTTCATTGTTTAAACCAATTATGGCGTTCACAATCGTCAACGGATATAGCTAACTAAAATACTTCGAACAGTGGTAGTGACGTGTGGCGGGTTGATCACATCCCTTTGATATGGTTGAGGATATTATATTTTTTATAACACTACTACCAGGTCAGAACGCGGCACCAACCGAGAAGACCTGAAGAAAGAAACTCAGTGGGCTTGTCTTTTTTTAAACGGCATATTACAATGCCCGCTTTCATATAACTAACTAGTTTCGTGTGGTTCCGAAAGGCGCTCAAGTGAAATATTTAATAAAAATCCAGTGAGTCGACCAACCCCAAACAGCGGCATCTGTTCAGAAGCATAACGCATGTGGCAGCCATCGATCTCCTCAACCATATCAAAGGGATGTGATCAACCCGCCACACGTCACTACCACTGTTCGAAGTATTTTAGTTAGCATGATAACTTAAAGCCCAAGAATAAAAAAATATAGGCTAATTACCCTCCATGTAACTGGAGGAGGCCTCACTCAGCAATAGGTAATCTATGGGTTGAGTAGTATGTAAACTTACAGTGCAGTTAGCCAGCCCGTCTTCACCAACATCCAATATAGCCCCAGGGTAGCAAGGTCCCTGACTCAGCCGGTAGTAGCACTTGCCGTCAGCTGGCCAGTAGACCAAGGTCTCGTCAGCACACGGCTGAGGCCTCACGCACATGCCTTGCCGCTCGCTGGAATAGCAAATGGTTAATACCATTAGTCACAGAATCAAGGATTTGATGATTTCGAAAGCATAAAACTAAGGTGACCACCCGTACTCATTTACTGAGTTCTGTACTCTTTTTTCGCAAACCGTACTGTTTTAAATCCTGTACTCTGAAAGTACATTGACTGACCTTTTTTTTTTAGAGGACCACCCTTTTTTTTACCCTGGCACAATGGAGAGGCCGTATTAGCCGACCTTTTTTTTTTCTTTTGGGAAAGTGTACTCTTTTCCAACGTAAAAAAGGTGGTCATCTTAACAAAACACAAAGGCAGTCTTTTTTACCATAGTATTCTTAGCTCAAATTGAACGTTGAAGATTAGCATATTTGAAACAGCCGAAAAAAAAGAAAGTTAACAATTGATAGAAGTATTTGTAGTATGAGTTGATCCCCGGAATATAAAGCCAAGTGTTTAGTGTAAGTCTAAATTTGCATAACCACAAATGGTTTTCTAGAGCAAACAAGCATAAATTTAAATGAAAGACAATTTATTTTGTGTAGTTCAGAAACCTTCCTGGGCTCATTCACAACACTTTGTTGTAGATCATTACATAATCAGGATATACAGACAAACATTCATTTTTACATAAAAGTAGAAGAAGACGACTGAACTGATTTCCATAAAATTGATATGGACCCATATCAATCGAATACAAAGACGAATTGAGAACTAGCTCATTTTTTTAAGTCCGTTAAAAATAATTTGTATGCGTAGTGTAAGGCTTTCTCCCCTTAACGACTTATGTAGCTAACCCGGCAAACTTCGTACCTTCAAGACCAAAATTAGCGAAATAGGTCCAGCCGTTCTTGAGTTTTAGCGAGACGAACGAACAGCAATTCATTTTTATATATAAGATATAGATAGATTAGTATATTCAATATATGCTAGCCGCGCTCAATTCATTGCATAATTTATGTAAAACAAAGATACATGTTATTCGTTTGATAACGCCATTTGGAATGTAATTGTCATGTATATGAGTGTCCTAGTATAATCTTGCATAACCAGCAATGTGACTGCATTGGAAGAAGTGTTCTACATTTCTTGCAAATTAGGTAAACTATGGAAAAATCGCGATTGTTAAGTAACCAACTTGCTTCCTTGTTAGTCGTTAATTAAGAAATCTCAGCTTGACACTATTTCGCATCTTAATATGAGGAAATCAATTATTTTCATGCTACTTTCCTTGTTTTATTCTGTAGCCAAGTTTATTTTGATCGATCATTTTAAATAAAAATAATACAGATCACTCGAAATTTCTATAAGACACCGATTTCAGCGACTTCCAATGTTATATTATACTATTAACTAATGTTAATGTCCATGTTTAGTGATTTTTGTAGTTATATGAATATCTCACATAAAACCTGGGAAAGGGATTAATTTAGGCGCTAATACAAATTGATATCAAGGCTAACAGTCATAATGTTTGGAGATCTATGATTTTTCTTAATTGACAGGGTCCCCAAACTAAAGAGGGTGAAACGCCAGACACAGACTAGTAGGTACCTTCATAAATAACCATTTTGGTAAATCTGTATATTGAGGAAGATACCATCAATATAAACTTTGACGAAATCAGGAAAAAAATATAGGTTTCAATAAAATTGGAAAATTAATATTTGGATATATGTGAACCAACAATATTATACTAGGATTTTCGGATCACTAATCAAAAATAGAAGACAGCATAAAGACAGTCCACAAAGATGCTTACCTACCCTCGCTTGTTGAAGGACTCCTCGACTGGCGCAAAGTACTCGCCAGTTCGGCAAGGGCCCCTTTCGAAGAGTTTGTGGCAGGTGTTGGTATGAGGCAGCTGTGCTGTGCCAGGAGGGCACTTACACTCCGCTATCGTGCGACCTCCCCATTGCCCGGGGCTAAGTTCTTGTGTCTCCGGACAGGGATGGCCTTTCTGAAAATGATGCATTAATTATGTAACCTATGCTGTTCAAAATTAAGTACATATTAGTATGATTAGCGTCACGGAGAGGTTTGATTTTTTTCTTCGTTGGACATCTTCATGGGTATCCTGCCGTTTGGGATTAGCCAGGGTTTGTGGGTCTCCGGGGTGCGCTAAGATGATAATTACGGCTCCGACCTACCCAGTAAAACCAACGGCGATACCCGACTGCCCGTTTCAGGGCCGCGGGTTGCATTACAGAAGCTATGCCTCTTCAATCGAACTTTTTAAGGGGGAGGCTGAGGAATACCGTGGATCCATTGAGTAATCTAGGCCCTACTTTAAGTAAATTGAATCTGGTATCACATGCAAATATATGTTACTAGCTGTCCCGGCAAACGTTGTTTTGCCAAATAATTAACCATCCCCCGCGCAACAACCCCCCCACCCGCGCAAACACCCCCTCCCCGCTCAAACCACAAACACCCCCCCCCCGCGCAACCCCCTTTTTTTGGAACAACACTGTGACACGAGAATTTTATATATTAGATTACATAAAAATAATGAGACCTTACACTGAAGACTGTACATGCGGTGATGGATTTAGAATACATGGTGTCACCACCCCATTTTAACCTGAGGGTATCGTAAGAACGGACAAAAGCAAATGACAAGGAGGAAAACCTGGTCGCAAGAGAAGGAAAACTTGATACCAAACCTGTGCCCACCCGTCTGGCCAGCGTGGCACAGCAGGCTAATGACCTTCCCTGTGATGGGAGGAGGCCTGACTCAGCAGTGGGTCATAAACGGGCTGAGTAGTACATAAAAAGAAAAGATTTTCTGTTATAATAGTTTCTATAGAACGAAATGATTGCCAATTGTCCAACTACATGGGTCTTGGAGGGCAGATGGAATTCACTCCATCCAAATACTGGTAGTTATCCAAAATTCGGTCAGACCGATGCCGACGGCCGACCCAATAAAGTTAGGTCAAAGCGAGATTAATTAAAAAAGGAACATAATAAAATCGATCGCTTCTCGCAACTTCTATACGGAAAAACAAGAATAAAATTTCAAGTCAATACCTAAAGACTAAGATCGCAATTCTTCATGTACAACTGATAGAATAATAACCTCTTTTTGTCATCATCACCCTATAATAAGTGTGTATAGTCCTCATCAATGATTCTCAAAGCACGTTAGTTAGCTAAAAATAACGCCTAGCGTAAAATCAGTCGTATTATTATGTTTTGATGTCGACATAAGGAAATGAGATGGCAGGTAGCCTAGTCTAGGTATAGGTAGCGAGGCAGTAGCCTTATTTCTGTGAATGTTATTGGAGTTTCAAAAAGTTTGACTACCAGTGGCCTCCATCATTGTGTCGAAACGAAGATTGTATTACAACCTGTTATTTAGTATCTCCGATCACGAAGCTTTGTTCTTTTATACAGCTAACTTGCTGGTGAGTAAAAAAACATAATAGCACGTTTTGAAAAATTAATCTTTGAGGAAGACCTGTTCATTGCTTTGTGGGGCATATAGGTATTTTTACAACAGTTCTATAATTATATACAACGTGTCACTAAACCTCTATATACATAACGACAACAAGAACCCGACAACCGCTAGGATATAAAAAAAGAGTTCTTAGAAGAAGACCGCGACTCTGCAAGTATAGAACAGGACACCCCTCTAATAAATGGATCATCGATCTGCTGGATGCATCAAGCTGAAGCTAGTGCTCTTTATAGGTGGCATGTATCTAGCGTTGGAGTAGAGGGCTGTGAGCTGACGATGCCGGGTTGACATAACGAATGGGTCGATATTACTACTAATAGAAAAATAAAACAAATATTTTTAACTTTTGACTGCCTCCTTGGCCCTAGGGGTAAGATGTGCCGCCGATCAACGGGTCCCGGCTTCGATTCCGGGGTCGGACATATGTCTTTGTCTTAACCAGGGGCACTTGCTCAGAGTCTGGGTGTCATTTGTGTTCGTGAATTACATGTTCGTAAACTGGCCCCGCAATAGAGTTTATACATAGTCTCGTTTAAAAAAATTATTAACTGCTACTGCTACAGATGTGTTTTCTGTCTCTCCGAAGTGTTTAGAATGCATTTCTATCTTGAAGTATGAGTGTGATGTCGATGTTTTTCTGAAGCTTATTTATATCACGAAACATTTGGGTTCCAGTGAAAACCATCCAACTAGATCAAAATCAAAATATGTTGTACTAGCGACCCGCCCTGGCTTCGCACGGGTGCAATGACATTCGGTCGCACTTCACTTCGCTATTCGTATTCTCGTATCTATCATATTTGACATTAAGGGCTATGTGTGGATTGACTGATTACATGTGCCGCCTTTGGATCAACGGGTCCCGGGTACGATTCCGGGGTCGGGCAAGTGTCTTTGTCTAAAAAAGAAAAAAAATAGCCATTTGACGTTTGTCAAAGTCACACAACAAATGTCATAATTAGTGTAGCCACCTTTACTACTTTCAGACCTGGATGTACAATCCATACTCGTCCTTTTGTCAAATATTTGTCAAACAAGTAAAGAAATAGCAAACAAGATTGGTGGTATTTATGTGAAATACCGATTAATTATAGCGAACAGGAGTGGGCACGTGAAGTGACAGCATATACATCCGCAAATTAAAGATATTGTTTTAATAACTAAATGTTTCCAGTAATTTTACTCAGGCTGAGACGCCTTCAATTCTATTGTTTCGGAATTTGTTGTTTTGTGTGAAGTAAAACATTATTGTTGTACTCTTGTGCTCTCTGTTGCGGAAGTTTATAAATCAATCGAGATTCATACAGTTCAACAAAAATATTAACCAAGGGGCTGTCCATTAATCACGTGATGTTTTTTAATCATTTTCTAACTCCTCCCTGCCCCTTGGTGATACATGGTGAGGTTTGAGACTACGCCCCCCCCCCCCCCCCATCCCCCATAAAAATCACGTGTATTTTTAGTACCTACAAAGAATCTTGCAAACAAAGGTAACGACCATACACGCCGCTTTTCTGTTTAAAAAACGCGTTTGACGAAAAAATAAATACGTGATATCTTACTATAACCACCCCCCCCCCCTCCCTCCTTGTGATATTTCGTGATTTTTGCCGGAAACTCCCCCCCCCCCCCTTCGAACCTCACATGATTAATGGACAGCCCCCAACCATCTAAACGAGACCTTTGATACTACCAGCCATCAAAATGTGTTACTTACTTCTTAATTCTGAGCCCGTAAAAACTCCTCCAATTGAATGTAAATTAGCCTACTGTACCACGCTGGCCAAACCAGTTGGCAAAATATCTAAGGGTACGAAGACGAGAGCTTACCTGCGGTATTTTGTATGGTTGGTGTAGCATATAAATGACCCACTGCTGAGTCGGGCCTCCTCCATTTTCATAGAGGAAAAGTAGCCTACTGCTATACCCTCATAATTTTCAGCCATAAATGTCTATTCTTTAAACGACGAATCCCTTGCACTAGGTAATATCGCGGGGGCGATTTGCAAACATAAAGTTCAGGAACACATATAACACCCAGACGCAGCTAGACTAGTGCGCGCTGACCCTCAATGTGCCTTTGGTTTACCCAAAGACTCGACTCTTTGGCTCGACTCTCGGCTCAACTCCGGAATGGTACCGGGGACCCGTGATCCAAAGGCCCTTAAACCAAAAAGTCGGGCCAAATTTATAGAGGAAAATTAGCCCACTGTGCCATGTTGGCAAGACCTGTTAGCAGAGGGTTTGTATCAAGTTTTCTTTTTTTGCGGCTAGGAGAGTTGCCTCTTGTTCCTTTAATCGCCTCTTACAATACCCTCCGTATAGTACAGGCTGGTGACATTGTGAATGATTTACTACTTTTCTTATATACTGCAAATCACATTCTGTATTTCTGTCATAAGAGGCAAAAAGAAGCAGAAGAAAGAGAAGAAAACTAGATACAAACCCTGTGCCAACCTGTCTTGCCAGCGTGGCACAGTATGCTAATTTCCCTCCATAAGTTTAGAGGAGGCCAGATTCAGTAGGACAATATAAATAATAAATATAAATATCCTTGGACATTTCACACAACGCCATCTCGTCCCAAGCTAAGCAACTTGATGCTTGTGTTATGGTAACGAGATGGATGATAAACTACTTATATACATTTATTTTTTTAAATACATACATATTATAGATAGAAATGACACCCAGACTCCGAGCCAGTGCCTCTGGTTTAGACAAAGACACTTGCCCGACCCCGGAATCGAACCCGGGACCCGTTGAACCAAAATGTACTCGTATAATTTCCATTCCGCACAAGTCACGCGTCTCTGTCATAAGTGTCATATTTACGAGTATTTTATGCCATTAACACCATTAATATGTATGCAGCATTTCGCCGGAGACACTTCGTGTAATTGTGACGGCGTTTATAGTGCGTGCTGGGATTATTCGTGTTCTTAAAATGATACTACGGTTGCATAACCAAGGATCATGGCACGATGTCTGTGTTTTAAGTAAGGTATAAGTAAGTACCTATATAACTTTTTTAGTTTTATAAATGAAAGCTGCTATTTGTTTCCTTTTTTACAACAGAAAAACGAACCTTATTGACGCCTTATTGATGAGATTATTCTTTAAAGGTCGGCTCTGTGTGACATATTCTACATTAACTAATACATTACAACTCTTCACGTCCCGCCAGCGTCGCGTCGCCGTCCCGCCCCGTCCGCTGTTTGCCCAGACCTTAATCGACTGCAATAGGCAGCCTGTGTAGGGTTTATGTTCGACTGAATTTATATATTCTTAAATATACATATATATACTCACTAATATATTCGGAAGTTGTGGGATGTTGTTGTAAAAAAAACATTTAAAGGATATACGATTATTTCTGAAAAAGTTTATTTACTTCTGAAATTAGTACAACTAAAAGCTCTTTTTTCGACCCTACCTTTTTTGTTGATTGCCATTGGCACAACAGCTATATAAACAACTAAAACTTAATAATAAAAAATGTTAACAGTATTCAAATACAGAAAAAAAAACTAAAAAGTAGATTAACCAATGAGCAACCAGTTCAACTTGATCCTTTGGGTTACCGCATACCCGTAGTGTATATATCATAATGAATGTCGATGATGTTTAGATTTTTTGTTAGAAACCTTTTATTTTTGGCGCATAAAACACGGAAACAACATGTTCCACAGTTACTCGTCCAAAAAGCCCCGAATTTGCGTTCCGATAAATAGTTTATTTATTTTCTCACTTACTTAAAGTTTCTAAATCTGTTTCCAGATGACGGAAATATACGGTAAAACACATAGAATGAAAACATACAGTCGAATTGAAAACCTCCTCATGTTTTAAAGTCGGTTAAAAACGGAAATACAAGGATAAAAATCAGTAAGTTTTTTGTCACAATACTCTAACTATCTTTGGCACAAGGTTGCGTATAAAGTTATCCATCTCTGCCGTGAAGAATGAATAGTGTCATTTTTATGTGTGTTATCTTTATGCCAACCCGCCTGGTCAGCCTGGCCAATATTCTAATTACCCTCTATGTAGCTGGAGGAGGCTCGACTTAGCAGTGGGTTATTTATCGGCTGAGAAGTATGGACACCATACATTTTAAATCCGTAAGGAAAGAAATTATTGAAGGACTTTCATATCGTAAGCTTGACAAGACAATTGCTAGTCGGTATAGTGCCTTAGCAATGTTGCCTTGTCTTGTTGTTGGATAACTCCACAAATGACCTCTGAACTGTCAGGGAAGACGTAACACGACTTGTCACATCAAATTTAACCTTATTATAGGCAAAATAAAGGTCATATTGCTGCTAAAGCGTTTGGTGCGAGCTAAAATTCTGCCGTTATTATAATAAGCAGAATTTGTAATCAATTTATCGTGTTAACATGTCGTGTTGTAAACACGTTGAAAAGTGGGTATGTGTGTTGGGTATCATTTGGATTGCCTCATTTTTAACGGAACGCCACTTATTTATTTATTAACACACGCCAACAACACACATATTAAGACATTACAATTACATACACATAGTTATAAGCCTGATATGCATGTCATAGGCATGCACAGCATTGGCAAATATGGCAACACTAAATAAATTTACACAGAAATTCAACCTAAAAGAACAAAGGGAAATGTCGCGAGTTTTCAGCGCAAGCATTTTAAGAATTGAGTTTATTTTTAAATATTTAATGATTCCAGATTTTCTTTCTTTAAGCGCATAATGTATGGTCGAATATATGAATATATCGATTTTGTTGTTGATATCACCATTTGTATAGTGTGGCTACTAAACCAATTTTTATATCAAGCTTTCCTTCTCAGATGACGAATTCGGAATACATAATATCACCAACCTATTCCACTCCGAGGTTGGCTTAAGGCTCGACTAAAAGAACTCAAGAGGTTTAAAACCTATCCTCAAAACAAGGAACTTTTAATACTAACCCGTGCCAACCCGTCTCGGCAGGACATATTTCCTTCCGTGCACTTGGAAGAGGCCCGCCCGCCTCAACAATGTGTTTTTATGAACTGAGATAGAACAAACTCGTAATATTTAACGCCCATCAAAAGAGGGGAATTACATTATGTTTGACGTATCTGCGTATCCGTATTACATGGATATGTGGAATCATAACTCTTAAGCGACTGGACTAATATGAAGTGTTTTTTATATATTTTATTTAATGTCAAGTTATCTAGGGTTGGTCCTTATATTTTTTTATCAATCTCAGCTCAGCCATGCTTTTTGGCTATTTTATAGATTCAGATATTCTAGAGGGAGCATACATTTAATGCATAGTGTAGTTGTTAGTGATATTTTGCTATGTCCTAGAAAGAAAATTAGTGAGATGTAGTCAATATTACGCAATTGCTAAGGGATTTTGACCTTATTCAACACCTTTGCTTTAAAAATATTGCGTAATATCAGGCTTAGAGAAGTGCTTACATATTTGTCTTGTTGTCTCTTTCAATTAAGACAAAAGAACTGGTTACCAGGTAAACGCTAATGGTGTTGTTTAAGAAAACTTTTACTTGTTCGGTTTGGTATTAAGTAATAGCTTTTTGGAATATGATTTACATACATTTATATAAGAAATGTTCGTCGCATCGCCTACTTGATTTTTAAGCCGTGCTAAAATGTTTTATAATTCCACATATTTTTATCTGTGCGTCAATGGCTAAAATCGAAACTTTAAGGAACAGAAAAAGAACACTCAAAAGATTCTCGAGTACGATAGCTTGGTTTTAGTTTTTTTTTTTAATAAATACTCATAATCAGGATTCAAGCCCGATGACTTTGTAAAAAACATATCGATAGAAAATGTAATAATGCACTTTTAATTTTATCCTTTTTTATATAGTTATTATTTGTATAATTATTATTATTTTGTCATTTGTCAGTGTTTTAAGTGTGTTTTGTGTGTTTTAGGTGTTGTAGAAAAAAATAACTATTTTGGCTTTAAAAAAATGGAGGCGGTTCTTTCGTCAGTGAATTGAATCAATGAATCAGTGCCCCAAACTTGCTATTTTCTATTGAGGTGTCCATCCGACACGATTTTGCAAAATGCCAAAATTGGCCAACAAAAATCTGCTAAGTTTAAAAATTCTTGTCAAGTGCTTGTAGGAAAAGCTTGTGGCATACGTCCCGAACTAACACTATAGTATTAGTGGATGATCAAAACTGTCAAAATTAACAATCTAAACTTAATAAGAAAACCCGTGGCCCGTCTGGCCAACGTAACAGAGGAGGCTAATTACCCTCCATGTAACTGTAGGAGAACTCAGTAATGGGTAATTTATGAGCTGGATAGTAGAAGAAGTAGAAGTCACTTCCATTTCAAAACGATTAAAGAAAAGAAAATACATTTAATCGGCAAAAACATACAGAATACATAAAAGTAATAAAAAATAAATAAAATAAATATCCTTGGACATTTCACACAACGCCATCTCGTCCCAAGTTAAGCAACTTAATGCTTGTATTATGGTAACGAGATGGATGATAAACTACTTAACATTTTTTTTTTGTAAATACATACATATTATAGATAGAAATGACACCCAGACTCCGAGCCAGTGCCTCTGGTTTAGACAAAGACACTGGCCCGACCCCGGAATCGAACCCGGGACCCGTTAATCCAAAGGCGGCACACCTGACTACTAGACCAACGAGGCAGTCAAGTTAACAACGCAGCAAAGAAATTCAGTAACATTTTCTATGTGATGGAGTTTGCAAAATTTAGCAGCTAAACATGCCGTTGTGTCAGTTATATTTTGTTGAAATCGTCGTCCGATACCCTCGGGCTGAAACGAGTTCGCGACACAACGAATTTGGAGCGTCATGACGTAGATTGCGAAAAATATATACACTGTATTGTCGTGTAGAGTAGGTCAGCGTGTGTCATAATCGAAGCACATTGAGATCGATCGGTCATGGTCTTTCCAAGCAACCGGTCAGACCGGTAACGCGTCATCGCTCGGACTTTAGACAAAATTTTAATCCTTATTGCATTTACGAATAAATAATAAGAATTATTGTTAATTAATAAGCATAAGAATACGGTCGAATCTATATCTATACTAATATATAAAGCTGCAGAGTTTGTTTGTTTGTTTATTTGTTTGTTTGTTTGAACGCGCTAATCTCAGGAACTACTGGTCCGATTTCAAAAAATCTTTCAGTATTAGATAGTCCATTTATCGAGGAAGGTTATAGGCTATATTTTATTTTCAAAAGATTTAGGGATCCGTATGAAAATTGCGATTTTGTAAACCAAGGTGTAAAATCGAAAACCTATTTATGCGTGCGCAGCAAAAACTATTGACAATAGAACAAAATGATGTACTACGGATTTGTAGGTCTTATAAAGATCTACAAAAAAGTCCGCGAGAGCACATATGTAACTATCATAGTTTAGTCACAATAACCGATTTTATGTTCATAAAAAATATGCACGGGTTCGAAGCCCACGCGGGCGAAGCCGCGCGCATAAGCTAGTATATTATTATTATCATCAATACATAGTATAAAACAAAATCGCTGTCGTCTGTCCGTCCCTATGTATGATTAAATCTTTAAACTACGGAACGGATTTTAAAGCGGTTTTTTAATAGATACCGTGATTCAAGAGGGATGTTTATATGTATAATACATGCATAATATTGTAGTAGACGTTCATCATTGCACCCGTGCGAAGCCGGGGCGGGTCGCTAGTTATTAATAATTTATACTAGACTGAGAGAAAAATGTCATTGAGTCGCAATTGTTTGTATTATGTAGGGGCAGTGTTGGTAGGCCTCCGACATGGTGGACTGACAACCTAGTTAAGGTTTGAGGGTTCCTTGCCTTTGTCCAACAGTGGATGATGATGATAATAGTAAATCTGTACCTATTGCACAAAGTGAATGAAATACAATGAAGAACATCAATAAAACATGTGCATTTGGCGGCTTTATCGCTAATGAATGAGCGATCTCTTACTTTGAATCTAAGTGTGGGAGAATTTTTAATCGTTCTAAATTAAGTTTACAGTGTAATGTAGACAATTTAAATGAGTCTACCCGAACAATCAACGGACTGTTTTAACACTAAAATCTGTATTACCATGCAAATCTGGTACACGTTTAACTGTAGGAAGTACATAATTTTGCTTAATTAAAACTCGCCAATGCAATAAAATATACAATTGTTCTGTTACATAAACATTTTTATCTAGTTTTACTCGTTAGTGAGAGATAAGTTTATAAGATTAAAGTATGGTATTGCTTTTATCTTAAAAAGAATCAATACAGTTTCGTCCCCACCAGAGTCCCTCAGAATTGAATCCCGACACCATGGATAGTCTTACATCTACGTAACCCGGGTAGTCCCAACCAGCTGGGTATACCTATTTCCCACGCAAACTTTCAAGGTTCTTTTCAGGATAATCTGACGTACGTATCATTACCGTAGCGTAGGATGATCACTGAAAACCAAAACATTAATTGGAATATCGACGTTAGATAGGGCTGCCATCACCTAAATTGCAGACACGGCGAAAATCCCGGACATTTGGGCAAATATGGATTTTTCCCCGGACGCCTCTAAAAAGTATTTTTTGCAATAAAAACAGTCTTAAATGCGGGTTATTGTGGATGATTTTTTAGCGATTTATTTAAAATACACTTTTAAAACACCTGCCGGACGGCCCCCGGGCGCCCTTCAAACTAGGACTAATCCGAGAAATTCCGGACGGATGGCCGCCCTAACGTCAGAGGAAAATCGAAAACTGGGTTGGGATCATTGGTACTCTAGCTTGATCCCAGATTCGGCAAGTTCTGCTACCTGACAAAAATATAAATAAGAAAAGTACTAAATAAATAGTCACCTTATATATAGTATAGCATTTCCCGTCTTTAGGCCAGTACAGCATCAGCCAGCCCCTTGGCAGGGCTGCACAAGGGTTCTTCCTCACATCTGCCCACGGTGGTGGTAGAACAGCAGCTTGGGACCCACAGATCAATGCCGCCAACCAAAACCAGGCGGCCATTTTCACAGCACTTATTACGTTTGTAAACTTTACACTATTTAAACGTTTCCATTTTCAAAATTTGATATTCCCACTTCACTTAATGTCACATCACATTGTTTTTATTCCAATTTTAAATATAAACACTTTTGTACAGTCTGCTCTTCCTATTAAAATAAGAGATATTAAAAATGCGAAAGTTTGTATTTATGGATAGAGGGATAAATCTTTGTTACTCTTTCACACAAAACTACTGAATGGATTTTAATGATACCTCACAATAATATAGCTCTTGCCTCAGATTAACCCATTGCTATGATTTATAGGAGCTAGTTCACTATAACATTTTGATACATAGTTGGCCTCCTCGTATGACATGGAGGGTAATAAGCCTACGGTGCCACGCTGGCCAGGCGGGTTGGCACAGGATTTGGCATGAAGGTTTCCTTCTCTTACAGCTAGGTTATCAGCTATTTCCCAACAACAACAACTTTTGTCGTAAGAACGACACCCTCAGGATAGAATGGAGTGGTGCCACCGTGTATTCAAACCGTCACCATACGGACTGTGGCACTAAGTAGTTTATGGAACTATGCAGTACTTTATTTACAAACTTCTTGGGTCTAATAACAAGTCGATGTTAGGTTAGGCTTGCAAAATCTCGTCGGGGCGTCACAGTGGAATGCGTTTACGCAAACCTGTGGCGCCCTAAGCGTATCGTGTGAGGGTATAGTATTGCTGGGGTGTTAGTGGGTAAACGAGTAGTTCCGAAGCCATACATAATGGCTGACCCCATCCCCGAGGGGCGGCGGTATGCTTATAGCATTTCCCTAGCGCAACCAAAAAAAGGCTTGCATAACCAAGCCCACTTTTACATTATTTAAATACACTATTGTACTTGACATACATGTACTTACTTAATTACAAATGTACAGTTACAGATTACCATCAAACATTTTTATTTTAACCGACTGTAAAAAAGGAGGACGTTGTCAACATACAGTTGAATTGAGAATTTTTTTCCGATTCTGCAACGTATTTTTTTAATTAAATTGTCATGGACGTTATTACGTTTCAATGTTATTCAAACTATTGTATTCAAATTTAGAAATATACGCCAATAGAATCGATTCGATTTAATAGATTTAACCGTTCGAAACGAACTGTTAGTTCTGTTCGGTTAGTTACAAATTTTAAAAAAATACTTTTTTTTCTATCAACAATATTCACACGTTGTACATTTATTTTGACGCTCACTCACACAACGATAGACGTTTAACTTCAACTTTAGAGAATATATGCCTGAAAAGTATTAACTGCTCAAAAGAGTCGTATACACCGCGCCGTCTATATTTATAAAAAAACAAATGACTATTTAGCATTGTACAATCATTAAGGGTTACACAACTGTGTAACAGTGGCCCAGATTTTGCACAACTATTTTTTATTTACGAGATTTTACTGTTATGTGACTTTATTCTTTACCTGTGGCGACGGATCTAGAATACATAATGTCACCACCCCATTACATCCTGAAGGTGTCTAAAGCAAGTCACAAGGCAGCAAACATAGCAAGAAATACTTGAAACGAAACCCTGTGTTTACCCATCCGGCCAGCGTTGTACATTCCCTCCTGTAATTGGAGGAGGCCCGACTCAGCAGTGGGTCATTGCTGGGCTAAGATGATAATGAGTCATTCGTATCTCGTATTTAGTGAAGAGGAGTTAGATTCTTGCATTGTAAGAATGATACTCTGAAAAAATATCCTTTTGTGCGAGTTGATTAGGTTAATATATCTTTTTGCAAATGATGTCAATGAAAAAAAGATGTCACTGCTATAATTTTAACGTTTTATAATATACTTCTCATCAGAAATATCGAAACACTTCCCTGTTTATGGTTGATAAACAAAATAGGAAACTTATGAAAGTTTAATTTGAATTTAGAACATTAATATCACTTCACTATCACTACATAGTATAAAACAAAGTCGCATTCTTCTGTCCGTCCCTATGTATGCATGAATCTTTAAAACTACGCAACGGATTTTGAAGCGGTTTTTTTTAATAGATAGAGTGATTCAAGGGGAAGGTTTATATGTATAACCCACCCCCGCTTTGCACGGGCGAACCCGGGGCGGGCCACTAGTATACTAATAAACGACATTTGACCTATACATTTTTGCTGATAATACTTACAAACATAAACTTGCAAGGTGTTTCGATTTTTCTGATGAGAAGTGTATGTGATTGCCGAATCTAAACAGTAGTATGATCATTCGAAATTTTGTATGTAAAAATGTTTACATTTTAGAAGTTCAATTGCATTTCATCCTTTAGACCCAAATAAAAACATTTTTTAATCTCTTGCGAATACGCTCTAAATATCCGTAAACTACAATACAACTACTGAACATTAAAAAGATTAAACGTTTGTTCGTATTATCTATGGCAAACTATTAAAAAAATAAACTACCGTCTCAGACGTAACATAATGATAATAGTATTCCAAAGAGACACAGTAGGCTAATTGCTCTCCACGTAAACGACGAAGGCACGGCTGGGAAGTATTAGTTCATAGAATATAGGTAAGTAATGTTCAAACGACTGATCAGATACTTTTAAACACCTTTAAACAAATCCAAATCAGTTATTTGCTACTGAAATACAGAGAGACACGGCAGACTTTTAAATCTTAGTTAATATTGGTTATCGTTACCGATAACGGTACCGGTAACTGTTACAAGTGTCCGCAGTTGTTTGAGCCAAATGTCGACACGCCACGACTATTACAACCTAGTTACTTCGGATTACGTGCAGGCTTTTGTTAAAAAACATACAAAATGAAAACAACATAAAGGTTCCATTGACAAACTGGACTGAGCGACGTCACTCAAAAAGTCACTCTACGATCAATCATCATCACTTTCACAGCCATTACTCAGGCCTCCCCCAATTTTTAGGAAGGAAATTGGCCTACTATACCCCCACGACGGGTTTAATATCATCATCATCATTTCAGCCAAAAAACGTCCACTGCTGGACATAGCCTCCCCCAAGGATTTCCACAAACTGGGCGCCCCAGGACCGGCCTATGATAGGGTTTAAATCAAGTTTTCCTTGTATTTTTCTACAAAATATAACTATCACCTTTGTCCATGTGGTGACGGATTTAGAATACGTTGTGTCACCACCCCATTCCATCCTGATGGTGTCGTAAGAGCCGACAATAGGAAATAACAAGGCCGCAAACCTAGCCGCAAGAGAACGAAAAACAAATACAAAAATGTTTGCCAACCCGGTCAGCAGCGTGGCACATTAGGATATTATACTGTTTGCATGAACAGCAATCGAATAAATAAAAACATATCTTTTTTTAATTATTCAAAAAGACCAATGAAGCCTTTTTGAAATGATGTGATTAGTTTATGACTAAAAGTATTTCGCAAATAATTAAATGACAAATAGATGTAAACAAACTTTTGTGTATTTAATTTAATCCTCCTTTGCCAACCCTATAATAAAATAAAATAAAATAAAAAGCCTTTTATTTCCATGCAGTTACATTTCACATTATACAAGTAGTTTTCAATTAATTTGATAACTAAAATAATTGTTTCCTATATTTGTACTAAACTATTTTTACATACTACTAATAAAATAAACTATTACTATACTATATTTTTACATGCCAACCCTATAAGAATTGGTAACAATTTTGTTTTTAAAACTCACTCTTTAGAATATCGCCATAAAATAATGTAATAAAATGTTCGTTAAAATCATGTTTAGCCGCCCTAGTTGAATTGTGTTTTGGAATTTGAGTTGGAATGTTAATGACGTGTTTTAACGAGAATTTTTCTTGCCAAGAAATGCAAATTGCACTTCATTTGTGCAGGTAATTGATACAAATGTTACGTGAACCGTTACTCTGATGAGAAAAACGTTTACAACTACGTCGACGAGAAATAACGGTCAAGATAATTCATGTGGAACGCTATGATTCCGTAATTAATAAACTATTTTACTATTGTTAAACCACCATCTACTATTACTCAGACCATACATGACCCGCTGCTGAGGCGAGCCTCCTCCAGTTACATGGAGAGATTAGTCACTAAACTCATCCTAAACGGCTGGACCGATTTGAATGATTTTTGTGTATAACATTTACAAATGAATTGATCAAAATACGAAGGAATTATTTAATTCTAAATTATTAATAAGTGAATATAATATACAGATGTATGTATACATACACGTACATATAAAATTCAGATGTTATTTATAGCCTATAACTGCCTATTTAGAAAGGAAGGCCCTTTCTCTAGTTTCTATAGCATTTACAAAGCTGCCCGTTGTCTCTTGCAGTGGAGACATAAGAGAATAGGCAATTTGAAACAGAGGAAGTTCTCGATCCATCAGATTTTTTGTTGTATATTATGTTACTAGTACAATATTACGTCATTTACAAATGACGAATTTTTATAAATGATGATTGAAAATTCTTACGACTTCAAATTGTTGTTTGAACTTCAATTTCATTAGTGTAACTAACTGTATAGATATACACGGAGCCCACGAGCGTATATGCCGTCTGTCGTCCATCACTTAATTAAAACAAGTTTATATGGCTTATAAAAATGGCAAACGTCAAACACCGTTTTATTTAAATTTTCTGTTGAACCCTAAGAGCGAAGTGTTTTCCATTATTTTCTGTACCAATACCCATGTTGCTCTATTTTATGTGAACGGTAATGTTTCTTGCGTAAGTGACGTGCAATTAGCAACTTTGTTCTATAATGTTAAAGGTCAATATAACTTTGGTAATAATCTTAAACGTCTTCAAAAATGGAGATGTGTGCTTATGTTCGGTCGTATGTTTTTTGTAATTTCCCTATTATTCATTTTTATACATCCACCACAGAGGTGGCCTTTAAAGAGATTAAAGAGATTTTCATAACAAACGTTGAATGAAGCGACATATTTCAAATACAATTAATCAATCTATTTCTTGGCGACATACAGTTAAAACCAAAATTGTAGCCTTCTTCTCTTTGAAGTCGGCTATGCTGTAGTATTTTATCCTTTGTATAGTATATTGATCGTGATAGCTTAGCAGACAATACGGGCCGCAATCCGTGTACAGGTTAAGCTACGTCTTGCGTTCCTGGATGTGGGATGAATGTCCATTATTTGTAATAATATCTTCGGAACCTTGCCTAAAGGGACTCCTTTAAATTTTATATTTTAGTACGTTTTACGTTTTAGGTTAATTGGTATTTTAGTCTTGTTTTATTACTTAAGTTAGTGTTTATATAAG
This sequence comes from Clostera curtula, assembly GCA_905475355.2. Classification (NCBI taxonomy): domain Eukaryota; kingdom Metazoa; phylum Arthropoda; class Insecta; order Lepidoptera; family Notodontidae; genus Clostera; species Clostera curtula. Next base: position 16,190,798 of record FR997802.1, read on the forward strand.
TGCATATTACTTAAGTTAGTGTTTATGGAATTAAATTTGATTATATTTAGCGTAGAATATTATTAAACAAATTTTATTCTAATATACTATTATATTTATTTGTAATTCTGACTTCCCTTTCTGGAGGGCACGTAAACCCGTCGGTTGCCATTATATCACCTATGACAATCCCTATACAAATTAGCGTGCAAAAGAAGAGTAACAGACAGACCTCAAACTCAAAAGGAACTTATTTACGTAGGTCTGATCACAATTTTTTTATAAATCGTCATATTTAAAATTACCATTATCTGTCCCACGCTATCTGCTAGTCTCCATACACACCTATCAGTCGTCATATCTACATTCACACCTTTCATACACAATTCCTCATCCTAACAATCCATCCATCTTTTTTTTCATCATCTGTCTCCCACAACGATTGCATCCACCCACATTCACGCTGAAACTACCACCGGTTCGGAAAGCTGCTCTATAGAGACCAATATTTCACGAATAGACTTCATTACAACGTTATTATATAATATTAGTAGAGAAAATAGAGATATTTCTCTAGTTCCTAAAAAAAACTTGGCGGTTGAACTGATAAAGGAAATTAGAAAATACATTACAAACACCCGGTTCTTTTAAAATACTAGAATTGAAATACATTGAACAGATAATCGTGGTCAGTGTCTCATAAACTGTATTGCACAATACCTCGCTCTCCAAAGTGGGTCATGAGGAAGACAAGAATGGCGCTTTATGGGTCTTGTCTAGCTGCTTAAGGTTTGTACACAAAGGCATAGATTGCCAATTTCAATAAATCCGAGATTCTAGCTATTTCCTCCTTCCACTCACAGCTTCACTCGTATAGACCAAACGTTTCTTCATAAGTTTATAACTGGCAATCTTAAATCAGTTCTTATTTTTAATAATTCGTTATTCAAATTTTATTAAAAAACTAATGGTTTCTTAGGTTTTCGCGGTTATTACACATTGAAATTAAACACGGTTACGGTCACAGGGTCTCTCTTGTGACCACGACTGCTGCAAAACATTCGAAACTTCGCGTCGTCGGCGTCGGGTATTAAATAATGTAATATACACACGATTAATCCTTTAAAAAGGGTTTAATTTCAACTAATTGTTTCTCATAAAAGTACACAGGTTTTGTAGTAATCTTCCGTTTTTAAATCACATAATTTGAAAGCGTAGTTAATAAAGAAACAACATTACAGATGGTTTTGATCTGTTAAATATTAAAAGCAATTTTAGTTATATGCTTCAAGTAACCGCTTTATGTTTTATGAGAGAGACGTAATAGTTTATTGAGCGAAATCAAAAGTTTTGTAACAGCAATACTGGAGTTTATGAATAAGTCTAGGCAAAAAGTTAAGGTTTTATACGCGCCTTAATGTCTATTGTGGGTTTAACAATAGACGCTAACTGGTGCAATAACAGTTACTAGATTTAACAGTGCTATTGTGAAATACGGAGTTGATGTAAAACATCTACTTAACGTTGTTATGTTATCGGGCATCCCGCATCCGGGATTCAAAACGTGCATGATTTTATTTACAATTTAGCTAATTACGAGTTTGTAATATATGTATACATTAACGAAACGCTCTGTAACGAAGAAACGCTGTATTGTAAACACAGGGGAAGAAAAGTCCTCGAGTGGCTACAGCTCTCCGGAAAACGCAGTGCTGGTAGGCCTCCCACACGGTAGACCGATGACCTGGTTAAGGTCGCCGGGAAACGATGGATGCGAGCGGCGCAAGACCGGCCTTTGTTGAGATCCTTGGGGGAGGCCTATGTCCAGCAGTGGACGTCTTTTGGCTGAAATGATTATGATTATAAATACGATGTATTGCTTAAACAACAAATTGCTGGGCAGATTTTTATTTTCAGAGATTTTATTTGAAAATTAACATTGGTTGTACCGCCGGTATAACAAATTCTTTAAATATTAGCTTAACATATTGAAAAGGAACTTGATCCACGTAGGTTTTATCACAAATCTTTTATTAATCGTCATATTTAAAACTTAAAACTATTATGTATCATCGTTTGGCCCTAGGTGGTAGTATCCATACCATCCTACATTTATGTCTTTGATATACATTTTCTCATTCATACAATCCATCCATCTCTTTTTCCACAACCCTTACGTCCATACGTATACAAAACCTACCACCGGTTCGGAATGCCACTCCATCTAACATTCATTGGGTAATAAATGTTGTTATATTGCAGCAAACCAAACATTTAACAAGTAAATTTTAACTTCACAGAAACGTCTAAAGAACAGCTTTTACTTTTAAATAAACAGAAAATCCATTAGCATTTTCATACTAGCTTTGTACCGACAAAGGGCCTTTAACATCTTTTTGGCGTCTTTTTTACTCTTAGAAATTTTGCTAATTATGATATTACGCAACAATACATGAACCCTGCGGATATGCTTTAATATTTTAAAACGTTATATCTAAAGACTAATCAATTAATTACTAATAACGTGTTGGCATACTTTGAACCGCCTATAAAGAGGATGTTTATTTATTTTTATGTTTGTTACCGTATTACTACATTATTTGTAAACTGATTCGATTGGTACCACATTATCCCGTAATAATATAACTTAACTAGCGACCCGTCCCGGCTTCGCACGGGTGCAATGATGAACATCTAAATTTATCAGTGTTTCTCCACAATATTATGCATGTAAAAAACTTCCTCTTGAATCACTATCTATTTAAAAAAACCGCTTCAAAATCCGTTGCGTTGTTTTAATGATTTAAGCACACGACAGACGACAGCGACTTTGTTTTATACTATGTTGTAGTCGTTTCGTCGTTGTGATAGTGATAAAAAAATTACGTCGTCGGTTCAGTAGTTCAGGCAACTTTTGTATTATTTCGACGAATTTATTATCCGACGCCTTTACAAAGCATGTTTAATTTCACTAAAAATTGAAAAAGATAAAATATTAAAAAAAAAACGACTTCAAAATTCAAATTCATGATCGGAGAAAATAACAACTACTTTTTAAGTTGGTGTCAACTTAAATTGCCAGTTCATTAGAATATTCCTAAGCATAATGCACCGACTTCAAATGTTTGTTATTTTTACCTATTTTGAAGTCGTTTTACATTTATAAATACCTTTGTTGTAGTATGCAGCGAAACGTTTGGCGTACATATAACAACGTGAACTTACAACACTAAGTTGGATAATCGCTTATGTTTTTAATTGTGTTAATGACTTTCGATGGCGGTCACGAAAGGACCATTACCAACACGTGTGAACATATACCGAATTCCTGATTAGTCAACTGTTAAGCATATGAAATACAGACTAGATTCCAATGAGGAAGTAACCTAGAAGAGAGTAAAGTCTAGCTTCTTTGGATGTTCAACATCAGGGTCTACTACTACTTGACTTGACTGCCTCGTTGGTCTAGTGGTTAGATGTGCCGCCTTTGGATCAACGGGTCCCGGGTTCGATTCCGGGGTCGGGCAAGTGTCTTTGTCTAAACCAGAGGCACTGGCTCGGAGTCTGGGTGTTATCTCTATCTATAATATGTATGTATTTACAAAAAAAAAAAGTATAATAAGTAGTTTATCATCCATCTCGTTACCACAACACAAGCATTAAGTTGCTTAGCTTGGGACGAGATGGCGTTGTGTGAAATGTCCAAGGATATTTATCTTTATTTATTTACTACTCAGCCCATAAATGACCCACTGCTGAGTCGGGCCTCCTCCCATCACACGGAGGGTAATTAAATTAGCCTACTGTGCCACGCTGGCCAGACGGGTTGGCTCAGGATTTCATTTCAAGTTTTCCTTTTCTTCCGGCTAGGTATTCGGCCTTGTCATTTCCTTGTGTCGGCTCTGACGACACCCTCAGGATGGAATGGGGTGGTGACACTATGTATTCTAATCCGTCATCACACGGAAACATCAGGGTCCAATCCTATTAATTCAATAGAGTTAGACAACCTCCTTAACTTAACATCCACCTTGTGGTCTAAGGGTTAAATATGCCGCCTATGGATCACGGGTTTGTGGTTCGATTCCGGGGTCCGGCAAATGTCTGTGTAAGCTAGAGATGAGTATGTACTCATGAGGGCAGTTTGCAAACATGAAATTCACGAACAAAAATGACACCCAGACTCGGAGCAAGTGCCTCTGGATTACACAAAGACACTTGCCCGACCCCGGATTCGAACCGGGGAACTAAAGACACATATAGCCACCAACAAGGCAGCCTACCTTCTACAAAGATCTTTATATGGTGATAACCATTGTTAGAAAGAACCATTGTTATTGCATAATTCGCGAAGTCTTCGCTGGAATCTGGGTAAGTAGAATGTGGTACCGTTTCGTTTGTTACTTGAATTCCGAGTACAGAAAAAAACGAACAAACTTATTGAATTCCGTTTTACGCTCCATCGACTCTGTGCAACTTTAATTTGTCTAATCAAATTTATATAGAACGTACTACGGTCTTGGTGGTAAGTGTAGCCATTGGTAAGATTTCTACCATCAGCGTCTAACTTGAAAGCCGAAGCTAGTCAAGTCGGTTCATAAGAGCCTTTTGACAAGTCAGTTGTGTGTCCGTGTTCGAGAATTTCATATTTGCCTCTGCGATACAGGTTATACCTAGTGCAGCGGTTTCGTTTTTTTTAAGCCATCGATATAGCTCAAGTTTGACACGCACGATGGGCGTTGGGTGTAAGACCGTAGTCCCAGCAGTTTAGGAAGCTATATTAATTTATAGTTTAATTTATAAATGTAATAAAATATTATATACAATGTCTAAAACTAGTAAAAAAAAACAACTTAAATATATACCCAAAAGAAAAGAGAAACTAAACACTAAATAAATCTAAATTAAACTAGGCACCGTATCCTCAGCGCTGCAGGGGTTTGCAAAAGTGCCCAGAAGGCTGGCGGAATTGCCACGCTGGATGGCAATGCTTATTCGCTCAGCGAAATAGAGGCCAGACTTCTGGTCACGTGTGCAGTCAAACAGCCGCTTTGCCAGATCTTTATAGAAAGACTGGGCATTAGGGCCCCAAGCCCCAAGCGTCTCCACACCAAACGGCACAAATATATAACCGCTGGTTAAGCTGCTGTATTTATGCCGCTTGATGTTTTCCGCTTCCGCTGCAGCAGTACCGGGTGCAACCGATGTACTTGGAAGATGAGAAGGAGCCAAATTGTCGACACATGTGGCATCCCACACTAACAGCCGTCCCATCTTCCAAGGCATCAATGACATCCCGTCAGGTCTCTTGCCATCGCTGCGCACCAAACCATTAGGTTCCAAAGCGGCTGGTACACCAACGCTAACAAGGGCCCGACGAATGATGTCATTAATACTGGCATGGCGGGGTATACGGCCAGCACTTCTGCAGCAGGATAAGGCATGATGTCCCAAAAGATCGACATTATTACCGCAGCGACAGCGATGAGGGGCAATACATTGTATCCCTAAGCGGAGACTGGTGGCAAGGCGGAAAGTGTTGTTATCTAGTAATGTCCCAACATTTGGAGAAGGAATGGCTTTGAGCCAAAGACCTGCCTCCCATTCTCCCACAGCCAGTAGGCGAGCTCGATCTGCAGAATTGCTGTACGAATTTAAGAGACTGTTCCGTACCAAACTGCAGAGCGGCGCATCCCACTGTCTTTGAGAGCTTGGAAATGCGGGTAATTGGGAATTGGGGCAAGCTATTTTCCATGTCTGCAACGCTTCCTGGGTAAATGGTACTTCAAAGTTATTTAAAGAACGACCTAAAATGTTCTTTACCAATTTTTCAGTACCACATACAGATGATAGGAATATATTATATTATATATTAAATTATATATTTAATTTATAAATAAAGAAGCACGGAGTACTTTGAATATACATCATAGATCAAAGACAGAATGAACAGAAAAGTAAAAAGAACATATTATATGACATAAATTTAAATAAAAAGGGTATAATGGCCACATTATTAAATTGATACAAACAGTTTCATATACTAAAACTAGCGGCCCCGGCAGCACACGGGTGCTATTAAGCATGTATTATATACACATAAACTTCCTCTTAAAACACTATCTATTAAAACAAACCGCTTCAAAATCCGATGCGTAGTTTTCAAGATTTAAGCATACATAGGGACGGACAGATGACAGCGACTTTGTTATAAACTATGTAGTGAAGACCGTGGGAAACCAAGTCGAGGGCGGAACACGGGCAAGATGAGCGATGACCGTATAAAGGTCGCTATGAAATCAATCTATGCGGTTTCTACCAGACCTAACATAGACACTAGAAGATCATAGATCGAGCTGTAAGATTAAAATTTACCAACCTATGCGTTACGCGTAACCTCTTGCCTAATCCTATCCCAGAACAAGCTCTCGAGAAAGCGATACTAATGTAAATTCTAAATGCTGCAGATAATTGCAGGCGATCTCGACTTCCTGCAATGTACGTCAATGTCATTTTTACGTAGACATACTTATATCAACGTCAGTTTGTAAAGCATATACATATAGTAAAGTAGCGACCCGCCCCGGCTTCGCACGGGTGCAATGATGAACCTCAAAATTTATCAGTGTTGCTCTACAATATTATGGATGTATCTTACATATAAACCTTCCTCTTGAATCACTATATCTATGTAAAAAAAAACACTTCAAAATCCGTTGCGTAGTTCTAAAGATTAATTAAAGCATACATCGGGACGAACAGACAACAGCGACTTTGTTTTTTAATATGTAGTGATTACATACATCTTGAACCAAAATCTATCCAGCGCAATAGTTGAGCTTCTTTGGCGGAGAAGGGAGATGACTTCCGTGGACTTTCCCCCACCACGCTTTTCGTTCAAGATGTTACTGTAACTAGTTTTTGGTACTGTAGACTGGGTGAACTTTTCAAGTGTCCGTGATAGGCCAAATGAAACCGAAACAATAAAAAAATCTAAGGAGTCTCTAGCCAAATTTGAAGATGAAACCTAAAACTACTGCTTCTCTACTCCTCAACCCATGAATGACAATGATATATTTACCCTCCAGGTAATTAGCCTACGGTGCCACGATGGCTACGGGTTAACACAGGGTTTCGTTTCAAGTTTTCCCTCTTGTGGCTAGGTTATTGGCATTGTCATATCCGTTTGTCGGCTCTTACGACACCCTCAGGATGAAATGGGGTGGTGGCATTATGTATTCTAAATCCATATCCATACATTGCAAAAAACACATTCTATAATATTACACCAACCAATAGTGTAATTAATAAGGATCAAATTCAATTAAATAATGTAATGTTGAGATGTATAATGTATAACTATACAGGGTATAACAAAAACCCTGTAGCCATTCGAAGTGGTAAAGTGTAATTGTATGACTGGAAAGTAGGGAAAACACACTTTATGTTTTACTAGTGGCCCGCCCCGGCTTCGCCCGTGCAAAGCGGGGGTGGGTTATACATATAAACCTTCCTCTTGAATCACTCTATCTATTAAAAAAACCGCTTCAAAATCCGTTGCGTAGTTTTAAAGATTTACGCATACATAGGGACGGACAGACGACAGTGACTTCGTTTTATAATATGTAGTGATGAATCAAATAAAATCATTTTATAGATGGTATTTTATCAGGTATATTTGATTTTATTTATTTGGTAAATTAGCGAATGCAATAGTCCTGGGTATAATTTATTTTTCTAGATTAAAGGGTATGAGGGAGGAATTGACTGTTGTCTGACCTCCTGACCGGTCCTGTCCTGACCCATTTTTAATCACAAAACGTGTTTCCCATCGTATATGTTTTTTTATCATTGACCTGAATGCCTTTGACCCTAGGCTTGCGTGATGAAAAGTAACGCCAGGGTCTAAGAGCAGGCAATTCAAGGGAATGCCCTATCAGACATCAGCTCTCGCATAAACAAGACTAAACACAGTAAAACCGCTTGGAACCGGACTTAGATGCAAGGGTGGTATAGCTAGCCGGGCGGACCATTAGATCCTACCACCAAGCTTCGTGATTATTATCCTGCATGTTTCGTGATCTGTGTTAAAATGTCTTTTGCCTTTTATGTGCTTATTTGTCCAGTTACGGCACGGTTACAATCGAAAAACAATATATTATTTTGGTGTGAAATAAAAATAATTGCCGACCGTATCTATATTATTATCTTTATAGCACTACCGATCGTTATGGATATAGGGTTTTTGTTACACCTGTAAATTCAAATAATTCACACTATACATGGCTGACATGTATTTAATTATTCTCCAGAAATTTTAGTTATAAAATAAATAGACAAACCCTCTTTTAATCAGAAACAGAATTGTATATATACTTAGCAGGTTCTTTTTATATCTAATCCACGAGTTATTTATTTAGTTTAGTTTAGCACAAACGAGTCCAAATCAACAGCACTATGATTAAAATTGGCGCGAATATTAAAAAACGAACATTAATAGAATTTATAAAATAATACTCGTCGAGTACGCTAACTCGCGCGTTCCGAAGCGCACGCCGTTACGCGCAGCGCTGCGCTCCGTTCCTCGGCCCGATATCAACTGAAACCAATAAAGCTTTTTGAGACGGGCGAAGCAACGTTCGGATTAGGTATTATATACCCATAGCAATGGCAACACAAAGCACATTTGTCCAATCGTTATTTCTTCACTCACACTTCACTGAACGTGATATTGTACACCACGGTATGTGGAAATATGATACGATCAAAACAAACTAGCAGCTCCTTAATTGACTGTTCGCTGGCGCTTTTCAAGAACTGTATTCCACCAATTATTATATTTTATTCCAGAAATCCGTAAGCTTTACGAGCATTTCATCTCCCATACATATATTATCAACTAAGTACTTAAAGGCATCTTCCATCCATGAAGCAAATAAGCCCTCTGTTTTGTGTGAGTGGAACCTTATTCCACAGAACCTAAAATACTGGGGTAATTTCAAGATTTCACAACTATGCGAATAAACTGCCATAAACTGGCCGAAGAACCTAGACAAACATCTAATTACTCTTTGATCACCTCTTACCATACCATTGGGAAGGAATTGGTTCGTGTCACTATGTGCTCTAGAACCGTTACCGATACGTACCTACATCTAAGTATATAAAATTCTTGTGTCACAGTTTTAGTGTCTATACTCCTCCGAAACGGCTTGACCGGTTTTGATGAAATTTCAGATGTATATCCAGTAGGTATGAGAATAGGTTGATAACAATTTTTTACACCCCTAAGCGTTAGGGTGGTTCACCCCAAAAAAATAGTTTAATTTTTAGATTTTTTTATGATACAACATACAGAAATACTTACTACCCAAAATTTTCTCCCCCTATTTAATGACATGGCAATTTGCGGGGTCAGCTAGTAATATTTAGTTTTACAAAAAATGGTATTGAAAAATAAATTTTGTAACCAACTATCCTGCCAAGGCTTATCCGAAACGCTGCCAGTCCCTTATTAGATATTATTCGGTGGAAAGATAGCATCTGTATACGTAATAGATCAATTCGGTGCCAGACAACGGTTAAGCAAACACCAAGGGGCTTACGTTAACATGTTAGTTCAGTCCGATAACAAGTTATGTTTAAAATACTTTTTTGTTTTATTTTTTTAGATTCACCTAGCTACCTGCTCGCTTCTTTAAAAAAAAATCTTTATCGTGACCGGAATGCGATTGGCATTATCACTATCACTACATAATAAAAAACAAAGTCGCTGTCATATGTCCGTCCCTATGTATGCTTCAATCTTTCTAACTAGGTAATGCATTTTGAAGCGGTTTTTTTTTTCATAGATATAGTGATTGAAGAGTAAGGTTTATAAATATGTATTCATCAATAATATTGTAGAGAAACACATAAACATTTAGAGGTTCATCATTGCACCCGTGCGAAGCCGGGGCGGGTCGCTAATAAATTATGTGGGTGTTCTTTTTGAAAAAATCTACTTAATTAATCGAAAAACAATGTTAAAAAACCATTCAGTGACTTTGCAAATTAGCGCAGTTATCCAAGAGTAACGGATTCCATTATGGCCATAATTTCAGCAAAAAAAAATCGACTGTTGAACTTGTAGGCTGGGCTTAAGGCTTTCCACAAAGACCTGAAAGATTCCCAGAAGAAAGAAGAAGAAAAATGCCCAGAAAGATTCATTTCTTAATACCGTAGTAGAAGAGAGTGATGGATGGGCCGGCGCAAGCTGTGACAAAAACGTTTGCATATGAAAAACCAAATCAAATAAACTGGTAAAGGTGACGTTAGATTAGATATTTTTTTAACTGTTATGATTAGTACACGGCTCAGATAATATTATAACCATGAAGGGCTAGGTACAAAAAAAAAATAATATACAACGAACCTATTACATCATCATCATTTCAGCCAAAAGACGTCCACTGCTGGACATAGGCCTCCCCCAAAGATTTCCACAAAGGCCGGTCCTGGGCCGCCCGTATCCATCGTTTTCCGGCGACTTTAATCAGGTCATCGGTCCACCGTGTGGGAGGCCTACCAGCACTGCGCTATTACATACTACTATGAAATTGTATTATCGAAGCTTTTTTTATGCCAAATTGGAATACGCTGCAGATCGTACTCTATTATCTGCTAACCACCACATAAACTACACGTTCAATCGATATTACTCCAATACAAAAAATACAGGGTGTAACAAAAACCCTATACGGATCCATTACGAAGGTATCAGTTAGACTGCTGATATAGATGCTGGTTACACAATTTCAACAAAAACAGGCACAATTTTTTTCTTGAAATGTTGTTCACTATATAGTGACGTAAGTGTCATAAATCTAAAAATAAGAACAGGGAAACCAAGGATAATTATGACCTCAGAATATTAAGCTTGCAGTTGCTTACTTATAAAAATAAATAAAATTGGAGTGTCAGTTTGTAATAATAAAATAACCACTTTTTACCTTTTTCCACATCATCAAGTATGTATACACAGTACCTAAATAACATTTTCTTAAATTTTTGTCTGTCTGTCTGTTTTTTTCCGGCTAATCTCTGGAACGGCTGGAACGGTTTTGACGGGACTTTCACTGACAGGTAGCTGATGATATACGGAGTAACGTAGGCTATTTTTTGACTAGCTTCGCCCCGCGGCGTCCCGCTGGTAACATCGCACCCATGCGGAGCCGGGACGAGCCGCTAGTTTGTAATAAAAATCTGGGTTAGAAAAATTACGATATCTCACTGTAGGAGTGTTATGCTGCACCCTGTATAGTCTATTGAACCAGAGCACAGGCCAGGCCATTGACACTGATCATTTTTTATTGTTATCTATAAAAGTTGGAACAATAAATAATTGGTAAATTTTTTTATTGACCCGGGGCTACCACATGGCGAATGGGCAATTTGTTATAATTGCGAATCAAGACGTCTCTTAAGGCAATTGGCGATAGATCATCGTTTCCGTCCGCCAGAGATAATTATACCAGGGAAATTATGTACAGTGACAGACCTTTGCCGTTTTAGTAGAGCGCATCAAATTAGTAATCTGTAACATAGTTGCTTCCGCTTAGTCAAGAGTGATCTGGCCACAGGGTTTCCTACTTAGGGTCCTTCCCCCCAAATTTAGGGGGTGGAAAAGTGTTTTAAGGGAGTTAGATTTCAACGGGTACTTTTATGGGTCTATGAACCGAGTACACCTTCAGGATGGAACATGTAGGTGACACTGTGTTTATTAATCATAATATATACTCGTATGATTCCAAAAGGCAGAAGAAAACGTTCTGTAATTATGTATGAATCAAAAATATAAACAACAACAACAATGTTGTTTTATGGGAATTTTCGGGCAGCTGGGAATGTTGACTTAAACTGTAGGGAGATTCTTTTTTAGAGTGGGCAACACCTGGCGAGATTAAAATGTAGTGATGTAATAATACCCGTTAGCAAAACAAGTGGCCCTAACTAGGCATACCGTTACTTTGTTTATCGTTGTAAACCATCTTTGTCTGTGATATTTTCATATGCTGGCATTTCATATAGCATCTTCATTCGTGTTCGCTAATCGTATGCGGGATTTCTGTACGCTAGATTTTTATCTACACTTGTACTAGGTACTTCTTGGCCCATAAATGACTCACTGCAGAGTCGGGCCTCCTCCAATTACCTGGAGGGTAATTAGCCTACTGTGCCACGCTGGCAGTCACGTTGGCACAGGATTTCGTATCAAGATACTTCGACAGACACAATAGACTTTAGGCACAAAGGGATGATCATCCAGCCACACGAGGTGGTATGTCTGGCAGGGGTTCGCGACACCCATCCCGCATAACTGTAGTCGGGGATTTGTTATGCAAATTGCTCTATAAACTTCGCTATCACGGTGTAGGAATTTTTTGTAATTCTCGCTTTTGTAGGCGATATTTCTTGATGTTATTAGTTCAGATATTTTGGGTAAATTGTGTAAAGTATGTAGCATGCTACATGGCTCCCCCCCAAGACTGGAGGTCCTATTCCTCTTGATCCTCTTGAATTTCCGCAGTGTGATGAGCTTGCAAGTGCCATGTGCCACGCTCGGAATCTGCGGTGGGTCGAAGCTGAGCACCTCAACTGTGTAGTGGAGTCCACTGGGACTCAGCCGTGCCGCAGAACCAGGTAGTACGGTGAGTCGTCTGCGGGTGGTCCTGTTAAACTGACGTCTGGCTTGCTATATGACTGCTGCTGCTAAGTGTGTGACCAGGCAAAAGGATGTTGCAGACTCGTCGGAAGGCTGCTCTGGAGCCCAATGGTCATCACTTTAGAGTTTAGACTCAAAGGTCACAAACCGATTCCATCCTGAGGGTGTCGTAAGAACCGACAAAAGGATATGACAAGGCCGAAAACCTAACCGAAAAAGATGGAAATCTTGAAACGAAACCATGTGCCAACCCGTCTGGTCAGCGTGGTAATGAGAGGACGCTACGACAGCATCAAAACATTCGAGACATCGGGAATTATATCATGTGAAATACACGCCATATATCGTGTTTAATTTCAATATTGGTAGCAGCCCTAATTCGGTTACCGCACTATCAGTGATTCAAGATACGTCGTGATGTAAGCCAGTCTGTAATCTATGGTGCCCGTGACTCCGTTTACCGTTACTAAACGAAGTTGATCGACCGCAGAGCAAGGGAATAGACGCGCCATAGTGGCATAGCTTGAACGTTACTTTTGGTTGTCGATTTGTAATCGGTGAATATGTATCGTATAAAATCGAAACCTTAATAATGGAACAGGTAACAGTGTGATTATGAGTTTGAAGTTTGAACCGAGCAAAATGCTGCGTACTTAAATCGTACTTTACGAAAAATTTCAACTAACTATCAGAAATAAAGACCGTTTACAATATGCGAGAAATACAAAAAAGTCCTACATTGGGATAGAGAAATTTACTAAGCATTTCTCACGGGTAGGGCGGATCTTGATTCTATTGTTTGGTCTCATTAGGAGTTAGGCGCCGCGGTGCCAGACATCGCCTGCTCTGGGTAGATGAATATCACTTTGAATTTTAAAGTATTGGCTATGTTTTTATATTAATTTTTTAACTAGCCGTTACCCGCGACTTCGACCGTACTCAGTAACTACGGGCTCCTGAAAAGCGGGAGGGGGGGTCAATAAAAGTAGCCCATGTTACTCCTTGTTACATCAGCTAGCTGCCAATGAGTCCCATCAAAATCGTTCCCCAAACAATAAAAAGTATAAAAATGTTGTTTTGGTACCAAATGCATAATAAAAATACTGTTATTTTCATATTACGAGTACAAACGGACACTTCAATTTTATTTATTTGTATAGTAATAGACTCGCGTACCTAGTGCAAGTGTACTTGCTTCACTAGAATTCTCTATGAATATATTCTACGAATACTGTCATTCTAAAAGTACCTAGGTATCTGATAATAAAAATATTCATTTTGTCACACGCAGAAATTAGTCCTCAACTATACCGTTTTAAAAATTTAAGCAAGTGCATCTCTTTGCAGATAGAAGCACTAACCCAATTTAATGTCACTGGACACGAAGACTGGGTAACAGTTTGTATTATTTATAGCAAATGCCACCCAGACCCTGAGCAATAGCTCTTAGTTAGCAATACAAACACGGGTGTGATCTCAAGATCAAATGCCTTTAGAATACTATACTATAAAAGCGTCGCTTGCAATCAAAAATCAAAATGAAAACTCATTTAATCAAGTTGGCTCATTGGAGCTCTTTTGATAATGTCAAACAACAAAATAAAATAAAATTTACCATTTAAAATTAATTATTTACCATCTACCACCGGTTCGGAATGCACCTCTACAGAGAAGAGCCGGCAAGAAACTCTGTAGTTGGTCTTTTTAGAGATATCGATCGATAGACTAACAAGGCGACGGAATGTTTTAAATATATGAGTTTTAATCGGAATGTTTTAATTTTTAGTACATCCATTACGATAGAAGCGCTAAAATTAGTAAATGAAAAATGATAGCACGATTGCTTATAACTTATCCTTAGGTTAGATTTTATGTAATCGTTTCATTCGAATATTACATTAAACTAACTCGAATAATATGGAACATAATATCGAACTAAAAAAAATCGCGGGCATCCCTGACCTAAGACGAAGCTTGCTTCCCCTAGTTCGCGGCATTAATGTCTTTGGTTTTCACGATCTTTACACATTGCAGGAAATGATTTTAGAAAAATAAAATAAAACGATCATAAGCGTGAAGAAATCATGTCCTGCAATATTATCATCGGAAATTATACGAATAACTCTCAACTTCAGCAGTTGTCTGTCTCCTACATTTCTTTCACTCTTCAGTAACTTTCAGTCACCACTTACGACACCAACAGGAGTAGGTATTTGAATTTTCGACTGAGGCTAATGAGCCGCTTACTAAAGTCTTCTAAAGTAATTAGATATATGGTATCTCTCCCCGGTCTAACCTGATTTGGCTAACTGCCAACCAGATCCGACTCCGAAACAGGGAGGATATTACAAATGATGGAATACCCTCCTATATTCAGAAATGCCAGACGCTGTTTATCTGGCAGATCGATTGCGTTCCGCACTGTCCACGTCCTAAAATATGCCAGGAACAAAAATACAACGCATAATATGTTTATAACGTATAATACAAATAAAACAGTAGCCGTTAATGTTACGTCGCAGTCACCGTAGTTACTAACAATTGCTTACTTATTTTTAATTAGATAATAAATTAAATGCGACTCGCAGAAATGTTGAACCATATAAGGTAAACGCTTCGTTGTTTT
The DNA here is from genome assembly GCA_905475355.2 of Clostera curtula. Classification (NCBI taxonomy): domain Eukaryota; kingdom Metazoa; phylum Arthropoda; class Insecta; order Lepidoptera; family Notodontidae; genus Clostera; species Clostera curtula. Next base: position 16,206,106 of record FR997802.1, read on the forward strand.
ATCATCATTAGCATTACATAATTGCAATAAAAGCAACAGTTTATAGTGTTTTTATTAATGGCAAACAAGCACCCTACTATATCGTATGTTATTTACATGACCATGCATGCACATCGCACACTGCGTACCAAGGTTTTTTTCTTAGGAAATCCTTATGGTTAGCCGGCTGATTGAGACTAACCGGATTATGTACCCTGGGGGGCGAGAAGATGGTATGTAGTTGCACCCTGACCTGCCTACTAAAACCCACAGATACTCACGTTCCTTGACTGCCCTGGAGTACTGCCAGGGGTGGTGCTCCCTGATTTGGGGACCATACTCCAGTTCCATCGCATGATTTTTTTGTATGTATGTTAACTAATAACATTTATAAACCGATTAGAAAAAAAAAACGGAAATCAATGTAATTTTTATTCGAATGGTAATTTGCGTAGGTACTACCTACAGGTTGGGCTCTAAGAAATACGGGACATTGAACGTGCCTCAGGCGCCGGATGAAGTGGACCACTGCGGTGCACCAACGTCCTCGGGTTGACGCTAACCCGAGGGCTGACGGGCCTTCTTCTGCGAGGCCGTTATGTCACAAAAGGGGGCTGTGGGGCGGGTCGCAAAGGAGGGAGCTCCGGCTGATCCACGCAGCGGACGGAGGCAGTGATGGAGGGGGGGCGTGACGGTACAAACCCCTTCTGCCCTCGCCTAAGAGGCCGGTAGTGGGTCGGGGAACCGCCACCGACAAAAGCCTCATTGAGAGGGCGTCCTAGTTGCCGGGATGCCCTCTCTGACAGTCGCTTGCCCGCGTTGCGGGCACCACGCCGGGGCGTCACAGTAGACTGCGTTTACGCGAACTTGTGGCGCCCCAAGCGCGCTGTGTGAGGGTATACCGCTGGGGTTTTAGTGGGTAGACACTTGGGTAGACGATCCTTGTTGGATTCCCACATAATCACCGACCTCTCCCCCGGGTGGTATGCATAAACCATTTCCCCAGCGACAACAAAAAAAAATGGCTGCCTGGCGGCCGCATTTTGCTTATGAAATCCGATCCGTGCGAATTGCTTTGTAAACTTCGATATCCCGATAAAGGAGGTTTGGTTATTCTCGTGTGTAGGCCTAAAACGACCTGGTTAAAATCGCCGGAAAGCAGTGTAAGCGGGCGGCCCAGGACCGGCCTTTGTGTAAATTCTTGGGGGAGGCCTATGTCCAGCAGTGGACGTCTTTTGGCTGAAATGATGATGATGATGATGAGCAGTTTTCGCAAAAGTTCTTTGAATTGACACAGACAATTTAGGAAAACGGTCACATAAAAGGAAATTCATGCTTCTATTTTCCTATGAGCAGAATTATATTAGCGGTATCACCTTATGCAACCAGTGACACAATTCGCAAATCGTATGTGATACGTTTGTAGCATGACTATAGGAATAAAGTGGCACGCTTTAGTGTACGCAGTAATAATTCGGATTAAAAATGTTATTATAGCCTCCAATAAAAAAAATGCGTGCTGTAAATTCCCAAGTACTTACTCGATACATTCCTTCCGATGTTCATGAAAAGTGGAGTTCCTCCACTGGGAATAAACAATTTAACGTAGGTGGTACGATGGTACCGTGTCGTCATTTGTATGGCATGCATATACCTAACGGTACAATGCAGTGTGGTTGAAAGATGGATATCATCTGGTGGATGTCAAGCCGTCGAAGGTATTAGCATACAATGAAATCGTTAGGCAAGCGAGCCAATAGCTAGTTTCTATGCAATAGTGATTTAAATTTTATCCAGGCAGGATAATCACTACATAGTATAAAACAAAGTCGCATTCTTATGTCCGTCCCTATGTATGCATAAATCTTTAAAACTACGCAACGGACTGTGAAGCGGTTTTTTTAATAGATAGAGTAATTCAAGAGGAAGGTTTATCGGTATAATATAATTGCACCGTGCGAAGCCGGGGCGGGTCGCTAGTATAAAATAAAGTGAAAGGAAAATAACTTAAAGTAGCCTGAAATAGCAGCTACACTATCAAAAGTGCCGTGGGCGATGTTGGGAACCTTGATGGGAAAATGTTGATGTCGCTCCAAGTTTATTTTGGCCTCGAGTCTACCTTTAAAAATAAATTGTCACTGAATTTTAAATCGTCTAGTAAATTTAATTTTCATTTCCTGGAAACAATTTTTAAAGTACTATTTGAAAGTGACTCAAATCCATATGGATACGATTCCGGGATTACTGAGTTATACCCTGTTCAAGATAGCGTGATCGATTTGACAGATGTAAATTTTTCTGATCGACAAAAAGGTATGATTCCGTACTACGTCGCGGTAATGGGGATCAGTAGTGCCGTGGTAGCACTTCTGCGTGCAGCGTACTTTGGAATCATACCTTTACTTTGCAATAACGAATAGTGATGGGAAACAGATAGTATCTAGTAGTCCAAAAAATAACGGTTTAAAATACTTGTGACTGTGACGAGATGGTACATAAAGAATTTCACAAATAATACACCCAGTATTGTGTGTGAAATTCTTTATCACTTTTTCTTAACTTTATAAGACAATATTCGAATAAAAAACATTTTCATTTTGAAATAAAATTCGTTGGCTTTAGCGCATTGAAATTTAACACTTTTAAAACTATTATTTTCTTTTCTTTTTTGTTTACTTTCATGGTCTGAACCACCTATTTAGATTTGGCGGAAGGTCAAAACTAAAAAAATAACCCTGTTATATTAAATAGGATCTTATTATGAGTATTGCCCCCCAACGCTTATCTACCCAATGTTTTATTACGTCTAGTGCAATAAAGAATTTCTCACATAATACACCCACGCCAACTTGTCACTGTTACAAGTATTTTTAAAACGTTATTTTTTGGACTACTAGGTATTTTCTGTTTCCCATCACTAGCCCGTCTGTCAAATCGATCATGCTATCTTGAACAGGGTATAAACGCCTAGCTTCGGAACAAATGGGCAGAAACAACACATTTTCTTTTCCTTTTCTATCTCTACAACTATTGTGTTAATCTATTTACGTTCCATTAGAATGTATTTACATTCCATTAGAATGTAAATAGATATCAAATCGTCAAGATTTGAAAAACAAAATGAGCACATTTGTTATATACAATGGCTATGTAAACCATGCCTAAATGTTTTTATTATAAAAAAGCAAATACGCGGATGCGCGATTGACGGATGTCAATGTCATAATTACAAACAATGTCATGTTTGGTTTGGGCAGTTACTGTACGTACTGTCCAGTTTCAAGAATTGAATCACCATTTAATCGTTTTAAAAATACGTTAGACTCCATTATATACATCTAATGGAGCGTTCAAGAAGTAAAGATGCTTCTGAAGGTATTGCGGTAAGTTACTAATTTCAATAAATACTGTAACCTAAGAAGTTTATTTCGCACTTGTTGTAAAACACCTCTGCGAATTTGTATTAACAATGATTTCTCATAGAATTCAAGTCACGATCTTACCACGGTCAGTAATCATTCTTAGCTAAAAGTACAACCATTAGATATAAAATAAAGGTTGATTAGCATATTCAACTTCTTTAATCAAATTTATACAACTTCTCCATATTTCTGATGAAAACAAATTACAATCAGACCCTATCAGTAATTGCCAAGAAAATTATAGTAGCAGAGTGGCTGCATAAACTTTTTTTAACCTAATACGCACTAGTTGTGTAATTGCCAACCCCTCTGGCCATTATGGTACAGTAGGCTAATTACCCTCCATGTTATTGGAGGACGCTTGATTCGGCAGTGGGTCATTTATGGACTGAGTAGTAGTAATATATCCATTGAATAAATAAACCTTTTTTAAACTAACACAATATTGGCTGCTTATGCAACGGAAGAAGAAGCAAAAGAGCATATTTAGACTGTTTAACAACTATTATTTACAAACATCTCATCATGAGACTAACTGCTCCTAGATCAGTGGTTGGCAACCTTTTGGACGAGACTAACTTCTTACCTAGATCAGTGGTTGGCAACCATTTTGACTGATAGCTCCACATCAGGCCACAAAGAAACTAGTTACAGGCTGCTTGTGCCAACCACTTATCTAGATCAAGAAAACTACAATATGTTCTACTCTCTTGCACCTTAATCTGTTGACACTTTCAGCCTATGGGAATAACTACTCTGACGGAAACGGTACTTAGTAATCAGCCTGAATCTCGCTACGAGTGCCCAGTTTGTCTAAACTGGCTCCGAGACCCAGTCATTACTACTTGTGGCCATAAATTCTGTAAAAGTTGCATCACTTCTTGGTTACAGTAAGTACTATTTCATAAAGTTTAATATGCTAAAGAAATTATTTGCGCTGTCTTGTGTAATCACAATATTCTTGTTATAATTACATAGTGTCACCACCCTATTCTATCTTGAGGGTGTTGTAAGAGCAGGGTAAAAGGAAATAATAAGGCTGAAAATCTGACCGCAAGAGAATGAAAACTTGAACCAATTTCCTGTGCCAACCTGTCTGGCCAGTGTGGCTCCGTAGGCTAATGCCCCTTCATGTAATGGGAGGAGCCTGACTTAGCAGTGGGTAATTTATGGGCTGAATAGTAGTAGTAGTAGAATCTTAATACTACTCTCTGTGATGTTGTGATGACAAATAATTAAACTTGCTGAAATAAATCTTCTACTTCTTCTAATCACTATTTGTTACTAAGTAAAAGTGACAGCTTGCCAATTACTGTCTGATGAACTGCATTGTGATGCATTCACTTTACTTTATTTTATTACTCAGAAAAAAAACAATTTTACTTATAGGTTACATATACTATTTGTTAGGGTATTCCAAACATGGTTACTTGTCTTGGCTTATAAATCAACCACAGCTAGGTCTAAAATTGTCATTTTGGTATATTTTTGGTATACCCAAGTATGGGGCTGACCATTAATCACATGAGGTTCGAAAGGGGGAGGGAGGGGTTCGGCAAAAACACGAAATATCACCCTTCCCCTGGGTAGTAAAATATCTCGTGTATTTAATTTTTCGACAAACGCGTCATTTCTGAACCGAAAAGCTTCTTTGTAGGTACTAAAAAATACACGTGATTTTGAGGGGGGTGGGGGTGTAGTCTTAAACCTCACCAGGTATCACCAATGGGGAGGGAGGGGTTAAAAAATGTTGAAAAATCATCATGTGATTAATGGACAGCCCCTAAGGTCTGTTTTGACACAAAAGGCCTCTGTGTCAAAACTGACATAAAGGGCCTTTAAAAGAGATTGTTTCAAGATTTTTGTCTCTTAGCTTTAAGCTTCTAGGGGTTATAATAGCAAAACAATGATTTCACAGAAACAGTGGACACTGCCCAATAGACAATATCAACCTCAGCATGAAAGTGGACATATTTCCTGACAACTACACAAAGAGAGAAATTCAAGAGCAGAGAATGAACTGCCCTTTCTCTACTAAAGGTACAGTATGAAGTTGAGTAACCGTTTTGTTAACTTTTTAAGTGCTTGAGTGGCGACCGCGTTCCGGGAAACGCAGGGCTGGTAGGCGTCTCACACGGTGGATCGACGACCTGGTTAAGGACATAGGCCTACCCCAAGGATCTCCACAAAGGCGAGTCCTGGGCCGCCCGTATCCTTCGGTTTCCGGCGACCTTAACCAGGTCGTCGGTCTACCGTGCGGGAGGCCTACCAGCACTGCGCCGCATAAATATATGTATAATTATATTAAATATACCTAGATTCACTGCAGTTAGGAAACCTCGCCTTAAAACAAAATGCTGTCTTTTCGCAGGTTGCACAGTCAAAGTGACGCCGCTAGACCTGGATTCACACATAGCCGCGTGTGAATATAATCAGCCAGAGACGTCAATGCAGCCTGAAATCAAAGTGCCATGCTCGTTCCAAGCCGTGGGCTGTAAGGACATGTTTGAAAGTCAAGAAGAGATGAATGAACATGTGCAAAGTGTCGTCCAGAAGCATATGAGCGTAAGTGCAACATTTTAACTTGCAATCGCCTAGAGGACTGCCTTGTTGGTCTAGGGGTTGGATGTGCCGCCTTTGGATCTGGGGTTCCCTGGTTCCCTGGCTAAACAGGTGCAGAGTGCAGAGGTTTCGTTATAAAAAAACTTCAGGTTATGCGACGTACTTTAGAGGGCATGAAACGCTGCCGGTTAGCGCTGCCATACTGCCGAGCCGCTGCCATTCTGTCGAGGGCAAAAAAAATGCGATGCATAGTTTGCGAAAATGTGTATGATTGGTGTGAATGTACTGAAGACTTCCACCTAACGTGGAACGGGGGCCGAATGATATTGGTAATTTAGTACGTAACATGTACGTAAATAAAGTTCGTTTTCAGTCGTAATACGTAGTCAGTAGCGTGAAAACTGACAGCTGATCAAACCAAGTATCAAGTTATCCTTCTCTTGTGGCTTGGTTATCAGCCGTAATTTGCTTTTGTCGGCTCTTACAACACCCTCAGGATGGAATGGGATGATGTCACTATAATACAAAATCGGTCACCACACGGACTAAATTGTATTATAATGGTTGCTTACTGCTATGCTCAGAAATAAAAATAAATAAATATTAAAATTGAGATGTCCGGCCAGTGTGGCACAGTAGGGGGCTGTCCATTAATCACGTGATGTTTTTTAACCCCTCCCTCCCCCTTGTTGATACGTGGTGAGGTTTAAGACTAGCCCCCCACCCCCATCAAAAATCACGTGTATTTTTTAGTACCTTCAAAGAAAGCTTAAACACGCCGCTTTTCGGTTCAGAAATACGTGTTTGACGAAAAATTAAATACACGTGATATCTTACTATACCCCCCCTACCCCTTGGTGATTTATCGTGATTTTTTCCGAACCCCTCCCTCCCCCTTTCGAACCTCACGTGATTAATGGACAGCCCCTATGCTAATTTCTCTCCAGAAATCTGTGTCATTTATGAACTAAAATGAGGAATTAAATATTTTAATAAGAAATTGCAGTTGCTCATCGCTTTAAGGTGCTTATTTTTATTTTTTTGTTCATTTTCAGTTACTAATGAACGCATATTCTGAAATGAAAATAAATAACGATATGTCGAACGCCAGTATAGACGCGAAGGAGCAAGAGGCAATGACACTTTGGGAGGCGCCAGACAAGGACGGCAATCAAGCCTCGGCAGCGCCAATCAATAACACCAGCGCACTTATAAGGTAATTTTTTTTAATACGCTTTTATTTTTTATCAGTGACTTGAATGCCGGGCAGACCATTATATATCCTACCACCAAGCTAAATCAAACTTTTCTAAATAACTCAGACTTTAGGATACATGCTGTTTTTTTTTCTTTATTTACGTAGGTTCTTCACATAACTCTTTTTTTTTAACGAACCCCTGCAGTAGGTATAATCTGTATCGCGAGGGCAGTTCACAAACATGTAATTCACTAACACAAATGACACAAGGGTCTCTGGCTGGTCACCAGCACTAGAAGCACCAGGGCAAGTACCCGTTGGTCCAGAGGCGGCACATCTAACCCCTAGACTAACGAGGCATACTCTGATAAACCCTTAGCCTTGTTCTTAAATGGTTAATCTCCATAAACTCAAACTAAAAAGAGACTGTCTTTACGTAGATTTTATCACAAAACTCTTATAAAATAGTCATAATCTTTAATACCATTATCATGGCCCCTGTCCCACGCTAGGTGGTAGTCTCCGTACACTCTTATCGGCCGTTATTTATCTACATCCACTCATCTCTCATCATCACATTCTCTTTTTTCGTCTCCCTCAACCCTCACATCCATCAACATCCATTTGGAAACTACCATCGGTCTGGAATGCTGCTCTATAGAGATGAGCAGGCAAGAAACTGTAGTTGCTCTGCTGTTGCTTCGTTTTGTTTACATAAAAAGGTATTATACCTACAGCAACATGTTAATCAGAATACAGTCAAAATCTACAATCACCGTGCCTTTGATTCTCGATTCTGAAAGGGGTATTTTGGTGCCCTGGGTGAAGTAATCATAATAAATGTCGATTTTCCAGGGCATTGTACGAACGAGTAGTGGTCCTAGAACAACGGAATCGTGAACAGGATATCGTCATTGCAAACGTATCGAAGCAGTTGTCGGCCTTCGCTGTGGCGAAAATGAAACAAAATAACGATATGCTGTTACGATACTGCTGCGGCAACTATATATGGAGGATAGACAATTTTAAGGTAAATAAATAGCTTATCATCGTTTCAGCCAAAAGACCTTCACTGCTGCACATAGGCCTCCTGCCAGGATCTACATTAAGGCCGGTCCTGGGCCGCCCGCATCCAACTTTTTCGGGCGACCATAACCAGGTCATCGGTCCACCGTGTGGGAGGCCTACCAGCACTTCGCCCTCCGGAACGCGGTCGCCACTCGAGGACTTTTCTGCCCCATCGGGCGTCGGCGCCCACTGCCACTTAAGTTTGGAAATCCTGTGGGCTTTGTCGGTCACCCTAGTTTGCCTGCGTATCTCCTAATTTCTGATTTGATATCGCAGGGAAACTGCGCATAGCTCCATTGCCCTTTGGGTGACTTTGAGCCTTCTGATGGAGCCCATAGCGACCATGACTCTGTGCCATATGTCATCAATGGCAACAAACATATAGCTTATACAGGGACATTTTTAATCAGTCAAAATAACAAATCGTGTTGCGAATTTTAACTTTTTAATTAGTCTTTATGTACTTGCCAGGCTCGACTAGAAGCGATGCAGAGGGACCATTACAAGATGCTCTACAGTCCTGGATTTTATACGTCGCCCAACGGATACCGGTAAGCACTGCTGTATGCCATTGAACTAAGCTAACTACCTTAATTAGCAAAATAATTGCATTAGAGAAAAAAAACATGTTTGATCAGAACACAGCAATACGATCACTCATATTTGGCGATACTACTTGACCCACTGCTGAGTCGGGCCTCCTCCAACTACATGGAGGGCTATTATTGCAATGTTCCACGCCGGCCAGACGGGCTGGCATAAGGTTTCGTATCAAGTTTTCGGCTAGGTTTTCGGACTTATCGTTTCCTTTCGTCGGTTCTTACACCACCCACAGCATGAAACGGGGTGGCGACACAGTGTATTCTAATATTTTTTTGTTTAAAAAAACAACTTCTGCTGTAGTTATAACCAGTATCGCCGGGCACAAATTCACGAGCACAAATGACAACCAGACTCCGAGCAAGTGCCTCTGGTTTAGACAAAGACTCGTGCCCGACCCTGGAATCGAACCCGGGACCCGTTGATCCAAAGGCGGCACATCTAACCCCTAGACCAACGAGGCAAATGTGTGTGTGTGGTGACCACACGTATTTCACGCTGGCGATACAGTGTAATCTAACTCCTATAAGCTTGTAACCCAACTCTCCTCGTCGACAGATTCTGCGTTCGCCTCAACATATCCCCCCAAAACCCCCTCTGCTTCGCTCTCCACGTTCACCTAATGAAAACTGAGAACGACGATTGCCTTGAGTGGCCTTTTAACGGGCGAATATCTTTCGCGATGATCAACCAATACAACCCAGAACTGACTCAGAGAGATACCATGATGTCAAACTCTACATTAGTGGCCTTCAGGAAGCCAACAGCAGAAATATGTTTAAGAGGATTCGGGTACACGGAGTACGCGGTCGTATCTGACGTATTGAGAAATGGGTTTGTAAAAGACGATTCGTTGGTCGTCAAAGTGTCTATACGCTGTGTATGACAGTAGTGGTTGGTTTTTGTTTGTATACACTACTTTTTTCATATTTAATTTACATAGTGTATATGAAAAATAACCAAACATTTTTTTTAAATACAAATTTACCTTTGATATGATTTCTACTTATATTGTTATAAAAAAAAGCGTATATAGACATTTTACATGGTAATAATTTTATATTGAAGTACAGACTATAATATCTTAAAGATATATTGATAACATATATAAATTGTATGTTCACCGAGAATCTACTTAAATGTTGCAGAAAGGCAGACAAGGTACTCTTTCAATATAATGTTAGGTAGTTGAAATGTTGTATTTGAGACTGTTTGTTGTAACTCACCACTAGATGGCTCTATACTGTCAATGTAGGTGAATACGAAAATGGGTGTACGAATAGATAGCGCGGTACTTTTTAAATTTCGAATATATACAAAATAAATTATAGTATTTAACCATCAAATAATTAGCCGGAAGTATTAAACAGTCTCGTAACATAATGTGCCTCTGTTATTATTGTTACCACGAACAGTTAATGTTAGGTTAGCGTTACATTACTACAATATCGTATAGAATGGTGCTAAGAATATATATTTTAAAATAATCTTTGAGAGAGGTAATGTCAAAAAATGAATTGTTGGTGATTTTTTAATTAAATAAAGTCCGCGCCAATCTTTATGGTCGTCCTAAAAGTAGCCGTGGTTACGAACTTGCGCATCGTACATTTTATAACCTATACGAACGTAACTCACTCACACTACCACGAGGGTGGAAAACGTAGCGCCCTGCCTCCCCGCCCCGCCCCGCGTAAGTCCCGCTGATACCTGATTTTGTTTTGAGCATAGCGTAATGCGGCTACATTCAGACCGGCCAGAAAGATGGGCGCGGACTGTACCTATTATAATTTTATACACCGATTTGTTGGTTACGGTAAGGCATTTGCATCATGTTTGTAGTTTTAGGAGAGCACTAGCTAAATTCTTTTTCGTTTAGTTTTGCTCTCACACAATATTGTAAACTTAGTAATCTCAAAGATGGCACTTATTTATTAATAATTATTTATCTAATCATTATATTAATACTTAGGTAATAAGTAAAAAAAAATTAAATTAATATAAAATCAGTATTTACGTAATCTCTAGAACATTCCGTGTTGCATTTCCATTTGTGGATTGATTTTATTTTGTTAGGTGATATAATGAAGTGTGTGCCTTATGTTCTTAAATATTTTATTTCGTTGTATTTTGTATGAATATATTTATAATTAAGCAAAAATGTCTTTAATTGTTTAGAACTTCTTCATTTACTAAATAAATGGTTAGTAATTTAGTTCCACATACAAAATTGTTCATATAAACCAGCAGTTTTAAAATTATGAGCTAGCATAACATTATGGTATTATTAGTTTGCTTTTCGATAAGCGGTCTTTCCTTCTTCGGCTTTATGGTTCTGTTACATCCTGTGCAGATTATAGGAAAGTTGTGTATACAGGATGATAGAGCTAAACAACATACCTAAGCAGTTACCTATATGTATAAAATGTTTTCCATATACAGGTATGACTGAGTTTCTGTCTTCGTTTCTTTTCTTCCTCCGACATCTTTTCTCTTCTTTTACCGACTTTCGTTTTTCTGAGTCAGATTTTTAATGAAGACGTAGTTTATAGGATTCCAGTGAATATCAACCAATTGGCTATCGTTAGTAAGGGGCTGTCCATTAATCACGTGATGTTTTTTTAACATTTTATAACCCCTCCCTCCCCCTTTGTGATACGTGGTGAGGTTTAAGACTACAACCGTGACTACAAAGTGATTAATGGACAGCCCCTAATTTGAGTTCCATAAGTTTACTTAGGTTCTCTGTGCTTATTTCTTGAGTTATGACAAGTTCGTCGACGACCGGTGAACAAATTAAAAAAAAGCATTGCTTACTTTTCCTTATATTTTGTACACAATATCTATATCAGTAATACTATCGATCCCGGACCAGAGTGAGTGGTTCAAATAAAACTCAATAATTACGTATCAGTTTTATTGGTACTCACATCATACAAATGTAAACCGTTAAAAACTACTTGTGTCTTAATAAAATATAGGAATTTAGCTTACACTTGTAAAGTACTAAAGGCTATCCATATCTATCATCACATACAATCATCACATCGATTCACCCAAAATATTGTTCACCAATAAACATTGGATTTTTTTTATGTTCTCTAAAGACGAATTACAAGAACAACTGAATTCAAAATAAAAATAATTTATTGGGCGGGGTTTTTGAGTAGAGTTTCACTCGTGGCGTGAATTCTACTAGCGGAAAACAATTGAATTAGATGTAAATTAAAGATGTTTTTAACTTGCAAAATAATTGCCTTCTAAACTATTTCGCAGCATTTTAAACATTCATCGTTCCTGGCAGCGTTAAAACTATCCATGAGGCGAAAGGAGCAGTGCGAGAAAACTGTGCGTTGATGAAAGACTTATCAGACCTCTAGACATTCAGGCATTGAAAAAAAAAACATTAAATACGGCGTTTGATTTTTCATATCATAAGACTAAATTTCTCCGACATTAATGCCCCAAGGGTCAGTGAAGGCACACTCACATGAACTCGTTATAATCTTTCTATCAACGGTTAAATGTAAAGCAAAGATTCAGAAGCATAAATGTAAGAAATTCCTATTTATTAACCGACTTCAATATAATAATGACATTAGTATAAACCTATAGCTTCATCCCCGTTTATTTTTACCAGTATTGATCCGAGACCATTAATTAATATTAAGTATACCGAAATGAATTGAAAAATATTTGCGATTACATTCCAAGACTGAAGGGGACTTATTTTGGAACCCATGTCAAAATTATACAATACTTATTATCCAAAACCTTTTAATAATTTTCATTAATTAAAAGGCTATTTTTAAACTATTGTTAGTACTAAATCCTAACATAATAATAACGTCATATTACAATCAATATTTTGCTTTTTAAATTCACAGGACTGATGAGACTTGGTTATTTGGGATTTTAATTTAATAATTATATGTATAAAATATTACTCTAAACTCTTATACTAAGTACATCCTATGTACCTTACTAACTCTTATGCGATCTCAACAAATAAGTACTTACTTAATATAAAATCCCTTTCAAAATTAAATATCAAAAGTTTATAATTTTGAAGTTAATAAATAAATAAATTACTCGTTCTCGCGTTTATGGTTCCGGCCTTTTGGCCTTGTGGTCAAATAAGATTTTTTTTTTATTATAAATCAACGAACATAAAGTTTACCAGAACCATTACAATAAATAAAATTCACTCTTGAACAATTTGGTATTGTCTCATTCATAAATTTCAGATGGGAATTTCAAATATTGAAACCATTGCGTTACATCACTACTTATTAAACGTCTACCGACTTACCTCCGGAAAAATTTCGTACACCGAGAACCTGTTGACTCCTAGGTTTTGACAAATTTTTAAATAAAAAAATGTCTCGTATGTTTTCACGGTTCGTATAAACATATTTAATCATATTTGTCTTAGCTTCAATTATGTTAAACGATATATCAGCAACAAATTAATACATAATAAAGGCCAAAAGTTGTACTGTTAGAATTCTTATCCTAGGAAGACATGTATTATGGAAGCATCACTATTCACTACATTCTTAAATCCATATCGTTACGAAAAACCTCCTTTCTTAAATAAATAGGAATTTGAAAACCAGAAAATAATGTTCATATGTTTCTTTGCAAGAAGGTTGTAGAAAACGTGGTTTATCAATTTACTAGACATAAAACGTGAGATTATGCATAAGAAAACAAATTAATTTATAAAGCTAATAACAAAACTTTTTTTTTTTCAAATTACATGACACCAAAACATTTCATCCAGCGTTATCTACAACCGTTAACACATCGAAAAAAAGCTCGTTTTATTTTGTTAATCTGGAATGTGCGAACCTATTTTTATCATCTATGTGACAGACGTAGGGTAATCACTTCCTATAGCACCACCACACGTCACAATTCGGCTAATTGAAAAAAGTAGGTACCTACCCGAAGTTTCGTAGCAAACAGTACCTATATTTTAAAAGGATGACCATTTAACAGTTGAGCGTCTTTAACCACTGATCTAAAACGTTATGTGGTAGTACCACTACATTTTGATAGCAGAGTTGTGGCGTGAGACGATGCTGTCCACTGTAGAGTATACCCAACGTATATAAAATTAGATATACATATAGGGACAAATAGAGGAGTGGATTTACAGAAGGGGAGCTCATAATTTCTACTAAATATCACAGTTACGGTAAACAAATGCATATAAACAAAACATGAGTCCCAGAGTCTGAAACTCAAAACTCCCTAAATTTCGTTGTTAATTATAATGTGACCCTAAAAGAGATATTTATAAACGACCAGTTTAAAGTCTATAAAGGCTGGTCCTTTTTTAACGGAGAGATGGGCCTAGTCTGCCACGCTGCCCAGATAGTTGACCAACCGCCCGAACTTGCTGTTTTATATTGAAGTGGTTGTCGGATACGATGAATTGCTACTAGTAGAATAGTTGATTTATCTGCTAATTAAAAAAATCTTGGCAATTGCTTGTGTCAAAAGCATGTGGCATACGTCCCGTACTCACAATATATTTTAGTATTAGTAAGTTAGCAAAACGTTCAAAATCTACAATCAATAGTAAGTTGGATGTCGATTTTGACTTTAACGAATTAACGTTATTTGAGTCCTGGGCTTCATCGGTGTAATATAAAGGCACCACTTGCAAACCCTACTTACTCCAACATGACTATAGACATCATTCACACATATTTGTTAACAAGTTTCGCTTAGACGTGTGAGTGTGCAGGCCCGCGTCTAGGAACCGGGGCATGTGCGTCGCGGCGGCGTAAAGGTGTAAGTAAAATATGATAAAAAAAATTGATCGAAGGGGCGGCAATCGAAATATAAAGGGGTAACGTCTATATAAAGTTACTGCTGTCACTATATTTTATGGTACCATCACTTGTTGCATCATATTGCGTTCAACTAACCAATTTGCCGGTCTCTGATGGAACTATGGCGCGGATGCCAAATGTATTTCCTAACTAAATGTTTGCTACTACGAAACTTCTACTAAAATTGGAACTAAGTACTACCTCGTAAATACGGCTATGACTCTAGAGATCCCAAAAGACCGTGTTGCTGTTTGGCTAACCACTATCACAATAATTAAAAGCGAAATGAAAAGAATCCAAAAAGTTGTCAAATCTTAGACAACACAAAATAAAATACCTATTATTTATATAATATGAGACCAGTTACAAAATCTATCTTAAACTAGACACTTGTGAATATCAAAATCGAATGATCGTCAATATTTTAAAACACTACTCTTAAATCTAGGTTAAGTGTCAAATTCTTATCGTCTATGATTTCATTTCATAGAATACATAAATCATTTTGAATTATCAAGATCATTGTTCATTTTAAATTTATAAATATTTTATGACCCAAATATAATCATTATTTTTATAGCACGCTTGTTGTCCATCTCCAATGTTTTAATTAACATTATTTTTCAATTCACATTTATTATTTATTTATTGTATTTAATGTTTTATCTAGAGAAATAACAATCTGGCAATAATAAGCCAAAGCTATTCGAAAACTATTTTATAGTCAAATAGCTTCATTTAACTTACAATCGAAGATTATGCGGCTATAGTGTACATGCTTACATAGAATATTATTAAGCATACATAATAATAATAATGGTGTGATAAATCAAGATGGCCGCCATATTAATGTCGGCCATCTATTGATACATTGAGAGCAGCTAACGATAATAACTAAAGTATTATTTAGTTATTATTCTAGTTTTTTAAATCAAAGTGATTATAAAACGAAGTTTCATATAGATTTTTCCGTAGTCCTAGAGTTCGTTAATTATTTTCTGCATATAATAGCAACTCTTTCATGTCACTACCAAAGAGTCCAAGATCGAACGGTACGGAGTTATACAGAGCTGCTGGAGTCTCCAGGGAAATGCAATAGGTTATCCCCACTGCAGCTAGGAGTTGGGGACGATGGAGGGTCGAGTGAGGCTCGGGACGCCGAGCTGAAGCTACTGGAACTCAACTCTTCGGGTTCTGCTTCGAAACGTGTGCTCGTCGAAATAGCTGGAAAGAAAAATAAAAGCGGCTCAATGGCTGGTAAATATACTATTAACATGCCCCGCTTCACGTGAGTAGCAGAAATTTCATATATAATCGCTTGCAAACTTCGTGGGATAACCCATCCAAACTTAATAATATTAATGGTTTTTTTCACATTTTTTAACCCCTCCCTCCCCCTTGGTGATACGTGGTGAGGTTTCAGACTATACCCCACTCCCCCATGTGATGTTTCGTGATTTTTGTCGCCCCCTGTGACTTTTAGTCTTTACAATAATTTAGTTTATTTAATTTTCTTTTGTTGTTATTTCATAAAATAGTTATTAGTTATTTTGGTGGCGTGTTATATTCGTTCAAATTACAAATTATTAATAGTTAACATTATATTTATTTTTAGGTGAAGTAGTAATAGGTTAGTAGTAGTTAGTTAGTAGTAGGTAAGTTTTGGTTAATTTATGTTCAGTTTTTTTAATAATAATAATAAGTAAGTAAAAGCGTAGGTACTTTTATTAATTAAAGGTATAGGTATTATTAATTATGTTATAGGTATTTAGTTTTAAGTGAAGTAGGATAGTTTACCCGAAAGCTTTGCGCTGAAGTATTTTCGTTGTATAGGTACTTAAGCCTCATGTGAACGTGATCTAAACAATATTACCAATACATTAACTTAATAATACACAAGGAATTACACACTGACGGAGTTGCGGGCACAGCTATCTATATATATAAAACTCTTCCGTTACTGAGTGACTGACAGACAACGCACAGCCGAAACTAATGGCAGTAGAGAGCTGAAATTTGGCCTGTGTGTTTGTTGGGAGGAGTAGGCTACCACTAAGAGAGGATTATTGGAAATTCCCTCCCAACGGGGATAAATTGTTTTTTCCGGAAGTCATTATTCCACGCGGACGAAGTCGCGGGCAAAAGCTAGTACTTAATATTTCTGCTATTCCTACAAAAAGTATGACAGCAGCGGAACATCGGACCAAATATGAGAACTAAGATAATAGGTATAATTATATTATGTCATTGGGACTTAGCCCCCGGGGACCTAAGGGTCATATTGCATAAGTTTCCTTCCTTTACTGGTTTTCTACACGTATACTACCTATTAGTAGTCGTACACCCTTAGTACCGTATGGGTTGTCCATTGGCTTAGCGGTACATTTTTTTGACGCTAAAATAAAACTTCGAAAATGGTTTTTTGAATTCTCATTTTTATTATGTGGATATTACGTATGATTTTTAAACACTCCATAATATTATCAACGAAACAATATAGCCAAAGAAATTACACGCGATAAATTTTAGAACGTGTAGACACGAATAATTCATTACTTGGCTAATTAAAAAACAAATATATAATTCACTTAGGATACTATATGGAACGTCTGTTACATCAAGTGTTCTTACTTTTCTCTACATAATAGAGTACTCTTAATTATACACTGTTATACAAAATAACATAGCATCAGACAAATACATAGAAAACAAAACAAAATTGTGAAAAGTAAATTTTTAGATCACAAAGATATTGTTTGCAAATGTTTACATCGGTAAATCTAATTCCGTAAAGGTCATTTATGTGGTTTTTAAAAATATGTTTGTACTTTCGTTGCAACTTTTCACATACCTAAATAAATACTGATTGGTTTTTAGTATGCATAACTTAACAGAACAATATTTTTGTACTGAAGAGTAGAATATTAGTCAAGTAATAACACCGTGCTACTAACGCTGATATACAACAATAACGTCTTAAACAATTAACAGTATCTTTGACCATATGCTTTAGACAAACCCGCTAATCGGCTGAAATTATAGTAAAATGTGTGTTTTCGAATGAGCTGGAGAGTTGATAAGAAATTTAAACGATGATTTTAAAACCTATTTTGGATTTATATGGTCAAAGTACTTCTTCCTGGTAGGTAGTTCTGACTTCAAAATTTATAATTGTTTAAAATCTTGAAGAGGTTTTGCCATGCCATTTGTTTGAATGATTGCCTAAATAACTATAGTAATCCAATTAAGGCAGTTTGTGCGTACGATTATACACGCTAAATTTAATTCTTTGGAGACCGAGATCGAATCACAAATGAAGCCAAAACTGGACACTACTATTAACATTAAAATAAGTTATAAAATTTAACTCGCGTGTAAAAATAAATTAAGAATAAATTGCGGGCTAATACTATAATATGGTCAATGGAAAAGATTTACAGTAAAAAATGTTTTACCAATCGAGCTGGGATTGCGTTTAAACAAGCTGCCATTTGTGGAAGAAACCGTAATTAGATTACGTAAGTAATAAAAAAATGTGGTTAAACTAATTATCCAGTAAGAGCCAATTATATTAATAAGTACCTATCTAAGGTCGACATCAAATGTACAAAATTACCAATCAATGTGACAGATAAACAATCTGTTCTCGTATCTTAAATAAAATGGATAAACACAAGAATAATTTCGCAACTTAAATACCTAACATTAACTAAATTATTATGCACCAAATATTTACAACATTTTTTCTTAAAAATAATCCAATTAATTTGATAAAAGAATAATTTTATTGTTAAACGTATATTATTAAGATTTAGGAAAAAATAAATAAATATTTGTCATGATTTAAAACGTGTTAAAACTAAATAAAATAAACATGTATATGTTAAATAATACTCGACCAAGTTACATTTTGTACACAAAGACAGCCGTAGAGGGGAGGTATCTTATACCGAGTTGACTAAGTGCTAAGCACTCAATCGACTAACTAAGTTATCATGAATCATCGGTAGACTGAAATATTATTTGTTATTTTTTTTATAAATCCTATTAATAGTGAAATTTTGAAAGTGACTTTCCCTTTCTCTTCCCTCTTAAAAGATTTTGGAATTAGGTTTATCGCGTTAAAAAAGGAAACATGCATTTGCAATAAAAATGGCATGATATTTTGTATCATGTTGCCCAACACATTAAAAATATGTGTTTACTAGTATTCCGATCATTTGGTCATTTTAACTAGAGTTTTCCGGGAGTTGGTCATTTTATAGATTTTGATATGCTCTCGGAAAATTCGGAATTTTGACTTCCCAACCTCGTGGCCAACCGACAATATAGTCGTTTTTCCAAATATTTTCTTTTTATCTCATTGTGTGACAAAAACTTGAACTATATAGTAAAATATATTAAAGCAAATTGTTTGCAATTTGCGTTTTAACTTAAACTATTTTCAACGCCCGCTTAAGTCACAGAAAGTCCACCTTTATTTCGAACCAAATGACTGTAATATCTAGTAAATATTCGACTACTACGCATCATCATTACATAGTATAAAACAAAGTCGCTGTCGTCTGTCCATCCCTATGTATGCTTAAATCTTTAAAACTACGCAACTGATTTTAATGCGGATTTTTTTAATAGATAGAGTAAGAGGAAGGTTTTTATCTATATCATCATTGCACCCGTGCGAAGCCGGGGCGGGTCGCTAGTAAAGTATATTTAAGACCTTCAGTGTTAACTAAAATATTTTACACATACAAAATTTAAAAAAACATATTCGCCGATTTCAAATCTAAGCACATTACAGATTATGTGTTTAGTGTTCCTAAACAAAAGCCATGATAACTTAGTTAGGATTGGATCAGGGGCGTGACGTTTTAATAAATTAATACTGAGGTAATTATAATTATGTTACAACGAGCCTCAATCATATTAAGTTGCTCATGGTATACACGCTCTTATCAAAATTAGAAGCGAAAATTATTATAAACACTTAGTCCCATTTCAACATTTGCTGATTTATACGATAGATAATAAAGATTTAAATTATACTTAAAACACCGATATTAATCAATCCGATCATATTTTAGTCCAAAAGTTCACGGAAAAAGATACCATAGGCACAATAAGTTGCCTAAATCATAAGTCAATATATAACAACTATTACTTTAATAGAACAATATACTGGCCTCAATATTTCTACGTGGCGTCTAGAAAAACGTGATTAGCTTGTCTGAACAGGCAATTGTCCTACACTATAACTAAATATGAATAAGAAAAATAAGTACTAACACTGTACTGAAGTATTAACGAATTATATTTTTTACGAAGGCCGATGTGTACCAATGGTAGTGTAATTAATATCAAACATTAGATAAGTTGCCTACTAACTACGAGTAAACATTATAAAGATGTCTTAATTTAGTCGATCTCCGTAAAAAATATAATCACTATTATTTTTTGTTTATTTTCCTTGATTTTTTATATTATTTTTGTATTTATTTTTTTGGATATGACATATAATACCGCTACCATATTGAACGACGATTTAAGAACATAACCTACTAGTAGAATAGGCTTTAGTAGCAAATATTTTTAAATCACATTTTTATGAACGTTTTAAGGTTTTTTTTTTTCCTTTTACCTGTGCTTATCCACATAAATTGCATTACTAACTAGTATAATATTAATTTTAGAGCAGCGAATGTTGAATTCTACTTTCGTATGGGTAGAAACACATTTAGTTACTATCACTACAGATATGCATACATTGTACAACCATTTAGAGATCTTTGGACTCGCATGTACATGAGATTTTTATCCTCTATAATAGCCTAAGATCTGTAAAATCTTTATCCATCTGTTAAGAGGCAAACACACATTTTAAATTAAAAATTTTCGACTTGGCCAAGGACCGTTCTGCGCCCCTTGGATTCGTGAAAAAATTCTCTTTAATACCAATGCAAACAAGTAATGTATAAGTAACAGCTTCGAGAACAACCAATACTATCAAGAAAGCATGTCCATTGAAAAATGTTTACGAAACTAAAATGGTCTAAAAATACTAATGTTCAGAATTTTTAGCCTCAGCTTAACAGATGTGTCGACGAATTTCGTTAGTGCCAGAACGGTTTTCATTCATGGTTGGTATAATATCGAAATTCTAACAACTATAGACGCTATATTCCGTCATCACCTAAGCTAAATATGTTTCCACCTTAGAGTGGCTTACATCACCTTCGGTTAAATTATCAGAAATAATATCGTTATTTTATTTTCCGCGATTTGAACAATTTTTCAAAGAAGGAAACGGAGTGGAGTCGCTATAGTAAACTGCACCATTATTTGCTATAAACAAATAAAAATTGAGATAGTCAGGCAAGATTAGGAGTGGACACCCAAACTTTACGAAGCCCCACAGCATCCACGGATGGTAATATGCATAGCGACACCTCGGGCAAAGAAACCGACCTCAAATTACTACCGCGATATAAAACTTACATGAGACATTATTATTTTTGAAAGACGTTCTTACGAGTTCAAATTTGCTAAAAACATGTATATCAATTCGGCTTCTTTGATAAGTGATGTTAATAACCGAAAATACATAAATAATTTTAAGTAGTTTTCGACAGTTTTATCAATTTATCTGAAGGTGGTGCAAGTAGAGCTTAATATAATATTGAATCGCAACAATTGAAACATCAAATATATATTTTTATTGAACACATCATTTCCGTTTACTTCTTCTTCTTACGCGACTTTTTAGATTTAGAGGATTGCTTTGATGAAGGCATTGTTACATTAGAAGCACCATTTTTCTTGTCTTCCTTGTCACTATCTGTCGATACTACAGGAGACGCAATATCGTCTTCAGACGATTTTTCCATCGCTTCTCTATCTGACTTATAATCGTCTACTATAATTGTCTGTGTTTTAATTTTATCATTCTCAACCACGCTGAAGCCTTTCTCCTTCTTCAGAGGACCTTTCTCTAAATCTATTAGGTTGAACGCACTCGACTCGATAGCTTTGCTAGTAGTCTCTCTAATGGTAGACAAAATACTGTCAATATTGATCTTACATATGGGGCTGGTAATCGAATCATTAGTTTCCAAGAGGCTGTCTCTCATCACTTCCATTTTAAAGTCATCCAAGCCAAAATCCAAGGGTTCCAGAGGCGGCAACTCAAGCACGGCGTGATGTTCCTCCACAAAATTCAATTCCGAAGGCGTACCACATTCAGCTACCATTATATCTGTTCGTTTACAGAGTTCTATCAGTTTTTCTTGCAAAGACACTTTTGTAGAAGACCCTTCATTATCAATTTCAGCAACCATTTCATTATCAATAGGAATATTAATTTCAGCAACCTTATTTTCCTTCTTTACGGATTTAGATGCGGCAATAGAGCTCCATGATTTTACAGGTTTCTCGACAATTTCTATATCCGCGTCCGTATCAGGAGTCTTTTTGTCTGGCTGAGGTGATTTTTTACGCATTTTGTTACCTTTCGTTATCTGAATTTCTGGGAATTCATCGTTAACAGTATCAATAACGTAAACATCTTTGACTTCTAGTTCGTGGCGTTTGTCTAATGATTTTCGCTCAGAATAAGGAGAAGTGGATTTGCTTTTAGGTTTTCCTTTAGTGGCTTCTTTTATCATATATGTATTTTCATTGACAGTTACATCAGTCACATTTAGCTTGTCGATTTTAGTAGTATCTGCTTTTTGAATTGCATTCCTTTTAAGATTTTCTGGGAAAATATGAAGTTTATTCTCGTCGGTTTCAACAGTTTCAAAAGTAAGGTCATGTTTGTGGAAACCCCAAACAGATTCATTATCAAAATCATCTATTTTTCTGGAAGAAAATAATGAATGTTGATTCTTAACAGAAGTGATAAGGCTAAACTCTTCTTGATTCTTGGAACCGTAGTCTGTATTCTCAGTTTTGATATATTCTTTTCGTTCGGGGGTTTTAGAAGCACGCACTTTTTTTACTCTAGAAACCAATGAAACAGGTTCTAAATCTTCAAATGGTGTTGAAATTGATACTAGATCGCCACACGATGATTGTTGTTTATCTTCAATGGCATGTATTTCTACAAAAGAATCATCGTCATCTTTTTCATAAGTATCATCTTGAGATTTCTTAGCTTTGCGGTTCTTTTTAGCCTTTGGTTTTGGTTCTTCAATGTGTTTTTCTGATACCACAGAGGTTTCGGTACACGTCATGATTTTTTTGGATTCATTAAGGAGCATGTCCCAAACTTGATCTTCAGTTTTTATATCATCTTCGTCAATATTTATTACTGCTTTTGATTCTGTTACTTCTGTTTTTACTGAATCTTTTACTGTTGTCGATAATATCACTGCAGGTTTCTCAACATTTATCTTATCCTCTATTTTAGGTACTGATTTACTTGCTACTGGAGCTTTCTTTACTAGTTTTTCAGTTTGGATAGGTGCGAGTTCTTCGGTGTTTCTTTTATCATCGACAATTATCGCAGTTGCTATGGACTCTTTTATTACTGGCTCTTCTACAGTTGCCTTTTTCTTAGACTTTTTCAAGGTTGCTGCTGATGAGATTTCAGTTTTCTGAGATTTTATATCAGTTTCCTTGATTGATTCGTTTACTGATGATTCCAATGTTACTATTTCTTTCTTAGTCGATTTTTTCGACTTAACGCCTTTTAGCACTGTAGTTTCACCAGATTGCTTGTGATTTTCATCAATATTACAGGCTCTTTCTTTTTCTGCCGTTTCTTTAGCGACAGGAGCTCTGGTTTCGGTAGATGATGTTATTATGTGTTCCACAGCTTTCGATGAAACTTCAACAGTTTTCGACTCTTTCGCTTCCGCTTTTGTAGATTGTTTCGTTACTATTACACTAATCGGCGATGATTCTTTACGAGGCATATCCATTTTTAAAGTTTCTTCGGGAGCAGGGTCAACTATGGTCTTTTTGTCTGTTTTCGGGTTGTGCGGATGCTTACGCTCGTCCACATATTTATTTAACACATTATTTTTATCGACATCGCGAGCACAAATTTTACCTTTAATAGATTTTTTATCCTTAGAACTATCGTCATCGGCGACTCTATCGCCATCCGACTTCGGGGTGGGAGATCTCTTAACTCTAGGTCGGGCTGCCGGCTGAATATCACCCGACGGCCGATTCGAATTTGGCAGTGACTCGTGTTCCTGACGCTCCCGCTCGGTGGTAGCCGAGCCATTCTCACATTCGGTCGATCTAACATCCTTCACCTCGCTTTCCATAATAATATCCTTATCTAAACTAAAACTAGGGTTCGTTTCGCTCTGGTCGTTTGGATGGGGCCACGCGGTGAGCGCTGCCGGTATGACGACAGCGGTAGTGAGGGGAAGTGGGTCTGGTGGAGACTCGGGCACTACGGCCGACGGGATACTCTGCACGGGTATGGTCGTCGTTCTGGGTAGCGGGCGAGCCACGGCTTCGGGTCGTGTTGCGAGTGGGGCCGGTGCTCGTACTACAGGCCTGAACGTGGCCTCGTCGCAGTTGGAGGAGACGTAGAGCTCCACGTCGGGCTCGGGGTCGGGCGGCACGGCAGGCGAGGGCTGCACCACGGTCCCCTGCGGATCGACCGCACGCGCCACGCCTCCGCGTTGTTCCCGCGGCTTCTCCATGCTGACATCGCGCGCCAACCCTATACGAAACCGAAGGCAGCCGTTATTTTTTACACGAAAACGATACCGGGGTTAATGTAGCGTGGACTAGCGGGCGTGTGAAACCGTGTGCCGTGAATGAGCAGTGAGAAGAACATACAAGAGCCAACTTACTCAAATTTTTGCGACTGTTGATAAAACTGCGATGTACGCGAACGTGTGTAATACTATTTCGTAGCGGTACTGGATTTTATTACGTACCAAATATTGCATTCTCATTCAAACCAAAACAAGTATTTACAATAAAACTAAAGAAGTAGGATCTCAAGGTCACCGAAATATAATTCAATTTCTTTGGACGATATCATGGGAGGTGTCATAAGGAGCGACTATCTCGTTGAATATAAGAATTCGATACGAAACCATCTGCATGGTTCACTAGGGTAAAGACCCTTTCTAGGACTCGTGACTGTAACTTATGGATAGTTTCTCTGAGTTGATGGGTAAGACAATTTGTGCAGCCTATAGTTAATCCAAAGTACGTAGACTGCTCACAGCACAGGTTTCGCAAGCCTCGCGGTTAGTGTTAGGAAATGAAAGCCAAGAGAGGTTAAGTGCGGCGGATGCCTTTGGCTTCGGTACAGGGCCCGCGGTGTACGTTACGTCTTGTGGTAACTCTTCCGCTTGAATCACTTCGCTCTTGATCGCACGGCGTACACTCGCGAGAAATTGATGGATATTAAGCCGATTTATTGATTCCAATGCTTTTTTGTACACATCAGTATAACGCAACACTTTTTTAATGTGTGAAATGGTTTTGTTTACGTCCGGTATCGTGTAGTTTTGTAAACCAAAAAGATCAGAGCACAAGTGATCCAAATATTCCCAGTGAAATAGGGAACCTTCTCCCTTTGCAAGATTAAAAGTAAATGAATCTTTATGTGAGAAAAAAAAAAGTTTGTTATTCGTTAAATTTGTTTATCAAATCAGTGATGGCTAATTAAATAGCCATTGGATGTCTATCAATTCAAATTGATGCTTGGAGCGACTGACAGAGGTTTGGCTGACTATTTGAGTCTTGTTGTCTGCGTTCAGAATACCAGGACATATTAGTGACACTATCCACTGTCCGCCAAATCTTAATAGTTTATACCCCAATGCATACTTTACTGAATTTACTAAATGTGCATTAGAAATTTATAGAGCAATCTGGTAGCCCCAGAAAGTTCTAGTGTTGGTGTTTCTCTCCAGGCTTTCCAGGTGCTGAAATGACTTACATATCTGCAAGGTCCTCCCTTTACATCAGACTCAGTAACGGATCAACACATTGTATTACACACCTGCGTTGCGACGCACGAATTCGCAACCCAATCATCATCATCATCATCATTTCAGTCAAAAGACGTCCACTGCTGGACATAGGCCACCCCCAAGGATCTCCAGAAAGGCCGGTCCTGGGCCGCCCACTTCCATTGCTTTCCTTCGACCTTAACTAGACCATCGGTGCACCGTGTGGCTGGCCTACAAGCACTGCGCTTTCCGGAACGCGATCGCCACTCGAGGACTTTTCTGCCGCAACAGGCGTCGGTCGTGCGAGGTATGTGCCCTGCCAACTGCCACTTAAGTTTGGCTATTCGGTGGGCTATGTCAGTGACCCTGGTTTTCAACCCAATGGATCCATGTCTCACCGTCTGTCTCACCGGACAACACTGTCCGATGTCTCACCGGATCTCTGCGGCGCATCACCCTACCTCCCGCTTCGTCTCGAGGCAACGCATTAATGTCACAAAGAAACGTCAAGCGAGGCTGAAATGACTCATCGCCCTGTACTAATGGAGCATCTTTCTAAAATAATTATCACCTGACTTTATATAAGAGCAGGCAGACGACAGTAGTCCAACTCATGGTACACTAGTCGGCAAACAGTTGTATACTTGACGGCGCAGTAATAAATTTTTGTGTCTCATTGCCATTGTCATGCAGAGAGCAGAGAGGCAAAACTATTTTAGCTCAAGATGTTTGCCGGCTACTATAAGTGGTAACTGTGTCCTAATTCGGTAACAGCTAGCTAGTGCTAATGTAGTGGAATATGTAATACTAGCTGCTCTTAAACGCCCGTAGTACGTAGCGTTTATATCATGATTGACCAATAGATCTTGATACCCGGCTTATGATGACAAAAACGTGGTGATATTATAAAATGTATATAATTATTATGAAATGTAAAGGAGTTTGTACTTATTACATCTAAGACGTGGCCCGAATATAGTGGTGTGTCTTTCATGATATGGATGAATTTATATAGGATCTGCTGTAACATAACCCTTATGCGCGCCAGGATAGTGTGTTTGTGAGTACTTCTTAAACAAATTCACGGTGGCCTTTAAATTTTCATAAAAATATCCCTTGCTCTGTATTAATTCACCCATTGCTATCATTTCAAAATCAAAATAACCTCTATGCGAACATTAAATGGAACCACATACTTTATAGGATGGTTTTTCTAACACCGTGTCAGAGTCCGTTAGTTTCATTAGTACGAATAGTTCCGCTAGTCTCACTAGTTCCATTAGTCTCAGTAGTTCCATTAGTTTCACTAGTGATATTAGTATCACTTGTTCCATTAGATGCAATAGTTCCATTTGTTTCAATGTTGTGTTTATCAGAGCTTATGTTATTTCTAGTTTTTTTAGTTACTGGTCTTATGTAGGGTATGTAGTTTCATTAAATGCTCTGTAGTGACTAATCTGTAGTGACTTGAAACATTTACTTACCGTGTTCTTCCTTCATGGCCTCAGCCAGGTCTTCTCGGAGTTGCACATCACACACAGAAGTAGCCCGTCCACTATCAGCTAACAACGATTTTCGACGAAAACTGTCCGATGGAGATTGTTCTAGGGAACCTGAGAAAATTTATGTTTTTAAACTTAGGTCTAACCAAATGATTATCGGTAGGGCCGCTAGGTGCGACGAGGAGGGCAGACGGTAGTTAGCCTAATCTGGATAGCCAGGTGTCGACCTCAAAGAAAATAAGAAAGGAAGGAAATGATGAACTTCCATGCACGGCCGCATGGCTTACGATACCAGATTTTGAACGGAATGCGAATAAATTTAGTAACTATGCATAACTATACTACCAACGCCATCTATACAGATTCTTTCTTTTGTTCAATTAAAGAGAAAATAAACTTAATGAGATTTTAAAACGAAGCATTTTTTCCAAGGTAAAAGTCGCCAAGAGGTTGCTAACTAGCGGCCACGTGTATCTCAGACGGATATTCGATGTGTCTATAATTTACTAGCTAGTTATCTGACCAGTAGTAATTCTAACATACACATAGCCGTCGATACACGGACCAATAGCCAACGTGAGGTGAAGACTAGTCTAGGCAGGAAAGCTGGTGGCAATCACTCAGTGCACTGTTCAGCCGCCGTGTCACCAACCCATACCACCCCGAGGGTATCGTAAGAGGCGACTAAGAGAAAGGAAACTTGATACAAACCCTGTGCCAACCCATCTTACTAGCGTGGCACAGTAGGCTAATTTCCCTCCATGAATATGGAGGAGGCCCGACGCCGTAGTGTGTGATTCATGGGCTGCAACGACGACGGCGGCTGGTCAGCCAAGTCAGGTTGCCAAAGACAAGATATGAGTACTCACTGGCAGAGCCGGAGTCCACGAGGACGGGTACTACGGGTCTTACGCCCGGCATGTTCACAGGGTTGGATCTCGCCACACCACTCGTGTCCACTTCCACCGTCTCCGCTTCAGACAATGATGAGTTCGATCTGGTGACAAAAATTGTATCATCAAATAAAAATTGAGCTATTAAAGCTGTTATAAAAATACAGGGTGATTTATGGTATTGTAAAAATTTTAAAGTAGTTTCTCGGAATCAGTTATACTGTTACATAGAAATAGTACACTGTAACTTGGAACTACTTGGAAAGCATTCTGATGTGTTTTACACTAACAAGTAACTGTTAAACACAATAAAATACAGTACGCGCCGTTTTACACCCGCAAGCGTCCTCGCCACCCGCGTGTTAGTGTGTGTGAGCTATTTCGTATCGGTTATAAAATGTACGATGCGCAAGTTCGTACAGAGACTATACTTTCCAATCGATAGTCGCAGAAAGCCTTTTTCACTGTCCGCGAGCTCTTAAGACTCAATCGGCGTTGAAATTTATTATACCTATGCCAAATTTTTACTATTGTTAAATTTACTTTTATTATAATATCGAAGAAAATCGAGAAAAACTATTAAGATATCTGAGGTTTACCATACAATAAGTCACGGTGTATACTATAGAATAGCCGATAACCTATAACTATTTATATTATACTAGTGGCCCGCCCCGGCTTCGCCCGTGCAAAGCGGGGGTGGGTTATACATATAAACCTTCCCCTTGAATCACTCTATCTATTAAAAAAAACCGCTTCAAAATCCGTTGCGTAGTTTTAAAGATTTATGCATACATAGGGACGGACAGAAGAATGCGACTTTGTTTTATACTATGTAGTGATTGCCATAAATGACCCACTACTATGCGACAGTGGGAAGAGCCATTGTGGAGATGGACACTCTCGGTAGGGGGTACCCAATAAAATCCTTCTCATGTCCCGACTCTCACCCAGTTTTGGACTGCAGCCTCTTAAGTACCTACGTCGCCGTACCCATTACTGCAGGAGTGTTGGAGGTCCTGGGAAGATATAGTCAGACCTGGATCCAGACGACTCCTGCCCTTATTGAGGAAGGCGCTATTGGAGATGTCAACTAGGTGTTCTTAGATGTCCATCTAAGATAAGTGATTGATTACCTGTGAGATTCTAGATTTAAACTTACCCGGTACAGTTGTAAGTTTTGAACACAAACTGTGGACCCATCCACAGTCTCCGATGAGGGCCAGCGTGCGTCACTATCTCCACTTGCGACAACCATCGTTCCTCCTCACTCATGCACATGTCCGCGCAGCGCTGTCAGAGAGAGACAAAGCATAAATGTATTGCCATTACTCTAAGATTTATTTTTCTTCGATTAATGGTTTTGAATATCCATATTAGTAAAGCCCTTCTCATATTTTTACCGAGACCATTAATACAGTATGCGCCATTTCTTTTATATTTTACATCGCAATATTTTTACTTCAACACGTGCCATTTGTTTCAGCTTATCTCTACGCACGCGTTAAGATAAGCTTGAGAAGGAAACCATGATCCAAACCCTGTGCCAATACGTCTTGCCAGTGTGGCACAGTAGGCTAATTTCCCTCCATGAATTTGGAAAAGGCTCGACTCAGTAGTGGGTCTAACATTTGTAGCAACCGAGCCTTATACAACTTTATATTAAGGTGGATGTTCCAGGGTAGCCCGCGAAATTCAAATTTTCTTACGTTTTTTGCAATTTGCAGGGCAGTGCTAGGTTGTATGATGATGAACATTTGATTCGCGGCTGTAAGACGTATGTAGTTACAGAGTTATAATCATCAAACTCATCAATACAACCCTCCAAGCTCATAAAGGTGCAAGAATTACTTTGACGTTGAAAAAGTTTTCCTTGCAGCTTTATGAGCTTGGAGGGTTGTATTGATGATTTTGATGATTATAATCCTATAACTACATACTTCTAACAGCCGCGAATAACATTTTAATCAACATACAACCTAGCACTGACCTGCAAATTGGAAAAAACCTAAAAAAAATTGAATTTCGCGGGCTACCCTGGAACATTCACCTTAAGTGCTTCTTTCATACGTACTGTGGCGTAGGTTCGGCAGTGTTGCAGTAGCGGGTTAGAGGGGGGCAGGGGGGCAAGGAGGTCGGCCGCAGCGGGAGGCCGTTGGAGAGGCCACTGGGCTACCGACTCCACCTCCAGCTCGATGGGAGACTCGTCGCAGATCTTCTCTTTCGGTAGACCTGTACAATAAACCGTGTGGTGATTTGGAATACATCGTGTCACTACCCCATTCCATTCAGAGGGTGTCGTAAGAGGCGACAAAAGGAAATGACAAGGCCGATAACCTATCCGCAAGAGAAGGAAAGCTTGATACTAAACACTGTGCCAGCCCGTCTGGCCAGTGTGGGACAGTAGGCTAATTACCCACCATGTATTTTTTTTTACCAGTTACTGGGCCCTCGGGTTGCGTGATGGAAAGCAACGCCAGGGTATAAGGGAAAGCAGGCAACCGGTTCACACATACACACGACGAAACACATAAAAACTGCTTGGCGCCGGACTTAGATGTGTGGGTAGATTCGGTCCTACCACCCAGCGTTCTGGGTTTTGTTGACTATTGTCCTCGTTGGTCTAGTGGTTAGATGTGCCGCCTTTGGATCAACGGGTCCCGGGGTCGGGCAAGTGTCTTTGTCTAAACCAGAGGCACTGGCTCGGAGTCTGGGTGTCATTTCTATCTATAATGTGTATGTATTTACAAAAAAAAAATGTATATAAGTAGTTTATCATCCATCTCGTTACCATAACACAAGCATTAAGTTGCTTAGCTTGGGACGAGATGGCGTTGTGTGAAATGGCGAAGGATATTTATTTATTTATTACAACACGCGTTTTTTCCCAGCGTGCGGGGGGGATGTGTAATATTCTGCCCTGTCCCCACACGGGTAAAAATAAGTAATTGGAGGAGGCCCGACTCAGCAGTGGGTAATTTATAGCCTGAGAAGCAAGTCTAATCAACTCACTGGCAAGCGGTTTCGGGTGAAGCAAGAGATGTAGAAGGGACCCGTTGGCCGCCATGAGATAGAGCGCGGCGACAGGTGAAGCCGGGGGACGAGCTAGGCCTCCCGCGGCCACTGAGCTGGGAGCCGCGGCCAGGCCGAACCGAGCTCGGGCGAGTAGTGGCGCCGCGTTGCTGTCTTCGGAGAGGGATGAGAGGCGTTGGCGACCTATGGCAGAAAATAGTGGCTATTATTTAATGTATTGTATTTAATGCCTGGAAGAAATCGCTTTGGCGATAAGGCTGCCTCAGGCCGGGTTCACACGGCATCGTCCTGCACGTTTTCTTTCGGTGATCATACGGTAGATTTTCATTTGTATAAAAAACGAACAGCCCCAGTCTTCACAGACGGATCTACTCTTGGTTGTTTTTTTATATAGGTATATTAGAAAGCGCCAACTGTTTCACCGCCAACAGAGCAGAAGGTTTTGGGTACATCCATAAATGATTACTATTCGATTAAAAACGTACGAATATCGTGCCGTGTGAACAAAACGGAGCTATACTACTATGCGTCAGTGCTTGCTTAATTAGTTTTTTAATTAAATACATATTTTTACCTTTGTAATAACAAAATATTACAACATTAAACTACAGGAGGACTAAGGAATGGGGTAAAAATATTGCACGCATGTGTACAACAACGCTATGTGTGCCAATGATTGTGTCCCAAAATTTGACTATTGCGCAGTCGTGCCCAGATTTCAAGTTGCTTGACCGCCAGACCGCCTGTATGTTTGTGTGGGTCAGACATACTAGTTCTACGATACCGGTAAAAATAGTGTAATTGAGACACCTTAAAAATCTGGGTTAATTGTACTCACCGGAGCTATTTCTTGTGATGGTATGAGTGGGGATGTTGGCGGTGGGACGCAGCTGGGCCAAGGGGCCCGCCGTGGTGGGCAGCGGGTAGGGTGGAAGTCGAGGGTTGGGGAACCACGACCCGGTAGACAGACCATCGCCCACCTTGACAAAAATATCAAACTCAAATGGAAATTTATATTTTCTTATCACAAAACTCTAATGCCGGTTGTACACACTCGTCGAGACAGACCGAGAGCGAGTGTGTGCGTGGTGCACTCGTCTCTCGCGGCTTTTCTCGGTCGCTGGTCGGTTTATTGCGCCCGAGTCAAAGGATTTTCATTCTTAAGTACAAATGAAAAACGAGTGTCTACAGGGATGCTCTCGTCGAAGGCCATATCCGCCGAGACTCTCGGCGAGTGTGTATCGCCGCCATTATAAATTGTCATATTTAAACATCTTACGGGCCTTGGCCCACGCTAGGTGGTAGTCTCCATGCACACCTATCGGTCGCAGTATCTAGATTAACAACTTTCATACACATTTCGTCATACACATCCATCACTTTCGATCTTGCATAACCCTTGTGTCCACCCACATTAATACTGATAAACTCAAATAAATTAAAAAAAAACTACCACTGGACCCGGAAAGAAACTGCAGTTGCTTTTTTTCTGATTATCGGTCTTTTTACAAAAAGCACTAAACAGGATAGTAAGCGCAACGTAGCCAGGTGAGAGAATCGGGTAACTACGCTAACTAAGAAGTTAGCCGAGTTAGGAGGGCCTCGTCTTTAGTCATCCTCCCGGTAGTGCGTCGGTTGCATTACAGTCCGCGCCAATCTTTATGGCCGGCCTGAATGTAGCCGTGGTTACGAACTTGCGCATCGTACATTTTATAACCAATACGAACGTAGCTCACTCACACTAACATGCGGGTGGGGCGCGTGCCCTGCCTCCCCGCCCCGCGTACGTCCCGCTGATACCTGATTTGGTGTTGTGCGCAGCGTAATGCGGCTATAGAGGTTGGCGAGGACTGTATGTGACTCGAAGGTCATTCCGTTTGGTGACGGATTTAGAATAGATATTGTCTGCTGGGTCGAAAGCCACTTGGCTAGGCCATGCGCTTTTGTCTAAGGCTGTACTGACCGGAGTGGGCGAGCCCCGCTTGGAGGCCGCGGCGTGGATGGGCAGGCCGGCGGAGCGGTGGAAGCGCGACAGGCGGTTGACCACCCTCGGCTGCGAGTGGGTGCGCACCCCGCACGGGCCCCCGTACGGGCTCACGGCGAACACGTGCGTGGTGCCGCGCAGCGTCGAGATGGCCGCCCAGCGGGAGTCCGGCGAGATCGCGATGTCCTGCAACACGTTCATACAATCGGTGACCTCCAATGCCATGGTGCGAACTTAACCTTGCCATACGCATATTGGTCAGGTAAGTGTGTGTGTAAACCGGAGGCAGTTACTCTTGACTCTGGGTGCCATTTGTGTTTGTGACTTTCATGTTTGTAAACTGCCCCCGTTATACATACAGGTAATAATACAGGGGACACGTTTGAAAAAAAAATTATGACTCCTACATATCCCATACACGATCAACTACTAAGGTGGGCCACAGGGTTTCGTAGGTAGGGCACTAGGTTTTCGGCCTTGTCAATTCCTTCTGTAGACTGTTACGACACCCTGCGAATGGGATGGTGACACCATATTTTCTTAATCCGTTACCACACGGAAAATAAGATGTTAATAAAAATAAGTAACTTAAAAAAAGCAGCTACATAATTCCCTCCCGTCTCTTGGCTGTAGTGGTAGTGGTGTGTAATAGTCGAATACACAAAAGTTTGAATTCTCTTGTTTGTATCATACCTGAACTTTGGCCGTAGTATCTCCTCTGTGTAGGATATACAAGTGATGAACAGACGCCAGGCTGGGTCCGCAAGGGTGCGGGTTGATACGGAACACGTGAAAGTCGTGGCCTCGCCTATCCGCCGTCACCAGCAACAGACCGCTGGAATCGAACTTCAGCGCGATAATCGCGTCCGAGTGCGCCAGGAAATGGGCCACTATCGGGTCACAGGGTTCCTCTGTGTCTTGGCCGTCTTCTTCCTCGATGCCCTGCAAAATTGAGACTTTATTAACAAAATGAAATTCTTATTTAATTCAGGATTTAATTTAGCACGACATTTATCTATCCGAAATAATAATTTTAAAAGTGACTGAACAAAATCTCATTCCTTCATATCCAGCCATTCGTACAGTCCTCGCCAATCTTTATGGCCGCTCTGAATGTAGCCGTGGGTACGAACTTGCGCATCGTACATTTCATAACCTTTCACACTAACACGCGGGTGGCGAGGGCGCTTGCGCGTGAAAAATGGCGCGCGCGGGCGTGCCCCGCCTCCCCGCCCCGTGTACGTCCCGCTGATACCTGATTTTGTGTTATGCGCAGCGTAAGCGGCAACATTCAGTGCGGCCATAAAGATTGGCGAGGATTGTACTTTTAACATGGGGCTTTTAATTCGATAAAAGCGACAACGACGAGCAAATCTGCGGGCAACAGTTAGTATTGTATAGATAAATAGTATACTTGTCCTTTACCCAACACTTGCGCTAATGATTCACAGCATTTTTAACGAGAACGCACCATACTTTTTCTTCACGGTTTCAACCGCGTAGGTGTTAAAACCGTCGGATTAGTTAGGCAGGAACAATATAGCATTTTAATCGTGAATGTGGTTTATTAATTAGCTCCAAAAATACAAATCTTCTCTGTATATAATTAACTTCAGAAAGAAGGAGGGTCTCAATTCGTCTGTATGGTTTTTTTAAATTGAAATTCCGTCATTTGTAAATCTATTCAAATTTATAATTTAATAATTATTCAATTGATATTTGTTGGACACATCTTTTTTTAGATATGTCTGCAATAAGTATGTCTTACCCGAAGTTTCATAAACATACCTCAATATCCAATATGGTGATCACCCCTGGTTGTTGGATATCCGCATTCGGGGGCGATGGAGATTGCGAAGTGCTCCGACCTC
The DNA here is from genome assembly GCA_905475355.2 of Clostera curtula. Taxonomy (NCBI): domain Eukaryota; kingdom Metazoa; phylum Arthropoda; class Insecta; order Lepidoptera; family Notodontidae; genus Clostera; species Clostera curtula. Next base: position 16,240,992 of record FR997802.1, read on the forward strand.
CGGCCAAGCTGTGAGCCACACTCTCGCCCAGCCCACGCAGACCCTTGCTCAGGGACTTGGCTGCATGTAGCACGGTCGCCGTGTAACTGGTAACACCTTCACCTGAAGAAAAATGGAAATATATTTTGGAAAACAATCTGCCGGGCGAGCCAAGTAAACTAATTTCAGTAGTCAGTCATAGAAGCTAATGGGACCATCGGTAATTATATGGTTAGACCAGCTCTTAGTTGTAACGACTGCCTCAGATTGCAGAATGGCAGCCGGTAACCACGGCTTTATGTGCCCTCAGAAGCTCGGAAGAGTTGATGATGATCAACATCCAACTGGAACAGACGTTGCTTTACCATATTTTTTTTTAAACGAAACCCCTGCTCTGTGTATAACTTCCATCGCGGGGGCAGTTTACAAACATGTAATTCACGAGCATGACACACATACTCAAAAAGTGCCTTTGGTTTGACAAAGACACTTGCCCGACCCCGAATCGAACCCGGGACCCGTTGATCCAAAGGCGGCACATCTAACCCCTAGAACAACGATGCAGTCAGCATGTTTACCTGGCGATCGAATGACTAATAAAAGAAAAGTTTATTTTATTCTAGCAATATAAATTTAATAATTAAATTAATGGGGGGAGGCTAGACTCAGCAGTGGTTATTTTTACGGGCTGAGAAGAATTTAAAAACTGAGCCCAAAATCGAAGGACAAAGAAGAACAAGAAATAGTAAAACACGGATGACTAAAAAACAAGCATAATAATTATCCTGTTCATATCATATGGAACACACCAGTTCTATTCCGTGGGTGTCACATTAATTTCGCTCCATGAACTTGGAGGAGGCCCAACTCAGCAGTGGGTAATTTATCGGGTGGGATGATCATGATGACAAGCTTTATAGCGTAAGTCTGGTTCACAAAATACACCTATAGACAATTTCAATGTGTAAGTGCTCTAAATTAATTAGATCGATTCCGTCAAATCCGATGTACATAGTGTCCGTTTACTACTTCTCAGCCCATACATGACCCACTGCTGGGCCGGGTCTCCTCTAACTAGAGTTAATAGCCTACTTAGCTACGCCAACCAGGGGAGTTGGCATAGTGTTTCATGTCAAGATGTTCTTTTAATGCGGCTAGGTTTTCGGCCATAGCATTTAATTTTGTTGGCTCTAACTACACCCTTAGGATGGAATGGGGTGTCGACACAAAGTACTTCAAACATTCGTTCGAACAAAAAACAATTATTATTCAAATACCATTCTCTTTGACTAGCACAGACTTGACCACCTCATAACATAGTTATCGAAAACACACACGTTTGCGTTAAGTTAATAGTTTATTAGTCACGCACGAGTAAAGCGATATGGCATGGCGGGCAGGTCGATTCAGTTTATGTAAACAAAAGAGTCAATACTCGCGAGATAAGAACAATGGAGTTTAATGAGCAACGGCACTTGGCCAAGTGTGACAAAAAGGGTACATACATTTATTATGGAGCAGAACTGGCGAGAACGTTACATTGTCGTGCGTAAATTTTGCCTCAACATTAAAATAGATTTAAATGATATGGAAGGAGGCATAATAGGAGGTAGAAATCACTTTATGTTTATGACCCACAGTTCTTCTTGCCATTAATATAATGTTTTTAGTATGAAAATTACTGTATATTCGATCAATTTGGATGGATTTTGGTACATAGATGGCGATCATGAAATAGGGAATGAAAAATTACAAGTTACTTTTGAGTAATGAGAATTTTTCTTTGATCTGGGCGTTCCACTATGAATATCATAATTTTGCATCACATATATTCGTTATCCATTGCCGATCAATATGTGTATACCATTTTTGGAACATCCTATATTGTGATCGATTGTGGTAAACTACTTTGTAGCTTTAATAAAATATTTTTAATTAACACAGAGCTGCACAATAATTTTGTTAAGGTATACGGTTTTAAGGGTACACAAAACTGCTTAACTTTACCTTATCTTTATGAGCCATGATAAAATGTTTGCGAGGTGTTCCAACCGAAAACAGTTACTGGTAATATAAATATTAAGACGTGATGCAAAATTTTGTACCCTTTGTACTGACAAAATGTCTGTAAATTGCGCTGACGGAGGTGTATGAAATTTCCCACACTTATAGTTTATACAGAGAAAGAGTGCAGAAAGCTAATATATTTTTTTAATCATCCATAAAAAATACATTAAATCAATAAAAAGACACACGCACTTCCTTTGAGCGTACTTCCTTTGTTTATTGTTAGTCTGTGGTCAAATTGAGAATAGAACTATATTTAAAGAGCTATATTTTAAATTAATTTTATTAGTGTAGTATTTCGACCGTTGGGCGATCCTAAACGACAATCGCTTCGTGTAAATACACACTAAAAAACTTAAAAAACAATTCTCTCTGCGCACCGCCAAACAGTGGAACGTCTTGGCCATGTCTGTTTTTTCTGGGTGTCTTCAAGTCGAGAATGAACGTATCTTCTACGTAAATTGTATGACAAGGGATCAAAATCATATTTTTACAGCGAGGGCGCTATTTTGAATCCCGAGCGAAGCGAAGGATTCTAGAATCGAGGCCCGAGCATAGCGAGAGATTCAAAAATAGAATCCTGAACGTAGCGAGGGATTCAAAGTACATCGCCTATGGGAAAAATATTTTTGCCCTTGAGTATATACTCTACTTTTCATCTTCTATGAGAAAATAAATACAGTTTCACTATCACTTTCAAAACTCGACGTAGAACTTTTTTTTTTGTGCAAAATGCTGTACCAATTACAAGACAGGAACAGGGAAGTAAATTGCGCGCATTTATTTTTAGTTGCCGCGCTTCTTTGCGCTTTACAGCCAACACTTACAGTCAGTAATCTAAACAATTTGCGTTCGATTTCAATGAACGATTCACGTTCCAAATTCAAATCACATTACTGTCCGCTAAAAGTCTAGAAGATAAAAGAGCTACTTTCCTCCCGCAGAGGAAAAACGACACTATTCGAATAGAAGGGATGAAAAACCACTTACCCTCACAACCGCCACTGCTCCTCTTCGTCGGGTTGAGCTTCTTGTCAGCATAAGCCAGCCAGCGGTCGCCAAGTGCCAGTGGGTTCACAGGCAAGCTGCCTCCCAAGGGACACGGGCACGGATAGCACGTGGTCACGGCCATGCGGTCTTCCAGCGTGCCGGCATCGAACACGGCAAATCGTTCCGAGAAGGAAACTACGACGGAACGCTTGTTCGCCAGCACATCAAGAATCGGGTTCTTGAACTTGATGCTCTTCACCTGTAGGGATTGAGAAAGGAATGCGCATTACTTTCCGGAGCAGATTCAAACTCAATCATTCCAGTGTAACTAGGGTTGCCAACTATACTGTTTTGAACAGTATTATACTGTTTTACACTAAGTTATACTTTTTACTGTTGTACAAAAATAAAGTATACAAAATACTGTTTTCAGCATTAAAATGCAAACACACATTACTATGTGTTATACTTAGACGCTCACAATTTTTTTCAGTAATGAATGCTAAGTGGCGGGATGTTAGAAATAGAGCATCTTTAAATTAATAAAAAATGAGCTACTCATTTATTTTAATTTCAGCTATAAGTGTGGTGAGGCAAATACAGTTTTTAAAAAAGATTATAAATTAGTAAGTTGTGCGAGAAGCTCTAAAAATATGTATTTAAAACAATAAATAAATAACATACTGTTCATTTTTCTAAAATACTGTTTAATATTCTTCATAGAGCTGAATATACTTTATTTCTTGTAAAAAAAGTTGGCAACCCTAAGTGTAACGAATACCGTGCGAGTGGTGACGGAGTTAGTTTTGATTGCGTCACCAATGGCGATATCATGAATATGCCGTGAGAGGCGACTATAGCAACGCAACAGGCAGATAGCCCAGCAGCCACAGAAGGAAAACTTAACACAAAACCTGTATTAACACGTCCGGCGGGGCCCAGTAGGTTAATTTCGCTTCATGCAATTAGAGACTTGGCTGTGGGTAATAAATGTGCGGAAATAATGATAATTAATTTGTGATGTCCCGGGTTCGATTCCGGGGTCGGGCAAGTGTCTTTGTCTAAACCAGAGTCACTGGCTCGGAGTCTGGGTGTCATTTCTATCTATAATATGTATGTATTTACAAAAAGAAATGTATATAAGTAGTTTATCAACATCTCGTTACCATAATACAAGCATTTAGTTGCTTAGCTTGGGACGTGATGGCGTTGTGTGGAATGTCCAAGAATATTTATTTATTATTTATGAAGATTAATATAATCATGAACTCCAGGCAGTTATGCATATGAGACTATCTATCTGCTCTGTTCTATTCACCACAGCAATGCGCAATGTCGATGTTCTCAGAGGCGGTGATTGGCGAAGAAGGCTCGCCATTGGTTGATGACGTGCGCGAACTTTGTGCTCAAGTTGATTGAGATCAACTAAACAGAGACAACGGCTGTGCGAGTTATGTAAAGTGGTGTTGCTTTCATTTCAGGAAAATTCCTATCGCCATGTGATATTTATCGATATGTTTACACACTGTTTACTATTATAAGATAATCAAGACAATTTTAAAAATAAAACTAGGGCCGATACAGCCTTATCTGTTTCCACCATATCAATAAATAAACTATCGGAACAAAACCCACGTAATATTTTAATCAGTCACGAAATATACACACTTCGCATTCAGGGCAATGCCACGAACACGCACTGATAGGTACACACCACGCCCCCATTGTCTAGCATACAAGGTGTAACAAAAAGATATATTTAACAGATGTCAGATGGATCGACAGTTGATACAGATACGATGTGCAATGCTATTATTTCCAACTAGCGACCCGGCCCGGCTTCGCACGGGTGCAATTATGCATGAATTATACATAGAACCTTCCTCTTGAATCACTCTATCTATTAAAAAAAACCGCTTCAAAATACGTCGCGTAGTTTTAAAGATTTAAGCATACATAGGGACGGACAGACGACAACGACTTTGTTTTATACTATGTAGTGATGAAGTGATAGTGAAGTGATTAGCTGTTAGGCCCGGTTTCCACCAAAGCAGAGAGGAGAAGAGATGTGTTTTTCGACCAATCAGGTTTCGTTATTTCCACATCTCCTCTACGCTTAGCTTCAGTGGAAATATAATAACGAATCCTGATTGGTTATTCTAAACCAATCTAACCTAAACTAATCTAATAAATTCTAAACACATCTCTTCTCCTCTCCGCTTTGGTGGAAACCGGGCCTAGCCTGCGACTTCAACCGCGTGGTATTTAATAAAACTGTTAAAAAGTTACTATAAAAAAGCCCCCTGAAAAGCGGGGGTGTCAATAAAAGTAGCCTACGTTACGTATTGTGACATCAGCTATCTTCCAGTGAAATTGACCGAAACAGGCAGACTGACAGATAAATTGTATTAAGTTGTTATGGTATATGTAGTATGTACCGTGTATACATCCAAATGCACTTAGTAATATTTTAATATTACAAACAAACAGTACAATTATTTATTTGTTTTTATAGAAATTTTTTTTTTTTTTTTTTTTTTATAGAAAAAAACTTTGTGTGGATATTTAAATACAATTCATGAAAACGTCGATTCTCCATCAGCACATACATGACCCACTACAGAGTCGGGCCTCCTCCGATCAAATGGAGGGTAATTAATTAAAAAATCTATTGTTAACACTGTCTGTCCCAAATTAGTAGGATAGCTTTTTATTATTTTTCGTATTATATTATGTCTACCCATTTAGATAAACGTTAATCGGTTGAATGGACTGAAACCGGGGTCGGACGTGATTTTAGAATCGACATGCAATTACCAGAGATCAACAACATTTTATCAAAGCGTGTAATGTATTATCATTACAAACTCTCGAGTGGCAAGGGATTTAAATAACTGTAAACACCCAATAAAAATACCAATACATAAAGAATTTCTAGTAGGCTAAATTTTTAGCCGCATGAGAAAGCGAAATAAGAAAGCCTTAATTACGGGAGATTACAATATAAATACTCTAATCAAAACCTACCTATCATCTGAATTTAAAAATACTGCTCTCAGTTTTAATTTTAAATTGGCATTTAATGAACCCACGCGATTATGCAGTGGAACGTGTATAGATAACGTCCTGTACAACGTTAGAGGCTGTAAGGGTGTGGTCATTGAGCTGGCCCTTTCAGACCATTCGGCGCAACTAGTTAAATGTCCTGTGAAAAAATTCTGTACTATCGATTATTGGTTTGTACATAAACGGGATTACTCGAAACACAATGTTCATAAATTTATACAAACTCTTAGCCAACTCAGTTTTTCGAATGTATATGATATATCTAACGCAAATACAGCGTTTGATGAATTTCACGACACTTTCTCCTTAATTTATAATTTATGCTTTCCAATGAAAAAAATCCGTATTCATACGAAAAAACGTCAGACATGGATTTCTAAAGGGATAAAAATATGCTCCAAACGTAAAAGAGATCTCCTGTGGAAATATAGGAAAATTCCGAGTGCTTATAACAAACAATTGTTCAAAACATATTCTAGTAAACTAAACAAAATAATAAAACTGACACAACAAGCACAAAATAACTACGCAATTAAGACTGCAGAAAACAAGTCTAAAGCTACATGGAAGATCATAAACGCTGTAAAACAAAACTATCCTAAAGAAGATATTCCGAGGATCAAAGTACAAGACAAAGTTATAAGTAATCCTAAAGATATAGCCACCGAATTTAACAAGTTTTTCATAAATGAAGTAAATATTATAAACGACTCTGTAAAAAAGACCTATATCAAAAGCAACTGCAAATCCATGTTTATGAAGCCGGTTCATGCTGAAGATGTAGTAAAAATAATAACGTCACTTAAAAATAAGAACAGTGTAGGTTATGATGGTATAGCTACTAAAATAGTGAAAGCAGTACCACATACCTTGGCACCAGTTCTATCCTATTTAATAAATTTATGTATAGAACAGGGTACCTTCCCAGACAGTTTAAAAATCTCCATTATTAAACCGTTGTTTAAAACTGAAGATAAAGAAAATATGCGATATTACAGACCTATTGCACTACTCCCAGTGTTTTCAAAAATTTTCGAAATCTTCATTCATCAAAATATATACAATTTCTTTGAGTCGCATGAATTGTTTGCAAAACAACAGATGGGGTTTAGAAAGGGTAAAACTATTAACATGGCCATCTATGATTTTCTAAACAAGGTTATGATATCTATGGATAAAAGGACTCCAGTAATAGCTACATTCATGGACATATCTAAAGCTTTTGACTGTGTAAATCACTCTATATTACTAAACAAGTTGTATACATATGGGGTTAGAGGTAATGTTAATAGTCTAATAGAATCTTATTTAAGTAATCGACAGCAAGTCACGCACATCACAGAAATCTGTCGAATATCGAAAACAGAATGTACGTACTCATCAGATCCTGGAACGCCACATTGTGGCGTACCACAAGGCAGTGTGTTAGGTCCACTACTTTTTTTGGTGTACATAAATGACCTTCCCCAAATATGTAATCACCACATGACACTGTTTGCAGATGACAGTACAGTGCTTTTTACTGGAGAAAACAAAGATACTTTTGAAAACGATATAAATTTTACAATTAAGAGTATAATAGAATGGATGGCATGCAATAATTTAAAAATGAATATTGACAAAACCAAATTTATAAATTTTAATCAAAGACGAAATAATGACTATAATTTAAATATTAATTATAATGGACAATCAATATCTCAAACTGACATTACAATGTTTTTAGGAATAATAATAGATAATAAGTTGACATGGAAATCTCATATAGAGCATGTATGTAATAAATTGAGTCAAAGTTGTTACGCGTTATACAAACTCAGTACTCTTGCAGACCGTAATACTGTTATCACGGCCTATCATGGATATGTTGCATCCATCATACGGTACGGCATAATATTTTGGGGCAACTCAACAAACAAAGAATTAGCATTTAAAGCCCAAAAGAAGTGTATAAGAGCCATATGTCATATAAAATCTACGGACAGTTGCCAACCCTATTTTCGGTCTTTGAAAATATTGTCACTTCCATCTCTATATATTTACGAGACTGTATTATTCGTTAAAAGTAACCAATATCTTTTCAAAAATAAAAACAGATCGAGACATCGAGACATGTTATGTTTGGTACCCTCACGTACAACTATGTTCAATAAAAGCATTTTCTGTATGGGACCTAAAATTTATAATAAATTACCTCAAAGTTTGCGAAGTGAAGAGAACATTAAAATATTTAAAAAACAAGTTAAACTATTGCTCTTAAATAAAACATATTATAGTATTGCGGATTACTTGAACGATAAAGACTTAAAATAATAATAACTTAATTTATGTAATAATAATAATTCACCAATGTTATTTTAAATTTTAAGACATAATATTGTACACCGTCTAGTACGGTATATCACAGCGATCTGTTCACTATGTTAAGACCTTTGTTTAAGTTTTTATGTACCTGTGATAACAATAAATAATTTCTATTCTATTCTATTCTAAAGCTATCTCAAAATATTGTTATTATATTTCCTAATTGTACAACAAAAAATGTCCATAACCTTTACACACATATCGAAATATTACGTTTCGAAATTGTAAGAATGATTTTAATTTGTAAACCCCCGTATAAAAAAAGAAATTAAAACAGGAGTACCACAAGGCACCATTCTAGGACCGACTTCAATAAGGAGGTTCAAAGAGGTTTTCTATTCATCAGAATTTATTCTTTTTACGTCATCATCATCATCATTTCAGCCCATAAACGACCCACTACTGAGTCAGGCCTCCTCCAAGTTCACGGAGGGATATTAGCCTACTGTGCCACGCTGGCAAGACGGGTTGTCACCGGGTTTGTTTCAAGTTTTCCTTATTTTGCGTGTGGTGATGATCTGCCTCTTGTGTTTTATTTAGCCGCCTCTTACGACACCCTCAGGATGGTATGGGTTGGTGACATTTTGAATTCTAAATCCGACACCACACGGAAATATTTTTACGTATGTCCACTGATTATTCGAAAACACTTACACGGATTTCTAAGTTCTTTTCTTGATTCACGGAAATACCTGGAAAGTATAACAGGTGGTGCCATTTTTTATATTAACAAAACTACTAACCTGTTCTCCGCCTCTGATGGAGATGAAACTAAGCGAGCAGAACGAGGGTCCAGGACTAGCTGAATCACACAAAGCGATGAGGGGTCTTTTAACGGCGAAGCAATCGCCATGTTGCGGCGTCGGCAGAACGCGAAGGACCCTCACAGTGCCTTGACGCCAGGATAACACTTCCTGGGCTTCTCCGCTCGGTGGGATCAACCATACTTGAACACCGGACCCGTACCCCAAAATGAGGAGGAGTGGTGATATGTCGTTTTCGCTGTCTCCTTCTGCCGTAGGTTCGTTTATATCTGTTGTTTCGAATCTGAAGGAAATACGTTTCACATTTTGAACAAGAACAAAGTAGGTTACGGCAATAATTTGCTTCGACAGGCTAACACAGTGTAACGGATGAAAATTGTTACTTTACATCAATTCAATCAATTTTAGTTTGACGCTTTTAATAATAGTCTCATAAATGACAAATGTCGAGCAGACAACTACCACAACCAATAGTTTGGAATACAGGTGCGTTACTGAGAGTCTGTTGCGCAAACGTGACAACAGTTTACCATCAGGCCGAATCCTCAAGCGCTTCTTCATCTTCTCAGCCCAAAAATTACCCACTGCTGAGTCGAACCTCCTCCATATAGGAGGGATATTAGGCTACTATTGTGGCATGCTGGCCAGATGTTGTAACAAAGTTTGTTTGAAGTTTTCCATCTGTTCAGGCTACTGAGTTCCTCTTACGACACCCTCAGTATAGAATGGTTAGTGACATTGTGTATTGAGCGCTGCCCTAGTCGTCGTCGTCGTTTCAGCCCATAAATGACCCACTACTGAGTCGGGCCTCCTCCAAATTAATAGAGGGAAATTAGCCTACTGTGCCACGCTGGCAAGACGGTTGGCACAGGGTTTGTAATTTGTATCAAGTTTTCCTTCTCTTTCGGCTAGAGAAAGAAGAAGTTGGTACTAAACACCGAGCATAGCCAAAAATTATAACAAAATAAAAATCATTGAAATTACAAGATTACCTCGCCCACTGTATCACATCCTTCGGGTCTATACTGGAGGATGAGGACAGAGTGACGTCGTTAATGAACCCGGAGACCGCATCGATGAGGCCGCGGTCACTGGGCGGTTGGGATGCCACCGTGAGCGGGCCGCCCGTGCGAGCGTGCCGCGGCGACTCCGCCGACATGCTGGCTTAGTAGCGCCTGGCGAGGATAAGCGCTAATTTTCATACAGGAGGAAAAAATAATATTCCAGAAAGTTCATCATAGCTGCCTAACTGGTGTAGTAACTCCACCTTACAGTAATCCGCGTCCAAATAACACGATCCTTGGCTGGTGCTTTCCTGTGTGTGAGTGAGGCCATCAAGAGAAGCGTGGTACTGGCTACATGGAATGTTACTTTTATGATGTAAGCATCAAGACTGCCTTGTTGGTCTACGGGTTGGATGCGCGGCCTTTTGATCACGGGGTCCCGGGTTCCATTCCAGTGCTGGGCAAGTGTCTTTGTGTAAACCGGAGGCACTTGCTCTGAGTCTCGGTGTCAATTGTTTTCGTGAATTTCATGTGTGTAAACTGTCCCGGCGATACAAGTTATATGTAAAGTAGGGTATTTGTTTTAAAAAAAATCATATAGCATCATGCTTTCCTTATATTTTTTAAAGGCCCACAACTTACTTGCGGCCGATCACATATTGACAGGCGACTCAGGCTTATTTGCATCCCTATTTATTTTTTTAATAAAAAGCAGTGTATAATGCCAGTGTGAGATAGAATATAGGGGGGTTTTAGCGAGTATGCCGGGTACTTTTCTTTCTGTAAGTCTAACAATTAATTATGGATAGCATTTTAAAGCAGTTTATGAAGGAGAAACAGTGTTGTGTGATCTAATTTTAATCACACAAAGTGTGTTCCTTCTGAAATGAGAGTTCTAGCTACAGTCAGTATTATCGTACAAGCTTCGCAATGTATCTTCCAGTGTTTCTTGGGGTTTCCATGCTTATTACTTTAGCTAAAGGACTTTTGAACCCAGTTAGTGTCCAACATAAAAAATATTGCTTATTATTCCTGAATTTCTCCAGAGCATATCAGAGGTACTTAGTATTTTTGGTTTATATACGAGTATAGGGATTTTATTACATCATGTATAGTGTACATACACTGTTCAATAAATAATAAATTAATATTTTTTACAATGCCAACTTTGTATACAGGATGTTAAAAAACCAAGGCTGTTAATTATTACACAATTCCCCACAGATGTGTTAATCCATTTATATTTTAATTTGTAATCAATAGGCTATACAAATTACCACAAATATCACTAGTTGTAGAACCAACAATTAATAAATTACCAAATATATTTAACCATTAAAAAAACCTTTTGTTTTTTATAAAAGTCTATGCATAGCTAATAAAATAGCAAATTGAAGGAACTTATGTAATAAAAACAAAACAATGTCACAAGACAATACATACTTGACTTTTCAAAGTTCACAATGGGAGCCATAAATTGACGGATCTAAACAGCTGGTAGATTCTTTGAACTTACATCCCAATTAAAAAAGGACATTCGAGGACAAAGGAAATCGATTGAAGTTTAGTAATCGTCTGGTAACGTCAATTATTCATATAACACTGCGATTAATGATAACAAAACACTCTGCACGCAATAAACTCACCTTGTTTACGAAAACAATTTTCATTTTAGATACATTTTAGGATAAAATGCAATTGCGTCGTACTACCAGTCGAAAACAATGACGTCACACGAATTAAAAACAAAACCAAACAAACATTATTCACTCACTCACGCATCTAAATCTAATATTCTCGTTACAGTAATAGACACTTTCATCAAATAAATAAATCAAAAATAAGTTAATAGATATGTACAAAATTTACAACAGTTTACGAAACAGATGATTCGATTGAATGACAATACTTGAACGCCTACTTGTTTACTTTTTACTAGTGTGCAAATCGTACGACGTGAAATACGATGTTCCTATACAGTTTCACACATTCATATCGTCTTTGTGTGAGTGAACAACAGACAAAGATTATGCAAGTTGTTGTACAGAAGTTCCTAGCTACTTAAAAAGCAGTATTTTATAGAAATTTATTTATTTATATACTTTATTGCACATTAAAACAAAATTGACATTATAAATAATTTGATAACCATGGCACCATTGATTAAAATAAAGTTGATAATAGGAGATAAACTCATTGTAAATCATCATGAGCGGCGATGTGTATTGTTGATAACGTAGTAAAATGTATCCAAATACATATTACGTAATATAAAAAATATCTAATGTAATATATTATAGAGGACAGATTTGATTGTTTGTTTGCTTTGAATAGGCTCTGATACTATACAAACAAACTGAACTGAAATATTAGAATCCTACATTATCCCTGGTAGTAGACATAGACCATAAAAGAATTTCAAAAAGTTTATGATAATGCCTAACTTTTGATTTTTTTTGTTAATTACCCGTAGGCGTAGGAAGCCCATTGGTCTAGTTAAGAATAAAATCAAGTTTACACCAACTGACCATTACCTAATTGTATCATTTGATAGGCTTCTTCGGATAACAAAAAAATCTATAACTAAAGAAGGAAATGTTTAAAAGTAGTGGAGCTTCTGAATTAAAGATATGTTTTACAACAAAAATATCACTTTACACAAATTGTGCATAAAAAAAATATTTGATTCAGTCAAGTAGGTAGAGAAATATAAGAAAATGAACTTAAACAAATGTTACTATCTGATGATTACTTCATTACATTATCTATCTATTCACTAATTCACTACATCCACAGTGACATACTGTACTGTCTGTTCTGTGTGTGACTCAAACGTTCGGTTCAACACAAAATAATTTATGAATGTGAAATTATAACACTTAAATTCAATCTAATAATGATATTATGAAATAAGCTTAATATTAAATCTTTAAATCGGCAGATAGTATTTTTAATGCTTAATTAAATTTTAGTTGCACCTATACAAATCACTAGTTTATTGATGTATACATGCATAAAATGGAGCGTAAGTAAATCAACACAAACTCTGGAATTTAGTGTATTGTTTTGTGTGACATGATCATTAGATATCACTCAGCATGAAATCACTTTTATATAAAATCACAATATTATTTATTATCAAAACTTCGGTATCTATACCACCATCAAATGGTAAACGAAACATTTTATTAATAATAGTTGACGACCTACGCCATCTCTCGGATGAAAATGTAATCTTACCTAATATAAAACGAATGGTGAAATGGGGCGTGATTTTCAAAAATACTTTTGCGCAGGTGAGTCATTTGCACTAAATCTGTATTTTAACACACAGTGTAGTTCGCAAATAATGTTCAAAATAGCCAATATCTCGTTAATATAATACTTTAACAATTCTAGTAAGCTGCTATGCCATTGTTAAGCGAATTCAAAAAGTTATATTTCACTTGGTTGTGTTTCTGAAAATATTAACCGCCTTAGGCGTATGTAGAGCAGCCATACGCTCCGATGGCAAATAATAAATGTCAAAAGAGCTCAGATTAGCCTACTTGAATACATTTTGGTGGACTGCCTTGTTGCTTAGGATGATCCGTCTTTGGATCACGGGTCCGCGATTCGATTCCGGGGTCGTTCACGTGTATTTGTGTAAACCAGAGGCACTTGCTCAGAGTCTGGGTGTCACGTCTTGTGTTCGTGAAAAACATGTTTGCAAATAGTCTTTGTGATATGGTCCTTTCCCAATCGGGCAGTTCCAGTCCACAGCTTTTAGGTTAGTTTTTCACGGTTAGTCACTATTTTTTTGTTTTTAACAGTGACTTGAATGCCTTTGACCCTAGGCTTGCGTGATGGAAAGCAACGCCAGGATCTAAGATGGAGCAGGCAATTCAAGGAAATGCCCTGTCACCGGCACCGGGCACCGACAGGGCATTTCCTCACACACACAAGACGTAAAACTACTTGGCGCCGGACTTAGATGTGAGCGTGGCAGCTAGCCGGGCGGACCATTCGATCCTACCTATTGCCTAGCTCTCTTAATAATGGTTGTTCTAACTAATTATACCTACTATTTGTTCTAGCAAGCACTATGTGCACCCAGTAGAAACTCGATGCTGACAGGCAGGCGGCCAGACTCACTGCGCCTATACGATTTTTATAGCTACTGGAGATTGGCAGCAGGCAACTTTACAACTCTGCCACAGTTCTTCAAAGACAATGGCTACGATACGTATTCCGTTGGCAAGGTTTTCCACCCGGGAATCAGTTCTAACTTTACCGATGACTATCCTTACAGCTGGTCTTTTCCGCCATACCATCCGCCTACAGAAAAATATAAGGTTTGAGAATATTAATAAAATTTACAATACACAATGTTACCAACCCTAGCACACCATCCTGAGCATGTCGTAAGGGCCGACTAAAAGAAAGAGGCAGCGACCACCTAGCCGCAAGCGAAGGTAAACATGATACGAACCCTGTACCAATCCGTCTTGCCAGCGTGCCTAGTAGGCAGTAATTTCCCACCATGAATTTGAAGGAGGCCCAACTCATCAACGGACATTAACTGAAATAAGGATGATGATGTACGTTTCCGTGTGGTGACGGATTTAGAATACATAGGTGTCACCACCCCATTTTGTCCTGAGCTTGTCGTAAGAGCCGACTTAAGGAAATGATAAGGCCGAGAACCTAGCCACAAGAGAAGGAAAACTTGATACGAAACCATGACAACCCGTCTGGGCAGCGTGGCACAGCAGGCTTATTACCCTCCATGTAGTTAGAGGAGGCCCGACTCATCAGTGGGTCATTTATGGGACTGCTAGTGGTGGACGCATAGACGTAAATTTTCGTTAATTTAACTTATACCTGGCCATGTAGTAGAGTGGTAAGACAGTTGTCTACATGTTGGTGTTGAATCATAGCCTTATTATGTTTACCTTTCCTTTATCCATTCAGGACGCGGCCGTATGTAAAGATCGTATTACCAGAAAGTTCCAGAGAAATCTAATATGCCCGGTGACAGTGAGAAAGCAACCTGGTGGAACCCTGCCAGATTTAGAGAGTTTGGAATATGCTGTGAAAATACTTAAAACAAGAAAACATAACAACAAACCGTTTTTCTTGGCGGTAGGATTTCACAAGCCTCATATTCCAATAAAATTTCCTAGAAGCTACTTGGGTAAGAATTCTCAGCCCCTAAATAACCCATTACTCAGCCTCGTCTATACTAGAGATAGCCTACTGTGCAACGCTGGCTATACGGATTAGTATCAATAAGTCTTCCTTCGTTTGAGGCTAGGTCTACCTCTCGAGTTTTTTTACTCGCCTCTTACGACACCCATAAGATGGAATTCATACCTTACACATTTTTATTATTTACTGATTGGGTAGGCGTACATTTTTGCCATATGGCAATCTGCTGTTGTCTTCGGCAATTTTTGCCAGTGTCACGTGATAGCTGAACGTACTCTTTCGATGTTTTTCTTTCATTGAAGTTCTCAATGTGACTGCGGCGCCGATGGAAACTCAATACAGATGCATTATAGGATGGAAGTAATTAGTATAATATATCTACGCTACTCCTTGGTTTTTGTATAAAGGATATGCTTAGTTCAATATCTTCTACAAAAGCAGCAATTCCATCCAATTTATAAAAAAAACTCCTCAACAAAAGAATAGAAAAGAAACAAGCTATCCGAGTTTTATCAGCAGTGGTCACATTTTGTTTCTGAATTTTAATTGTTTGGCTATACACCAATATTTTATAATTTTCGTTTTTATACTTTCGCTAAACCCTTTTCAGCCAGGATACCACTAAACAAAGTCAAACCACCACTGCATCCATTCATTCCGGCGGCCTTACCCCTGGTTGCATACCACCCATGGACGGACGTCCGTCATAGAGACGACATAGCACGACTTAATATATCGTACCCATTCGGAATAATGCCTTTAAAATGGTCGCGACGAATCCGACGAAGCTACTATGCAGCGGCGACTTACGTCGACGACCTAATCGGAAGCCTAATGAGCAATGTGGATATGGATAAAACTATTGTGGTGTTAACTAGTGATCACGGTGAGTTTGAAATAACGATCCTGTTATTTTTGTCTTATTAATATATTCTACAGGGTGTATCAAAATTCCTACAGCCATCCGAAGTGAGAGCATAAAGCCTACAGATAGGATAACTCGGTATATAAATATTTTTAAACACTAACGGATTTATCGCCGAATATAATATACCCGTGGGTTGATTTAGAATACCATAGTGTTACCACCCCGCGGGTGTTTTATAAGCCGACAAAAAAATAACAAGATCTGTGACAAATGGTGACAAGGTCTAAAAGCAAGCGAAGGAAAACTTGAAACAAAACCCTGTGCCGACCCGACCGGACCAGCTTGGATAAGTAGGCTAATTACCCTCCCTGTGATGGGAGGAGGTCCGACTCATGCAGTGGGTCATTTATGGGCTGTGTAGTAGTCGCGATTTCTCGAGGGTCTCCCGTGACCACGATTGCCGCAGAGCATTCGAAACGTCGGGAATTAAATAATGATAAATATACACTATATATCCGTTAAAAACTGTTTAATTTCAATGTGTAATAATCGCGAAACCTCATTATTATTTTGAAATGATGCCTGGAAGTAACTGTCATTTTGTGCCTGTGCTCTGTTCCTTTGGCCCCTTCAATACTATATCTCATTGGCGAAATATTTTGTACGTAGCATTTAGAAAATGTCATATATTGTACACTGTATGTGTGAGCAATGACGCAATGGAGACCTTTAATCGCGGATTTGTTTTTTTTATTTATTGGTTCTGTCAAGGTCTATCCGTCATTCATTGCGTAAACATGTAGCGTGTTTCTCTCATCTTGCGAACTTGCTCTCACTATGCTGTTTAGTGCTTTTTGTAAACGAACAATAATTTAAAAAAAAAAGCAACTACAGAGTTTCTTGCCGGCTCTTCTCTGTAGAGCAGCCTTCCGAACCGGTGGTAGTTTCGGCATGAATGTGAGTGCACATATAGGGATTGTGAGCGATCAGGGGAGATGGAGGGATTGCAGGAATGAGGAGTTGTGTGTGAAAGGTGTGAATGTAGGTATGACGACTGATAGGTGTGTGTGGAGCCTACCACCTAGTGTGAGACAGGGGCCGTAAGATGATAATGGTGTTTGTAAATATGACGATTTATAAGAGTTTTGTGATGAAACCTACGTAAATAAAGTTCCTTTTGAGTTTGAGTTTGAAAAGAGGTACAAACTTACGTTGTACTTAATTTTTTTTAATCACATGATGCGTGTTGCATTAGCGATGAGCCATTTAGCTGTCGCGCATATTATCTTACAAGCTTACTTTCACAAACTTTCTGTGCTCTTTTTATTAACTTTCGCCACCAGTTGGTGACCATAATATTATGAAACGTCATTTGCTTATTCTTCCTGAGATTTTGCACACAGTATCTTTATCAGTGATACTATCGATCATTTCCCAATGGCTATATGGTACACCTGTACAGGATATTTGCTTTTATTTTTTATGTTGGCACTTCACTTCGTTATTTGTATTCGCGTATGTGTCATTAAGGGCTATGTAATTTTCCACTGCCAAAAGTTAATGTAAAGGCAGGGATTTGCACGCCAAATTGTTAGGGGCGGCCGAGACTTTAGAGTGCCCGGGGCAGCACTAATAATAAATGCAAACCCGTGTTTATGGCTTGATCAACACTACATACGTATTTTTCTTGTAGGTTGGTCTTTAGGCGAAAACGGATTGTGGGCGAAATACAGCAACTACGACGTCGCTTTAAAGGTACCACTCATTTTCTCGATACCTGGGACGCCACCGAAAGCCGTCGATACACCTGTTGAACTTATCGATATTTTCCCCACATTAGTCCACATTAGTGGATTGTCTGATGTGCCAAAGTGCAAAAACAAATTTGACAATTCAAAATTGTGTTTCGAGGGCAAAAGTTTGTTGCCTTTAATGAAGAAGGATAAAAACTACGGCAACTATTTCGCGGTAAGCCAGTACCCAAGACCCTCTGTTTACCCCAGTAAAGACTCCGATAAACCTCGCTTAAAACACATCCATATAATGGGATATAGCATTAGAACAAAAAGATATCGATACACTGAATGGCCATCATTTAATAACACAATATTTACAGTCGATTGGAATAAGATATACGGCTTGGAACTATACGATCACATCCAAGATCCAGAGGAATCCAATAACTTATATTTAAGTTATAAATATAAAAATATTAGACAATATTTGTCAATAGTTTTAAGAACATATGTATATCAATAATTCGTTTACAGGAAATGTACATATTCTGTACTAGCTGTTACCAGCGACTTCGTCCGCGTGGTATTTAACAATGTGGAAAACTCTGTAACAATGGGCTCCTGAAAAGCGGGCGAGGGAAGTGTCATAATAGTAGCCTCCTTACATCAGTTATCTGCTGGTCCAGCCATTTTAGAGATTATACCAAACAAACAGATAAATTTGAAAAATGTTAAAACTTAAAAAAAAAAGTCACCCAATTTTACTTATTTGTATGGATATATTATGCTGGCAATCCACATGGCTATCCGTGTGTATTCGGTATTTGTGTCCGCCATCCGTGTTTGCTATAGTCGTAAACCATTTTTTGACACAAATTCCAACCACACATGGCCCTTACTTTCATGCATGTCTATTCGTTGTCGTTATTTGTGTTTGCCTTTTTGGACTTCTATTCCGGTAGTTAACCTATAACAATTATATACCAAAGAGAATGTAGAAATATTTCATCCTCTAGACCAAATTGGGCCCTAAAAACCTAGCTCGACCTAAATGCAATAATAGGAGATATGAATAAACAAGTACAAGTTTAAATGTCTTTTTTACATGAAAACAAACTGGAATAAAACACTGTTTAGATTTTATACATCGACTAAATTATTTCACTAGCCTTAGTGAGATTAAATAATGTATTTGTTTCCATACAGCACTATCAACCCATAGACAATTTTATGTACATACAATAAAAACTGACGAACGAAGGATAGATTAACCAGATACATATATGTACACATTATTATTTTACACTTTCTAATTCAATGGTTTTCTAATTAAATTTAAAAATTGCAAGTAAAAGGTAATTATTATGATGTTTTTTTTTCTAAATTTCAAATGTGGCTTCAAACCAATATTTTCATAATTTTGGTCACAGTTACGATGCTGTTTATTTTATGCTCAAAAGTACAATTCAAGATACAGATACAGTTAGAGAACAAAAAAGTTTAAAGTCTTCAACTTTAAAAAAAAATCAATCAAGTTCTTTAGGTCGAAAATTCAGAAAAAAATCATAACACGAAAACTATGAAAAATCGCAGAGCTTGGGGTACCCGAATCACCCCCATGTATGGGTGATTCGGGTACCCCAAGGGGTGCTCTATCTCTGGACTTCCACTTGACACTGTTTTTTGGTACAGCCTGTAGGTATAATATACAATTATGTCCCTGAAGATTTGTACGATTGCATATTCCCAATTGACAAAACAATATTTGCCATATCATACTAAAAAAATAATTTGAATGTACATACTTACTATATCATTGATCACATTACACCATTATTACACCGTGAAGTCGCGTTAGATAGGAATATAAAAGACATCTTGGAATTAACATTTTCTGATGTTCCAATTTCACCCTTAAAAGTACAAAGAAAAGAGTTAAGACGACTGATTTTTTAAATTCATTTACGTCGGATTTAGAATACACAATGTCACCAACCTATACCATCCTGAGGGTATCGTAAGAGGCGACTAAAGAAAAGCAAGAGGTAGATCACGAAGCCGCAAGAGAAACTTGATACAGACCCTGTGCCAATCCGTCTTTTTACCAACGTAGCGCAGTAGGCTTTCCCTCCATTACATTAGAGAACGCCCGACACAGTAGCGGAACATTTATCGGCTGAAATTATGATGATGATGATGTTCCTAAACCTAACTTACAGGATTTGGAAATACTTTTAAGTAGAAATACTAGCTGACCCCGCAAACGTTGTTTTCGGTTCAATGATCTTTATTCTCATTAAGACACTAGTCAACTATATGAAAACATTAAAATTAAACAGTTATAAGATATAATTAGATACAGTTGATTTCTTAGGTTTTCGCGATCATTATTACAAATTAAACACTTTTTAACGGATTTATTGCATGTATATTACCTACTTTGGAATGCTTTGCAGCAGTCGTGGTCGCGGGACAGACTAGATGACAGTTGTCTTCAAAAGTACAAAGAATCAGTTAAAATCTACCGCCTATAATTTTGTTTAATTGATAACGTTCCTTGTGCACGCAGAAATCGCTCACGGTGTCCAGAGGTCTTGCAGATGAGTATTGTGCTTGAGATTTGATCAATTTAATGACTGGATCCCGAGCTCTCTATTGAAATATGGATTTTTTTAAATCAAACAGTAATGATTTTCTTTGGCAAGAATTTCAGGTCTATCAAAATGAATGTAATGGTTGGTCTTGTTAAATGTGTGCTCACAAACTGCAGACTTTGTCGAGCGTCTGTTCTAAATAATGTAAATAAAAACGTCGGGAATTAAATAATGTAACTAAGACGCTATAAATCCGTTTAAAAAGTGTTTAATTTCGATATAATTACAAATTGTCTGGGGTAGGTATCCTTTCTGTAGGCTCTATGCCTACTCTCAGTTCTATGTATGATCTGTTCTAGGTACAAACAAATTATGATTTCCTATTTTAAAAAGCGTATTCTAATATCTGTTTAAAATTATAATGCTGCTTGTCCGAATAATAAACTATTGAATATTAATACTGGGTCCATCGGTATAGTCCCTTACAAACATGTTGAGCCAAAATCTGTCCTGAACAAAAGACGATTTTTGAGTTTATTTCGGGGTAATTGGCGGATACGGAATTGGTTGTTGACATGCGCGAACTTCCCCCACCACAGCGCTTTTGGTTCAAAATGTTTTTAAGCTACTATAGTACTCATAAACATAACTTTTTAGTCAGTCTTTGGCTTGACACAAGTTTAAATCTGCTTCTAACAATTCTTATACATATGCGAATATAACTAGAAAAATAAGGACAATGCTTAAATCAATTTATCTACATCACACTTAATTATCGAATATGGCAACTTTGTAAATTGTCTCCATAGAGCGAGAATAAAGCAAGCCTCAAAAAGTGTGTAAGCGATTTTCAACCTAAGCGAGTGTAGATCAGTTTGAAAATTAACTACACACTACCGGGACGATATACAAACACCCATGTAACATCCCAACATTAACTGTCAAAAAATGATGATAAATTCCCACATTAGCTACTCATCATACCAAACTTTTTTCCTCCTCGGGTTCAGGCTTACGCGCGTTTTTTTCCATCTCCAACTGCTTGAAGCGAGCGTATAATGCGCTGCTGGCCAGCACTATGAGGTTGGATGTCCACCAGAGGGCGTTCTTGCTCTCATTGTACCACTGGGTTGCTATTACGGTTTGGGCGCACGCTTTCGCCGTGCCTGATATGTTGTGCGTTAGCGGGGACGTCACCTATAAAATACAGTCAACTCATTTCATATGGATACAGGGAGCATGAGTATTGTTAACACATTTTTTAACATTATTTACGTGTCATTTGGTAACAGATTTTTAGCCGACTGCAAAAAAGGAGGATGTTTTCATTCAGTCTGTATGTTTGTTTTTTTTGTATGTGATTTGTATCAATTCCGAAAATTCTTCATTAAAATCAGTTCAGTGGTTTGCTATAAACACAAAATACGTGAACATAACTATTTAATTTTGTTCAAAGGCAACTTTGGGTATTCTTGAGGACTAACTAGTTGTCGGTTCTGTACTTTAAGGACTAAAATAAAAATTAAAAACATTCTATAAAAATAAATAATATAAAAACGAATAAGCGAAAAATAACCATCAAACAACCGTTTGAAGTAAGAGCCGACTAAAGGAAATTGAAGGAGGGAGGAGTCGGAAAACCTACCCACAAATAAGAAAACTTGATGCGAAATCATGTGGCCACCCTTATCGCCAATGTGGCCCAATAGACTAAATAGCCTCCTGTAATGGGAGAAAAAAAAACAATATTTTCCAACAACATAATAGTACATACCTTAATTTGCAACGATGTGAAATAACCAATGGCGAACCCACATACCCCACCTATCACCATTTGAACCCAAAACCACCAGCTTCCGTAATTCGTATAGTTCCAGAGTACCGGAACTTCCCCATACGCCACAATCAATGGAAGGAACAAAATGATAGAATACGCGTTATTGTAATAGGACAATAGCCAGACTTCCTGGTTCACAGACGGCAGGACCTTTTTGGTGAATATTGAGTATAGAGACAGCATCAGGGAACCCAAGACACCATACACTGTTCCGACTAAAGAAAACGAACCTGAAACAAAAGTCATAGGTGCTAAATTTTAGTGACAAGCAGATTGGCTCGACCAGTCGATGGAAGAATGATCATTATTATATAATCGAGTTCCTACGTGCTTCAAATGGCACGGAAAGGTGACAGTCAGTCAATGGCAACAGGACAACTGACGGCTGGTCAAACCACAAAAGATTAACGTCAGTCCCAACAGGTGGGATGTATTTATGCATCAGTTCTTCTTTAGCTAATAATCGCTTGGTGGCAGGATCGAATGGTCCGCCCGGCTAGCTACAACCCTTGCATCTAAGTCCGGCGCCAAGCAGTTTTACTGTGTTCCGGCGTGTGTATGCGAGGGACGGCGCCCGACAGGGCATTTCCTTGAATTGCCTGCTCCATGTTAGACCCTGGCGTTGTTTTCCAAGCCTAGGGTCAAAGGCATTCAAGTCATTGAAAAAAAAAGGTTCAGGGGAAAATTGCTTCAGTCATCGGTGATCATAGAAACTCGAGATAAGCCTGGTTATTATGAAATAGTCACATGTGACTCTCTAAAAGTAGCTTTGAAGTGGTTTCTGGATAATTCATTGTTGCCTAGCGGCCCGCCCTGGCTTCGCACGGTTATTTAACAAAAACAAAAATATTATTTATATCCTATGCGTATTTTGATGTTTAAGCTATATTTTCGTAAGCTTAAGTTTCGTCAAAATCCATTCAGTATCTTTTGCGTGAAAGAGTAACAAACATACATCCATACATTCTCACAAACTTTCACGTTTATAACATTAGTAGGATTAACGTGAATTAAAATTGTAATGTAGCTTCCATAACTGGGGCTATGTTTTGGCTGTGACGTAAAAAACAATTACATAAAAGCATTCCTCACTACCCTTATTGCTAATTACGTGACTTGGTAGCCATGACTAAATGTGACAACAAATATATTTACCCAACAAATTCTCCTGATCGACGCCAAGATAGAATCCCAATATGATGAATGCACAGCACAGTATGCATTTATATGATGTTCTCTGGCTCAGTAATATCCAACTAAAGACCACGTTGAAAACTGTGGTGAGGGACCTGCCCACATAGTAGAATGACACGCCAACATACTTCAGACAAAGATTGTTTGTTGCTATCATCAACGTAAACATTATTGATAACGGCAGTACCTGGAAATAAATTTGACACTTTTAGTATCTCTGTTTTATACTATGGGTTGAATAAAAAGGCTCAAGATCACTTAAAGAGCAAAGCTTCAAGTTTACTTGCGCCATTAAATTACAATGAGATATACGAAGAAACCGAGATTATCGAAATAGTTAATACTAGTGGTCCCGCCCCGGCTTCGCCCGTGCAAAGCGGGTGTGGGTTATACATATAAACCTTACTATTGAATCACACTATCTATTAAAAAAAACCGTATCAAAATCCGTTGCGTAGTTTTAAAGATTTAAGCATACATAGGGACGGACAGAAACAGCGACTTTGTTTTATACTATGTAAAGATGATTAGATATGGTTGAGCTGGGGGATGGATCGCTGATTATCTCTCAACTGCTATTGACATACAAAGCTTTATATTGATCTCCTGGACACTTCTGTTGTGCAATATATTACATTGTCCTCGCATCTTAGCTTACTATAATTAAACATGAAATCAATGTAACCCTATCAGATGTTTGTAACAGAAAATATGGTAAAAAGAGTATCCATGGAGTTTTTTGCCTGTTCTTCTCTATAGGATCTATAGCGCGAGTTTTGGAACAAGCAAATAGCTTCATAAATTCACTTTCGACATTTCAAAAAAACCTGTAGTAGGTTCAATTGAAATAAATGATTCGAGTTTGAGTTTGATCGTCAAACTCAAGTGGCAGTGAAAGAGGCATGTGGGTCGTGAGATAGGAGGCTGAAGGGTCAAGAAGGTCCTCGACTAGCGATCTAAAGGCACTGTCCTACTCCTGGTAGGATACCCAGTGGACTGACAACCTGGTTAAGAAACATAGGCTACTTTTGTCTAAGCATTGGACATTGATAATTGATAGGACATTTCTACAACTTGTAGATTCCATGTTTCAGTGTTATTCTGCGATAAATGTAGTTTTCAAATTAATTGAGTCAAACTTGCATTTACGGACCGGTAGCTAGTATACCAAAAATGTTCCTGGAGGCTTAACAGTACCAGTACAAACTGATTTCCGGGACCTTGACAATACGGTCTGACCACCTTGAGTACCTAAAAACACCTAAGCCATTGCGTCTTCCGCAACTAATACTGCTAATAAGTAAGTTTTCGCTTCAGCGATTTCAGTTCAGCTGTAAAGTATACTTGTAAAAACTTTTTAAAGGATTTCAAATTATTTTTGGTTTGGTCGTAATTTTGAAGTCTGATTTTCGTGGTAGCTCCTCTGAAATACTCACACGAGTAGATTCGTCTCTAGCCGTCGAGTTACATGTTTTTTTTTGGAAAATGACAGGTATTTTTACTTTTGCATAATTGCCTTGACCATTTCTTATCACTACATAGTTTATAACAAAGTCGCTGTCGTCTGTCCGTCCCTTTGTATGCTTAAATCTTTAAAACTAAGCAACGGATTTTGAACCGGTTTTTTTAATAGATAGAGTGATTCAAGAGGAAGGTTTATATGTATAATACATGCATAATATTGTATAGATATGGGCTCCATCAGAAGGCTCAAAGTCACCAAAAGGGCAATGGAGAGGGCTATGCTCCGAGTTTCCCTGCGAGATCGAATCAGAAATGAGGAGATACGCAGGAAAACCAGGGTCACCGACATAGCCCACCGGATTGCCAAACTTAAGTGGCAGTGGGCAGGGCACATAGCTCGCAGGACCGACGCCCGATGGGGCAGAAAAGTCCTCGAGTGGCGACCGCGTTCCGGAAGGCGCAGTGCTGGTAGGCCTCCCACACGGTGGACCGACGACCTGGTCAAGGTCGCCGGAAAGCAGTGGATGCGGGCGGCCCAGGACCGGCCCTTGTGGAGATCCTTGGGGGAGGCCTATGTCCAGCAGTGGACGTCTTTTGGCTGAAATGATGATGAAATGATTGTATAGAAACACTGATAAGTTTAGATTTTCATTATTGCACCCGTGCGAAGCCGGGCGGTTCGCTAGTGAACAATAAAAATGTCAGACATTTCTGAATGGTTAAATGACGTGTATCTTTACACATTACTATTACTTCTGGTACCTTGTTTTTGTTCAGTTACTTTTGATGCTGACTGTAGGTACTTGTTTGCAAAAGCTCAGCCAGGAATTAAACCAACTAAATGCCAGCAGTGGCTGATCTAGCCATGGCCACAGGCGGACTGATGGAAGCGTCGTCTTCGACATACAACACTATTGAGGTCTATACACGAGCGCCTAATGTCTGGCATTTACTGACCACTGGATCCCACGATGATGAGAGGCTATCTATGATTAGTTCAAACGATTTTTTTTGCGGTATTTTCCATGGATTCCGGGGCATTACTTCAACCGGTGCTCTGACCGATGGTAGATTGTTTGATTAAATTGTTCTTAATTTAATATGTTAACCGATTACCTAATTTATGTGTTTTACACAGCTCACAACTGTTTGAGAACAAACTAACCAGCGGACAGAGCACCTGTTAAAACGTTGACTAACCGTTTAAAACAACATGACCAAATTTTATGGATTTTCCGATGTGTTTTAGGGAACGAAATTATGGTAATGAGAAAGTTTCTGGTGTTCTCATAATGATCACATCGTTAATCAAAAACATTTTCTTTCAATGTTTTATGAAAATAATGAAATAATTGCTACGGCCACAATTTAAGCCACAATGATTCTCCATCCTGTATTTTACATCTTAGTAAATGACGGTCAAATACCGAAATAACAGTTTATAATGGTTGAAGTGATTGAAAACTTGAAAACTGTGCCAATCCCGACTGTCCAGCGTAGAACTGTAAGGTAATTTCCCTCGAAGTAATTGGAGGAGGCCCGTCTCGGTAGTGGGTCATAGTTAGATTCGACCTAGTTTCAAGGGCGTCCGGGGGCCGTCCGGCAGGGGTTTTGAAAAGTGTCCGGGTATTTTAGTAGTATACAATGCGAATGTAGAGTATTTTCGCTAGTCATGCAGCAATGGACGAAAAAAAGAAACTCGCTAAACATACACACGGTTTCTTCTCTGATCAAAATCCAGTATTTAATAAGTAATAAAAAATAAATTTAATAATCCAGTATAAAATAAAGCTGTATAAATTAATAAAAAATATAACTATGTTTTTATTTTTGTTGCAAAAATACTTTCCGAGGTGTCCGGGGAAATCCCCATATTTTGCCCAAATGTCCGGGATTTTTGCCGCGTTTATCCGGCGTCGGCAATTTAGCTGATGGTAGCCCTAGTTCATTTAAGAGCTATGATACTAATATAGTACGAATATAATGTTACAAAGTTTGTTTAATGATAATGAACTCTCTTGATAGAAAATTGGAGAAAAATACGCATTTTGTGACGTAAGCACAGACATGATATTCACGCGGTACTAAGTTAATAAAAAACATTGAAAGCAACATAAAAAAGCACTCATTTCAACTATCTAACATTGCTTTTTGATACTGTTATCAAATAACAACGCTACAATTAGTTTTATCAGAAGTCGGGAAGTGTAATAATCGTTTTTAGTCTGGTCTATTATTTCTTTTTAAAGAAACATTATGCTTTTGTTTATTTTTGATAGCCGTTAAATGATTAGTTATACACATTTCAAACATATAGTATTAGATTATACTGGTAATTATACGGGCGGGTGGGCCAAGGGGCCATCAGGGTCACGGAGCATGCTCCCCCATCGGGTGGAGTGAAACCCGAGGCCCTGTCTCAGGCAGTTAAGTGACACCGTTGGTTTTAATGGGTAGGTTGGGGCGCAATTACCATCTCTTCACGCCTCGGAGTCCCACATAACCCGGCTGGCGTTTGCGGCCGGGTATCCATGAGGATATCCAAGGTAAAAAAAAGGAGTTGGGTGTGCCGCCGCACAAGGCTAATTGCCCTCCATGTAACTGGAGGAGGCTCGACTCAGCAGAGTCACTCAACATGCAATGCAGAGATCTATGCTTGGAGTTACTAACACAATGGAATCAGAAATGAGGAAATCTGTAGAAAGACATCGACAGAATCTTGGAGGTGAAAACTATATGGGAGAATGACACTGTAAAGGTCTACTACTACCACTCAGCCCATAAATGACCCACTGCTGAGTCAGGCCTTCTCCCATAACAGGGAGGGTAATTCGCCTACTGTGCCACACTGGCCAGATGGGTTGGAACAGGTTTTCGTTTCTTCTTCTTCATTTAAATTTTATGACTTCCATCATGGGTTTGATGATTTTGCCAACAACCGAGTTTGTTTTGACACATGGGCGGTGACAAAATTTATTAAAGATAGAAGGGTAAGGTTTTCATTTCAAGTATTCCTTCTCTTGCGACTAGGTTTTCCGCCTTGTCATTTCATTTTGCCGGCTCTTACGACACCCTCAGTATGGAATGAGGTGGTGACACTATGTGTTCTAAATCCGTCACCACACAGACATGCTGCTGAATGTGTGTAAAGGTCACTGGTCAAGTCAATAGATGGAATCATACACAGATTCTGCTTTGTGACATCCCATGTGCAAGTTCAACTTTCAATTAACAAAGATTACCATGGTGGCCAGGGTTTGGATTTAAACTAGAAGCACTTGCTTGGAGTCTGAGTGCCATTTGTGTTCTTGAATTTCATGTGTGCAAACTGCCCCCGCAATACAGGATATATTGGGGTTTTGTATAAAAAAATATTTAGCAGTGAGCACAAGTTGCTGAAACAGGTACAAATTGTCTACACTCTTGACTGTGTGTGGCTCAACATCCTATAATTGATATTAGTGTATTTGTTACAAATAAAACTTTTTTCTATTCTATTCTATCTAAAATATATTATTAGAAATTTATGTAATAGGTTTAGGAACTCACTCTCTTTGCAACATCAATATTCCATGGTGTGCCTTTAGGGAATGAAAATACTTTAGGTATCCCTCCAGATCTGCTTAAAGCATAGCAAATACAAAATGATATAACACACTGGAACCAGGTGATAAATAAGGGAGCCTCCAATGCAACATTCTGGCTGCTGAGAAGAGTTTTATTCACAAATACAGTAGCTATGGAAACTATCCTGAAAAAGAAAAAAGAAGTTTATGATAGTACCCACTATACACTGTGTTTGGAATTAAATTGATTATTTTATATGTTATGTTCCAGCACAAAAGCTCCAGTAATTTAGACAGTGGGGATAACACTTAAAAAAAAAGTAAAAAAATATATACAAAAAGTACCATTATTATTAAGGGTGCTGCTTTATTCAGAAATATTAATCAGTGTAATTGCAAGCAAATTTTGGCAAGTATCTACGGTAAAATGATAAAAAGACTTGGTGGTGTCTACTTAACAGATTATTTCATTGCAAGCGAGAAACACTGCTCACATGATTTGCCAGTACTGAGTCAGGCCTCCTCCAAGTTCATGGAGGGACTGTAACACATTGTGTCAGGCGCATCAAATACTATAATGGCTCACAATAATTGAATTTACATCAGTTAACAATAACCCGGTGCTGACGATTTTCGGCAATTTTGTAAATACTGACCAATAACAGGACACCACGACAAATATTTTGGTGTATCGTGAACACAAATCTGAACGCGGCTCCTTCATTTTACGTAGCACTTATTACTAAGTTTGTTATTGAACAGTAAATTTGTTAGTTAGGAAGAACCACAAAATAACTGATTAGAAAAAAAATACAGCTGGCTGGCTCAATGACAATGACTGACGTCTACTGGTGGTGGCACCAATTTGGATTTGGTGTTTAAATTTTTTTTACTATTTTCATTTCTTATTCTCGATGACAGTTCTCATTTGATAGTTGTAGTGTTGTGACCTAATAAGTAATGATATCGATTTTATATATATGTATTATGTTTTGAACAAAAACAAAAATTACAAAAATATTCAAATATATTTTTTCAAGCTGGGACCACTTAAGGTGAATGTTCCAGGGTAGCCCGCGAAATTCAAATTTTCTTACGTTTTTTGTTATTTGCAGGCCAGTGCTAGGTTGTATGATGATGAACATTTGATTCGCGGTTGAAAGACGTATGTAGTTACAGAGTTATAATCATCAAACTCATCAATATAACCCTCCAAGCTCATAAAGGTGCAAGAATGACTTTGGGCTTGAAAAAGTTTTTCTTGCACCTTTATGAGCTTGGAGGGTTGTATTGATGATTTTGATTATTATAATTCTATAACTACATACGTCTTACAGCCGCAAATAACATTTTAATCAACATACAACCTAGCACTGACCTGCAAATTGCAAAAAACGTAAGAAAATTTGAATTTCGCGGGCTACCCTGGAACATCCACCTTAATGGGCCACCGCTATTTTGTGTTTCTTTTAATCTGTCACTCGCAACAAGACGGTCGTGCTATATAGTCACTACATTCCTGTTCGCTGAATTTTTGAGATTTTTTGGCTCGGTATTACCACTGTCGCAAGTGCGAAAGCGTATAGCGGCCGCATTAGGAATTAGTGTACTTACTGTGTCAAAAATTACTACCGAAGCTTACGGTACAGGCGGCATGCACGAAAATATGCTTCGTACGCCGAAGAAAAAACGCCAACCACGTCGTGTGACATCAGTTGAGAACTTCGACGCTGACGCTATTTGCCGTCATATACATTTAAGACTATTACTTACACAAAGAAATTCCAACACTTAAAAACTTGTTGTTTCTTTACTTGAATGTGGTTTGTTCCATAGCCAAAAATCTTCATTTATCTTGGAATTGAGAGTGATTGGATTTTCTTTTAAAAAATCGGACGAACTTAAAATATTGTCGGAGCGTCACGACGTTGCTATTGCTCGCTGCCAATTTTTGAGCGAAGCAAAAAAGATATCAGATTGTTCAAATGTTATTTTCACTGACGAGACTTGGTTAAATGCAAACCACACAGTATATAAGAACTGGACTGACGGCACCGCCGCTTCCATTAGTTCAGTGCCAATGGGAATCATATGCCATGCAGGGTCTACAAAAGGATTCGTGTCAGATACTTTACTAGCCTTTCAATCCAAGAAAACAGTGGACTACCACGAAGAAATGAACGCGAAACGAAATGAATGAGATTTATGAAGGATGGTTTAAAAAAATCAGGACTACTGCGCTCATCGATTATTTGCTAAAAACCAAATTTGTATATACACCATGAAATTGAAATGGATGTTTTCCCGCAGGGAAATGATTTCCTCCCGGTAGTACAAACGATTTATAACAACAAATAATTTAATTATTAATAAATGTCGGATTTACAATTGTGAAAAACAAAATTCGAAACCGACGTCCTACCTATAGTAAGGGCAGCGCGCGGCGGGCGCGGCGCGAGCGACGCGCGGATCATTGCGCTATCAGCTGATACTTAATACCTTCCGTAGTAAGCTGTAGCACGAGGGCTTGTGTTAACGAAACACAAAACATAATTACCTAAAAGTTTTGCAATTTTTCCTTCATACTTTAACGGGCTTAGGACCGTCATAAATACTTCATTACCACACAGTCTTTCACACGCTAATCAGCCGGTGAAATGTAAAAAAACATCATAAAAATAAACACCTACAATAGGTGTCGGCATTTTAACAGACGCTATTGTTACAACAACACAAAAGAAACTAACGTGGGAAACAAAAGCCTTTGTTTACTCCCCAGTACTTTCGGGAACCCTGAGCCATAGCTTTCGGTACGGAATGCGATTCTTGAATTCACTCATTAGCGGCGTAACAATACTTTTTACCTTCAACTAACTAAATACGAAACTAATAACAAGTTTAATACAATACAAAAACTTATTTGTATTATTGAAGTATTTACGGAGTATTAAATTTAAAATTGGAATCAACATATTTACAATGATTTTGATTAACTAACCTACGTACTATGATTTTTTTGCTATTTACAAAGTAATTAATTACACTCACCGGTACCGAAGTAATTGTTTGAAGTGCAACCCATTTCGTTGAATGCACAATTGAGCACGTTTCATTTGATTGTCTTTCAATTTCACTAGAGTGTCTCTGTCACTTCTTACGATATTAAAAGCGTCCACTATCGCAGTTATCAACGCGTCGCGCGTTTCGTGTTCTTCCCGATACACTAGTTGCTTGAGCACTGACCACAAATAAAAGTCACGTTACATAAAAGTTACGTTAAACCTAGCCGCAGCCATACGCGTACTCCGTCGAGGATCCCGTTCGAAGAATTCGATAATTTGTTCATCGAGCTCTGGCAAATAAACGGCCAATCGACCTCTGCCCTGTGCATGCGCTGGTGTCTCAAACTGTCCATGATCGAGTAGTCGCTGTGTTGCCGCTACGATTGTCCGGGCCTGTGGGACTTGGGGGTTCAAAATCCCGTGAAGACGGATCGACTCCAAGTGTTGCGGCTCCGCATAAAGCCGCTGGGCAGCGTGGGAGTCATAATCAGCCCGAGCGTACAGTTGCACCATAGCGACGTACTCTAAGTTAGAATATTTGTAGAGCCGATTCATTTTTTCACTCAAACGCCACTACACGAAAACACAACGCGCGTGCGCGACAGTCGCCAATTCGCCGAGGCAATTCGCAACTAACTGAGGCGGCGCGGTTATAGCGGGTATAGGGGGTTGCGAGGGAGGGGAGGCTTTCACTGTGGTCGGCGCTGGTATCTCGTATGTAGATACCTACTTTAATATTATGTGTGGTGAATTACTATTGCTTCTCACGCTTTCGAGTTGATGTAAAAAAATTTTTGATATTTGAAAAAAAAAACCTTTTATTTTTTTAATTTATCGCTATCAATCGATAGTACTACTAATAGCAAATCGATCTGCCGCGGGAAAACAATGGGAAAAAAATCACCGTGTATATTTATAATAAGGGAGAAGACATATCTACCAGGGTGCCTATCAAAAATTGGCCGCTAGTATTTTTATATAAAGATTTTAGTTGTTTAAAAGATTCTAAAAAATGCCGGTTTCTCTTCTATGCTTGGCCGCACCTCTTCGGAGCCAGGTGTAAACAGGTATGATTTCGATACATATACATACTACGTGACCCAAAATTGGTTACAAATGTGAACATATCTTCTCAGCCCTTACCCACTGCTGAGTGGAGCCTCTTCCAACTACGTGGAGACTAGTTAACTTATGGTTTCTAATGAAGTTTTCCCTCTTGCAGCTAGGTTCGGCTTCGGCCTTAGCATTTCCTATCGTCAGCACTTACGACACCCTAAGGATGAAATGGGGTGGCGACACTATTTATTCTAAATCCGTTACCACATAATGAAAGAGTCTATCTTGTAGCTTGCCCAGCTGATAAAATGACGTACCCCGAAGTAAGCAGGCCAGGACTTAAGTTTTATTTATAACGGTGTTATCATCATTCCTTAAAAAAAACCGTACACTGCTGAAGGATTTCCACAAAGGCCGGTGCTGGCCCGCCCGCTTCCATCGTTTTCCGGCGACCTTAACCAGGTCATCGGTCCACTGTGTGGAAGGTCTACCAGCACTGCGCTTTCCGGAACGCGGTCGCCACTCAAAGACTTTTCTGCCCCATTGGGCGTCTGCCCTGCGCGCTATGTGCCCTGCCCATTGCCACTAAAGTTCGGCAATCCTGTGGTCTATGTCGGTGACCCTGGTTTGCCTGCGTATCTCCTCATTTCTGATTCGATCTCGCAGGGAAACTCCAAGCATAGCCCTCTCCATTTCCCTTTGGGCGACTTTGAGCCTTCCGATGGAGCCGATGGTGAGCGACCACAACTCTGTGCCATATGTCATCACTGGCAACACACATTGCTTGAAGACTTTTGTCTTCAAACACTGCGGTATTTTGGACGAAAAGAACTTTCGCAGCTCCCCGAACGCTGCCCAGCCTAGTTGGATCCGACGATTGACTTGTTTCTCGAAGTTGGACTTACCTAACTGGACAGTGTGTCCCAGGTAAATGTAAAGGTCAACAACTTTGGAGATAGAGCCTCCGATGTCAACAGGAATGGCTTGACAATGGATATTAGCCATGATCTTCGTCTTCTCTATGTTGCTATGTCTATGCCATAGAGCATCGTAGTGAGGCCTTGGTATCAGCCATTAGAGCAAATATAGTTCAGCATTCGAGAAACTAAAAAACAAATAAATAAATGACATTAAATTACTTAAATAATCAAGTTCGAGATACATAATCAAGTTGAATATAATATATTGGTTGATAGCTCAAAGGTATAATGGAAGCTAGATAGTTACGTCCTCAAATTGGTAGATGACGCTGTCTATACTATTTGCGCTGTAGCATGGTGCGGGTGACAGTTGCCTATACGACGTTACTAGTGATGTGATGTTATGTAATTCATTTTTATCGCTAACGATACTCGCAGCATAAATCTAGCTCTCTTTAATATTGTTAAGAAAATTTCTGTTATATAGTTGTCTAGTGTAACTGCGTGAATAAACTTGTCAATATAAATGTTTTATGGCTACATAATTAAGTTTGTACTTAAATAAAATAATAAAAATCGAGTTTACAACCTTATAAGCAACATTATCCTATAAATGTTATGTTGTATAATTATAGACCAATTATAACAATG
Source organism: Clostera curtula (assembly GCA_905475355.2). Lineage (NCBI taxonomy): Eukaryota > Metazoa > Arthropoda > Insecta > Lepidoptera > Notodontidae > Clostera > Clostera curtula. The sequence continues at coordinate 16,275,364 of FR997802.1, forward strand.
ACAATTGACCTACGTACAATATACGTTTCATATTATGAAAAATATCGACTATCCATCGTAGCAGTACATCCTATCACTAAATACGTCTATGGCGTTATGTTCCACGCATAACACATTGCTTATATTTTCATCCAATTTGATTTTATTTGTAAATTATAAGATTCTGGTTGGTTTAATTTAATTTATCACAGTTATTAATGATTAAATATATTACTAATGTGGTACAGCAGCAACAGTGCGGCGCGCGGACCAAAGTCTATCTGTCAAGCAAGTGTCAAGTTTAATGTCCAGCCAGGATGAGATGAGTATAATATAAGTTATTACTCACTCACTCACTTCTTTCTTTCACTTCTTAATAGCTCGCCGCGCCGTGTAAAGAGTTATTATTGTAGACGTGATTTTAGCTCAGTTGTCAATATGAATGTTTATTTCAAACAATTTCCCGCTCACTGTCTATCGAATGTGGCTAGAATTTGAAAGAATGTGTTATTTTATTGTGACATAAATTATAATCTTGCTTGATGTTAACAATCATATTAGAACGATATGAAATCATTTAATTATTCTACAGGTTGCCGTATAATAAATAAATATTTTATTATATAATAGTGATTTTCTATTATATCTTGTCGAGCGTAACGCGCTATTTATTATTATTTTGCACTGTGCAGTTAGTTTGTAAGTGCAAGCAAGCTCAAGCTCGGGAATAATAAAGTAAAATGACTGAGCTCGGGGGAAATGTACCTTCAGTATAATTACGAAGTATTTAATAAATATTTTGAATGGATGGACTAATAAAGATCTAATACCAAAATAATTCGTTCCGTAGTTTCTTTCTGTAAAATTCTCTGAATACGCTTTCACGCCACTCCTCTCTAGTTAACGGACTGCGGAACGCTGACGTCAGTGGTTTTTATTATTTTACTTTTTATCAAATGGAACAAGTTTTTCTGTTAATTACTAAAAATAAATTGTAACTTTATTACATTTGGAATTGTACAACATCTATAAGACTTAGTTATGGCTTCGGCATCCGAGGAGAGTAAAACAACACCGACCGCTAACCCTAGCACGAGTAGCACTTTTTTAAACATGATCATTTACAATCCTGTGAATTTGATTTTGTTATTGGTCATTGTCGTGTTGGTGTACAAAATAGTCAAAAAGTTCACGAAGTCACCTGCCGAGACGCCAGCGGTGGAGTTACCAAAAATTCGGAAAGATATGACGGTCGCCGAAATGCGTCAATATGATGGTACGCAGCCTGATGGAAGGGTCTTGGTGGCTGTGAACGGGTGGATATTTGACGTGACCAGAGGACGCCGTTTTTACGGTCCCGGTAAGTACATCACACTTTGTTATTAATAGAACTTACATAGCTATGAGTCATTAATTATCTATGCAAAACATGCACCTTGACTGAGTACCTTATTGATTATTGCATTTTCAAATCAAACTCATTGGAATATACTATTACCCCTCACAACAAATTGTTTGGGTGCTTAAGATTGTCTGATTAGATAAATAGTCTTCTACACAAACAAAGCATGTGTCATTTGTATAATATTCATATTGATGTGTATTTATATTTGGTATACATTTTAAACATCTCAATTAAGTTTCTGCCTGAGGTTGTGCTAGTATTTATGACTATTTTTTCTGTTACAGGTGGTCCATATGCAGCTTTTGGTGGTAAAGATGCTTCCAGAGGGCTAGCAACATTCTCTGTCACATCTTCGGATAAAGAATATGATGACCTGAGTGACCTTAACTCAATGGAAATGGAGTCTGTAAAGGAGTGGGAGGCTCAATTCCGAGGTGAGCAATAGCAGGTCATTTAGATGTCTGTTTGACAGATTTACAAGGAGTCAGCAGCCCATTTCACTCTTAGTGTCGGAAGAGACAATTCCTGGTGTCTCCCTATGAAAGATAACATTGAGTAGATACAAACCGAGGCATCAGAAAAAAATAATAATACCCCTTTAGCTAGAAAATAAATTGGAGGATGCTTAGCAGTGGATAATTTAATAGATTTTTTTTTAAACAAAACGCCTGCACCTGTATTGCGGGAGCAGTTTACAACCATGTAATTCAGAAGCACAAATGACACCCAGACTCCGAGCAAGTACCTCCAGTTTAGATAAAGACACTTTCCCGACGATTCAAAGGTGGCACATCTAACCCCTAGACCATCTAACACAATCCACTACCAGCAATCTATCCCACAAAGACCATACTTACAATTTTATAGTATAAAACTATCCTTTTCTCTCTGTGCCAAATTCCATACTAATCTGTTAAGAGTGATTGCCATCTTTCCTCTTATCTAGTGGGGCCACTGGTAAATATACAATTAGACCAATGGTCCATTCTTATGCTACTGGCTACATGTAATGACTGCGAAATATATGGTAGAAGAAGGATAGCGGTGCTTAAAGCGGTCTGGGTTTTAGTGCCCTGAAGGACAGAGGTCAGATATTGCACACATATCATGGACATGACATGTTGTCCGTTCCTATATCCAGCAGAGCCAGACATTGCTTCACCTGTAGATTCCATTGCGTTATGGACAGTATGCTAGGCTACAATTACCTCTTTAAGCATGTATAATGTTGTATCTGTTAATTATTGGTAGTTGGCCAAAATTAAGGAACATTGACTCCGAAGAAAATAAAAAGAATGCTAATAGGTGACAAATACTGTAATATTGTTACGTTAGCAGATGTTTCGAATAATCTGCAGTGGTTGTGGGAGAGCCTAGATCTAGACTACAACATACACGCGATAAATCTGTTAAAACTATTTAATTCAATGATGACTACTGACTTGGAAAAACAACAGAAACGAAAATGGTCATAATATTAATGTTTGTATTAGCATGTATTACAGCATAGTTTATCAGCATAAGTGTGTGATAGCTTTATCAGACTGCCAAACACACCTTCAAAATTGTTATGTAAATAGGACAAACACATATGCATAATCAGTAAACATATTATAAACATTAAACTAATACTAGCTTTTTGTGTGACTTTGTTCGTTTCTAGACAGGTTTCATGATGTGATTTATGAATTTGGCTAATGCAAAAGTAATCGTCAGCTTATGATAATGGTTGTCACCACCCCATTTCATCCTGAGGGTGTCGTAAGAGCCGACAAAAGTAACAATAAGGCCGAAACCTAACCAACCCGTCTGGCCAGCGTGGCACAGTAGGCTAATTAACCTCCATTTAACTGGAGGAGGCCTGAGTCAGCAGTGGGTATGGGCTGAGAAGAAGTATTTAATTCCGCTACGAACACCATACTTATTACTTCTCAGCCCGTAAAAGACCCACTGCTGAGTCGGGCTTCCTCCTATCGCAGGGAGGGAAATTAGCCTACCATGTCACGGTAGCCAGACGGGTTGGCTTAGTGTGTCGTTTCAAGTTTTCCTTCTATTGCGGCTAGGTTTTCGGCCTAACCATTTCTCATTGTCGGCTCTTGACATCCTCGGGATGAAATAGGGTGATGGCACTATGTTTCCTAAATCCGTCAGCACACGGAATCGTGAACCATGCTATTCCTGATCAAGCTCCGGTCACTATACTTACCTGCAGAGGATTAGAATCGGCTTATGATGATGACTATACTGACGCGAAATAGCAACACTACCCTAGGGTGGTGTTATTTGGTTACGGTATGCTGAAATCTCGAAGCCTTTACCCAGTCCGGAAGTTCCACTATGAGCTTAGGGTATGCGTAGAGCCCTTTTTTAAGTCGGAGATCGCCATGGTTACTCGGCCGTTAGGGACTGGCCGGGTTGTGTGGGACTCCGGGGCGCGTTGAGGTGGTAAATTGCCCCCCGACCTACTCACTAAAATCGACGGCGATCCTCGACTGCCCGAACCAGGGCCACGAGTTCACTCCCAATGCGGCAATCTGTGACCGTGATCCGGGCATGCGTTATGCCCTAGCCATCTTAGCAGAAGTATCTCTACGGTACGGTCGAAGTACCTCAACGGTACAGTCAAAGTACTTTCACGGTACGGTCGAAGTACCCTCTACAATGCGGTCAAACTACCTCTATTGCGCGTCGAAGTACCAATATGGTACAGTCGAAGTACCTCTACGGTGCGGTCAAAGTATCTCTAGTACGGTTGATGTACCTTTCTGGTACGGTCGAAGTACCTCAACGGTACAGTCGAAGTACCCTCTACAATGCGGTCAAACTACCTCTATTGCGCGTCGAAGTACCAATATGGTACAGTCGAAGTACCTCTACGGTGCGGTCAAAGTATCTCTAGTACGGTTGATGTACCTTTCTGGTACGGTCGAAGTACCTCTACGGTACAGTCGAAGTACCCTCTACAATGCGGTCAAACTACCTCTATTGCGCGTCGAAGTACCAATATGGTACAGTCGAAGTACCTCTACGGTGCGGTCAAAGTTTCTCTAGTACGGTTGATGTACCTTTCTGGTACGGTCGAAGTACCTCTACGGTACAGTTGTACCTTTTTTGCTACGTATGCACAGATACGTGTCAATGACTCATACAAAACCTCTGCGGACATAATTAAGCGTGGGCTTCATTGATTAACTTTGCATAATGGTTTGGAAATCAGTTAGAATGGTAAATAGCTGCAGCGCCGTTTAGCCAGCTAGCAGGTCACGCCTATGCATACAATGAAAATTTAAATATCCATTTTATTTTAGTCTTAAATATTAAAATTGTAATTGGCTAATTACATTTTAAGACATGTCGCAAGGAGGTTCGTGATATGTTTTTTTTACATTACAGAGAAGTACGACCTTGTAGGGAGGTTACTGAGGCCTGGAGAGGAGCCGAGAAATTACTCTGATGAAGAGCCCGAAGACACCGACACTTCAGCAAACACGCCCGTGGAGGAGAAAAAGGAACAGTAGGCCTTTTTCTCCACTTAGTGAGGCCTGGAGTGGAAATGCTGCGTTTTAAAAGTGGAACCACCTATCTGTCCTGAGTTGAGCCTGTTGAATTCATGTCTTTGGTTTGTGTTGAGTTTTGGCTTAATTATGTCGTGTAGCGAAGGGCCAATTGAAGCCAGGAGTCAGTTAACTGTCAATTTAATATACAAAACGAACGTATTATTAGATAATTATAGACTTTTTTATTTTGTGTGGCTTACACACTTAACTTATTTTCGATTTTTAGATAGATGATAGACCGAAGCCAGGCTAGTTGACATCGAAAATTCAAATCGATTAATTTGATAATTTGTGATACTTTAAGCTTATTCATTATGGAATAGCAATTGAAACTGATGATTTGAAAGCAATCTTGTGCCGATTTGACTTACAAAACGCAGCTGTTGTCCAGGTCTCCTGTGTCTATTGATTTGTAAGTCCTCATGATTTTTTTTTAATGTTTTTCACCTAAATTTCGTTGGTCAAACAATTGAATCTATTGAAGAGGTCGCTAATTCAAAAAATCATGTGTACCTTTGTCAGAAATAGAAAATTGCTCCAAAAGATTCACTAATGTATGTCTATGAAAGATATAGAAAAAACTAAAAATGTTGGCGGCCATATTGAATAATCCTCAGAGTGAATTATAATATGTATATAACATAAAAAAAGTATCATTGTCATTTTTAACTACATATTGCTTATTGCAGTTTTTTAAATATATTACTATATATATTTACTTATTCACGAATTGAAAGACTGAGTGATGGCATATTAATTTAAATGTATGCGAAAAGTAAAACCTTTGCCTCATTTATTGCACATTCCCCGCGATGTTACAACTTTTCGTTTTATAGAGATTTTAGACTTCTATTCGCTCATAATTCCATTAAACTCCACTAAAATTGTTCTAAAGATAACACCTTGTTGCAAGAATGCCAAAAGTTTTCAAACTAATTCAAAGTCAACTGAGGTTAAAATTAATCGTAAAAAATCATGAATTTAATTTGTTGAGGTAGGTATAATTGAAACGAACATATCTCTGTTCTAAAGAAACACCATTTTGCAAGAATGCCAAAGTATTCAGATTAATACAGGTCAATCGACTTTTGCAAATTTACGATTTAGTCGTAGAAAATTCTGAATTTAAAGTCATAAGGTTTTAAGTGAAATAATACTTCAGTAGAAATTATACAGTTGTCTCTATAGGCCGATTATTGTTTTAATTCTCAACTTTATGTAAGGTTGTGGTTGATCAGATTTGTTTTTTTTGTCACTAAAGAAATACTTTCAACAGCAACCGCCATCCAGACGTCCCGCGGCTACCGTAAAATAATCTCGTAAAATCATATCCATATTATTCTATGTAAGACACAAGTCAAAACTTATGTGGTCGTTAGTGTCGTACGATTCGGAAGTGACTACTGTTGTTTTTTTTAATAAATGACAAACTTTATATTAATTTTACTTACAGTTTTGTTACTTAATAGCAATTATGGGCGTCTTCGCTAGTGGCGATTTTGGGACAGTTTAAGTCCGATTTACGTTACAACGGGCCGTGCCCCGTACTGGGCACGGTCGAACATTATTGGTATACATTTTGTATGAAGTGGTTCATGCTTGAACGTGGCTCGGCCGTGCCCCGGCCGGGACCACTTCATACGAAATTGCCCGCACGGGGCCCGTACGGGGCACGGCTCGTTGTAGCGTGAATCGGGCTTTATGGTCACTTGATATTTACAGTTCAAGTTAGTGACTATTGCCCCTAAAAGAATAAGGCGGTATATGAATTTTCAAACGACCCCGCCATCTGTGTTATAAATGTTTCGCATGAGAAAAAATACAAATAAAAGGAAATGTGCATAATATGTGTAATTAAGGATCTAAATTAACTAAAACTAATTTATATAATGACGTGTATTTTATACTTTATTAGTGCTCTAGTTATGCAGCCGACGTTTAGGGCAGTGCCTATTTTGAATGTTTCAATCCCGACGCAAATGTGCAGTCAACTAAGCTAACTTCGACCCGATCTGTAAATTGTTTAAAAGCTTATTGCGCTGAACGGAGACATATATTTTCCACTATTTAATTTATTCCATTAAAACTATTTAATTCGTTAAAAGTTATGGTTTACGGCAAATCATTCCAGTCAAAAGAAACACACTTATGATATATACAATAATAATTACTTCTTCACCTAAATATGACTACAGATTTTCAGAAAATTTTTTAATCACTACATATTATAAAACAAAAGTCGCTGTCGTCTGTCCGTCCCTATGTATACTTAAATCTTTAAAACTATGCAACGGATTTTTAAGCGGTTTTTTTTAATAGATAGTGATTCAAGAGGAAACTTTTTAGATGTTCATTATTGCACCCGTGCGAAGCCGGGGCGGGTCGCTAGTTGTTCTCATAAATGTGTTATTAATTAAAACTATTTAAATTAAACACTTTTTAACGGAATTATCGCATGCACATTAATTCATTCGTAGTTTAAACTTCGGCAATTAAATAATGTAATATACACGCGATAAATCCGTTAAAATGTGTTTAAATTCAATGTGTAATAATCGCGAAAACCTAAGACATAACTAAACTTGTAAATATAATTAATGCATTGATACACTCTTATGCTAGTTGACTGTATGTCTTGTGTCATATTGACTAAAGTCCAAAATGGTTGTGTTGCCTTAAATGTCTATTGCTATTTTAAATTATTTTGTTATGAACGTACTTGTTTATTGTTTTTCTTTTTTTTTGTACTTTGTGTTAGTTTTTAAGATCGGTGTATGAATTTATTCGGATTGGATTATAGTATGTATTGTCGTGGTATTGGAACAAATTCGTAAAGTGCAGTATGACAGATAGCTTGCATGAATTATAAAATATCGACATTTGAAAATTTCTAATTGTATTCTTGTAAACATAAACTTGTGTGTATTCCCGTTTCACATGGTTCATGGTTGTTTACCGCCAAACTAACAGCCTTTACAATAATACGCTGAAATTAACGTGTCCTTTGTTATTTCCAAATCCGTAAAAAGGTGTGGAAAATGAAATTTTGCTACTTAATTTCGAAGTTGTTATAGCTTAGCTTAGTTAACATGTGCCGAGATTTAGTTGCCAAAATGGCATTTATGATGACGATTCTTAAAAAAGTTATTACATGTTGTGTATATCCTCAGTACATACCAGGGTTGTAAATGTTATTATTATTGCCAGTTCAACATTTGCTAATATTAAATAATAATGTGATTATGTATGTTCCTAGAATCGATGTATACAACAAACATATTTAAATGTGAGCAGTAAATCAGTATCACATGCATTTTGATATTAGCAATAAACTTTATTTTTATTTGAAGTTATTATTTTCGAACTGAAAGCGAGGGAGAAAAATACACAGCATTGTACCATCCTTATTTTCGTACTTCATACTGATAATAATCAGTGGTCTTTGACGCTGATATTCTCAGCAACCCTGTTACATCTAGTTTAATTACTGCAGATAACAAACGTGCCTTTTACTCATTCATATTGCGATATAATAGCGAATAACTGAAGCGAAACTTGTTGAATATATTTGTACTAGAGTTCCAATGTTATTACGCGGTACGTTGCTAACAACAATGGTTATTGTGACAGTTGCAAGCGCTTACGGAAGTTATATTCATGGTGTCCAATCCAAGAGAAAATAACAACATAACGCCTAGATCTAGCACAGATTTTACAAATAGCCCAAATTTGGGTTTTCTGAAATATTTGGACGGATTCGATTTAACATGCCGTAAGATAAACATTTTGATCTCCACTAAGACTGAATTGCGTTGTTAGCAACTGCCGCAAAATTTAAAAAATCTAGTTAGATTAGTTATACTACTTATTTGTTGCCGGGATTTTAGTACGCATTTAATTTAGATTCCCCTAGCGATTTGGTATTTGTACGTATTTGTGTGATCAGTTTTTTTATTAATGGAACTCTTGATAGAAATTATATGTAGGTAGGTACAGCACTGCAAGATGTTACTAACTACAAACATATATGAATACCTATTTATAAATTATTATTTTAATATTGTCACATGGATTTAAATAAAGCGTTTTACATATTTGTGGTGTTTTAATTGTTTAGCATTAGGGCCCCTCTCCACATTCTGTCTGCGGTTTTATTCTATCATTAAGTTTAGCAGACAAGATTACTAAAATATAATTTAATTTTTTTTATCAAATACCTAGGCGTCGGAAATACATTTAACTGGTTTGAAAGACTGCAAAATACTCTATTTTTCGAAATATATTCCTTTTAGCTCTATACACTTTTCCCAGCGAAGTGAAAGGCTTCGTTACCCTCTTTACTTTTTAACTATCAAGCTCGTCAAAATAGCCATTAGCAGTTGGACTCGATCTCTTAATTATTGGCAAGTATATCACCATAGAGACATTTTTTAGATTTGGGAATAGAAAATGATCAGCGAGAGCCAGATTGACAACGAGGGTGCGTGTGTTACCCCAAAGATTTTCACGAAAGCCGGTCCTGAGCCGCCCGCATCAATAACTTTCCGGCGACCTTAACCAGGTCGTCGATCATACGGTAGTAAATATGTGTTCGCCTGGTGCAACTTATGAGCAATTAACACACAATATTCAGTCTGATAATCTCGACAGGGACTCGACGGTCATTATTTTGTATGGAAATAGTTTATTAGTTAAGAAACAGCATATCATAAATATGGTCGATAAACTTATAAAATTGAACGAAGCATATGAATGTAAGTTTACTCTATGTACCCTTCCCTACTCTCGCTCCTTTACGGAACATCAAAATAAGCATATTTTTGATTTAAATATGCTCATATATAATTTGACAAATAGATGCAAAGATGTATTTGCATTTGACTTAAATAAATTTATAACTAGTTTTAAGGTGACTAGAGATACATTGTATCTACCAATTAGATTTAAGAGACAAATAGCTATGTTAATAGCCTATAACATTTTACATCCTGTTAGTAACAGGAATTCGGTTATTTTAGATATAAGTTTAACAAACTGTGCTATTCACAGTCAGGACCCAGCTAACAGTTTAAACTGTTAGAGGAGACAACAGACTTGCCTTCTCGCTTACGTTTTGTTCATCAAAACATTCAAGGCATGTCTGGCAAACAATTAGAAATTGAACTTTTTTTAGAATACCATCGCGTTCATATTTTTTGTATTACTGAACACTGGCTAAAAGATAATGAGCTTGGATGCAACAACACCAATTATAAAATAATTAGTGCCTTTTCGAGACGGACTGCCATACGTGGTGGTTCTTTAATATTGGTATCAAACCATATTAAATCTAAGGAACGCAAAGACATTGTTAGTTTGTCTATTGAGCGCGTAGTTGAGTTATCTTGTGTAGAATTAGAGCGCTATATCGTTGTGTGTGTGTACCGCCCCCCGTCAGGGATATACAATGATTTTGAAATGGTTATGGAGGAAGTCTTAAAATCAATTACAAGCAAGAATAATAAACAAGCTATAGTGTGTGGTGATTTTAATGTAGATTTACTGACTGACTCTCCGAATACTTGTAAGCTCGTTAGCTTATTTAAATCATATGGGTTTACACATCAATTTAATGAACCAACTAGAATTACCGTAAACACTTCGACATGCCTAGACAATTTTTTTTGTACGTGTGACTGCATACATAAAGCTATTCTCAATGACCTCCCATCTGATCATTGTGGCCAATTATTGGTGCTCCCAGATTTGGAAGCAAATAAATTAGTGAACATCATTGCTAGACCAGTTACTAGTGGTCGAATTGATTTGTTTAGCGCATGTGTTAGTTCGAAACTCTGTGGCATGTCCTATGGACAGGGTGACCCGGATATTTGGTATAGATCTCTTTTCGAAATTATACAAACTGAGTTTGAAAATATATTTAAAAAGAAATCCTTTGCGTTTAGACCGAAATTAATGTTTAGTGAATGGGCCACGCGTGGGATATATATTAGTAGAAGCAAATTATATGATCTGTACGATATGAAACAGTATAATCACAATCCCGCGTTTCAACAGTACGTTAAAAATTATTCAAAAACTTTTAAAATGGTATGCCATTCAGCCAAGTCACTTCATATCAGTAATAAGATAAAAAACTCCACAGACAAAATTATAACTATTTGGAATATTATCAAAACCGAAACCGGGAGGACGGCACCGCGAGATCATACATTAGAGTTAAATTTGAACCGAAAAACTATAAGCAATGATTTTCATGTAGCTCAAACATTCAATGAGTTTTTTGCTAGCATACCATTAGAATTATCTAAATCTATGAAATCTTCGTCATCGGATGCTGAGGCTATTTTAAAAAAATCGGTGAGCGAGTGCTCTTTGAATTTCATATTTAAACACGTGACCCCTGATGACATAATCGTCACATTTAATACATTGAACCTGAAAAAAACCGAAGACCTGTGGGGAATTTCCGTCTACATACTTAAGGTAATATTGCCTGATATAGCTCCACACCTTGCTAAAATTTTTAATCAATGTGTGAATATGGGTGTTTTTCCAAATTTATTGAAGCACAGCAAAATTATTCCTTTATTTAAAGCTGGAGATAAAAAAGAACCGGGGAATTATAGACCAATTTCTATACTACCAGCATTAAGTAAAATATTCGAAAAGCTGATACTTAAACAGTTGCTTCACCATTTCAATTCAAATAATTTACTCCACAAGAATCAGTTCGGTTTCACTGAAGGTCGGTCTACATCTGATGCAGGGGCCGCTCTATTGAGGCATATTTACAGTGCCTGGGAAAATGGTCAAAATGCCATAGGTGTATTTTGCGATCTGTCAAAAGCTTTTGATTGCGTTCATCACGATACACTGTTGAGAAAGCTTCGTCATTATGGCATTTCGGATCATGCCCTGAAATTAATGGCCTCATATCTAAATGACAGGATTCAGTTTGTAAGTGTAAATGGTGTTCAGTCGACCGGTTCACCTGTGTTAATGGGCGTGCCGCAGGGTTCTATTCTAGGCCCATTTTTGTTTTTAATATATATTAATGACCTCCCCCTTTTTGTGGAAAATATTTGTAATACTGTGTTGTTTGCAGATGACACTTCGTTAATATTTAAGGTTGACAGAGACAAAAGTTCATATGACGATGTAAACAGCGCACTCTCTCAAGTATGCCACTGGTTTGAGACGAATAACCTTGCATTAAATGCTTAAAAAACGAAATGTATTAAGTTTGTCACGCCGAATGTACGAATTAGTAACACCCATTTAATGATTGACAATAGATGCGTAGATATTGTAGAATCAACAAAATTCTTAGGCATTACTTTAGACCCTAAACTTCAATGGGGGCCACATATAACGTGTCTCGCAGCTAAACTGAGCTCTGCGGCTTATGCTGTGAGACAAGTTAGGGCCTCCGCGCATTATGCGGCCAGGCCGCGCGGCCAAGTCGCTGCGGCCAACTAATTCTTCTACGATGTATACAGCTGCGCGCATTACGCGGCCAGGCCGCGCGGCCATGTTTTGGTCGCGCGGACAACGAAAAACATCACGTCACATTGGCCGCTGCGGCCAACGAGATACGTCAATTTGTATGAAATTGCTCATTGTGCGCGCACTGGTCGCAGCGGCCACACGCTTTTTGTATGTACAGGATGGTGTTTGATACTGAACGTTTCATTGTTGAAATTCAAAACAGAATGGCATTATGGGACCAGTCATCGGATGATTATTCGGACAAAAATTTAAAAAGGCAATTATGGTTGGAAGTGACTAATATATTCGGTGGGGAAAAGAAAGGAAAAAGAAAAAGGAGAACTTGGTAAATATTTTTTATTATTTAGTTTTGTTTTATTACAACAGTTTTGCTACATACGAGTTGGTGTAACGTGTGGGACAAAGAATCCTATCTGAGTCCAAATAAATTTAACTCCGTTTAGTATTTACAATTATAATATATTTACAGGAGTTAGGACAGCAAAGCAGAAAGAAATAAAAACAATAAAAATGTAAAATATAACCGAATAGAGAAAATAGCTAAAGGTGACAGTCAATAAATTTGGTTGCCATAGAACCCGCGCACGGAATCTGTTAAAGGACTCGCGTGCGCGAACTCTACAGCGGTATATAAATAAAACGAAGTCTGTCGAGTCTGTCTGTCCATTAAAATATTTAGAAAAAGTAATTAGTAAAAAGTTTTTTTAGACATTCTCATATAGTTCAAAAATTTATTTTCATATTGCAGTACCTCTGGAAAGTATGTGTGATATATTCCTTTTGTAAGCCTCTCCCGTAACAATGGATGAATCCAAAATAAATTCTTGGTCCTTTTTTTCTTTCGCTTTTGTAATAAAGAACAAACTAGCGCAACAATAATGTCTTCTTCGACGTCCATTTTGGAGCACCATGTGAATTCGACTCTGTGTTGCCACATTCCAATTCCATAAATCTGAATTAAAAGGTCAAATATCTGTATGGGAACAATAAGCTACAACATTACTAGGTAAACTGACAAAATAAAGACTATCCTATTTAACATCTATTTATTACATTTGTACATATTTTTATTCATTTTGGAAATCAAACTGTTATCGATATTGAACTTAAAACATGTCTAATTATTGAGTAATTGTTTGGTTAAAATTGGTCCCTCCATCGTTTCATTACCTAAATGGTTTCTTGTTTTAGTTATAATCAAGTTAATTGCAGAAAATATCCTTCCAACCGCAGCACTGGAGTGAAGAAGGCATAATAATGCAGAAACCAGTTCGATAAGAGAACATATTTCTATTCTGCACAGTTGACTTGATGCCAAAACAATTCAGGATTTTCTTCACTTGATTCCAAAAAGCTATTGTTCATTCTTAAATGACACCATTCAGTATCTAATTTTTGCGTATTTTTTCCGATTAAGTTGGGAAACGCCTGCGCAATGTGTATCACTGACGATATACTGCGGCGTTTAACTATAATATAAAATATATAAAAAATGATACCTAATAATTAGTTTTTTAAAAAAAATACATCCTCATCCTAAAATCTGTATAGATATAAAAGTTAGAAAAATCGTGGTCAAAAATCTCAAATAAATACAGATAAATCTGTATATATGGCAACACTGATTCGACTGACAAATGTGGCCGCAGACGTGGCCGCGAACCCCCGCGCATTATGCGGCCAATCCGCTCGACTGGCCGCGCGACCTGGCCGCCTAAATGCGCGGGGGCCCTTAGAAAACTTACTAATGTAGACACAGCTAGATTAATATATTTCAGTTATTTTCACAGCATTATGTCATATGGTATCTTATTGTGGGGAAATGCTGCCGATATTGAAACCATTTTTGTTTTACAAAAGCGAGCGGTGCGTGCAATTTATAATCTTAATTCTAGAGAATCACTAAGAGAACTTTTTAAGGATACTGGGATTCTTACAGTCGCATCGCAGTACATATTTACAAATATAATGTACATTCGTAAAAATATCTGCGATTACGAAAAGAGTGGCGATATCAATAAAAATAAAATGACCACTAGGAATAGACATCACATAATAGTCCCTTATTACAGGCTGCAAAAAGTTCACAAAACTTTTGCAGGTCTTGGTATTCGATTATTTAATAAAATACCTAAAGGCATTCAAGACTTGCCTTTAGAACACTTTAAGTGTCACATTAAAAGTCGGCTAATCTTTAAGGGGTACTATAAAGTTAACGACTATATCTTAGACAAAAATGCTTGGGAATAACTGATCGGTGTTGTTGCTAGTCCGATGCTCTTATTTAAATACTTTTAGAATAATGACAAAGTAATTAGAAATAGTGTTCTTGTTATGTGATATTTATACACAGTATGTGAGAGCATCCTAACGCGTTATTAGTATAACTTTTGAAATGTTCAATTCCTTGGTGCTCGAGTTATCATGCTCACTTAAAGACTCATGGCAGTGGTGGCGTCGTGCGGCGGGTCGTTCTCTTCCCTGCAATATGGTTGAGGAGGGCGATGGCTGCCGCATGCGTCATGCTTGTGAACAGGTGCCGTTGCTGGGGGTCGGTTGGCTTGGGCATTACAAGGTTACTATTGTCAACTATATCTGGCTGATGTTTGGCCCTTTGGAACTATTGCGTGAGTTTGCTCTCACAAATCTGTCTTAAAACCAGTCTTGTACCCAAATGGCGATCTAAAAAGAGCAACTACAGAGTTTCTTGCCGGCTCTTCTCTGTAGAGGTGCATTCCGAACCGGTGGTAGATGGTAAATAATTAATTTTAAATGGTAAATTTTAAATTTTATTTTTTGTTTGACCTGTCAAAAGAGCTCTAATGAGCCAACTTGATTAAATGAGTTTTGATTTTGATTTTGATCCACCGAGGCTAACCAGCAGTGCGCTTTCCGGAACGCGGTCGCCACTCTACGACTTTTCTGCCCCATCGGCCGTCAGTCCTGCAAGCTATGTTCCCTGCCCAATGCTGGTAACCCGGTTTCTTCTGCGTATCTCCTCATTTCCGATTCGATCTCACAGGGAAACTGAGCATAACTCTCTTCATTGCCCGCATACTTTAATGAAATTAATAATTTTAGTAGTTTTTTTTTAATCTACCAACATTTATAAATGAGGTTGAGTACTTTTTGGACTACCCTCGTTACTGTAGAGACTGTCTTGTAGATTTAATTAAATTTAATTTTAATGTTTTTAAGTAATTTTTGCACACCTTTATGGGTAAAATATGGAATTGGACTTACTATAATTTTTTAACCACAATGTATGTACCCATATTCAGCAAATAAAGAATTTGATTTGATTTGTAATTGTACCGAGGTATAGAACGTCTGGAAGGAATGAATAAACTCAAACAACAGTTTATAATGATCACATAATTATATTATAAAATGATTTAATTACAATAAACAGAATAAGTATCATAATGTACCTACACTACGAACAACTTACATTACGCGAAAGCGGACGGGACGTCCCATATTTACAATTTGTACACGAGCGCCATGGGGCGCTGCGAATAAATAGAGCGCGGGCGGACGGCGACGGTCGCCACTAACTTATATTTGACACCGCGACCGCGCGCGTCCCGGCTATGTACACTACAACTGTTCCACGAACTTCGTGAGCTGGTCCTGCGGCGTCATGGGCGGCGGCTGGTCGTCGGGGGGCGCGAGCGCCACGCCCGGCGCGGGGGACTGGCGCAGCAGCAGGAGCTCCGCCGCGCCCGCGCCCCCCACCCCCACCCCGCCCACGCCTGCGGCCCGCGGGCCCGACGCGCCGGGCGCGGGCGGCGACCGGGCCACGCCCCCGAAGCCGTACCTCGGCCGCGCGCCTCCTTGCGCGTAGGCGCCGCGCATGCCCATCATGCCGACGCCTCCCACGGCGCCCACCGCGCCGCCGGCTTGCTTGAACCACCCGCCCATGCCCACCGACACGCCCGACACGCCGCCGACGGACCCTACGCCCGACACACCGCCGACCTGCAACGCAAGGCAGACGTTAGGCTTCTATTACATATGTACATGTCAAACCAGTCACCAAAATGATACCTAATCATGCTGTAACAATATTTATACTCGGTCTACGTTAGCGAGCTAATATAGCGGTCTCTCTGTTGCACTTTCGTATGCAAATGAAAAGAACAAAAAAGGGCTGTAGGCATGTTTGCGCCCCTCCAATTGCACCTCACGGTTGGCCTCAACTTACATTCGTCACGAGGAATATTTATTTTAATATTCCTTAATTATTTTAGGTTCGGTTTTTAATATTGTAGTAAAAAGGACCAATTTAAAGTTGATTTATTCATTAATACTTGACCATTTAAAACGTACAATTGACGTAGCTACTTAAGTCTATCAGTCAATATTTAGATACACGTCCGCACCGTACAAGAGAGGGATGTTAACTGGCTACCCTATTAACTCAACCGGTACGCATGAGTCGCCCTTAACTCTGATCAATTACGTGCTCTCTAACATTTTTAGCTCGATAACGTGAACCGGGTATAATTGATTGAATTTATGGGTTACAAACGTCTATTTGCCGTACTCTTGTCTTTGACAGATTGGACTGGCTGACGCCCCAATCGCATCTTTTATTGCTCAGATAATAATATGATCATTGACTATCGTATCCTTCACTGTGTACAATCTTTTATCAGTCACCCTGTATAAAAGATTTACCCTCTATAATATAGTTTCTATGACGATTATTAAAACTTACATACAAGTTTATTTTTACTATGCGATACATCAAGAAAGTGTTCGAGTAAGAGCTGTACATACTTGTGCCTGCTGCGGCAGCATCTGATGCATCTGCTGCAGCCTCTGTTGCTGCTGCGGCTGCATCATGTGCTGCAGTTGCGGCTGCTGCTGCGGGAGGCCCACGCCCCCCACGCCGCCCACGTTGCCCACGCCGCACACGCCTCCCACGTTGCCCGCCGAGCCCACGCCGCCGACCCCTCCGGGACCGACGCCGCTCGCACTCGCGGCCGCTTGTTGGTTTTGGGCGTTCTGAAATTATAATATGTACCAATGAGTGATTTCAATTTTCGGTGCCTTTTGTAATTACTGTCTACAGCCAAATGAAAGCCAAGTTGACAAAAAAGAACAATTTGTTTACGTTACAATATGAATGCATAAGTATGAAAATTATGTACAAAATTAAAAAAGAAATGCGTTATTTTGATTTATGTGCGTAAGGAGCAGTGAAATTTTTGAACATGTCAATGATGCTGTTACATAATGTAATACCATGTAAATAAAGCTGACTATTATAATAAACTGCCTAACACAACTAAAATAAACGTGAAAAGCAGGTTTTTGAACAAAAAATATCGAAATATCCCACTAGTTTAAGAGAAAATTATGTGACATACACAAAATGACATACATAATTTAAAATATATATTCAACTTCCATGCTGAAACAAGCGATGCCTCAGAATATTGTAGCGCACGAATGTATGTCGGCCTTTAGGAACATGGCAACTCACCTGTCTCTGTTTGATGAAGGCGGCCATAAGCGGTGGATTTGACTTGAGTATGTGTAGTATCTCCTGCTGCTGGTTGTGACTGGTCGGCGAGCGAAGCGTCGCCATGAGCTGCTGCAGCGCCTTCTGATGGACCGCGGGCTGCGTCTGCTGCTGCTGTTGCGGCGCTTGCGCTCGTTGCTGTAACAGCATTACCTTTAAGTTTACATTCATCGTCAATCTAATTATCTCTGTAGTTGGCCAACCCAAGACCAATTTAGTGAGACAAGTAATCATTTGCCAGGTTTCACGCTACCCCTTCTCTCCTCAGCCCGTAAAAGACCGGTCTCCTCCAATTATTGGTTGGCTCACTAAACGGGTCAAGTGTTTGTTGCCTTGCGGCTACTAGGTCGCCGTACCTGCTGCAGCTGGTGCGGCTGGTGGGGCTGCAGCGGCTGGTGCGGCGCGTGGCCCGGCAGCGGCGCGTGCTGCGCGTGGTGCGGCAGGCGCTGGTGGTGCGGCGCGTGGTGCAGCGGCGGGGGCGCCCGGTAGCGCGGGGGCCAGTCGGCGCGGGCGCCCCCAGCCGCCGGCCCACCTGCCGCCCCGGTCGGCCCCGCGCCGCCCGGGGGGCCCATGCCGCCCTGCTTGCCGTACGACGGCGCCTGCTGCCGCGCCGCTTCTTCTTGCACCTGTGCAACGAAAGGTACGCGTTATGAGCACCTTTAATTGTCCGAGAGGTATTTATTGAGATAATTATAGGCTGGCAGACATTTTGAGCAATTCTGACATGGTACACTTCCGTGCAAAATAACAACCGATTCAATATATTATGTTATGATTTGTATCTATATTATGATGTAAATAATTGCACAGAAATATAACAACAATTCGAATTCGTTAATTGAATTATCAAACAAAAGCAAAGAATGTGGGCAGAAACATGTGCATAAAAATATTGGACGCTTGCGGTTCCAAAATGCTACGCTGACCGTCTATGGCATGCGTGTTTTGCCAATGTTTTGGTACAGAATGTCACCAACCGAAACCATCCCGAGGGTGTCGTAAAAGGCGACTAAAGGAACGCAAGAGGCAAATCGCCTAGCCACAAGAGAAGGAAACAACACGCCCGACCCGGTAATGACCCACGTCATTAATGGGCTGAAGCGACGATATTGAATAGGCAATTTTGGCCAGTTAAACGCAACGCACCTGCTGCAGCGCCTTCTGCACGTTGTGCGGCAGCGCGTGCGTGGCCGCGGCGGGCTTGGAGGGCGGCGGCGAGGCCAGCGACGGCGTGGGCGGCGAGGCGGGCCCCGTGGCCGCGCGCGTGTTCATGGCCGCCATGCGCCGCCGCAGCAGCTTGGCCTGCTGCACGCGCTGCTGCACCTGCTGCTGCTTCAGCTTCTGCTTGATGCTGCTGCAGAAGGGCACGGAGCACTTGGTCTCCTGGCAGTGCTTGGCGTGGTAGCAGCACAGCGCGATGAGCTGCTTGCAGATGGGGCAGTCGCCCTTGGTCTTGCGCCGGCAGTTCTTGGTGTGCGTGACCACGCGCTTCATCTTCTGGCACGAGGGCAGGCGGCAGTTGGCGTCGCGGCACTGGCACGCGTGCACCAGCGACTGGATGCAGCGCTGGATGGACAGCTTGCGCGCCTCCTGCGGGTTGGCCTGCTTCATGTCGCCCGGGGAGGAGCCCACGTCGATGTCCAGGCCCAGCTTCTCCATCTTGTGCGGGTGGCCCTCCTTGTCGTAGCAGGGCACGCACAGGTCGAAGTCGTCGCACACGGTGCAGTGGTACCGCGTCTCCACGTGCGACTTGCAGCTGTTGCAGGTGTACACGAACTTGTCCTGGCCCTGGTTGTGCAGCTCGTACAGCATGCACAGCGTGGAGAACCTCGCGCGCCGCATGGACGAGAACTCGTAGTGGCGGTCGCGGGCCATCGTCAGGAACGCGTCGCGCCCGTCCATGAGGTCGCAGTTGATTAGCGGGTCCGGGTCTTGGATGGGCTGTTGGGAGACAATGAGATTCATGTTTATTTCGGGGGTAGATAGGTGTAACCTTGGGAAGAGTTTGGAGATAACACTCAATATTGCAAGCCCTACATTTTGGATGTAACAGGCAGTACAACTCACCGCTAAGCTAGCTGCTGACTGTGCGGAATGTAGCCTAATAACGAAGAAAACCTCCTTATGCTTTTCCATGGTGGCAAATATTTTTGCACTGAGATCACTGCCCTGCTGCTGGTCGCTCTGCTTCTTACTGTTCTTCCTCTGAGCGGCCTTCGACTTGTTCGATTTCTTCGCCTTCTTCTGTCCTTTCTTCTTGCCGTCGGGGCCTTGCTCGTTTTCCTCTGACGACTGGAATATCTAAAAAACATGTTAGAAAACTATCTCACAAGGTTGCCCAAGCGAATGAATGTTAGAAATAACAATTGTGGGTGCGAAACTTACAACAACATTGCAATGTTAATAGAATCGTCTTGACATAGATTTGGCTTTATACTAATTATTTGTATTTGCATAGTTTCCTTATGTGGGAAATGATTGCGATATACAGGGTGTAACCAAAACCCTATAGTTATTCGAAGTTAAGGCACAGAGTTAATCAAAATTAGCTGTTCTGCATTTAAAATGTTTTTCTGAACCTGGCTTTTTTTATTCAACACAGGTTCCCATGGAATTCAAACATCTAGCTATCATTGTTATAATACTATACTAAAAGCGCAAAGCAGGAAGAATTTCGTACAATGACCTCTTTACCTACTGACAATGGTCACAAACATTTTTGTATTAGGTGAGCTTTACATAAAATGTTTGAAGGAACTTATTAAATAAATTGTTATTATAAATTTTTTATTTAGATTTTATATTAAAACAGCTTGAAAAATCTAGTTACAATTACTAATTCGGCAGAAATTAAAAAAATCAGAATCTGATTCCTCTGTATCGGAGTTACTGCTTTCCGACGACGTCTCGCTGTCACATATATTACAAAAGAATCAACAGTTTTGTCTACATTATCATCTGGTCTATCTAATTCCGATTCCTCCGGATTAAGGCCTCTGTATCAGTAGTCCTACTAATCCTTTTGATAAGGAAAGTGGGTTTTTCTTACACCCCGTACTTTCCCCGTATTTTCCTCAGAGCCATTGAAATTATTACAAAATATTTGACCAAATGATGCATGTACAAATATGCTAATATGAACACCAATATTAAAATGTGGTTTAGTGAATCGGTACACACAACAACTATTATTTACAGTACATTACCGTCAACTATGCGTATTTTTAAAGCTGAGGTAATTATATTAGCCGACAAACAACATGAGCACAAACTGTTATGTGGGATAAAGTTTGCGCATATGCGTCGCCTCCCTACTCCACATATAAAAAATGACATATAAAAAGACAAGCTCACTGAGTTTCTTTCGCCAGGTCTCCTCAGTAGGTCCCGCGTTCCAACCTGGCGATAGTTTAAAAATTGTAAACGCCAGAATTGATTGAAATAAAGCGTTTTTCTATTCCAATGACACACAATATGGAAAACAGTGCAATCTATGTCATGTTTAGTAGTTTGCCGGCTAGTATTCCATCCTAAGGGTGTCACCACCCCATTCCATCCTAAGGGTGTCACCACCCCATTCCATCCTAAGAGTGTCGTAAGAGCCGACGAAAGGAAATGACACGGCCGAAAATCTAGCCGCAAGAGAAGGAAAACTTGATACGAAACCCAGTGCCAACCCGTCTGGTCCGCGTGGCACAGTAGACTAATTACCCTCCCTGTGATGGGAGGAGGGCCGACTCAGCAGTGGGTCATTTATGGGCTTAGTAGTAGTAGTAGTAGTAGTATACAAGGTGCATTATCAGTGTGCGGTTAGTTGACGCCATTACCAAGTAGTAGATACTGACCACTGCCTCGGCGGCTTCAGCCTGTTTCCTCTTCTCCTCCTCCTCCTGGACGAGCTCCTTGATAGACTCTTCTAGAACGTTCGGCCAGAAGTCGCCCTCGAAGTACGGCAGCTCAGCCGCCGACGAGATATTGTCCTCCATCGCTTGCTTGAGTATATCTTTGTAGTCTAATATTATCCTTTCTATAATTCCTTTATCTAACATTTTCTTGTACCACTCTTGCAGGCGCTTTGGCTTTGGTATCCTTTGTTCGGGCGGGTGACAGTGGAATATGTAGTCGTCGCCTTCGGAGGGCGGACACGCCCAGATGTGTGCCATCGTGTAGCCTAACTGTTTGGCGTAGTCTAAATAACCTAATAGGATTTCGTGGTACACGGCCGTCCGGTACTGACTGGGCTGGAAGAAGTGCACCGAATCTAGATACGCGATGTACACCCGCCTCGTGTTCGGTGAAGGACTTTCACTGCCGTATTCCTAAAATAAAAAGTCAAATTAATTTCCATATACTTAAAAGTCTAGGGGTTGGATGCGCCGCCTTGGATCAGGGGCTCCTGGGTTCGGTTCCTGGGCCGGGCAAGTTTCGATGTGTAAACTAAGGTACTGAGGTACTTTCTTTGAGTCTGGGTGTCATTTGTGTTCGTGATTATAGTTACGTATTATTATAGTGCAAGGGTTACGTATTTTTTTTAAAGTAGAACGTACCCTAGGGCACAGCAAGCCTTCGGTCGCGACTGCCATTCCGCCATAATATGGCAGTCATTACACATACAGTCCGCGCCAATCTTTATGGCCGCTCTGAATATAGCCGTCGTCGGTACGAACTTGCACATGCGCATTGCGGTGTGAGTAGCTCACTCACACCGCGGGGTGCCCTGCCCCCACCCCCCGTGCGTACGTCCCGCTGATACCCCATTTTGTGTTATGTGCAGCGTAATGCGGCTACATTCAGTGCGGCCATAAAGTTTGGCAAGAACTGTAGTTAGTACCGTGAAAACTGACAACTAGACCAGTTGTCTGTTTTCACCATTTAGTTAACCATATAATTAACGGTGGGCCCACTAGATCGCCGAAGGCAATAAATACATTTTAGTGTGTAGGCCATGTGCGTTTTTGGGAATTCCCTTGTCGATGCAGCAGTTTTTATTTTTTTTGCCATTGGTGGCAAACGAGCTATCGGCCCACCTGATGGAAAGTGGTTACCGCCGCCCAATGGACTTTGGCAGTGCCAGGGGCACAGCCAAGCCGTTGCTAACCGTGAAGTTAACGCTCTCTTTAAACCTCGTTTAAAGGAGAAATCATTTAAAAAGGAATAAAAATCAAGTCTTACTATTCGCATACTGCAAGCCCCAATCGTTTAAAAAGTGCGGCCGCAACGAGGTATCAGTATTGGCGAAACCATAATGTGTAATTACTATAAAAGTATGTACGAGAATATTAATTGCATCTTAAATTTTTTAGTTTCAAACATGAAATAAGGTCAGTATGTGTATAGCATCCTAACTAAGATTATTAACTAAACAAACTAAAGCCGAACGTCCACCTTTGCGTCAACGCTTTGCGCCATCAGTTGAACCAGTTTTTCGTACATGTGCGTCCACCGACAATGAACTAACATGTATGAAACTGGCTCAACTATGCAAGCTAAACTAAACTAACTTATTTTAGCTGGCGGTGGACGTTCAGCTTAACTCTATTGGTCCTAGTAATAATTACAGATTACGCCAATTTACTTGAGCAATCGATTTTTCCGTCGCAATGGCGACTGGTTTATGACTTGCGCGATTACGGAACTTTGTGTTCAAGTTATTTGGCGTAGACCCGTAGCGATATGGGAAGTGCGATATATGTCAACACCCACCTGTACATGCATTCCGAAGAAACACACGTCGATACCATCGATTTCTTCAAATGCAAACAATGCTTTCGCCCGATACGGGAATTCTGCGCACAACTCGCCGGACTCTACGAATCTCGACTTCATTCCGGGTTTTACATCCACAATCTAAAACAAACATGATTATTATCCATATGTTTATCAATTTAAATATTGCTGAAAATATATGTCCAGAAACGTTTTAGTTATAAGCTAAAACCTTTCTGTTTTCTTTCCATAGTGATTTTTTCTCGCCGTTTACGTTTTAGGTCCGTGGGGGGAGGCCGAAGACATTTGATAATTTGATAGTCTGTCACATGGATAGTATTATTGTTTGTTACACTAGTTCCGTTTTGAGCAAGTAAAAAATAATATGATTATCAGTTTTTAAACTAGGTTATATTAGTCTTCCTGCATATTGCGTTTCTGACTCTCGAGCAAACTACTTTCTTGTTTTGACGATGCAATAAACGACACTGCAAACTGTACCTTGTCCGAGGACGCGACCACCCTGATATGCACGTCGCCCGCGCCAGCCTCTTTCTTCTTCAGGAAATTGTTGATTCTCGTCTCAATATAAATGCCAAGCTTGGTGGTGGGTAGCTTCCTCGCCGAGAACTTGTTGTCTTTCCGTTTGGCCCCCTTCTTCTTGAGACAGTTCTCGCAGCAGTAGCCCTGGGGCCAGATGTGGTCGTGGTGCAGCACGCAGATCTGATGCTGCTTGCGGCCGCAGTCCAGGCACACCACGAACGGCTCTTGCTCCAGGTGGTTGTTCTTCATCTCCTTGAACTGGTCCTTTTTTATTGCGCTGAAATACACCATAGAGTCATTCAAAACGCCAATGAGCTCTTTCTATCTATATTATTAAAATATAAATTATGGGATATACAAACTTCACAAATATTTTATTTTAGTCCACAATTG
Organism: Clostera curtula; assembly: GCA_905475355.2. Classification (NCBI taxonomy): domain Eukaryota; kingdom Metazoa; phylum Arthropoda; class Insecta; order Lepidoptera; family Notodontidae; genus Clostera; species Clostera curtula. The sequence continues at coordinate 16,299,992 of FR997802.1, forward strand.
ACCCACTGTTGTGTCAGGCTTCCATTATGATGGTGGGAAAATGCATGCCACGCCAGTCAGACGTATTATATAGATACAGGGCTCATATCAAGGTTTCCTGCGGCCAGATACTTTCGTATATAACTAACTTCCTCAGTGCGTTAACGAAGTTAACGCCTGCGGTAATGAAGTTTTAAAAAGATTGTAACGAAATAAGAATAGCATACTCACGTTTGCGACTGCAAGGGATCGTCGCCGAGCGTGACGGTGTCGCCCTGGATGTCGTTGAAGCATTTCTGGCAGAAGGTGTATCTATCGGACACAACCCCATACGCTTTAAGACTTTACTCAAAACGTCCGAGTAGCGGTAGTGATGTGAAGCGAGCGTGTACAGGAACGTTTTGTGTGCAGGCAAGGACGTGCGTGGGGAGCGAAAAAAAAATTAGTAAGCAATGAGAACATAAAAAGGGGTTAATTGTTAGACAGTGGCACAGTGGGCGGAGCGCATGGGTCACCATAGCCCGCGGCATGAGAGGACGAGTCTCGAGCTGCGAAGAGGCTTTCATTGGCTGCAATGGCTATTGCCATGTCGAACGGTTCACTATTAAATTTACTTTGACTGAATACATTATTAGAACACGAACCGTCACTTGGAACCAAATAGATATTTTAACAAAGTCTCAACGACCCAACCCGGTGGAGTTGATAATGCCGTCTAAGAGTAATCGCACAGTTGTACGCCCCAAACGAATCGACGTGAAGGCCGCGCACACGATACGGGTGATTCGACGCGGACTAGTGTGCGACTTCATACATAGACTTCTAATATTCTTTTCGTTGGGCTCATACAGATGTGCGATCACCTTTAAACGTACGTATTCTAGATCTTTGCTGATGCAGTAGTGTAAACATGAAAACCTCTTTGCACAATATAATTAAATCGCCATAGTATACACTGTTTTCAACCATAGCAAAGCAATTATATCAACGAGACGATATTTTAAAAGTTTGTAATCGAATATATTTTAAATAATTACAAACTTTTTTATAGTACAATCCTTAGACATAATCAATTGAAGGTTTGTAAAGCGGCTGCCATATTAATCATATTTTAGAGACATAGTACAGTAATTCATATATGTATTGTAAAACGTCCTCTATTATACTTGCAATATAGACCTGCATGTAAAGGATAAATGTAGTGCCTTTTAAACGGTCGACGGTATATCACCTTGATCAAAGAACTAACTGCTAATCATTTTACAATCACTTCATTGACATGTCTAAGTAAATAAGAGCTAGAAACAAACATTTTCTCGACTCAAATAGTTTTTTTCAAAAACATACAATTATGGTACAACTATAAGCGACAACATTACACATGAAGATCGATACAACACAGGATTTGACACAATTCATAAGGGCACACAATTAATTTTTATGAAAACATTTGTGTTGTGTCAACATGTTATTTCAATTGAATCGGATCTATAAAACCAGTCTTTCGAGTGACAATCAGATTTGTCGTGGGTGTGGAAAACCGCGTATCTAAATAAGAATTTATCAAAAAAATATTGGTCAGAAACATAAGTCGGGAATATACTGAGTTTGGTGGGATCCAGGTTTAATCTTGCTTTACTTAAATCTTGTTTTTAGCATTCAAAAGAGCAATATGGAGTTTCTCGCCATGGAGATCTTCTCTGTGGAATGGCATTCCGAACCGGTGGTATAGATTAAATTGTTAATTATTTTTGTTTTTCATTTTGTCGTTTCGGCTCATAAATGACCCACTACCGAGTCGGCCCTCCTCCAAATTCATGGAGGGTACAGCCTACTGTGCCACGCTGGCAGGACGGGCTGGCACAGAATTGGTATCAAGGTTTCCTCCTCATAAGGCTATAAAAAACATTTTCATTTAGCACAGACTAGAAAACAGCCCAATGGAGCTGGCAGCTTGTGGTTTTAAATTAAATAAATAACATGAAATCACAAATAGCTACTCGTCGATCTCTTAACATCCTAAGTCTGTTTTGAGCTAATCTTGTCTCGCAAGTTTCTCAAATTATAAATGGTATTATTTGAGAAAAATAATTTGAGCATTTTGAATTTCCAATAACAGTATCAAATGCGCGATATTACGTTTAAGTCGGTATAAATCGAGATTCACAACAGCGACATTCTGGCGGCATTCCGACCTCATATTTGAATCGTGCACGATGACGTTTTGGAGGGGAATGTTAAATTTGCGTTGCGCTCAATATTCTAAAGTTGCACCGTTGAAATTCAATGAGGAACCTAAATAAACATTTCGATATTTCTCGGTTCCTCCTGTCTCGACATAAATTAGAATATTCTATTCTATAGGACATTTTGATATAATTTTAAAAACCGAAATGCTTCTTTCGATATGCTCTATGCCTTCGGATGGATAGCCATCGGATGGAGAGGGTTTTTGTTACACCCTGTATATCATTACGTAATTACCCAAAAGTGCGGAGCAATTAGCGCAAATGTCAAAGTCAGTCAAGACCGGCAAGATCTTTAAAATATTTTTTTAGGATTCGCCACCAAATTCGCTATGTTTAGCAGTCAAAGTGTCAGTTGTCGGGTCAGTTCGCGTAATGTCGTGCATTCGAGCTCAAATTCCTTTGTTCACTGATGAATGAGTAATGCCGAAGCTCGTGTTACGTTACAGCAAGCTTGACTAAAATTCTTATTGTAACCACTATACATTATAAATTCGGAGTAACTGCATATGAATTCCCACACATCGTATAACATTTAGATTAAGCGCTATTTACTGGTGACAAAGAATTCAAGTGCCTGTTCTGAAACGATATGATTGATATGCAGCAAGCCATTTTATATTAAATTAATTTGAATTTATACGGAATCAACAAGTATACAACACGTAGATGGCGTATTCGTCGCCTATCACGACTACACAGTGGAAGAGAGAGAGAGAGAGAGAGACAGACAGAGACACATTTGGAACGGATATGAAATTTACGCTGTCGTATTCGTTAGGTTTAATAGAGTAGATTTGAATTAACTATGTTTTATCGATTTTAGGGAAGTTTCATTGTAATCATTTTCCTGGTAATTTAGTCTATTAATAAACCAACTTTTCCATTGGTGATAGACAATGCAGTTAACATCGGCCCGGCCAAATTAAATTCACGAACCGTATAATTTAATAGCACACTATACTATACACATACGAAAGCATTAAGAATCGGACTGATTCTTCAGTTATGATATTTAAGTGGCGGACATGAGAGAGGTTGTAAATTTATAGTAAGAATACCCACGTCCGGGTAGAGGTACAGAGACAACAATTAGCTGATTGTAGATATGTCAGACTCACTTTGTTTGCTTATGAGTTGTGATACTAACACTTGCCTATGGACTACACTTTAGGTTATGCGAATTATTAATGCAACAGATACAGCAAAAGCAGCATGTAGATTTGATCGAATGTTTACCAAATTAACTTTACACAAGTGTTGGTGAATAATGCTGAATAATCAATACAAATTAATCAATTTAAAAATGTCTGATCAAATACTCATTCATCAAGAGTAGGAGGTTGTATATGTAAATAGAGGCGACGTCTATTAAGAGAGTAGGTATTTTCTCGTCATGTAGCTAACGCTTGTCGTCTGGAAGAAATCGCCTAGTGCGATAAGACTGTCCACATCCTGTACAATAGTTTGTGTATTTGACATTTTAACATTTTTATTATTGGTGTACAAAAAAGAGTATTCTATTCTATCGTGGATGTCGGCATAAATTTAGAAGATGGTATATTTTACACTAACAAGTAAAAAATCCAGATGTAGCTGGCCATTATTGTAATTTAATAAAACAATGTAATCATATCAATTTTTTACTTCCACTATGGTTTACATTGCCGTTTGCCCATACAACATTTTGTGAAGTCTATTTCTTTTCTACCGACTTTAAGAATGAAGAGATTCTCAATTCGGTTGTATGTTTTTTTGTGTGTTCCTTAGGAACATTTCTATTTGCACCACTAATGCGCGTAAATGAATTAATTATATGGATAAGTGACAAGTAAATACTTAAATCTATTCCAAAGATCCTCCTACAAGTTCATAGACAAGACATGATCATATACCTCTTGTCTATGGTAAGAATTATAATCAAGCAGTAAAATCCGATTCTATAAAACTAGCCGTGTACAAAAAGGATGACTGTACTATAGTTGCCAAATATGTATTAAAAACATGATTACATTTTCGATGTGTGTTACTGTTTGACTTTACCGTTTGATTAGAAAGTACAGAGCATGGACGTATAAAAAAAGGCGGACGGAACTCTGGCTAAGACAAAAGTGAGACGCCAAAATGGCGGCTGCTCTGTATGTGTGAGTTAATTTTGGGGTTGCCAAGGTACACAAAATTTTGCAATAAAAACATGGTTAATATATAAAAAAAAATTCGAAATTGTTATGTTTAACTTTAACATCCTAAATGCTGAGTATTTTTTTTATAATAATGTCTTTTACTTTGAGAGGTTTTTGAAATTTCCTCTAATTTCGAGATGTGTTGAAAACGATTCTAAATTAAAAGAAATGCTTTCATTACCAAAAATTTTTTTATGATACGATATTTATGTTGCCTAACTATAATTATAATTTATTGCGCACCTCTTGAGAAGCACTGGTATTAAATGGTACAGTAACAGTTTATTCCTCTGCCACGTGTCTTGTCTCAGACAATTATTAAAACAAAATAAAGCACTGAGGATTAAAATAATGTATGAATATTTTTACGATTCGACGACACGGTTGGCGCAGTGGTTGAGCGATCGACTGCTGCGCAGCATGTCGCGGGTTCGATCCCCGCACGGAAGAAATATTTGTACGACCTACAAGTATTTGTCCCGGGTCTGGGTGTTTTTCTATCTATAATATGTATGTTTTAAAAAAAATGTATTTAAGTAGTTTATCATCTATCTCGTTACCATAAAACAAGCATGAAGTTGCTTAGCTTGGGACGAGATGGCGGTGTGTGAAATGTCCAAGGATATTTATTATTATTATATACCGACACAATAGCTACAATGTACATTTAAATTTTGAAAAAATAAGCGGCATAGTTTCATTTTTTTTTTGTATTATCCATGTCTTGGTAGATTGCTAATTTACCTTTTAAGGTACTGCATAAGTAACAACACGCCGGAGTCCTCCTTTAGTTGTTTATAAGTCATCCGCATCAAAATGTATACTGCAAATGACACTGTATTTGTTTGGAATCCAATCGTTTTCACCATTACAATTTCTACTAAGTAATTTTAATTCAATCATTTCTCCATACTTAATTTTCCTTAGAAAATCTAGCAAAAGGAATATAAAATAAAATACCCAGTAGTAACTATTAAATAATTAACCATAATAATATATAGATTTTTATAATAAACGAAAAATTGCCCACATTTCGGTTAATTTGCACACGTGAATATTGGCAACACTGAACTTAAAATTAATTGTTTTATTCTAGCAAATACAAATTGATTTTAATGTATATAATATGGAAATAAGTGATTGAATTATTCATTTACGTATGAAACGTGATTCCTGGATTGTTTTTCTTTCGGTCACTACGGTTTTTACACTATTTTACCACGCAAGACATGATTTATAGTTTTTATTTATTCGCCGCATATTGCGTCTTTAAGCATCGATGTTCACGCGCGTAATGGCCGACTAATGTGTGAAAGTGTGCGTGCTGGCCTGTACATATAGCTGATCTGGCCGACTATGATGTCACAGTTTTTAGTTAGCGAGACTCTGTCCGACTTTTTTTATACGTCCATGGTACAGAGTTAATCAAGTGTTAGTGTACGAGACGTTGCAGTCGCGTCTACATTTATATTGGAGTACATGGGTGAATAATAAATAACCAGTTACACTTTTCGTCATATCCTACTTGTATAACAATTTTGAATGTCTCGACTATTGCAGCAATTTAAAAATGGTTATTTCGTGTTAAAAAATGAAGCAGCGACATCTATTTGCAAAATCGGAACTAACCCAAATATTTGTCAATGCAAACGAGATGAAGTTTAATACAGTATCAGGGTAAAAAATTACAAGTTATGAAATACAATGTGACAGAACAATTAGATAATTCCTTCATACCAACCATTTGTAAATTTTAATACCGGGTTTTAAATCGTCCAAAGCGACATATTATTAAACAAGCTTTAAAAGATTGTTTGCCGCGGGTTATGACGTCACCACTTTTCATTTAGAAGGTGGCACGGTTGGTTTCACACCTTTTTACTATGAAGTTAGGATCTGTGTAAAGGCAAGCGCAGCTGCGGCCAGGAGATACTAAATAATAAAAACAATGAACTGTTTTCTCTAATAAGATTGCAAATATATGTATCAACCTGAGCAAATACAACTGCAATGTCTCAAAGGATACAATGGAAAAAGAAATCAAAGCTGGGGCCACAATATCTCACTTCAAATTTCCAAGGAATGTAGACCACCCAGAATAAAATATTTATAGACAGCCAGTTTGAAAGAAGTTTCTAGATATTCCCATGAAACACGATATTGTGACACATAACATATCATTGGTCACTTAATTTCTAAAATTATAATTGTTGGTACTCATTATAACCCTTGTCTTGGTAAGTTGTAAATTTTCTAATTTAATTTATTTTTAAATAATGATTTGAATTTAAATCATAGTACTAATGCAGGAAACTACAAAGTCGAATAGACTGCGTAACCATGCCAAGACAAGAATGCAAAACATGTAATAACGACTTAAAATCACAAGTGTATATTTCATAGAGTATTTAAATGAGAAAAGACACAATCGTTTGGAATTCAACAGCTCACCGCCGTTTCTTTCACAAAAAACCACTTAATACAAGAATAACTGACGATTAGAGAAAAACACAAAATGTTAAGTGTGTAGAATAGAGTAGGCGCTATAAAATATCAACCGATTGTCTCCTTTGGTGTGATTTGTGTGTGAGACTCACCTGTTCTGGTAGCTGAAGTACTTGGCGTCCCTCGGAATAGTGCAGAGCTGCTTGCCATAACAGCATAGCACCTGCGGGTTGAATGTGTATTTGCGGCCGCAGCAGTAGCCCAGGCTCGCCATCACCGGGTCGATCTCCACTTCGAACACCTCCGATAACTGCGCAGTAAAAAATCACTACTATAGCTTTTATGAATTTTGTTATAAGGGTGAGTTTACTGTAACAGTATGTTAAAGCTTTGTTTCCAACCCAACAGGTATTTACTAGCATCATAAACAGAGAGAGTTAGAGAGAGAGCGCGAAAGAGATTGAGAACCTCATTGTTATTGCAGAAAACCCGACTCGGGAGCGGGTCTACTGACATGACAAATCAATAAAATAAATGTTACAAAAACTATCTCAGCAAGATATAGTTTCGTGTGGACTACAGCTATTGCAATTTTAATAAAAAACGGCATCAATGGGCTCAGAATGAAGAAAGGCAATAATTGAAAAATCAACTCACCTTTGTACAATATCTATAAACTCTGGAATTCTTTCTATTGTACAGCCACGCGTTCTCGAACATCAGCCACACATCATCAACATACTCCCATGGATCTCTATACTCTCCGTGGTCCAACTTCATCTTAATGGTAGACAAGTCAATGGGCTTGGTGATAATATCAAAATAATCGGGGATGCCGAGCGTCTGCGCGTCCACTGGCTGTCTGAACGGCAACGACTCTGGTTCTTGTCGGAATAATTTCTCTAATGTCGGCATTAACGCTACTCGGAGTTCGTCGGGTTTGAATACGAAAGTCCTTCGAGCTCCGCGCTCGCCCGTCGTGGATTCGGAGCCTACGCTGGTCTCGCCGGGCTCCTCTTTCACCTCCTGCTTGACTTCTTGCTTGATCTCAGTCTTGACGCTGAAGTCAGGCCGATCGGTGGCGTCGTTGCCGGTCGGTTGCTCGTCCCGCATGCCTTTGCCTCCGCAGTCTTCTTCTGGCTCCTCTTTCACTCGCACGTCTTCGCTAGGCTCTTGTTTGACTCGGACGTCCTCTTGCGCGGGGCTGCGTACGTAATAAAACATTGTGAGAATCATTCTAGATAACCCAGGTAGGACCTTACGTAGTTACAGAAGTAATAAGAGAAAGGTTGCCGCAACAGTTGCCTGTGTGCATCAGCATTATTATCTCGAAACATAATAAACCCTCCACAGACTCCAGCTACCTCCAGTGACGTAGTGAATCATAAAAAAAAATATTGAAATAATGAAACAGCATTAACCAAATACGGTGTACGTATATAAACAGTGTAGAACATATCCATCCTGTGCAATAGTCGATTTTTGGTCTTTGGAAATGATTGGCGGAGAAAGGTGTAAGCTACGCGATTGGTTGATGACATGCAGGAACTTTTCGTACCAGGGCGTTATTGGTTCTCGATTATTTCCGGACGGACATAGGATTATCTTTTCGCACCACGGGTGGTGAAACTTGATGTTTCGGGACTAGGCTATATTCGTTTTATAAAGAGGAGATATTTGTATATATGTTTGGAACGAATACACTCAATAACTACGGAATGGACATCACAATGACCTAGGCTAGATGCGTGATAGTCACGAAGAGAGCAGTGGTTGGTAGAGCTACCTGGCCTCCGCCGAGTGGTGGTGCTGCAGCGCGGGCAGCAGCGAGTGCGGCGCGCGGCGCGGCAAGGGGGGCTCGGAGTGCGCCAGCGGGGTGGCCGGCGTGCCCGGGGCGGGGCCCACGCTGCCCACGCCGCCCACGCTGCCCATGCCGCCCACGCTGCCCACGCCCACCGAGCCCGTGGGCCCCCCGGGCGCGGGCGACGCCTCGCCCCTGGCGAAGGCCGCGGCGTGGTTGACGTAGGGGCTCTGCGCGGCCCCCGAGCGCAGCTTCTCGGCGTGGCCGGGCGAGGCCAGCGGCGCGGGCCCGTTGGACGCGAGCGGGTACTGCGGCGCGGGCGACTGCATGGGCTGCCCGAACGGGGACATGGCCACGGGCGGGCCCACGCTGCCGATGTTCACCGTGCCGCCGTTGGGAGTCTGCGGCATCTGTGCAAAAGGTGACTCAACGACTCGAAATCTAAGTCGTTTCGTGGCATATCTTTAGTGATAAAGGAACAATTTTAATAGATACCCTTCCAAGTGAAAGTAACCAATAAAATATGCTCCCATTTGAATTCACTCATTATACAATTGACTTTATCCATCGGGTACTATTCCATTCATGTCACCTATTCAGTGGAAAAGGACTTATTAACCAAAAGACTCACCTGATTAGGACTAGGCCCGGGTGGTCCCACTAGGTTATTTTGGAAGGACATCCTATTTGCTGACATAGGGAGACCCAGTCCAGGGGATGGTATCCTCATTGCCGGCAACTGGGGCTGTGACCCCATAGCCGGCAATGAAGGTCGTGTTAGGGGTCCGCCCACTCCGGTGGGCCGTTGTGCGCCCACCCCACCCAACACGCCACCCCCTGACATCACGCCCACGGGTTGCTGTTGCTGTAACTGTTGCTGCTGTTGGAAAAAATATAAAATTCATTTAAAATGCTTCGAATCCTACTAATATTATAATTCTGAAAGTGACTGAATAACTAACTGGATTCCATCATAAGTGGCAATTTGAAAATATTGTTACATCGCGTTAAAAAATTAATAAGCGACATATATTTGCAAAAATAGGAACTAACCTAATATAAAGTCAACACAGACGAAGTCGCAAGTAAATACTACTGTGTACAATATGGGTGTATAATATAAAGAAAGGGTATGCGCCAAGAGCTTGCTTACTTGTTGCTGCTGATGTTGCGCAGCCTGTTGCTGTTGCGCCTGCAACTGTTGCTGCTCCTTCCTCTTCTGTCTTTTCTCTTCCAACTCTTTCTGTATCTTGTAAATCTTCTCTGCTAGTAAATGGTAGTACTCTGACCGTGTGCTGGCCATTTCGTACATGTCGCCTTCTACTTTCCGCGCGTACGCAACCAGATTATGCATTCGTTTGTCTAGCATTGCTGTGGGGTCTGGAGTAGGGAATATTGCTTGCACCCTGGGACAAAACACAAGCTTCGAAACTATTTTTCTTTAACCACTAGGGTGTCGTTTGATGGTAAGTGGTTACCATAACCTATGGATGTTAATAGCACTGGAGGTGCTACTCATATATCACCCATAGATGATGATGATGTTATTTGAACATGGGTTTCACCCTCAAACTTCTCCGCCAATGAAACACAAAAATTTAATACTACCAATCAAGGTCATTGTTCAAGTTTTTCGCTCGCTGATATACTTTATTATCATTCACATCTCAGCTTACAACTATTGAATCGTGCTATTAGGAAATCAGTCTATGTCGTGCTGGCTGTATGTGTTCGCAAGGAATATTCGACTCTATTAAAATTATAATAAGACTTACAATTTATGGACGAGGTGGTTCCTGAGATCAGCCGTGATTGATTGGTGCCACTCCTTGGTCCCCGACACGGGATTGGCGGTCACGGTACCGCCTGGCAACTGCAGCCCACTTGCACCCATCTAAACAAATTGATGACAATCTCAATGGAATATCTTTCTGTTTAACAATGTGTTCACTGCTGAGCATAGGACTTCCTCACCATTAATTACGAATCCATCTAGCATCAAGCTATTTCAATTTAGTGTGACTAAATTACATTTTATAAATTTGGACTCATCTCAAATTGATTCAGTAGGTTGCTATACAGAGAAGAGCCGTCAAGGAATTTAAAAATATATATTAGAAATTTTCATTATCTAGAAAGATGAAATATTATCTTTTAATTAACAACTTTTTTACTTTTTGTGAGAGCAACACAAGTGTAGTACAGTCGAAATTTGCTAACAGCTGTGCTGTGAAACTGGATTTCACAAGTCTTGATTTGCTCAATTCACACTTTGTTTCAGTCTCCATACAGAGGGGTTGTTCTCTCATTTCCAAGCCAATTTCATTGGGAGTGGGTAGCCACTCCGGTAACAGTCTACCCGATTTTTTTGTATTTACACGGAGTGAGTCCTGCGCATTAATAGCTGGATCCACACCGGACGATCCATCGTGCTCCGATCGCGCGCGGCAGGTCGCGATCCAAATGTGCATCTACAATCCAAAAGGGATTGTTCAGTGTAGACCCAGCTAATTACATTCTGCACCGTCGTCGTCAGGGAGTTGGGCCGATAAAAACTCAGTAAGGCGTGAGAAAGATAGTAAAGAATCAGAACGATAATTACCAGGCTACTCACCAACTGCTGCTGCTGCTGCTGCAGGTCCGGTTGCGAGAACAGCGGCTGCATGGGCGGCGGCTGCTGCTGCAGCGAATCCGCGCCGCGCACGGCCATGCGGGCCAGGGGCGCCCGCTGGAAGCCGCCCGCCATGCCCCCGGGCCCCACGCCGCCCGGCCCGCCCACGCCCGCCGCCACCGACGTCGGGCACGCGATGCCGAGCGCCTCGTACGCCCGCTTCATGTCCGCGCCCTGACACATTCATTGAGCCTCATTTAGAGCCACCCTTGTTTACTTTAAGAGTAACTAGAGTTGCACTTATTTGCTGTTAGAGTAAGTGGTGTTGCACTTGTTTACTATAAGATTAAGTAGGGTTGCACTTATTTGCTGTTACAGTGAGTAGTGGTGCACTTGTTTACTATAAGAGTAAGTAGGGTTGCACTTATTTGCTGTTAGAGTGAGTAGTGGTGCACTTGTTTACTATAAGAGTAAGTAGGGTTGCACTTATTTGCTGTTAGAGTGAGTGGTGATGCACTTGTTTACTATAAGAGTAAGTAGACTTGCACTTATTTGCTGTTAGAGTAAGTGGTGTTGCACTTGTTTACTATAAGATTAAGTAGGGTTGCACTTATTTGCTGTTAGAGTGAGTAGTGGTGCACTTGTTTACTATAAGAGTAAGTAGGGTTGCACTTATTTGCTGTTAGAGTGAGTAGTGGTGCACTTGTTTACTATAAGAGTAAGTAGGGTTGCACTTATTTGCTGTTAGAGTGAGTAGTGGTGCACTTGTTTACTATAAGAGTAAGTAGGGTTGCACTTATTTGCTGATAGAGTGAGTGGTGGTGCACTTGTTTACTATAAGAGTAAGTAGGGTTGCACTTATTTGCTGTTAGAGTGAGTAGTGGTGCACTTGTTTACTATAAGAGTAAGTAGGGTTGCACTTATTTGCTGTTAGAGTGAGTAGTGGTGCACTTGTTTACTATAAAAGTAAGTAGAGTTGCACTTATTTGCTGTTAGAGTAAGTGGTGTTGCACTTGTTTACTATAAGACAAAGTAGGGTTGCACTTATTTGCTGTTAGAGTGAGTGGTGGTGCACTTGTTTACTATAAGAGTAAGTAGAGTTGCACTTATTTGCTGTTAGAGTAAGTGGTGTTGCACTTGTTTACTATAAGATTAAGTAGGGTTGCACTTATTTGCTGTTAGAGTGAGTAGTGGTGCACTTGTTTACTATAAGAGTAAGTAGGGTTGCACTTATTTGCTGTTAGAGTGAGTAGTGGTGCACTTGTTTACTATAAGAGTAAGTAGAGTTGCACTTATTTGCTGTTAGAGCAAGTGGTGTTGCACTTGTTTACTATAAGATTAAGTAGGGTTGCACTTATTTGCTGTTAGAGTGAGTAGTGGTGCACTTGTTTACTATAAGAGTAAGTAGAGTTGCACTTATTTGCTGTTAGAGTAAGTGGTGTTGCACTTGTTTACTATAAGATTAAGTAGGGTTGCACTTATTTGCTGTTAGAGTGAGTAGTGGTGCACTTGTTTACTATAAGAGTAAGTAGAGTTCCACTTATTTGCTGTTAGAGTAAGTGGTGTTGCACTTGTTTACTATAAGATTAAGTAGGGTTGCACTTATTTGCTGTTAGAGTGAGTAGTGGTGCACTTGTTTACTATAAGAGTAAGTAGGGTTGCACTTATTTGCTGTTAGAGTGAGTAGTGGTGCACTTGTTTACTATAAGAGTAAGTAGAGTTGCACTTATTTGCTGTTAGAGTAAGTGGTGTTGCACTTGTTTACTATAAGATTAAGTAGGGTTGCACTTATTTGCTGTTAGAGTAAGTGGTGTTGCACTTGTTTACTATAAGATTAAGTAGGGTTGCACTTATTTGCTGTTAGAGTGAGTAGTGGTGCACTTGTTTACTATAAGAGTAAGTAGAGTTGCACTTATTTGCTGTTAGAGTAAGTGGTGTTGCACTTGTTTACTATAAGATTAAGTAGGGTTGCACTTATTTGCTGTTAGAGTAAGTGGTGTTGCACTTGTTTACTATAAGATTAAGTAGGGTTGCACTTATTTGCTGTTAGAGTGAGTAGTGGTGCACTTGTTTACTATAAGAGAAAGTAGAGTTGCACTTATTTGCTGTTAGAGTGAGTAGTGGTGCACTTGTTTACTATAAGAGTAAGTAGGGTTGCACTTATTTGCTGTTAGAGTGAGTAGTGGTGCACTTGTTTACTATAAGAGTAAGTAGGGTTGCACTTATTTGCTGTTAGAGTGAGTAGTGGTGCACTTGTTTACTATAAGAGTAAGTAGAGTTGCACTTATTTGCTGTTAGAGTAAGTGGTGTTGCACTTGTTTACTATAAGATTAAGTAGGGTTGCACTTATTTGCTGTTAGAGTAAGTGGTGTTGCACTTGTTTACTATAAGATTAAGTAGGGTTGCACTTATTTGCTGTTAGAGTGAGTAGTGGTGCACTTGTTTACTATAAGAGTAAGTAGGGTTGCACTTATTTGCTGTTAGAGTGAGTGGTGATGCACTTGTTTACTATAAGAGTAAGTAGACTTGCACTTGTTTGCGGTTAGAGTAAGCACTGTTGCACTTGTTTGCTATTAGAGAGTAGTGTCGTACTGGTAGGTGTTATTAAGGGTAGTGAGCGTGATTCTTGTCTGTTAGCATGTATAGTGTTGTACTTATTGTCTGTTAGCGAGTCTTGTCGTACCTGAGTGCTGGCTGGCGTAGACACTGCCGGCGAAGGCACGCCTGGTCCAGGGGCCGACGCCGCAGGTGGTACAGCTCCGAGCTGGTTCACTGCTCCCATGGAGTTGTTGGAGGGTACACCGCCAACACCGCCCACGTTGCCCACGCCACCCACGTTGCCCGTACTGACGCCCGTTGTCGTATGCGTTACTGAGCCCGCTAATGGTAATAGTCACGGTTATAGTGAAATATCTTTGCAATCTGGAGCAATGAATTGGTAAGGACATAGAAGTCTTTAATGACTGACTGAACTGCAAACCTGATTCTTTCTATCTTTCTTTTTATTAATTACGACAACTAATATAAACACTGCACCATGTATGTGGTTTCAATTGTAAGTTATACTAAGACATTATAATAAGTACATATATTGTAAAATAAGTATCAACTCACGGTTCATATTTCTAGTCCTGTCTGCTTGTTTGAGTGGTAAACATACCGGGCAGTCATTCTTGTTACAGTGCTTCCAATGATTTATGATTTGTCTTGATGAGGAACAATGAGGTACCGCACAATTTTTGCCAGCCTGAAATAAGTTATCATCAGTAAAGCCCTGTACACTAACTAGCTAATTAAAAGATGACCCAGACCATTTATTAAATAAATACATACTTTATTATTTCTAACAGCAAGCTATCATGGCCATAATCAAAGATTAAATTTTCCTTAAACTTTCGTCACTTGGTAATTACATTTATTGGTTAAGCCTAGATGACGGGATAATATTTTATCGGTTCGTTGATTAGTCAAATACTACTAGAAAACTACAGTCCTCACCAATCTTTAAGACTGCTCTGAATGTAGCCGTGGGTACGAACTTGCGCATCGTACATTTCATAACCAATACGAACTTAGCTCACTCACACTAACACACGGCTGCCTCCCCGCCCCGCGTACGTCCCGCTGATACCTGATTTAGTGTTGTGCGCAGCGTAATGCGGCTACATTCAGAGCGGCCATAAAGATTGGCGATCTAAATAGACTAGAAACACTACATTCTTGAAAATCCAAACCTCCGAGTATAACAGAGAAACATGGGTACAGTATGTCTATAAATGAAAACATAAAGAATCATACGCTGGACTCACCTGACACGACATCATGTGGTTGAGTACACCCTTCATGGTTTTGCAGTGAGGCAGCGTGCACTGCCACGTTTCACCATTTGACTGCGACTCGCGGCGCTGGCATTTATGCGCGTGCAGTAGTAGAACTAGTTGCTGCTGGATAAGTTTGCGCTTCTCGGGATCGGCGATGGAGCCAGAACCGGGAGCGGCGGTAGGGGCCGCTGGGGGCGCCTGCGTGGCGGCCTGCGGTTGGGATTGGCCGCCCGCAGGGGCGCCTGGAGTTTGTGGGGACGGCGCCGGGGGCACCGCCTGCGCTGCACCGCCACCGGCCGCGTCGGGTGGTCCGAATCGAACCCCGACGGGTTGCGTTGGTGCCCGCTGGGCGGCCGCGGCAGGCCCTTGCGCGGACTGCGCGTAGGGCGGGTGATACGTGAGCGGGTGGCCCCCGCCGCCCGGCGCGGGCATCCGGGGGTGATGCTGGAGGGAGCTTCGCATGTTGGGCGCCCCCATGCCCACGCCCACGCGCCCCGCCAGCGGCCCGTTCTGCATGCCCTGCGGGAGGACCTGCGCTCGCGTTACAATTTATTCTTGCTGTCCCGTACCCCGTATACGACATCGTAAAACTAGACTCACAGAGGCGTGTTGCGTTATATTCATAATTTGTTATAACAGTTATGATTGCTGGATAATACGACAGTTTACAATTCAAAATAAACTGTAACAATGGTCAAGCTAAACTAGATGGATTTTGTAAAAGATAAAGTTCTCTATATCAGGAATAATGTTTGTCATGATAATGCCGTTCTCTCATAAACTAGTAAACCCGTCTCGCACTATATATTAAGTCTATAAGCAGGATGACTATGACCAGCATCATACAAAGTTTAAGCTTGAGGCGATACATTTATCGGAAGTCTCGATTGACTTAGTAAGTGCGACAATCATAAAGCGTTTACCTAGTATATTCCGATAAGCGTTATTTATAACATTTAATAGACAC
This sequence comes from Clostera curtula, assembly GCA_905475355.2. Taxonomy (NCBI): domain Eukaryota; kingdom Metazoa; phylum Arthropoda; class Insecta; order Lepidoptera; family Notodontidae; genus Clostera; species Clostera curtula. The sequence continues at coordinate 16,316,045 of FR997802.1, forward strand.
TGCCGAGGTTTTGTAAAATAATACTATTCTTTACAGACGTGTTTATTGAATTTGGCCCATAAAAAGAAACTTTCCTAAACCTCTGGTATCGAAGGTTGATAGAGACTGCTTGGAGAATATCAGCGACCAGTCATTTGTTTGGTCGAGCAGCGAGGAACTTGGCAATTACAATCAAATTAGAAAAATATAACATTTTTGGGCTTTGGAAAGCTGACCGTAACCTTTTCAATTATATGTTACAAACATATAATTCGAGGGGAATCTGTTTGTAACGCCCCGATACAACAAATGATCGGCTTTTCTCGGCTCGCTGCACCGACTACTGATTGTTCGGCTTGTAACGCGTAACGTAACACCTTAATGGTGGTAGTACCTCCCCAGTCAATCATAAATACTTTTATTTAACAAATATTTGAAAATCAATAACATAGTTACATGAATAAAATAATGCGAACGAAAATTCTAGTTAGTGGTACTAGCGGCCTTGGCAGTGTCGTACTATCTCACGAAGTCCGTTCGGCTCTCGCTGTGTTAGTAAAGTATAACGATAACCGCGCAGTTTCTAAGGAATGTTAGGAAATATATCATATTCTTAGATCTTCTTTTTTACATAACTAGTGACGCTCAACTCAAGCATACCGGTGACACGGTATGGACATTTGCAAGAGCTGCTACGCGTCGGCAGCAAGAATGTGAAGCTCCTTTCAGTCGCTGCCAAGACCAGGCTCCCACTGATATACCACTGACTAGTAATTAGTCACTAACAGGGACAGATTTAATTTTGTTACGCTATAACCTAACCTAACACCAGAGGTGGAGGTTTTCACATTTTGCAACAGCCTCCATTCGAATTCAAACGGAGTTCGTGACATAGAAATACAAAGTATATTTATTTTGTAATAAGCCTCACCTGTGCATGCGGATGATGGGACTGCGTCGGATGATGGTTGGCGCCCATCAAAGTCGGCAGTTGTTTATTCACATTGTTGAGGATCCCGCTGCCCAGCATACCCGCGCCGGTCATATTACTATTCGTAACGATCATGTTCCCGCCAACGTTGGTCACGTTCATCCCACCTTGCACCGAACTCATCGGCATAGTCGAATGTAGCTGGCTTTGGTGGCTCGTGATTGGTTGCATCAATTGCGGATGCATGCCCCCCATTAGGTCCTTGGAAACGGACACGTTTGGGGGCGATTGTAAATTTGGACTCTTACTCCCTAAATTGTTCAATCCCAACGGATTGTTGTGGCCCACTAGACCTTTGTTGCCCTGTGAAAAGACCAGCAAACGACATACGCTATTAGTATGGGATGTTGAGAGATCAAGAGTTTAAAGTTTTCTGTATTGAAGCCACATATTTGGGAAAGTAAATTCGTTGATGTGGATAGTTGGGATTTTCCAAATTTATAATTTACAAGCGATCCGCTTCACTTTCCCATGGGTAGTAAAAATTATTAAAAAATCTATATCCCTTTTGTAGACCATAAAAAGGCGAACAATCCCACCATCCATTGTACATTATATCCCTACTGGTATACGCGAGATTTCCCAGATTTTGTCTGAAATTTCCAACCAGGATTATTATCATATTTCAACCAGTTTACACAAAACCTTAACAAAATTGTACCTGAATATTTTTAGGAATCAGTATGTTGATTGGTGAAGCCCACATAAACATCTGTTCAGTTTAGTGCTCTTAAGCATTACTTCTCCATGAAAATAATCATCATGTGTTCTAGTTTGAAGGGAAATTATCCTCACATATATGTATATCAACATTTCCTTCTCTAGTGGCTAACTTGCTGCCAACTTAAACACTTTAGGTTTCTTTCTACAACACTCAGCATTAATAGACTATGTCTTGTAATGCATCATGTATAAAATATATGGTACAATCCCATCAACTCAAGATACTTACTTGTTGTATAAGGTGATTGTTGATTTGTCTATGCATAACTGCTGTTGGGTCATCACCATTGAGCTGCTGCTGTGGGCCCATTTGTCCCCCAGGCCCAGGGCCCTGTGCAGGGGGCTTGGGGACTCCCGTCTGTTCACCCCAGGATCCCCCCATAAGTTCATCAGGGAGGTCCTTTTCGAGGTCAAACATGTCAAGGTTGGAAAACCCATCTATAGAAACAAAAAAAGGTGAGTTATTGTTTATTAACACTTTAAAAAGGACTTAAATATCTGTCAGACCCATCCAGACATTATTTAATTCTATGATAATATAATCTACTGACACAGTTCTACTTTAAAAAGCTCATGTGATGGGAAGGCTTTAGGACTTAGATTCAAGTTTTCAATCATAGATTTATTCATACTTGCGCATAATACAATGCATTTATATCCACCCTCATGAAAGTATTACAATAAATTCACAAGAACCATTTTAGATAAGAACATTAAAATAACAATTTATTTACATCCTCCTTTTGAAGTTCATAGTATACTAAGTTTTGTGGCCATCATACAAGCTATACAGAAAATGGCGCTGTCGTCTCAATACATAATTGAAGCCTGTAGTTTTTGGTATTACTGCCTTGCAATGTCATTTATTCTACTGGAAACCTAATGGAAACATATAAGAAGGGGAATAATTTGTTGCGTTAGATTGAATCACTGAACCCTGGCTCAATTCTGGGGTCAAGCAAGTATCTTTGCACATAACAGAGACTTTCTCTGGGTCTGGCCGTTATTTGTGTGCATGAATTACATGTCATGTTATAAGCAGCTACCATGATGAAAAAGGCTAAAGAGACTTTACATTCTGGAAATGTACTATGTTATATATTATTTAAAGCCCTGCCTCTTCAATCCATACTCAATGAAGGGATATTGTAGTGCTTTTAGTCTATAGCATCAAAGATAACACTAAAAATATTTTAATCTAAATAAAAACTCATCAACATTATCATTTATACTGAGGGAAGTCCACATGCCAGATGTAGACCCACAGTATTAAAGTTCAGTGATTTTATCCCAGTTCTTAGGCCACCTTGTAGGATAGATAAATAGTTGCACTTTAATATAGATACCACAAATACAGGCACTGTTATTGCTAAAGATGATTGATTAGCCAAAATACATAGGCAGAACTAAGTCTTATTGGCAACCAAATAAAAAAAAAAGATAAGCAAATTGTAATTGGTATAATTTGCACCTACAGTGACACAAAAAATCTAATGAATTCAAAGCACCAATAACATTTATTTGCCCAACACCAAAACACTGGCATGTGTTAAGAGAAATAGAGTAAAACTATTAACAAGATGGAAATGAACAATACACTGACCAAAATGTTGCTTTTTTTTAGTTTCATAGTAGTGATCTAGAATCATAAATTAATTCAATATTTTAATATAATTAGAATTTATAAGAAACTTTATACATTTGACATTATTTAAAATAGGAATTCAATTATATTGTCTCAACAATAACCTAACAAACATTTTCAAAATTTTAATTATGAAAACATTAAATGATACTGTGTAATTTAGGGTTGTAACACTTGTTTCATCCAAGTATTTTAGCTTGGGTTTTTTCCAAGGTCCAAATATTCTGCTAACATACTAGAAACTCTACCATGAGCAGAAGGGGTAAAGCTTTTATTTTTGGGGCCCTTCAGTAATATTTTTGAGAATATAGGTATGAATAAACAGTAAACATAACCTATAAGATTTTTATCAAAGGCCTATTTAAAAAATATAGCTTGTGAATTATTCACAGTATAATATAATCCTTTTGGTAAACATACCAGACCTTGGCAAAATTAAGGAAAATATAATAGGTAGCAATGAAAAACAGAAGGTAGGCTCCAAGTCTCTATTTAATCAACAAAATATATTAATTACTTAAAAATATTGCAAAACTAGAGACTAAAGTTGATCAATACATTGTTCGTTTCATTATACTAAATTGCCAGTATGAGTATTACTATGAATTAAAAATACATTGTATTAATCTATTTCATAATATTATCTATGCATATTGTAATAATCAGTATTAAATGAGAATTATTGAACAGTCTATGTACATTTTGAAAGCATGTACAAAAGAGGTTAAGTCCTTATCAGTACCAAAAGTATATAATATGGTGATCTATGAAGTCTATTTGCAAACACTGTTGCTTAGTCAATGAATTTTGAATAAAACAATATGTGGGTCAGCAACATGTTAAAGGATTGTATATTATTTTGCAACAACTAAGTACAAAGTTTAGCTTTTAAACATGTTCATTAGCTTCTAATTGATGATTCAAAATATATGGGAATAAACTTCATTGCCAAAATTCTATAAATATTTGTAAATATTGTTGACATTAGAGATCAAGGTGAATACACAAACTTTTATTTTTAAAGGCCTTCATATAATATTTAAAACTAAATATTGAAGTAACCAAAATAATTGTGAGGTTTTCTCATAAATTACATTGAAATAATGATATCCTAAAACATTGCATTGCTTTCATAGACTCGCAAATGATTTATTTTTTTAGTGAATATGACATAAAACCACCAATATTTTACAATCCAGCAATAAACCACACAAAATAAGGCCGATTTTATCTGATTCTTCAATGAAAGATACAATAAATACGACGCAAAACTTGCGAGGCGCTAACAAGAACGACGGCAAAATGTCAAAACGCGAAGAAAGATAATATGACAGAACAATGTTCCGACACTTTGCAAAGTTGAATTTAATATTGTAATACTCACCCGCGGAATCCGAGGGACCCTGAAAAGGGTCCCTGTTCATTTTCGGCCGCTTGTTAGGCGGCTCATCGGCCATGGCTCTGTTTACTAAACGTAAGCCGTCGTGAATATTTCGGCCCGCCGATTTATAAAACACTTTTATGTCTTTTATCTTCAAGAACTAACATTTTAGAGCGATTTGTCATTCATCATAATGTAATTCACCCACATCGCGATCGTTCGATGTCCTTCGCACCAATGAAGGCACATATTAAAATTTCTCACTCAAGTATTCGCCATTACAAAGCTCCGAATCGAAGAGCTACACAGACCCTCTCACCATCTTCCGTCGGAACTAGCAAAATAAAATGAAAACAATATCACCAGATTTTAGCTACTTTATGGAACTTTTATACACGATTCAACAACACGATTTCACTTATCACTTTAAAATACACGGAATGGTTAAGTTTATGATAAAATGATGTAAGAAAAAACAGAAAATTTACACGACTAATTCCGAAATTCTTCTCAGTCTCTCCAGCGCAAAATGGCGGCTGTTGATGAAAACTTTTTCTACGCTTGTCAGAAAATGTCGGCCTCTATGGAGTGTACTCAGACGTTCCGATTGGCCCGCGCATGCCACGTGACTACCGGAAGTTACAATTTGATCCGAGATGGGTCCGATTTTTCTGACGTCAACCGAATTTACTCGATTGTAGACGAATAGAACCGAAGTTAATATTTATCGTGCAAAACATTTTTTAAAGTAATTACTTAGTGATAATTAATGATTTAAAAAAATATATTGTAGTACGTAATTTAATTTAATCATTGGCATACTGAATGGGGTGAAGATAATTTAGAATAACCTATTAAAAAAATATTATATCAGTAGATATTCAATTTTCCCCCCAAATCGGGAGTGGCCACCATCAATACGACGTGTCTATAGTCTCTATGCCAGAAAAAGCAACCATAGACAAGGCATGTAAAGGGATTTGTTTTTTGTTTATTACAAATGTGTATGGAAACCAAAGAAAATCATCCCCCAAGAAGAGCCGGAAAGCTATTTCCCATACAAATCTATTTAGCATACGATGCGTAAATGAGAACGACGTCACCGTTTCCCAACAGCATAATTGACTTTTACCTACACAAAATAGACATACAGTTGATACAGTGTAACAATATTTTCTTACTAAAATTCAGATTTAAATAAGAATTGTCATTAAGTATAATTTTATAATTTCTTGTAAGAAGTTTTGTCCATCGCGTTCATAACAAAACCCTTCCAGTTCCGGTCGACTTTTATTTATCACGCCATTTTACTATAATAAATACAAGACGTAACAAAAATCCTAAATGCTTCCTATATTTGATGTGGAGAAAAGAGAGATACGCGACGGGTTTAAAACACATACCAACACCCCATTGCAAGCGCCGATGAAGAAATAATTAAGAAAATTACGATGCAACAAACCTAGATGCAAGAGAATGAAAACTTGAAAGGAAATCCTGTGTCAACCCGTCTGGCTAGCACAATCGGCTAATTCCCTCATGTAATTGGCGGAGGCCTGGCTCAGCAGTAGGACTGAGAAGTTTAACTAGCTCCTAGGTTGCGGCGGGTACAAGCCGGACCCGACAGTCTCGCTTCGTACTTTTCTATTACTAGCGTCGCGACATTGACGATAGAGTACATGATCCTGACCAAAATTTCTCTGCTCATTTAATGCTGGGACTTTACTTGGTTATCGGTATTCATGTATTTGACATAAGCAATGTCATATTGATCAGGATATTGTCAAAGTGGCGAATACACATAGCCATGTGAAATGCCAGCATTATTGACAAACTAAACCACATCCATAAATGACATAAATAAATCAAACATTGTTTTTATAAATTTGGTTTTTTGGATAAAAATCAACAAATTTTATTTCAATAAAAATACATTAACCATCTTATTTCATTAGATAACTACATTTCGTTCAATGGTCTTATTCCTAATATTTTTAAACTCTTATTAACAACTAATCTGGCACAGTGAAACACCAATAGCCTCTGTGCTGCTACATCTTCACTAACATTTTTAACTTTAATCACATTAAACATCTTATTCACATATCTAGCTAAGCGAAATAAGTAGTTAACCAAAATGCAAGCTTCATATTCATGAAATGATCTGTCTAATACATTATCAAACTTTGCTAGTTCTGCGATGACTTCACCAATTACCTCTTCACCTAAAATATTTGGTTCAAATTGGTCTGGTAAAGTAATTCCACAATTTTTTTCTAAGCTCCAAAGCCTGCAGTGCAAATACTGCAGTTTGATTCCACTGTCCCCTTCACTCAGTAAAGCCCTTGCCCAGTCAAAGGTATAATCCTTTTGTCTCCGTTGTTTTAGGTCATTGATCAGAACTGCTGATGTGCCTAGAATATCACAAGTTTCTTCATTCATAGCTGTACCCCTGGTATCTGAAACATATATGGCAAATAAATATCTTTCATTTGAATACATTAATCAAGTAATAAATTTTCATATTGAGAGATTAATAAGCAACAAATCCACAAAATAAAGCCTTACTCTTTGATAAGCTTTGTTTCTCATGCATTTTCTGTTTAGCTTCATCTAATATGTCATTAAGGAAGACAACATTGCCTGTTCGTGTGCTCATGCCTCTTATTCTTCCAAATTTAATATGTTCACAAGCATCTGAACAATTTCTGTTTACTTGTTTTACAAGTTCGAATACAGCAGCAAAGTGATCAGTCTGAGAATTGTCTACTATATACAACATCTTATCAAAATTATACTTCTTATATCTATCTAATAAAGCAGCAATATCTCTAGTTATATACAAAGTGGACTGGTCACTTTTCAAAATTGTAATATCTTTATCATTTATGTTAGCTATCTTTTTTCCTGATTTGTCTGATTTGATGATACCTTCATTTTCAAGTAGATCAATTGTTTCTTTTATAGCTCTGCCATTGTAATCAGATTCCCAGTGATATGCATCAAATTCTATTCCCAATCTTTGGTATACTTTTTCTAATTCTTTTACTGTGGCTGCACGAATTTTTTGCCAATTGTCAAGGCTTGCACGGCCTTGCTCTATGTCAGCAAAATGTTTTCTAGCGTCCTCTTTAACAGTATCATCATTTGATGCCAATTTATTTGCATAAACATAGACTTCAAACAAAGTTTTAATTGGTTCATTTTGGATATCATTAAAGTCGATGTTTTTTGCTAACAATCCATATTGGAGTAAGCCAAATTGTGTACCCCAATCACCCAAATAGTTGATTTTAACAACATTGTTGTTGTAATGGGTATTTAAATTCGCAATAAAGTTACCAATAATGGTGGATCTTAGGTGACCAGCATGGAAAGGCTTTGCAATATTTGGTGAACTAAAATCCAATACCACTTTTTTCGGATTGGCTTGGTATGGTTGAGGCGATATGATATTTTCTATAACAATTTTCATAAATGTGTTTCTATCCAATGTAATTGTTGACTGTGAGTTTTGTTGGATTTTGTTGTTTCTGTCCAATAGTTTGACAAAATATTTGCTTTCCTCATGTTTGTACACTATGTTATAATGTTGAATGCTATTTAATTCTCTCCATGATTGCCGACTAAATATCTGTAAATAATTTTTTTGTACAGACATTCTTATAGACACGGGCACCGCTTTTAGTAAATAAACCTACCTTGTCAATAAATTTTAGATTCATTTTAATTTATATAGTTATGTTTTCATTTGTAAAACAATACTTTTCAATATTAGTTTATTTGGGTAATTGATTATTTGATTTGTAAAAGTAGAAATGAAATCAAAATAAATAAACTAATACTTTTTTCAGAAATTAACTTTTATTTTCAATGGCTACCTAGTCTATTCAGACAGCGGCCATATTTTCATGACTCTATTATACATTCTGTCTGGTATACCTGGTATACATCGGATCACGGATGTAATACTTGGGTATTGGGTATTACATCAGATGTACATGGTGTAACTAAAACCCAATTTACATATGAAGTATTAGACTATTGTTGTCGAAACTGAACCGCATAGCTATTGTGATTATTATCTCATCAAAGTAGATTGAACACAATCTGATTGACTTTGACTGCATAATGTATCATCTTTGGTGCCTTGTTCGATTCTGGGGTCGGGCAAGTGTATTTGTGTAAACCAGAGGCACTGGCTCTGACTCTAGGTATAATTTATGTACGTACGTGAGTAACATGTTTTTAAACAAATTTAATCATCCACCTAATCTTTTGAACTTCAAATCGGATCGCACCGTTAAAGGCGCTAAATAATATTTCACTATAATGAATCTTAAGCTGGGTTGCAACAAAGTCCAATATTTTAAACGTAATCAGTGAATTTCAATCGTATGCTTTGAGTATTCTTCCAAGGTCTTGCACTTGAAACATTTTAATATTAAAACCTTTCGAGCTTTTATTGCTCTATCAGTGATCGGGCTTTGGTTTTGTGAGTTGTCATGCTCACTAAAATACTCACAGCAGCGGTAGCGACATGTGACGGGTCGGTCCCTTCCCTTTAATATAGTTGAGGAGATCGATGGCTGTTACATGCGTTATACTAAACTTGTGAACAGGTGCTGCTGTTTGGGGTTGGTCGGCTCACTAGGCCTAGGACGTAATATTTTATTTAAGTTTATTTCGTTTTAGTTGACGCCTTCCAGATTCAATAGAACAGATTGTTGTTACATAAAATTGGTTGGGAAAATAAATATTAAATTATTATCTATGAATGCAACGTAAAAAAAGAAAGAATGACAAGCCCGAGTTTCTTGCCAGTTCTTCTTATCAATGGTTGCATTCCGAACTGGTGGTAAACTAAAATATATTACTTTGCTTTGTGTATTTTTTATTAATATGTTCACAATTTGCAAGTATCCATTAAATAGATTATTTGACTTTGACTTTAATTTTTAATGAAATAATAGATTAAAATGTTTAGCACTACTGAAACCGGAGCGTGAGCCTTTAAAATGTTTGTTAACAATACATTTCCAGAATAAAAACGCATTACATAGCATGTTCTTAGTTGTAACAGTGAAATATCAATTAAACAGCAAAATATCAACTTTAAACGCATTTTTTTTCTTTACATCTATTAGCCCATAGTGCATTTGGTCCCATCTCAGAATAGAATAGTTACGTATCACAGAAAATATATACCGCAGATACAGGAGCGTGAGCATCTGCATCTAGGGATTGTTGCTAAACCATCCTATGGTATGTGGTTGCTAAGCAACTATTTACTGAAAAGTAAACAAACAAAACATGTCATGCTTCTGAAAGGATGATAGCAGTGAAGTGTTTACTTTCAGTAGAAATTATAATAGTGTAACTTTCTTTTCTATCTTGCGCGTAATGACTTCGCCAAAGGTAAATAATAAACTCAAATCTTTAAAAGATTACTTCGTATGTGATTGTTTTGTGGTAATTTTACTTTAGAACTTTAAATATTAGGACCAAAAAAAAAATTGTAGATAGTATAATTAACAGATAGTATAATTAACCCAACTTGGTTGGTGATTTATCTAACAAGATTAATTGCTGTATGACATCGAACCATGTTATTTAATATAATATTTTTTACATGTTTCTACTAAATGCTTATTACAGTTATTGTACACCATAGAGCAACCCCATGGACTTGGTGAGCTCTATTTCTTATGGCAGAAAGGGGAGTCCCATTCTCTACTTGCCACAACTGGCACGGATGCCACTGTGGCCATACATGATAGAACTGGCCAGATTTTGGAAAGGATGAAATTGCAGGGGTGAGAACTCTTTATAATTGTATCAGTTACTAGATAAATAACATTCACCAATTCTTTCACCAGTAGAATGCTACCGTATCTTGGTATAATATGGCCAACAAATAAATATTGGCCATTTATGGAAGACAAAATTAAGGATCCCTACAAAAAAACAATGATATTTTATACAGGATTTTGTATTTTAAAGACAGCATTGAATCTAGAAGAGATTACTAAAGTTACCAATAGATTGGTTGAGTCAACTGAGAGTAACATATGGGCTCAGAGATAAATTTATATACTGAGCAATTTTAATAGTATCTCTTTTAAGAATAGGATGCCAATTATTTTAACATCTTTTAAGGGCATGGTACATATAGAAGCACCAGTGTTTCTGAATGTTTTTTAAAATATTTTATTTTTATTTTGTATAGTTTGTGTGCTGGCATGGAATGGGATCAAGATGGCGACTACCTGGCCATCATAACACCAAATAGCAATACTATTCTGCTCTGGGAATGCCATGCCAATAAACGGGTCACTATAGAGACTGGCTTACGGGAACCACCCTCATGTCTGGCGTGGGCATACGGTGAACCGCTCCTGGCAGTTGGCACACAAAAAGGAAATTTGGCTTTGTATAACCACCACACTACAAAGTACGTATTTGTGTTGGGTGATTGTGAAAGAACAAATATTTAGACATATTACCTGACTGTTATGCTTTTATGCCTAAAACCACTGAATCAGTTTTAATAACTTTTGTTACATCTATGAGAGTCTGGAGGCCTAAGAGCAATTTTTTCTTGAAAATTTAACTATGTGAATAAATACATGACACTTGATACATAGTGTCACCACCCCATTCTATCCTGCGGGTGTTGTATGAGTAGACCTAAGGAAATGACAAAGCCAATAACCTAGCCCAGGAGAAGAAAAACTTGATACAAAACCCTGTGCCAACCGGTCTGAAAGCATTGTCAAAGCCAGCAGGACACAGTAGTCTAATTACCCTCCATATATGTGAATAGTAGTGTAGCGACCAGCATGCTACATACTGTACACAATTTACCATCAATTTAAAAATCTGAACTAATAACGTCAAGAAATATCGCCTACAAATGTGAGAATTACCAACAAGTTCTACACCGCGATAGCGAATTTTACAGAGCATTTCGCATGGTTAAGAATTCCCCGACTACTACCTCGTCTAGCTGGATGATCATCCCTCTGCGCCTAAAGTAATACTAATGGTAGAACGCTTAGACATTGATCCGATCATTAATTATGTGTTATGTAAATCCCTATCTATCTAGCAAACTTTATGTTCTACGAGATACTTTAGTGTTCTCACGCTGGTATCCTAGGGCAACAGGCGGAAGGTATTGCTATAGAACACATTTTTCTTTGGTGGAAATGACATCCAATTACGTACAGTTTTTTAATAAAAAAATTGTCGATAGCGGTTGACTTCAATCTTGCTCGATGGAAGCATAAGAAGGTGCACTTTGGCCATAGGGTCGGTTCACATCTGAAGGAAAATGCGTCGAGCGTATCATCGGTCGCGTCTATTCGGTCAAATTAGACCTTTTACATTACGCGTCTAGTCAGTTGCGTTCAGCATCTACAGAGTGGTTGTGTAGTGTGATATTGAATTGTAAAATTAACAAAACTTATTCAGTTTTACCGTAGATCCGTATAATCTTTTGATGAACTCCTTACGATTATGAAATGTTACATAATTAAAAATGATACGAAATTTGCCGCTCTTACTTCGACCGACAATGCGTTGACGGAAACGGAACAGACGCTGTACGCTCGACGCACTAACGCATCATCGGTTAGGTGTGAAAGGTTGCATGTTTTATCATACATTTGTCTGTTTTGGCGTTACGCGACCGATAATACGCGACGCATTTTCCGTCAGATGTGAACAGACCCTTAAAGACGTTCCAGATTTCTAGCTCTTTCACTTTACCTTCTAGACGTATACCAATAATAGGCAAGCATGCCAAAAAGATAACATGCGCAGCTTGGAACAAGGATAGTATTCTAGTACTCGCATCCGAAGACAAGAGCCTCTCCATAAATAATTCTGATGGGGACACGTTAAGGATGATTTCTCTTAGAGATACGCCCAATGATCTACAGTTTTCGGAAATGAAGATGGATGAGAGGGTGGCCGGGGAAAATACTGTAAGTTTCAGTCTCCTGGTAGCATTTTTTTACGTGAAGCATAATCTTCATTCAATAATAAACTCTTGGTCTTATATGGTAGACTAGCTGACCCGGCGAACTTTGTTCCGCATTATATATATATTTAAAACAAAGTTAAGTAAGAAAGTTAAGTTAATTTAAAGTAAGAAAGTTGGACATAGGATACCTGAGATTTTTATCCCGTCCGTATAAAACCTACTTTAAAAAAACGCAACTGACAGCGAAACGTTATGTTGTCTATAGTTTAATATGGTCGAAAATTTGACATTTAGAAATTTTGAAATCGAATTGTTTATATTGTCGTAATTCACATAATATCTTTATAACTTATAGCCTATGTGTTATTCTGATGTATAAGCTATATTATTGTAAAGTTTCATTAAAATCCATTCAGTAGTTTTTACGTGAAAGAGTAACAAACATCCATCCATCCATTCATCCATCCATCCATCCATCCATCCATCCATACTTACAAACTTTCACGTTTATAATATTAGTAAGATTACAGCTACCTTAATGTTTTTAACAATATACAGAGTGTAACAAAAAGCCATATAATCATCCATGAAAGTATAGAGCCTACCGATTTCTTTTTATTTTGAAGTACGAGGTATTTTTTCATTGATATTTGAAAGTTTTTGTTCGTTACGTTAATAATGAGCTGTACAGCAATGGTGATTATTATCCAACAATCTTCGTAATCTGTGTTCCACTGTGTCTTGCCTATCATGGGCTCATTACTCTAACTATTCTTAAATAAAAGTATAATATTCTTAAATAGCACTATTCTTAAACTTAGCAGACTGTGCTATCGATCATTTCGTTATGGTTATAAGTTTTGTTACACCTTGTATATCCACCGCACATGTCTTCTAGCGTCTACTTCAAAGTCTAAATACTTCCATCTCTTACATCTCTAAATACGAACCCTTTTTAGATTAGCCTGATTGTCGGAAAAAGGACTCTTTACCTCTACAATCTTCTAAATCCGGAGAATCCTATAGAACTGGCGTTTCAGCAAAGATATGGCTCCATAGTTTCGTATAAGTGGTACGGAGACGGTTACATATTGATAGGCTTCAGTGGTGGGTTCGTGATATCTATATCGACGCACATCAAGGAAGTGGGCGAGGAGTTGTTCCAAGTGAAGAACCATAAGGACAGTCTTAACGATGTGGCTGTTTGTAATGGATTGGCGGCGACTTGCGGCGATGGACAGTACGTAGTACTAGTATACTTTATATTAATATTGACTTCCTTGTTGGTCTAGGGGTTGGATGAGCCGCTTTTGGATCACCGTCCCCGGTTCGACTCCGGGGTCGGGCAAGTGTCATTGTGTAAACCAGAGGCACTCGCTCTGAGTCTGTGAGTCATATGTTCTTGAATTACACGTTTGTAAAGAACCCCCGTGATACAAGTTATACCGAGTGCAGGGGATTCGTTTTAAAAGAAAAATCATGTTGTGATGGTATTCGAAAATTAAGTGCCGTGATTATCTCTGCAAATGCAAATGGGCATATAGGGGCAGAACATGTCCAAAAAGAGAAAATCTTAGCTGGTTCAATTTTGATCTCGGGCAAGTATCATATAGCCACCGATACGCTGTGCCTAGGTGTCGTGTACACTTTTTTAAATAACATCTTTAAATAGCAAAGGTGATGATGGCGTAGTAGGCGACTAAAATAACTTGAGTGTCAAACAACCTAGCCAGTAGAGAAGGGAATGTCCAAATTTTGTGCCATTCATCTGACTAGCTTCATCAAACTAGACTGGTGCAGGGCGCCATTTATGACCTTAAATAGGTGATCATGTGTTTCGTACACTTTTAGACTTAAACTGATATCGTTGTGGAACAACGGCGAGGTATCGGGTTCGGTGATGCCCGCCGGTGGGGCAGAACGTTGCGCCTGGAGTTCGGACGGTCGGATTCTGGCTACGTCCGGGAGAGCGTATTTGAACGTGTATATCACAGCTCTGCCACCATTGTACGCAGCCTATGGTACCAGGGTGATTACGCTGACAAGCTTAACCGAGGTCACAGTGTACCAGTGCATCGCTGTTGGCGATGAGCCAGAGACAGGCAACAAATGTGAGTCAAGTCCTATACCCATGTTCATTTCAATTCGAGATCTTTATAGATTCCTAGAGAGGTGCTGGTGTGATTGTGTTAGGCACTGGAGATACTAACCACGTAGTCATGAGGCTACAAAGATTAAGCAGTTGGTTTAGTGATATGGAATTAGGACTAGGAACCGAAAAACACCGGGTGGGGGGTAGCTTAAGCTTTCTACTCCAGAAAGTTTGACTGCAATGGTGGCACTATATTTTACTATTCCTATTTACCATACTTAGGGCTGCCATCACCTAAATTACCTAAATACAGACGCCAAGAATAAACACGGCAAAAATCCCGGACATTTAGGCAAAATATGTTTTTTTCCCCGGACACCTCTAATAAATCAAAAAATAAAACAGCCGAGCCTTCTTGAATGCGGGTTATTGTGGGTGAATATTTAACTAATATTTATCTCAATTTATCTCTTAACTATAAAATATTGGATTACCTCTGACAACAAAAGTGTCCGGGTTACTTTTAAAAGCCCCTGCCGGGCGGCCCCCGGACCCCCTTCAAACTAGGACAAATCCGGGGAATTCCGGACGGATTGCAGCACTAATCATACTTAACGTGTGTGGTGGATGCAACATTTGTCAACAATACATCAAAAAAATGGCAAATACGTATAGCCATGTGAAGTACCAGTATAAAAGTCATACTTCTCTTGAATATTTCTTGTCTAGTTTAGATTTGGAATGTTTAAGTCGTTGTTTTTATCCCCAGCTGAGCCGACAGCCCTAGCAACTTATACTCTACCCACGGAGCCCAGCGTGATCGCTTTAGGGGGGTCCCACGTATGTTGCGCCAGTGGGACCCTGGCGTGGTTCTACCCTCTGTCGGGTGGTGGGGCAACTAGGAGGCAGTACCCGGCTCCTGTAGAAATGTTAACCTTGGCTGGAGATTACGCCGCAGCCATGTTTCAGGGGCGAGCTATGTTACATATTGTGAGTGTTTTCATGAATTATGTCATTCATTCACATGTACCTAAGGCTTTTCTTTTATGTTTTAATAGTTAACACTCCGTTGTCCGTGGTGACGGATCAGGAAAACATAGAGTCGCCACCCCATTTCACCCCGAGGGCGTCGTAAGACCCGACAAATGGAAATGATAAGGCTGCACACCTAGCCGCAAGAGACCCTGTGCCAACCCATCTGGCCAGCATGATACAGTAGGCTAATTACCCTCCATGTGGGGTGGGTAACTAATGGGCAGAGAACTAGAGGAAGTAGTTTACACTCACGGATATAATAAAAGTCAAGTATCTGATAGTAAAAGTCCCGTCAAAATTAGTTTAGCTTTTGAAAAGTTGCTCAGTTTGGTTTATTTTTAATTTTTATTTTTTTATTTGCCTGTGTACCTGGGATGGTTGCTATTTTCTTTTGCCCACCGGAAACTGTACCTTATTACTATGCTCAAATGTAAGTATATACTTATAAATATACTTAGTTATGTTTGAACAAAATCTGCTCAGTCATTTCAAGGTCATCGTCCCCTTTCTAGCTGTGCCTCTTCTGCGGCTGCGTCAGAATGAATTTGTTTTGCAGATTGATAAAGTGGACCCCGCACAGCCGGATAGAGAAGCCATGTTGTTTCCCGAGCCGCATATGCAGACTTCGAAAATTGTCGACATTCATCTCACAAGCGATTTCTTCATTTTCGTCACTGATGTAAGTGCCTGCGAATTTAACTAAATCAGTTTCGGATCTCTATACAAATACAGTCCGCGCCAATCTTTATAGCCGGTCTGAATGTAGCCGTGGGTACGAACTTGCGCGTCGTACATTTCATAACCAATAAGAACGTAGCTCACTCACACTCACACGCGGGTGGCGAGGACCCGCCACAATTGTGTTGTGCGCAGCGTTATGCGGCTATATTCAGACCGGCCATAAAGATTGGCGCGGACTGTAAGTC
Source organism: Clostera curtula (assembly GCA_905475355.2). Lineage (NCBI taxonomy): Eukaryota > Metazoa > Arthropoda > Insecta > Lepidoptera > Notodontidae > Clostera > Clostera curtula. The sequence continues at coordinate 16,332,807 of FR997802.1, forward strand.
AATAACTACTTTATTAATTAAGGATTATAACAATAGTTTATGGTTCGACATGAAATTACAAGTTAACAAATTACAGTTAACAATTACAAGCGGTGTGCAAGGCCTTTACACAGAAGAATCGTATTAAAGTCAGCAGTTAGTTTCTGCGTTCCGCTGTCACAGTATTGTTTCACCCTGTATAGTTTATCTGCTTACTTATTTATTACAGATCTAGGATAAACAATAGACAATTCTGTTTATTTGTTGGGTATCTTGTGAAGGGTCTATGTCCAATCCAACAATGGACTATGTTAAGCTGATGTTGATATATCTTGGGTAACAGCAAGGGTACGTGGAATACTTTGGGATAGAGGAGTGGCGTAGCTGTGTGCGTTACAAGCACACCTGCGGGCTTCGACGAGTGTACTCGGATATAGGCGGAGCAAGGGCCTGCCTTGCCGACGAACGTCTGAGGGTCCACGTCTTCTGTGCCGCAGCCATGGAGGCTTGCGCTGTGCCCAGGGATACTGCAGCTGCAGTCAGGTCAGGAAAACTTACAACTCACCAACAGTAATATTGATAATAATAAGTTCACATTTATTGTTCCGTTGACATCCGTTATTTTTTTTGGTTTACCTTTGTATTTCTGTCGCATAAGTGCTACGGTTGCCTTTAAGTAATATTTTACCCAATTCAGTGGAAACTAGTTATAATATTTTATCGTAAATATGAAATTAGGTAAATAATAACTTCATTAGTCCAACTAAAAAAAATACATATCAGTAATTTTATTGAAAAGATAATAACATTGTTTGGTTTGCAAGTGTTTCATACAATTTATAGCTCGTATTCTAAGACATTTGAATTAGGTTTTGTTTCTGAAATACATACGTTGCTTGGTTTATCTACCTACCATAATTATATAGGTAATAAAATATGTCATAAAAGCTCAATCAAGGAACTACAGAAAAGGCTGGCCGACTTAACAGCTAAAGGTAAACAGTGAACGGACTTTATACTTTATGTTAGTCTTTAGCGTCATTAAATGAGGTACGTACTGTATAGTAGCTTCCATATTGGACTAAAATCTCCGTGGTGGGGGAAAGTTCGCACATGTCATCAACCAATCGCGAGCTTACGACTCGGATCCCTTCTCCGCGAATCACCTCCAAAGAGACACCAAAATCAACTTTTGCACTAGATAGATTTTGGCACAAAATATTCGTAAGGGACAATACCATAAATACCACCTAACATATACCAATACATATAACCTATACCGTCAAATAAATGCACGGGTCTGTTTCAGGGGAGTGATCTGGGACATTTGCCTATCGGATCGCAACGTGTTCATAGTATACACAGACGAGTCGATTGAAACTTATTACTACGCTTCGAACTCTATCAACGGGTCGCACGTTGATTTGGTGGCCACTACGCCAATACTGGCCGGCCAGACGCCGCTCATACTCTTCTCTGGTGAAATCTACTGCTATTCCAGTGGAGGAACGTGAGTAACCTACTCCGTGTGGTGACGGATTTCGAATACACAATGTCACCAACCCGTACTACCCTGAGCGGTCGTAGGAGTGAGGAATTGTGTATGAAAGGTGTGAATGTATGTATGGCGCCTTATAGGTGTGTGTGGAGACTACCACCTAGTGGGGGAGAGGGGACGTAAGATGATAATGGTATTTATAAAACCTACGTAATTAAAGTTCCTTTTGAGTTTGAGTGATGATTCGGAGCTCGTGCCAACCCGTCTTGCTAGCGTGGCACGGTAGGCTATTTGCCCGCCATGAATTTGGCAGACACTCGACTCTGTAGTGGGTCATTTATGGTCTAGTGGTTAGATGTGCCGCCTTTGGATCAACGGTTCCCGGGTTCGATTCCGGGGTCGGGCAACTGTCTTTGTCTAAACCAGAGGCACTGGCTCGGAGTCTGGGTGTCATTTCTATCTATAATATGTATGTATGTATTTACAAAAAAAAAATGTATATAAGTAGTTTATCATCCATCTCGTTACCATAACACAAGCATTAAGTTGCTTAGCTTGGAACGAGATGGCGTTGTGTGAAATGTCCAAGGATATATATATATATTTATGGGCAGAATATATGATGATGATGAATGCCACATTTTATGATATTATCAGAACAATTGTGAAACGTTATCGACTACATTAATTGTACGTTTGTCAAAATTTGAAAGTAGGTCAAGTGAAAGTTGCATTTATCTACAGGTTAAAGTGGGTCACGTGAGTCATATTGACGCTACGCTTGATGTATGTAGACATATTTTTTAGTGTCAGTGCCTGTAGTGATGGATTTAGATTGCATAGTGTCATCACCCCATTCCATCTTGAGGGTGTCGTAAGAGCTGACTGAAAATGAACAAGGCCGATAACCTAGCCGCAAGAGAGGGAAAACTTGAAACGATGCTTTGTGTCAACCCGTCTTGCCAGGGTGGCAAAGTAGGCTAATTACCCTCCATGCAACTTGAGGAGGGCCCAGCAGTGGGTCATCTATGGGCTGAGTAGTAGCAGTAGAGTAGAGATGATGAATCGCTTAGCATTAGATGGGCTGTAACCTTGACCGCTACTTCAGTAATGTTAAAAATATGATATTTGTTGTCTCTTTCTTTTAGCGTGATAAAAGTATCCCTGGACTCCCACAACACTAGCGGTCTAGCGGACGCAGAAACCGAGAGACGTCTCGCCAATCAACGCAGGCACATCGACAAGCTGCTCGGCCTGAGGCGGTTCAGTGAGGCATGGTTGTTCTGCGACGCGGTGGACGAGGCAGATGTGTGGCGCAAGATGGGAGAGACAGCCATTGCTGAGCTTAACGTCGGCTTTGGTATGTTAATTATTTCGGCCTATAATAGACCCCCTGCTGTGTCGTTTCCTCCAGTTAGATGCTGGCCAGACGGGTTGGCAAAGGGTTTTATATTACCCCCTTGAAGAGAAGGCCAGCGCGGGAGTCGAAGAGGGGCACATAACGTCGTAGTGGGTTTTGGCTGCATCAGGCGCCATCCCAACCAAAGAGGCGGCTCATCTTGTCCCGTTGGCCCCTTTTCAGGGTGTAAACTTCGCTATCGCGGTGTAGAAGTTTTTGGTGATTCTCGCATTTGTAGGCGATATTTCTTGATATTAATAGTTCCGTTTTTTCGGGTAATGTATGTAGCATGCTGGTCCCTACAAGATAGAATATGGTGATACAATGTATTTGTAGCTTAGCGCATAGTGTGAAATGCAATTGACCTGCAAGTTAAGCAACGTTTGGATTAGTTGGGGAGGTGGGATAGGCGACTATCCCATTGCAGCCGTCTTTAAGCTAAAATGCCTTTCAACGACATGGCGCCTCTCTGCATTTCTTGGCAATATCGCAGTCGGTAAAAGAATAGAAAAAACAACAGTCAATTCATACTTTTCTCCGTTCTATAAGTTTTGTAACAATAATAAGTTGCTCCTAATTTCACAAAGTTATTCCTAGACATGGGTTTTGTACATTAAAGACGGTAAATTACAACATACGTTCGTGCTTCAGAAGGCATCGTGGTGAAATGTGAATCCCTGTGTGTATTTGGCGGAGGATCGACTTAGCAGTGGGCCTTTTAGGCACCGGAATGAGCCATCCCATTGCTTTTTCAGCTATTCGCGTTTATACCAGGCTGAGTGACGTAGCGATGGTATGGGCCTTAGAAGATGCTTCGAACATTGAAGATATCTCGATTTTATGGTAAGTGTATGAGATAATGTTGTGGATAATGAATGTGTAGTGGATAATGAGACAATCCTCAGAACAACCAGAGCGACCGACATAGCTCGAAGGATCGTACAGTTAAGCTCATTAGAGCCACCCGGTATCCACTCAGCACCGCCTCGACTCACGGCGTCCACTCGTTGCCGACAGCTGCTCCACGCGTGGACGCCGCGTTAACACCAATAAACGTTGCGTGGTCAACCAGTGGACCTCGCGTCTTCAACCAATGGTCAACGAGTGGACGTCGCTTGATCCACGAATTTTCGAGTAGTCTGTTAACAATTGGTATATAGTCTTCGCGGGAATCATTCGCGGGCAGCGCGCGGTCCACCCGGGACCCGCGCGTCATTCGACGGTGGATAGACGACCACGGACGGAAGCAATAACGCATAAACAAGGAAGGAAGTTTATCTGTTCAGGAGCTATGATGCTAGAAAGAGACACGCCGCACTTGTAACATTTCTTTTTTTTCTGAAGTGAAAGAGGATTAGGTGAAATTATGTTTCGTTAAATGTTGATTACGTGTGTACCGATTTAGAATACACAATGTCAGCAACCCACACTGTCCTGAAGGTGTCGTAAGTAGCGACTAAAGGAACTCAAGGGGCAGTGCACCAGCCGCATAAAGAAGGAAATCCTTATACAAACCCTGTGCCAACGTCTTGCCGATGTGGTACATTATGCTGATGTTCCTCCTTGAGTTTGGAGGAGGCCCGACTCAGTGGTGGGTAATTTATGGACTGAAATGATGAACAATGTTGGTTATGTCCAGCGGTATGCTGTGCGCGTGCCTGGGAAAGCGCGAGGCAGCCGCCCGTTGGCTGGAGAGCGGCCCAGGGGGCGCCTTGCTGGCCCTGGAGCTCCACGCGGCGTGTGGCCAGTGGGCCCGTGCTGCTGAAATTGCAGCTTCAGCCTGCCCCGCTAAAGCGCCGTACATCACACTTAACACGGCCCAACATCTAGAGCTCACGTAAGGAACTTAGCCTGAATCTAATTTCTTGTATTCAATAACATCCCACATTAGTAATATAGGTCTAACCATCCCTAAGCCGAACGTCCACCGCCAACTAAAATAAGTTAGTTTGCTTATTTGAGCCAAATGCTTATTTTTCAAACATGTTAGTTCACCGTCGGCGGACGCACATGTATGAAAACTTGCTCGACTATGCAAGCTAAACTAAACTAACTTATTTTGGCTGACGGTGGAAGTTCGGCTATAAAGCAGTCTGTCTTCAATTAATGCATATTACTACTACCTCCATCTTTTTGCAGATCGTCGCTCTACCTAGCGCTTGGGTGGGGAACAAAGTAGATGATGAGAATTTATATAAGTTTTTATCTATAATTAAAAACTTATAAACTATCTTTATACGTTATAAATCCAATATGGCTGACTGTCCAAAATAGCGGACTACTTATTGTTTTATAAAGTTTATTTTTGTAACATATTTTTTTTACAAACAGTGCAGATTACCACGAGGCATTAACCAACTACGAAAAAAGTTTAATCACGGAAAATACAGACGACATCAAAGTCAAGGAACACAACGACAAATGCGAAGCCGGCATCGCGAGGATGTCGATACGGTGTGGTGACGTCATGCGCGGTGTTACCACAGCCATGAAACACGCCCAAGACAAAATGCTACTAAAAGAATGCGCGCAGTTACTCGAAGACGAAAAACAGTACAATCACGCAGCGGCTTTGTACGACCATGCTGGCAACACCGAGAAAGCGGCGTCGCTTTACATCAAGCTTAAGTCCTGGCTCAAAGTCGAGGCTTTATTACCCAAGATTAATTCGCCAGGAATTCATATCCAGTACGCAAAAGCTAAAGAAGCGGAGGGTCGTTATCATGACGCCTTAAAATCCTACCTTAAAGCCCAAGATTACGAAGCGGCGATCAGACTAAATTTGGATAAGCTGGACGATATTGATGAAGCTGTTCATTTAGTTCAGGAGACTAAGTCCATTCAAGGGGCTCGGATGGTAGCGAATTATTTTCAGAACAGTGACGATCCGACGTCTGCGATAAGGTTCTTGGTGATGTCGCTGTGTTATGACGAAGCATTTCAGTTGGCCAGGAAGAATGGGAAGCTGCATTTGTACGGGGAGATTCTGATACAGACATCGCAGGCCCGGGCTGAGGATTTCAGGTAACATTACTTAGTAATTAGGACAATTGTGTAAGATTATATTTTTGTTTTTTTTCCCTCTTCTAATTGGAGGTGGCTCAGCACTGTGTTTTTGAAGTGAAAACTTCTTTTGGCGCACCGCACACAGATTTTTCCGTAGATAGTAAGTTAGGCTGATCCGTCACACTCTGAGGTGAAAGGCTCGATCGGATGAACTCGGGACCGCCGAGTGTATACGAACGAGAAAGATACAGTCAGCTGCTCTTCTCTTGTCTTTATAAATTTAAAGGTTATTATTGTTACGTAATAAGAAATATTTTAACAATGATTTGTTTTACATTGTGAGGTTAGTGTGTGTAGTTAGCGGTTTATCGTGTTAATATAATATTATTTTTTTAGAAGCCACGTTGTTACTTCTGCCGGCACTCTCGGAGTGCAACCCGTTGTTATCAGTGACTTGATTTATTTTATTCTATTCTGTACCGTCCCTACACGGGGCGTGAGTGTTTTGTTTAAAGTCACATCTGCTCCAAAATTAGATTTTTTTAATAACGGTAAAGTAAAATAATACATTTAGCAGTGGAGGCGAAAGAGAATTTAATGTAGACACTAGTGCGTAGTGCGTAGCGAGTCGTCTTAGTACGAAAGTACCATTCTATTCGTAATTTTATTTTTAGGAGTTTGGCGCTGCATTTTGAAGGTGAGAAGAACCATTTATTGGCGGGGAAGTTTTATTTTCATGCGGGCGAGTACAGTAAAGCAATGGCTCACCTTCTGAGGGCCGGGGGCTCTGAAGAGGAGGAGAATGAGGGGATCAGTATTGCAATTGATGCAGTCGCCGCCAGCGATGACGAGAGGTTGACCAGAAGGTAAGCTCCCGAACAGATTATTTTTAATATTGAAGGGCGAGACGATCTAGTTCCCAAATTCCCATCTACCGCGCCTTATTATATTTTACTCGAAATTCGACCATAATAAATTTAAATTATTGTTCTTCAAATATACTTATATTCTCAATTTAAATGTGTTTCTTTCTTCAATTTGACCACAGACTATAATAGTAAACAAAGGGTTTAAAATGCGTGTGTCTATAAAATAAATGGTAGTATGTGTAATGATTTTGTTTTATTGATTTTATGTATTTTTTATGCGTCGTTTATCACAAATATTAGCATTCACCTTCTAGATTAGCTTTGTCTATATAAACTACTAGCGATTGCGCGGGGCTTCGCCCGCGTGGGCTTCGAACCCGTGCTTATCTCCTCTTCGCATATAGCCCATAAATGTGTTTTCTTGCTTCAGATGATTTAATATTTTTTATAAACATTCAATCGGTTACTGTGACTAAACTATCATAGTTAGATATGTGCTCTCGCGGACTTTTTGTAGATCTTAATAAGACCTACAAACTCGTAGTACATTATTTTGTTCTATTGTCTACAGTTTTTGCAGCGCACGCATAAATAGGTTTTCGATTTTACACCTTGGGTTACACAATCGCAATTTTCATACGGATCCCTAATTCTCTTGAAAATAAAATATAGCCTATAACCTTCTTCGATAAATTGACTATCTAACACTGAAAGATTTTTTGAAATCGGACAAGTATTTCCAGAGATTATCGCGTTCAAACAAACATACAAACAAACAAACTCCGCAGTTTATAATATTAGTATAGATAAGTGTGGATAATTTATGTTTGTGAAATACATGTTTGTAGTCAGGCCCGCGTATTCGGGTTCTTTAAATTTGGCAATGTTTTCATTGCATTAATATTTACTTCCTAAATCCGATGCGTTGGTGCAGTTTCACAGAGAGGCCAATATAGTAATAAGTCAGTGTTTCAGCAATAGCCACGGACTAAGTACCCCTGCAACACGGAATAAAATAATCAGACACGTCCGATAAAGTGCACGTGGCTTAAAAGTTAAAACACCAAACAGAAGTAGTTGCTCGACCTTTCAAAAATATGGTCTCAATATAAATATCCTTGGACATTTCACACAACGCCATCTCGTCCCAAGCTAAGCAACTTAATGCTTGTGTTATGGTAACGAGATGGATGATAAACTACTTAAATACATTTTTTTTTGTAAATACATACATATTATAGATAGAAATGACACCCAGACTCCGAGCCAGTGCCTCTGGTTTAGACAAAGACACTTGCCCGACCCCGGAATCGAACCCGTTGATCCAAAGGCGGCACATCTAACCAATAGACCAACAAGGCCACCAACGATTTTTAAAATTCGATATTTCCTTCCAGGCTTATAGAATTCCTGCTAGGAGACATAGACGGCACTCCCCGCGAGCCTCGACACTTGTTCAGACTGTACATGGCCAAGAGGCAATTCTCGGAAGCTGCTAAGACTGCAGTAAGTAAACATATCTATGAGATTTTAACAGCCGAGAGAAGGAAATGACAAGGCCGAATTTTCCGCAAGAGAAGGAAAACTTGAAACGCAACCCTGTGCCCGCCCGTCTGGCTAGCGTGGCACAGTAGGCTTATTTCCCCTTCATATAGTTGGAGGAGGCCCGACTCAGCAGTGGGTCAAATATGGGCTGAGAGGAAGATGAAAAATATTAACTTTCAGCTTAGTCCCATGTCAATTTTATCGAAATCGATTCTGTAGTTTGCTATAAAACTTGAAATAAGTTAACAAAACCATTTGTCGAATGGCAAATTTGTCTATTTTGGGATTAAATATGGAACGACATACTAATTTCTTTAATTGGTTCTGATTTATCATTACATAGTATAAAACAAAGTCGTTGTCGTCTGTCCGTCCCTATGTATGCTTAAATCTTTAAAACTACGCAACGGAGTTTGATACGGTTTTTTTTAATAGAAAGAGTGATTCAAGAGGAAGGTTTATATGTATAACCTACCCCCGCTTTGCACGGGCGAAGCCGGGGCGGGCCACTAGTATTATACAAAAAGAAATCTTTTTCACCAAAACTTTATATTTTTTACATTTTAGGTGATAATAGCGGGCGCGGAATGCCGCTCGGGCAAGTACCGCGAAGCCCGCGACGTGCTTCGCGCGATGTGCGTGTCCCTGCGAGCCCGCGGCATGCCCGTGCCCAGGGACATGAGGCATGCTATAGCACTGCTGCACTCCTACATACTGGTGAGTGGTGACTTTGATGCGAACTAATTAACTGGTCTGTTTTGCCGAAGTAATAAAAACTGCCTCGTTGGTCTAGTAGTTAGATGTGCCACCTTTGGATCAACGGGTCCCGGGTTCGATTCCGGGGTCGGGCCAGTGTCTTTGTCTAAACCAGAGGCACTGGCTCGGAGTCTGGGTGTCATTTCTATCTATTATAAGTATGTATTTACAAAAAAAATATGTATCTAAGTAGTTTATCATCCATCTCGTTACCATAACACAAGCATTAAGTGGCTTAACTTGGGACGAGATGGCGTTGTGTGAAATGTCCAAGGATATTTATAATTATATTTTTATTACGATGCGGCTTCACAGCGAATTCATTACTTGTATATAATTTTTTAAAGATGTCTTAAGTTTTCACGATGTTTGCAGGAAATGATTTCTTGACGGTTCTGATTGTGTTAAGTATCTAATACTTAATTATATTTTTTTTAATATACGTATATGTTTTTTGTAATCAATGGTATATTTTAAAAATAGCAATGGCTGAATTTTATAATGCAAAGGAGTTTGGAATAAAGTGAATTTCGTTCGATAACTATCCACAGAGGCCCATGTCCAGCAAATGACGTCTGTTGGCTGAATTAAATGATAGAACTATCCACAGAAATCAGCGTACGTCACAAGAACGAGACTTAAATAAATCATCTACTTTGGTACAGTCGTTCTAAAGTTATGCGCGTACATACGTTTCTGTTTGTTAGATACCGTGTCACTGCCCCATTTTATCTTGCGCGCGTCGTAAGAGCAAAGGAAATTATGAGCCGAAACCCTAGTTGCAACAGAAGGAAAACTTAAGGTGGATGTTCCGGTCTGTTCTCAGCCATTGTCCCGAGAGATGGCGTTGAAGTCAACATTTACAGTTTATTTGGGCTGGTGTGTAATTGTGAAATTATTAAGACGTAGGAGTAGCTTTAGCGGGTATCGGACATAACGCTTTATTTTACTGGGTCATATCAGTGCCACAAAATACACCCAATTCGACACAAAGCCGCGAATTGGAATATCGTTCACACACACAGACGTAGACGTGTAGCCAATACATACGTTTACAAAGATTCAACACTAGATGGCGTGAATAAAAAAAAACAAGGTTATAAATTTAAAGGTAAATCTTTGGGTGATACCGAGAAAACATGGTATGGTGACGAATGGAGAATACATCACTATGTATTCACCACCCTATTTCGTCCCGAGGGTGTTGTAAGAACTGACAAAAGGAAATGATAAGGCCGATAACCTAGCCACAAGAGAAGCAAACCTTGATACAAAACCTGTGCCAACCAGTGTAGCCAGCGTGGTACAGTAGGCTAATTACCCGCCATGTAAATTGGAGGAAGCCCGTCTCAGCAGTGGGTCATTTATGGGCTGATTAGTAGTAGTAGAGAAAACATAGTAGGTGCAATGTTTTCTTTTTTGGGAAATAAAATATGTAAAGGCGTGATTATATGCATGTATGTAAACATACAATATAACCCAGTTTTATTTCATTACACTATTAATTTTTTTATCAAAACATAAGTATTTGAAGTAACAAATATCCTATTCACCGATACATCCTATTCACTCAAAACTGATAAAACTGATGATTTGTAACACTACCAATTATCACAATAATTAAACATTTCATAATACAACTATAATTCATAACAAATCTAAAACAGTAATTATGTACTAGTATGTAGTTAGTTGAAAAGAGTAATATTTCATATTTTGATAAAAAATAAAGAGAAATATACAATAATAATAGTTCTTCTTTTCTAGTGCAGCTGCCTCTAGGCTTTGATTTATCCTGGCCAGTGATGGACAGCACTTGATCTCAACAACAGCTCTCTCGTTTTCAAATATACCTGTAACAAATTGTCATAAAATATAATACACTATGATAAAGCTCTTTATGAAATTTGATATAAAAATTATATCGTCTTTAGTGCTAGTTATTATTTGTTTCTCGAAATCATAACTTGTATTTATATTTGGCCACATTCACCAAACACAAAGAAAAATTGAAGTTTGATAAAGAAACGCTTACCATCTGGACTGCAAGCTAAATATCCAAATAATTATCAATAAAAAGTCCTGATAATTTTCATATATTGCTTCCAAAATCTCATATTGCTGCCCATATAACATGTCTTTGTGCAAATATTCTTTTTATAAAGAATATCCTGTACATGATTGTGCCATGGGGTGGTAATACAGCATTTGCAAACCTGTAAAGAGTAAGTCCAGATAATCTATACTAATATATAAAGCTGCAGAGTTTGTTTGTTTGTTTGTTTGTTTGAATGCGCTAATCTCAGGAACTACTGGTCCGATTTCAAAAATTCTTTCAGTGTTAGATAGTCCATTTATCGAGGAAGGTTATAGGCTATATTTTATTTTCAAAAGAATTAGGGATCCGTATGAAAATTGCGATTTTGTAACCCAAGGTGTAAAATCGAAAACCTATTTATGCGTGCGCTGCAAAAACGATTGACAATAGAACAAAATGAAGTACTACGAGTTTGTAGGTCTTATTAAAATCTACAAAAAAGTCCGCGAGAGCACATATCTAACTATCATAGTTTAGTCACAATAACCACTTTTATATTCATAAAAAAATGCATAGAGATAAGCACGGGTTCGAAGTCCACACGAGCGAAGCCGCGCCCAAAAGCTAGTGTAAAATAATAATGTAAAATAAATGGATACTATGGTTTACTTTTATAATCAAACTCACCATTCCAAGTAGACTAGCATTCAAATATGCTAACCTTTGAGTAGTATATAGATCATTTTTATGCTGTCCTACAGTAGACATTTCAATCAAAGCAATGTATTTTGGTGACTTTTGGATTTCTGCTAACTATTCTTTACACTGTATTTCCAACTGTGCTTCATCAATATCAATAGGATTTCTCCAAGAAAATATCCATTATAAGTATTTTTTTAAATGTGCCCATGTACTCTGTGTAGTCTGCTTTTTCCATTGAATTTCATACCAATTGTGTCCGTTGGCAAGTGATAGTCCTGGAAATAGATTTTTAAATGTTATATTACAAGAAAAAGACATTCTAACTCGTTCTAACAATTTTTACTATTTGTGTGGTGATGGATTTAGAATACATAGTGCCCCATTCCTTCTTGGGGGTGTCGTAAGAGCCGACAAAAGGAAATGACAAAGCCAATAACCTAACTACCAGAGAAGGAAAACTCAATATGAAACCCTGTGTGGTACAGTTGGCTAATTTAATTATCCTCTATGTAACTGGAGGAGGCCCGACTCAGAAGTGGGTCATCTATGGGCTGAATAGTAGTAGATAGTGGGAGTTTAGTGTTGGCTAAGATCTAAAAACTATAAAATTTAAATCATTATCATTAGGTACATAGTATAAAACAAAGTCGCTGTCGTCTGTCTGTCCCTATGTATGCTTACACCTTTAAAACTATCAACGGATTTTGAAGCGTTTTTTTTTGTAGATAGAGTGATTCAAGAGGAAGTTTTATTTATATGTAATACATCCATGATATTCTAGCGAAACACTGATAAATTTAGAGGTTCATGTAATACATACAGAATAATATGCTTCACTGATTTTGAGATGACTTTACAAATACGATTTTTCCATTTACCTTGTAGAGTGCAGTGGTGTCTGGTATAGTTTTTGATTACATGATTCTTCATGTCATCATGAAATAGCACGAAATCGCTACATCGAAATTCATTTTCAATCCAAATTCTGCTAATTGTTCTTTACACTGCATGCTGTTGTATTCCGGTTTGTTTTCAATGCAGTTTCATACCATTTGCGTCCATTGGCAAGTGATAGACCTGAAAATAGATTGTTAAATGTTATGTTACAAGAAAAAACATTCTATTCAGGACGCCAAGCTTTCAAACGGCTGAAATACAATAAAGTAATAAAACTTTTGTCAACAGAAATTGTAGATAAATATGAGGTCGTGTCATCGTGAAATGGCGCGAAATCGCTACATCCAAACTTGCCGTGTTTACAAAAAGGCGGATACATTACATACATACGAATTAGTTGTATTATGCTGATACTATCTTCTAAGTTAGGTGGACTTACTTTCGTCACACACATGGGTTGATGGGTGTAGCCGACAGTCGCCAGACTGACTCATGACTGACTGATGGTATGCTAATGGTCCGTTGAGAAATCAAATCATAAAAATATCGATAATCTAAAACAAGGAAATGTAACAAAAACATTTGACTTAACTTTTATTCCTGGAATCGTAGTAGAATTGGTTGATGTTTATGAAAAAGAATCAGATTAGAATAAGTTTTTTATTTATTATAGCACGGAAACGCAAAAACAGAAGTAATTGAAATAGATTTGTTTCTGAACGCAGAGTACAATTTGTAGATACTACAAAATAAAACAAGCTAATAATTATGTTTGTCTGTCTGATTTTTTTTTTGCATAATGCCTCAAGAGTGTTCGATGTAACCCGGTAAAACCATATTTTGAAAATGTTAGCAAGTTTAATATTGTGATTATACTTTACCGATTTATGATAATTGAATATATTGTTGATCAAAACGATATTCATTGCAAAATCCCATTGCCAAACTTGCTGTTTCTAATATCAACAACAATAGAATTGCATTTTTAGAATAGGTATATAATTTCTTTACCCACGTTACGTCATAATAATATAATATAATAAACAATGTTTGTTCCGCGTGGTACCCTATTTCGTTCTGAGGGTGTCGTAAGAACTGACAAAAGGAATGGCCGAACACCTGGCCACAAAAGAAGGAACAATTGACACGAAACCCTAAGCCAACCCGTCTGGCCAGCGTGGGTGGCATATTAAGCTAATTACCCTCCATGTAGTTGGAGGAGGCCTGACTCAGCAGTGGATCATTTATGGGCTGAGGAGTACATAAGTAATAGTATGAATCAAATATACACTAGAGGAACATTACAATTTGAATCAATGAAAATAAATAAATTCACAAGTCATACGTTTCGCAAGAACTTCCGCGCGAAATACATAGCGCACAGTAACATCCGAAATATAAGTTTATTTTACCGCAGCCGATTATGTGAACGAAAGAAGTTTGGCAACGCATTTTTCGGTACAATATTTCTATTGTTTCAAAGTTAGGAAGGACGGCAACGTCGCGTATACGACTATTGGTGATTGATTGGATTTCGAGTGACTCAGCCAATCAGCGCGGTAATCGGTAGTCGAGCTGGCCTGTGATTGGATTTCGAGCTGGCCGCCGCCGCCGCCATAGGTCGCCGGCGCATAGCGAGAATCGTAATATGGAAAATGAAGTAGTCAAGTAAATAAATAAAATGAAGTAATCAGTTATAAGTTATTTAAAACTGTTTTTTTTTACTGGTTGGTACGAAATTAACCAAATAATGAAATGTGAAATTTATTTATCAGAATTATAATATCTTCTGCACGCCATCTATCGTGGCAAATTCTAAACAAGTCACGCACACTATTACAGAAGTTGTGCAATTTTCCCGGGATTTCACTGCTGTTTTTCTCAGTAAGTATTGTAAGTTATTGCCTAAAATGGTCAAACGCGGACACATTTTATTGTAATAATGTGATAAAATGATTCGTTTCAAAGAACGAGTATCTGTGTTAAGTGTAAAGGTCTAGGCCAGAATGTATGGACGATAGGTCGGAACATCCACCTTAACACGAAACCCTGAGATGGATAACGCATCTCTTTTTTGTCAAAGATACCCAAAAATCGACTATAGCGTAGGATTGATTCTGGTGCAATATGTTTGTAAATGTACTGTATTGTGTGGCAACAGGTACGCACACATGTAAAGCGTGGCCGCCACGACTTGGCAGCAAGGTTGCTGCTCCGTTCTGCTGCCGACGTCACCTTCTTTCCGACACAGCAGCGTAAGTTGAGGCGTATTGACATTGTCAGATGTGTGGTGGCGAATTTTAATCATAATGTTTTTTTTAATAAACACCTGGCAGACCCGGTGGCTCGTTGTTGTGGCTAAGGTTTTCGTTATATTACATTTTACATACATTAATTTCACCTGTAACATAGCGCCATCTATTGAATATTTACTCAATCCAGTAAACAGATATCCCCGTCTCTTAGAATGGTTTGGAGCTAACATATAATTGTGACTGTCAATTGGCTTG
This sequence comes from Clostera curtula, assembly GCA_905475355.2. Lineage (NCBI taxonomy): Eukaryota > Metazoa > Arthropoda > Insecta > Lepidoptera > Notodontidae > Clostera > Clostera curtula. The sequence continues at coordinate 16,348,006 of FR997802.1, forward strand.
CATTAAAATAATATTGCTATGTAGGTACTATAAATTGAGATGTAAGCTATCCTATCTTTCAAGTTAGATCAAACTGCACACAATGCGCAAATTTGGTTAAAATCGGTTAAGTAGTTTAGGAGTCCATCGCGGACGAACAACGTGACGCGTAATTTACATTTATTAAGATTTACGTTTGACCTCAATATCGCTTGATGGAATGCGAAGATGATGAGATGGTACTCGTTTGCCTAGAAGGTTCAGTTTGGCCTTCTCTTGATATCGCATATCGTTTCCTCAGACCAAGTGTCTATATTGACGTCGACGGTGATCGAGTGCAGCCGCGCTGGCCTGAAGCATCAAGCTCACCATTGGGCAAGGGTCCTCATGCAGCCAGAGTATCGCTCGCAGGTACTTACCTCGATTTACATGATCTTATTTTAAATAAATTATTACGATATACAGTCCGCGCCAATCTTAATGACCGGTCTGAATGTAGTCGTGGGTACGAACTTGCGCACCGTACATTTCTTATCCAATACGAACGTAGCTCACTCACACTAACACCCGGGTGGCGAGGACGCTTGCGGGTGAAAAACGACTCGCGCGGCTCCCCGCCCCGCGTACGTCCCGCTGAAACCTGCTTTTGTGTTGTGCGCAGCGTAATGCGGCTACATTCAGACCGGCCATAAAGATTGGCACGGACTGTACAATATATTTTAACACTGGAATGGTGGCAGTTTACTTCGTGATTTGTGTTCACGTATCTGTCATTTCTCTCCACGTAACTGGAAATGACGAGGAGGGAAAGGAAAAGTCCTCGAGTGGCGACAACGCTCCGGAAAGCGCAGTGCTGGTAGGCCTCCCACAAGGTGGACCGACGACCTGGTTAAGGTCGCCGGAAAGCGATGGATGCGGGTGTCATTTTTTTCTTTGGTTGTTAGATTGATCCGAAGTACGCGAAGAAGATCGAGAACGTGGTGCGTCACCCGGTCCGTGACGTGCCTCCCCCACCCGTGACGTCACTGTGTCCCCAGTGCGCTGCGGACTTGCCCATTGCAGACCTCAAGTGCGGTCGCTGTGAAGCCGACGTGCCGTTCTGCCTTGCCACGGTAATTTTTCACCTGGTTATATTGTATTGTGTCCGCGTGGTGACGGATTTAGAATACATAGTGTCACCAGCCCATCCCATCCTGAGGCTGATACGAAATCCTGTGCTAACCCGTTTAGCCATCGTGGCTCAGTAGGCTAATTACCCTCCATGTAATTGGAGGAGTCCTGACTCACGGGTGGGTCATTCATAGGTGTGGGTCGGGCCTCCTCCAAATTCATGGAGGGAAATAAGCCTAATGTGCCACGCTGGCAAGACGGGTAGGCACAGGGTTTGTATTAAGTGTTCCTTCTCTTGGGGCTAGGTGATCTGCCTCTTGCATTCTTTTAGTCGCGGAATATTATTATAGTTATATTGTTACATGTGACCTCTGAGCTTCGGGGGAGGGGATAGGTGAAGCTATCGGTTCCCGCCATTCGAACATTTATTGGAGTCGACTCACAATGTCAGTAGGCTATGACAACAACTGCCTTCTTGCTTAGATATGCTGCCTTTGGACTACGGGTCCCCGGTTCGATTCCGGAGTCGGGCAAGTGTCTTTGTGTTCGTAAATTTCATGTTTGTATACTGCCCCAGCGATACAGGTGATACCTAGTGCAGCACAGCACTCATTTTACCACCAGCACTGTTTACCCCAAAATTACTATTATCAAACGGCAAGGTAAATAACATAGTCATTAGTTGGTCACCATTAACACACACACACACACACACACACAGAGAGAGAGAGAGATCTCTGAGAGGGAACGGGAGGAGGGATAGAGAAGGGGGAGTAAGATGGAACGGGAGGGGTGAGGTAGATACGAGGGTGAGATGATAAAAATATATGGTAGGGGAGAGATAGACAGAAACGGGGATGGGGAGGGAGTTGTTTATATGAAAACCATACTACACTTTTTGTGTATGTTTCAGGGTTTGCACATAGTGAGAGATGAGCTGACGGCCTGTCCCGAGTGTGACTTTCCCGCAATCATGAGCGAGTTTATTGAGTGAGTAAGCCTCTGGTTTTCAATTACGTGAATAACTTCATCATTTCAGCCCTTAGATGACACATTAGTGAGGCCGGCCTCCTTCAAGTTCAGAATAACGTCATAATTATTGGTTCCTCGTAATCTTCCTCGTTATATACTACAAATACTGCTACTCAGCATATAAATGACCCACTGCTGACTCTGGGAGGGTATTAGCCTACTGTGCCACGGTTGAAACCCTTTTTTTTTTGTTCGCCCGGGGTAAAATCATTTATGGACTATCCCCGTCGGCCACGGGGATGGCCGAGGGGGGATTGTGTGGGACTCTCCCCCAGAGTGGGGGCCTACCCACTAAACCTCCCCGGGTTGCTCCAACTCGCGTCCTTGTTGCGGCATTGTGGGATCTATCTGTACTCAGAACCACAATGCTGCACAAGGTTTCAACCGTATGTATTCTAAACATACGGTTGAAACCCTGTGCCGGTTAAAGGTTTTTTGAAATCCATTCAGTAGTTTTGAGTTAGTTACAAACATACAAATCTTATTATCCCCATATTTTCGAATTGTGTAATTTCTGTCCACAGAATCCTTCAAGAGGAAGGGAAGTGTCCGATGTGTGGTGAAAACGTGGATTACCGTAGACTTGTCAAGATAGACGACATTGCAGCTTACATGGACTTTAATGTCAGTGAATAAGGTTTCAATTTAATTGTTTTGAGAATACATAGTGTGCCTACCCCATTTCATCCTGATGGTGTCGTCGGAGCCGACCAAAGGAAATGATACGGTTGAAAATCTAGTCGCAGGAGGAAGAGAATTTATGCCAACACGTCTTCCGTTACTTTTGTCGGCTCCTGCGACACCCTCAGGATGGAATGGGGTGGCGACACTATGTATTCTAAATCTGTCACCACAACGACTTTGATATAGTTGCCATTCGCTATCTAATGTAAGTTGTCTCATGAGACTTTTTTAGGGTAGTATGGGTTGATTAGTTTATATTGTAGGTCTTAGCACAACACAATTCCGTCCAATTTTCAGCTTTAAAGCTGTAGTATAAGTATCAAAATGCAATGACTTGTGTCCGTCCGTGGATTTCTGTTAATCTTGTCCTAATTTCTGCTATCTATAGATTTATTGACTATTTTAGTATACTGGAGTGCGATAAGCTATCTATAGGTATTAGTTAGTAATTAAATTGTATATTACCCTGCGCACTTTACGTCGCCAACGATTTTTTTTTGGTGGGAAAATATTTGTTTTTTGTTGCAATTTCAACATGTGCAACGTTCCAAGATCAACTAAATCAGTCCAGGCAGTTTTTGTAAGATTACTACTCAGCCCATAGATAATCCACTGCTGATTTGGGCCCCAGGGGCGTAGCGTGCCTTGGTGGGGTAGGGCCCCGTATAAAATTTTATTTGTGGGCCCCTATGAAGGGTACCTAAAGATTTCTTAGAAGGAAAAAAAATTTGTAAAAAAACCGATGTAGGGTGTTGCCAACTTTCAAACGCACGCTCCACGTGATAAAAAAGAAAATACTTAATTTTACTTTTGTCATTTCTGAAATTTTGCTTCCACACGTCGGGGTCCCCCGTGGCCCGGGGGCCCTGTATAATTGATACGGCATATACGGCGGTAGCTACGCCCCTGTTGGGCCCCCTCCTATTACAGGGAGGGAAATTAGCCTACTGTGCCACGCTGGCCAGACGGGGTGACACTGGGTTTCGTATCAAGTATTCCCTCTCTTGCCGACACCCTCAGGATGGAATGGGGTGGTGACACTATGCTTTCCAAATCCACCACGCGTGAGGCTAACAAATGTCAATTCGTTTTTATCTTAAGTTTATTTTTGTAAAATATTTGAATAAGCTGTTGCCCGCGGCTTCGTTCGCGTTTACCTGTCTGGATATCGGAACTGATACAATAAAATATGTAATACTGACAATACTGTTTTCTTAAATAACAGTGTATATCTGGAGACAAAAATCCAAATTTACAACTTCTTTATTCGGATGTCGTTTCTATCAAAATAATACCCGATTTAAGAATTTACAAATGGCTGGAAATAAAATGTCACTATCAAATTGATGCATTTGTTAAGATTATGTTCCATATATACTATGATGCTGTATGTATAATGAAGACTAAAAACTTGAGCACGCACATATCACAGTTTTCAACAAAAATCGACTATAATGCATTATTTTACACACACAAATTATTTGGCCATTCTTACACACACTGCATAGCAATTTAACGGTAAGAATTTAGCAATAAACTTTTGTTTTATTTGAATAAAGGCTTATTGGTATGAAATATAAAATGCAAATAAATATTTAAAACTATAATCTTGTTTTTATTCTTTCATAATCCGATTTGGTTATCAACCGCTCACATTTGACACTGATTGTTACTTTAGTTGATTGTTGTGGCACGTGACTCGACACGAGTTTGGATGTGTAAACGATTTATAATTAGCACTACCAAGTCTCGTGAGCTATGATATAATTCTTTATCGATTTATTACTCTTATAACTGTATTTAGCACGCTTGTATGATAACAATAAGATTGCTAGTTGGTTGGTTTTAATTAAAACTTGTTATGTAGAAAAATTATGGTTCAGAGAAACATCGCTAACTCACTGATACTTCAATCTAGTACATCATTCTAAGCATAGAACTGCATCTTTTGCTTAGCTCTATACCCTCAGTTCTGAAGTTTACACCTTGTACAAAATTTCCTTCGCTTGCAGTTAGGTTTTCTGATTAATTGGCTTCTTTAGTCGCTTACGTCATCCACAGGATTTAAGCAATTGGTGAACCATACTTTTTAGCCCATAAATGACCCACTGTTGAGTCCGGCCTCAATCAACTACAAGGAGAGTAGTAGTAGAGTAGTAGTAGAGTAGTAGTTAGCCTACTGTGCCACGCTGACCAGACATTGGTGAACCTACGTGTGTTAAATCTGCTATTAAATCGTCACTGTATTAACAGCGATGTTATGATGTAAAAAATGAAGAATTCGAATGATGAATCTTAACTTTTCGCGGGTATACACCTTTATGCCGGCTCTACACTCACGCGTGACGTCGCACCGAGAATTCACGCCGTAAATAAACGCCGTGATCCGCGGGTTCGCGACTATGATGGACGACGACGCGATTTCTAAAGCAAATCCTTTGACGCGGGCCAAAAAACCGACACTGATCGGGGAACGGTGCGAAGCGCGAACGAGAAGGTGTGAACAACATCTACCCTCGTGATTCGCAGTTGTCGCGGGCTATCGCGGCAGTTTGCGGCGTGAGTGTAGAGCCGGCTTTAAATTAAACGTTTGATAACGGATTTATCGCGTGTATTTTACATTATTTAATTCATAATTATATACTGTAAAATATACGCAAGGATAAGAGTATTTCGTATAAATAAAACTTGATTGCTAAGTGATGAAACATTTAATTTTTCATTTGAAAGTATACCAAGTTGTAGTTACACGTTCGATACTGAGATTCAAATGAAACGCGAAACGCAATTATCGTATTATACAAAATTACGTGGCATCACTAATCACTCGCTACACTTAGCAAATTGCACATTGCTAGTAGATAAATTGCTCCACAATTAGGTAATAGGAGTTTTTTTAACAGAGTCCATTTTTAATTATTTTAGATATTATATATTACATACCGTTTGAGTTACTTAGGGTGGCTGTAAGTGAAAATCTTCTTAGGCTACGGTGGTACTTAAATACTCCTTGAAATTAAACAACGAAACGAGCTTATGGCATTTATAGTGTACGTTACCATGGTAGTTTTCAATAAAACAACTTAAGTATAGATGGTATTCTGACTTCACAGTACACACGCCGAAAGTTAAGACATTAAAAATAGTAACATTTAAATTATTCCCGTGGCTAAGATTGCTAAAAATTAAGAATGAAAATAATGTAAAATACACAAGATAAATTAGCTGGGGCTCGGTAAATTTGTATTAGTATCAAAAAAACATACACCAAAACACAAAACCTCATCCTTTTGAAGTTGGCTAAAGTATGACCAAAGACGATCTGAATAGCAAGTCTTGATCTTCAAATGTTTATATTTTTAACGATATATTTAGAAAAGTAGTTAAAATAGGCAGTTGGTTATATTGATGGTTCGGAAAAGCCATAGATAGAATATTTTTATTTAATTACTAAAGTGCTTCTATTTTATAAGAGGTGTAATTCTAGCAAATGTCGTGGACAAGTGTAACGAGTGATACACCATCTTTGGCACCCCATGCCATCCCTTACTCTACAATCAAATATTGCCCTAATAATTAACACTACCTATCTATGCCTTAAGTAGACAATACATTTATACAACTTAAAGTAATGACAAGACGATTATAACGAAACAATACAAGGAAATAATTGATTGTGCTAATAATACAAGTGATCGCTAGAATAACTTTATTAAAATTCAGCTAATTTCAACACGTGCCAACGTTTGCTAACCTCTGGCTTTGACATACATTGAAAGTTAGGCGCAGCGTTGTTGGCCACTTTAGGCAAAAACTTGCAAAATAAAATATCGTCACAAGTCTTGCGTTAGGCTGTTTTGAAATTTAGGTTGTGTGTTTAAAGGCTGGGTGTAGATTAGATTCATTTTATTTGTTTTTCTTTTGCCTGAACCAATAGAAAACGTTGCGATTTATCATCATACTTCCCTTTTCGGAGAGTGAAAAGAAAATAGATTATCGCACGTGTCCGTTTTAGCCGATTAAGTAGACCGTATGGAAGAGTTACAATTCCTGCGATAATGATATCAAAGTACAATATAATAAGATACAAAATGGTGAAATATAAAAATTGGTGTTAAATAATTTTTGCGATATAAACTATAATTATCTAAATGATGCATGGTTGTACCTTGATTAGTATAAAATCTTTACAATATCATGGAACGGATGAAACGCTAATGATTCAGTTTCAAGCTCTACTCCTATATGAGAACACGTTTTTATTTAAATTCGTCTTTGCAGACGTTTCAGCGTAAATATTTAAATCGTGTTGCGTCAAAAGAGTGGACAATTACGTGTCGTTGGACGAAATTAAAATCAACTAATTTATAACTTTGTTGATACTGAACACAACGTGAAATATATCAATATATTTTATAATTATAATAATATTCATAAATATGTATGTTTGATAAATAAATTTGCTTTTATTCGTTTGGTATATTGGCCGGATACATTTATGTATGGACGCGTCTAGTCCACTCTTTTAACCGGGAATTATTTAGTGTAAATATTTACAGATTAGGTATATATATATATCATATAATGTTATAAAAATATATTAAATCATAGACACGATGGCACTTGGTTGCGTTGTAAAAGGCTAGACATTTAAATTAAAATATAGAATTTAGGGTAAAATAAAATTGTTAGGAGTGAACGAAGGTATTCATCGTCAAATCACACGTAAAAAGAATCTTGAACCTTATTAACGGAATGTATAAAAATTAGTTTTAACTATATCAATGTTAACTCCTCAACAATAAATACTATAAATCTTTGGTTTCATTTAGTCGTTTACAAAATTGTGTTTTGCCAAACTATCCGCAAATAAACGCTCGTTCGTTCGAACTGTAAGCTTATGTTCGAAATGTAGAATTATCATCTAGGTTCATAAGAACGACACCCATCTGACGCAGTTCACTCGAACCGTGATTCACATGCCGACACACACACATACAACTACCAAAATTATAAAACAATAATTTTGTAGTGTAGGGTAGGTTAAGTTAATCTATATTAGCATTATTATCTTAATCGTCTACCTAACATTGAAAACTTTGGCAGGCCATTCAACAGGAATAAAACTGAATATCAATTATATTTGAAGAATACAGTGTCACAGATGTAAGTAGAGTTAGAATCTTTGTGCGTATTCATATTTTTGACAGTTCTAGAGAATGTGTATGTTAACGTGGAGTGTGTAACCATTGTGACGAGACAATGTAAAACTGAAAAAAAATCATATGGTATGCTTCCCCGGCATGCATATCACGGCGATAAGATATATATCGGTGCGTTACACCGTTTACGAAAATCGTGAATAACTACGAGTACAGATTTACAAAGACTGCGTGAGATAAAGGACCGTTTGGCACTATATAAGACTCAATGTGAGGTACACTATCTGAATCTATCGAGTGGTAAGTACTAGCTATCAGTTCTAATCGCTCCGGACCGACTGGGGGCTCTATGCGGCATCTGTGAACTTGGAAATCAAAGTGTAATAAAGGCCTCGGCGGGTCATAAGGGTGCTAAGTCCTCGAACGGATAAAGGAATGTCATCAAAGCGTGCGCTACAGGGATCAATTTTTTCAAACAAGTTTATTTGGTCGCGAATTCTCGAGACTACCGGTGGGTTCCTCGCGTTCGCGGGGCCAAGTAAACCGCAATCGGCCCCCAGAAGGACGCGGCTCCACCACATCACTAGCAAAAGGTAAATAACGGTTCGCTCCTCACTGCAGGTTGGCGATCTGCTTGGGCAGCGCCGCCACCACGCGCACGCGGTCGCTGAACTGCGGCGGCGGGGCGATGAGGGGCGCCGAGGGGTCCGCGGGGCCGCCGGGCTCCTCGGGCGGGGGCGGCAGCTCGGCCAGCAGCACGGCGGCCCTGGCCCTGCGGCCCGGCGCCTTGTCCACGTCCACGCCGAGCCTCTCGGCGGCGGAGCGGCCCCGGGCGCCCCCGATGGAGCCCCGCAGCAGGGCCGCCGTGGCTCGCTTCCTGGTCAGCGAGTTGTGTCTCTGCATGGGCGGCGGCGGCGTGGCCAGGCTCTCGGAGGAGCTGTGCACGGGCTCCGTGCTGATGACGTCGTTGGAGGACTTGACCGTGACGGAGCTGCAGAAGGACACCTTGTCCCGTCGCGGCGGTGGCTTGGCCTGCGCTTCCTGGTCCGAGGACACTCCGGACGAGGAGTTGTCTCCGTCGTCCCGTTCGGCGGTTCCCAGTTCGTCTCCGCACGACTTGGAGGACTTGAGTCGCGTTCTGATCTTCTGGATCTCGTCTACCGAGAAGGAGTGCTGCATAGAACTGGAGCCCGAGCTGCTGCCGCTGGAAATGGAGGGTCCTCCGTTAAATTTTATGATTCCGTTTCTTTTGGAAACGTTTTGAAGTCATATAACAAAAATCCATGGAGCGGTGCTTCTACTATTACTTCAGCCTATTAATGACCCACTGCTGAGTCAGGCCCCTTCCCACTACATGGAGGGTAATTAGGCTACAGTGCCACGCCGGCCAGACGGGTTTCCTTCTCTTGCTGCTAGCTTTTTGGCCTTTGCACTTCCTTTTGTCGACTCTTCCGAGACCTTCGGAATGGAATGGGGTGGTAACACTGTGTATTCTAAATCCGTCACACGGATGGAGCGGTGCCTTTGGATTGAACTGATTAGCGATGAAGACAAAAGTTAATCACATTGTTTCCCACATTAAAATCTTTAGAAAAATAAATATCGTATCATCCATATGTATGTGTGAAAGGTTGTGAATCTTTTAAATCTTGAGAAATATTTAACGTAACGTAACTATCCGCTATATTTTCTGAGTTACGTTTTATGATATATTTTAACGACCCGTCATTTCTTATTATAACTCTGAATGAAGTAATTTATATGTTAACACGTGAAGGATAACTTTGTACCCCTTTATACGAAAATTGCGGACTGAGGAGTATGAAATTTCCCACACTTATATTTTAGTTTATAAAGAGAAGGCTATTTTAATATTTTTTTTTAATTTAGGCATAAATATACATTAAATCTTCAAAAAAAAACCATTACACACACTACCATGGATTTGACACACGCATTCTTTTGTTTATTGTTCAAGTCTGTGGTCAAATTGAGAATAGAACTTTAATTTATAGTAATTAGGGTCGAATTCACCATAGACCACTAGTTAATATAAATTGCACATCAAGAATAGAATAAAGAATGACGTAGATTATAAACTGTTGAATATTACTTATTAATGATGACACAGGTGAAGACGATGAGAAATACAGACACAATGGGATCTTAATAATTATATGAGACCTGGAAATGCCCAACGATTACATAACATTACGCTGATAAGTGGTAACATTTAAAAATACACAAAGAAAGACAGAAAGAGATTCCTGAATAACATAAAGGAAGAAAGAATTATATTATGATTTTGAATTGGTGTAAACGTTGAATACAAAACACACGCCCAAAATGATCACCTTTTGTTAAAATAAACTATACCTTATATCAAAGGAAAGAAAGTTCTTTTTAGAAAATAAAGTATTTATTCCGCATCGGTCTCATAAATTGTTGCATAGATGGGCATCCTGAAAACGTTAATTAGAATTAGAGTTTGTATCGGTCTTCTAGTTCTCGCCGCCAAACCCTCGAGGTCGGGCCAGTTTGCCTTCATCTTCCATTCTCTTTTGCCAGTTATTATGGCGTGATTCAATCCTACTATCAGTTATAGTAGCTGACAAAAGACTTGAACACAAAGTGCCGTGGTGGGAGAAAGTTTGTACATGGCTTCAAGAAGTCAGGTTGTTGTTGTTGTTTTTGAAGTTAAATTTTCGTTCCTACAACCTTGTTCCAACAAATACCCAACCGATCAAAAATGCTCAACTACCGACAAATGTATGTTTTCAAATGCATGCTTTATCTTATTTCAAACTAGCGACCCACCCCGGTATCGCACGCGTGATATTATGCATGTATTATACATACAAAGCTACCTCTTGAATCACTCTACCTATTAAAAAAAACAGCTTCAAAATTCGTTGCGTAGTTTTAAACATTTAAGCATACATAGGGACTACTATGTAGTGATCACTTAACCGATTTCAATATTAATCGGATGGCAATACCAATCGATTAAAATATTTTCCCAAATCGGACTATATGAAAGACCTAAATTGTAAAAGACTAGACGGAGTTATGCAGTAACAGCTGACCCGGTAACAGAACCTCGTCCCTTTATGAAGAGGTTTATTGAGTCTCACCTTGCGTTGCTATTGGCGCTCGTCTCTGCTACGGCGACGTCGTTCTTTGGCTTCGTATCACCTTCATCGTCGGATTCAGACATGCTGTAGTCTGGCTCCGGGATCGGGGGCGCCGGGGTTGAATTCTGAAGAGAGCAAAAAGGTCTTATTATTTGAAAACTTAGTACTGAACAGAGGATTAGTTTGAACCTTGACTGTGCAGTATTTTGTGTGTCATTGACAGACAAGTTAGGCGCACACCGGCACGTTTTGCTCAAGATGTGTGGCGGCTACTTTATCATCGATGTCCAAGTGACATGGCTAGCGAGGGTGTAATCCCTAAGGGGCGTAACATTTAGTCTTCTACAAAGTAATTTTGTTTATCGAGTATTAGATATTTTTAATAAATTTTCGTATCTGTGCATACCAAAAACTATTTACGTAGTGGAATCCACCAAGGTGGTTAAACCCTTTGAGGTGCTTATAGAGAGCTGGGTTGTAAATTGACGACTATAGAAATGTTATCACAGAAATAAGGTCTAAAAATATAATTTTACAGCAACCCACATATAAACAAGGTGGATAGAAAAGATCCGACTTTGAAATTATTTTTCTATCAGTTTAATTTTCGAATGGCATAGTCCATATAGAGGGTGGTCAAAAAGTCGTGGATCAAATGCAACCAGGGGTTAGATGGGGTCATCAGCAGCAAAAAAATGTTCTACGGGAGGTCCTTAAGGTCAACCCCTGCAGAGTTATAATTGATTTTGTGTTTTTATGAGAAATTGACCTTTTTTTTACTAAAACTTGATAAAATTCCACATAATCTACACCCTGTATCTTTTTTATAATTTTCAATAGATTGGTACTGATGAGCCCTTTCGTTAGACATGCTATTTATAGTAGTTTATTGGGTGTGTTAAAGATAACATTAAGTTTTCCGAAAGACATAATTCTTAAATCAAAACTAGTAACTTACTTCGGACTCCAAAAAACTGTTTAAAAAAAAATACTCTACAGAAAAGTGACCCACTATTACAAGTTTTGGCGCATTTAATAGGGATTCTAAAAAGGTATTACATATGGCTATGCGTGGCTCTGATATCTTTCGAGGACGATCATTCGTAGCAAGGCCAGAGATAATCCAACCATAAAACTCGGTTAGGCAGTATTTAAAACCTATGGCGCAGTACCAAGCTCCGCATTTGCTCTCACGTGTCGACGCACTTGTGTACATGAGCGAGTACGCGAGTGTCAGCTAATTGACAGTGACATTGTTTTCGAGTGGCAGTGCCGCGAGTGTTTGCTAAATGGAGGAATTCAAGTCAATCGCGTCCGTCTTGCTTCGTTTTCGTCTATGAAATGATAGATAGAGACACTGACTGATGTACGACTCCTGAAAGTAATTGCGGACACACACGTGTTCACCAATATCAATGCGAAATTGGCACAGTATCGTGAACGAGTAAGAGTTTGAGCATCTGCGGCGGGGCTTACTAACATGTAATTCATGAGCAAAAAAGACACTCACTCTCAAAGCATGTGCTTGGTTTACATTGCCATTGGTCCGATCCCGAAATCGAACCGGGGACTTGCGATCCAAAGGGGATACATCCAACTTCCACAATGCATTTAACGTAGCATAGTTTTAATTTTATTTTATTGGATAGGTCTCAATAGGCCAACGTCATATTTAAAACTAGCATTATCATCTTTCGGCCCTTGTCCCACGGTAGGTTATCCATTCACTCCTATCGCTCGTCAAGCCCAAATTCATCCACCTCTTTTGGTATCCAACCTACATTCATACCGAAACTACCACTAGTTAGGAATGCTTTTTTTTCTACAGAGAAGAGCTGACAAGAAAATCTGTAGTTGCTTTTTTAATTTCTCCCACCGTGTGGAAGGCCGCTTTCCGGTACGCGGTCGCCACTCGAGGACTTCAGCTCTATCGGGCGTTAGTCTTGCGAGCTATGTGCCTTGTCCGTTGGCACTTAAGTTTGACAATGTGGGCTATGTCAGTAGCTCTGGTTCGCCTGCGTATCGATTCACCTTGAGCTTTTTAACCTGCATAGTATGACAAGTCCTAATTGCAGCCTTGGCCGTGAACCTTGAAATACCTGTCTGATGAAGCCTTTGTGGGTGTTGAATGGCTGCGCGTACTGGTTGGCCGCGTCATCGGCCGACGCAGCGCGAGGCCCCCCCGCCCACGAGCGGATGGAGGAGCTCTTGCGGCTCTGAAATTGCCGTTGGGTCGGTCTATCTTAAAAGCCCAGGGAGCCATGCTAAGTTCAAACTAATATTATAAATGAAAAACAAAATAACTACTGCAAAAGATATTCGATTTCGATTAGAAATTCTTCTGTCAGACTACAGAATAGATTTCGATAAAATGTATGACCTATGGGACCTGTCTGAAACCAATACCACTGCGGTGTGATGCGGTAACTAACGTAAAAAACATACATCCGAATGGAGACCATTCCCCTTTTTGAAGTCCGGTTGAAAATTCGATTCATGGAGTCTCCGAGAAGTGCTTTAGGCATCGGAAAAAATCATTTGAAACAACTGACTTGAGATGTAACGGTGTCTTAAGTGTTCTTAAAGGACCTAAGATATATCTCACCAGAGCATAGTATTTGGTGGTTTTGATAAGTACTCACGGCGTGGGCGTCGGTAGGGCGATAGGCGACCGCCTCGAGGTCCCTCGGCGAGGCGTAGAGCTTGGCTTGGTCGCTGGGCCGGAACGTGCTCGGGACCCCCCCTGCCGGCGGAGGGGGAGGCGGGTGCGCGGGGGGAGGCACGCGCCCGGGGCCTACCGCAATATTACACTTGTTGAGGCCAGCTTGTTTCACTTTATTGAAATAGTACAATGTCTGAGGTGTTGTGCGAGAAAGAGAGGGAAAATAAGAAGACGGCGTTAAAAGAAAAAAAGAGGACATAAGAAAGAAGTAGGTAGTGATCAGACAGCAGAGGGACGACGGAGAACGGCAGGGATTTGCGAATGGAGTCACTAGAAGTGAGAAGGAAAAGAAGAGATAAAAATCCGGAGAGAGAAAGCGCTAAGTGGTTTACCGTGCACGTCTTCACTGGATCGCGTCCGCTGTGGATGCACTGCGTGTTCGATTGCTAGATCGGGAGTGGAGTGGAAATCGCGACGCAATGTGCCCGAAGATTTGCTCCACAACTGGAAAACGATCGAGATACCCATTACAACTTAGTTTATAAAATACTATAGATCACGTTGAATGTGGTGTCTGTGGACCGGTCGACCTGTTACGGTCGTAATCCAATGGAAGCGAGTAATGAAAGAGTAGCTCGCTTAACTGATGACGCTAAGGAGAATATTTCAGTGTTTGGCATCATTGAAACAGTATCCCAGCTTATGTTACAACACGCGCCAGAAGACCTTCAGAAGACTTTCAGTATTACCTACTAAATATATTTCATACTAGCTGACCCGACAAACTTCGTACCGCCTTAGAATCAATAAATAAAAACCTGAATGATAATTCCATAATGTTTCAACTTTATTAAAATATTTGCACGTATTAAAAAAATATTTTTTTCGTATTTTCGAATTCCACGAATATTTCAAGACCAAAATTAGCCAAATCGGTTCAGCCGTTCTCGAGTTTTAGCGAGACTAACGAACAGAAATTCATTTTTATTTATAAAGATCGATATAAATGATTTCTCTATGTATAGGTTATGGTCATTTTATTTCTAGCGGACACGAGAATTATACGGTTTGTTGTCACGTATAATCCTTTGATACAAGGTCGGAAATTAGTAAAATATTTAAATCTAAAATTGGGTTCAGGGCTTTGTTTCGTAATGAGTACCTTCCCTCGGGATCTTTTCATCTCTGACACTGAAGCGTATACTCTGCCAGGCTGCCTTGCAGGCGAGTATGGTGGCGAGTTGGTCCCGCCTTGGAATGCTGATCGAGTCATCATGGCGTTGTTTCCTCCTCTATAATAGTAAAGGTCGGAATTAATGGCCTGTTCTCTTATGCAATTGTTCACGCTCTGGTATCAGCAATGCTTAAATTTATAGGAAGGGCAAAATGGTAGTTTATTTCTGTCATTTTCTGTTTCAAAGTTTGAACCGGGCCCTATATTCCCACATACCGGTATTGTATAAAGATGTCGGTATTCATAGACAATTAGGGGCCATCCATAAATTACGTCACACAAATTTAAGGACTTTTGAATCTGTTTATGCCTAGATTTTTATAATCTTGATGTGACGTCACACATATTTTAAATGTACATAAAATAATGGATAGTAAACAGCCATTAACATTTTGTACTTATTTGTATTAAATAATCTAATAAAATCATAGAGTCCAATATTGCAGATAGCCAAATTATTAATAAGATACAGATCAAGTTCGTAGATTTTATAGTATTTTCGCGTTTTGGTATTACGAGTTACGAGACAATTAGACTTTTATTTTCGTATATCCTCCTTCATGATGTCGTACGGGACTAGCTCCGACATAGATAGTCACTAAAACCTCATATAGCTCTAAGAACGAAATTAACCTATGCTGGCCAGACTGATTGGCACAGGTTTTGTTTCAAGGTTTTCAGTTCTCTGCGGCTAGGTTGTCTGTCTCTTGCGTTCCCTTAGACACCTTTTACGACACCCTCAGGATAGTATGAGTAAGTCGGTGCCACACTCGTGGCCCGAAAACAGCGTTTTCAACCTCTAGAGAGAACGTTTTTGTAATAATTGGTAATGGGTAAAATGATTGATAATAATAATGGTAAGCAACTCACGCGGTGTCAGCGTCTGCCTGCCGCTGGAACAGCTCCTCGAGTTCAGCCGCCGTGATGCGGGAGGACGCGGGCCTCTGGCGGATGGACGCCGTGCGAGGAGCCACTGGCGTACCGGATACCGGCGTACCGCCTGCGGGTTTGGGAATGCATAGCGACATATATTCTACCGATAGACAAAAACCTAGTCACCTATTCAAATATCCAGTATAGAGTGCCTCGTTGGTCTAGGGATTATATGTGCCGCCATTGGATCACGGGGTCCGGGATTCGATTCCGGTTTGTGTAAACCAGAGGCACTGACTCTGAGCATTTTTTAAAATAATAGTAAAAAATAATACTAATAAATAGTATCTAATAATTCTACACGGTCGGTTTGTTGAGAGAGGTTGTCGGTTCTCTCCGGCATTCAAAGCCTAAAGACGTGGCTAAGCATGGTTCCTTCCTTTTCAAAACGAGACAATATCGGTTTGGCATTAACGGTTTTATGCTTGACAGATGGCTTCTGATCATAGTACTCACTGTTGCTGCCACTATGTAATTGCACGGACTCCGCAGAAGAAGACTTCCCGGCCACACTCAAAGGCTCGCAGCTCTCTTCTTTCTCTCCACCGTTCTCTGCAACAGTTTATGGTCAACCATACAGGGTGTAAGAAAAACTCTATAACCATAACGAAAAGATCGATAGGACCCCATACACAGATGTCAGTATAACGAAGGGTCATAACTCGAGAAATAATTACATGGAGCCAAATATAGATTATGGAATACAGTTATGGGATAATAATAACGATAACTAGTTGTTTGGTTTTCACTGGAACTTCTGTTTGTAGAAAAAATCTCGATCTTTAAAAAGTTTATTGCTCACTAATACTTCAACACAGAAAACCACTACTGTCTATAGGCTTTTTGTTACGTTCTGTATACCTCGGTTTCGCAGGTTCCAATTTCCAGACAGCGCGTTATGCATGTTTACAGCTAAAAAGGCGGATTTTAATACAACCGTTTCAAGTCGTATTTCATTTTCAAATAGCTCTTTTGCACTCGTGACCTACAAAATCTTAAAATTGTATTCAGGAGGAAGATATTAGGTACCAATCTAGGCCTGGATCAGATTTGTTGACGGAATACCTTTTTTAATTGTATTGAAAAACTTTATTAAGTACCAACCTAGGCCTGCAACCATGGACTTAGCGCGGGCACGGCCCACGCTGAGCGTCGTCCGTGGGTCCCGCCGGGGCGGCGCTGGGGCAGGGCTGCGGCCTGAAGTCACATCATAGCCATAATTATTACAACACAAATTCGTCTAGGGGTTGGAGGTGCCGCTTTTGGTACACGGATCTTCGGTTAATTCCGGTGTTGTTCAAGTGTATTTGTGTAAACCGAAGGCACTTGCTCCGTGCTGCTGAGGGTGTCGTTACCATCATGAGGATGTCGTAAAAGCGACTAAAGGAAGTGGCAAGGATGAAAACCTAGCCGAAAGAGAAGGAAAACTTGATAGGAAACCCTGTGCTAACCCGTTTGGCCAGCGTGGCGTACCCTCCAGTATCTGGAGGAGGCCCGACTCAAGAGTGGGTTATTTATGGGCTGAGCATTGGCAGTAAACAGCCCAAGGCTTGGTTTAACAAAATGTTACGGTTTCCTTACCTGTACGTAGTATATTTTTATTTTAGATTGATATTACTTCTTTCAATTCTTATTTATTTTTTGTACTTGTGGCGATCACGCTATAGCGGTTTCCATCGACGCAAGACTTAAGTTGTCTTCACAGACTCTGTAAACATCATGCTCAATGGTGGCAAACAAAGTTGGTTCCTTCCGCTTCCAAAAGCCTACAAGAGCGCTAGGTTCAAAAGATCTGAAGTATCTCACCTCCAGCTCCTTTTCTAGGTAAAGTTGCGGCGTACGGTCTGCCAGAACTCGACAGTTGGTTTTGCGATTTACTTGTTGGAACATACGTGTTATTCTCGTTGGGGCCTAGGAATGGAATAACAACATTGTGAATCAGGATACCAATAATTAATAGTACCTACTACTGCCAAAGATATTGTGTGTAAAATTTAAGGGAGAAAAAAGTCATTTTTTTCTAAAATTATGACAGCTGGTTACGAAATTGCTATAACTTGAGAATTAAGCATTGAGCTCAAATTAATTAGCATGTATGATATTAATAATATCATCCAAGCTAATATTAACTCCTGTTTGATAGTATAATTCTGGTGCAGAAAAACGTTGGTTGATCCCTTACTCTTCACGATAGAACACCGTTTTAAAGATAGAACTCCTTCTTTAGATTAGCTCATTTTGGATGGCTACAGTGTAATTATTACACTCTGTATACGAACCTAATGCTTGATACAATTTGATGTATTTAAACAAACCTACGGTGTAACGATGACCACACAACACAGATTATACCTTCTCTCGCTGTCTATGTTTTCTGTTTATCTAAAAGAATTACGAATCTAGGAGAAAATAGAAAAAGGTACCAGAAGAATTAAAAGTGAAGAAAAAATAAATAATTTGCGAATAACTTATACAAAAGGTTGATGATATTTTGACAGATTAAAGGTGCTTACCAGCGGCATTGTTCAACGAGACAACAGTCATGGAGACGAGGGCGCCAGAACTACGGATTAACTCCACCACGTGTTCATGAGACGCTGCAGAGACGTCCTCGCCATTAATCTGCATAAAACACATTTTATAATTGCACCATATTAACAGTATAGTATTATGACAAAGGAGAAGCTTTTGACTGTATTGGTCACTTCAATTTTACTTGTATCGGATTGGATTTTGGATTCTTTAATCCACTTAGGTTTGACAACAACAAAAATAAGTGTTAGACATTTGTAAAATATTTTTCAAATAAGATTTTCTATTGGGTGATTAATGATTCAATTATAACACATAGGAGTGCTGCAAGGGTCGTATCTAGGTGCACTGATATTAAAATAAGGCATTAGCTATTGGTCAAGTATTTATTTTACATAAATATTTTTGAAATATAATATCAGGATAGTTAGCCTCACAAATTCAGATGATAATTGCTTATACTTCAGAAGCACAACCATGTTCTTCGATGATTAGAACTACAATATTTGTTTGTTTACGGTACGGTATGGCCAGATTGTTGTTAAGCAATATTTTCTAAACATTACCATTGGTATTAGAAACAAACGACTATCTTTTTGTGAAGGTTGAAACCCTCTTAATATGACAAGCATTAATGGTGTGCAACTTAAAAGTTACATTTAAACTAATTAAAGTTATATTTCTATCAATACTCTAAACTTAGCATTGTCTCAGATATTTATAACTGCAAGTCCATCTGAAGTCCAGTGTAAAAATCTTGAAGACTGAATATATTTTAACTTTTTAATGCGCTTCTTTATATTGGATTATATTGGTGGTCGCCACATGACTGCCTCAGCAACCATGCCTTCGGGCACTTGAGACTGGCCAGTCGTTTATCTACCGTAGTAGTTATTCTTACCGCCACAAGAAAATCGCCCTTCTTCAATCCAGCCCGGTCAGCCACGCCGCCCGCGTCAACGTCGTCCAGGTATTGCAAGCCAGGACAGCGTTCCGAAGGCCTAAGCTCCATGAGAGGGGATGATGCTTTGGCGCCTCTCAGTACAAAACCAAAACCACGTCGTGCCCTGTGCAGCACCACTGTGCGCGTTTCCATATTTCCGTACCTGAAATAACAACCAGTGTTAGGTTATTTTTTATCTAAAATTCGCCGGAGGAATCTAAATCTCGGCTGCGTTCCCAGGTTTTCACTCCCCTAGCTTACATATTCTCTGCTACGACGTTTCGTTGGATTCGAAACGGCAAGCTTACTGGAAATGGATATATGAGTTATAACTTTATTTATTCTTGGGTCAATCCCGCGAGTTATATTGCTCACTAAAATACTTCGCGCAGTGGTAGCGGTGTGGCGGTTCGGTCACTTCCCTTCGATAAAAATTCTGATTAATGCATTTTTATTGCTCTTTATTAAATGTTATATTATAATTTTCATGTTTAATTTCGCGCATTTACATGTACACGCTTATTGTAATATGGTGCTTAATAATAGCCCATGGAGTATCTTCCGCCGGGTCATTACGGTTGGTGCAGAGTTTCGACCTGGTAGTCGTTTTAAAAAGATGTAGCTGTTGACGATTGTGAACGCCATAATTATTTAACACATTAAATCCTCTTTCTATTCCATTCTAGTAGCGAGTAGAAAGCTTATACATGATGAACACTCACGTTTTCTTTATCCTTGGTGCAGTAGCGCTGTATGTTTTGCTTAAAGCCATTTCTCGTCTGCCAGTCACTCGTGAATGATGTATTGGTCCTGATGCTAGTACCTGAAAATTGCACCAAAATCCTATGGAAAATACTATTAACCCTGGGTGCCGGAATGGATTAATGACTGAATTAGCTTAAACGCTTCCCTTACATTTAAAACACACTATAATGTTCAGAATGGTCGCAGAAATATATTTATATAGGGGAAAGGTTTGATAGATCAAAATATTTTTATTATTCAATTGTACATAGTTTAAGTAGAATCAAAGTCGAACTCAAAAGGGACATAACACAAAACTCTTATAAATCGTCATATTTAAAGTTACCATTATCATTTTACGATCCCTGTACCACGCTAACTGGTAGTCAATCCACCTATCAGGCGTCACTGACGACTCGTCAGTCAGATTTGTTGTAACGTAGTAGGTTGATTAAGCAGTAGAGTAGGTAATCTGATTTTTGTACCTGATGCAAATGTGCCGTGTTCTGCCGTAGACGCACTTCTTGAACGCATTGCGAAGGAAATAGCCCCGAAGCGCCCGAACCCCGCACCGTGCCTTCGAGTAACCCATCATCAGTTGCAGCGGTCACTGTCAATAGCCAAAAGTATTTAGGTACAGCAGTGTCTTTCAAAGTGGAAGGCGGCCAAAGGAGGCTCACTCTAGTAGTCGGAGCTCCACTACTAGTGTGTGTAAATTTAATATTCTGACAGTAACATAAAAACTTTAGACATTGCAAGTGGCAAGATCTTATACTAAATATTAACTTGCAAATATTCAGAAAAAATATCCTCGTCCAGTTACATGTAGGTTAATTAACCTTAAGTGGCCAGTTAGGCAGACAGGTTGGCACAGACAGGGAAGTTTTCCTTCTCTTGCGGCTAGGTTTTCGGCCTTGTGATTTCCTTTTGTCGGCTCTTATGACACTCTCAGGATAGAATGAGATGGGTACACTATAAACTCTAAATCCGTCACCACACGGAGTAATTCTTGTAAGTATAACTTTCAAAAGACTGGCAAATAGATAAACCGTAAGTTGCCATAACCATTAAAAAAAATTCAAAATTGACAGTGCAGATGTGAGACGATCTTACTCGTATATCTTGTTATTATTAAAATGGACATTTCACAAATGGATTGCGATGTAGGGTTAGTATTTTAGCACTTTATACGTGTGACCAAGCATTTGTACTTATGAGAATGTATGTAATTCAAACTGCTTCTTCTATGTGCTTTTAGTACCTATCTTAACGATATGCAATAAAAAACACCATTTCATTTAACGTTTCTTTGAAACAGTCTATAAACTCCAACTGTTAAACAGATTAAATACGTAGTAAGGCTTTCAATTTAAAGGTGGTATGACTGGTGTTTTAGTGTCTAATACGTTCACATTGCTTTATATTGTAAGGTTCCATTGCCACTGCTATCATCCGATAGCAGTTTAATCTCTTAGGCCTTTCAAACTGTTTAGTTGTGCGACTCCTAAGACTATACCATCAGAATGTTCGTACCTTCAATAATGTCTCCCTGATTGAGACGCAGGTGTCCAGCAGCCGTGGACTCGTAGGGTGTGAGGCAGACGACGGTGGCGCCGCCATGCAGCGAGCAGGTTGTATCCGAATTGCTAGTTCCCACGCCGCTTGAGTCCGAAATGATGTCGCTAGTGTCGCCCGCGCTTTTATCTGTCGATTGCAGCGTCGCTCTCCAGTCAGTACGTTACAACGTGGTAAGGTCTATTTTCGAATTCCATCAGACCTTGTTCATCATTTCCTAACTAAAACTAAAGCCATGCTTAACCGTGGCCTGACATTTATTGCTCTTTCCATTGGACTTAACAATTTTGTGTATTTTTTTTCAAACATTTCATTAATTTACTTTGCCGAGTCAACAATTAAAACTTCTATTTTTTAATAATGTTTAAAAAGATAAACCAATTTTCAAAGACCAGCCAGACGTTGGGAATAAATTTTTGACTTATTTTAATTATTAATTTTAAACAGAAAAAAACTGTAATTTTGATAAAGATGATCTACTTCGGTAAATTAGTCAATGCTAGTAGGTTTCTAATGGGGCAGGTAATCATTCAAACATTTGTTGAAGAAAGCAAAGAAGCATGTCGAATGGTTAAGTATTGTCTATCTCACGAAGGAAGGTAAGATAACAGACTGATTTGTACGATATACTATTATACTATAGGTACTATGTACGATATACTATATATATTGAATAATAATACAATCTCAAAAGGGAAATGTACTATCCAGTAACAAAGCAAATTGTATTATGATAATGTCACCGGCAGGGTTGAGCCTAGATCGATAGATCTATATTTGGAGTACAATGGACACATGAACCAATACTTGCGAATTTCAGGACAGGTTTCCTTAGTGAGATGGACGTATCAGACTAAATGAACAGTAAAGGCACATAGATCATGCATCTGTGAATGCGATGTCGATGGATGGTGATGGTTGTAACATGGGCAAGGTCAGTGCTCATAGCCAACATTGGATATTGAAAAGGAACAAACTGTGCTTGGTGTATTAGACTGGTGGAAACAGTAGATTTTCTTTTCTTAATGAAAATGATGGAGACCTGTAGCGGGTAATACTTATATGCCAATTGCACTTTTTTTCCCTGCAGTTAAAAATGATACCATGTCGTTAATAACATGTCTATCCAAGCACAGTATCGTTACCTTCCAACTCCATCATAGGGCTCCGTTCGTATAGTCTTTGCTCCAAACCGCGACGATTCTACTCTTTTTAATTTCCGAATCGTCATGGTTTTCAGCGAACTATATTTCGCCTATTTTAGTTAGTTATTGTTTACCTGTTATAATACTGGCATCGTCTTCATGGCTGGGGTGGCTCGCATCGCTAATGCTGGAAGAAGCTGAAGAGAACGGCCTCTCAAGGCTGCAGGGGGAGGCCGTGTGGCCAGGCTGACGCCTTAGGAGTGTCTCCAGTTCAACGGGTATCCTCGTGGAGGAAGCCAGGGAGGTTCTGTCACCGGCCATCCACCAACCCCCCCAAGCGGCTGATCGTCTCTTCGGGTTATATCGTGGTGGACCACGAAACGGCACTGAAAATTCGTATTTAGCAACCGAACAAACAAATAAAGGAATCGTGCATGAAACAAATGGGCTGGATAAACTAAATCATTATATTATATATTAAATAATATTTGAATAAATTGAAAAAAGAAATACTTTAATACAACGTAATAGGTGCAATAAAATATATAAAGTAAACACTACGGATACAAAAGATATATTTTAAAATATAGTGTTCAAAATATAAACCCTAAAATACATATGTGTACAGTAATGTTGTTTACTCTAAAAATTTTTATTAATCGAGTTATAAATTAGTAATTACAAAATGTACTTATTTAAAATACACAACCATCACCATGATGATAGTAAGCAATGGAATAGAATATGTAAATATAGTTAATGATACATGCAGTTTTAAAAATCATATCGTATCGAATACTTTGATAAATAATGTACATAGTTTAGATAAATAAATATGCACCAGTAAGATACTAGGATTCATAAACTGACACGGTATTAAACACCCAAAAATTGTAGTTTAGGAATCCTCTTAAAGAATAATAGAAATATGAAACAACAATCACTAGCATGCAAATATTCTGAATAACGTTGTAATTTAACTCACCGACTTCTTCTGATTTATAATTCTTGATTACTTCTGCCAATTCTAAATTACCCGCTATTACTGCCACCTGTAAAAAAAGAGAATACAGATAAATAATCAAAGGAAGTAATAGAAATAAGATTGTACCCAGTGGTACTCCTCACGACATTTATGTTTCCAGAATTCGTTTTTATTTGTGTAGTTATTTAAGGTATAGCTAGATGTACACGGTTCATCGGATAGAAGTTATTTCATTCCTCATTTAATAAATGGTGAAGCTATTGACTTAGATTGTGTATACAACACGTCAAAAGGCTGACGACATTCCTAATCAGAGATTTCATGTGTCAACCGATAGTATACACACAAAATTATATCTTTTTTCTCTTTTTTTGATAATAGTCTTACTTTAAGTTTTAGTATGTAGTGATTTCTAATGCGTGTAATACACATACTAGTAGTTACTTGAATTTAAGAAACTCCTAAAATTGATATTAATTCGAATATATTTTTATCATAAGTTTCTATTTGATTGATTTATATAAGAATTTGTTATACACGAATAGAAAAATGATGGAAATAATCGATTACCTGATAAGGCGTCTGATTTGCAAAATTCAAGGCTTCCTTATCGCAGCCTCTGAACAGCAGCTGTCGCGCGCAAGAATCCTGCGCATTAACTGCGCACACGTGCAGTGGAGTGTTGCCGGATGCATTCCGGCCGTTCATATCAGCACCGTAAAATAAGAGGTGGTCCAGATGCTGGACTAGGCCGTTTCGACACGCCTGCAAGATACAAACGTTAGGTTTTAGCCTGGGTACTAATAAAAAAGAATAGAATTGAAAGGAAACAACAATATTCCGAAAGATATTTAAAAATGTATTATTTAACTACTACTCAGCCCATATATTGGTACATATATTGGGCACGGTTGGCGCAGTGGTTGAGCGATCGACTGCTGCGCAGCATGTCGCGGGTTCGATCCCCGCACGGATGAAATATTTGTACGACCTACAAGTATTTGTTCCGGGTCTGGGTGTTCTCTATCTATAATATGTATGTATTTACAAAAAAAATATATTTATATATGTAGTTTATCATCCATCTCGTTATCATAACACAAGCATTAAGTTGCTTACCTTGGGACGAGATGGCGTTGTGTGAAATGTCCAAGAATATTTATTTATTATTTATTTTATATATGACCCACAGCTGAGTCGGCTTCCTCCAGTCCATTGGAGGGTAATTGGCCTACTGTGCCACGCTGGCCACCTTTTCCTTCTCCTGCGGCTAGGTTATGGCGACACTATGTATTCTAAATCCGTCACCACACGGACTAATAGTAATACTTATTTAGTCTTATTAAATTAATGTGAGTATTTGCACTAACAGTATTTTTAATAGTCAAACTGAGGTCATGAAGATTTTTTTTAACCCCCGACGCAAAAAGAGGGGTGTTATAAGTTTGACGTGTCTGTCTGTTTGTCTGTGGCACCGTAGCCCGCGAACGGATGAAGCGATTTCAATATAGTTTTTTTTGTATGAAAGGTGAGTTACTGGCGAGTGTTCTTAGACATGTTTGATGAAAATCGGTTGAGCCGTTTAAAAGTTATGAGGGGTGAAAGTGGGGAAGAATAACCGAATGTCTGCAAATATAATCGAGTGGGGTCTCAAATGAAAGCGCATCACGTGCAATTTACCAAAATCTACATTACAATAAGTGTGCACATATAAAAAGTATAAAATAAAAATTAAATTAAAAATTAAAAAAATCAGGTTATAAATAAGTAGGAGGACCGCCCAGCGCGATGTATTTATTTTTTACTTTTTATAGGATATT
Source organism: Clostera curtula (assembly GCA_905475355.2). NCBI lineage: Eukaryota > Metazoa > Arthropoda > Insecta > Lepidoptera > Notodontidae > Clostera > Clostera curtula. The sequence continues at coordinate 16,373,680 of FR997802.1, forward strand.
GTGTCGGGGTTTTTTTTTAATTTTTAATTTAGTTTTTTCTATGACATAAATAAACCAACCTGATGCACTTCAAGCCATCCCTGTAAATCTGTAGCACCAATCGTAGCGTGATCGTGTAACAGAGTTTCACATAGTAATGGGTCTGTTTTATTTGTGACAGACAAGTACAAAGGCGTCAGGCCTTTCGCGTCTTTGTAATTAGGCGATGCTCCGAGTTCAAGGAGGGTTTTGACGGCTTCCAGAGAGTTTTTCTCGACAGCTCTATGCATGGCCGTGCTGCCATCTTTAGTTCTGTAGTCCAGAAGGGCGCCACCGTTGACCAGCGCAATAAGCACTTTCCCCGGAGTCTTTAGGCCGGCTGCTATAGTTAGGGGTGTTTCTGTGGAAGATAAAAAAGTAATTGATTATGTGCGACATTCGTCCGTGCACCACAGACCTGCTAATCCAATATAGCCGAAATCGGCTATCAACAGCCAATTGATTGTCGATTATGACAGTTTTGGTAACATGTAGTGTTAGTTCAAGAAGTTTGCCACAAGCTTTTTACATCAGTACTTGGTAAGAATTTTTGAATTTAGCAGCTAAAGCTAGCAATACATCGTGTCGGCTAGGCAAGTCAATTGAAAATAGCATGGGCCCTGAACAGGGAACAAATCTAGTCGAAAGAGAAGTTGACACTTTGCATATGAGTTAGGTTTTCTACTTCGAGGAACACAAGTGCCCGACACAAAGCAATTGCTAACATTAATCTGCTGAATCTAACAGTATTTTCCAAGTGCTTGAGTCAAAAAGGTACTTACTACTTCTTATCCCATAAATTACCCACTGGGGAATCCGGCCTCCTCCAACTACATGGAGGGTAATTAATTTGCCTACTGTGCCAGGCTGGCCTGAATGGTTGGCACAGGGTTTAGTATCAAGTTTTCCTTCTCTTGCGGCTAGGTTTTCGGCCTAGTAATTTTCTATTGTCGACTCTTACGACACCCTTAGTATGAAATGGGGTAGTGATATAATGAATTCTATAACCGTCAACACGGAAAGTATTACTATAGTATAGTAGGTTACCAAATCTCTCAAAATTAGACAATCAAAGGTGATTGTCGATTGTGACTATGGAATTATTAGGTTTGGGGTTACGATACGCAAAACAGGGGATAACCCCTTTTCAAAATGAGGAGGTCATCTTTAGACAAGCCTGCTCAAGCAGACTTATTAAGGAAACGATTACATACGGATTATAATCATAAAAACATAACTAATCCTTTATGTCTGGTCATCGAGGAACGAATTCCGTACAATAGTTGGTCTAATACATTAAAATAACAATGCGCAGTTATATTCCGCTATTCACTGGAATAATGGCACATTTGAATGACAAAAGAAATATGTAATAAGGTGGGAACAGACTTAGAAACTTCTCTGGGAATCCTCTTGGTGAACATTTTGGCGTAATTTGATTACCATAAAAAATATTATTGTAAGTTAAAACATAGACACAATCAGTAAGCTATCATAGATTTTTTTAGAACGCTGTAAGGGGAACAATACCGTCACGAATTATTTGCGCATATCAAAAGGAATTTATTATTGGCCGTGTTTGCCACATTTTTCATTGATGGAGCATCAGCTCCTATTGGTCAGACCGTGATTTTATTCATCGTGATAGTATGCAAGGATAACAAGAGACTAGCCACGATAAATGAGCAACACAAAAATATTTTTTCAATTCGAATCAGTAGTTTCTCTCCTCTCCAATTTTTGTATGTTTTGCAGCAAACAGCACTGAGGACGCTCGTCAGGAAACCAATTAACAAGCATGTAATTTGAAGAGATCCAGGCCATTATAGGCTGAGCAGATTGCACACATAAATTACGTTAGGAGTGCTTATAAAAGCAAGTCAAAATGGATCCAAATTCTGTTATCTGTAGCCACCTTTATTAGTTTGAAGCACATAACTCAGCGTAAACTCAAGGACGTTGCAGACGTTTATCGGAGATTATCCACGGTCGGGTTGATACGGTCTTCTTACAATGGGACTTAGGGCGTGCGTAGACGCTTAAGGAATTCCATATCCCTTTGTGGTTGAATGACGTACATTGGAGCTATAAAGCAATGGAAGCGTATCTTTCCGCAAATCGTTAGGATTTGCAAATTATGTATGCTAAATATGAAACGAATATGTTTATCAACAAAAATCGAGACATAAACTCCGGTATTTCATGGACTAGCTAGAATGTTCCAAAGAATTCCAAGTTTATCGACTTTATGGACCGTAGGTGGTAGATGTAATATTTGCTGAGTGTAGTAGCGAGATTTTTGATAAAAACATTAAAGTATTATATATATAATATAAGGTATGTAGATATCCATTGTCCGCGTAGTGACGGATTTAGAATACACCATGCCACCAACCCATACCGCCATGAGGGGGTCGTAAGAAACGACTAAAAGCCTAGCCGCAAGAGAAGGAAATCTTGATACAAACCCTGTGCCAACCCGTATTGCCAGCGTAGCGCAGTAGGCTGATTTCCCTCCGTGAATTGGAGGAGGCCCGACTCAGTAGTGGGTCATTCATGGGCAGAAACGACGAGCTATTTATTCTGAAACGGGATATCCCTGTCCTTATATTAAGTATAGCACCTAGTTTCCCTACAAGCCTTGCTTGATTAGGTCTTGACGAGTTGACATCCAATCTTGATCAACAAATTTAAGCAGCTGCTAACAAAAAGACAATAGGACAGATTTGACAGCAGACTCAATAAATAACGTCCACGCTGCCTGTCCAACCGTGTGCAGGTTAGTTACTGCCACGGGTCTCTGCGCCATGTGGAACAATGGTTGATAAGGATCCGTATGTAAATGTACAGCGAGAACTTTGCTAGTTGACTAAGAACAAGAAAATGTTCTAGCTCGCAGACCGTTTTTGTGTAGTGAAGTTCGGTTATAAAAAGGGTAACCTTTTACTTGGTAATCCACGTACCGAGAAACTTAAACGAATAACAAAAACACAACACGTTAGTTCTGAAAGGAGGTCGGAACTAAAATGAAGGTATTCAAAATTCCTAGGTTTCAGTTAAATGGTGATTTTATTAAGATAACATACAGCTTCTTCACTACATAGTATAAAACAAAGTCGCTGTCGTCGGTCCGTCCCTATGTATGCATAAATCATTAAAACTACGCAACGGATTTTGAAGCGGAATTTTTTTAATAGATAGAGTGATTCAAGAGGAATGTTTATATGTATAACCCACCCCCGCTTTGCACAGGCGAAGCCGGGGCGGGCCACTAGTATACCATAAAGCTTCTTATAAGTCCTCAATTTCTCAATAAGTGGTACATTGGATATCTCAAGCTTAATACCTTCAGTGTCAGATATCGACTCTACAAGGAATTCAGTAATGTAAACGTTTCTCTTACAGACAGTGTCAATTACGTCATACAATACCAAACAAACAAGGCTGGTATTTTTATAACAGTGCATTGTCTGTGTGGCTCCATCATGACGGTGTCAGACAATAACTAAAAGTACCACCGCTGGAGACGGAACTATTGACCTTAAATCGTGGGTCAACATCACTGGACTATATTAGTGTATAGTAGGCTAATTTCTGATCAGAAGGCTCAAAGTCACCCAAAGGGCAATGGAGAGGGCTATGCTCGGAGTTTCCCTGCGAGATCGAGTCAGAAATGAGGAGATACGCAGGCAAACCAGGGTCACCGACATATCCCACAAGATTGCCAAACTTAAGTGGCAGTGGGCAGGGCACATAGCGCGCAGGACCGACGCCCGATGGGGCAGAAAAGTCCTCGAGTGGCGACCGCGTTCCGGAAAGCGCGGTGCTGGTAGGACTCCCACACCGTGGACCGATGACCTGGTTAATGTCGCCAGAAAACGATGGATGCGGGCGGCCCATTTCCTTTCTGGAAATCCTTGGGGGAAGCCTATGGATTTCAGCCAAAAGATGTTCAGCAGTGGACGTCTTTTGGCTGAAATGATGATGATGAGGCTAATTTGCTCAAACAAGGGGATGCCTATCTCAGCACTGGATCAATTATGGGTTGAGAAGTAAGGGCTCACGCAGATGGTGAGTGCTCGCCGGGAATTATGGCCAGATTAAATAGAGCTCCACTGAGGAGTCAGGAAAGTAGACTCGGGTCAAGAGCGTCTCGGGAACTATGGTGGTTTCCCGTAATGATTGGATAATTTGATTCTATAATCAAACCATCTTCACTTAACATCAGTTGAGACAGTGGTTAAATGCTTTTACCTATCAAAGTATAATTTCTATATTCAAATAGGCTCTTTTGGAATATCAAAATAAGTATTATTATAGTGTCGAGGGCCTTTACTTTTCTGTCTATCCTGCTTACCTCCAGTCTCTTGGCAGTGGAAATTTGGGTCTAAGCCCTTGGAGCATGCCTTGGTAATCTTGTCGATCTGGGCATGAGTCACGTGCTCGAGAAATCGTCGGAGGTTTGCGCGAGAGTGAAGCGCTTTTAGAGTCTTCTCGTCGAGTTTCAGCATTTTGTACACTCGTCGCTTGTATTTTAGCTGGAATAGAGTAATATTGAATGATTATTAAATAAAAACCTTTCTTAAATCCGCAGGGATAAATATTCTTCACTCTCGACCCTGCTGCCACTTTGTTGTGGTGAGCAATTTCCCGCACGTGCCCCTTGATGGGTTGGGGAGCGTCCAGAGCTCCCCGTCAAAGCGGCTCGCTTGTGAAAGCGGGCCAAGGCCCCATCAGTGGAGCATGCTCTCCATTGCGGAGTAAAACCCATGGCCCTGTTTCGGGCAGTCGAGGGCGCCGTTGGGTTTAGTGGGTAGGTTGGGGCGTAATAACCATCTTTCCGCGTCTCGGAGTCCGACATAACCCAGCTGGTGTTTAGCGGTCGGATATACATGAGGATTTACTACGTTAAAAAAGTGATAGGTATTCTTACCTCAAGATATCCAACTGGGCCGTTGAAAGGGTAGTCCCCAAGACGCCGCTCCTCATCGAGGAACTTCCCGGCCTTCCCATTGACCGGTGGGCAAAATAGGCCATAGTTGAAGCTTTCCTTCAGCTCCTGAAGACAAAGAGAATATTGACGAATTAGACTAAAACCTTATTAAGAACAGTTGATCAAAATTGAATCAGTTATCAATTACAATTACAGCTAAGCAGTTTAGCAAAGGGAATATATTTTGGTGTTTTTGTTTTATGAAGTCTGTGATGCATAAATTCATATAAACATGAAATCACACCAAGCTGGCTATTTCTTGAACTACAACTAAAACAAAAGAATATGTAAAAAAATATTACATTTTTATTTTACTGGCCATTACAATTCACAAAACGTTACCGCAAGAAATAATAATACTGGTATTAAAATTATATTATATTTATCATTGCAGTATGGTGTAGTTTTAATAGCCATAAACGTGTTTAATACCAGTATTAAAACTCATCATAGTCCTTACGATATACCTCGACTCGACGTTTTGCCTAATTACAGTATTGTAGGCATATTGTATGCCATTAGTTGATTACTTGTTGCTGACGTGTTTAAGACCGCGAGATTGAGTGATAATGCATAGCAAATTATGATATAATGCTGCATTTCTCAAACTTACATCAGACATTTCATGCACTATGAGCGTAGCCTTAGCCAGGTCTTAGTTTTTTTTTTATAGTATTAGGTTATGTAACCGTTTTCCTCTGGCAAAATCCAGAAAGGTGAGCCTCTCCTTCGTAATGTTAGTCAACTTAATCTCGTTATCTTGTGTGGATCAAGCGATTAACTGAGATAAGAAAGACCGGGCTTATTCGCATTATTTCTTAGGAAAAGTAATCCAAATGTTGTCAGGTAAGTACACATATGTATTTGGTAGAGTCAGTATAAAAGGTTATTATTATGATTGAGAAGGCCCATTCCATCCTGAGGGTGTTGTAGCAGCCGACAGATGGAAATGACCTAGCCGCAAGAGAAGGCAAACTTGATACAAAACCTTGTGGTACTCGTCTACCAAGCTTGGCACAGGAGGTTTATAAACCGGTAGAGTAGTAGAGAGTAGATTTTGTTATTGGTAAACAGTTTTACACGGTGGACCGACGACCTGGTTAAGGTCGCCGGAAAGCAATGGATGCGGGCAGGACCGGCCTTTGTGGAGATCCTTGGGGGAGGCCTATGTCAAGCAGTGGACGTCTTTTGGCTGAAATGATGATGATGAAACAGTTACTTGAACTACAAGATGCATATTTCGGAGACAGGATCACCAAATTCTGTTTAACTAAGTTCTGGCTGCCACATAATAAGTTATTAATATTAAGTAAATTAAAAAAGGAAACAGATATTCTTATATCTTACTAGCTGACCCGGCGAACTTTGTTCCGCATTATAAATATTTAAAACAAAAAGAAAGTTGGACATAGGATACCTGAGATTTTTATCCCGTCCGTATAAAACCTACTTTAACAAAACGCAACTGACAGCGAAACGTTATGTTGTCTATAGTTTAATATGGCCGAAAATTTGACAATTAGAAATTTTGAATTCGACTTGTTTATATTGTTGTAATTCACATAATATCTTTATAACTTGTAGCCTATGTGTTATTCTGATGTATAAGCTATATTATTGTAAATTTTCATTAAAATCCATTCAGTAGTTTTTAAGTGAAAGAGTAACAAACATCCATCCATCCATCCATACTTACAAACTTTCACGTTTATAATATTAGTAAGAAAGATAGGGAAGAATCCGACCCAAGAGTTTTTGTCTTCGGTCGGATGTCTTCCAGTTTAATGTAGGTGGCTTAATTAGCCTGCATGTCAAGCTGGCTACATGGTTTGGAACATAGTTTATATTAATTTATTCATCCGTTATTCTCCGATTCTACTCAAGTTAAACTCAACGTAGATTAATCTAGGATGTTCGCAGAAATTGCATAAAACATATAAATCCTTAATCGCGCTAACGAAATTTACATGCACAATTCGCATAGGTAGAAATCCCCGTCAATAAATCAGTGCCACCGTGGAGCGGACCACCGAGCCAGATATCATCTCTTTGTGCCTACGTTGGCAAACGCTGTTTGAATGATACGATCCTTATGATATATTCAGCTACTAGATTGGGAAAACCGATACATAGCATAATACCAGTTCATATAGCAATTAACATTAATATTTAGAGTAGGTTTATGGCCTACTAACTGTATGTAGGCGTTCCTGTTATCAACGACTAGGGTACCCAGATTGATGGGTGAAATCAGGACAATACACCGGCTTGAATAAAAATAACGATTCAAATATAAAATCTGTAGTAAATTTACTGTATTCATATTTTATATTTGATTGTTACAAATTTATATGTAACGTGTAATATGTTATTTGACAATCTATAAAGTGACTAAAATCTATTTATACCTACTACACGTATGATAAAAACGTTGTCAAATTCCAATAATAGTAAAAACAGCTATAGTTTCCAAGATGTTCATGAAGTAAAATTAGCATTGCTTTGAAGTAGCATTGTTTTTGGCAGTATATTTATATTTCATATGACGATTCATGATAACTCAGTTAAAGTTATTTACTTTCGCTCTATGTACCACACTTTACCCCGTATTCTAAAGCCAATTGATTTTATAATGTAGTTTTAAATATTCCCTGCTCACTAAAGTGGCAAACTTAAAGACTGTATAAAATCATTCGACGTATGTGTACCGCAAGTTTGGCCTCATTATTGTCCAATAAACCCGGACTATCCACATAGACTACAAAATGTTGTCACCCTGCTGTCACATGGTGCAATTACCGCTTTCGTTAGCATACAATGCCTTGTCTACCAGTCGTCTTACTGTTTAGTGTCAGACGTTTGTGGAAAACGATTGATTGCTTTGCAGTTGTACTTGGTAGCTTTAGGATTATAGAACTCCATGTTTTATGTCCTGCAAGTATGAAGTAAATAATTATTCTCAAATGCTTTGCGTTGGCTGCATAACACGGTAAAAGATTTTCTCTTGGTTAATAAAGATAATGATGGCCATGGTCATATAAAAAAACAATTACTGAGTTCTAAATGGATTCCGATTAAAAAAAAGATAGGCTAAAAAAGTTTACATGCACATGTAGTAAGATCCCTCAAATTAGAGGGGGGCCTAACTCAATAGTAGATGATTTAAGTGGTTCATATACACAGCACTACACATGGAACGAATTGCTACTGTTGGCAGTATGGAGGGGAAGCAATCAATTTAGAGCAGCCGACTGGCACAGTAATGGATGTGCGGACTTCGGCGAGGTGACAAACTGACCGACTGGTCCGGGGCTCGTTTACTTATACGAGTAATTTGAGCAAGTTTACTCTCCCGTCGAAACGAGTTTTGAATTCATTTTAGACTGCTTCCGCCTTCAGTATAAATTACAATTGTGTTAAACGAAACGCTCTAATATTATGTTTACTGCGATAAAAAATAGCCTGTTTCTCTTTTAGAAGGTCTGTTGTACCATAAAATGGTTATGGATTTTGGATTCAGATTAGACAAGAATGAGTCAGATTTTGCATTTTGCTTAAGTGCTTATGCTCACTTCAAATATTTACGTATTCTCATAAAATATGTATGTATGTAAACAAAGGAACAATATAAAAAGCTGATATATAGTGATTGCTACATTTTAAAAAGTATGGCCCATAGCGGATTGTCGATCGAACCGGTCTGCCCGACCGGGGAAGTACTTCCACCTTACAGAAAACCGCAGTCAAATAGCACAACCTATCTGGTGTGGTTTAGGGGAACCTTGGTACTGCCACTCCTTTTTTTTGCTTTTATTTTTTTTAGAGCCTGGCTTCGCACTTGTGGTTCCTTTGGTGTTGCAGGTGTACATGGAAGATGCTGATCACTTACTATCAAGTGATCCACTTGCTCGTTGGCCTATGTTTTTATCTAACTCTTCGCATTCACACGGTACATTACACGCGCCTTAGAAGATTAAATTAACCAAAACGGAAATATAAATTAAATAATTAAAACCGCTTAGTTATTTTAAAAGCGCGCTAGCGCACTAATTGATTAGTCAAATAATTAAATAAATTAAACAACTTGAGACAACTCTCTCGCGTGTTAAACGGTAATTGGAAGTAAGTAGATCAAAATGCCAGTAATGTTTTGTCACATTAACGCGTCAACTTTCAAGTGTTTGGAGTAGTAATTTACTCAAATTAATAGTGACTTTGTTATGGTTAAGTGACTTGAACGAGTAGTGGCACATTTATGAACAAACCTACATTAATTTAATTACCTGGTACATTGCGTTTATAATTAAAAGTAGTATAGTATAGTTTCTCCATTCTATAATGAATTTTTTTTATACAGACACATTAGAAATATGCAAATTAAGTTTGAACGCGTAACAAAATTAATTTTACTCAAGACTTTAAAAGTAGGAGTAAATGAATATTATTAATGGATGTTGAAATCAGCCGGACAAAACGCTCTAATTTAAAGAGCTAATTGACTAAATGGAGACATTCCTATTTTACGTTTAAATTTACGTATTGCTATAGACTTATAGAGTATAGACGATTATAGAAGAGAAAGTGATGCTGAAGGGTGGTCACGACCCTCCACATTGAGAAAAACAACGCAGAGAGAGAGAGAGAGAGAGATATAGACGATACCGTGTAGTGACGGATTTAGAATACATATTGTCACCACCCATTCCAGCCTGAGGGTGTCGTAAGAGCCGACAAAAGGAAATGACAAGGCCGCAGAAAGCGCAGAAAGCAAGCTGCAAGAGAAGGAAAACTTGAAACGAACCCCTGTGCCTAATTTAATTACCTACTACTATACTAATTTAATTAACCTCCATGTAATTGGAGGAGGCCCGACTCAGTAGTAGGTATGGGCTGAGTAGTAGTAGTAGTAAGTAGTATAGACGATTTTGAGTTATATCAAATAAAAAAATGTTTTACTATACTTACTTATAAACATTCAACGGGACTTATCGCGCACAGAATTATTACCTGTTTTTGCTCGACGTTTCGAACATGTTACAATGGCCGTGGTCGCAAGCTGACTGCAGACCGCAAGTGTTTTACTATACTGGCTGACTCTATAAAATAGTTAGAGATAACAATCCGAATATGAACCGAAGTGCAAGGAATCGTCAATATCACGAGGCTACATAATTGGAATATATTTCATAGAATCCAGACACGCCCAGACATTGATATTGTCGTTTTGTAATGAGCAATCATTGTGAGCAATGTGTTAAGTCGGTGTCAATTTAAGTTGGCAATTTTCGAAACCGGCATAAAAATGGTACACAGCACATACAAAAATATACAGTCGAATTAAAACCTCCTTTTTTGAATTTGGTCAAAAGAGAATCAATTAGTTATGATACTTCTACTAACTACTCAGCCCATAAATGACACACTGCTGAGTCAGACAATCTCCATTTACATGAAGGGTAATTAGTCTGACACGCTGGCCAGACGGGTTGGCACAGGATTGATAAAAAAAACAAAAAAAGTTTTCCTTCTCTTGCGGCTAGGTTTTCGGCCTTGCCATGTCCTTATGTCAGGTCTTACGAGGTCTCTAGGAATCCGTCATCACAAATACGTAGCTTTGATAGCGTGGTATATACGCCTAAAATCAGATGTCTGAGTGAGTCAATGAACATTGGCAAGTGCGTATACGTGTGCCCTTAGTTGTACAAGTACTGTAAACGCGGCCGATGACTAAGTGGTCCAATAGTCAGGAGATTGATGTGTTTGGTCCCGTGCGATCGGTGCGCTGGTCAAGTCACTCGAGCGATTATAGGTCATATCATATCAGGTGTGTTAAGCAGGTATATTGCGACACTGTACACATACATACTCTCGAAATCAGTGTAACTATGTATTTTATATTATGTGCGTCTAGTAAGTTTTTTGGAGCCTGATGAAAAGGAGCGTTTGCATTTTGGCGTCTATTTGGCTTCTCAACGAAAGAACTGATGTTGTATTTGTTTTCAACCGACTTTAATACAGTTGATGTTATTTTTTCCTTTTTTAAATTTGTTACCGCATAACTCCGATGTATTCGATAGACGTTGTTTGCAGAATGGTTACAAATATATTTTTCGAAAAAGGTTGAGGAATTTGGCAGTAAATAAAATAAGCAATAAACTATCGGTTTTCTTTTTCTTAAATTTGTATTATTTCGTCGACATTTTGTTGTTGTAAAATGTCGTAATATAGTGTGTTTGAAGACCATGATATGTTTGAAGATAATTTGCTCAGCAGTTTGAATATTTGCACCACTTGGATTAGTATCGGGTTCTGTATGAATATGTTGTTTAGAAGTACCTGCATATTTTCTTAATTTAATAACCTTGTGCAAAACCTTTAAGACTCAAAGTGCAGGTAATATAATGTATTTTCATTCTGACATCGCATACAAACAAAGTACATATTTGCAAACGTGTAAATGATTCAGGCAAACAACTGATTAAGGCTTAATAAAACTTGCCCGAAGCAAACTGCGAGTGTCTTCTTTGTTAAAACTTCAAGCACCACCAGCATTCCATATTCATAAAATTAGTGGAACAAAGTTTAGAATACCCTTTCAGAGGTTTGCAAGCTAATTAACTCTTGCCGGGTCCTTAGGGCTGAAAACTTTTAATTAGGTACATAATATACCACTTCTATTCGAACGTCCTTTAAATTCACTGGGCCATAGTTTTACACGTTTCCCACTTAAGGACCTTGTTATGGTCGCTGGGAGTGGCGACATGTGACTGGTCGGCCACTTCCCTTTAATATGGATGAGGAGATCGATGGCTGTCACATGCGTTATACATGTGAACAGGTGCTGCTGTTTGGGGTTGCTAGGTTTACTAGACCAAGGCAGTTTTATTTTATTAAAGTTTATTTTGTATAGTCTCAATATTCACATTTCAGTTGAAATCTTCCGGATCCAATGGAACAGTTTGTTACATGGAATTTGTTGGGTAAATAATTATTAAATATAGGATTTTTTTCTCAGAATTTCTCCTCAGAAGTGATCGCGTTCCCAACAGGTGGTAAGCTAAAATATATTACTTGGCTTTGTATACAGTTTTTAAATGTTGACAATTTGTAAGTGTCCTATGCAAAATAAATTATTTGACTGACTTCGTACTTAAATAAGTAAGTACATACATATATAGTATAGCAATAAAATATGTATACAGAAATAATAAACATAAAAATGTTAATTAAAGCGTTTAATTTCAACGTATATCGACAATTTAATTTAGGTACATACATATTAAATAATTTCTCTATTACTCTCTTGACTTTTTACACGTTTGGGATTTGTTTAGTTGATTGCGGCAATGGTTAGTTTACAACAAAATACGCGTGGCTTGAATAATGTAAGAACGTAACAAAAACAATTTACCTTTGTCGGTATTTGTTGAGTGAACAGTTCTAAACGGATACTTTTAAATTATGCCTCATATTCAATACTATTTCATTATTTATCCATAGCGTAGTCGAGCATCCTCAGTTTGAAAGGAAATGAAGTGTTTAACACAGGTTTTCTTTATCTTGGGGTTAGATTTTTAAGCCGCTGTTTATGACACCTACATTATGTGTCAGATGATGACTTAATGAATTATGGATCCCTGAAGATATGGGCTTCTTAGTTACAAGTGCATATATTCTTTATATAAAAGTATTATGATCAATTTTCAATAAAGCTGAGGCATTTTTATGGCACCTCTTCATTCGTTTTAGCCTACTCGTATTTGCCACATTTGACACTAAGCGCCGTTGTGGATGCAACAGTTCTCAAAGAAGACATTCAAGCAAAAAGTAGTGAACCAGTATCCAAGACAAATATACTTCTCATTAAAACAGATTAAAAAAAATGCATCCATACGCGCAGAACTGTATTAAAATATACGGACACAACCTTGACCCCAAATGCCAGGCAAACAATTAAAAAAGTTCGAAGTTAAGCAAACAACAAGGTGATTGACTTTTGTTGACGAGTTTCACTGCTGGTTCAGTACTTGGCGACCTCCATCCATCAGAAAGTTACGGAAAACGCTTTGTCGTAAGCAAGTATTTTTTTATTTGTTTAGCGGTACATATTTTGGGAGAATTTGGTATACAAATAGACTGTCATCGTTCATATGGTTTTAGAGGGAAATATTAGATGGAGTTTATGAAAATACAATCAAATAACGTACAGAAAAAAATCGTGGCAATTGGTTGTCGTGTTAAGTCAAATGTGTGAGTGAAAACAGCGTCTCATAACTTTAACCGGTGACCAAAAGGCTGGTTATTACTTCGCTCAGCGAATTAGCATTGCCATTGGTGACGTGGCAATGCTACTAGCCTTCTTGGCACCGTACCCGATGACAGCGATCTGGCGCAAATTACTTTGTTATAATTTTAGTTATTTAATTTATTTTAGTAATATAATTCAGTGTTTTTTTATGTTTCTGAGTGAAAATAATCTTCTGTAGAAATTTTAAGCACCGTTTAGCACCTACGAGATAAAGAGATAGATATTTACAAAAAAAGTACATAGTGAGATAAAATCTTAATAAAAACTTCAGCGTCAATTACCTATACACAGCAATTATATGTTATTACAGAAAGAAAACTAGACCCATGAAATAAAGATTGAGGGTATCACAGGATAGGCATGTTAAATGGCTTCAGAACAATTTGCATAACGTCGGCGTCGTCACGAGATGTAATGGCATGAAGTATGGGTAATGAACGATAATCAGACCCCGAGGGGAGGCGATCCGCTGGCGAAGTGGCAGCAAGGATATAAGACTGCTGGACAGGGTAATAAAAGCGCTGATGAGTATATGGAGTTACACATATATTTTTTCAAAATATGGTACGTTACGTACGAGATAAATTTACTGTTTAAAATAACTCTTTCAATCTCGATAAAACGGAAACCCCTAAAAGTTTCACACGATATCATGGAATTTGTGCAAATCTATATTATAAAACTTATTTAATCACTATCACTATTATTATTATAGTATAAAACAAAGTCGATGTCACCTGTCCGTCCCTATGTATGCTTAAATCTTTAAAACTACGCAACGGATTTTGAAGCGGTTTGTTTTAATAGAAAGAGTGATACAAGAGGAAGGTTTTAAGTACAATAAATGCACCGCACCCGTGCGACGCCGGGGTGGGTCGCTAGTGTAGTATAAAACGTCTTGAGAACAATTTGATCTCAACCGTTTAGGGAATTCATCATCGAGATATAAAACATATTCAAACTTAGTAAAAATAAATAGATATGTTCAATGAAATAAAAAAAACCATGGCATTATATCAAGAATTTCGATAGAGAAATATTTTATATGAATATTGAATGTCACGTGAAAATAACTATGCCAGTAATATTCTAGTCATTATTCCTAGAAGTGGCCAAGCAGGCTTCAAAATGTCACATTACCCGTACAGAGAAAGATTCAGTACTTTCAGTTTATGGTTTTTTCGGAAGTTCCATTGTCTTTATATCCATGGTCCCGTATGTCACGCGCGTGTCAGGTCTTCGATGGCTGCGCCGGAGTCCCGCAGGGCACGCGCCATCGCATTATGGTGTCCACCACCATGTACTTACGTGTCGGATAGAAATCTTTTCGTTTGAGTAAAATACAATTTTTTTTATGAAATTGTATTTTACGGTCACGAGCAAACAAATTTGGTTAAATATAATAATAAGGCTGAAAAGATAGTCGTGATTTAATTTCCCTGTTATTTTCCTTCTAACTGTCTTATATAGCAGGAAATTTTCGCTAAGTACCTGCCGAAGCATTGATCAAATATCCGTCTGGTGACTATACAATGATTCACGCGTAACTATGAATAATATGCATGCTAAAGTAATTATGTGGCATGTACTATTGATAGGACACATACTAATAGGGCTTCGCTTTTAAATATACCTATAGCCTGCATGCATGGCGGGCAACGTCACTACTTATTCTTACTTCTTCTAATCAGCCCATAAATTATCCACTGACGAGTCGGACCTCCTCCAAATTCATGGAGGGAAATTAACTCATTGTGCCATGCTTGCAAGTTGGGTTGGCACAGGGTTTGTGTCAAGTTTTCCTTCTCTGTAGGCTAGGTCACCTGCCTCTTGTTTTCCTTTAGTGGCGCCTTACGACATCCTTGGGATGGTATGGGTTGGTGACGGTTTGTCTTCTAAATCCGTCACCACACGGATGAAACTATTACTGTGTTATTACAAACGAACAATGTTTGTGCAGAGACGGTACGGTATGTGTGCGCCGGCGCCGCCAGTAGTTATAGCACAAAATAAAACACGATCGTCTAACAAATGTGCACCAGGAAACACATTCCTTCGTGACAACGGGACGACTCGGATAAAAGCGCGGGTCGCGCATCTCGGCTAAAATAAAAACTAGTCTTTAAAATAACTTCAGGTAGACTGAGGCTGGGCTAAAGTTATTTGCGTTATCCAAACGGATCAACCAATTATCCGTATGGAGACGGATTTCGGGTTAGGGTCCATAAACAGGATGCCTGGAGGAGTCGCCTAATATGAGAGAAACGCCATTTTTTGTATAAGATTTAATATTTGCTCTTAACAATATCAAAATGATATTTATTCGAGTAAATTCACCATAAATGTCTATAGGTCTAGTAAGCTCATGTGAGGTTTTGTGAAACTTCTAAAAACTTTTGCTATTTGCCGACACCGATTCGAAAGGTTGGAGAATGCTTTCAAACAGTCAAATAATAAAATTAAACACAATAACTAAAAACAATGAATCATTTAGTCTTTATAACCGGTTCGGAATGCCATTCCACAGAGAAGAGTCTATTGGGAGTGAATCCCGTGGCCCTGGTTCGGGCAGTCGAGGATCGCCGTCGGTTTTAGTGGGTAGATCGGTGCGCAATTCACCATGTCTACGCGCCCCGGAGTCCAACATAGCCCGGCCATTCCCGTCAGTCAATCACAAAACGCCCGGGTATCCATGAGGATCTCCGACGTTAAAACAATGGTTGATCTTGATATCTACATATCACTAAAACTCCAGCGATGTATCCTCACAAATCTGCCTCACGGGGATTCGTGGACTACAAAGTGAGGATATGGCACATACAAAGTGAGGATAGCTTATACAATCAGGTTGTTCACCAGGGTGTGTAATATCCGCCTCGTCTTCACATATACCTAATAATGTTAAACCTTTTTGGTTAACAATGTGAACACTCTGATGTTTTTGAATATTTTACATAGAATTGCCAAATATTTATTTCTTTATATTTTCTGTCATATTCTATTTTATTCCTAAATATATCAGGCTCTGCTTAACACGTCTCTTTTAGTACATATTTTATATGAATATTGAATCCGTATGCCTAATCACTATCACTACATAGTATAAAACAAAGTCGCTGTCGTCTGTCCGTCCCTATGTATGCTTAAATCTTTAAAACTACGCAACGGGTATGAAGTGGTTTCTTTTAATAGATAAGAGTGATTTAAGAGGAAGGTTATATGTATAATAAATGCATAACTGCACCCGTGCGAAGCCGGGGCGGGTCGCTAGTTTCAAATGACTGCCTCGTTGGTCTAGTGGTTAGATGTGCCGCCTTTGGATCAACGGGTCCCGGGTTCGATCCGGGGTCGGGCAAGTGTCTTTGTGTAAACCAGAGGCACTGGCTCGGAGTCTGGGTGTCATTTCTATCTATAATATGTATGTATTTACAAAAAAAAGTAAATGTATATAAGTAGTTTATCATCCATCTCGTTACCATAACACAAGCATTAAATTGCTTAGCTTGGGATGAGATGGCGTTGTTTGAAATGTCCAAGGATATTTATTTAATAAATAATAAGCGCATTTAGAAAGTAGGATTGAAGAAAAACAAATGCTATATTCAATAAGTAATATTTCTGATTCCCGCGAAGCCACTGAAGCCACTTTATTAGTTTGAGAAACAATAAACGCGATGGGAATTCATTCCAAGTTCTGAGAGCCGAGAGATAAAACTCAGTCATTGAAAGCCATTGCAAAGAAGCCAAGAAGCCAACTATCGTATACATTTAATCAAGTTCGATTGTAAGTGTGGTTCAACAGGATCAATTGATTGTAAAAAATCTATAATATATATATGGGAGCTGTTCTATAGATAGATTGACTCATCGCGATATCTCTGGAACCATAAGACCTAGAGACTTGAAATTAGGTAGAAATAGTCTTTTCACCGAGCAAAGGTCAGCTTTTACGAAATTCCAAAAAAAGGGGGTTGCGGGTATTTAATCATTTAGAAAAACAACGTTTGCGGGATCAGCTAGTATTATAAATGTGAAATTAGGTTTGAAGGAATGTTTGAAAGATAATATAGTGAAAAAAAGGCGTTTAAAGCTTATTTAAGCACCGGTTTTACACCCATAGAGGCTGGAAATAATATTGCGTAGGGCGAAAAAGATAGAGAATGAGCGAGAGAGTTCTAAAAACAAAACTTTACTTGAAAGGTGTGAAAGAATAAGTATGTAGCGCGTTTGACAAATCTACGTGGTCATGGTTGTTCGCTAAAGTAAGTTAAATATCAAATATAAACTTATCCAACTACAAGCGCTGTACTATTTTGATTTATTTTTAAAACCAAGTAATTCAACCACTCAGCCCAATCATGCATGACCCATTGCTGAGTCAGGCTACTTCCAGTTACATGAAGGGTAATTGGGTTACTGCCACGGTCGCAAAACGGGTTAGCACAGGGTTTTATGTAAAGTTAACCTTCTCTCGCGGCTAGGTTTTTGGGCTTGTAATTTCCTTTTATCGGCTCTTACGATACCCTTAGGATAGAACAGGGTGATGACACTAAGTATGTATTCTAAATCCGTCACCACTCGGTTTCATTGCTTCGATATACGTCCACTATCCGTACAAGAAATGGGCATAAACTAGTGATACCTCACCACAGACTGCAAAAAGCCCATGGATCTTTTGCAGGCCTCGGTGTTCGCCTGTACAATAAAATTCCTGACGCTATTGTAGATCTACCCTTCTTAAAGTCCAAAAATGTTGTTAAATCTACATTAATTAATGAACGGTACTACCGCGTCAACGACTATAGGTGTGTTAATGATGCCTGGAACTGAAACTGTCATTTTGTGCCTATGCTCTGTTCCTTTGGCCCCTTCAATAATATATCTCATTGGCGAAATAATTTGTACGTAGCATTTAGACAATGTCATATATTGTACACTGTATGTGTGAGCAATGACGCAATGGAGACCTTTATTTGCGGATTTGTTTTTTGATTAGCCATGTCAAGTATGGATTTACCATGTAGCGTGTTGCTCTCATCTTGCGAACTTGCTCTCACTATGCTGTTTAGTGCTTTTTGTAAACGAGACCAATAATTAAAAAAAAAGCAACTACAGAGTTTCTTGCCGGCTCTTCTCTGTAGAGCAGCCTTCCGAACCGGTGGTAGTTTCGGCATGAATGTGAGTGAACGCAAGGATTGTGAGCGATCAGGGGAGATGGAGGGATTGTAGGAGTGAGGAGTTGTGTGTGAAAGGTGTGAATGTAGGTATGACGACTGAGAGGTGTGTGTGGAGACTACCACCTAGTGTGGGACAGGGGCCGTAAGATGATAATGGTGTTTATAAATATGACGATTTATAAGAGTTTTGTGATGAAACCTACGTAAATAAAGTTCCTTTTGAGTTTGAGATACAATTTCAGTATAGGTATAAAAAAATCTAAATCTTATTATACGTTATCAAACTGTGTCGAAGATAGCTAACATATAAAGCTATAGAAAGTATTGACCATGTTTTTATAGAGAAAGTGTTCTATACAATTCAGTTAATTGCGGCGAGTTGATGAGCTGTAATAGAATAATTGATGGTATCCGTCGATCCCAGTCCATGGGACTGTTCTCTGAGTTCAACACTATTGGCACGGGCTTATTATTCGTAACCAGTGTCGGATTAAGGTGTTAGTTCTTATTCTTCCTCCCAGCCCGTAAAAGACCCACTGCTTAATCGGGCCTCCTATTACAGGAGAGAAATGAGGAGGAAGAAGAACAAATACCTAAATCCGACACTGGTTAAGCCTTGGTTCATGAATTTGGAGGAGGCCCAACTCAGTAGTAGATTATTAATGAGCTGAAATGATGATGATGACGATTTTTTATCAAGCCTTAAGGCTTGGCTAATTCCCAAATTCATACTGAATTTGAAATGAGAACACCAGAAATTGTCCCGGAAAATCGGTCTAATTACGTCATTTCTAATTTCCAAATAGTTATAATCATCATGATCACTTCAACTCGTTAAAGAACCACGGTTGGGCGGGCCTCTCCCAATTACGAGGAGGGAAACTAGAGGCAGCTTTGGACGGGGCGCATTACCGCCTAGACACTTCATTTACTCGGCTCATATCACACCATCGACGTAGAATGGGATGGTGACATTATGTATTCAAAACCCATCGTCACACGGAATATTGTACGTAATTAAAGAAAAAATGTTGTATACCCAGAATGTATACCCATTAGAAATACTTAGGCCATTGAGAACTAGAGCAGCACAATCACAGATGTTAGCAAAAACAGTGGAAACCATGCAGTCGTTCCATTACACAATGTGCTGATGTTATTAACCATGCAACACGATTGTGGAACGCAATTCCCATGAGGAAATGATAAACTAGAATAAAAACTATCTTATTACTTCTTTATAGTATTTATGGTCGGTTGAGCAGCTCTAATGGCATGAGGTTGTGAATCTGCTTCGCTAGCACCCCACCATAAATAGGAGTGTTATAATTTTTACGTGTATCTGTGGCGTCATGGCTGCTGGAAGGTTGAGCCAATTTTAATTTAATATTCCGCTGCTGGTTTCCTAGTGATTCGATGGTTGATAGGGCAGTAATTTCAGAGCGTATGAGATTAGGAGAGCGTAGCTTGAGACGCTTTTTCCGTGTTGTGACGGATTTAGAATACATAGTGTCGCCACCCCAATTCTTCTTGAGGGTGTCGTAAGACTGCCTCGTTGGTCTAGTGGTTAGATGTGCCGCCTTTGGATCAACGGGTCCCGGGTTCGATTCCGGGGTCGGGCAAGTGTCTTTGTGTAAACCAGAGGCACTGGCTCGGAGTCCGGGTGTCATTTCTATTTATAATATGTATGTATTTACAAAAAAAATATGTATACAGGGTGGTCAAAAAGTCGTGGATCAAACGAAACCAGCGGTTAGATGGGGCCATCAGCAGCAAAAAATTGTTCTACGGGAGGTCCCTAAGGTCAACCCCTGCAGAGTTATAATTGATTTTGTGTTTTTATGAGAAATTGTCCTTTTTTTACTAAAACTTGATAAAATTCCACAAAATCTACATACTGTATCTTTTTAAAAAATTTCATTAGATTGGTACTGATCAGCACTTTCGTTAGACATGCTATTTATGGTAGTTTATTGGGTGTGTTAAAGATAACATTAAGTTTTCCGAAAGACATAATTCTTAAATCAAAACTTGTTACTTATTTTGGACCCCACTGTGAAAAAAAAATACTCTACAGAAAAGTGCCACTGTATCACAATTTTTGGCGCATTTAATAGGGATTCTAAAAAGGTATTACACATGGCTATGCGTGGCTTCGATATCTTTCTAGGACGATCTTTCGTAGCAAGGCCAGAGTTAATTCATACATAAAACTCGGTTAGGCCTACTAACCTAACTTTACCTAAGCGTGATCGTTTTCCGGACTACGGGGTCTTTATCGTCGTTTCAGCCCATAAATGACCCACTACTGAGTCGGGCCTCCTCTAAGTTCATCTTGGGAGATTAGCCTACTGTGCCACGCAGCCAAGACGGGTTGACACAGGGTTTGCTTCAAGTTTTCCTTCTGTTGCGTCTAGGTGAACTGCCTAATGCGTTCTTTTAGTCGCTTCTTACCCATACCATATTGAAGGTGTCGTAAGAGGCGACTAAAAGAACGCATTAGGCAGATAACCTAGCCGCAACAGAAGGAAAACTTGAAGCAAACACTGTGTCAACCCGTCTTGGCTGCGTGGCACAGTAGGCTAATCTCCCAACATGAACTTAGAGGAGGCCCGACTCAGTAGTGGGTCATTTATGGGCTGAAACGACGATAAAGACCCTGTAGTCCGGAAAACGATCACGCTTAGGTAAGGTTAGGTTAGTAGGCCTAACCGAGTTTTATGTATGAATTAACTCTGGCCTTGCTACGAAAGATCGTCCTTGAAAGATATCGAAGCCACACATAGCCATGTGTAATACCTTTTTAGAATCCCTATTAAATGCGCCAAAAATTGTGATACAGTGGCACTTTTCTGTAGAGTATTTTTTTTTCACAGTGGGGTCCGAAGTAAGTAACAAGTTTTGATTTAAGAATTATTGCTTTCGTAAAACTTAATATTATCTTCAACACACCCAATAAACTACCATAAATAGCATGTCTAACGAAAGGGCTCATCAGTACCAAGCTATTGAAATTTTTTAAAACGATACAGGGTGTAGATTTTGTGGAATTTTATCAAGTTTTAGTAAAAAAAGGACAATTTCTCATAAAAACACAAAATCAATTATAACTCTGCAGGGGTTGACCTTAGGGACCTCCCGTAGAACAATTTTTTGCTGCTGATGGCCCCATCTAACCGCTGGTTTCGTTTGATCCACGACTTTTTGACCACCCTGTATAAGTAGTTTATCATCCATCTCGTTACCATAACACAAGCATTAAGTTGCTTAGCTTGGGACGAGATGGCGTTGTGTGAAATGTCCAAGGATATTTATTTATAAGAGGCGACAGAAGAAAATGATAAGGCCGTAAACTTAGCATCAAGAGAAGGAAAATTCAATATTAAACCTAACCTAACCTGTCTGGCCAGAGCGTGGCACAGTAGGCTAATTACATTCCATGTAGCTGGAGGAGGCCCAACTCATCAGTGGGTCATTTATGGGCTTGAGACGAAGAGTCCGTTTGGCTGTGCGTTAGTGTGTTTGTTCATACATACATACATATAATCACGCCTCTTTCCCGTAGGGGTAGGCAGAGACCACTTCTTTCCACTTGCTACGATCCATACATACTTGTTTCGCTTCGTCCACTTTCATTATTCCCTTCATACATGCTCTTCGGTTTAGGGTACTCTTGACCTGGCCTTTTTTCAAGACGTCCCTGATTTGGTCTTGAAACGTCCGCCTAGGTCTTCCCCTTCCAACACTTTCATTCACACTCGCCTTATACACTTTTTTCGTCAATCGTTCTTCATTCATTCTCTCGACATGGCCAAACCATCTCAGCATACCTTTCTCAATTTTTGTCACTACATCTTCTTTCAGACCACAACGCTTCCTTATCTCACTATTTCTTATCCTGTCACTCAGTTTAACTCCTATCATACTTCTTAACGCTCTCATCTCAACTGCATTTATTCTGCTTTCATGTTTCTTCTGCCATACCCAACTTTCACTTCCATACATGAGTGTCGGAACCAACATGTTAAACTGCGAAAAGGCTAAGCTGATCTGATCATTACTCGGAAGAACGACTAAAGAGGATCACGAGAAATTAACTTTTTTTTTTGTTAGAAAAAGCATTAGGGTACGAAATGGCCAATTTTAATACGACAAAACAACGTCAGTAGCGAGCATTAAGTTATGTAAAAACAGCCGTTTTATTAACACCTCGCGTCAATGTGCGCTATACGTCACTTTGCGTCAAACGATCTGCGGTCCAACTAAATTGTGATCATTTATTACATCCGTGAATTTGATCCTTTCGCGTGTCATGTGAGAGTGTCGGCCGCGGAAGTCCCGTGTTTGCATTAACTCCCCTATTCACGATCCCTCACTCATCCGACCAAATGCGTCATACTATTTTGGGATTTACGCAACAAGAATAGAGTTCATATTTTAATGGAGATATATTGATTTGTGGTTTTTTGAAATGACCAAAATAATTATGAATTTCGCCTAGGAAATGTATCACGTTTATCATGCCAAATATAGGAAAGCGTATGCCTGTGATGGGTTTTACAAGAGCTATTTTGTATTATGAAAATCTGTAGGATGACTTGTAATTTCATTCGGTAGTTTAAAGTAATATGTACATAGGAAACATTGTATAAACGATTACATAATAGTTATTTCTTGAGTGGTTAAAAGTCAATAAAATCTTTCATGATTTCAGCCACTACTGAGTCGGGCCTCCTCCAAATTCATGGAGGCCGTTAACTTTGTCTTACCACGTCTACTTTGTGGTCTTACTATAACTTTAATTTTATATACTAAATGATAGTATACGCACATGCATTAAAACTATTTATTAATTTAAACTAACTAACCAAATGTTTGCGTAGTATATTTTTATCTTTTACTATTTTCCAATCAGATAAGATTTACTACATATTTCAGATGTTTTCTTTTTCCATGATTTTTATTTATACAATAATCTTGTTACAATGTTAGTTGTCATAGTCATGCGAAACTGCTTGACCGCTTTTTATAAAATTTTATAAGTATATTCGGTAGCTCTGAAAATCCGTCGTAATTTTCCATACCTAAAGTGAAAAAGGTGTTGCATCCTTAAGAAAAAAAAAGTGGCATTATACAATACATACAACCCTAAATTTTCACCCTTATATCACCTATACATATCTATTTTTTTTAACCTAGAAATTTGCTCTTTACATATAATTTATGCGGCCAAACAATGTTTGCCAGAGCAGCTAGTTAACATTATATTAATAAGACAGCTGATCGTAAGATAAGCTTAGCTATATTGACATTATTAGTATTCCATTTAGTTATGTGACAATAAACAAATGTGATATACCTAATGATACAGAAAAAGATTATATCGATTCTTAGTAACAAGGCTACATTTTAAGATCATTATCTGTTTTTAATTACGTCATAATCATTATCTGTTTTTAAATAAGTAATAATTAAAATAATGACCGAATTACAAAGACTAAGCAAACATATAATGTAAGTGTCAATTTAACGAAACCCTATGACGCAGCTAGAGAATCAGTTAGATACGAACAGTTCAATTAACACGCTTTTATATCAAACAATCCTAAAATAGGTTCATCAGTTTCGTAGACATAACGCCACATACTCCACTTTGTTGTCGTAGGATAGGTTACTTAATGATGCAACAAATGGAAATGTCTCACAGATAACCAGCAATGGCGTGATTCCTCCTCCATTAACATGGTGGGTAATTAGCCTAATGTGCCACGTTGGCCAGACGGGTTGGCTCTGGGTTTCGTGTCAAGTTTTCCTTCTCTTGCGGCTAGGCTATCTCCCTTGTCATTTCCTTTCCAGGGCTCTTACGACTCTCTCAGGATGAAATGGGGTGGTGGCACTAGGTATTCTAAAACACGGAATAGCAACTGTAACCTTGAAAAAAATCGTGTTCTGCTAAATTTTAAAATTATTGTCAATTTCGAAGACTGACCAATCGATGGTGGCGTCGTGCGGCGGGTCGTTCTCTTCCCTGCAATATGGTTGAGGAGGGCGATGGCTGCCGCATGCGTCATGCTTGTGAACAGGTGCCGTTGCTGGGGGTCGGTTGGCTTGGGCATTACAAGGTTACTATTGTCAACTAGATCTGGCTGATGTTTGGCCCTTTGGAACTATTGCGTGAGTTTGCTCTCACAAATCTGTCTTATAACCAGTCTTGTACCCAAATGGCGATCTAAAAAGAGCAACTACAGAGTTTCTTGTCGGCTCTTCTCCGTAGAGGTGCATTCCGAACCAGTGGTAGATGGTAAATGATTAATTTTAAATGGTAAATTTTTATTTTTTGTTTGACCTGTCAAAATAGCTCTAATAAGCCAACTTGATTAAATGAGTTTTGATTTTGATTTTGATGTATGTCGTGGGTTTTATTGGACCTTTTAGATATTACATCGCCGTGTAAATTATAAGTGGTGAGTTATCTATGTATACGCATTATCACTTCAGTGCGTAGTTGTGCGTAATTTTATAACATAGTGTAAACTTAATTTCATGTTTATAATAGGCAAGTATTTATTACTCCTCAACAGTTGAGATAACGCATATAATAGTTTATTACATGTAGTGCGGAATTGTTTGTTTTGTGGAGGATATAAAATGCCAGCAAGCTTTACGCCCGTAAAATAGACATAGTAAACCGTATCTGTAAGAGCTCAGTAAAAAATACTACTAGGCTGACGCTATATTCCGTGGAAAATCAGAATTATCTGGGATGTTGTCATAATGAACGTAGTGAACGCCTACGTCCCTTCCCTATATGAAATACAAGTAAACAAATGCGATCCCAGTTGTATTCTTGCCGTGAAAATAATCACGCACAGTCGAAGTAGGAGCATCTCGGCATTACAATAAACTCCCATTCCGGTCACAATGTATTTGCCCTGTTTCGTCCGTTGTTTATCTATAACGATTCCTGATAATACGAGAAGAGGCACACGATCGGCTCGCACGTTCCCGATCCGGCATCGCTCAATCGGGCTCCAAACTTGCTTATTCAATAGAGTCAATGAACTTGCCTTCGATTGTCTATTTTGACAGCTTTGGTTACATACGCGTACTCATATTTACTGTTATTGTTACTTACCCGGGACCTGTGCCATACCCATTGACACAGAAACTTTTGAATTTAAAAGATTATTACCAGGAATTGCATCATGTCAGATCGGCACTCCAATAGAAAATAACAAGTTTGGGCTTAGTAGTATAGTTTTTTTTAACAAAACAGTAAAACATAATCTATTAAATTAAATATGTACTAACAATAAAGATAGTAGAAAAATTAAGATAATAAAATCTTTACTTTAGGTTTCCGATAATAAAACAAATTGTAAGTCACATCACGCCGCTAGAAAAATGTCCTAAAATGCATTTAATTTTTTTTTCTCTTCTGGAAAAGACACGAGTTCGGCGGTCGGCCTGTCGAAAAGGATATTACCTCTTCGACAGGCAGACTTTATAATGTCTATTCAAACATTTAATTGAACCTCGGTTTTATATTGAATTTCGGTGTATACCAAACAGTATAAAAGTCGATTTGGAAACATACAACTTTTGAGAATTCACGCCAATGCAGACGGTCTCGATGCCAGAAGGCGATAGTCGATAGATTTCTCAGTCGCGATACTAAATTCTAATAAAACTTTATAGCAATAGTTCAAGCAGATAAATATTTTCTTTCTTTTTGCGAAACCCTTGCGGTTGATGGGACCGCGAACAGTTACTCTAAGATAAAAATACCAATAGATGGAATACGTACTTGGAGTTATTTATAAGAATACGACGAATAGAACTGCGATATTTATTTTGATATCTGAACATTATGTTAGTCTTCGGATTATTACATCTACACTTATGGCCCGAAACTTTCTAATTCAATTGAATCAAAATGGATAATCAACAACCAGAAAATTCTAAGTGGATATTGATTTAAAATAAAAAATACTTGGTCCCTCCGCTTAGCAACTGCGATGCTACTGACAGACACATAAAAACGTCAATCTTATTACACCCTTATTTTTGTCGGGGGTAAAATAGAAGTGTGTGTAGGAATTATGGTATTTCAATGATATGGGAGCGTAAGCTCTTTAGCTTGCACAATAATTTCTTACACTAAACAAAATAATTGCAGCTTTTGGTGTGTGATAGACACTATGATTATACTCTACATATTTTAATTTGCTAACGATAAAGTTCTCACGATTCTAAATCACAGCGATTCCTTGAACTTTTTGAACTTAGAATAATATGATTTTGAGCAAATCTATCAAAACAGGTGATTAGTTATGGCATATTAAATCTTATTTCTAGAGTAATGTATATCAAAATTATACAGGCTATTCAGTTTGTGTAACATCAGTGGTCGTTTTAATTCAACATAGGTCTGACTAGACCAACCAATAGATCACTGCCGATTACTTCATTGGCAAATCAAATGTTGCGAAATTTGATAAATCGACACTACGACTAGTGTACGAAAACATAATTGTGAATTACGCCTGACAACTAAGGATAGCTTTCTAGTTAATAGTTAAATAATTTATGTAAGCTATATTATTGTAAATTTTAAGTAAGTTTAAGTTTCAGTTTCGCGTGAAATAGTAACAAACATACATCCTTACAAACTTTCACGTTTATAATATTATTAGGAGGCACTAAAAGTTTGCCTACCCCTAAACGAAGAGTAACTTGATCCCATTCTTCGTTTAACTTGAAGGAGGTCTGACTCTGCAGTGAGTTACTTTTAAACTGAGATGATGATGATGTTTATTCTAATGTTCAGTGCAATGGTTGCAAGACTCGTTGCATAAGATGCGCTTAGGTCCGTAAGTTAGGTAATGTGATCCCATTTGATCATGCCCGCACCTGTAATCACGGTACACATATTGCTAGTTTTCCTCAAGTATTGACATACGGTCTCTTATACATTCTGTATTATTAGGAGTGGCTTGTCTCTTTTATGGGTGAATGAATGTATTGAGGGAGACCGTGTGGTGACGGATTTAGAATACATAGTGTCACCACCCCATTCCATACTGTGGGTGTCGTTAGAGCCGACAATAGGAAATGAAAAGGCCAAAAACCTATCCGCAAGAGAAGAAAACTTGAAACGAAACCCTGTACCAACCCGTCCGGCTAGCGAGGCACAGTAGGCTAACTATCCTCCCTGTGACAGGAGGAGGCCCGACTCAGCAGTGGGTCATTTATGGGCTGAATAGTAGTAGTAGAATGTATTGCACGAATGAAGGATATTTCATTTGCGAAGACTGTACATACAGAATGGTTTTCAGATGTTAAAGTTTAGTAATGAACCATAGACTAGACATGCAAATATAACCATCATCTTCACCCGATTCCAGCATGCACGTGTCGTATGAGCTGACAAAAGGAGTTAACAAGGTCGATAACTTCATATGAAACCCTGTGTGAACCCTTCTGGCTAGGTAGGCACAGTAAGCTAATAACCCTCTTTAAAACTGGAGGTAGACCGACTCGGCTGTGTTCATGTATGAGCTGGGTAGAGAAAGCGTGGAGGTGGACGATGTCAAAATAAAACACTCAAATATCTCAAAAAAGTAACACTATATTTAAACGAACCCACCTCTGTACTAAGTGACTTATTGGCCGAGATAATATATTTATCAGTGACAGATCAGACTCACACAATAGTAGAGCATATTATGTTAATAAGACATTAAGGCGAGGTATTGAGCCAGAGAAAGGCGGTGAAAGCGAAAGGGCTGATTAGAAGCAATGATTATCAGCTAACAAGCGACCTACCATGCTGAATATAAAAGCCATCGTTGAGCTTTTGAAACTCCAGTTTTTTTTGTCATGTGATTGTCAGCCTATGATTGGCGCACTGTTTATTTGGTCCTCTTTCAATGGAAGGGAATTAGCCAACAGTGCCACGATGTAGGATAATTATGTTGATGACGGTAGGATACAAACATTTTGGAGCGTTTTGTGTTTTATCTTCATAGTGTCAAAACTCAAAATGATTTAATTTAAGTAGGTCTTTTTTACAACATACTATTAAATAGTCAAATTTAAAACTACAGACAAGATCTGGCAAGAATCTTGTAGGTTTTTTTCATATCATTACATCACTATCACTATCACTACATAGTATAAAACAAAGTCGCTGTCGTCTGTCCGTCCCTATGTATGCTTAAATTTTTAAAACTACGCAACGGATTTTGAAGCGGTTTCTTTTAATAGATAGAGTGATTCAAGAGGAAGGTTTATATGTATCATGCATCCATAATATTGTAGAGAAACACTGATAAATTTAGAGGTTCATTATTCTACCCGTGCGAAGCCGGGGCGGGTCGCTAGTTAAAAAATATTTTAAGAGGCAACACGACTAATTCAAATATTAAACATGCTTTAATGTACACGGTAATATGAGTTCTAAACAAACCATCCAGAAGATCGTCACACATTTTATCGGGTACCGAACAATTTCGATTTACTTTCGTAAATGTCAAATTCGATCAATCTTGCAAACATAGCAAAGTAACAACATAAACTTGCTGAACTAGTTATTTCTTAGGTGTTGGCAACTAGTCGAAAGACTATCAATACATGACAAACTTCTCTGTACAGCAGCATTCCAAACTGATGGTAGTTTCTGTATGAATGAGGATGGACGTAAGAGTTTCTGTATGAAGGTATAAAATGGATGGATCATGTGAATGAGAACATGCATAATAAAGATATGAATGTAGATGTGATACCGATAGAAGTGTGGAGACTACTTCCTAGCGTGGGACAAGGGATTTTTGTGCAACCTGCATGAATAGAGTTCCTTATGAGTTTGAATTACTGGAGCCGAAAATAGTTGGTTATTGATTACATAGCAACCTCAATATAAACCGACACAAGGCTAACCAGTTAGTTAATTAAATGAGCACCTAATAGAGGTGTTAAAATACAAGTTTTTACCAGCAACAATTCCAATTAGAAAAACTCGAGCAATTAAAGTAATCATTAACCGAGAGCAAGCTTGGTGTTCTTTGAAACTTATCCGATTAATGCTGAATTGAATATTACCATATATGTCAACATTGCGATTAATGGTTCACAGTAGTCATTAGCTTTGGGTTCGATTTTCCGTCGTAGGCACTGATACTGACTAAGTGATGAAGTATTAATAAAATAACGAATTCTACCCTCAATTGATCGTAGGAGACAAATAAAGGAAGATAGAAGATCTTGCTGTAAGAGATGTCTTAGCAACTTGGGAATGAATTAAAGAAACATATATTCAACACAGCACAATAGAGGAAGGCAGACGAAATAGCATATAATATGATATATATGTGACACGACGACACTCATGTTGATAAAAGACTATATACAGGTAAAAAACAGGTACAACAGGTAAAAAAATTAAAAACAGTGTTACTAAATATAGGTCGGATGTCTGACGGCTTCTATCCGGAAAGGTCGAAAATTCAGCATTATATCAGGCAGGGGACGCCCGACGCTGATTTTCAATTAGACCTATTCGTATGAGGCTCGACTCAGTAGTGTGACGTAGGGGCTCGGAATAGAAATTACAAATACTCACGTCTTCTATATATTAACTAGCTGATCCGGCAAACGTTGTTTTGCCATGTAATAAAATAGTGGTTGACTGTAGAGGAGTGAACATTTAGGGTTGTATATATTTTGTATGCTGTATCATAAAAAAATAAAAAAAAACCCTTTCAAATTTTGGGTGATGAAAAATAGATGTTGTCCGATTCTAAGAACTACTCAATATGCACACAAAATTTCACGAGAATCGGTCACGCCGTTTCGGAGGAGTATGGTAACCTGTGCCACGACAATTTTATATTTAGGATACGCAAAAACTTTGTAACCCCTTTTTACAAAAATTGCGTGGACGGAGAAAAATGATAATTCCCACGCTTTTAAAGAGTAGTTAATAAAGAAAAGGAGTGCAGAATACTATTGTTTTTAAAATTATGGTTATAAATACATTACACACACTACAACGTATTCACTTTTGTTTATTGTTAGTCTGTGGTCAAATTGAGAACAGACCTATATTTATAGAACTATAATTTAAATTAATTATGGTGGAACTTCTACCGCTGGGCGACCACTAGTTTGAACTTAAGTTTAAACTGATACTTTAAATACTTTTGATTATTGCGTTAAATGCTTCAACGGTTTTTATCGTGTTGTTTTACTTAAACCTCAACGTTTCAGACACTTTGTAGTGTCTGTGGTCGTGAGACGACTGGATGAAGGTTGCCGCTGCGAGTATTTATTTATCTTTTGATTAGTGTACTCAAACTGAAAAGCAATCTACATAAAGTAATTTTAAAGATGAAAATAAATTGTTAACTGCACCGAGCGGTAATTAAATAGAGTTAAACGCACATTGTATTGGAACATTTAATTAAAAATAAGGGTCCTATAAATCAGACGCAACACGAAAGGGGATAGACCGGCGCATTTTAATTAATCCCAAGTAATGTCATACTTATTTTTAATTTATTTGTGAGCAAATCTGTCGAATAATCTAGAAGACTGGAATGTAGAACTTGAGTAGTTCAGGTTTGCGCGATACGAATATTGATATTAATCATAGAGACTTAAAATAATGTAACATAGGTAATTCGTCGTTTCAGCCCAAAAAAATAAAAGAATTAAAAATAAATAACCCACTAAAGATTCAGGCGTCTTCCAAATTTTTGGAGGATAATTTACCTACTGTGCGACGCTGGCACAGGTTTTGTGTCAAGTTTTCCTTCTCTTGCGGCTAGGTAATCTCCCTCTTGCATACCTTTAGTCACCTCTTGGACACTCTCAGAATGGTATGGGTTGGTGACCTTGTGTATTCTAAATCACGGAAAATGTGTTTATTTGAAAATAAGTTACCTTATGCTTCGCAACCAAAAGTTGACTAGTAGAAAAAGCATTGGGGCATTAATTCTGCGCATAAATGTATAAATTTATTTACATAAATAAAAGTACCTATAAGTTTTAACATGACCAATGCCAATTGGGGCTACGTTCATCTTACCTGATTTCAAACCCGTATTTTATTTGTTTGCGTTTTTACATCATAGCACATTTTCTTAGAGATATGGAAAATACATAAATGACAAAATGTATGTGAAGTTTGTCGAATCAAACACGAAATCAGCGACGCGAAATCTGACAACTGGGCTAATGAAACGACTATAGTCTCATTACAAGGGGCTCTCTCTGGGTCTGAATACTGGTGAGTAGAGAAAAATGCCTACCATTTTTTTTATTTAGAAAAGGCCTGGTGCTTTAGCATATTTCGAGCTCAGTGGTTGGTGGTTTCCCAATGAACACGCCTTAATCATAGCCCAGTAGTCTGTAGGCAAAATTACAGGGCAATAATAAGACAATAGCTATAAACCTGTGTACACACTAAGTGGTAACCGTGTTCTACTAATCGAGTTACGTTAAACCGTTTAGTTGCTTATGGTTTAATCGAGTTATGGGCTTGGACGCGGGTTTTAAATATTGGTAGATGAGAGAAGAATAAGAAGTGATTGCACTTTGTTTTGAATTAAAATTGTTTCTTTAAGAAATTAATTCTTTACAGTGTATATTTTTATTCGCCTTAATGTCATCCCATAAATGACCCACTACTGAGTTGGTCGTCCTTCAAATTTTGGGTTGGCACAAGCGTGGTTCTGCATCAGATCCCACAATGCCGCAACAGGACGCGAGTTGGAGCACCCCGGGGAGGTTTAGTGGGTAGGCCCCCACTATGGGGGAGAGTCCCACACTCCCCTCGCTGGCCATCCCCGTGGCCGGCGAGGAAGTCCATAAAGGATTTTACCAAGGGTGAACAAAAAAAAGTTTTTGTATCAAGTTTTTTTTCCTTCGCGGCTAGGCCTTTTGCGTTATTTTAGTAGACTCTTACAACACCCTCAGGAAGGTATGGGTTGGTGACATTGTGTTGTGCCGCGGCGCTGGTAAAATGATATTTCACTGCATCGGTCCACTTCTTAATTCACGGACGCAAATCGACCTACTATCATAAAAAAAGCGACCGTAAGCTATGCCGACCGCATAGGATTTCGCATCATGGGTTGCACTTATTACAGGCTGATTATTTACTAAAATTAAGACCTACTTCAGCCCATAGAAAACTCACTGCTGAGGCAGGCCTCCTCCTAGCTAGTCGGATTGGCAACGAGGAGGACAGGTTTTTATATCAAGTTGTCTTTCCCTTGCGGCTAGGTTATCGGTCTTATCATTTACTTTTGTCGGCTTTTACGACACCCTAAGGATGGAATGGGGTGGATATACCTACTATGTATTCTAAACCCGTCATCACACGGATTATTTTTTTAATTTATCCACCAAGCGCTATCCACCAAATAATTTGGTACAGAAGTCAAGCTCACATATGTGCCTCACTTTTAAGGCCTACACTCGGCGGTCGTGATAGGGTTATTAGGGTTAGTTGGTTTATGCGAAAGTATTATCGTAGTAGTGGCACTGGTATCTAGTTGTTTGATGGATTGTCGAGAATAAAACATACATGACAAGACGTCACGCGGGCTCACACTATTCTTAACCGTACTGAAATGTGTCGGTGAGCACTGTCTATGTGTGCGTTGGTCAAGCGCGCGTTGTTAGTATGTATGTAGATTGATTTCTGTACGTAACTATATTGTGCTTTCAGGATATAATAAGTTCGTCACTGGCTGATGTAACAAGGAGTAACTTATGGTACTTATATTAACACCCTCCCCTCGCTTTTCATTATCGCACAGTTACTGAGTTTTCCACATTGTTAAATAAAATATACGACCGTTAATGCCAATAAACTGGTGGTACATGTTTAAATCAAAAGAAAACTATGAAGTAATATTCATATATCGTACACGTGTACTTACTCTGTCGACTGAACAAAATTGAATTTACATATAATTTTTCGCGACGGTTGGTGGGAGGCATGGCTTAAGAGCGCGGTACAAATATATGATACGATCATCATATTTCATAAAAAACTATTTAACAAATAATGTAAACTGACTTCGAAATAGGCACTAAAACAAAAAACAAACAACCATTTGAAGTCGGTTCACGGTATCACCACACGATATTTCCCCTTGTGTAAAATAATAAACCTTTAGCATTCTTGGAACCTTGCCGATAACATTGCCGATTATATAAATGACCTAGCTGCTTGGGACTAGGCTGTTCAGTGTCAATATTCTTTATTTATGTTATTGTAAAATATATATAAAATAGGCGGACAAAAATGACAAGCCCTCCGAGTTTCTTGCCAGTTCTTCTCAGCAGTGGTCACGTTCCGAACTGGTGATAGACGGTCGAATTTTTTTTATTGTATAATGATATGTTAAGTCCATCGTAACCAAAACAAAATACATAAATCATTTTTATTTGCGCAAGTTTGCTCTCACAAACGTGTCTTGTATCTAAAAATGGCGATCTAAGTGTTTTGATTTGATTTATTCTAGCGGTTAATTTGTGGGGTAACGGACAGAAGAGTATGGTAGAGACCATGGTCTTTATTTTCTCTTTACCAACAAGCTAGTGCCATAATACTAATTACAACAACAATTTGCAATTCACGTTGGCCAAGATAGGGAATTCGTTTGCATTAAGGTTTTGCTCGTAAACTTTTTAAGGTGCCCCGAGAGAGGTTCCATTAGCGTAAGCAGGTGCATGTGGAACACCATTACTTACGTTCCAGTTGTGGTACATTCTTTATGTAAGTAAAAAAGGGAAGCTGGTATACATTGTTTACTTAGAAATAATTTAATTTAAATTATAGGTGTTTTTTTTGTTTTTATAGTTTTTTCTTCTTCTTGTATTGTACTTCTACTCGGCCAATAAATGACCCACTACTGAGTCAGGCCTTCTGACATGGAGGGTAATTTGTCAATTGTACCACGTCAGCCAGACGGGTTGGTACAGTGTTTCATTTCAAATTAGGTTTTCGACCTTTTCGATTCCTTTTGTCGGCTCTTACGACAGTATGGAATGGGTTGGTGACACTGTGTATTCTTTATCCGACACCACACGGATAGAATCTTCATATTCGCAATTAATCTTAATTCATCTTATGGAAGATCTTAATTCATCTGTATGTATTTGTAGAAAGTACATTGAACCGTTTATCGCAGGGTTTCTTTACTAACCAACCATATCTCTTAATACTGTTTATATAAATAATACTATTCACACTGTGGAATGTGAATCTAAAAAAGATTAAGCAAATGGTCTACCAATAATTGCGTTACAGTACACAGATAAGCGTCTCAGGTATAAAACGTACACAAAAAAGATAATGTTTCATTATAACTTTTGTAATTTGGACAATGGATATCAATAGATACTATCACTATTCACTATTATGTTACGCACAACTTGGCTATTGTGCTTGACAACATTTTGCAAACAGCTTTATTATTGTTAAATTATATTCTAAAATTTTAAATATACAAAGTCACCAAACCACTATCATCTTATTTCAACCAACTTCAAAGAAAGAGGTCCTCAATTCATTTGTATGTTTTTTGTTACCGCATAACTCAGTAAGTTATTAACTGATCCGAAGAATCTGGTGGAATTCCAAGTCAAAATAATAAATAGAATTGCTGTTTATTCATTGGTCTGTATTGTCAATTTAGAAGTGTGTTTTTTTCTTCTTTTTTTATCAGTGACTTGAATACCTTTGACCCTAGGCTTGCGTGATGGAAACCTACGCCAGGGTCTAAGATGGAGCAGGCAATTCAAGGAATTGCCCTGTCGGGCACCCGCTCTCATATACACACGACGGAACACAGTAAAACTGCTTGGCGTCGGACTTAAATGTGAGGGTGGTAGCCAGCCGGGCGGACCGTTCTATCCTACCACCAAGCGTGCTGGGTTTTGTTGACTTTTACAACACGCGTTATTTCCCAGCGTGCGGTGGGGAAGTTTTATATTCTAGTTTTATATTTTTTACTTATAACCCCCATCTGAGTGTCAACTTCAAAGTCGTTTGGTATGATTGGGCAAATGGCGGCCACAAAGAGCTTTAATTAAACTGTGGTGGTAGTAATATAGACAATTCTTAAAAAAAGTCTAAAATAACACTTCTTTTTTATTTTTGGTATTTGTGTTTGTATGCGCGTAGAAACCGGTGCCCAAAATTAGATGACACAATTACGTTGTTCTAAACTTGATAAAATACGATATAGTATAGAACCGCGACTAAAGCGAATTAAATAAGCCAATAAAAAGCCTACTAAACGTTTTGACAGTATCAGTTTCGATCATCGATATTAGTTTATATCAAGGCTATTACGTTATGGGTACCTATTACAATATTACATTGCGGTATTTCACTGTCAGATAATAATACCCCGCAGTAACGATCTAATCGAATTGTTTTATTGGGAGGTTTCTGATTAGGTGATATTGTGATGCAATTAGATAGCACTTTAAGTTAATTGAACTGTTCAAGACCGGTGACGGATTTAGAATATATAGTGTCACCATCCCATTCCATCATGCAGATGTCGTAAGAGCCGACAAAAGGAAATGACAAAAGCCGCAGGAGCAAGAACATTTGAAAGGTAACGATTGGTTTCGTTTGAAAAACCCGTCTGGCCAACGTGGTTCAGTAGTTTAATAACCCTCTATGTAATGGGAGGAAGCCCCACACGGCTGTGGGTATTTTGTGGACTGAGTAATAGTAAGTAGTGGCAGTGTACATGATACAGCTTGCAAATAAATTTTTACAGAAATATTTCCACTCCGCTTTTCACCTAAAGTTAGACAAGTTTATTTTTGCAGGCATTAGGTATACTGGGTGCCACAAACATCCTATTGCCACCGGCAAAGGTTTGATACGAACGACTGATACAGACGCTATATTAACATTGTAAGGAACAACAAAGTAACTCTTATTTTCGAAATGTTTGTCAGCAGCTGGTGACAAAAGTGCTATACCTAGAGAAATAAACAAACCTGCGATAATATGCTTGTACGATAATAGGATGGATAGAGGTTTGGTTTTCACTAGTAGGTACGCTTGTTCAATTACAAGCTAGCTGTACAATACATTAAAACCATACGCTTGAAGAATCCATAATGTGATTGTTTTTTTATTTATAAAGAACGTTGCTACTACAATTTTATCTTGCTGGTGAAACAGCAGTAATCGAATAATTATCTTCAGCCGTAGTCTCTACTATTTTTTATAAAACCCACAACTATTACCGCCACTCTATACTTAATGTCACTTATAAAAAGAGCTCCATCGATTATTCGGTTCTGTCGATGTTGTACTTGCTGATTACAAGCCAATTGAGTACTCGAACGAGTAATACGAGTTCTGTTAGTATCTTTGTCGACCTAGTTTTGCCGCGAATAATGAATTTCGTCTTTTTGCTTTCGACATCGGTCGCGTAGTAAAAAAAAATATTCAATTTAGTTCGTGGAACGTGTTAATTTAAAAAAAGAACTAATGCCATTTATCGGAACTGACTACTGTTATGCTTTGAGTGTACAAAAAAGTTTTAAGTCGTGATAGGAATTTAACACTTTTTTGTAATAGAATTTATTCAGACTGCCATGTTTTGAGTTGTTAACAAATTAGATTTTATTACGATTGCTCTTTCTATTTACCGTTTCGCATAAAGTTGGAACAGTCTGTTATATATATTTATTATATTATATTTTCCAAAGATTTCGAATTTCGTCTTTACTAAAGTAATAGTTATCTATACTAATATTATAACGAGAAAAGATTTGTATGTTAGTAACGAATTGGCTCAAAAACTACTGGACCGATTTCTTTCACCATTTGAATGCTACATTATAACTGACGAATATAGGCTATTTTAATTGCAAGTAAATAATTAAATATGGTTATGCAAATTACTAAGCGCACACAAGTTAGGTGTGGAGCACCCAGCATTAGTTTTCAGATGACAATCTGAACTAGGCATTAAATGAGGATAAAACAATGGTAAAAACCGGGTCGAAATCGCATACATTATTATGTTAAGGCCGGTGCATTTTGGCACAGGGTTTGTATCAAGTTTTCTTTCTGTTGCGGCTATGCGATTTGCCTCTTGAGTTCCTTTAGTCGCCTCTTACGACACCCTCAGTATGGCATGGGTTGGTGACTTGCATAGTCCTTGCATAGTTGAACAATATTGTAATAATTACAATGCAAGCTTTACCAATTCAAAAGCGACCGGCCTTTGATTTAGCTAAGGCTTTAATTAGAGTTCGATTTCTAATCAAGTATTCTAAACGCATTGCAACATTTAGAGTGAAATGATTAAATTGATACAATTGTAGATTTGTTCTTCTGATAACGAAAAATATAAAATAATATTTTAATCTTTAATCAGTCAGCTAATGTGTAACAACTATGTTTTTTGTGTCAAATTCTATACTAGCGACCCGGCTTCGCACGGGTGCAATGATGAACCTCTAAATTTATCAGTGATTCTCTAAAATATTATGCATATAAAACTTCCTCTTGAATCACTCTATCTATTAAAAAAACCGCTTCAAAATCCGCTGCGTAGTTTTAAAGATTTAAGCATACATAGGGACGGACAGCGACTTTTTTTTATAATATGTAGTGAAGATAGTGATAGTGAAGATGTTTCGATAAAATGTGGTGCCAGATTTAAAGTATACCATGTCACCAACCCACACTATCCTGAGATTGTCGTAAGAGGTGACTAAAGGAACCCAAGAGGCTTGATACAAACCCTGTGCCCACCGTTTTTGCCAGCGTGTCAGTCGGCTAATTTCCCTCCGTGCATTTGGTGGAGGCCCGACCCGGTAGTGGGTCATTTATCGGCTGTAACGATGACGAAATAAAAGATATAAAATATGTATGGTTAGGTTTTTTATGTTATATGTACGTTAATGTCTTTTTACTAATAAATAATTAGGTACTGTTTTTGTGTTGGGTCACTGTCCATTCAAGAAAAACAAAGTAAAGGTACACTATAATTTTAAATAACGAGTTATTATAATAGCCCATTTAATTTTACAATGCGAAAGAACAAACCGATTCCCTACCATTATGTATTTCAGTTTTTGTTTTTATAATCAATTTAATTACTCAATTATATTCAAATCGCCACGAATGTATGTTAAGTAACTACAGTGTCTTAATCAAGAGATCTAGAGGTCTACTATGGTTTTCATTTTCTACAATGGTACACAGTACATGTAGTATTTTAGCCGAAAATCGTTTTTGGGTAGGTACTGTTTATTTCGGAGTGGAAAACGGACATGCAATTTATGGTTTGAAAATAAGACAATACCGACAATGTTGCGTTGAATTTCCTCAGATATAATGGAGAAATAAAGGCTTAGTATCACACTCACAATGCAGAGTTTCGGCATGAATGTGAGAAACATCGCGGACTAAATTAATAAAAAAAAAATTTCAATAATATATATCTTTTTTCAATATCACACCAATTCTTAAGAATTTCTTTTTTTCGTGATGTGAACGATTTAGGATACATAGTGTCATCAACTCATCACCCAATTCCACCCTGAGCCCTTTTGTCGGCTCCTACGACACGTAAGAACCGACAAAAGGACATGACGAAGCCGATAACCTAGCCGCAAGAGGTGGAAGTCAGAGAGAGAAAGACGTATCTAGTTTCATACGAAGCCCTAGCGCTAAAATCCGGCCGAATACTTTTGCCTAATATTCGGCTATTCGGTCAGGGGGCTCGCCGAATATTCGGTATACTGCCGAATATACTATTCGTTGCAATCCTACTAACTACCACTAATGTAATTGGAGGAGGCCCGACACAGTAGCGGGTATGGACTGATTTGTAGTATTAATATTAATTTTTGGTTGGTATTCATCATTTTGCGTAGTTGGTTGTTCCGGAGTAAACCCCCAAATCGCATGTAGCTTATGGTTACGTAAATGAAGTATGAAGCCACGTCGAGAGCAGTGGGTCAGATAGTACGATTACCCAGACAAAGAGGCGGCTACACGTGGCGTGTAACCATTTCAAACTTGTTTAAGATAAAATTTCCGTGTGGTGTCGGATTTAGAGTACACAATGTCACCAATCAAAACTATACTGAGGGTGCCGTAAGCGGCGACTAATCTCTAAGTTCTAACTTTATCATATCGTCGTTTCAGCTCCTGACCAACTGCTTGGTTCTCCTCCAAACTGTGACACCCTGGCAATACCGGCTGGCACAGGAGTTGTACCAAGTTTTCCTTCTCTTGCGGCTTGGTGGTATGCCTCTTGAGTTGCTTTACTCAAAACTTATGACAGCCATCGGAAGGTATGGTTTGGTGACACTGTATTCTTAATCCATCACCACACACATACCACATTTTGTATTAGTTTGTGTTAAATAGTGAGTATTTACGAGTACATCAACTAAATGAAATTAGAGTAGGTATTTCTCTACCTCTAGTATTTACTGAAATTTATTTTTACATTACTTAAAGATACAAGAATGCAGATTGGATACTCTCACTTGATTAAATACAGATGGCGTGCGAGCGTGTCGAATGCGCCGGCGCACGCCATGACCCGATCGTTGATTGGTTAAAATAAATACTCAACTTATTTGGGTTACGGTGTACAAAGTATTACACCATTTTGCGAGCATCGAGTCCATACGCTTAATGTTAACTGTCTTACAATATCAGATAAATGATTTTGATAGAAGATACGTAATATTATATCGGGTTTGTATTATAATAATGATACGACGTACATTTAAGGTGCTGGACGAAAACCGATCAAAGGAATATATTTATTATTACTTCTCAGCCCATAAAAGACCCACTGCTGAGTCGGACCTCTTCCAATCACACGGAGGGTAATTAGCCTACTGTGCCACGCTGGTTTGGCACAGGGTTTGTGTCAAGTTTTCTTTCTCTTGGGACGAGGTGATCTTAAGTTCTATTTGTTTCCACTTACGACAAGGCAATAATATAACATATTTGTATATAACTATCACTCTACGAGTAAATAACTGCTCTAAGGCTGACGATTGGCGTACGTATAGATACAGTTACTTGGTATTGATACTTTCAGTTTCAACGAATTATTAATCTTCTGGGACACGAGGGAAAGTGACGTCCTGTCAAAAATCTGATTGACATTCTCGATGTGATCACAATTTCTCTTTGGAATTAGACAACTGGTATCACCGACACATTTTAGATGGACAGTGTCGTAAGAGGCTGAAATTTAGTGGTAAGGGTAGAAAAAATAAAATAAATATCCTTGGACATTTCACACAACGCCATCTCGTCCCAAGTTAAGCAACTAAATGCTTGTGTTATGGTAACGAGATGGATGATAAACTACTTATATACATTTTTTTTTTGTAAATACATACATATTATAGATAGAAATGACACCCAGACTCCGAGCCAGTGCCTCTGGTTTAGACGAAGACACTGGCCCGACCCCGGAATCGAACCCGGGACCCGTTGATCCAAAGGCGGCACATCTGACCACTAGACCAACGAGGCAAAAAAAGAAGAAGCCCCTAAAGTCAGGGTAGTACTGTAGGCTATATTCCTTCTATCAACTTCCTCGATGTCTTCTCTTGACGGTGAAGAATATGCGTAAGGAGATAATGATGCTGATGATGATGATGAAAAAGTAATTTTGTCATCCAATTTCCTGTGCCTACGTGAGGTGTTGCAAAAACCAACACAAGAGAAGGAAAACTTGATACGAAACCCTGGGCCATCTTGTCTGGCCAGCGTGGCATAGTAGGCTGAAGCCAGCAATATACGTTGGCCTAGCATTGCCGAGTGAACGCCAATACCAACGTATAGACGGTATATTTGCATTGTCTGGCCATCGCTCGGTGTCGCTCGCCTAGTTGGTTTCGATACACTCACTTGCCTTGTATTAAATTGCCTACGCTCGCGTTGGCCTAAGCTCGGC
This sequence comes from Clostera curtula, assembly GCA_905475355.2. Taxonomy (NCBI): domain Eukaryota; kingdom Metazoa; phylum Arthropoda; class Insecta; order Lepidoptera; family Notodontidae; genus Clostera; species Clostera curtula. The sequence continues at coordinate 16,415,170 of FR997802.1, forward strand.
CAACGTGTATTGCTGGCATAATAACCCTACATGTATTGTGAAGAGGCTCTACTCAGTAGTAGTCATTAATGGGCTGCGCCGTAGAAGCAGTGTGATGCTTACCTGAAAAGAGAGAAAATAAATTATTTAAACGGGCTTAGTTAACATAATTCGACAAAGTAAAATTATTGTGCCGAGAAATTTATAATAACTACACCACGTAACCAAGTGATTACGTGTGGTGACGGATTTAGAATACATAGTGTCGCCACCCCATTTTATCCTGAGGGTGTCGTAAGGGCCTATAAATGGAAATGATAAAGGCGATAACCTAGCCTCAAGAGAAGGAAAACTTGACACGAAAACCTAAGCCAACCCGTCTGGCCACAGTAGGTTATAATGAGTTTTAATTAATACTTAAATAACATATTTTCTATGCTGCGGGCGGCTGCTGATGGATGCGTCAAGCCGAGGACAGGGCGCTATGGCGCTCTTTAGGGGGCACTAATGTGGGCTGATGATGATGATGATGATGATGATTTTCTGCATAGAAAATCATCATCATCAGCTAATAAGAAAATAAATTGCATTCTGCACTCCATATCAATATAAACTACTAGCAACAACAACCCGGCCACGCATTGCTGTGGCTAAGGTTTTTGTAATATTACATTGTAGTAAACTATTCAAGGGGAACGGTAGGAGAACATCAGTCATGGGGATCACCATGCTTTTTACAAAGATGCCATTTTAGATACCAAAAAGAACATGGCGGCCTCCATGTCTGATTTTCTACTACCGCTACCCCGTAATACAATGAAATTATTATTTACGAACGAAGACGGAAACGTTAAAACTGGTATAAAAATCCACTGGATTGGGATTTGAAGGGGAAGGACTTTGAACACTATAGGTATGTATTATCTTTCAAGTTGGATCAAACTGCACACGGTGTACAAATTTGATTAAAATCGGTTAAGGAGTCCATCGCGGACAAACAACGTGACGTGTAATTTATATATATTAAGATAAGTGTGGGAAATGTCATACTCCTGCATCCGCGCAATTTTCGTAAAAAGAGATACAAAGTTTTGGCGTCACGTATTAACACCTATAGATACTTTGTTTGTATTGCTTTAAATCATTGGCACAGGCAGAAACAAACGCAAAATCTGTAATAACACAGACTTCAATTTGCATAAACCGAGCGCATGTTGAAAGCACACCTGCAAATTCAAATAAGAGTACTGTATGAATTGAATTTACGTAAACTGCATGAATAGTTCAAATTAAATTTGAAAGCAAATATAGCAGTGAGTAGCGTATGTCATTGTGTCACCAAACCATTCGGTCCTGAGAGTGTCGTAAGCAGAGCCTAAAGTAGCCCATGAGGCGGACCAAAGAGGGCCAGAATTATCCTATGCCTAGGAGTCCTAGGATATGTAGGAGTCCCAAGTAAGTGACAAAACCGCATGGCACCTTTAAATTTGTACCACAATTTGGACCCTAAAGTAACGATTAGTTTAGAAAACAATCAATATTTAAGGTAAGATAAAATGTTGTTTCTTTTAACAACAGACCCACGAAGATCGTCAAAATGTTGTTATTCTCACAGCCCCGTTATGGTTTGGACAACTTATAAAAGTTATCATCTAACATTACCTTAAACGCGCACAAATGTATTTAACCGTACGCCCACATACTCCTCAGACACGTACAACAAATTAAGACACGTCGTATGTCCTGCGTAGCCGTAAATGGCCAATATAAAATACGCGGCCACATTCAAAAATAAAATTTACTTTAGTTTTTATTTTTATTATACAAATAAATACATTATAGTATGTATACTTACTTCTCAGCCCATAACTGACCCTCTGCTAAGTCGGACAAAAGGCAATGACAAGGGCGAAAACCTACCCGGAAGGGAAGGAAAACTTGAAACGAACCGGTTTGAATCGGTTTCTTCTAGACAAGCGCGCTCCATCTTAGGTCGCAGAGTCGCTTAACATCAGGTGAACTAGCGTAAGCCATTCAAGAAAAAAAAAGAACCCCTGTTCTAACCCGTTTGGCCAGCGTGGCACAGTAGGCTTATTCATCATCATCATTTCAGCCAAAAGACGTCCACTGCTGGACATAGGCCTCCCCCAAGGATCTCCACAAATGCTGTCTTGGGCCGCCCGCATCCACTGCTTTCCGGCGACCTTAACCAGGTCGTCGGTCCACCGTGTGGGAGGCCTACCAGCACTGCGCCTTCCGGAACGCGGTTGCCGCTCGAGGACTTTTCTGCCCCATCGGGCGTCGGTCCTGCGAGCTATGTGCCCTGCCCACTGCCACTTAAGTTTGGCAATCCGGTGGGCTATGTCGGTGACTTATTACCCTCCATGTATTGGAACACGACCAAACAGCCGGTCATGTATGCGCCGAGTAGTAGTATACGGGGAGATAGCTATATTTATAACTGCTAAAAAAAGAAAATCTAAAATCTTGTTATAGACTTATTTAAGTCAAGTCAAAAAGAACTAGATTTACTCACAATATTTGTAAGGTGAATAACACTCGAATAACAGACACAAATCACCAAGTTTTAATTGCCCGCTCTTGGCAATTACGACTTTGGGTTAATTCAATTATAATTTTATGTTAAGTCGAGCCAAAATGGGATAACGTTTGGTTTATTTAGGGAAACAACTCCCTAATTTGTTTTCCTAAATAAACGACTTCGAATGAGTTATTTGTAGGATTTGTAGCGTTAGAATATCTTATTTAGATCATGTACATAAGGCTGAGGTTCTTTATTTTTAGTTTAGGTCGTGTGCGTTGTTTCTCGTTACGTGAGCACCAAAGGCTGCTCACACCTTAACAAACGAAAGGGTATGTAGCCAGTCCTATTTGAATTAAGTTATATTGGATTTAGGATACTTCCACTTCTCGGCCTATAAATGACCCACTGCTGAGTCGGCCTCCTCCAGCTACGTGGAGGGGAATTAGCCTACTGTGCCACGCTGGCCAGACGAGTTTGCATATGGTTTTGGTTCAAGTTTTCCTTCTCTTGCGTCGGCTTTATTATTTCCTTTCCCTACGACACGCTCAGGATAAAATAAATAAATAAAAAGCTTTTTATATGATTCCTTAAGGTGGATGCTCCAGGGTAGCCCGCGCAATTCAAATTTTCTTACGTTTTTTGCAATTTGCAGGTCAGTGCTAGGTTGTATGTTGATTAAAATGTTATTCGCGGCTGTAAGACGTATGTAGTTAAAGAATTATAATCATCAAAATCATCAATACAACCCTTCAAGCTCATAAAGGTGCAAGAAAAACTTTTTCAATGTCAAAGTCATTCTTGCACCTTTATGAGCTTGGAGGGTTGTATTGATGAGTTTGATGATTATAACTCTATAACTACATAGTGTTACAGCCGCGAATCAAATGTTCATCATCATACAACCTAGCACTGCCCTGCAAATTGCAAAAAACGTAAGAAAATTTGAATTTCGCGGGCTACCCTGGAGCATCCACCTTAAATGACAAATATGCATATTAGGATAAAAAATCCCTTTCCAAGGATTTGAAATACTCGCAGCATAAATGGGTTGATGAAACTATGTATTTTAAATCCAGCTGGTAAGCTAAGCAGCTACTGAGGTGTACGTGAATCTAAACCACGCCACTGCTGTTGGTAATGATTCAGTAATCGCTTGTTTATAAAGTACCGCACCGACACGTGTCACTGATATTAATACAGAACCTCTACATCTACATGACTTGCAATATCACATCAATACAGTGTTATAAATACCAGAAGAGCCGCGTCAATTGTCATTCCACCTCGATATGTCTTAGGATAATAATGGTATGAAAACATATTCGTTGCTATTAATTTATAACCGGATATTAACAATATGTCTCAGCCCGTAAAACACCCATTGCTGAGTCGATCCTCCCCCATTTTAAGTAAGGAAATTAGCCTACTGTGCCAGGCAAGCCGGACTGTTTCATGTTTGCCTTTTGCGGCAAAGTTTTCTGTTTTGCAATCCCTTTAGTCGGCTCTTACGACACACCCAAGTTGGAATGGGTTGGTGACATTGTATATTCTGCACCCCTCAAATATTTTTCTTAACGCATTTATGTGTCTTTATTGTGGGGAAAATACTTTTCCGGACAGAGCGGATAAACACGACTGGGTTTTAAGGGGCTCTTCTAAAGTGTTCACTGCAACCCGCACTCTAAAACCCTCACTGCCTCTAGGGCTGTGTCCAGCATGTATTCAGCATTATATTTGGTTCTAAGCTTTAAACTAAATATGGTGGTAATTTTGAACTAGCTCGCATCGATTGAAATCGGTACGATTTACAATTGCTACGGCGGACAACGAGCATTGATTACAATTAAATTGTTCGAATGATCGAACACTGGCCCGTTCTCATATCAGATCACTTTATTCAGTAGGGCTGTCAATTTCAAATATATTAAAATAACTAAGGCTACACTGTGAACTACTCTAAAACAAGTTTCAAGAGAAATTTGCCTATAGGGTAACCTATCCCTAGAGTTTTTATTTTTATTATTTGTTAATATTGATTGGTATTGTTGGTAGCATTGTTTATGCCAGCAATACACGTTGGCCGAGCTTAGGCCAACGCGAGCGTAGGCAATTTAATACAAGGCAAGTGCTACTGCCTACAGGTTGGGCAAGTTTATCGAAACCAACTAGGTGAGCGATGGCCAGACAATGCAAATATACCGTCTATACGTTGGTATTGGCGTTCACTCGGCAATGCTAGGCCAACGTATATTGCTGGCTTTACATTTTGTATGTTATACACTTTGGAAATAGTTAACACATTAGTTTCTATAAGTCTACTAAGTTTTTATATTTATCAACCCTAGACCTGTTGATGTCATACAGATTGGTTCGAGTTGTCCGCAATACGTAATTTTAAAGGCATTGCCCAATACTCAATCTATTAAATGCTATTTCAACATACGTCTTCGCACGCGTAAATTTCGTACATACTATGCGCATGTCATATGTTCGGAACTGGATTATCTGGATATAAAAGTCCCACCGAATACGTCTCAAAGTTTCCATTATAGGCTGATTAACAGATGGTAGATAGAAAACAGCATCGTAAAATTTAATTTACAAACCGACGTTTTTTTTTTGTTTACAAAACAAGAGACATGCATTTTTTTTTGCTCTTCTGAGTCATGCTGTAACAAAACATCATATATATAATTCTAATTTATTTAAAACTAGCTTTTGGGCGCGGCTTCGCCCGCGTGGGCTTCGAACCCGTGCATATTTTTTATGAACATAAAATCGGTTATTGTGACTAAACTATGATAGTTAGATATGTGCTCTCTATAAGACCTACAAACCCGTAGTACATCATTTTGTTCTATTGTCAATAGTTTTTGCAGCGCACGCTTAAATAGGTTTTCGATTTTACACCTTGGTTTACAAAATCGCAATTTTCATACGGATCCCTAATTCTTTTGAAATTAAAATATAGCCTATAACCTTCCTCGATAAATGGACTATCTAACACTGAAAGATTTTTTGAAATCTGACCAGTAGTTCCTGAGATTAGCGCGTTCAAACAAACAAACAAACAAACAAACTCTGCAGCTTTATAGATTAGTATAGAGTATAGATATAGATAATGTAAGCTTCCTATGTAAACGGAACTAAACGGTGATAAACCGTGCTAATTAACCAAAAAAACGAGTACAATAGTTCATTTAACCAAGTTTCCGTGTAGCCCGCTAATAGATGTTTCGAAATGGTGAAACGGATGTGTGCGTACAACCGTGAATTTCTGAAACATTTTCCATTGGTGTAGGTCAAGTTTAACTACAGATCTAGTTAAAGGACTGATGATTGTCTGATGATTAGAAAAATGTGTACAAAGAAGATAACAGTATTTTTTAAATTATAGGTACAGATAATTTGACTGCCTTGTTGGTCTAGGGGTTGGAAGTGCCGCCTTTGGATCAACCCCCGGTTCGATGCGGGGTAGTCATTGTGTAAATCAGAGGCACTTGCTCCGAGTCTGGGTAACATTTGTGATCGTGAATTACATGTTTGTAAACTGCCCCCGCGATACAGGTTAAACCTGGTGCAGGGGTTTCGTTTAAAAAACACACAGAAAAAGTGATACCAACAGGTCAATTTGACCAGATACAAATAAATTTTATATTTTTCTCTCGTGATTTGTAATTTATAATAGATAACTAATGATCCATAGACAAAATTACGCGCAATTACCATCCAAAAAGTACCACCACTAGAGCGCTTAAAATTAATAAAGTACAAAAATTACGGTTATTAATAATTAGGTAATTAGTATATGTATAGTAATATAGGTAATTTTCATCAAATTTCAGTTGGATGCAGAAAGCACATATTGAATAGCGATGATTGAAAGGTTGGCTGAAATGACGAAAATGATACAAATCTGACAGCAAATTTATTAAATTTGTTCATGAAATATCTTCCCTTCATTTGTTTTAATATGCTTATCTTTTAAAACTAATTACGAGGGTGAATCAAAAAGTTCTTAGAAGTGCATATATATGAAACCTTTTTGGATCAAGTTCGATATTCAAATTAAAGAGTGTCTATCACACTATATTTATGCAGACTGTCACTTGTTTTTGTCAGTTCGTTCGCATGTAATAAATTTTTTTGTGCAACGAGTTGCTAAAAAGTCAAAATTATGGATAAAAGTGAGTTACGTGCGGTGATAAAATATCTCAGTTTGAAAAAAATGTCTACGAAGGAAATTTTTTTGGACATTCAGCAGACATTAGGGGGTGATGCTGTACCCTATTCTACGGTTGCGTACTGGGTGGCTGAATTTAAAAGAGGTAGATCAAGCTGTAAAGATGACCCGCGTTCTGGGCGGCCTTCAACCTCCGTTACAGAAGAAAATGTCAAAAAGGTTGAGAATCTGGTTTTGGAAGACAGAAGAATGACTATAAAACATATAGCTGAGATCCTAAAGATATCTTTTGGTAGCGTTCAATCCATTTTAATTGATTCACTGGGGTTCAAAAAAGTGTCTGCAAGATGGGTGCCACGAATGTTAACCGACGAAAACAAAAAGCGACGTTTGGAAATTTCCAAGCGTAATCTCGAAATGTTCCAGCGTGATTCGGATAATTTTTGCCGTCGTCTTGTCACCATGGATGAAACGTGGGTCCACCATTTTGATCCTGAAACTAAAAGACAAAGCATGTCTTGGAAACGACCATCCTCTCCATCCATTAAGAAATTTCGAGTTGCTCCTTCCGCTGGCAAAGTTATGGCCTCTGTGTTCTGGGATAGTGAAGGAATCCTTTTTATTGATTACATGCCAAAAGGCCAGACGATAACTGGACCCTATTATGCAAATTTAATCCCGAAAGTGCGTGAAGCGATTAAAGAAAAACGTCGTGGAAAACTGTCGTTGGGCGTGTTGTTCCTTCAAGATAACGCTCCTGCCCATCGATCGGAAGTTGCGCTCAACGCAATCCGCTGTGCTGGCTTCAATCTCCTTGACCACCCACCATATTCTCCGGACTTAGCCCCAAGTGATTTTCACTTATTTCCAAAATTAAAAGAGGAAATTCGTGGAACAAAATTTCACGATAATGACGCGGTTATAGCTGCCGTAGAGGACTTTTTCGAGAGTCAAGAAAATAATTTTTTTTCACAAGGAATAAGGAAGTTAGAAACGCGTTATTCTAAATGCATTGCATTGGAGGGAGATTATGTAGAAAAATAAAATATTATTATTTAAATCTTTGCATTTTTTAATATTGATTCCAAGAATTTTTTGATTCACCCTCGTATATCAATATAATTTAAGTACTGATCAAATATTCTATTACAACGATTATGTTTTTTTACTAACATCATTTAGTAATTATTGCCTTCTAACTTGATCTACCTAAATGGTTTGAAGGCCATCACATTCGTTTTAAGTTCAGACACTTGCGCATGAGTCTGGTGTTATGCGATTAAAATAATTATGAGTTACATGTCTTAATATTATGTGGGCTGATTTGTAAGAGTATTGGCCATGTAAAGGACATAAGCTAAATCCTATGCAAAAAAACGCATTTCGATGTTGATGAAAGCTTTCCTTATAAGTGTCATCCTACTAATATTATAAACGCGAAAGTTTGTAAGAATGTATGTTTGTTACTTTGACACGCAATAACTATTAAATGGATTTCGATGAAACTTTACAATAATGTAGCTTAAACATACTATAATAAATAAACCGCGGGGCGCAGCTAGTTTTTACATAAAACATTTAAGGAACCTGGTCACCTGCTTCAATTAGAAAAATACTATGTCAGCCGTCGATTTTACTAAGGCGATCTATTTGATATTTTCTTTGGCCCGATGCAATTTTGGAAATCCTTAAAAAGTTAAATACTTTTAATTTTTTTAAACCATTAATTATATACAGCTCTGTAGTCAAACTTCATCCAATCAATTGACCATGGTACGGCCATTATTACTGCCACCTTCAAAAATATGGCAAAACTATCTGGAAGGATGAACATATTGAACATACATATTTTGATTAAGGGTTTTCTTTGTAAATGTACAGCAAAACCTATTTTTGTTGTACCAGGTTATTTGTTTATAAAACCACCAAAGAGTACAAGAACCATGAATAATCGAATTAAAATATTTTCATACCAGCATTTCATGCTTCATTAATGTAAAGAAACCACAACCCGTTGCGCCATGATTTTTGTAAAAAGTTCAGCGCAGCATGAAAACACCATTTTAATAAGGCACGATGTTTTTAAGAGCGGATTTTGTTTGCTTTTACCATGTTTCTGGGTCATCTTTGGCATACCTAATTAAGGCATAACAAAAACGTGCAGCTAAAGGCACACCAAATTATATTTTGGAATTCATTTCATGAGCGATCGACTACTGCGCAGCATGTCGCGGGTTCGATCTCCGCACGGAAGAAATATTTGTACGACCTACAAGTATTTGCTCCGGTTTTGGATGTTTTCAAAAAAATGTATGTATTTACAAAAAAAAATGTATGTAAGTAGTATATCATCCATCTCGTTACCATAACACAAGCATTAAGTTGCTTAGCTTGGGACGAGATGGCGTTGTGTGAAATGTCCAACGATATTTAGTTAAAAAAAAAGTACTACTACTCAGCCCATAAATGACCCACTGCCGAGTCTCAGGCATCCTCCCTTTACATGGTAATTAGCTTACTGCCACGCTGGCCAGACGGGTTGTCACAAGGTTCCGTTTCAAGTTTTTCTTCTCTTGCGGCTCTATTTTCAGTCTTGTCATTTTCTTTTGTCGGCTCCCTCAGGATGGTATGAGGTGGTGACACTATGTATTTTAAATCCGTCACCACACGGACAGTCTCCTGTAGTATTCTACTATTTTAAACGTCGGAACGTTAAACGTTAAAGTTCATACACGTTAGAGTCACGGTAAGATGTTCTATCTACTCGTAGACGTATACCCATTGAACACTTAGGTGAATTTCAGCGGCATTCCTATCTGTCAAGAGAAAATGACTAGAACATAAGCCAATTAATATCACGGTAAAAAATTCAATTACATTTGACGTTATTGTTATTAACGTCTTAAATGCATGTTCGCAACTAATATAATGTGAATGTATAAATTAATGTTGAGAATCTGCCGTTATGTGCGGCATTGCATCAAACATATGTAATAAAAATACATAGCCTTCAGTTATGTAAAGGTTTGTAAGTGTAACATAATCCCTCTACATGTGAAGTGAAGTCTACCGAAAGGGCCAGTTTTGTGTACACATTATTATTTTTAATATAAGGTATGAACGCGAAACCCACGTTGCTTTGAGTAAAATCTTTTTAAGAAAAGGTATCTTTGATATAGTTATGTTGTATTCATCGAAAACGCGTTTCCATACACGCTTAGGAATCACACGAGAGATAGATATCATCATCATCATAACTTCAGCCAATAAATGGCCCACTACTAATTCGGGCCTCTTCCATATGCATGATGGAAACCCAGCCTGCTGTGTCACGTTTGCAATACATGGTGTATATCAGGATTTTATTCTCTTGCGTTTGGGTAGTCTGTTGCGTTAGTAGTTAGTCTCCCCTCACGACACCCTTAGAATAGTGTGGGTTGGTGAAATTGTGTTTTCTAAATCCATCACCACACGGACAAGGAAAATATACTATGATGTTTCATGTCATGACTTTTCGGTGCTTATTACCCTAGTTTCTCAACTTTAATCCATCATATTTTGCAAATAGTACTCCTACTACTAGTTCTACCGTTACTTACAAATCGAATCTTTTTTGTTACATCTTATAAACATAAATGATCAATTTCAATGATCACATTCTTCAGTGGCTGTTTAAATTTTTTATTTAACATTGACATGGCCATTTTAGAGTTAATGTTGAATAATTTAACAGTATGTATTATTCTAAGTATTGTAGTAACCTTCCTTTTTTCTATCTGCTTGCATTTTTAGATAGTTCCTTTGCAAATCCAAGGTCCTGTACCTGATAGACCTACGCTTGGTTGGAGTACTCGACTCCTGCACATCATTAAAATCACCAGCTCTATATCAGGGGAAGTAGGGTATTGGAAACGGATTTTCCCCACGAGATCGAATCAGAAATGAGGAGATACATACAAGAACCAGAGTTACCGACAAAGCCCACAAGATTGACAAAATTAGTGGCAGTGGACACGAAGCTCGCAGGACTGACGCCCGATGGGGCAGAAAAGTCCCCGAGTGGCGACGCAATGCTGCAGGCATAGACGGATGCTGCCAGCTCGGATCGGCTTTTGTGGAAATCCTCCTGGGAGAGACCCATGTCCAGCAGTGGACGACTTATGGCTAAAATTATGGTGATGGTAATGCTTTCCATTTTTCATTTCAATTTACGCGTCAGGCACCTTTGGTCTTGCTCACAGCCACAGGCGACGGTACTCGTTTACCATTAGGGCCGAATGCCTGATACCACCGAATGCCGTTTAACTGTGAATTTCGTAATGAGTATGAGCTGTATTTTTAATTTCTTTTTATACTAAGTAGTTGGATATCGTCAAAGACAATATCACAAAGGATTTGTATAATCTATGACCAAGAGCAAAATGGCGTGACATTATCAATACAGGGGTTGGACAAGGGTATAAGTGCCTTTGGGAGATTTCAAAATTTAAATATTTAGCAGGATTATTTTTTAACTAAGGTTATTTCAGGTGATTAATGTGTTTAATTTGAAAAATTATATTTGGAAGATCTTTTGTAGAGCCGTCAATGACGTCATTAGTGTTGTGTTGTTGCGTCATTACTGAACTATCAAATATTTTAGTGGTAATAAAAAACGACTACTAGTAATCTGTCTGTGTGGTGACGGATTTAGAATACGCATTGTCACCAACCCATACCATCCCGAGCGTGTCGTAAGAGGCGACTAAAGGAACTCAAGAGGCCAATCACCTAGCCGTATGAGAAGGAAAACTCGATACAAACCCTGTGCCAACCCGTCTTGCCAGCGTGGCACAGTAGGCTAATTACCCTCCATGAATTTGGAGGAGGCCCGACTAGTAGTGGGTCATTCATGGGCTGAAAAGACTATTACTCAACCCACAGATGACCCACTGCTGAGTCTGGCCTCATCCAGTAACATATACAGTAATCAGCCTACTGCACCACGCTGGTCAGAATGGTTGGCACAGGGTTTCGTATCAAGTTTTCCCTGTAAGTTATCGATCTTGTCATCACATTTTGTCGGTCTTTGTCACCATCAGGATAGAATGAGGTGATGACACTATGTATTCTAAATGCGTCACCAAACGGAACTTATTCATTCTTAAATTGTTGTTATTTAATTTTGTAATAAGGATTTTATATCTGAAATAAATTGTTATTAAATCTTATAAAATTAATCTTTTTATGCGAGGGAAATTAATACATCTGCAACGCGTCACAGTGTAGATGTGGCATCTAGATCGAATGATATAAAAGATCTCTGCGTATAATCGCGGTCATAAATCGTTACGAATTTCGACATGGGCCTCATTGAACTAATTCATTGACCTTGTTTTGCTAGGTACATTCTTTATTTATCTGTCAGATATCTTGACGACATGCAATTATCAGATCACATAGAATGATGAGGTGAGAGTTATCATCGTCATCAATTCTGACCATAAATGCCCCAGGTCTCTTTCAAATTCATGAAGGGAAAGTTTTCCTTTCCTTGCAGATGCTTGCCGTGTCGTGGTGACACTGAACAACATGTCCTACCTTGGGTATATGCTGATTAACGCTGTAGTCCATTTAAGTTGGCACCGACTTCAAATGGTTGTTCAAACTGTGTTGTGTGTCAAACCTCCATCTGAAAATCTACTAGTAGATAAAATGAAAGCTGCTAAAGCCGTCGCCTCTCTGACTTCATCCTAAGGCAATACAAAAGTGCGTCAAGTACATTTCGGAGGTACTTGCGTAAAACAAATCGACGGTATCTCACGATCTACATCTGATAGCGTGGAATTGGACTCTGGGTGGATTGAAAAGGTCAGCCATGTTCTATCTATCAACTACCTATGTCTAAACTTGAACATGAAACCATACAAACTACAATCTTGCGCTAGGCACATCTATAGTCATTTGAAGGGGTTTGAATTCATTAGAAGAAAACACCTGCCTGTGATGTGCCCAGTAGCCATTCTGACGATAAAATATCAAAATGATTTTTATTCGAATACATGTCAATGTTAAGCTTTCAAATTCAATTTAATAAATTCATTCATTTAATCAATGCCACTCCACGGAAAAGATCCGACAAGATACACCATAATTTTGCTCTTTTTAATTAATTTAAATAAATATACAGGGTGGTCAGAAAGTCGTGGATCAAACGAAACCAGCGGTTAGATGGGGCCATCAGCAGCAAAAAATTGTTCTACGGGAGGTCCTTAGGGTCAACCCCTGCGGAGTTACAATTGATTTTGTGTTTTTATGAGAAATTGTAGTTTTTTTACTAAAACTTGATAAAATTCGTAATAATCTACACCCTGTACCTTTTTTATAATTTCCACTGGATTGGTACTGATGAGTCCTTTCGTTAGACATGCTATTTATGGTAGCTAATTGGGTGTGTTGAAGATAATATTTAGTTTTACGAAAGCAATAATTCTTAAATCAAAACTTGTTATTTACTTCGGACCCCACTGTGAAAAAAAAATACTCTACAGAAAAATGCCCCTGTATCACAATTTTTGGCGCATTTAATAGGGATTCTAAAAAGGTATTACACATGGCTATGCATGGCTTCGATATCTTTCAAGGACGATCATAAGTAGCAAGGCCAGAGTTAATTCATACATAAAACTCGGTTAGGCCTGCTAACCTAAACTTACCTAAGCGTGATCCTTTTCCGGACTACAGGGTCTTTATCGTCGTTTTAGCCCATAAATGACCCACTACTGAGTCGGGCCTCCTCTAAGTTCATGTTGGGAAATTAGCCTACTGTGCCACGCAGCCAAGACAGGTTGACACAGGGTTTGTATCAAGTTTTCCTTTTCTTGCGGCTAGGTGATCTGCCTAATGCGTTATTTTAGTCGCCTCTTACGACACCCTCAATATGGTATGGGTTGGTGACACTGTTTATTCTTTATCGTATTCGTTTCAGCCCATAAATGACCCACTACTGTGTCGGGCCTACTCACAATTCATGGAAGGACATTAGCCTACTGTGCCACGCTGGCAAGACGGGTTGACACAGGGTTTGCTGACCCGGTAAGACTCCCTCCATGTACGAATTATGTACGCACTTAAAGAATACAATTCTAATAAATTGTGGTGACGGATTTAGAATACCGAATGTCTCCAACCCATACCATATTGAGGGTGTCGTAAGAAGCGACTAAAATAACGCATTAGGCAGGTCATCTACTTGATCGTCAAAACTTGATGCAAACCCTGTGTTAACTCGTCTTGGCTGCGTGGCACAATAGGCTAATTTCCCAACATGAACTTAGAGGATGCCCGACTCAGTAGTGGGTCATTTATGGGCTGAAACGACGATAAATACCCTGTAGTCCGGAAAACGATCACGCTTAGGTAAGGATAGGTTAGTAGGCCTAACCGAGTTTTATGTATGAATTAACTCTGGCCTTGCTACTTATGATCGTTCTTGAAAGATATCGAAGCCATGCATAGCCATGTGTAATACCTTTTTAGAATCCCTATTAAATGCGCCAAAAATTGTGATACAGGGGCACTTTTCTGTAGAGTATTTTTTTTTCACAGTGGGGTCCGAAGTAAATAACAAGTTTTGATTTAAGAATTATTGCTTTCGTAAAACTAAATATTATCTTCAACACACCCAATAAACTACCATAAATAGCATGTCTAACGAAAGGACACATCAGTACCAATCTAGTGGAAATTATAAAAAAGGTACAGGGTGTAGATTTTTACGAATTTTATCAAGTTTTAGTAAAAAAACTACAATTTCTCATAAAAACACAAAATCAATTGTAACTCCGCAGGGGTTGACCCTAAGGACCTCCCGTAGAACAATTTTTTGCTGCTGATGGCCCCATCTAACCACTGGTTTCGTTTGATCCACGACTTTTTGACCACCCTGTATATAGTTTACAATGATGGTGGCATTAACAAGTCTGACAGATTAGCGAGAGCAATTACATGCACAAACAGAGGTCATTTTGTCTGCATGGCACGAGATGGAACACAAAGGAGATTATCTCCTCAGCAATAAGGCGATCACGAGCCCACACATAACCCGGCCATGGACAAGACAACCGTCTAAAGGGTTTCTCCTCTTTCGACAAAAGAATAGCTCAGCTATCGATTCCCAGTTACCTTTTCATAATTAAAAAAACGAGGTACTTACTTTGTTTTCTCAGAAACGTAAGGCTTTTTAATGAACCCAATACAAAATTGGTGTTCGAAAAATTTGCTCACTATTTAGCGAATGTCCGATATAACCAGCTTTTATTAGAAAGTTACTCAAGATATAATAAATATGATAGCTTTAGTTTGAGTACGATCCAAATGATTGAAACAAACTTAAACACACAAATCGCATGCCTGAGCCGGTCGGAATCTAAATGGAATTAATTCGTGTCTGGCGTATGAAATATTCTGGTAATGAACTTAAAAAGGTCGCCCCGGACGTTTAGAAGTCATCGCTAGATAGTCTCACACGAGTTTCCAGTTATACAAAAAGGCTTAATAGCTCTAGAGCTAACATTCTTATTACAAAATTAGTTACCATTTTATTTAGAAGAACAGGCTATTCAGTGTCAGATAAACATATTATTCATCAATACTGTTACTCCGTCGTTTCCACCCATAATCTTTGAGCCATTACCGAGTCGGCCCTCCTCCAAATTCATGGAGGGAAATTAGCCTACTGTGCCACGGGTTTTTATCAAGTATTTCGTTTCTTACGGGGAGGGTGAACTCCCTATTCCGATTATTTAGTCACCTCTTTCTGGACCATTAGAATATTGTGGCTTGGTGACATTGTGAATCGTAAATCCGTCGCCACAAGAGCTATTTATTAAGTAAGACATGTACTAATCGTTGTTTCAAATTGAAAGGAAATTGTAGTTCCTGAGTATTACCCCTAATGATTGCAATTTTGACTAAACCAGCAGTTTACTGTTTACGTAATTATCTCGCACTAACGGCACACCACTTTGTAAGATTAGAAACGTGCAAATGGGTAGGAAGTAATGAGTTAGGGAAAATGTCTCCGAGTAAGGTATTCAACCGTTTACGCAATCGTTGTACGGTATGGATTATTTGGATAATGGTTTTACCTTTGTCACGGGGTCGTTAAGACATTAGAGATAGCACGGCGATTTGAAACTGAGAACATTTTTTCACTGTGCTTGTAGTTCTATACTTAGTCGTGTGGCGGACAGTGCGCAGTTTAAGAAACGTCTGGATCTGATGTTTGTTGGATAGGTCGTAATTTCTGCCTATAAATGACCCACTACTGAGTCAAGCCTCCTCCAAATTCATGGACGGAAACTAGCCTATAGTGTCATGCAGGCAAGACGGGCTGCGAGAGGGATTAGTAGATTTAATAAAAAAACGCCCTAATAAATTAGAAACTGAAAGTATTTGCACCTAGGCGGAGTGAGACGTACGAAAAGCTATGTTGTTAAATTTAATAGTAAACAAAACTTCGCACCCAAAAGAAGCGTTTAATTAAAAATACTTTTGGGAAGCATGGACAAGGCGGAGAAACAGAATATCTTTAACTTGGATATAGATAATTTACAATTCATTCCATTACCTCTATCCTCATATTTATTCATTACCCGCCCCGGCTTCGCACAGGTGCAATGATGAACATCTAAATTTATCAGTGTTTCTCTACAATATTATGCACTAGTGGCCCGCCCGGCTTCGCCCGTGCAAAGCGGGGATGGATTATACATATAAACCTTCCGCTTGAATCACGCTATATATTAAAAAAAACGCTTCAAAATACATTGCATAGTTTTAAAGATTTATGCATACATAGGGACGGACACAAGATTGCGTCTTTGTTTTATACTATGTAGTGATGTATTATACCTACTTAAAAACTTTCCTCTTGAATCACTCTATCTATTAACAAAAATCGCTTCAAAATCCGTTGCGCAGTTTGATAGATTTAAAAGCATACATAGGGACGGACAGATGACAGCTACTTTGTTTTATACTATGTAGTGATAGTGATTCAAGGTATTTTACTCGGAAAACGCGAAGTATGTATCTACATATATAGGTATATAGAACTATATTATGGGTTCCGACCGTTTGTATAAAGATATCAGATAGATATTAGATAGAGATATAAAAACTAAACGAACTTTTTTTTGTATAGATAATTTGTATAGTTTTTGTATAGAGATGTTACGGAGCAGTTTGTTATTTTGTACTGGTTTTTTTTGTGTTCTGTCTACCTCAACCCAAGTACCTAAAGAACTATTTGTGGAAACTTATAATTGGCCCTCCCTTACTATGTAATTTAATATTTTTGTATTAGCCGCAAGTTCCCGAAAGTGTGAAAATAAAAATAAATAAAATAAAAATATAACACTGTTAGATTACTTTATCGTGGTCGTACGCAACTGCCATAATGCATGCGCATCGGACGATTTGTCGTGTCGAACGCATAGGTCGATTCGGCGGAAACACATCACCCGCACCGAATCTGATGTCGTCATCCGAATTTGTTTAGGGTTCTTCCAGATTTGGATGTTTCGGGTGATCCGACGCGGACGGCGAAGTTTTATAGGATTTCATATAAATAATTCTAAAATTGAATGTGTACCGTTGGTATCTACTATCGTAATATGCAAAGTGTAATGTGCATACAAATTGAACGGTTCAATACGAATTTAAATCATATGACGCCGCATTGTTGGTCTAAGGATTTCATGTGTCACCTTAAGGTGAATGTTCCAGGGTAGCTTACGTTTTTTTCAATTTGCAGGTCAGTGCTAGGTTGTATGTTGAGCAAAATGTTATTCGCAGCTGTAAGACGTATGTAGTTATAGAATTATAATCATCAAACTCATCAATACAACCCTCCAAACTCATAAAGGTGCAAGAATGACTTTGAGCTTGAAAAAGTTTTTCTTGCACCTTTTTAATTCTATAACTACATACGTCTTACAGCCGCGAATAACATTTTAATCAACATACAACCTAGCACTGACCTGCAAATTGCAAAAAACGTAAGAAAATATGAATTTCGCGGGTTACCCTGGAACATTCACCTTAAAGTCAAGGGTCCATGACTCGATTTCGGGGGCGGGCTTAAGTCTCTGTGTAAACCAGAGGCACTTGCTCCGAGTCTGGGTGTAATTTGCATTCGTGAATTACATGTTTGCGAACAGCCACTGCAATACAGGGGTTTCTTGTAAAAAAAATCACCTACCTGGAGCTACTCAGCTGGGCAAGGATACTAGGAGATACTTTTGTATGTGAAGAGTCTCCACGATAAAGGTCCCTTGTTAAATAAAAAGAAGAAGCACATTTTCAAGAAAACAAAGTAAGCATGTCTTTTGTACAATTTCGGCCACGTAAACAACAGTGTAGACTAGATAAATAAACACAGAAAACAACAAACCTAGAGTAAAGCTTGTATAGAATTAATTTTGTGTACATTCCTCCTCCTCCTCGCGTCGTTTTCCTTATTACTGAGGGTCATGACTCCCCCGCTGCATCAGTTTCCCTTTTAAGATTTCCCTCCATCTGCTGCGATCCTTAGCTTCATGAAGGGCATTGTGGAAGTTGATGTTCAGAGCAGATCGTATTTGGTCCAACCATCTCGTGGGACTGCGTCCTCTGGGTCGTTTGCCATCTACCTTGCCTGTCACCATCAGCTGTTCCAGATTGTGACCCTCTTTACGGGCAATATGTCCGAAGAATTCCAGCACCCTACGAAGGCATATAGTGGAGAGTCTAGTTTTGACATTAAGCTCTTGAAATTAACACGTTGGTGCGAATTGTGTACATTAGGTAGGTATAATATTTTTCACTTCAGTAGCTCAAACATGTAGGTTTTGCTCACTGAAAGCAGTGGACAAAATGCGATTTTGCCCACTGAGTGAGACAAAGTAACTTTTTAATTCTAATTCGAAACATTGACACTATCTCTTTCCCGCCAATAGAAAAGTGAGAGAGACAAAGACCAAGTGGCCAGTACCAACAGCTCAGATTTTTCTTCTTCTTCTTCATTTAGGTTTTGGCTTCCATCGTTATACCGATGATTTTGCCAATGACAAGTGTGTTGTGTTAGAAATTTCGTGTGATTATGAAAGTTAAATTAATTGGTTGTAAGTTGCGTTAGAGTTATGAAGTTAAATGTTAGCAGGTAGCGCTATAGAAAACAATACAAATCATTAAAGTACAGATTATAAATATTAAATTGATAGAGCAATATAATGGGAACTATATTTGATTAAATACAAACTAGACGTACTTTTAACAGTTCGATTGGATGAAAGGAGTTCGTTATGGGGTTAGTCCGATTTTTAATTCGACCTCAAAGACAAACACGTTCGGAATTTCGTACTAACTAAAGAAATTTAGCAAAAATGATAATTATATCTTTTATTGTAATTTATTGAATTTTTAACATATTGTTGTATTTAAACGAAAATAAGTATTTACTGCTTAAAAAACTGATATTTAACTTAAAAATATTTACTTTTAGTTTCAAAAATGTTACGTATTAAATTTCATTTCCTATAGTGTTCTCGCTGCTGAAGTGAAAAGTTATGTGTGTTACACGAGAGCAAAATTTTTCGCATCTCGTGCCTTTGAATCCCTCGCAGCACTCAGGAATCAACTTTAGAATCACTCGCTACGCTCGTGATTCAATCATTGATTCCTTCGCTTACTCGGGATTCAATATCAGCACTCGCAGCAAAAAACGACTTTGCTCTCTTGTTGCACAAATAACTATTCTCTTTCTTGTCCGTGTGGTGACGGATTTAGAATACACAATGTCACCAACCCATACCGTCTTGAGGGTGTCGTAAGAAGCGACTAAAAGAACGCAAGAGGCAGATCACCTAGCCCCAAGAGAAGGAAAACTTGATACAAACCCTGTGCCAACCCGTCTTGCCAGCGTAGCACAGTAGGCTAATTCCCTCCATGAATTTGGAGGAGGCCCGACTCAGTAGTGGGTCATTTATGGGCTGAAACGAACGAATATTTTCTCATAACTTTACTCGCCTTTGTCTAAATTATAACGAAATTAAGTACTACTGCTATAATACAAATAGTTAGTAGTACTAAAAGTTCGTTACAATAATGAATGTTGACCGCAATTATAAAAGAGAGTGTACCAACTTTCTCTACAACGTTTTTCTCTAGATTAAAGGTTAATGTTTTTATTAGATACAATTATCTCGGATTTTTTTGCGTAGACTGTTTGTTATTCTATTGATACAGGGAGTAAAGTCATGCATGTATTTGGTCGTACTAGAACCTCCATGCCCAGTACCAAGTACCTACCACATTTTAAAGCCACAAAACGTCTTGAAATGGCCTTGTCGTTTTTAAACGATAGTCACATATGCACTTTAGTGTGCATATTATTTCAATCGACAATGTATATTTTGAAGAAATAACAGCTTTTTCATATACACTTGAACTATACAAACAATCATAGTACTTCTCTGTTCGTGTAATTTTCGTAAAAAGGAGAACAAAGTCTTTGCTTCGCATATTAATATAGTTTACTAGTGCTCGGTCACTCAGCGGTCTTAATTCGATCATAATTAATTTAAATTACTACTACTACTAATTACATGGAGGGCAATTAGCCTACTGTGCCACGCTGGCGCTGGTTGGCACAGGGTTTGTGTCAAGATTTCCTTCTCTTGGGACGAGGTGATTTGCCTCTTACGTTCCATTAGTCGCCTCTTACGACGCCCTCAGGATGAAATGGGGGTGACACTATGTATTCTAAATCCGTCACCACATGGATAATTTTAATTATATTTCTTTATATATAGTACATACTATTCTCAATTTGACCACAGACTTTTAAAATAAACAAAAGATAATATAATGCGTGTGTGTACGAATACATGGTAGTGTGTGTAATATATTTTCCCACCATGTAATTGGAGGAGGCTCGACTCACCAGTTCGTCTTTTATGTATTACTAGTGGCCCGCCCCGGCTTCGCCCGTGCAATGCGGGTGTGGGTTATACATATAAACCTTCCTCTTGAAACACTCTATCTATTAAAAAAACCGTATCAAAATTCGTTGCGTAGTTTTAAAGATTTAAGCGTACATAGGGACGGACAGAAACAGCGACTTTGTTTTATACTATGTATATAGATATAGAATATAGATATAGAAGTACCAGGAAACAATAGCTTTAAATTAAATATCAATCGCTTTTCGCTTCTCTTAATCTATGAGTGTCTTTAAAAGTTTAATTAAACAGTTAGAGGAACAAATTATAACTTTTGAAACTTTTAACGGTATTTCGTATCTCTCTGCTAAAGTTCAAGGTTTAATGTATGCAGTACATTAAACGGACTGACGACCTTAAAAAGGTCTTTAGGTGTCGAAAGATCTGCGCAGCCCATGTTCTGTGGTAATTCTGTGTATGGGGCCCGTGTCCAGCAATCGACGAAAGCGTTTTCGTCATAATCACTTTATGGTGTTCATATAGTGAATTTTTTTTCTTTATTGTACACAAATAATGAACCTACAGCAGAAATATACATTTGTAATTACATGTACAAAGGCGAGCTTAACTCATACATGAGTTTTCTAACAGCAAACCCGAGTGATAGATAAATTTTATTGAGGACATAAAAATTATGATACAAATTTACAATTAGAATATTAAAATATAAGTTATAAATAAATGTTGTAAAACTGATTATGATGATTACTAAATAATTTTCGTTCGGTGTTCAAAATGACCCTTTTTAATGATTTGGCATTATGGCATTACTTCCCAGAATTTTATAAGACCGGATGGTTTCTTTTTCTAAAATTTCGGATTTCTCTAAAAATTCTTTGCTGGCAGCGTCACGTGTCGAGTGACGTCGAGTGTTACAATTGTCCATAGGCGACGGTTAGACGCGTTGATGATGATGATGAATCACGCGAATACATCTAAGCCTTCAATTATACCGATCGATCAAGCTAATTCAGATTACTGACAAATTAATCATTTATTACAGAGCCAATCCACATTGTTGTTTGTCCTTGCACTGTTATTAATGACTTAGGTTCTTAGATCATAACAGTTTCACCACACAATATCGATGATTAAAGACCAACGGCGGACCGTAACTTTGTCTGGTGACGGATTTATGGGGCAAAACATCACCAATATATTTTGGAGGTGTCGTTAAAAACGGCCAGAGGAAATTATAAATATAAAATAAATATCATTGGACATTTTACACAACGCCATCTCGTCCCAAGCTAAGCAACTTAATGCTTGTGTTATGGTAACGAGATGGATGATAAACTACTTATATACTTTTTTTTTTGTTATTACATACATATTATAGATAGAAAACGCCCAGACCCGGAACAAATACTTGTAGGTCGTACAAATATCTCTTCTGTGCGGGGATCGAACCCGCGATATGCTGCGCAGCAGTCGATCGCTCAACCAAATGGAAATCCAATGGAAATCCAAAGTAATCCGAAATAAACTATCGCACTGCATCGATTTCGATGAATTTTGGCATAGATGTAGATTCGATCTTATCCCAGAGGGTCACATACGTTAGTCGTAAAATTAAAAAAATAATAGTGTAAGTAAGTCCGCCATATGTACCTACCGCTGCTGTAAGTACATGACGAATAAATAAAAAATCACGGCTTCGAAATCCACGGGAGTCGAGTCGGAGATATAAACTAGCATCACCATTATAGAACATAAAAATCTCAGTGCCGAGGTAGGCCTCATCTAAACACTTATTCCTACTTAAAAATAAAACTCGCAGCATTCATATCAGTATTGACATCATTGATTTAAAAATAGTGAAGGCCATTGACCTCAATATTAACTTGAAAAAAGTCAAGTTTAATGGCATACGAAGTTCAAATAAAGGCATAATGTAGCATGTACCCGCTTTCATCAATATTTGAATTGCTCAAGTGTTTCAAAACTTACAATCGATCCTTGATACTTTATTTTCGACCTTACTTGGACAAGTGACGGTGGAATTTCCAAAACATTTCAACTCTAGCGGACCTTAGCACTGTGCAAATATAGCGAAGATTGTTTTTAGAGTTGCCAGTACTCCACTAAAACGTTTTAAAATCTTTACCGTAAAGCTTGTTTAAAGAAGAAAACACTTTCCAAGAGATAGATCACCACAAGAGAATTTGAACTTATACATACACATTTAGTAACTCCCCACCATCGCTACAATCATTTTTCGCTACAATTATTGTTAGAGGAAAATAGGTCTGATTTTGCGTGGATACCTTTTCATAATGAGTTCTTGAGTGGAGACCGCGAATAGGCAAGCGTAGTGTAGGACGACCCTCTGCTAGATGGAGCGACGATCTGCGAAAGGCTGCGGGCAGCGGCTGGATGCGTCAAGCCGAGGACAGGGCGCTATGGCGCTCTTTAGGGGAGGCCTATGTCCAGCAGTGGACTAATGTGGGCTGATGATGATCATGTTTCAGAATTCCGCACTAAGCTCAAGTGGCTTCCCATTCGCCGTCGCCGGGATACTCATATTATTAACCTTCTGTACAACATATTGTTTAATCCCTCTACCCCACAATATCTCAAAGAACGATTCGAATTTCTTCATACCACTCATTCACGATCTCTTAGGTCATCAGAAAACTTGGTACTAAAAGTTCCTTCCCACACCACTAACTTTTACGCCCAATCTTTCTCTGCGCGGGCTGCAAGTTTGTGGAATTCTTTGCCACTTTCTATAAGGCGCACAGAATCATACCCTATTTTTAAAAAAATGGTAAAAGAGCACTTTTTTTAATCTGCCTGTCACAAAACACTTGGCACATATCCTATCACCCGTTAATATTTTGGTATGTATTTATTTATGTATATATTATATGAATATATAAGTATTATTTGTATGTATCTATTATAATTTTATACTATTATTTATTCATTCTAGAGTATTTAATCTATCAATCTTCTTTTTTTCCCTTTCCATATTAATTGATATAACTAATCTAATAAGTATGTATTATTGTACCTCGTACTACCCGTTCATAACTTCTAAATAATGTCCATCCCAAGGTTGTCTGTAAGAAATCGCATTTTGCGATAAGACCGCCCTTTGTACAAATTGTTGCTTATATGTAATGTGTTCAGTATAATTCTCTTGTGTACAATAAAGAGTTCATCTACCTATCTATCTATGATGACCTTTTCATAAAAATTACTTGTTGTATACAAACTCGACTTTTCGCCCATTGCCCATGTATTTTTATTACAACTAGTAGGATTACACAAAGTAGCTTATATCTGGCCATGTTTCACATTTCCTCATTCCACCCTACGAGCCGACGGAAGAAAATGTTAAGGCCGAAAACCTAGCCACAAGAGAAAGGTTGATACCAAACTGTGCCGACCTGTCTGGCCAGCGTGGCACAGCAGGGTAATTCCCTTCTTATCATTATACACCAAAAGCTGTTGAGCTGTACAGTTTCGGTATCAAACCGAAAATGCAGATTTACTTTGGCATTTATTTATCAAAATTAACGAATAAAGGATGACTCACGCTAGACCGTGTCGGGTCCGAGCCGAGTGTCGGCCGTAGCACGGTCAACTAATATTACATATAGTTTGTATGAACACACTCACGTTATACCGAGCGGCAACCGAGTGACAACCGAGCAACGGACAACGCTCGGAAACAACAACAGTTACAACACTGATTTTTCTCGGACGAGTATACTGTATCACAGCGCAACGATGATTGCCCGGTCGAGGCCCGTCTTTGTAATTTCAGACACGGAACCGGCTCGGTGACCGTGCTACGTCCGACACTCGGCTCGGACCCGACACGGTCTAGCGTGAGTCATCCTTAAACCATGGAAATAAACTTATAACGGTGCTATAAGAATTAATTTCTGCATTACATGTACACTTGGATGGCTAACTTAATGAATCGCAGAAACTATGTTCAATTAGTAGTTGTAAGTCTTTAGCCAACTCATTAATGCCGTCACGATTGCTTTCAATAGCAATTTGCAATTAACTTGCGAATAACAGGCGGAATAATTTTCGTAAACTAGTTAACTTTTTAGTCATCCTTACAATCGTTATCGTTTCAGCCCATAAATTTCCCGCTACTGACTCGGGCGCCCTCTAAATTCGAGGCGGGAAATACAGGCTTGTTTATGCAGAGTAAAATTCTTAAAGACCTATCTACGTCACTCCGGCGATGGCTGGAGTGGGGCGTCCCCTTACCCACTGAACATCTCCCGTTGTACTGTCCCGCGCTGACTGACCCGTGGGTCCCGACTTTACCACCACGACGTTAGGGTGCGCTAGAGGTGCGCGTATTACAGGACTTGTGGAGCAACGAGCGTTCCATGCCCGGTACTCGTAGCGGAGGTATATTACCACGGCGCTTTTGGTTCCATTCCATCCCGAGGATGTCGTGAGAGCAGACGCAATGATTGAAAGCGCATAACGAAAGTTGAATAGAAACACGGTTGGCGCAATGGTTGAGCGATCGACTGCTGCGCAGCATGTCGCGGGTTCGATCCCCGCACGGTAGAAATATTTGTACGACCTACAAGTATTTGTTCCGGGTCTGGGTGTTATCTATCTATAATATGAATGTATTTGCAAAAAAAATGTATATTAGTAGTTTATCATCCATCTCGTTACCATAACCCAAGCATTAAGTTGCTTAGCTTGGGACGAGATGGCGTTGTGTGAAATGTCCAAGGATATTTATTTATTAAGTTGCTTAGCTTGGGACGAGATGGCGTTGTGTGAAATGTCCAAGGATATTTATTATTTATTTATTTAAAATTGAAGATGAACATGCCACAAGGTGAACATAACTACAGACATGGCCAAAAACCTAGCCGCAAGAGAAGACAAACTTGATACGAAACACGTGTCGCCAGCGTGGCCCAGTAGGCTAATTACCCTCCATGAAATTGGAGGAGGCCGGACTCAGCAGTGGGTCATGTACAGCCTGAGTAGTATTATTATACCTCGGGGCAATTGGTTGGTGACCAAGTAGTGTTTTAAATCTATCCACACGAGCTACGCTATAAAAATTGAGATCCAGTATGTACCTCCCACACGAACCTCGATTTGCATGCACTTGTATTTCATAGCACGGTCTGTCTACTCATGAATATTCGCTGAGCAATGACAGCTAACGAGAAGTATCGCTTAGACATCGAGAATAGGGTTGTTTGAAGTCAGACTTAGCTTTTCTTGTAACTTAAAGCAAGCCCATTCTTCAGTTATTATATTATGGTGACAAGTTGTTTAACCAAGTGTCTGCAGGTATAGGTAATAAAAAAGTTATTTTAATTTCAAAAACATTTATCAATATGATTGTAAGGTTATCGATTTGTAGCGGTTAGTCTGGGCGACAAAATTTGCATACCAATTTATTTATTAATATACTTTATTGCACATAAAAACAAAATTGACATTATAAATGAGAAACCTTAAAATAATTTGTAAAATGGGCGGCCTTATTGCAAACTGCAATGTCTTCCAGGCAACAGTAGGATGGAAAATTGGAGAAATTGAAGAGAAGTGGGCTAATCTTGTGCCGACATACAGTAAACTATAATACTTTAAGTTATATAAATGTAACTATGTTATGTTATACCAATGTTTTTTTTTAACAACTGTTCATTAATCTGTGCAAAATAAGCTTATTAATTACTTTTCTAGATTGGTCAGGTTACAGACACGTCTAGAGAAATAAACAAACTTGTTGTATGTTGTAAAGTGTTTGTAATATAAAAAATACCGCTTTAGTGCATTTGGATGTATTTTTGTCTGACAATTATTGTCTGTCCGTCCGTCTGAGCGTTTCGTTTCATTTTTTTCCAATTTTTGGGGGTTATCGCGCGGAATGTGTTTTCGGAAACTCTGCCAACTGCACCATAACTTTTTTGTCAAATACCACACGGACGGTGTCGCGAATAACAGCTAGTCTAAAATAAAGTTTCAAGACCTTGACAACCCTATCATGGGTATGTATGTTCCTCATGTTGGCATAAGTCAGGCAGGAATCGTTTGCCAGTAGCCTTGCTTCAGGCTTCAGTCCTGTTTTCTTGACTAGTTTTATTGAACTGTGTACGTTGTAAAACTAAATTGAATGTTGGCAAGGTCCGTTTGATATACTACTACTATTTCTAAGCCCATAACTGTCCCCGAGTTGGGCCTCCTCTAACCACATAGAGCGTCATTAGCCTACTTACTGTGCCACGCTGGCCAGACGGTTTGGCATAGGGTTTGTATCAAGTATTCTTTTTCTTGTGGCTAGGTTTTTGGTTTAGTCATTTCATTTGGTCTACTCAAACGCCACCCTCAGGATGGATTGGGGTGGAGACACTACGTATTTTAAAAGTTTGACGCAGTGGTTGAGCGATCGGCTGCTGCGCAGCATGTCGCGGGTTCGATCCCCGCACGGAAAAAAATATTTGTACGACCTACAAGTATTTGTTCCGGGTCTGGGTGTTTTTCTATCTATAATAAGTACGTATTTACAAAAAAAAAAATGTATTTAAGTAGTTTATCATCCATCTCGTTACCATAACACAAGCATTAAGTTGCTTAGTTTGAGACGAGATGGCGTTGTGTGAAATTTCCAAAAATTAAAAAATTTAAAAAAAAATGTTAATTATTCAAAAACCGGCTTTGTTCAGTTGACCACCGACACTGAAATACTCGTATTCATCAAACCTTTTTCAAATAACGAAGTCTTAGGATTTACGACTATTACACATTGAAATTAAACACATTTTATCGGATTATATATATTTAATTCCCTACGTTTCGACTTTTTAAAATTACATGTCAAGTACTCAATACAAGTACATGTCTTCGAAATATGAAAAAAAATAAATAGAGAAAGCAACATAAAAAAATACTGTGTAGGTATCTTAAAAGATATTGGAAGAGCGAATAACAAATGTCTCCGTATTTTAATGTCTTTATAAGGCCACTATGAAAAGCACGGACAGTCGTTACGTCTATTTTTAGACAGATCGTGGGCGTTTCTAAGGACACGGGAAGCTTTAGTCCTTAAGTAATGCTAAAACGTCAAAGAGAAGACCACTTCAAAGAAAACCTATTTCGTAGAATATTTCTTCATTACTTTTTTAGGCTTCAAAGATGTTGCCTCGCAATATTTATGTTATTCTTTTCAATTTCGAGGTTTAAAAGTTCCATTCTTTTGAGTTAAGACGGAAGATATTTCAGGTGATAATATATCTGTGTGGCTATCTGCCGGATACGGAAATTCGTGTTGGTCTTGTTTTCATCTGTTGTTGGTTACATAAGTGACCCACTATTGAGTCGGGCTTCCTCCAACTACATGTGCCACGATCGCCAGACGGGTTGACATAAGGTTTCGTATCAAGTTTTCCTTCTCTTGCGACTAGGTTTTCGGCCGTATCATTTCCTTTTGCCGCCTCTTACGTAGGATGAAATGGGGTGGTGATACTTTGTATTCTAAATTCGTACTTGAAGATAAAAAATGGCTAACCCAACATGTACTACTGTAATCACTGCATCTGTATCACAAAATGAACATCTTGTTTGGTCTGGAATGAGACCTTTACGATACAGCCAACGAACTGTAATTGAATTATTATCCAAGTCGCCGCAGGACTACTCGGCTTTATTTCTAGACCGCAGTAGACGTGTGCACATTCTGAGAGCTCGGGGCGTCATCTCGACCGATCTTTCTTAATTGAAATGTCAGTAACAAAACACAGGTATACTGCTCAGCTCATACATAGTCCACTACTGAGTCGAGATTTTCTTCTCTTGCGTCTAGGTTTTAAGCCTTGTCATTTCCTTCTGTCGGCTCTTACGACATCTTCAGGATGGAATGGGATGGTGATGCTAACACGGTTGGCGCAGTGGTTGAGCGATCGACTGCTGCGCAGCATGTCACGGGTTCGATTCCCCACACGGAAGAAATATTTGTACGACCTACAAGTATTTGTTCCGGGTCTGGGTGTTTTCTATCTATAACATGTATGTATTTACAAAAAAAACATTTTATAAGTAGTTTATCATCCATCTCGTTACCATAACACAAGCATTAATTTGCTTAGCTCGGGACGAGATGGCGTTGTGTGAAATGTCCAAGGATATTTATTTATTTATTTTAAATCCGTCCGAACACAGAGCAGTACAGGTAGTAGCATAAAACATTTTGAACCAAAAGCGTGGTGTCATTTTATCGACCAACCGCGTGAATTACAAAAATTGAGTTTTGAACAGGCTACATTTTGGCTCCAGTTGTTTGTAAGGGACTATAATAATGTTGTGTTAACGACGTTGCAAAGACGACGCCTTTTGTTTGTGTTAACAAAATTATAAAAATGAACAGGATATGTATTAAAGAAATTGAAATTCATGTTTTTTTTTTTAATAGTTGCAGCAAAAACACACTTTCTTAAAATAGTGCAAAATTAATAGTAAGTTAATTATAACTTAAATATGTATACTCATTTATGAGTAAAACATAAGGAGATGAGTCTAGAGTATAATTTTTTTTGTATCTTTAAGGTATAAAATGAAACTTGCATGTTTTATTTTATATTTGTAATTAATTTAGGAAAAAATATAACTTATAGTGAACAATAACAATAATTACGTACATAACAACGTATTTACCGACAAGCAAATGAGACTTGGTTCAACATTAGACGTTGTAAAGTGATGTTTAAACACCACAATATGGTAATTTTAACTACAATTACACAAACAACAGAAATGCAATGGCCATTCGAAATGTCCAAGTTAACTACAAGACAAAAGATTTATTAACTCAATCATTCACAGTTTTGTAACAGCGCAATTGAGCCGGTTTAAAATATTGAAATCACCTCAATTGGCTAAAAGGCATTAATCGTAATAATTCAATAATACTTGTTACAGCGGGCAATCGAGGATCGCCGTGGGGTTTAGTGGGTACCTCTGGGCGCAACTTCCCATCTCTACGCGCCCCAAAGACCCACATAACCCGACCAGTCCTCAATGGCCGGATACCCATGAGGATTTTCGAGGGAAAAAAAAGGTTAAAAAGGGACTCATTGAGAGACTGAGTCATCCACCATGCCAACTACAGTCCTCGCTAATCTTTAAGGCCGCTCTGAATGTAGCCGTCGGCGTCGGTACAGTTCATATTCATAACCAATACGAACGTAGCACACTACGCGCGGGAGGCGAGGACGCTTGCGGGTGAAAGACGGGCGTGCGCGGGCGGGGATACCACGTAAGCATCACGAAATCCGTGTGGCGACGGATTTAGAATACATGGTGTCACCACTCCATTCCATCCGTAAGAGCTCGCGAGCATTTTATAAACATGGAATTCACAAACACACATGGCACCCAGACCAGAGCAAATTGCCTCTGGTTCAGACAAAGACACTTGCCTGGTCCCGGATTCAAACTAGGAACCTGTGATCCTAGTTGGCGCAGTGGTTGAGCGATCGACTGCTGCGCAGCATGTCGCGGGTTCGATTCCCGCACGGAAGAAATATTTGTACGACCTACAAGTATTTGTTCCATGTCTGGGTGTTTTCTATCTATAATATGTATGTATTTACAAAAAAAATGTATATAAGTAGTTTATCATCCATCTCGTTACCATAACACAAGCATTAAGTTGCTTAGCTTGGGACGAGATGGCGTTGTGTGAAATGTCAAAGGATTAAAAAAAAAAAACGGCAGTCCTGACAACCGAGGACAATTGGAGGAGGCCCAACAGCAGAAGGCTGAGTAGTGAGAAGCATAAGCAGGCAATAAGATTACTTAATAAACGCATACGTAAACGTTGCTGTTTAAAGGAAAGCTACTATTGCAATACCCATCTGACACGACTGCAATTACTAGCCCGTTAAAAAATAATGTCCCAAATTCAAAAGTTCTTGCCAAGTTCTTATGACAAAACTGCGTGGTGTACGTCCCGAGGTGACACTATAGTATTAATAGGTTACCAAAACTCTCAACATCGACAATCAAAGGCACGGTGATTGTGGTGCAGCGACCAGCACGCTACATACCTTACAAAATTCACCTGTAAAATCTGAACTATCAAGAAAAGTACAAATGCGAGAATTACCAAAAAGTCCTACACCGCGATAGTGAAGTTTACAGATCAATTCGCACGGTTAAGAAATCCCCGACTACAGTGTATTGTGCCAGACATTCCATCTCATCTGGGTGGATGATCATCCCTTGACGGCTAAAGTGGATTTTGACTCCATTGAATTAGCAGGTTTTGGGTCTTGTAAAGGAAATAGGAATAGACTAGGATCATGAGTGAAGCTAGCCCTGCACAGGGAAAAGTCCACTGAGCTAGTGAAGTTGGAAAGGCTCTGACAACATCGCCTACCAAGAAGCATGTTCATATAAATGTCGGAAAGATAATGGTATATTTTGTGACGGGATTTTATGTATGATTTTGCATATACATATGACATTAAAGTTACACGCATGCGATCAGATTGTAACACTATAAAACATATTTTATGATATGTTATATCATACATCTCGCCATTTAACACCAAGTCGTACCTGTAAATTTGATAGCTTGGTATTAAGATTTATAATGTTATAGCCGATGTTTTCGTAGGACACACTGCGTAACGGTTTTTACATCCCTATTAGGGTAATCTCCAAATTTGAATTAAAACATTTATTTATCTTTGTTTAATGTGCGATAGAGATTAAAGATAGAATTCGTAAAGATATATGAGGCAGATCACCTAGCCGCAGGTGAAAGAAAACTTGATACAAACCCTGTGCCATTCCGTTTTGCCAGCGTGGCACAGTAGGTAAATTTCCACCTATTACTCATGCCAAAAAGGTATATGGATATATAAGTTGCCCAGGATTTTATGTTAATTGGTTGAAATGTGACCTACAACTAATACGCGAGCGGAGCCACGGGCAGGTGCTAAGTATGTGTTTTATAAAAAAAAATATAAGATACGCAATAAAATCTCTTATGTAAATCGCTAATACAATCAGATGAGAAACACTATCTTGAAAGTTTTGACACAGGAAGTTAATCAATAGAATTAATCTTAATCTCGACTCGATACACCAATTTAATTCTGATTTAAATGTTGCAATACATATTTAAGTCGCAATGAATTCCATTTCATAGTTATTTATCGTTAATAACTAGCATTACGTCATGTCGACTTATGCGTGTTAATAATTGTTTTGCTCTTATTGCTTCCTAGAAATTGAGTATCATATAAGCGCTGATTTCAATAAGGAAATGCAGGAAAATGTGGGCAGATATCATATCCTCGTTCCAATATTCCCAGATATAAAAAGCTTTTCGCAATATCAGTGAATAAAGAAGGTTTAGTTTACTTCTCGCCAAATTGATTTCAGGGTGAGGTATTAGTAATATTTGCTTGTAGGTATTTGTTCATTGATGTAGGTATATTTGACCGTCCGTGTGGTGACGGATTTAGAATACATTGTGTCACCACCCCATTCCATCGTTAGAGCCGATAATAGGCCTAAAAACTAGCCGCAAGAGAAGGAAATCTTGATTCGAAATCCTGAATCTATTACTGTTCCTTAATTGAGCGTGAAGCAGAGGAAATTAAAAAAAAACAGGAGGATGTTGGTCGTCTATCGTCCTTGTGGATTACAGTAAATGCCGTCTCCGAACAAACTAGCAGCGAGAGTCTAGACGTTATTAGTGTAGTGTGTCGACGTATCGATGGATACGTAAATAATAAAAATAGTGGCGAGCAAGCGAGGGTATGAAGATGCGAGCTTCACGAAGACGACTCTGAGCTACATCCACCTGTGACCACGGCTGGTTCAATTGAATCCAGAAATCTTTATTTGCCTTACATATATTTCCACGATACGGACCCGTATCTGAACTAATTACATCAAGAAATATCGCCTACAAAATGCGATAATTACCAAAATGTCCTATACCTGGATAGCGAAATTTCAAGAGCAATTCGCACAATTAAGGTTTCCCCGACTACAACTATCGGCGGATAGGCGACCCATAGCCAGACATACCACCTCGTCTGTCTAGATGATCATTTACGCCTAAACTCTCTTTTGGTTCAAATTTACTTTGAAACTGCCCACTATCTGTCCAAGTAAAACCAGCAACACCACGTCCCTTATCATCCTTGGTATTAAATAGTTTATTAGCAAGTTCTTGCATCAGGACAAGTCAGAGGCGGTCGACGATAATAGGATGGATAAGCCAGAATAAGTTGCTAACAAGTCTGAGCTATTATTGGGTGTTGCATTATGGACTGGTAATGGGGGACCGGTTTGCGTCATGCAACAAGACATAAGCAGTAGGTGAACTTGTATTGATAGCATTTTTATCGCCACCATGGTAATAAAATAAATTAATATCCTTGGACATTTCACACAACGCCAATTCGTACCAAGCTAAGCCACTTAATGCGTGTGTTATGGTAACGAGATGGATGATAAACTACTTATAAACATATTTTTTTTTGTAAATACATACATATTATAGATATTTTAAATAATTATGACACGGGTCTTAATCGCGGAAATATTTTGAAGGTAAATACCTTATACTGCCTGACGTTTCGGCGTGGGTTACACCAGCCGTGGTCACAGGCTGACTGATGGATGTAGCTCAGCGCCGTCTTCGTGAAGCTCGGGTCTCCATGCCTACCCTCGCTTGCTCTTCACAATTTGTTAGCTTTTGTAAATTGTCGGTATTCCGACACACCACACTAACGACGTCTACACACGAGCGGATTGGTTTTTTATTACGGAGATGACATTCACTAAAAACTGGATTCCACGATGATGATAAACGGTAACCATCCTCTCTATTAAAGCTGGTATGTTTTTTAATTTCAATCGCTTCCCGCGCAATTCTTGAATAATAGTGACGGTCTGTGGAGAGGATGGTTGGCTTATGTAGCTCAATCCAATGGTTTGGTCCTGATTCCAGTAGATGCTCCGCAATCGCCGACTTATTGACCTGTCTGTTTTTGACAGCTGCAATATGCTCCTTAATTCTCTCTGCGACAGTTCGCTTTGTTTGCCCGATATAGGAGCTACCGCAGCTGCAGTCGACTTTGTAGACGCCTGGGGTCTGAAAGGGTATAACGTCCTTTGGTGTCCGTAGGTGACGAGAAACAAGAGATTGTGGAACGTAAATTGTTTTAATGGATAATTTTCTCAGGGCGTTTCCCACCTTATCTGTCACGCCTTTTACGTAGGGCAGGTATGCGGGTGCTCTGCTTACCTCTGGATATTTTACCCTCTTCCTGCACGTATATGGGAAATTCTCCTGGTAGCCGTTCCATTTTAGTACCTTCTGAATATGTGCCAGTTCGGTCTCTAAGTATTCAGGATCGCATAGATCATAAGCCCTGGACTGTAGGGAAGCGGCTACGGAGCGGAGATGTTGTGGATGGTGATGCGAATCACCGTGCAGGTACCTGTCTGTGTGGGTCGGTTTTCTATAAGCTGTGTGCGCGAGCGTACCATTGGTTCTCACTGTCACTTTTAGGTCCAGAAACGCCAGCGATCGTTCTGTCTCTATTTCGAAGGTAAATTGAACTTTGGGGTGTACACCGTTCAAGTAGGTGATGAATCGTTCTACTTCTTCCTTGTCGCCCTTCATGATGCAGAATATGTCATCAACATATCGCTTCCATAGCTTCACGGTGGCTACTTCTTTCTGGATTACCTCTTCGAAATGTTCCATCCAGATGTTGGCCAAAACCGGTGCTACTGGACTACCCATGGCCACGCCGTCGATCTGGAGGTAATATTGCCCTTGGTACAGGAAGAAGTTACCCTCTAAGCAGTGTTTCAATAAAACGATATACTGACTAGACAGATTATTCGCTAGTAACTTTTGCTCGATGATTGTGAGGCATTCGTAAATAGGGACGTTAGTGAACAGTGATTCAACGTCAAAACTCACCATCAACTCATCTGGTTCTACTGTGAGCCCTTTAATAATATCAACAAAGTGGCGAGAATCTTTTACGAACGATTGCGTTTTCCCAATCAATGGTTGCAGTACCGTGGCAATGTGCTTCGCTAGATCGTAGGTGGGGGAATTGATCTGACTAACGATTGGTCGCAGGGGCGCGTTCCGCTTATGCACTTTTGGCAAACCATATATCTTAGGTGGCTGAACATTTTTAGGTCTATGTAAACGCTCATACACATCGTCCGTAAATATCGACCTATGGTCACCAACGAGTGCCCGAATACGCTTGTTGGTTCTCGCTAAGGGATTGTAAGACACCGGTTTGTATACTGATGTGTCATTTAACAGACCCCTTATTTTCACATCATAATCTTCCGAATTCATTACGACGGTGGCATTTCCCTTGTCGGCTTTCAGAACTAAAATGTTTGGGTTTTCCCGTAGTGCCTGCAAGGCTTGCCTTTCTTCCGTGGTAATGTTTGGCCTCGGCAGCTTCGATTTCCGTAAAATAATGGCAACGTCTTGTCTGAGTGTATCGGCCTCAGCGGCCGGTACCTTGTTGCGCATGATTGTCTCCTCGACGCTGCTTATGACGTTCTCGTAGGGGATGCGCTTGGGTGTGAGCGCATAATTCAACCCTTTAGCGAGGATGCTGTGGGTGGGGGTATCCAAATTTGTGTCCGACAAATTGATCACTGCGTCTCGTTTGAAAGACGACTGTTCCAGCTCATCTGGCTTAGTTGCCTGGCGGCGTAGCAGTTTGTCGTATTTCGTTTCGTGTTTATTTTTGCGTAAATATTCCAAACGACAAGCCTGGTTATATGAGACGCGATCACATAGGTCAAAATCACTATTCGATAACTCCTCACTGCATTCCAAGTGTAACTTGTATAGTTCGCACTGCACACAACTTAACTCATACCGACAATTCCGAATTAACTTATGATCTATGCGATCCTGAATACTTAGAGACCGAACTGGCACATATTCAGAAGGTACTAAAATGGAACGGCTACCAGGAGAATTTCCCATATACGTGCAGGAAGAGGGTAAAATATCCAGAGGTAAGCAGAGCACCCGCATACCTGCCCTACGTAAAAGGCGTGACAGATAAGGTGGGAAACGCCCTGAGAAAATTATCCATTAAAACAATTTACGTTCCACAATCTCTTGTTTCTCGTCACCTACGGACACCAAAGGACGTTATACCCTTTCAGACCCCAGGCGTCTACAAAGTCGACTGCAGCTGCGGTAGCTCCTATATCGGGCAAACAAAGCGAACTGTCGCAGAGAGAATTAAGGAGCATATTGCAGCTGTCAAAAACAGACAGGTCAATAAGTCGGCGATTGCGGAGCATCTACTGGAATCAGGACCAAACCATTGGATTGAGCTACATAAGCCAACCATCCTCTCCACAGACCGTCACTATTATTCAAGAATTGCGCGGGAAGCGATTGAAATTAAAAAACATACCAGCTTTAATAGAGAGGATGGTTACCGTTTATCATCATCGTGGAATCCAGTTTTTAGTGAATGTCATCTCCGTAATAAAAAACCAATCCGCTCGTGTGTAGACGTCGTTAGTGTGGTGTGTCGGAATACCGACAATTTACAAAAGCTAACAAATTGTGAAGAGCAAGCGAGGGTAGGCATGGAGACCCGAGCTTCACGAAGACGGCGCTGAGCTACATCCATCAGTCAGCCTGTGACCACGGCTGGTGTAACCCACGCCGAAACGTCAGGCAGTATAAGGTATTTACCTTCAAAATATTTCCGCGATTAAGACCCGTGTCATAATTATTTAAAATGTGTGAAAATCGCGTTAGTCTAAAAACTTTAATATTATAGATAGAAAACACCCAGACCCGGAACAAATACTTGTAGGTCGTACAAATATTTCTTCCGTGCGGGACTCGAACCCGCGACATACTGCGCAGCAGTCGATCGCCCAACCTAATCGCAGGGTTTCGTATAAAGTTTCCTTATTTTGGGCTAGGTTTCCAACCTTTTCATTTATTCGGCATTCACGACGGCCTCAGTCTCGAATGAGGTTCTGACACTATGTATGCTAAATCCATCACGTTTTATTGTTCGTTCGTATGTTCTGTGAAAGAAGATATCAATCAAATGTCGGGCAATGCTGGGGATCAATCCTCCATCGACAATCATCGCCAAAGTGACCCAAAATTGAATATTGTGGGATACAAGAAGTACGTAAGCTATTAGACAGCTCTTCGCGCCGTGTTTTTGTAAACTATGTGTTTTTTACATTCAACATATTCTCCACAGTTCGGAGTTGGCCTGGCTTGAGTTTGGTTGGGGGGATCAGTCTGCGGATTTGTACATTATCTTTCTATCTAAAAAAAATATTAAGGGATAAGAATTTCTTATTCGATAGAAACGGAATAAAGAAACTGCACTACTGACAGTTAACTTATTATCAGTTCGTGGTGCGTACTGCCATAAGTATCTATATGAAGTAATGCATTATTCGTCAAAGCACTAATGGTTAGTATAGCCTTGCGGAAAGAGAATGTTGTCAAATAGACACACGTCTCTCCATCTTACTGAAGAATTTTTGGATTGAATGCTGAAAACGAACATGATAAATATTAAAAAATATTAATAGTTGAACTACTGTTATATGTTTGTATAGGAACGATGTCTCATTGCTTGTCTTAGTATAAAAAGCTAAGCATTGCTATCAGAAAGGTTTAGTTGGATGACTTCATCGGAACCGCTGCGAATAATCGTAAATAAATTCGATTAGTTATATCCAATCAATGGAGACCAGTTTCTTTTTCTAAAATTCGGGGCTGTCCATTAATCACGTGATGTTTTTTAAAGTTTTTTAACCTCTCCCTCCTCCTTGGTGATACGTGGTGAGGTTTAAGACTAACCCCCCATTAAAATCAAGTGTATTTTTTAGTACCTACAAATTTAGTCGAGTGTAAGAATCATTGTAATAAGAAGCTTTTCGGTTTAGAAATCACGCGTTTGACGAATAAATGAATAAATAAATACACGTGATATCTTACTACAGCCCCCTCCCCCTTGTGATATTTCGTGATGTTTGCCGACCCCCCCCCCCTCGAACCTCACATGATTAATGGACAGCCTCAAATATGCGTTGCTATAGTCGGCTTTGGATTAAATTATGTATAAAAACTTATTAAAATAAAAAACTATAAACCGAAAAATAAGTAACAAATAACCATTTGAAGTCGGACTCGGCAGTAGGCCATTTATGGGCTGAGAAGTAGTTGTAAAATACTTGGGTATTAGATAAATACTCTTTTCGCTTCTGTATATTTGTGTCTGTGTAAACAGACAGTCCACTACATAAATTACGATGAACGTATGTATATTCTAGACCGACGTGCGAGATTTACTGGTTCTATAGTTCCACGACAGCTCATTAGGAATGAGTGAGCAAATATTAATAGTCTCATCAGAACGGGTTAAGAGTGAGTTTGAACATAAATTACAGAATTCTGAACTGTAAATTATTAGTAAAAGGACTTGCTTTTTTAGAACCACTCCCTTGCACTGAATAATTCTATAGCACGTGATTCTATCGTCGTTTCAGCCCATAACTGACCCACTACTGAGTTAGGCCGCCTCCAAATTTATAGAGGGAAATTATTCTACTATGCTACGCTGGCAAGACGGATTGGCACAGGGATTGTATTAAGTTTTCGTTCTATTGCGGCTACGTGCTCTGCGTCTTGCGTTCCTTAATCACCTCTTACGACACCCTCAGGATAATATGGGTTACTGACATTGTTTATTCTAATTCACAAATGCTAATATAATTACCACACATAAAACCCTTGCTCCGGAACCGAACGGGGCACCCACGAAGCAAAGGAAGCGCTTGCAACATCTAAACCAACAAAGCGTCTTCTAAAGGTGATAAAAAGGATCATTTGTCTGATGGAAGGATTTGGATCCTGATATTTGGTGTCACTAATGACCTACTCACACCGGGACGGCATGGCAAGGGATTTATTTTTTTTGCTAATGGACATTCAAACGTATCGATAGAGATATACGACATAAATTGCTATGATTTAAAAAAGCAAATGAAATCCCCTTCGATGCCACGGCATTATTTTAAAGCATAGCAATTTATGTCGTATTTCTTTATGGATACGTTTGAATGTCCATAATCAAAAAATTAAATCCCTTGCCATGCCGTCCCGGTCTGCGTAGGCCCTTACACAATCAATCTAGATGAAAGAAGTGGACTTGCATTAAAACCTTGTGCCGAATTTCTGTCCAGCATGTCCCAGTTGGTTGTATTATGTGTGTATAATTGTGTAATCTGGTCACATCTACATAGTTGTCCCTTCGGAATCCGCAACTTCTTGAACCAAGTTGGAGACTTTATAGCATACCTACTTAAGGAAGTATGAAGTTAAAAAAAATAAAAGCAGGTGGACAATAACTGAGGTTACCCGTTAACAGACTGAACCCCGAAAAAGATAAATTGCTCACCATTATATCACCGTCAGGCGTGATGAGTTCACTTCAAGCCAGGTTTGAAGAAGAATGATAATTACCAGGTGTAGGTATTATAACTGGTCTATAAAATAAATGTCCAGTATAGGTTGGCTCCTTCAAACGGCTCAAAGTCACCCAACGAGCAAATGGAGAGGGCTCTATGTTCGGAATTTCCCGGCGAGATCGAATCATAAATAAGGAGATACGCAGCAGAACCAAAGTTACCGACATAGCCCACAGGATTGCCAAACTTAAGTGCCAGTGGGCAAGCACATATAGTAGCTCGCAGGATTAACGCCTGATGGGGCACAATAGTCAAAAGGAAAGCGCAATGCTGTTAGGCCTGTCCACAAGGTGGCTCAGGACCAGCTTTCGTGAAAATCAAACTCAACTCAAACTCAAATCATTTATTTCAATTGAACCTATTTACTGGTGTTTTTAAAAAGTCAAAAGTGAAGTTAGGAATCTAGTTGCATGTTCCAAAAAGTAGATCCTATGGCGAAGAACAGGCAAGAAACTCCATGGGCACTCTTTTTATCATATTTTCTGTTACAAGCGTGTGATTGGGTTACATTGATTTCGTGTTTATTTATAGTAAGCTAAGATGTGAGGACAATGTAACATATTGCACAACAGAAGTGTCCAGGAGATCAATATAAAGCTATGTAGGTATGTCAATAGCAGTTAAGGGATGACCGGCCCTAACTGGCGGCACCCGATCACGAGCATGACGCATGTGCCAGCCATCCCCCAGCTCAACCATATTTTAGGGAACCGAAGGACCGAAGGACCCGACACACACGACACCACCAGCGACAATCCTTCGGGAAGGCCTATGTACAGCAGCGGACGCCTTTTGGCTGAAATGGTAATGATGACGTCACACACTCCGTGTGGTGACGATTTAGAATAAATGGTGTCACCACTCCATTCAATCCTGAGGTATCGTAAGAGTCGCTGCTACTCAGGCCATAGATGACCCACAGTTGAGTCGGCCCCAGTAACACGGAGTGCAATTAGCCCAATGTGACACGCTGGTACAGGGTTTCGTATCAAGTTTTCCTTCTCTTGCAGCTAGGTTTCATTTCCTTCTGTCGGCTCTTACGACACCCTCAGGATGGAATGGAGTGGTGACATGACTATGAAATTCTAAATCCGTCACCAAACGGAATATGTCCTAATTAGAGTAGCGATTGCGCGTAGTCAGGATTAAGACTCTACTTTTTAAATCCAGACTCGTGTCTCAGTCCAGACATTTTTATCTGTAAATATTTTACGTAATCAAAATACTTTAAGCCCCAAGTTGTGCGTCTAGTACCTAAGTAATTAGATCTGCCCTAATGAA
Organism: Clostera curtula; assembly: GCA_905475355.2. Classification (NCBI taxonomy): domain Eukaryota; kingdom Metazoa; phylum Arthropoda; class Insecta; order Lepidoptera; family Notodontidae; genus Clostera; species Clostera curtula. The sequence continues at coordinate 16,455,731 of FR997802.1, forward strand.
TATTTCTTTGTGAAAAAATAGCCCAGCTTATTTACAAATGATTAGTACCTACTTGAAAATGTGTTTTTTATTTATTTAGGATTACAGTTTCTGTAGATATACTTAGTGATATTGCGTTCTATTTCTGTTAATGATTGCTCGTGTACACATTAAGAAATATTTCTTGAGCAATTTTTTATAATCGCCTGATTTGTTAACAAGTACTTTAGATTAGTTTTGATTAACTGCATTTTTATTAAAAAGAAGCCGTATACAAAAATAATGTTATTCATCATTGAATACTACTACTAGTCAGCTTGCGAACTGTCCTTGAGCTTCGTCGTTTCAGCGCATAAATGACCCCCTATTGGGTCGGGCCTCCTCCAAATACATGGGGGGAAAATAGCCTACTGTGCCACGCTGGCAAGACGGGTTGGCACAACGTTTGTATCAAGTTTTCCTTCTGGGGCTAGGTGAACAGCCTCTTGCGTTTTTTTAGTCGCCTCTTACGACACTCTAATGATGGTATGGGTTGGTGACACTTTGTATTGTGTATACACATGGACAATGAGCCTACGACCTAGTATAAGCGAGCAAATATATTCATGTTTTATTTTAATACAGGATTTCTCAAAACTTAAGGTATAGTAAAAACCTAAGTTATGACATTTGTCTACGGGCCAAAAAGAAGCTACTAATTTGATTGAAAGCCAAGAAACTTCTAAGCATTGCAATCAGAAGAGAAGGTCACATCATAAAAGGTTCTAGTTCATTACACAAGTGAATTATTTATAAGGCCCGGTTAGGTAACTTTGGCCATATTAAGTTCGGCCTACACTCAACTGGCCAAGTATCGTTTACATAATTTGTGTCAGACGTTAACATCAAATTTACAATCGGTCAAATTTTGTTGTAACATTTTTTTTGCAATATCCGGTCCGAGAATTGTGGTTGGATATGACATGACATGCATAAAATTTGTGAGTATGGTTTTGAAACTGTAAGAAATATTTTCTTGTATTTGGGCAATCATTATTTTTTTGTATTCGCCACCCGCTGTTCAGTCAAGCCTTCCTAAACACTACACAGAAGGGGGCGGATCGCAACGAAGGGAGCTCTGGCTGACCCGCACCGCGAGCGGAAGCCGGGGGGGGGGGGGCGACGTTACGCCCCCCTTCTACCTTCGCATCACGACTCGCCACCCTCGAAAGCAATGTCTGAGGTGGTCACAGTTGCCCGGGACGCCCTTCGTTAGCCGCTTGCACGCGTAGCGTTTACGCGAACACTGTGGAACGTCGTCACAGTGGAATGCGTTTACGCGAACCTTTGGCGCCCCAAGCGTGTCGTGTCACGGTATACCGCTGGGATTTGAGTGGCTAGGCGAGTTTTCCGGAGTCCCAGATAATCGCCGACTCCACCCCCGAAGGGCGGCGGTATGCATATAGCATTTCCCCAGCGAAACCATTTCATATCAAGATTTCTTCCCAGTGGGCCGTTCCCCTGGAGTTCCTTGCGAGGTTTCTCCGTGGATTGGCATTCCCAACAGGTGAAAATAGTTCTAGGAATAAGGAGCATTATAAAAACAGTATTTTGAATATTCCCACCGTAGAACGGAAGTTCTGACTTGGTGCCAAAAGTCAAATGCGTAAACGTAACTAATGGCAGCCCATCAGCACGGAGTGAGGGGTTTAGTGTGTGGGATGGAGCCGGCTGGCAAATGGGAGCCCAGCGAAAAAAGGGTTAATTTACTTAAGAAGCGATCATTTTAATTTCCGCGTTGAAATAACAGCGGACTGTCATTAAAATATCTTTTTACCTTACCTTTATCAAAGGAATGTAATAATATTCATGAGTCACGCGGAAATAGAACACGAGGATGCTTTTAAAGCTACATTTGAGAGCAAACCTTAATGAGAATAAGTAATATATTTTCATTACAACAAAATTTGCCATAGTCGGTGCTCGGTAAAGCTGTTGTCACAAAGCGACAATTTATTTGTATGGTATTCTAGGATTAATTTCGTTGCTCTGTAAAATGGATCAATCTTACAGTTATTAAGGCTTACTAATTAAGTAAAATTTTAATATGATTTGACAAATTTGCTCATAATTGCTATAATTATGCAAATACGGCTAGCAAAAGTCAAAGACTTCATGCATAGGTTACTCGGAAATGCATAATTAATTATGTATTTATCAGGCAGTTTTTCTTTGAAGTCAATGTCAAATGGGTAGCAGGTTTCTTGCAAAATTTGGTGTTACATCTGTTATAGCTCTAAGAAGTACTACTCGTATACATGTATAGCTCGCTGGTTGATTTAGGGAGTAAATACAGTCTTTAATTATTTTTATCTTAACACGTCCGTAGCGCGCCGTTCAGTTTCATAGACGACAAAAACTAGAAATTTCTAATTAGAGTTTTACGATAGCGCCACAGTATATTTTACTGCTATCAATAGAGATTGCCAACCATTCTTTACGCGCCCTGTGTATAGTATGAAACGTGCAAGGTTCTCTGTTTCTGTTCTCTGTTCTCGTAAACTCTACATTTGTAAATTAACTCCCATACATTATTTCTGGAGCATTGGACTCGAAATATGTTCAAGTCTTAAATAGGTTGTCAAGGGTAAGAAAAGCGTGAATTGAGCTTGGTGTTTCAGGAGTCCAAGGTAACTGCTTTTCCTCAAGCGATCTCCGATCCTGCCACTATCGGTGGATAAAAATACCATGTATTCAGCAATGTTAAGGCCGAAAATGTAAAGCAGAATAAACGATCCACGCTAATAAGCTTCAGCTTATAAATGACCTGGTTCGGAGTTGGGTCTCCCACAATTGATTTTGACATGGGTTAACGGGTTTCGTATCAAGTTTTCCTCGGCTTGTGGTTAAGTTCTGCTTATCTAGTTCGTTGGTGAACTCGTAAGATGCTCTCAGGACAAATGTATTCTTAGTAACCACGCGGACAGAAACTTGTTACGATACAAGTTCGCAGTCAAGTTATACAAATTAGACGAACACTAGAGGTTTGGGACCCAGGTTCAATTGCTGTGTCAGGCAAGTGACTGTGTAAATCAGAGGCACTTGCTTGGTGTCTGGGTGCCATTTGTGTTCATGTTTGTAAAATACTCCCGCGATACATGTTATACCTAGAACATTACCCAAAGTTACTCTTTCTTAGCTGCGCTCTGGTTTAAGCTGAAGAAGAAAGAAAGAATACACATTTATTCGGCAAAGCACACAGAACAACACAACTTGGTTACAGCATTAAACTTGGATGTTTGTGGAACATAACGCTGGAATTTCACATGGCTTCTTGTGTACGCCATTCGTATGCCCAGAAGCACCTTCCTATCTTCACCTTCTGTCTTGCCCCAGTCGGACAGGTTAAACAAGAGTGGTAGTACGTTCCCATCATGCCCTATTCTGCCTCTAGTAAATATTCATACTAAATTTACGCAATGTATTCATTTTACTTTTACAACAGTATAAAGAAAATTGTGCGTTTAAAAGGCCTCCATAAATGGGGTTATGCAAGTGGCACATAAAAGAATCGTTTTTGTCAGTGCCCATATTTTTTCATTGGTAACTTTTGGCGCGTATTCCGCTTTTTATTATCTTCTACCACGTCGGCCTTGCTGTTTATTACTTACAGTTTTTACGCATGGCTATCGAAATGATGTGAGGTCGAATTCATTTAGTTTAATACGAATTATCGTGCATAATAATTTAACATGTAAAAATGTAACAACTGTAAGTAATGAACTACTTTTCTTTTTCTTCATGGCATCAGAGACGTCAAGCGGTGGACATAGGCCTTAGCCTATGTCCACCGCTCCAGATTAAGTACAGATCCTTAATCTGTACTGGCCCGATTCCTATCGTAAACATTGCAAAATTAACATAATCATTTATTTATGTACATACATAGAAAAAGTAAAATTACATTTAGGATATTTATGTACAAAGGTACTACTTATTTCTATAGAAATCTCTTCCAGTAGACCCGCAAAAGGAGATGGTGAAAAAGCATAATAGGCTTAGTGCGTAAAAAAAGTAATGCTATACTTAATATTAAGAATATTAGAAATCATAATTTTTATATAATATTTACAACCAAATTAAAACAATAACTTGACCTTGATTATTTTAAATTTAATTTATGCGACGTACAACCCATAAACCATATCCATCCAATTCAGTGTAAAAAATAAACAACCTAAACTGTAGTGCTCTGCGTACCAGAGATTACAAAATGGCTGGTATATAAATGTACTCATTAACCCACATATTTACATACCTCGGGACCTTTTAGAGCCGTGAAACACAGACCCAGGTGGCAATTTACAGCTAAGACGCAAATCCGCCGGTAAAATCGACAAATTTGGGACGAATTAATTTAGAAGGAACACCTAATAGATTTTATGTCGATGAAGTTGATTAATTAGGTAGACGACCAAATATAGCCAGGGGATAGTGCGTTGTGGGTTAACCAGCTTTGACCAATAGCGCACGATCGGCTGTGGGATGTGTGTCCATCATTGTATAACACTTGCTGTTACCCGCTACTACGGTTGCGTAGTATTTAACAATGTGGAAAACTCAGAAACTATGTCTCGTCAAAATCAGTCCAGCCAGTTCAGAGATTAGACAAAACAGACAGACAGATAAAACTTGTAAAAAATGTTGTTTTGGTATATTTATCATGTATACATCCAAATGCACTTAGTGAAAAGGGGTTATTTCAATATTACATACATACACTGCAATTATTATTGTATTTATTTGTATAGATGTAGCCTCTGTGCTCCTCTGTGCTTCGGAGGGTACGTAAAGCCGTCGGTTCCATCTAGTATTCTGACATCTATGGCACTTGATACTCGAATGCGCTAGGGTGAAATTTACAGCTGGTCATGGCGTATAATTATCGGTATTCCCACTTGAATAGGGCTTAACGGTAGTTGCGATGGGAAAAGCAAAGATGATTATGTGTCATTTGCAAACTGTTTTCTTGTTTCAATTAATTGTTGGCGTTAATGAATTGTCATACAATATGAAAATTAATAGTCCAAAAAGCAAATAACAACCTGGGAAGCGTGTTACATGCTAATTTTCTTCAAGAAGTTTCTTATGATTGAAACAGTTCACCGAACAATATGGCACAAATTCATCCAAAAGCGGCCAAGCGGAACGCACATCAGCGTAATGTGTCCCTTTTGGCAACCCTTTCAAGTGTCCTAAAAATGGGACATCGGCCACAATGCTTTCGTAAGTCCCGGGATAAAACAGACAACAAAAACCCACGTTATAGCACAGTCTCTTCACGAAGATGGGTGCTCGTAAGTGGGACGATGTCTTGAAAAGATACTCATGTTAAGTGGAATGTTTTCATTTTTGTGTTCTATTTATAAAATAAGGATGAATAGTCTCGTATGGAGGGCGCCAAAAGACGTGGAAAGGTAAAAATGAATGAGCAGGTAGGTTTTATTTACTGGTTTCTCTCGTTTGTGTGCAACTCGGTATCTAAGGCAAATTCATTTTTGTATTACCTTATATTTTTAGTTACCTTTTTCCTATTTACATCAGACTAGTAAATAAATTTAACAGCTTTGATTTTATAATCCTTTACTCTAAAAGAACATTATTTACGTAATCACTACATAGTATAAAACAAAGTCGCTGTCGTCTGTCCGTCCCTATGTATGTTTAAATCTTTAAAACTACGCAACGGATAATGAAGCGGTTTTTTTAAATAGATAGTGATTCAAGAGGAAGGTTTATATGTGTAATACATGCATAAATTTAGATGCTCATCATTGCAGCCGTGCGAAGCCGGGGCGGGTCGCTAGTGTGTTATAAATTAACTCTTATTAATCATGTATTTAAAACCACCATCATATTTTTTCAGCCGTTTTCCTTAATATAACCTTAATCCATAACCTTTTCATTCACATTTCCTCAATCACACAATTAATTATTCGCTTTTGGTTATTCACAACCTTTGCAACCCATATTCATACTGAAATTACCAGCCGGCAAGAAACACTGTAGTTGTGTGTGTTGGTATAAATCTTTTATATTAAATTTAAATACCATAAGGATTTCACGGCCTCTCTAATTCACTTATACAAAAAATATTGAAACGAATATGCTAAAGTAAACTTTAGTAGAGCTGCATTCTAAGATTGGAAACATGTTAAATTGACAACAGCAAAAAAGCTTACAAAATTTCCAAATACTGGCCAGCAACCTTGATAAAGTTTAATACGTTATCGATATTTTTCGAAATAACTATAATCGTTTATGTTACAGTCGCCACTCAACGTGAGTGGATCAAAGCAATACACGAACCGCGCGTACTAAGGCCATTTGCAATGACTTTGCTTAGAATGGCTAGCTTATTATGAAAACAATTGCCGTCTACGTTAATTAGTAGCAGATCGATATGAGCGTATAAAGACTACCATCTAGCATGGGACAAGGGCCGAAAGATGATAATGGTAATAATGAAATATGACGATCGATAAGAGTTTTGTGATAAAACCTACGCAATTTTAGATCCGTTTGAGTTAGAGTTTAATAGAAATTAGCTTTAAGGCAGGAAAAGTTATACCTTGGGCTTGTATTAATTGGTGGGGTCTGACTTAGATTAGGTAAGTTTTACGCGTTACACCACGAGGTTCAATAGGTCGTGAAAAGGCTTTCAAGGGATTGGCAGCGATCCTCTCTCTAAGCGAACCCGCTGCACTAGGCGTGCGCCGTATCGCGGAAGCTGTATACAGACATGAAATTCCCCAACACATATGACACACAGATTCAGAGACCCCGGAATCGATCTGGGGATACCAACAAGACAGTCAGTTAGACCACAGAGGTTAGACACTGTGATTGCTTGCTGTCAGATGGGAACTGCACTTGATTGTCACATTATGGTGCTTGATTGCATAAAAAATAAATGCTTTAAAAATAAAGTGCCAGAACCCATTTTTTTTTTCAGAAGACTAGATTTCATATTTGCATTTAGGCTTATAAAGATTAATAGGCCGATCTCAACAAGTGTCTTTGCTAATATGAAAATAAGGAAGATGTTGGTATAATATTTCGTATTTTTACAGATTAATTTTGGTTTGTGGCCCCTAATGGTGGTAAAAAAATAGGAGTGACGGGCTGGGCTAGGGCGCAAGCCGGAATTCTACGCAAACGAAGCCGCGGTAGCAAGATAGTATTCTACAATTATATTTTTAATTTGCTTCTATAATTGGAATAACAATCTATTGTTTTTTAGCTATTTCCAACATTTGGCCTTATAAACACGAAACCAAATACGTTCACGCGATGTATTTCAAAGGTTAATAAAATATCCTACGTGTAGATTTGAATGTTATCGCTTCCAATTAATGAATGGCTTAAATTATCCAGATAAAAATATCAACATGACATAATTTCAGTACAGTTACTTAAATTGCTTATGCGTGCGTTCACGAAATTGCCACAAACCCAGAAATAGTTTTGTTGTTTTTTTTTTAATCTATAAAGCATTGTAAGGACGCGCCAGAAAGGGTACAATTTTGTAATTTTCCACGCGTGTAAGAGCTTGGGGTAAAGAATGAGTAAAAGTGCGTAAAATGAAAATGATGTTTTTACAATAATGGTGGCTAGATTTTCTTCGTTTGGTGACGGAATGAATACATAGTGTCACCACCCCATTTCATCCTAAGAGTGTTGTAAGATCCGATAAAAGAAATGATAAGACCGAAAATCAAGCCGCAAGAGCCTGAAATCTTGTGCCAACTAGTCTGACCAGGCTATTACCCTCCTGTGTATGTACCTGGACGAGGCCCAACTCAGCAGTGAGCACCACGGAGTTACGTATGGGCTGAATAGTAGTAGTAGTCACTTATAAAAGTAGGCGGTCCTTATCTAATTGAGCAGCCCCGGTGACCTGCTGTTGCTGTCATCGGTTCTGCCATGTGGCATGGCATCGTCTGCTTCGGGGTCTTCTAAAGTGATAGAAAGTACCACCAAAACATTCACATGGGTGTTACACTATCGTTTAGTAAACAAAATGAACACGTCAATACATTCCTAACAAGACAATTCGTGCATCATGCGTTTTTAACATACATTCATAATTCACGGCCACGATTCATTGCTATAGGATAGGGGTAGAACAGGCAATATAGAATAATGTAAACAGAGGTTAAAAAAACTCATGACCGATATAAAACGCATTTACGTCAATTTCGGAAACCGTCCACGGACTCAATTAAGTAAAATAGGCAATCTAATTTACTTACTTCCATAACATTTTAATAAAGCTGAAGTTCCATAATGGAGTAACTGCTTCACGTAAGCAAATTGCAGTTGTTTAATCCTTATTTAACGACTCCAAAAAATAAGGAGGTTCTGAAGTAATCAGGATCTTTTTTATGTACCCAAAAACGCCTGCACTTATTACGTTTTTTTTTCTTCAAAGTGTTTTACGTACCTGGTCCCATTAAAATGTTATCGAAATCGATTCATAAATTTGCTCTGTGAACCATAAAGACAAAATAATATTAATATTTCTTCCTGTGGAAAAAATGTTCCCACAAAATAGAAAGCTTTTGTTCCCACAAAAGCTGAAGCAAAAGGAAGATTTGCAATTCTTAATTCGTGTGTTAGATCGTGAACCCGGTCATGAGTTTCAACACCCTGTATGTATGCTATGGGTTGCATTATATGGAAACTATAACGTACCCCGAACCAAGTGGCCACCTGATGTTGACAGCGCCACCGAAAACAATATACATAAATATATTAAAAACATATTGACTAAAATATAACAAAGTTCCGAAATAAAATAAAGCATATATGAATGTTAAATTAAATGTTAATGCTGATTATTATATGACTGACATTTTTTGCGTTCCTTAAACGATTAGATCTGCAGAAACTTCGTAATAATAAATGTACTTCATCATGTCAGCCAGAGGAGCCAAGAGGATTTCCACAAAAGCTGGAGCCGCCAGTCACATATTATTAAAAATGTACTTAATATTACTATATATATTAATATTATGTAAATAATCTGCTTGCAACCGTATTACCTAAGCTTTCGATCCCGGGGTAACTAACTCCCCATAATCAGTATGGCCCCGATTAAATTAATTTATAATAATTAATTTTATAACGTTTTGTTGCAGTATATTGAATAACCCGATAATGTTACACCATTCCTAGCTAACTGGTGAAAATGACAATGTAACGGATAAATTCGATAGTTAACACCATCGCCACCGGCGACTCTGTGACTGAGGTCGTCCCATTTATCCGGGACGTCCTCCGACAGTGTCTTGTCCGACCGACTGGCCAGCGACCAGTCGCGGCTTAACAGTAGATGTGCAGCGGTATCCCGGAGTCTCACATAACCCCGAGCCCACCCCCGAGGTTGGGCACAACTTAGGTGTCCCACATAGCCCGGTCAGACCCCAAAGACAGGGTGTCCACAAGGATTTCGGACGAAAAAAAGGGTTGACAGCATGCATTAGGTATTTCCCCAGCTAAAAAAAGGTTGGATGTGCCTTTGGTTTATCCTTGTTATTGTGTATGCCAGAGATACTTGCGATACAGGTTACACCTGGAGTAGGCGAATCGTAATTTTTTTAATGTCGCTCGCCGGGCATGTCTGGTATGCATTTAATTAAATTACTTCCTCCTTGCGGTTCTGCGTATACGGGCAATGTTGTCAACTAAACCACACTAATATAAATGTGAAAGTCACTCAGAGGGGCATGTGTAGACTTTATTACCTAATCTACGGGTACATTTATGTAGTTTAATATGTAGCATAATTGTTTAGATTTTTTAACTTGGTCTATATTTATTAATACATAATTAGGTTATCTAAAAAATTGGACTTTATGTTGATTTTATTAGATTATTTGATAAAAATAAGTAAAAAAAGGCTATCCTCTCTCATATATTTTTAAATACATTTAAAAATGTGACAACCTGTGACAATGGCGGGGAAGGGTTCATAAGTCCTAAAATTCGTGTGACGTAATTTATGGATGGCCCCTAACGTAGTAATTTCATGTGCTTAAGGAGAGTACTTCCATTATTATCTATTTTATTGAGCCTTGTACGTTATACAGTACACTAGAAAACTTTGCCTACATGTGCAAACATTTATTTAAAAAAGACAAAATAACGTATATCGATTTACGCAGATTTGGTTGAATGTCCATAAAATGGGAACACTGAGAACGAGTTTTTTAATGATCCTGTGAATTGGTTGTCTGACTTTTCCAATATTTTTTAATCGTATAATAAGTTGAAAATGTCAGGACTACATTGTCAACGACTTTCTCGCAATGAATGGTTCAATGTGAATTTTGTTAACAAGGTCAAAGTAGGTACTCGAAAACTACCTATAGTCTTCTTCTCTCTCTTCTACCTGGCGTTAATCCCGGCTATTGCCAGGGTCCGCCTTCCGACTGAGCTTCCTCCACTTTCCCGATCTTCAACGTCCTTTTCAGTTAGGCCACTGGCTCTCATGTCGGATTTGACGACGTCCAGCCAGCGCTTACGAGGGCGACCACGGGACCTAGCCCCAAGGACAGCCATATTCATGCATCTTCGACCAACGTACTCCATAGGGCGGCGCATGATGTGGCCATACCATCGCAGACGACATTCTTGCAGTTTTTCCCCCACGTCACGGACACCAAGACTACCTCGGATGAATGAGTTGCGTATGCGATCGGATCGGATCGAAAACTACCTATAATGTCTTTTTTTTAATAGGCCCTTAAGGTAGTTTTAGTTTTTGGGGTTGACAGTTGTGAGAATTTTCTTTATTTACTAATGGCTTTAACCTGGTGATAAAGAAAATAACGATGCCCAAAAAGAAGTGTCAGCGTAGTTCTAAGAGATTTGGATAGAAATTTGTCTGCGTAGATACTGATTTAGAAAACATATTTTTCAATTTATTACGATCGAATATGCACTTAGCCGTTAGTGCTTTATCAGATTTTCTACCCACAGCGATCCTTTAGTTTTCTAAATCAATCGCTATTACACTTGCCTGCGATTATAAGAGTTGGACCGACCACAAATTAACAAATTGTATTAAGTAACACGACTGTTACCAAAAGTCATTGTCTGTAATACTTGCTCACTTCTGCCTACCTTTAAAGGATACTGGTTACAAGTACTAGCTTTACAACCGAATAAGCATCGACCGAATTTAGAATCACTTCAAACGCCTCCGCGTTCAAGTAAACAACTAAACGTTCTAAATTCGCGTCTGTTTTAGAGATTTGCATTTCGAATGTCGTAATCGATTTGAATTGAAACTCGATTATCGATTGAGCACTCGACGCGGCTTTCGCCGAATCGCATTACCGTTACACCTAATATTTGTTTTTCGAACACTTAGACTTGATGAAGTGGTCTTGAAGAATATCTTGAGAGGTTTCGTTTAGAAACATTGAGCAAGGTCGATTAATAGACGTTTACGTAATATGATCGAGTTGTGCCTAGTCATCGGTTTACGCCAGTAGAAGATTTACATGGACGGCACGAGTATCACCAAATAGGGATTATGATCTCAGCCCATTGCGTATCGTTGAATCCAGCGTGTTAAGTCTCCAATGGAAGCAAGCAAGAAAAGACTGCTGTGCCACGCTGGACTCTGTTGGCATACGATTTCATATGAAGTGTCTCTGCCTTACAAAAGATCGGCAGGAAACCTAGATGGTTTCTGTCGATGTAATTTGGGTAGGAAACATAGCGGCCCATTTTACTAGACATTGATTTATCTATGTAAATTAACAAAGTTTTAATTATACATTTATTACATTAAGCTAGACGAGCGATACATTCCAGAGTTATGCGAAATCAGAATGAAAACATTAATTAAATGACAGCTTTAACATAATTATGTCTTTAAATTTGCATCATTAGCTATGAACTATGAGAAATCGTATCTTTTAATATAAAGAATTAGAAAATGTGTTGTTAAGATTGGCGGAGAAATGTCAATATTTATTATTTCTTATCTTTAAAAAATAATTTCTTTTATCTCTTTCTTTTTCTTCTTTCTTTCTTTTAATAAATTCTCTTTAATTTCTTTTCTTTCTTTCTGTCATTTTGATATATTGGTATATTTAAAAAGGACTTCATGACGTAGCGTACAATTAAGGGTCTAACAAATTTATTGCGCTTTCGACGTTTGCCATCAGTTGGCAATTTTTTTAAAAGGTTTGCAGATTATTATGCTTACACCTCACGACGCGATGATCGAGTTCGAGTCAGTTGTTTTTGTACATCTAATGCCTAAAATGGTAAATACGCAAATGGAGATACTGAAGTGCCAACATGACGTGTCACAAATGCTTTTTCAAAGTTTTGGACAAAATTTCTGATGTTAGAAAAATATGTACCTACATACTAGCTGTGCTCGCGACGTTGTGCGCGTGCAATAGTGTCTTTGTGTAGCCCCCCTTAGATTTAGTCGCATTAAAAAGTAGCCTATGTCCTTTCTCAGGCTCTAGACCAAATATCATTTAAATCTGTTCAGTAGTTTGGCCTGCAAGCGCGGCAGATTCGCATTTATGACCAATCTGCATGAACACTGCAAGTGCGAGTGGGGTTATTAAGCCAATTGGATTTAAACCAACTTGTTCCTTATTCACACGCTCTTACACTTACAAAATGAAGACGCAGTACTTCCTAGAGAGCACTACAGAAGCTTAACTATATTCAGATGCAATGCTGACCTTTGGCAAGGCGGCGAGGCACTGTTGCTTAACATCCCAGACGAGCTGGTCCCTTGGGAACTGCAGGCTCTTCTGCACGTTCAGCTCGGGGACGTGCACCCGAACCAGCAGCCAGCCCTCTGCCCCCTCAGACCACTCCCCCTCCATTGCGCTACGCCATCTGAAAAGAGGAATTGCAACTTTATCACTGTTGTCAGATTGCTAATTTTCGAGTTTGTTACTTTATCCCATAGCCATTATATTAATGAGTGACGGGGACAATTTTCTGTGTGTTGGCAGGGCAGACACTATGAAAGCCTGGAGAATAATATATCTTCTATATATCTGACTCATCACGATATCTCTGGTACCATGATGTAAATAAATATTCTTTTCATCGAGTAGAGGTCAGCTAAGAATTATCGTAAAAATACGTACGAAATTCCACAAAAAGGGGGATTCATGAAAAAAAAAATTTGTTAAGTGGCGTAGCAACTACACGCCTATACTATACTAACAATTAGAGGAAATATTTTGTATGTATGTACGTTGGCAACGAATCTCTGAATAAGTTAGGCTAGAACAAATTAGCCCTGACTACACATGACTAATTTATAATTATTCGTACCGGAAAAGGGGGCGGGTCGCTGGATTAGAAAAAAAGGTAAGATAAAAAAGGGTAGACTGTGCAATCAACCTACACGGGATTTTCCCACATGAAGGAAATATTTAAGCATAATATCTTCTGTGCCACGCTGGCCAGAAGCGTTGGAACCCGTTTTAACCGACTACAAAAAAGGATCAGGCTCTCAATTCAACTTCATGTTTTTTTTGGTATGTATGTTACCGCATAACTCCGTCATTTATAAAGGTCTCAGCTCATCTTTTCTTTTCTTTTCTTTTTTTATAAATACTATGGCGTAGACACTAATACTTTTAGCATAATTCTGATTTGTATCAACTTTTTTATATTTATTGTATGTATGTATGGATACCTAGCTGTCCGATGCCCGTGTAGTCGCTCAAGGGCCTAGCAGAATACCAGCGCTGTGTCATTTATTGTTATGATGTGGCATATGCTGAGCTATGGTCCATTTTTGTTCTCACAAAACAGTATATTAAATTTTTTTTATTGTTAGGTACATATGACTGCCTCGTTGGTCTAGTGGTTAGATGTGCCGCCTTTGGATCAACGGGTCCCGGGTTCGATTCCGGGGTCGGGCAAGTGTCTTTGTCTAAACCAAAGGCACTGGCTGGGAGTCTGGGTGTCATTTCTATCTATAATATGTAGGTATTTACAAAAAAAAAATGTATATAAGTAGTTTATCATCCATCTCGTTACCATAACACAAGCATTAAGTTGCTTAGCTTGGGACGAGATGGCGTTGTGTGAAATGTCCAAGGATATTTAAATTTAAATATATATATATTGTATTTTTCCTTTTTTTTAGTTTATCTTATTTGTAACATGTCTTTTCTACCGCTCAGATGTGAGAACAAAATAAACACGTTTCTTTCTTTCTATCTTCAGCCTCTAGAATTGGCGCACTGATATTTTATCTTTATGTGAAGAACATAAAATATTTATCGGAAGGCAATTAATTAATGTGTGAATTTCTACTATTACTATTATTTCTCATGTCTCTTTATTTCTTTATTTTTTTTATTATTATTATATTACTATTAGACTTACTAGTGAGGTATACAAACATGTAATTTACGAACACAAATGACACCCAGACTCAGGGCAAGTGCCTCTCGTTTACACAAAGACACTTGCCCGACCCCAGAATCGAACCGGGGGCCCGTGATCCAAAGGCGTCACACAAAACCCTCTCACGGACAACTTTATTGCTTATTTTTATAAAGTTCATTTTGCCTTGTCCTGTCAACTGCCGCCTCATACGAAATAGTCTTTACAACGGAAACTTGTAAATTGGTAACATCATCAAGATGCATGCTTTATACTACAATCAGATAAATAAAAATACTTAAAAAAAGCATATCGCCGCTATTTACTTTTACCACTAAACAATCCCTCCGTATTAGATTTAGAATACATAGTGTCACCACCCCATTCCACCCTGACGGTGTCGTAAGGCCCAGTTTCCACCAAAGCAGAGAGGAGAGGAGACGAGAGGAGATGTGTTTTGAATTGATTGGTAATTCAAAAGACATCTCTCGTCTCATTATTTCCACATCTCCTCTCCTCTTAGCATCGGTGAAAATAGAATAATGAAACCTGATTGGTTATTCAAAACACATCTTCTCTCGTCTCCTCTCAGTAGACTCAGTAGTAGGTATTTATTGGGCTGAAACGACGGCGAAACAAGCATTAACTTAATTATTAATAAAAGAAGTTTGGCTTACACAATTCGATGAAATTAAATTAGATTACGTGTTTCACTTGCCCTTCAGACGAACGACCTATCTTCCAATCTATTATTGTTTCACCGTTCGTCTCAACTTACCTCAAATTGTCTGGTCTAAAGATTGAAAACATTTAAAGTCTTTTATTGTCTGCGAAATTATTATTAACGATGCAATTTGATCCTGTTCGTGATTTGATAATTGTTCGTGTATGAATTTCTGTGATTAATTTTGGCACTGATATGTTAATCATTTGCAATGGGACAACTAAGCTACAAAAATCGTACATGATTTCAGGTCCGTAGTTTTGTATGACATTATTTACTTACTAAATTATGTACGTACTACATGTGACCTCTGCAAATATTGATCCTAGCGTAAAAATTATGATGACCAAACTTGTGAGAAATTAAATTTCCAACAACTTTGTATCCAGCCATTTTTGGTCTAAAGTTGAAAATTAACGAGTTATTTCAGAAAAAACGAAAAAAAAAAATAGTTTAAAACAAGATGGCGGCGAGCCCTCTACCGGAATTAGTTCGAAAATCGACATTTATAAATCCAGCCACCCCACGACGTTTAAAAAAAACATGGAATTTTTTCTATTAGATTTTTATACTTTTATGTCTATCTCAACTGGACTATATGTAGGATCTCATTAAGGATTCAACTACTGGACACTAGCTGGTCACTTTGGGATTCCAGGGCGTTAGATATGAAGCTTAAGGCATACCTATCAATTGCTTCAAATTAAATACCCATACCTCGTTCGCGTTAAGAACGCAGTGACCCATCATTGGTCGCCGACTTAGCTACGCACCAATAAAATTGTTCCAAATAGTCACGTTCACAGTTTAAGGAAGTCGAACATACTACGTAACGCAAATATATAGAATACACCTTTACTTACTGCATTCTTAACCCGATCGAACTATAATTTAGTTTTTGCAAAAAGACAAACAAGTAAATCAATAGGTTACCCTGCTCTAAGTATTCTACCTACGATCAGCAATTATTTCGGGCATACAATTATAAATCAATTAAGACGGCGAGCTACTACAGGCAGTACGGGCCTTACAAAGTTAAAAGGGACAGATAAAATGTTCTTTATTGTGACATCATTGTATGCACCTCACACAGCAGGATTTCATCCGGTTGAAGTTCTTAGAATATTACGCACCTGCGGCGCCTGACGTATTGACTACCTATTTGAAGAACGACCGACAATTTATTTCCAACGAACGATATTAGAATCGTTATCGCCACCACTAGCTATTATAAATGTGTAGTTTCGATGACTATTACTCAGTCACGCTAAAACAGTAATACAAATCCTATAAGCATTTAAACCCGTAAATGAGCCAATGCTTGTTCGGGCCTTTGATGAAAGGAAATTAGGCGAATATCGCTGGTCAGACGGATACAGAGTTTGTAGTTTGTTCTTAAAAATAACGCAGAAGGTAGACTATGCGGTCTACCTTCTACGTTTTTCCTATAGTTAGGACTATAGAATGGTCAGTGCCTATAGGGCTTTCAAAATATCTAGTTATAAACAAATGAATTAATACAGAGTGCAGCAATTATAATAAGTAATTGGCGTATAAGACGCCTTGAAAGACTACGCGCTAAGCCGCGGGCTCCTAAAGTAAACTAAGAGTAGTGCCTTGAAAGATTTAATATTATAAACAATAATATACTCGTAGATGTAGGTTTGTTATATTGTCATTATTCATGTATTTGTATGAGTGAGGTTTCTGATTATAGCATTAATTATTATTCTGGGGTCACGTACGATAGATATACTAAACGTATTGTATGTTCTGTATATGGTCCGCTCCAAGAAGTCATATTTTTTAAGTTTATGTCTAATTAATTGGATTTTAAGCTAGCGTAACACATACTTAACTTTATCCACCTTACCCAGTGTCACTTTCATGGTGTAGGAGTTCTAGTTTAAAATTTTCATTATAATACTAGTATATTCTTTAACGGTAACCGCGTATAATAGACCCCATTTTGATTCGGACGTGGCAGATTATTTCCTATATAAATACAATCCCCATATTTCGCCCTACATAACTAACTTATATTTGTAATTTAATTGTAATGTTATCTGATGTTTTTTTTAATAATCATTATTTTTACTTAGTAGAACTTTAATGTTCTTTTAATGTAACAAATATGTTTTCACAAGTAGCTTATGTCATTCGTAGGTCTAATCTGTGTCAGAATTATATAAGCAGTTTAGGTATGAACTCTTAACATACAGATTCACAGCGACAATTTCGGAATGCTGTTCTAAAGAGAAGAAGCAACGAGAAAAGCTTTAGTTTAGTTTTCCATTTACTGTTATTAAAATGAGTTATCATAGATAAACGACAGCAAAATGTAGTTGCAGAAACAGAAACATATGCACATGAAAAAGGCTCATACTTTTAATTAACTTTGTTTGACAAAATACATTGAGGTTGTGAAATGCCTTATCGGCCGTGGCGGTGGTGTGTGCACATGATAAGGATATCATGGTTCCTATGCGACACCATAATGAATGTGCTTTGAGTTCGCAAGTTGATTTTTTTGTGTTTAGTTCACACAAATTCGAGTGGGTGTTGAGGCACCAGCGAGATATAGCAACAAATAAAAAGTAATTTATTCCCACTCAGAAAATAACTTTTGCTGTCAAGAAGGTCGGAGTAGGCGGATGATATTTTCTTAAGAAGCCCCTGCACTAGCTATAACAAGAATCGCAGTAGCAGATTACAAACATGAAATTCACGAGCACAAATACACCTAGACTGAGTGCAAGTGCCTCTGGTTTACACAAAAGCACTTGTCCGACCTCGGAATCGAACTGGCGATTCGTGATTCAAAGGCGCCACTATTAGCCGCTAGACCAACAATATATACAATAATCCTTTTTTTTTAATCATCGACACCAATGAAATACACTCAATCCAAATAGGTTTATCGGTTCAAGAGCGATGACCCGCCAGACAGACGTGAAACTTATAGCAGTCCTCTTTGGCGGGCGTTAAAAGATGTGTAAGTTTTATCCGACTGCTAACAAATGAGTCTGCGATGTCAAGAGTAATTGAGTCGAACGAGATAAGGACTATTGACAAATTGGTTTAACAAAGCAATTAAGAACACATTAAGTTATCGCCGATGGACCTGTCTTAGTTCTACTTAATGCTATCTGAACACTTTATAGGTTCAGTGGTAAAGTTCCGATACGAGTAGGCATAGTTTTACTGGTGAAGTGGACTTCAGCTCAAAAAAGCAGCATATGGTGACGGTTTTAGAATACACTAAGTCACCAACACATTGCCTCAAGAGGAGATCTTAAAACAAACGCTGTGTCTGAGGCCGCTGTGGCACTCTGGAATTTCCTACACTTGCCGCTAGGTTATCGGCATTTTGCTGTCTTACGACACCCTCAGGAAGGAATGGGGTGATCGCACTATGTATTCTAAATCACCACACGCACAGCTTCGCCATAGGGGAGTTGCCTGAGGCAGAGTCCGCTGTGTGCATCAGTTTTTGTGCAAAAAGTATATTACACAAAGCAGGCAAGTAATACGCCACAAACACACCTGTCCTGCCTAGTCGCCATTACCTCCGCATTAAGTCCTTATATAAAAAATTGTTTCTAGAAGACACACTTTATCAGTGTTTCTTCTAGAAACAGAGACACTTTATCAGTTCTTCTCGAAACCCTCCCCTACCCTCAGGTATAGAGTCGCCGCAGGGCATAGAAGTTTACTGACGCCATTTTTTAGGGGTCGACGAGTTTTGCACAGCGCGGAAAGTTACGTCACCCGTGAGGTCGAGAAAGGTCGACTTACGTCAACAATCCATCATAATAATATTGTATTAAACATAATTTACTGGCTGTCATGTCGCAATAGTTTACTGACTGCACTCAATTCCCATTTAATAGTTAACTGTGTTTTCCAACCGTCTTCGAAAAGTATACGATAGGATTTAAAATTACTACTAAACTGGACTGATATAAAATAGATGAATTCTGAAAGGAGGTGAAAGGTTTTTTAACTACAACTCAGGCCATAAAAGATGACCCCCTGCTAAATCGGACCTCCTCCAGTTACGTGAAGGGTGATTGGCCTACTGTGCCAAGCTGGCCAGACCGGCTGTCACAGGGTTTTATATCAAGTTTTCCTTCTCTTGCGCCTAGGTTATCGGCCTCGTCATGTTCTTTTCTCGGCTTTTATGATACCCTTAGTTTGAAATGGGATGGTAAACTATGTATTCTGCCATAAGAAAATATCGGCTCTTACCAAGCAGGCAAGGTTATCTGCCTTATTATTTACTTTGGTCGGTTCTTACGACACCCTCAGGATGGAATGGGGTGGAGACCCTGCGTATTCTAAATCCGTCACCACACGGAATGTCCTGATGTAGCTCTACTGAACATACTTAGACACAAGAACACAACCTAGGACCCAAGCCTAATAATTCAATAGACTAAAATTCGACAATCACCGTACCTTAAATTCTCAATTTTTACAGTTTTGTTAACTAACCAAATAATCCTATGGTGTATGTTCGACAAATTTAGAATACATAGTGTCACTACCCCATTCCACCCTAAGTGTATCGTAAGAGCCGACAAAAGAAAATGACATGTCTAATAACCGCAAGCCGCAAGAGAACGAAAGCTTGATAAGATCCACCCGTCTGTCTAGCGTGGCACAGTAGGCTAATTACCCTCCATGTACTTTGAGAGGAGACCCGACTCAGCAGTGGGCTTCGGCTCATTTACGGGCTGGGAAGTAGTTGTAGGCTACACTGCAATTGTCTGTCCAATAAAAAATATCGCCCTAGTCATTAAGAAAGAGGCGAGGATATTAATGCGCAATATGCTAGTGTTCTCATACATTACTGCATACCGCAATAATTTCTTCACCCATACCTTCTAGTGGCAACCTCATTTGCTTGTGCTAGTCTGACGGTAATCAGGTAAAACATTCGCTAGATAGTTGAGCGACTTACTAATTACTAAGATTAAACGGGATGTCGAAAGTGGGCAACATAGCGTCATATTGGGGCAGTTCTTAATGCTTTGATGAATCATCCCAGAGTTACTGTTAGATACTCGGTGAAGCCAATTTCTTCCTCTTCCTCCAGCAGCAGTTTAACCTGATTCGGTTAACTACCAGTATATACACGGAAATATTGCGCAGTCTAGTGGGACGACCGGTAATTATTTGGTTACATCAGCTGTTTGTTTTCACGCTACTGACTACCATAGATGGTGCAGGTACCAGCACGGAACAGGTTAGCTGCTACAAATTATGCCCACCCATAAAACCTCCAGCAAATCCAGGTGTTGCAAATCGATTCCGATATCTTCGAACCTCTCGGGGAGATTCAATGCAAGATTCGCAACCAGAGCAAAGAGTTCTTAATCGAAATATTTCGCTGCAGAAACTGTTCGCATTTCTTTAACCAAACATGGTTCTTCTATTTTATCGTTATCGGCTGCGCAAGCGCCATATGGGCGTGACGTTTGAAAAAAATACTACCATTCCTTTATCATTTCATCAACAAATATGTACCTACTTTAGCCGCAAAATTAATTTGACTATGAATTTAGTACTGTTTTTTTCGCTGGGGATATGTCTAATGCATCCCGCTCATCCTCGGGGGTGAGGTTTGCGGTTATGTGAGACAAACATACCGGAGCTAAGCACAGGTGGTGTTACTTGGTCCTGCGTATAAGTTACTTGGCGATTTTTGTCTGTAGCGTAGCATTCCAAACCGGTCGGTAGTTTCAGTATCGATGTAAGGGTCGTGGGACACCTAAAAAGAGATCTATCCATCTAATAGATCGTGTCAAACATGCGTATGAAATGTCTGAATGTAGATATGACGGCCTGGAAGTCCGCCCGGCATTTGTGACTGAGTTGGTATGGCCCCAATGGTGCTTGCAGGTACGCAAGCCCCCTCACCACGGCTAGGTAATAGCATATTCAAAGGGGAATTTTGAGGGACCCTGACTCCATTACTTAACAAGTAAGTGAATATAAACGACATTCTAAGATCATTCTTACAATGAGACTCATGACAGAGCCACTTTAGATAAGAATGCCTTACTGGTATAATGTAACTGGTATAATATTTTCATTAACATCGGTATACAGAATACAGCATTTTATATGTAAAGATCTCCTAAACATTATTAAGTCATTAGTTAAATACAACGGTCATGATTAAATGCCAGAGATAATAAATAAGTGCTATTTAATTGACCATTAGTAAAACACGTAAGCGATAGTACCGTGAATTCTTGCCTATTAATTATAGATGTAGTAGCATTTTCTTCATTTTTCTCGTAGGTATCATCGCAGTGCTATAACTGCTGAGCCCAGTGATGTGTTAAGAATTTTGCACTACGAGTATGGTGTCAGCGGCTATGTAAGCTCCAAGGTCCCTAACTTGGTAATTCAATAGCGGTAAAATCGCCAATCAACATGTGATTGTCGATTTTGACAGTTTTGGTCATAGCTAATTAGTAATTAATAGTTAATTATAATGCACGGCGCAGATTGTACTAAAATCCATGACGTTGATGGCACCACGAAGTCACCGAGTATCGCCAATATAGCCATGACATGGCATGGCATGACAGTCCTCTGAATTCGTCACCGCTCGGCTAGATGCACTTACTCGAAGTAAATATAGCTCAGATTTATAACAAAAAATATGTATTCGAAAAAGTGATCTAGAAAGCTTCATAGAATTGTAATCTAAATAAAAAGTACAAGCAAGTCACGACTTAACCCATTCAGCGTTCGACCCACATTATAGCGTTATCGTCTGATTATCCTCGCCTAGTGACATAGGGCAGTACTAACGGGTTGAATGGAATGACCAAATAAATAATATATCGCTTTACAATTCACGACACGATGTTTTTAAATAAGGCCGAATAATTGAAGTGGATTTTAGGCAACATGTTATAGCATCAGTTTGAAACCTAGTATAACCTCTCAGCTTTTATTTACATTCTCCAATTCGTTGCTTTCTTCCTCCATCGCTTTATGAGGAAAGTTATTATTGACCGTTAAAAATCGTTCGGGTGAAGGCGAATTTAGAATACACAATGTCACTGCGACTGAAGTATCGTAAGAGTCAGAACACCTAGCCGTAAGAGACGGAAACTTGATACAAACCCTGTGCCAACCCGTCTTGCCAGCGTGGCACAGTAGGCTAATTTCCCTGCATGAATCTGGAGGAAGCTCGACTCAGTAGTAAGTTAATTAAAGGCTGAAACGATGACATAAAAAAATAGAAAAATATCCTCGCTTTTCATCGATCAATATTCATCGAGCCACTACCTATTCTCTAATGTAAATGTAGACCCGATTCTGTCGTCTAAACATCACAATATCGTACTCGTATCGTTGCCGTCACGACACTTGTTAAAGCCAATTGTAAGGTACCGTTACAAGTAACTAGCCGCCTCTGGTTCGTGTTTATCGTTAACAAAGTGTAAATATTTGAGCGAAGTACGTGGTGTGGGTGCATCAACCTGGATTGAGTACAAAACCTTGATGGGAATGAGATTTCTTTATGCTGTGTAACGATCGGAAGAGAGCAACTGAAGACAGCAATGCAGGCGGCTGCGTAAAAATGGCATCAAAAACTGCATCATTTACGTAGGTCACACTATAAGTTTAACTTAAAAATTTCGTGTGGTAACGGATTAAGAATACATAGTGTCACCACCCTATCCAATCCTGAGGGTGTCATAAGAGCCGACCAAAGGAAATGATAACGATAGTATAGACGACGAGGCGCTGGGACCTTGGCAGTTTTAGGATAATAAAGCATGGAAAACTATTACCGGCTTGATCGCCCGTGTATTCAAGTTCACATAATATTAAAATAAAAACATAAAATACGACATTTTCTTCAGACTATAATAATAGAACACCATATTTGAACATATGACAGCTTTTCTTTACCTGCTTACATAATAAAAAAAGAAAACTAAAAATAGGTTTTATTTAAACATATAAAATACCGGCTATGGCCGCTCACCATCGCCAACAGATAGGAAAACTAGATACAAAACTGGGTTAGCACACTGCTTGGACTATGCACTATGTAACTGGAGGAAGCCCGACTTAGCAGTGGGTCATAAATGGGATGAGTAGTAATAGTGGTAGATATCAGAGCAGGGTCTAGTGGTTAGATGTGCCGATTTTGGATCAACCCCGGGTTCGATTCCGGGGTTCGATTCCGGGGTCGGGCAAAAGTGTCTTTGTCTAAACCAGAGGCACTGGCTCGGAGTCTGGGTGTCATTTCTATCTATAATATGTATGTAGGTATTTACAAAAAAAATGTATATAAGTAGTTTATCATCCATCTCGTTACTATATCACAAGCATTAAGTTGCTTAGCTTGGGACGAGATGGTGTTGTGTGAAATGTCCAAGGATATTTATTTATTTATTTAATGGACACAGTTGCATAATAGTTTTCTTTCGACGTCCATAAGATGGTATGCGTAACTTACATTCGTGTATTCCCAACGTACAAAAAGCTTGGTTTATCAAGACAGTTGATGAATTTCCATAAATTCCATATGAACATTACATCGTCAATTATCATGGCTCCGTTAACTGTCTGGTAAATTGACGTAACTGTCTTTTGCGCAATTTTCGTTGAAATCTCTTTCCATTAATTTTCGAGTTTCATTGAAAGAACCTAAAGAAAATAATGCGTATTTGTTCTTCGGAATGTTGGTTTTCAGATATGATGTAACTAATTGGTACCCGCTCTTACAAGATGATAATACGGGATGTAATAATGACAATTGTAATGAAATTTTTGTGGCACACTAAGAAAAGTATTTTAATACATTTTACATCATAATTAGTAGTCTGAAAAATCAATAGTCTACGAAAATTAGTACGAATTTGATTCCGCTTATATTAGAAAAGTATAGAGTACAATTTTCCTTTCTCCCCTATTTCAATATTTCATGGGGGTCCGCAACGGTCTAACCTAACCTGATCTGGGTAACTACCAATATTTACACGAAGCAAATACCGTTTGCCCTCCCTCAACTAGTGGGACCGGTCATATGGTCAGGACTTGGGAACTGCCATATATGGTAGAATGCCAGGCAGGATCGACCGCTTTACGTTCCCTCCGAAGCCCGGAGGAGGTCAGGTATTTTTTTTTAAACAGACCCCTTGCTCTATCTATTACCTGTATCGCGGGGACAGTTTACAAACATGTAATTCACGAACACAAATGACACCCACCCAGAGCCTTTGGTTTAGAAAAAGACACTTGCCCGACCCCGAAATCTAACCCGGTACCTGTTGATCCAAAGGCGGCACATCCAACCCTAGGCCAACGAGTATTACACACAAATTATGACCTGATAGACATCTGTCCGACATTCAGCTGAGCAAGAAGTAGAAAACCCTGCAGATCGATTGCACAATGCACTGTCTGCTAGAATACGATCTCCTCTATCATCATTATCATCGTCAGGATGAGCTCACTGCTGGACATAGTCCTCTTTAGCTAGTAGAAAATGTCCAAGTATAGTAATAACTCTTAACATCTCACTAGAATGTCACAGGTTTCACTATTCGCGTGTTACCGGCACCTAGCAGTTATAAAGTTTTGTAACTATGTGGGCGGAACGCGCAACTATCGTTAATTTCTATTATTTTAAAAGTAAAGACTAAAGACAGACATTGCATTATGCGGAGAGCTTACATGTTTAGGATGTAGTAGCTGTAAAGATACATAATTACATAATGCAAATTGTTTCAATCTGGTGCCAGATATAGAAATGACACAGTGTCAGCCCCCCATTTCATTCTGACGATGTCGTAAAAGCCGATAAAAGGAAATTGTCTATAACCTAGTTGGAAAACATAGTTGGAAAACATAGACACAATAGGCTAATTACCCTTTATAGACTGGAGGCTCGAAGTGTTAGAAGATAGCCTTTTTTAATACATATTATGAAACTATGAATGTTACTTAATGTGAATTAAAAAAGAGTTTCCTAATGTAATAATGCAAATATACACTTTTAATTTATGTTATAAATACACTTATTTCTATAAATTTATGTCAGACACCAAAGATACCAAAATATCTCAAAACATAAAAGTTATTAATTAATTGTATCTTTTTGTAAAACGATTATTAGCTTCATTAAGATGGTAATATTTTCCTATTCTTCATCCTAACGATAACACTCATTATATAATGCTTATTAAACATGGCCTTATCAAATACTTAAGTCTTGACTTCCTAATAATGACATAATTAAATATGAAATAAAAGTATGTTAAATACTCGCCCGATAAAACTAATCTTCAAGGCAAATCTGAGTATAATCAAACATTCATGCAATTACAGGTTTCTGCATAATTATATTGTAGATAATGTATCAGATCTAGACCTAATTTCTATCATACAAATTAAAATATTTGGAAGTGACTAAACAAAAACTCATTTCTTCGTATCCAGTCTTATACAGGATGTAAAGAAAATGCTATAGCCATCCGAAGTGAGGGGATAGAGAACCGAAAGGACCCGTTCTTTTTACTATTCTTCTATTTTGAAGTTTAGGGGTCTCATTGTCTTTTGCTTGTTTCATCGGAATTAAAACGTGTTTCGTAAATATTATCCTACTAGCGTAGTAATGTATGTTCCCTGCTATAATGTATGTTCCCTGCTGTAATGTATGTTCCCTGCTGTAATGTATGTTCCCTGCTGTAATGTATGCCTAGCTATGTCTGTTTCGTCACCAGGTAGTGGCGCTGGTTCAGGAAGTCGAGGAACGCTGGTGATTTTAGTGGGTAGGTCGGGGCGCTAATTATTTTCTTTTTACGCTCTGGAGTCTTACGTAACCCAAAGATGATTCAACGGCAGGAATCAGAAAGAAAGAAAGAAATCCAACGTAAAAAGCAGCAATAAAAAGAAACTTCCGTGGAACCTAGGCAAATTCTTGATCAAAATGAAAGTGGCCTAATTCAACATCATACTCATACTACTAAGTCGATCCTCTTCCAATTAAATAGAATGCTTTGGTTTTTAGTTTTCCGTCACATTCGGCTAGGTTTTCTTTCCTATTTTTTCCTTAGGTCATTTCCTTAGGGTGGTGACACAATGTATTATAAACTAGCGACCCGATATTCGCACGGGTGCAATTATGCATGTTTTATACATTTAAACATTCCTCTTGAATCACTCTATCTATTAAAAAAGTTTTAAAGATTTATGCATACATAGGGACGGACAGACGACAGCGACTTTGTTTTATACTATGTGTAGTGATTTGTCACCACATGGACGGACTCAACATTGAGTTATTTGTGGCATGAGAAGAAGAAGGTAATGGTAATACGCAGAACCAGTATCGTTTCCAAATCAAATCTTCACTGGTGTTATAATTACGTTACTGTAGCGAACAAACAATAAAATTGATTCGTAGGTACTCTATATAGTGCCGGCGCGCGGGGCGGCGCGGGCGCGCTCACACGCGCCTGATGCCGCCCTAGCCGAGGCTGCGGACGGTTGGGTCGGGGATAGCCCACCGTCCGCCGGTACAGCCTACCGCGAAGGTGTGACGTCCAAGTGCGCGGGACGTCGCACGGGAGAGGGTGCCCGAAGGGGCTGCCGCCTGCGGACCACGATAGCAACGTACGCGGTACCCGTGGTCCGCGCGTGAGGGCGGGTGTCGGCGCACGGCGGGTTATTTTAGTGGGTGAGGGCCCCACACTACCCCGTAGTCTCCCCGGACGCGGGATGTGCGGTCAGGCATTTTTTTCCGCCAAACCAAAAAAAAAAAGGTTCTCTATATAGTAGCAACATGAAATAATTACAACCGCTTTCAAGGGCGAGCGGTCATTATAAAATCTAACAGAGTTCGTGTCACGCTACAATCACAGTATATACCGAGCCAGCAAAACAACTGTGGAATAATCATCAAAACGTCTGCTTACAAACGTTACGTAGTTGAAGATACAAGAGAAATTAAAGTGCTACTGTGTACACCTGAAAAATACTTCTGGGAAAATACCACAATATCTGGTGTTTAATATTATTTTAAAATACTGGCCATTAAAATTAATTTATATTAACTTTCTTAATATCTCTTTCTGTAGATAATTCTAGAATATAGGTATAATATTTAATAAACACTAACCCTTGATAAAATAGTTTTAATATTGGAGGACCTTCTTTCAAGAGGTATTGGCAAGTCTACTAGCTGAAAGCTGGGAATAATGTTGTAAACATTTTTAATAACACGTTACTAAAATTACTCGATCTACTGTTTAGTAACTTCCACTATGGTTGTAGTGTTAGAAAGGTGACGCCATGCTCTTATATTAGTTTAGTTTCGTGAAAATGAAAACAATTCACAGTTCATTCACTCACTCCCGTAATTTTAATTAGCTAATAGTTTCTCCAGCTGTTGGAAAATATAACCCCAATACAGAGAAACCATTTCTATAACGTTTGAAAAGTAGATCAACAAGTAAATAACCAAAATTGATAACTTTAATTTGTTGATGAAATAGGATTTCAATCCTTGCAAATTGTGCTAAATGACGTTAACGTTTTTTGAACCCTAACGTTTTAAAACCTTTTTACATATTTATGAATAACACGCTCTACTTAACTATTCAGCCCACTGCTGAGTCGGACCTCCTCCAATTACATGGAGCGTAGTTAGCCTCTACGCCACGCTGGTCAGACGGGTTGGTACGGGGTTTCATGTCCAGTTTTCCTTCTCTTGCGGCTAGTTTTTCGGCCGCGTCAATTTCTTTTATTCGTCTTATACGATACCCTCAGGATGGAATGGGGTAGTATTACTATGTATTCTAAATCCGTCATCACATCCGTGATGACAATAACAGAAATGTGAAACTTATAATACCTTTCTTTTTGCTGTACATATAAAAATAGGAATAGATTAACGAAATTGAAACACTGTCAAAATGCCAATAAATCAAATTCAACTAAACGCCTTCTAAGCCTACATATTCGTCGGCTCATTTCGTAAGCAACTATGAGACCAGTCTTCCTACGCCACGAGAATTGGGTGGACCGGATATCTTTGTATGCTTTGTATGGGAGCCAACTGCGATATTGACTTAATTAGCTCTGTACCAGTCATCGGTGCTTCTCTAAGCCGTAGGCTAAGAAAACTAAGTTATAGACATAAACAAATTTAAGAATTTTTCATAGACTT
Organism: Clostera curtula; assembly: GCA_905475355.2. Classification (NCBI taxonomy): domain Eukaryota; kingdom Metazoa; phylum Arthropoda; class Insecta; order Lepidoptera; family Notodontidae; genus Clostera; species Clostera curtula. The sequence continues at coordinate 16,484,080 of FR997802.1, forward strand.
TTCATAGAAAATTAAAAAAGGAGATCCCTGTTTGGCAACAGGGCATCATATTGCTATACAGGTATGTGTAACAATTTTAATTTTAAATGGTAAATTTTATGATATTGTTTGACTTGTCAAAAGAGCTCTAACGAGCCAACTTGATTAAATGAGTTTTGATTTGAACAGCATTCTTGCTAACCCAACATCGGGAGAAGCGAAACTATTATAAGATAATTAGCTATGATGAATTGTAACAACAAATTAATACTTATGAGGCGAAAGGATCGCTTAGCGGCCAAAACTCCAAACTAAATTTAAAAAAAAAAACCTATGTACTGCTATTTTAATCTTAACTCGTGCTCATTATAACAAACAAAGTAATGTTTTCTTGACGGTTCTATTCTAATCATGTTCTTTTATTTTAAGTCACTGCAGTGTCTGAAACATTGGGAAAAAAACAAAATAACACGATAAGAACCGACAAGAAACAATTTCCCGCAATGTGAAAAGATCTGAAATAACGAGTGGTTTGAAAATTATCTATCTGAACGAATATTACTTCACTGCTTTTTGTTTAATGGCTTGCCATTTTACAATAACATAACTCCGCCAATGTCACGATGTAATGTAAATGCAGGGGAACGGAAAATACAAATCTAATTAATTTTGATGGTTTAATCTACGATTAAAAATTTTACAAATAAATTAAATTCATATTAGTTAAAAAAAATATTACTGTAACCTGTACCAGCTCCTTTCATTACGCATAAATAAAAGGAAAATTTTTCTTTTTGTTTTACACATCACGTTCATACTATATTTCATCAGAAGATCTGATTATGACGTAAGTGTTCATAACTAAAATGATTTTTTATATCTGGCGATTCCGGAACAAAATTGAATGAGAACATAATCACAATTCTTATCTCGGACAATTGTGATCATAAGAACAATAGGTTTTAAAACTAAAAGCCGATTAAAGCAGCCATTTCTGAAGATACGTATCTTTAGTGGAATGTCTCTTGAGATTTTCTAGTCTAAATTGGGTCATTTAGTTGAGACAAAGGCGCTTGCTGTTGAACAGCGAACGGCTGATTTAGTTAAAGATGGCGAAGTCATAACTCGGTGCGATTTATTTTGACTGTTCGGTCTGGACTTTGAGTAAGGAGAGCTTTATAGTATTCAATTTAATAAGTTTAGAGTCAGGCAAGTGCCTCTGTTTTAAACGAAGGAGTTGGCCGACCCAGGTATCGAATCTGGGATTCACGATCCAAACAAGAACACAAATTCTACACCAACAAGGCAAATACATAGATAGATTTTGTACAGCAACATTTGTGTTCCGTTGAGTGACGGATTGAGAATACATATTATCACCAACTCATACGATCTTTAGGGTGTCGTAAAAAGCCGACTAAAAGAATGCAAGTGGCAGATCACCTAGCCCCAAGAGAAGGAAAACTTGAGACAAACCCTGTGCCAATCCGTCTTGCCAGCGTGGCGCAGTAGGCTAATTTCCCTCCCTGAATTTGGAGGAGGCCCGACTCAGTAGTGGGTTACTCATGGGCTGAAACACGAAACACAAACGGACAAACGGAGCGACGGAAACATAAATTTGCACATTGCATAATTCGACCAGGAGCAAAACATGGAACTACATTAAGCTGACGATATTAGTTTGCTCAATCTACTCACAAAGATTCATTGCCCTTCTAAATAAAAGGGTTTGATTTGACTGTGTTCTATCGTGGATTCCTCCTGAAATCCTACTGATGCAAACTATTGGTTTGCCCCGAAATCTCACTGATCACCCGAGCGTGTTCGCTCTAAATGCCCTTATTACGGCGTCTCTAGTGTCACGCGTAACAAATGGGGAAATATTTGCACTGCCATATAGCCAAGATGTAGGTAGGTAGGTACTTGTTTGTTCTTGTCCGTCAATCCATGGAGTCTTTAACACCAATACCGGTCCTGGCAAGGTTGTCCCGTTTTTTAGAGGTCACAAAAAGGTTCAGTTCAGAAAACCGACCTAACTAACAACAGAAAATATGGATAAACAGTAACACAACTTGATGCTCGCACGAATTTAAGACTAAAAGACGAAATATTATTTTAAGGAAATCACGGACGTAAATGACGCCTAGTATCTGCGCAAGTATCTTCTAAGGAATACATTTGGCCGACCCCGCCATCACACCTAGGCTATCAAGGTGTCTAAGGGCCCCCGCGCATTTAGGCGGCCAGTCGCGCTGCCTGGCCGCATAATGCGCGGATTGGTCGCGGCGGCCAATAGGCCGCGTATGTGACGCGATGTTTTTCGTTGGCCGCGTAATGCGCGCAGCTATATACATCGTAGAAGAATTAGTTGGCCGCAGTGACTTGGCCATACATGGGAAAATACATAAACATTCTGAAGAACATATATGTTAACTGCACTAGTAAGGTAAAACTAGAAACAAGAGGAGACCCTATCAAGATCGAAAGAGGAGTGAGACAAGGAGACCCCATCTCACCAAAACTCTTCATAGCTGTTTTAGAAACTATCTTTAGGAAGCTGGACTGGGCTCACAAAGGTATTAAAATAGGCACAAGATACCTTAACCATCTAAGGTTCGCAGACGATATTGTCATACTGGCCGAAACACCACACACTCTAGAGGAAATGATATGTTCATTAGCCACAGAAAGCTCAAAGGTAGGTCTGGAAATAAATACAAACAAGACTGGAGTAATGACTAATAGCCAATATGGGTCAAGGGAAATCGCATAGAATACGTAAAAACTTACAAATACCTAGGAAAACAAGTGACATTCAGCAAAACAAATAACGAAGAGGAAATACAAAGAAGAGTAAACATCACATGGCAAAAATATTGGTCACTAAAAGAAATCTTAAAAGGCCACTACTCTTTGAATCTCAAGAAAGTAGTAATGGACACTTGTATACTACCCTGTCTATTGTATGGCTGCCAAACATGGGTTCACACTGATAGAACCAAGCAGAAAATTACAACCACCCAGAGGGCAATGGAGAGGAGCATGCTAGGAATAAGGAAAATTCACAAGGTTCGAAGTACAAAAATTAGGAAAAAGACTATGCTGACAGATGCTCTGACACAAGCACTAGCACTAAAGTGGCGTTGGGCAGGACATATCGCAAGACTCACTGACAACAGATGGACGAAACAAGTCACTAACTGGAAAGGACCACCAGGGAAAAGAAAGATTGGAAGACCATACAAACGATGGGCAGACGACATAGCCCAGACTGCTGGCAAAAACTGGATGACCCTTGCCAAAGATAGGGAGAATTGGAAGAGGATGGAGGAGGCCTTTACCCGATATGGGACTATATCTCCGTAAGATACCTAAACAAATAGCACTACTAACTTAATTAAGGCAAACACTAACACAATTAGTACTTAATGTAAAATTCTAAATATTGTGAGATAAGAAATAAAAAGGATTATTATTATTATTTATTATTATAGTGACTTGGCCGCGCGGCCTGGCCGCATAATGCGCGGAGGCCCTTACTCTTACAACGTCGCAAATCGGCGCAATTTTGTTTTAATTTTGTTGTAGAACGTTTGTATTTGTTTTGCTGATCATTTCAATGGCCAGTAAACGTTTCCACAAAAGCTAAGTTAACCTACTGTTTATTTTTACCATGCACTTTACTAATAAGCTCGCTTACGTCATTTGTCCGACAATCGTACACATTAAGCAATTACTTTTTTGTCATTTTATTATTCATAAACGCGACAAAAAAATATCGTTTTGCGATTGAGTTTGTAACAAACAAATTGAAACGTGTATTTACTGCGGTAGGTTTATCAATGATTGTAGTGTGTGTGGGAGTCGTTTAAGCTCTCCATCGATGTGTTTGTTTGGATATTAGTTTAAACTTGATTACTTCGGTTGTACATAAAAAAAGATAAGCTGGCTCTTGCCATCATTCCTACATATGTAAATCTATAAAAAAATTACGCAGATAATAATTAGTGATGTTTGGCCCTTTGCTGCTATTGCGCGAGTTTGCTCCCACAAATCTGTCTTATCCCGGCCTTAATCTAAAAATAAGGATCTAAAAAGAGTAACTAGTACTAATAGTTTCTTGCCAGCTCTTCTCAGTACAGCTGGCTTCATACCCTTGGTAAATAGCAAATTTTCAATTTTATTTTATTCTTTGACTCGATAAAAGATCTCTATGAGCCAACTTGACTACGTGATACTCACGAGTTTTGTGAACTCACTACAGAGATGAGCATATGTTCGGAAAACACACGAGGATAGCCGCCGGAAGAAGCTAGTTTACAACGCGTAGTAGAATAAAAATATGTTTATAGTCTGCAACAAAATCCCTAAAGAAAAAACCGAAAGTGCTAATAGTATAGATACTCTTTGCAAAGAAATGATAAGTTTTTTTCATAAAATATTTGTTCCCAGCTAGCAACGAAAGCGCTATAACTATTGAAATAAACGCAACTAGGATTACTTAGCTCGTAGGATAATGATTGCTAGTTGGTTGTTCCCATGTTTTGTGATAAAAATCTTGTTTATAAAAACATACATATCTCCCTCATACATAAAGATATGTATACAAAACTGCTTCTATTGATTACCTTTATGCCTCGCCTGGCAACAGGGTTTTTATTACACACTGTATTTAATACGTATAAAGGTACATTAGTACTGGAGTTCAAACCAATGGTAACCACTGCATCAAGCTGCGCCTAGATCTCCCAGCGGTATATTCAACGTGATTACTGGGTCAGCACTTTCTACTGAGACTGGTTACTTGATTCAATATCATTGAACGGCTTCTGCCACTCAATGGATTCTTTTGTTATAGCCGTTATAGGGAACGTTTTTCGTCGATGTAATTTGTATGCAATAGTCGTGATAAACCTGTTTTATTAATTAATGAGAAATAATTTCCCAAATGTCCATGTGGTGGGTGGTGGGATTGAGAATACATAGAATCTCCACCCCATTATGCCGCATACCGCATAATGATATGGCGATGGATCATTGGCAAGGGTGTATTAAGGAAGTATATTTGGCACATGACAGGTAAAGGTAGACTCAAATACCAAGTATGAGTATGGCATAGTGCATATTTCAAGTAAGACAGTAATAAGGATGTACAGTGAATCTCGTTTCCACATAATGTTACGAGAGCACATGCTTTGCTTTTTTTTTTTAAAAAGAACTCAGTGTCTTTATATATCGTTTCACCGCAATACATCCTGTGTTAGAACCAAGGAACGATATATTTAGCATCATATATTGGAACTAGCCAGTTAGCCACACATTGTTTTTTGAAACGAAATGCACTAGCTTTGACCTGTACCGCAGGGCAATTTACAAACATGTACCTAATTCACAAATAACACCCAGCCAGACTCAGCGCGCAAGTGCCTCTGGTTTACGCAAAGACCCGTGGTTCAAAGTCGGCACATCCAACCGCTAGACCAACAAGGCAGTCTCTTTTTGTTCCCAGCGTTAAGAGTACATACAGTGAAAACTCATTTCTTATACGTGCGAGTAGACTTTGCAATCAACTGTCCTATGAATACGATCTAGATTTATTTAACACTAGTGTTTCCAAGCTTAAACATGCGTTAACGAAAGCTTACTTTTTACAAAATCACTTTGTGCTGATCGACCCTTTCCCTGTATTTAATGAACGCATATTATATCAGTGGAAACTTATAAATGGCCAACATTATTTTAATTATAAGTTATACTCGTATACGTACTAGCTGCAAGATCACCGAATAGTAAAAAAAATAAATATATAAATAGACAGAACAACAAAACTCTTGATAATTTTGAAAAAGTAAACATTCAATTCTTTTGATCATAAAATAGTACCCGTTTGCGTCTCATTCATAGTAACAGTGTGAGTCTTCCATCCTGGGAGTTTGTTTGAAGTGGGCCTACTGATGTCATATTTTGCCACGGGTCAGTAATTAAGTTACTAAGGTAACTAAGCAACTCGATACGACTGTCATGCTAATACGATGCCAACGAACTGTAGGGATAGAGTTACACGGGTATTGGCTGTCGGAACGTGAGAATTGGAGACCTGTTGGGGGAAATCGACAGATCCGGCTAACTGATTATAGTTTTAGGGACCAGCGGTAGATATTGAATCTAAGGCTTAAGTATATCGATGATGTATAAGATGTAATCGTTATACACGAGAATTTGTCACCACAATGTCGCCAACCGATTTCATTTTGACGGTGTCCGAAGAGGCTAAAGAAATTATTACTTTTGTATTTTTCTTTCCACAATAAATATTGTCTATGTCTATCTCTAAATGCAACAGACTGGCAACCTGATCCCAAGTGCAGGAACACATGATACCATCCAGTGCCAAAACCGTCTGTTCCTCCCTGAACATTGAGGTGGCTCGTCTAATCTAATGCCAAATTTATTTTTTGACATTTTTTTTATGATACAGCAAACAAAAATACATACAACCCTAAATGTTCACCCTTTTACGATCATCCCCTATTTTTAATAGCGATATTTCTATGGCACAACAATGTTTGTCAGGTCCACTAGTAGGATACTATTATATATTATAAATCTAATAATATTATATATCGCGTTACAAAACTTAAACAAAGATATCTATTTGCAAAACAGGACCTAGCCCAGTTAAAAATAAACACAGACGAAGTGGCGGGTAACAGTTAGTTTATGTATAAAAACACATTCTACCTACTGTTATTCGTCTAACTAAATAAAAATGATATCTACTCGATTGAGCTGAATAAGTTTACCGCCTTGTATAGGTCTGTTTGTATAGCAATTGTAGGGGGGACTTTGATATCGATTGCAAACGTTTCCGTCGACCTTGAGGCAGTGGGCTATAGTGTTGCCAAGTGACAAGACAAGTACCCGCAACGTAAACATCTAGTTCTATACATATATTTGCTAGACAATGAATAAATGTCTCATAATATCACTACATAGTATAAAACAAAGTCGCTGTCGTCTGTCCGTCCCTATGTATGCTTAAATCTTCCAAACTAAGCAACGGATTTTGAAGCGGTTTTTTTTAATAGATAGAGTGATTCAAGAGGAAGGTTTATATTATGTCAATATTGCACCCGTGCGAAGCCGGGGCGGGTTGCTAGTGATAAATAAGTTGGATATTTTGTGGACACAACAAAAGCCGATCAGAAGCAGTTCATACATTCAGGAGGAATTATGCCTCATAAAATCCCACCGACAACTCTTATTTGTCAGTGGCTAAAAATATCAATTTTATGAATGTGAAATAAAGACGATTTTGTATATATAGTTTATATTCTCGTATTTTTAACAATCTTTAACATACTGTGCCGATACTGATCATAGTACCTACGTACATTTACATGCGTATTTAAACAGCTGATGTTCCAAGGTATTCGTCGGGTCTTTGACCTCTATGTCGTGCTTTGAATGACATAACATGAAAACTAAAGATCAGCAGATTTGCTTTCTGTAATTATCCATATTTTATTTTCTTATTCTGCTATTAATAAGTTAAATAAAATAAGTTGTCCTTTTCTTAGAAGTTTTCTTATTTAGTGTAGTAATTTTAAGTATTTTTAATGACTTCAATTAATTAAGACGTAGTAAATATGTCCAACAGTGGACTAATGTGGGCTGATGATGATGATGAAATAACCGGTATGGAAAAATATATTTCGATGCTTTATCCAAATTTTATCATTTTCGTGGAAGGTTTGTTATTCTCATAACATATCATTCCTTTTTTTAATATCACTGCATTTATTTATATTAAAACGTAGCTTATATTTTTTATATGAAAATATATGAATTCCGATGCTTTGATTTGATCAATGCTTTGATTTTATCAAGAGTGTGAATCATTGATAGATTTAAGATTGATAGATCTAGCAGTGAGAGAAACAATATTTAAAATTATTTAATGATGTCTTCTGAGGTTCTTAAGAAATAATATCTTATTATTTAAAACTATTTTTTAAAATACTAACGTGGAACAGATCCAGCAGTCCAATTCACATTCAAAACTCATTTAATCAAGTTGGCTCATTAGAGCTCTTTTGACAAACAACAAAATAAATTTAATTTAAAATTTACCATCTACCACCGGTTCGGAATGCAGTTCTACAGAGAAGAGCCGGCAAGAAACAGTAGCTTATTTGTGGGCTTGGAGATATATGAGTATGTGTCGTATCTATTCTATACTTATTTAAAAAAAAAACTGGCACATCCGAGCCTTTGTAAACGTACTCTTCGTATTTCTATCGTGTTGAAGCATTATGGCTCCGGTACTAGTAAGCTTTTAGTCGTTGAGCTAAAATAAAAAAGTCGATTTTTGAGCTACTATTATCTTAAGACGTCTAAACCTACGTTAATGAAATATAGCAAGGGCTTGTGCCTTAAAACATGGTCCAAATACTTATTGATCATCATTGTCCTTTCCAAAAAAACACATTATGTACATTTGACCTCCTGACCTCGGTCCAAGGAGAAGATTAATGGTAGCTGTGTCATGTCCAGCTTCCAGTAATAGTTTCTTATTAGCCTTATTACTGTCAGAGTATGTGGTGAGATATAATGTCAGACGATACTTTCACAATGATATTGCAGCTTGTTTCTGAACGTGGCTCTGCTTGTGAAATTACTAAACATGGGAAGTTTGCGTAAAACCAGTTGGAGTTTTGAGTTGATGTACATATCGTAAAAAATTCTTTTTTTTTGTGGCATGCGATTGTATTTGTCAACATAATATGTAAACGAATCAAACCTCCTAAAACGTCGCTATCGTCGTTATTCGAATTAAAAAACCTTTTTATAACGAGACTAGCTGTACCCTGCGAGCGTTTCTACGCCATTAACTAAAATAATACTACTACTACTATTCAGCCCACAATGACCCACTGCTGAGTCCGGCCTCCTCCAGTTAGATGGAGGGTAATTAGCCAACTGTGTCAGATGGGTTAGCACAGGGTTTCGTTTCAAGTTTTGCTTCAATTGCGGCTAGTTTTCCGGGACTGTCATTTCCTTTTTTTCGGTTCTTACGACTCTGTCGCGTCCTCAGTATAAAACAGGGTGGTGACACAATGTATTTTAAATCCGTCACCATCTCACTTTAGTTTCTAAATACTTTTTTTTTCAACTTTTTTTATACACAGTAATAGCTCTACCTCACCAGATGATAAATAATTTAGTAATCATTAATAGATAAGTGTTATCAACACGTCAGTGTTCGAGTAGCATAGATAAACAAATCGAAGCGCCTGTTTAGCAGTTATCTGCTTTTCATATAATTGCGTAAAGTTTTAATGCGAAGCGATAAATGATTACAGGTTTAATAAAAAGGGAACCAGCTTATACATATAATTGGATAGGTATCTGAGTCTTTTTTTATTAAAACGATACTCCTGCTCGATAACGATAACCTGCATACCGGGGGGCTGTTTACAAACATGTAATTCAGTAACACAAATGACACCCAAACTCGGAGCAAAGTGTCTCTGGTTTACACAACGACTGTCGCCCGACCCGGGGACCTATGAGGGCCGACTTCTATGCCGTATAATAGTGTCGCTATATTTATTTATACAGAGTTGATATAACAGAGGGGCATTAAAATACACTACGTATACTATATGTGATTAGTATGAATTGGAAACGGTACAAAAAAAAATACACGTGATTTTTCATGGGGGTGGAGGGGTAGTCTTAAACCTCACCAAATATCACCAAGGGGGAGGGAGGGGTTAAAAAATGTTAAAAAAACATCACGTGATTAATGGACAGCCCCTAAGGTTAATAAACGATGCGTTAGGCACAAACATCTGTTAGGAAAGATACATCATGTTCAAATGAGGCAAAAATTTAAAAAATCATTTGCGGCTAAACTATTGCTCCAATTTTATTGATTTTTGGTACAGAGCCTGGAAATGATACCTAGTATAGGCAGTTAAAAAAATGCCCCTATGTCGTATCAACCCTGTATACCCGTATTTAAATCTACCTGGGTGATGCCCCTGACTTAGCTAATTTATGATCTAAAGACGGCACTTCCAACCCCTAGACCAACAACTCAGTCAAAGTTAGAATATTGAACAAAATATAACTGTTATTATCTATATAATTTCGAGAAATAAACACTTATTAAGGAAATTTAACTGTTTATCGGTAAGTAAAAGATGTGGACAATGCATATTTTAAAAGAAAGCTGACAATACCGTTTCAGATATTGTAACATAAGATTTTATTGTCTGTTCCTGTTTTATATACCTACAAAATAGACGAAGCTTTTTATCTACCGTGCGAAGCCGGGGCCGGTCACTAGTTAATAATAAAGACGAAAATTTACAGCATATAATCTAGATAGTGCTTCTAACACGATGACATTATTATTTCCAGGCTTAGTTGTTAGATACACATTACCTAATTTGTCGCGATAAAATTGAATCATCCGGATGATTAACAAATTTGGAAGGACGTATGAATTTATTTGTGAGTCAATATTTCCATGAAAATGGTTTTATTTAACATTTCGTTGAGTATGCAGTGGACTTTGCCATTATGCATAAAGAATAGCATTGCTCAGACTTTTTTATCAGCGGAAATCCTCATGATTCCCCCTCCGTTGGCTGCTTAACTAATATGTACATTACAAATATTTAGTTTAAAAATTGTAACATTTATTTATACAAGACCTGCATGCATTAAAAATTGAAATCAATTTATGGGTTATTTTTAGACTAAAATAAATTATATAAATAAAAAATTTAAATATTAATATAAAAAAATAAAAATAAATTTCTGATATTTAGAGTTTGTTGTGCATGTAGCTTCTCTCTAAGTTTCTTCGGGTGATTTGAATCCTGTTCAGTCTATTTATATGACGGTACTAAAAACGAAAGCCCGAACCAGGGCAAGGGTTTAGGGGCCGACTTGACCCTCCCCGCTGTCGGGCACCTTTACCAGTCCATGCTAGTGAATAAAATTCACGAAGTCAATATATTTCAGATGGTCTGCCAATATTAATTCGCGCCTAAGTTGTGATGTAAGTTTTTTGTCGAATCCATCAATCAGAACGGAATCATAAAATAACTTTTTACATATTAATTGATATCTTAATAAAAACTATTTGGTGATCTAAAGGTTTAAAGGTCGCTGACATGTATCTAAACTTATTCCATGTCATTTAGGTAGATACCGGTTTAGCCTGGCTTGGGTAACTACCAATATTTTCAAGTGTTTGTGAGAGAGTGCCGTCTACCCTCCGAGAACTTTAGAGGAATTATATTTGAAAATGTCACCAACTCATTTCATCCTGAGGGTGTCGTACAATGCGTAAAAGGCTGACATTCTAGCCGCAGAAGTAGGATTTTGCTTAATGCCCCGGGTGAGATCAGTCATGTGGACTACGGAACACGCAGCGCAACCTGGCTACCCACTAAAACCCCAGCGTAATCCCCCTCACACCTCTCTTTTCGGGGTCCACAAGAACGCAGTCTACTTAAGCGCCCCGAAGCCTGTGCCAATCCGTCTGGCCAGCGTGACACTGCTCGGTAAATTCAATCCATGGAACTAGAGGTCCATCCATTGTATCTTAATAGAATAGGAATAAATAGTTAAACATAGTATAAAGTCACACGTGTGAGTCGGTTGTTAATCTTTCACGTGCTATAACAATTGTTTTATCGCGATAACCACCGCCACATGCTTATGTAGTGCGCCATTAAAAGAAAAACAGTTAATTTAAAGAAACAAATACTAGAACTGTATAATTTGCATTTTGCTGACATCCTTCCCAATTAGGGTTGCCAGGTGTCCGGATAAAGCCGGACATAGGTAGGCTTTTTGATTGCGTGTCCGGCCAAAATAAACGGTGTCCGGCTCGTCCAGCTTTTGTTAGGCTTTTTATGTTTCGCAAACGAGTGTGCCCGAGCGCAGTCGACGAGATTCGACTGACGGTCGCTCACGCAGGTGAAGTGCCGCCTGTCGCCCGCGGCGGACAATACATGGATGATTTTAAAAGATGTTCCTGAATGGAATCAAGTTTCCGATACTATAAGTATCCTATCACAAAACAACGTCAAAATTGATGATAGCAAATGTTTTGACCAACTGCAAAATCTTAAAAATTTTCTTAACACTAACAAAGATAGCGTTGATTTCAAGAAGCTGTTAGCACATAAGAAATGGGTAGCCTATTTTAAATCGATGATAAGTCAGGATTGCTTTTCAGAATTCCTAACTACTTATTTGTCCGTATTACTTTGCTATCCCAGGACAAAACGCAAACGTTGAAAGAGCTTTTTCCTTGATAGGTCAGCAATGGACGAAAGAACGCAACAGATTACATGTTGACACTGTTGCCATGTTGGTTGTAGAATTTACAAGATATTTTTTGTTTTATTGTTTAACTTGAATAGAAGAAATTTTTATTATTTTTTTAATTGTTAAAAAAGTCTTATTTATGCTTTCATTAGTATTAAAGAAGAATTTAAACATGTTGATAAATGTTTAAGTATCTAGAATTTAATTTTGACTGATGACTATTTGACTGATTAATAATAAAGTACCTACCTAAGACTGTTTAGGCGCAAAGGGATGATCATCCAGCCAGACGAGGTGTGATGTCTGGCTAGGGGTCGCTGCGCCTAACCCCCCCCGATAGTTGTAGTCGGGGAATTCTTAACTTGCGAATTGCTCTTGAAATTTCGCTATCGCGGTGTAGGACTTTTTGGTAATTCTCGCATTTGTAGGCGATATTTCTTGATGCAATTAGTTCAGATTTTTCGGGTAAATTGTGTAAAGTATGTAGCATGCGGTCGCTACATGACTCCCCCCCAAGACTGGAGGTAGATCCTCTTGAATTGCTGCAGTTTGATGAGCTTGCAAGTGCCAGGAGCGCTTGGAGTCTACGGTGAGTCGAGACTGAGCACCTCAACTGTGTAGTGGAGTTCACTGGGTGGTTGAGTGTCGTGCCGCAGAACCAGGTAGCACGGTGAGTCGGCTGTCTGTGGTCCTGATAATGCTGACTTCTTGGCTTGCTAAGTGACTGCTGCTGCTGAGGAGTGTTTGTCTTTACCAGGTTGACCAGGCAGGAGGATGTTGCAGACTCGTTGGATGGTTGGTCTGGAGTCCAATGTCGGGGGTTACCACTTTAAGGATCTTGCGTGTTCAGATCACGTCGGGGTCACCACTTTAGGCGCAAAGGGATGATCATCCAGCCAGACGAGGTGTGATGTCTGGCTAGGGGTCGCTGCGCCTAACCCCCCCGATAGTTGTAGTCGGGGAATTCTTAACTTGCGAATTGCTCTTGAAATTTCGCTATCGCGGTGTAGGACTTTTTGGTAATTCTCGCATTTGTAGGCGATATTTCTTGATGCAATTAGTTCCGATTTTTCGGGTAAATTGTGTAAAGTATGTAGCATGCGGTCGCTACAACTGATTTGGCATTTAATAATAATTAAAAAAGCTTGATTTTACATTAAAAAAAATTGTCGTACCTATTAATACTAAGACAAAATACTCAATAATGTAGGGTGTCCGGCCTTTCTACCCAAATGTCCGGCCAAACTGGCTGGTCTGTCCGGCCATTAGGTTTGGCGACCTGGCAACCCTATTCCCAATTCATTCTTATCTGAGGGCCAGAAGGCTGGTATAGACCACAAAACGAAATCAGCTACACTGTGCTAAATTACCATAACGTATTGGAGTAAGCAATACTTATAAGCGGGTTACGAGTATTTATTATCTGAGCTTATTATGATTATCAAAAATGCGAATAATTTTGTAATTTAAACGTCCATGTTTAAAATACATTTGACGCAACATGTTAGGGATTGTTATCAACCTACTGCTAGACATATTTGGGACGTTAAGCGTGAGTTGATTGCGTGAGTGAGTAAGCCCAGCCCATAAATTACCCCTACTTAGTCGAGCCTCCTATAAATTAATGGAGGGAAATTAGCCTACTGTACCACACTGGCAATACCGGCGAGTGGTCAGCCTCTTGGAATCCTTTATTCGGCTCTTACGACACCCTCAAAATATCGTGGGTCAGTCAGACAGATAGTCAGCGGATAGTCAGGGACCAATATTTCGCAGCCTGTTCGTGAATACATAAAAAACTTAAAGGTTGGCATAAGATACTCTTTTGTATTGTTATCATTAAAAAGTACGTTAACCTTTCTTACTACTTACCCTAAGGTAGACTGGCAGAAAATGCTTAATTCATTAAGCATTTGAGCAGTTTACTCAAGCATACGGCCAGCCTCAGGGTAAGTAGCTACCGTTGCCTATGGAAGTTTGTAACACCAGAGTTCCAGAGGTCCTTCCCGAGGCGGTTAGCTCCAGGTGCTTTGCATAGCTTTTGTTTTCTTTGGAAATCCTCATGGATTCCCGGTTGTTAGGGAATAGCCGGGCTATGTGGGACTCCGGGCGTGGAAAGACGGCAATTAGCGCCCACTTAAATGAACAGCGTCCCTCAGCTACCTACATATTTGGTCGCGGCGGAAAGACTAGTATATGTATAATGAGTTTAAAGTACCAAATGTATAAAAATCCAATTACACTATGGGTCATTACGCGTTACAAAAATCAGAACGTAGGTACCATGTACCAACAATAAATAATAAGACATGTGACCTTACAAGACTACCTACTTTAAATGGCATATTTAAATTATAAGTACATAATGACGTGGTTCATAAACAGATGAATAAATTTACAAGTAATTTTGAAGTGATTCCATCATCATTTTGACATTTGCTTAAAAAAGGTGTTGTGTTTGTTTATGGCAATAAATTAATTGCTAAAAAACTTGCACCCGGCAAACTTTTACCTCGGTTTACCCTCAAAATTATTCTTTCGAAAAATTGCCTGGGTTGGTAACATATATTTTGCATTTTATGTTCCAGGCTACAAGCATGCTCAGTTTCGTCGAAATGATGATGATGATTTACCTAGACAACAATTTACCTGCAGCTGCACATTATTAGAAATAGTACAACCTACACATTCAAGTCGTGATAAAAATAATCCCTAACCTAATAAAAGATCATTACTTTCGTTACAATACGATAAAGAGGTAAATAATTCTCAAATTAAAAATGAAAAAAAATGTGAGGTTTAAATTTCAAGCGTGTTTTTTTTGCCAAAATTAAATTTACCCTAGTGATGTCATTTCGTCTTTACCGACTAAGCTAAAGTTCATGCCAACATTTACGCAATATATATAAAAATTAAAATTATCGTCTAAATTGCACTTTTTTATGTCGTAAAAACAGCTCCAAACAACACACGATAATGTAGGCACCAGAGAAATATCTTCGATCTTTCAACTTACCACAAAAACTTGGCAACAGAAAAATCCAACTGTTCGCACAGAAAAACTTACACACACAACCATCCAGATTTTGTTTTACACACAGTAAAGCCACTTTTTTCGTAAAAAATCACAATTCACAATTTCGGTAATCACATTTATTTCGATCGAGGCGCGGGAAAGTCACGCGTATGACATACGTCCGCACACCACGGTTATCACTCGCGACTGAGGAACGAATGAAAATAAGCTATGGATGGAATGGAATGCCGCGGTGACCGAATGGTTTGGCTTTAGACCGAGGGCATGGAATGCCCAGTTGTTTCCGAAACTTGACTAGCTAATAGATATAAGGAATCCAATTATTTATTTTATAATTCATTTTACTAAAACAGTTATAGTACAAAGAACATACCTTCATTTTTTTAGAAATGCTGTTTATTTTATCATGTTCTTAGTTCTACACAGTAGATACGATACCTACGAAGATTTTTGTACCTACCTAATTTTCGTACACCTAAAAGTATATGATAGCTAATGAAGATTGCCTCAGGTGTGTTATCTTAAAATTCTGTTCTTGTTTTGCTCCAATTGGATTGTTGTGTAGGTATTGTAAGTACTACTGTAGATATTGTAATACTAAAGTAGATAAAATAACATATTATTGCCTGTATAAAAAATACCTACATTAAGACGTTTTCATGGAGCTACTAAAAGGTTTAGATATTAAGAAGGTTAAAAAGGTTCATAAGAAAAAAAAAGATATGTGACTGTAACAAAACAACACTAGATAATTCACCACATTAAAAACAATTAAGCCGATCAAAGAGTGGACTGAAATGATGATGAATTAATAATAGATATAAATTAATAGATAAATAATGGAATAAATTAATAGATATAAATTATATCTAAAACCCTATATGTTTCGAATTGGGTATATTTTGTGGCAATGATATGATCCAGTAAAATAAAGCGTAATGGCCGATAACCGCGATCGCTACTCCTACGACATAATTTTACAATTCAACAAAAGCCCAAATAATCTGAAAATGTTGACTTATACGCCATCTTTCGGGAGAATAGCTGGGAACAGACCGTATCTTCCACCCTAAAGGCGAGAGAGAAACCGTAACGAAGCTTTTATTTGGTATGAATCTAAAATAGCCAGTACATTTTAACCCGATTGTGCAAATAGGAAATGCCTTTAACTAGTTCTATTTATTGGACAATCATAACACCAAAGGCTTTGTTTGAAGCAACCCACTTTCGCGCGTGTTTGTCGAAATAATTGACATAGGTACGTGAAAGGCGGGCCATCGGTATCAATATTTAATTATTATCATTTCTCTATTGGAATAAGGTTTAATATTCCTCAGCATATCGGGTTTCACATGAGTGTGGGGTCCAAGCGTCCGGTTATCTGGCGTTTCCTTTGCTCATTCACGCATAGATACTTTCTTGTGAAATTTATTTCTACGCATTCCATTAATAATTCAGCTCATGTGTTCCTTTTGCTGTATTGGAACTTTTTTGCTTTTTGAAGTAGGTACACTATTTTTACGCAGTGCCTAGTCGTCCGGTGGTGACGGGTTAAGTATACATGGTGTCGCCACCCCATTTCATCCTGAGGGTGTCGTAAGAGCCGACAAAAGGAAATGATTATATCGAAAACCTGGCCGCAAAAGAAGACAAACTTGATACGAAACCCTATGCCAACCCATCTGGCCAGCGTGGCACAGTAGGCTAATTAACCTCCATTTAACTGGAGGAGGAAAAACTTACCGCCTTAACAGTTGGTAATTTATAGGCTGAAAGTAAGTAAAAAATGTACAGCAAAAACAAATCACAAACATTACATAATACACGAATGCCAAATAATTATGTCATCATTTCCGCCCATAAATTACCCACTACTAAGTCCGGCCTCCTCCAAATTCATTGGGGAATATTAGGCTACTATGTCACGCTGGTAAGACAGGTTTGTATCAAGTACTGTCACAGGGTTTGTAATAAGTCTTCCTTCTTTTGTTGCTAGGTGATTTGCCTCTTGCGTACTTTAGTCTCAACTTACGACACCCTCAGGATGGGTTGGTGACATTCTAAATCCATCACCGTCACCACACACGAACAAATATATTATTTTTATATTGTATTAAAACTGTACACCAGTTTCAAATTCTTTAAGCATTTTCTGTCAGTCTCCCTTTAGGCGATGCAGGAAGGTTAAATCTAAATACATTTAATGATAATAATTTTGTTTGTTTCCAAAACTGTACCGTAGCTTGTAGCGGAACTATCCCACGACAGTGGATCAGTAGTAATAAGTATGAATACAATCGGTAGAAGCACGGCTTTGAAATACGCACCGTTGAAGCCGCGTACAGATGTAGGTAGGTACTAGCTGAATATAATGCATGCACATCGGTGTTAGATCTTGCGGATGATGAGTTTCCCTTGTATTTCTTCGTAAGTGAAGCTTGACTTGATTTCTAGACAAGACCCAGATCACTAGCGGCTTGGGTCTGTGAACCCATTACTGATATTTACCTGTAACAATCAATAAAGGTGATATAAATTTCATAACTTGTGATCTCCAGTGATACACATGTAAGGAGTTCTAGCAAATTGACAATTCTAGTCATTGTAACTCTTAAAATAAAAATAAAAACCATGGGGTTTCTTGCCGGCTCTTCTCTGTAGAACGGCATCCCGAACCGGTGGTGAAGACTAAATGATTAATTATTTGATTATTCTTTTTAAATTTAATTTTTGTATATAAAATACTAGCGACCCGCCCCGGCTTCGCCCGGGTGCAATGATTAACATCTAAAATTATGAGTGTTTCTTTACAATATTATGCATGTATTATAACCATAAACCTTCCTCTTGAATCAATCTATCTATTACAAAAAACCGCTTCAAAATCCGTTGCGTAGTTTTAGAGATTTAAGCATACATAGGGACGGACAGACTATAGCGACTTTGTTTTTTTCTATGTAGTAGTGATATAATTTATGAAAATTTTAAAGCATTTAATCAAATAAAAAGCATTTTGATTGTATCAACTATCCATTCCACCTTATTATAAACTAGCGACCCGCCCCTACTTCGCACGGGTGCAATTAGTATTACCTATAAAAACCATCCTCTTGAATCACTCTATCTCTTAAAACAAACCGCTTCAAAATCCGTTGCGTAGTTTTAAAGATTTAAACATACACAGGGACGGACAGACGACGGCAACTTTGTTTTATACTATGTAGTGATACAGCAATTTATAAATACCCCATACCGCGTCACACGTTGAGAAGCGACATCTACTACTACTATTTCTCAGCCCTTATATGACCCACTGCTGAATCGGGCCTCCTCCCATCACAAGGCGGGTAATTAGTCTACTATACCACATTGTCCCGGCCGGGTTCGTTTCATGTTTTTTCTTTCGACTAGGTTGTAATTTATTTGGTAACTTTTGCCGGCTCTTACTACACCCTGAGGACGGAATGGAGTGGTGAGACTATGTATTCTAAATCCATCACCACACGGATAACTGAACATATAATAACTAACTTCAAAAAAAGAAGGAGATTATAAATTCTGTAGGATCTATAATGTCAACACGGAAATAAGTCAATTACAATTCAACACAGGCGAAGACTGAGGGTTATAGCAAATATCCTACAAATATAATCATACCAAATGTTATAACAGTATTTTTAAACATAGATATAACTTTTATTCAAGCTGGTATTTTTAATAGTATCCTTGAAGAAGCTTGTTTGCCTGGAATTCAGTTAAATTGAATTTTCTAAGTGTCATTTGTTTTATGTGTAGTTCTTTTCTTAAGGTGCACTATAGAGTATTTTGTTCTACGTCTATGTTTTTGATGAGATAGCCTATTTGACAGGTAGTAATTATTTAAAAAACCAATCACACTCTACAAGCAGCGTAACGCACCTCGTCCATTAAAGAATTTGGAGCATAATTTCCTGCAATAAACATAACAGGATTGCGGCAATGTTACAGTACGAATGAGATAAAAAACGCAACCGCAAAAAGCCGTGCAGGCCGAGAATCGAACGATAATTGCATCGATTTATCGCAATGAGCCTAGTTCGTGGGAATGCACTCTTCTAATGAATTTGTAGGTATTATGTACAAATCTAAGGTAGAAAACGTAACCGTGATGACGGAGCTTGTGTGCTTTCAAGATTCGTTGGGGCTGTACCGGCTCAGGGTCACCCATGCCAGGCGGGCCCACGGGGTGAGGCCAGATAAAGAGCGGCACGCGGTGCCGTAGCGGGTTTGGGCTCCGGGGACTCCTTTGTCCTCAGAGTTGCCCTGCGAGCCCTAAAGCGCTGTGGTGTACTAGTGTCCTCGGGCGGCGGTGAACCTAGTTGGTCGCTAAGCCGAGGTCTGGCGTGGCTTTCTTCTGCGACGCCGCGGACGGAATCCGGTGGGGAGGGGACGTGACGTTACGCCCTCCTTCTACCCTCGCCTTGGTGGGTCGGGGTACCTACCATCGACACAAGCCTCATTGACTGTGGGCGTCCCAACTGGGACGGGTAACTACCCGGGATGCCCCCTGATAATCGTAACCCGCGCGTCGGGGCGTCACAGTAGAACGCGTCCTCGCGAACCTGTGGTGTCGCAAACAAGACGTATGAGGGTATACCGCTGGGGTTTAAGTGGGTAGTCGAGTGTTCCGCAGTCCCACATTTCCGCTGGGCAGCGGTATACATTATACAGCGAAACAAAAACAAAACACCTAGAAAACGTAGCAGCAAGTTAAGGAAATCTTGACAAATACACTATACCGTCTGCCCAGCGCAACACAGTAGGATAATTTTCACTTTATAATTGGAGGAAGCTGGACTCAGCATGCACACTTTAATATGGTAGATACTTGTACGGTAGATTCTACTGTTTGCAGATTATTTTAGACTAGCTTTTGGGCGCGGCTTCGCACGCGTGGACTTCGAACCCGTGCTTATCTCTATGCATTTTTTTTTATGAATATAAAAGTGGTTATTGTGACTAAACTATGATAGTTAGATATGTGCTTTCGCGGACATTTTGTAGACTTTAATAAGACCTACAAACTCGTGGTACTTCATTTTGTTCTATTGTCAATAGTTTTTGCAGCGCACGCATAAATAGGTTTTCGATTTTACACCTTGGGTTACAACACCGCAATTTTCATCATCATCAGCCTATTTCAGTCCACTGCTGGACGTAGGCCTCCCCCATGGCTCGCCACTGAACCCGGTCTTCGGTTCTATGCATCCAGTTGCTGCCGGCTGCCCGTCGCAGATCGTCGCTCCATCTAGCAGGGGGGCGTCCCACCCTACGTTTGCCAGTACGTGGTCTCCACTGTAGCACCCGTTTGCCCCAGCGGCCGTCAGTTCTACGACAGATGTGGCCAGCCCATTGCCACTTCAGCTTGCTAATCCTATGGGCTATGTCGATGACACGCGTTCTCGCTCGGATGACTTCATTACGAATTCTATCTCGTAACGAGACACCGAGCATAGCCCGCTCCATAGCTCGCTGAGCGACTTTCAGCTGATGGACTAGCCGCACCGTCAGTGTCCACGTTTCAGCACCGTAGGTTAGTACGGGTAGGACGCACTGATTGAAGACTTTAGTCTTCAGACTCTGCGGTATGGGCGACGAAAAGACCTGACGAAGCTTCCCAAATGCTGCCCAGCCCAACTGAATCCTTCTGGCTACCTCCTTCTCGAAGTTGTTTCGTCCTAACTGCAGACACTGCCCGAGGTAGATGTATTCCGAAACAACTTCAAGTGGAGTACCATCAATGCTGATTGGCCCCGGACTGACATGTTCATTGAACATAACCTTGGTTTTATCCAAGTTCATTCCGAGGCCAACCCGCTTGGATGCAGTGTCAAGGCTGTCCAGCATTTGTTGAAGATCCTGCAGCGATTCTGCCATGATGACAATATCATCGGCGAAGCGCAGATGGGAGATGTACTCGCCGTTAACATTAATGCCCCGTCCTTTCCAGTCCAGTGTCTTGAAGACGTCCTCCAATGCGGTTGTAAACAGTTTCGGGGATATGACATCCCCCTGTCTTACACCTCTGCACAATTGGATTAGTCTTGTCTGGTCTTCCTGTACTTGGACGGTCATTGATGCAGCGGCGTAAAGGCATCTCAGCGCTTCTATATATCGCCAGTCAACTTGGCACCGCTGCAAGGATTCCAGAACAGCCCAGGTTTCGATAGAGTCAAAGGCCTTCTCATAGTCCACGAATGCTAGACACAGCGGCCGATTATACTCTTCGGTTTTCTGTATAATCTGCCGCATTGTGTGGATGTGGTCTATGGTGCCAAATCCTCTCCGAAACCCGGCCTGCTCCGGTGGTTGGAAGTCGTCAAGTCTTTTTGCCAGACGGTTCGTGATGACTCTCGAAAACAGCTTATATACGTGGCTCAAGAGCGAGATGGGCCTATAATTCTTGAGAAGTGTCCTGTCTCCTTTCTTGAAGAACAAGACTACTATGCTCTTGCTCCACGCATTAGGAGTTCTCCCAGAGAATAGAACGGTGTTGAAAATGCGTCGGAGCTGTCTGATTACAGGTAACCCACCTGCTTTCAGTAGCTCCGACGTAACTCCGTCCTCCCCCGGGGCTTTTCCATTGTTAAGCTGTCTGAGAGCCAACTCGATTTCGTCAAGGCTGACTTCCGGCAGCTCATCTGTGTAGTGGCGGGACAACGTAGCTCTGGGATCTGTAGAAGCGGGTGATGGCTGTGGAGTATTTGAAGCGTATAGACGACTATAAAAACTTTCCACTTCCTTGACGATCTCCGGTTTAGATGAGACGACATTGCCGTTGGTGGTCGTGATCTTACTCAGACGGCTCCTCCCAAGACGCTGCGCGAACACTTTGGACCCCCGATTTTGCTCAATCGCTTCCTGTATTTTTTGCGTATTGGCGCGTCGGAGGTCAGGGCGTATCAGTGTCCTGATTTTCTTGTGGAGGGCCCTCTTTTCGGATGTTGTGGCGCTGGTATTTTGCCGTCTATGATCCATAAGCCGGAGAGTCTCAGTAGATAGTTTCGATGCCCGTCCATATTGCTTCCTCGCACAGAGCTTCCTTCCCTCGTCCTTAATTATTTGGACTACGTTGTCCAGATCCTCGTCAACGCTCATTGTAGTTTCCAGAGCAGCGAACCGGTTCTGAAGTTCCAGCTGGAACTTTTCGGAATCGCTGGCCACTTGATGCAGGTTGGGTCGGAGTATAGACTTCATCAGCCGTCTGCGTTCAAGCTTGAAGTCTATATTCAGGGTGCCTCGTACAAGTCGGTGGTCACTGCCGGTATTTACCCTGTTGACCACAGAGACATCCCTGAATATATACTTCTTGTCCGTCATGATGAAGTCTATCTCGTTTTTCGTCACAGTGTCGGGGCTTTGCCAGGTCCACTTCCTTTGGGGCTTTTTCTTAAAGAATGAATTCATTAAGAATAGCCCCTCGCGTTCTAGGAAGTTGACCAGCATTTGCCCCTTGTGGTTCCTACATCCGTAGCCATGCGATCCGACTGCCGATTCGCCGCAACTTTGTACTCCCACTTTGGCGTTGAAGTCCCCCATGACAACATTGAAGTGAGCCTTAGTGGTATTATGCAGAGCCCTGTGCACGTCGTCATACACAATTTCCACTTCGTCGTCCGAGTATGTCGACGTTGGTGCATACACTTGCACCACTTTGAGGGAATACCTCTCGGTGAGCTTTAGAATGAGGTATGCAACCCGCGCCGACACACTAGATATCTCAAAAATGTTGCCCTTGAGGGCCTTATTGACGAGGAATCCCACTCCACCTTGTGAGGATTGTTCTCCTTCTCGAAAGTAGAACAGATGGCCCGATTCCAGAGTAATGGTGTCCTCCCCCTCTCTACGGACTTCACATAACCCTAGAACGTGCCATCTTATATTGTTCAGTTCTACTTCGAGCTCCTCAAGATGTTCGTCCAGCCGCATCGTTCGTCCGTTGTACGTCGCCATGGTCAGTTGGTGGTGGTAGCTATCCGTAGCCCGGGGATTCTTAGCACCCCCCGCCTTACCGTTACCACGGCCGCTACCGTGGCCGGGGATAGTAAGGCTACCGGGAACTGGGGGCCGTTGCATATATGTGTTTGCCATATGGGGGGTTATGCCATAATCGCCACGCTTGGCAGGCGGGTTGGCGATCGCAGTAACGGATGGTGTGTTTTTGGACAGAACGTCGCTGCTGCCCAACGTCTGTTGTCCCTTAGTCGCCTCTTACGACACCCACGGGAAGATATGGGGTGGTAGAATTCTTACTCCGCTACCACACGGAAAGGATTTCCCGATTACAATTTTCATACGGATCCCTAATTCCTTTGAAAATAAAATATAGCCTATAACCTTCCTCGATAAATGGACTATCTAACACTGAAATAATTTTTGAAATGGGACCAGTAGTTCCTGAGATTAGCGCGTTCAAACAAACAAACTCTGCAGCTTTATAGATTAGTATAGATGATAGCGGATGTCTGGAGCTGATGATTTCGTAACAGTTCTTATTGCCGGTTCTAAAGCTTACATCCCTCCTCGTGCTAAGCGGTTACCGTCGCCCATGGACGTTTGTAACACCATTGCTCATGTGACGCCGACCATGTAAAAAGTGCAAGTGTGTGTTATGAAGTTGGCAGCGGTGGGAAAGTGAATTCCACTCTCCTTCACACTTCCGTTTAGCAGCCAACACCACGCATCCCCTGAAAACGGGCGGAAATTGGAAAAAAGGCCCTGAAATCGGCTGAAATCTGGCGACTTTACTCTACTTCTACTTCTAGGCCCATAAATGACCCGCTCCTGAGTCGGGTGTCCCCCAACTACATAGAGGGTAATTAGCCTACTGAGCGGCGCTGGCCAGACGGGTTGGCATAGGGTTTCGTATCAAGTTTTCCTTCTCTTGCTGCTAGGTGTTCGGACTTATCTTTTGTCGGCTCTTACGACACCCTCATGAAGAATTAGGGTGGCTACACTAAGTATTCTAAATCCGTCACCACACGGAATAACCAAACTATTAATAATAACCAAACGAATGTGTGTAAGTCACAATCTTAAAACCACCATCTAGACTTAAGATTCTGCCTAATTGAATATTTAAATTATTTCGTAGAACCCGAATCGGCGGCGTTCCATTTCGTACGGCAAACTTTGTTAATTCAACTCAACCAAAGTCATTATAAATTCAAATTATTTTATTTATTTATTTATTTATTTAAACTTAATGTACAGTAGTGGTACATAAGGCGGACTTAATGCCTTGCGGCATTCTCTACCAGTCTACCTTTGGGTTAGAGGGAGAGAAAATAAGGGGTGTGGTACACAAAATAATAATATACAGTACAATCTACTTAAATATAATACTAATATATACATATATTATATAAATATTAATATAATATATACATACATATATATATATATACATATTATATATGAGCATAAAATAAATACAATAATATATAATGATGATGACTTGAACATGTATAGAAATTTAGAAAAGAGTTTATATTTGAAGCACTGATTGTAACAAATGGTGTCTAACCTTAAGCTTGAAGGAGAGTTTAGATTGGGATTTCCTAATGTCAAGAGGTAGCGCGTTCCAGAGTTTTATCGCTGTAACAGCAAATGAATCAGAGATGAAACCGGTACGGTGCGAAGGAATTTCAAGGACCAAGTTGTCAGCAGAGCGAAGGTCTCGGCAATGGGATCCACCCAAGACTTGAAAGTAACTTTTTAAGTATTCAGGAGTGCAAGGATCGTTGATTATAGAATAGAGCAAGCAGAGACATCTGAGGGATCGTCTCTGACGAATGGGAAGCCATTTAAGCTGAGTTCGAAAGGAGGAAATATGATCGTATTTACGTAGACCAAAAATGAAGCGTATACAATTATTGAGAAGACGATCCAATTTGTTAAGAAGATCTTGAGATAAGTCTGAACTACAAACATCTGCATAATCAATCACAGGGAGTACAATAGCTTGAACTAGCAAGGTTTTAATACTGGTAGGAAGAAAGTTTTTGAACCTATAGAGAGATCGTAGTATAGAGGTGACGCTCTTGCTAATATGACACACATGATTGGTCCAATTTAGTCGCTCGTCAATATATAGGCCCAGATCTTTTACATGTGAAGTTAAATCAATCGATGTATTGTTAAAAGTTATTGGAGAAAGGAGATTAGGGTCTAAGTTACGGAGAAAGAAAGCACTACCGATGAGAACCGCTTGGCATTTATTGACATTAACCTCTAGTCCAAATTTGTGGGACCACTCAGCAATGGTGCTTAAGTCGGTGTTTATTCTAGATATACAGCTATTTAAATTGTCAATATCAGCTTGACAGTACAGTTGTAAATCGTCGGCATACAGATGGTAAGAGCATTTAAGTGAACAAGTGAGAGAATTTATAAACAATGAAAACAAAAGAGGAGATAATATACCGCCTTGTGGCACCCCAGAGGCTAAGTTGCACCAGTCAGATAACTCCTGGCCAACTCGTACCGCCTGCTGGCGGCCACGAAGATATGAAGAAAACCAGTCCCATGCAGATGACGAGATCCCGGTTTGGGAAAGGAGAGCCAGGAGGATGTCATGGTCAACGGCGTTAAAAGCGTTGGAGAAGTCAATTAAAACTAGCACCGTCAACTTTGAGTCCTCCATGCCTGCCCTAACATCTTCAATAATTTTGAGTAAGGCCGTACTTGTGCTGTGCCCTGGGCGAAAACCAGACTGGTAAGGCGAGAGCAGGGACTTACTGTACACGTAGTCAGAAAACTGTTTAAATGCAAGTGATTCAAGTATTTTGGATAGAAAAGGAAGTATTGAGATCGGCCTGTAATGATTGACAAGACCAGGATTGGTGACTTTAGGAAGCGGGATGATGTAAGCTTTACGCCAGAGAAGGGGATACTGTCCAGTCTGCAGAGAGGAATTGATTATATGAGTGATGGTTGGAAGTATGTTATCCACAATAAGGGATAACATTACCCTACCAACACCGTCACAACCAACTGCCTTCGACTTAATGGAGTTGAACGTTCTGAGGACCTCGTCTGGTGTCACGGGAGAGAAAGAAAAAGAATCTAGGGTTGAGAGTGGCATGGAAGCTATAAAACGTAGTGTCTCAGATTTTACCTGATCAGGAACAGAGGCTGACGAGGAAAAGTGGGAGTTAAGAGAGTTCAACGATAAGTTGGAAGGAATTAAATTATTATGAGATTTACAAATGCCAAGAGATTTAAGAAACTTCCATATATCAGCCGAAGAAGACTTAAGAACATTTTCGCAAATGTATCGGCGTTTGGCAGCTCTCACCATCTGGTTGCAACGATTTCTAGCTGTCTTATACAAACGCCAGTGCTCTTCACTACGATCTCTTCTATGTCTCCTAAAAGCCCTGTCCCTACGTCGCATAGCCATACGGACACCCGTCGTAATCCAAGGGGCTGGAGGCCGCCTCACCCGTACTGGCCTCAGTGGAGCGTGCTTATCGAAAATCTGCTGCACAGAAGTATTGAAAAGATCAACCTTGTCGTCCACAGAAGCTGCCTGAATCACATTTGCCCAATTTAAGTTTTGTGCGTCGTGTGTAAATTTGGCTTTGTCCAATCTGGCAAAATTGCGCAGGCAGACGAGGGCAGGCCGTTGCTTAGGCGGTTTAATTTTGTAAGACAGGTGAATCAAATCATGCCGTGAAAGACCCGGAGTCGCAACCTGACCATGATTGGCAACAAAGTCGACAGATGACACCAGTATGAGATCGAGCCAAGAGTCATCAGCATCAAAGTTATGATGAGTAGGGTTTAAAGTAAGAGGTATCAAGCTTGAGGACTCCAGAATCAATCTCAACCGGCGTGACCTAGGGGAATTCTTTGCAAGGTCTGTGTTAAAATCGCCCATAATTATGAGATGTTTGTAGTCAGTAGAAATTGATTCAAAGAGAGTATCCAGGGTGGAGAAGTAGTCGATAGATGGAGGACAGTAGATAACACCAAGAACAGCGTTGACCCCTTTGACATTTATTTCAAGTAGCAAGTATTCGGGATTTCCACTATAAGGAGACGGAGTAGAGAATAAGATCTTGTGGGGGATGTCACTCCGAAGATAAATGGCAACCCCCCCGGCCCTTTTCCCTGTGCGGTCATTGCGAATGAGAATAAAGCCCGGTAGACTATAAGAGGTAGAAAGGAGTTCGGGTTTGAGCCAACTTTCAGATACAAGGATAGCGTGCACTGGTGCATTATCAAACATATCGAGCATCTCTGAATGATGCTGGGGTATGCTTTGTGCATTCACATGGCAAACGTTAAAATTAGTAGGAAAGCGATGGAATTCGTTATTAAGGTAGTTATTGACACCGAAAGAACTATCTAAAAAATCGGAAGAGTCATTACATGCCGAGTAAAATGAATCGTCATCAGACATAACTAAATAAAATATAAATATATAAGAAATTAAAAATATATGAGTAAATAACAACTAAAATAAACAACATACAAAAGAACAAATATACTAACTGGATTATAATGTGACATAACCTGCCGGTCGACTGCTTACAATATTAATTTAAATTAATGCTTCAAGCGTGTTTTTCTGAACGCAACTGACAGTCAACTGACGCATGACATTATGTGTCATGCATGAGTCAAGTCATATTAATGACACAATATTGAAAACAACAAAACATGAGAACAGCGTTTCACAACAAAGTTTCTGTATTATAATGTGTTTCAAAATTATAATGTTTTCATTCTTGAATTATGTTCACTCCTTGTGTTAAAGTTCAATTTTCATTCACAATACCATTGAAAATTGGGGAGTTCTTGTTTTAATTGATAAGCAAATATGTAGGTACAGTTTTGGTTTAGTTTGCTTGAATAATCGATTTTGACCTAGAACTGTCGAAGCAGTGCCACCTAGCTACCGACATTGTAACACAATTTAGTCTAAATTCATAGCATCTATATTTATGATTTTATTTTGTTCCACGCCGGTTCTCTATTCGAAAATAAAATAAATTAGGCTCAACGGAATGATCATCCAGCCTGACGAGGTGGTATGTCTGGCAGGCGGCTGCGGTGCCTTTTCCCCGATAGCTGGATTTCTTAACTGTGCGAATTGTTCTGGAAACTTCGCCATCGCGGTGTAGGTCTTTTTGGTAATTCTCGCATTTGTAGGCGATATTTCTTGATGTTGATAGTTCAGATTTTTTGGGTAATTTGTATAAAGTATGTAGTACAATACTAGTACTATAAGTAATAATTTGGTAAAATCTCAGCCCTTATAAGCCCCCGGGCCCACGGGAGAGGCCAGACGAAGAACGGCACACGGAGTCGTGGTTGGTTTTGGCTCTGGGGACTCCCCGCCCGGAGTCCCACGTAACCCGGCTGGCGTATAGCGGTCGGGTATCCATGAGGATTTCCAACGTAAAAAACCCTTAAAAGCCCCAGTGTTGAGACCTCCAATGATCTATACATATAGAGAGTAATTGCTGTTACGTGCTGATCTACGAAAACCTAATTAATAATATTATCATGAGTTGCGTTGGTATAATCTTTGTAAATTCCAAAGGTATTATGTTAATCTTTTGTAAAGATAGTTTAACGGTCGTCAAAGGAAGTACTTAATTTGCTTTACAAACCAGCCTATCGCTTTTAAATCCATATTTCTTGTTGTGATTAGAATGCCACGATAAGTCCTAAAACATGCAAATTCCATACAAAATATATTTCGATAATAGAATAGATAAATGAAACATTACAATTTATTTTCAATATCTTACTTATCCGGCCCAGGACCGGCCTTTGTGGAGATCCTTGGGGGAGGCCTATGTCCAGCAGTGGACGTCTTTTGGCTGAAATGATGATGATGATGATGATGATGATCTCACTTATAGTCTATGTACTCTTAGTAGTACTTGTACACACAATAGCTGTACTTGTGCATATTGTATATTGTTCAACACGCAATGGAGAAATATAGGAAAAATATTAAAAGAAGAGTCCTTCGTCTTATATTTCCATCCATCGCATTATTTTTCTAAAATAATTCTTTGTCCTTTTTTCTTACTATGAACCATACCGTTTTGGTTACAACTCTAATTTGGAAATACGGCCCTTTTCCATATTTCCTATCAGTTTTGTTACACCCTATGTAGACCTATATACTGTCTAGCTTACTGAAGAATGTTATCGTTTTTATATAGGGTGTTCCAAAAATAGCCACCACCGATACATACATATAATCACGCGACACACGATACATACATACATATAATTACGCCTCTTTCCCGTAGGGGTAGGCAGTTCCACCTCTTTCCACTTGCTACGATCCTTACATACTTGTTTTGCTTCGTCCACTTTCATTATACCCTTCATACATGCTCTTCTGTCGTTGTAAATCGTACTGTACCTACACTATTAGTTAAAATATAGGTATTCCTTGCTGTAACAAATCATAATGTATCCTCTGTCCTAATCGAGTTCTACCATATTATTTTTAAAAAACTGTCTTTAATATTATCACAAAAAACACAAAAACACTTTTTGTCTTAAGACATTTACCATGTTATTTTTTTTTATTACGCGATATTGGTTCTTATATTGGCTATGTCTGTGATTTATAACATACTGACGTCACCTGCCGCCTCTGACGGAATACCAGCGTTCGTGCTAAGTTTGGTACGGTTTGTGGCTCATATTTACATTCGTTTAGTGCCTAGTTTTTATAATAATAATAATAAATCATTTATTGCTGCAAAATTACATAATATAGTTAACATAGGATTAACAAAACGATAAAACGATTACAATTTATAAAATTTTGCAGAGCGCTTGGTTTACTTAAACTAAATTATCCATCGGTTTCCTCACTAGGCAAGCCTGTATCGAGGAAACCTGTTAACAGTTGTTTTGTTCTTCTCGATTATCTCCCTTCGGAAAATTACAAATTTAAACCCATTCAATAATATTAAAATTATTTCTATAAGTAAATTACTAGCATTGAATTTTTAAAAGACCTTCAGTCGCATCATAATTTAACGTTCTTAGCCAATTAGATACAATATTTTTTGCTACGGACACAGTTTTATTTTTAATGTCGCAATATCTGACGACCCTATTGTACACGTTCACACAAACAGACTCTCCAAAACGCTGCGCGAATCTACTACTGACTGATGGGGTGGCTAGTCTGAAGACTCTTCGTTTTGTGAGAGACTCAAAAACGGGTGATGAAATGACTAGCTTGTGCACGGATAAAGATGTTCTAAGTATGAAAAGTTGCCGCACACTGAGCACGCCAACCTCCTCAAAAACACTTGCGGTGGGGTATCTGAATGGTCTTTTCATCATAACTTTCAGCACCGATCGTTGAGCTCTCTCGGCCTGAATCATTACAGATTTAGAAGCACTACCCCAGCAGGTTATGCAGTAATTAATCAGTGACTGGCAAAGCGCATAATAAACTGATCTCAAGGTATTCTTGCAAGCGACATCACGCAAACTACGCATAACCTTAATCATTTTGCGGATCCGAGCCGAGAGAGTCCCAATGTGAGTCCTAAAAGTTAAGTTTTCATCAATGTGTACACCGAGATATTTAATTAAGTTTGACCGTGTGAGTATTTCGCATAGGCATGTTGACTCGTTGCAGGTGTCATTATGGATTTTAATTTTAATTCCTCTGCTTGGGGCAGAGGCAGCGGTTTTGTGGAAACACAAGTACACGGTCTTTTTGGTGTTAAGTGTAAGGACGTTTTGTTGTAGCCACTGAAAGACTTGCGACATCCCCTTTTCAGCTGAGGAGCACACAAGGGGCCACGTAGGTCCGTGGAAAATTATGGCAGTATCGTCCGCATAGCATAGCATGTCGGCATTCTTAATCGGGATCTCATGAATATCATTAATATACAGTAGAAACAGTGTTGGGCCGAGTATACTCCCTTGTGGGACACCGAAACGAATAAATTTTGGGGTGCTTATTTTCCGACCGATACGTACACACTGTTTCCGGTCCGTTAAGTAGCTCCTGAACCAGTTTAGGGCGAGTCCTCTGATTCCTACGACATCCAGCTTTTTCAAGAGTATGGGAACAGAGACAGTGTCGAAAGCCTTTGCCAGATCAAGGAATATACCGACACAGCACTGCTTCCTGTCTAGATGCCGTGCTACCAATGTTGTTAATTGTTTGACGGCATCTTCAGTGCTCAAGTTTTTGCGGAAACCATATTGTTTTGAGGAAATTAAGTTGCGGTGTTCAAGGAAGCCTACGAGTCGTTTGTTGACCAGTTTCTCGAGTATCTTCGAGAAGGCTCCCAGAAGAGAAATCGGTCTGTAATTATTAAGAATATCTCTTGGTCCACCTTTGTGGATAGGACAAATCAAAGCAGTCTTCCACTGTCGTGGAAAAATACCCTGCGAAAGACTGAGGTTTAATATATGTGTAACGGGAGGTACAATTTCATTTTTAATGTGTTTGATAAGGGAGTTACTAAGTCCATCTATCCCTGGGGCTTTGTCACTATTAAGGCCAATAATTATCTTTTCGATTTCCTCCGGATCGGTAGGGCTCATAAAGAATGAGTCAACAGGAGAATCCTTGACTCGGACACCTCGTGCAAGGTCGTCCTCGTTCTTGTTAATCTTACACATTATCTGGTCAGCTAGTGTTTGTCCTACTGTAGAAAAGTGGCTGTTTGCTTCGTCAATGGATTGTTGTGCGTCTGAGGTTCCCTGTAGTGTTAGAAGTTCAACAGGGTCTTTATTAGCTTTATTAAGGTTGCAAATATCTTTTATGGAGCGCCAGAGCTTTTTGGGGTTGTTTTTGTTGTCTTGTAGTAGCTTATTTTCATATTCCGATTTAAGTTTTCGCAGTAAGTCAACAAAGAAATTTTGGTAACGTGTGTAACTTTTTTGGAGGATTAAGTTGTCCGGTTCGTTTCTAGATCTCTGATGTAGCTTATCTCGGTTTCGCATACAGCGCATCAGTCCCGGGGTTATCCAAGGCTTCAATGTGTATTTAGATCTGCTTAGTTTGACTACCTTCGTGTGTTTCTCGACAATATCCAGCAAAATCTTAGTAAACATTTCGTTAGCTTGGTCAACATCAGTCATATTTTTTAAGGTATTCCAATCAATAGATGTGAGATTCATTTTAATAGCATCGTAATCTCGTCTTGTAACAAGGCGACTCGGTCGGATTGGTTTAGATCCGTTAACGTGCAAGCCTACTAGAACTGGATAATGATCTGTGATGTCAATTTGACATACAATACCTACTACTGTCTCCCATCTGCCTACATTTTTAGCATAGATGTGGTCAAGGCATGACGACTCCCTAGTTGGCTGGGTTATGGCGGGAAGAAAGCCATATTCAGCCATAAAACATTGGTACTCTAAACTTTGCGAGTCACCCAAGGTGTCGATGATATTTACATTTATGTCACCAGCAATTAACAAAGGCAGGCCATCTACTTCATGGAGGTAAACTTCGAGTGATGATAAGAAGTTTTCCAAATTCCGGAACGATGGCGAACGATATATTGCAATGACAGTGATGATTTTAGGGATATGTATGGTTAGACAGTCTGCTTCGTCAATTGGAGGTTCAGAAACGGTGGCGTTCCAACTATCTTTCACATAGGCCACCACTCCACCGTTTTGGTTAGTCTGCTTGTGTGTATTAAATGATATATATCCGAGTATATAAGGAATAATTGATGAATCATTTATCCAGCATTCCGTCAAGATCAAGACATCGACAGAAAAAATTAACCGTTCCAAAGCTACTAGGAAAGTATCGAAGTTTTTCTGTAGGCTTCTGATATTTACTGTAAGTAATTTAAAATTGTGTTCTGGTGTGAAGACGTGATTACACAAACATGGATCATTTATTAATTCGCAATGGATCTTAATAGAATCTATTTCAGATGCTAAGTCATCTGTAAAAATCATTTGAGTGAAATAAGTATTTTACAAACTGGGTTACAAGTAAAACGTATAATTTTAACATATGTTACTATGGCGACTATGTTTTTGGGGCTAGTGCATACTAATAGTCGGGAAAGTGATAGGCTAGAACTGTTCAGGTAAGTAGTAGCAGAGTTACAAAGCTTGAAAACAACAATAAATTGGTAACTAAAAAAGGAAATAAAAAATAAACTTATTATAACTATGATTATTGTGAAAAACCTATTAAATATTTTGGTTGGGTATAGAGAGTTACTGAATACTTGCGGCACCAGCTGCGGCACAAGCTGGCAGCTTGTTGTCCCTCTTGGCCCCGTCGGCCGATGAAGACGGTGGAAGTAGTCTTTCCAGATCAGTTTGCGATCGTATGCGGATAGCTGGACGACCCTCCTTGTGCTTGACGTAGATAGCACCTTGAGTACACCAGCAGAAAGCACACCCGAGTCGCTTGGCCTGAATTCTAGCATCACGAAATAACACTCTATTTTCCTTGGTTAATCTTTCGTTGAAAAATACTCTTCGAGCCGGTGCACCATATACCTCCAAGTCGTTGCTGTTAAGATTCTTCCTGGGCTTCGCTGCTTTTAGGAATTGATCGCGCTTTGATCGACGAAGAAGTCTGACTACTATTGGTCGGGGCATTTTGGCCCCATCTTCAGGTAGGGCTGCGTTCACAGGTGGGCCACGAGGCCCTACACGGGTTACCCAATCAATATCGTTGTCTTCCAATGCCATCCCCAGTTTTTTTGCTGCAACCAGAACGATGTGATGAACATTTTCATTGGTGTTCTCAGGTATTCCGACTATTTCTATTTCGTTACGCAGATTGGATTGTGCTTGTGCTCTTAATTCGTTCTGCAAGTGTAGTACCGTGGCTTGTAAGGTGGTAACCTCTTCATCTCGTTTCTCCAAGTATTTCAGGCGATCATCGGCAGCTCCAAGTTTAAGGACAAGTTCATCCATTCTTTCGTGACAGTTAGAAAGGGATTCGGTCACGTCCACCAATTGTGTCTTGAGCGCTGAGAACGCGTCAGTCAACTTCCGGAGTTGTTCAGTGAGATTATTCAAGTCTGCCATTGGTTCTGCGGTGGTAGGGGTTGTTTCCGACTTTTTACGGATCGTAACGTTGTCACATCCCGATCTGACTGGAGTAAGGGTATTGTCCCCACCTTTTTTGAGCGAGGCACAGCAATCAGGGCATTTCCATTGCTTCTTGCGTTCAGCAGTTAGCGATGTAACATTTATGCACTGTGTACAGAAGCATTTCTCACAGTTAGTACTTGTGCATTTAACAACCTGGTGCTCTCTGATAGGCTTCATACATCCGGCACACTTCATATCGGTTGACAAAACACCTAGGTGCTTCTCCGCGGCGAAGTGAGAAAAGGTGTATTGAGTGACGCTACTGTCTATATTCTTAATCTGTGACAAACGTGTTACGTAGACGCGCTGCCGGTACTCCGCAAGCTCTGCACGCAACTTTCACGGTTATTCACTGCGCGTAACCGTGAAGATGGCTTGCACAGTGTGATCTTGTTTCTGCGACCGCGTTACCCACACTCAAATTTTATGATGTTCGTTCAATTTTATTCTATGAGTATTTATTTAAATAACGCACTAATTACACTTAGATTGTTATTATTAGTTAAGTTTTATCTTATCCACAAGGTGTTTGGTTTTTAATATGCAAATAATTCACTTTTTATACACTTAAATAATACTTTTATCGCGGAGCTTTTTGACACAGAGGTGATAGTTTTACCGAGGAGACAAAGATTATGTTTTATTATTATTTATTTTCTTGCTGAAATAAAGATTGTCTATGTCGAAAAAGACATCACGAATCATTGAATACACCCTTTGCCTATCTATCAGCCACAGAAGTCCACTGCTGAACATAGGCATCCCCTATAGATTTCCACAATGCACGATCTCGTGCAGACCGCATCCACCGACTCCCAGCGACTCCAACCTTTATAAGGTCGTCCGTCCACCTAGTTGGGGGTCTTCCCACGATTCTCTTTTCCATACGTGGACGTTCTTCGGGTCACATGGCCTGCCCATTGCCACTTCAACTGTGCAATACTTCTATCCCCCTTTGCCTATATCACCTCAAATGGAAACAGAGTTTAATAAGATACTGCATAATGTTTATTTCACTGTGACATAAATAGGCCCTTAACTAAAACAAACGTGCTTGTGATAAGCGTGCCTTTCTCCTAAAGGTGTCGCTAGTTAAACAATGCAACTTTGTCTTTATCTGGCGGTAACAAGTCTGGATCCTCGCTCTCTCCTACTTTGCCAAGTTAGGAAGGTCACAACTATAATTTGAATGCCATTGGATACCGGCCTCTTAATTTTTTCAGATTACAAGCAAACAGAGCAACGGGACTCAGGTTCGACTCCGCGGTCGGGCAAGTGTCTTTGTCTAAACCAGAGGCACTTGCTCCGAGTCTGGGTATCATTTGTGTTCGTGAATTACATGAAACTGCCCCGGCGATACAGGTCATACATATGGCGGTAAAAAAAACCGTTAAAAAAAATGAATTTTTCAGAGAGCTAATTACCTGGCCGCAAGCGACCTACCATGCCAGTGTGGCACGGTACGCTAAGTTCCCTGTATTTATGAATCTGATTCGATTCCGGGGTCGGGCCAGTGTCTTTGTCTAAACCAGAGGCACTGGCTCGGAGTCTGGGTGTCATTTCTATCTATAATATGTATGTATTTACAAAAAAAAATGTATATAAGTAGTTTATCATCCATCTCGTTACCATAACACAAGCATTAAGTTGCTTAGCTTGGGACGAGATGGCGTTGTGTGAAATGTCCAAGGATATTTATATTTATATATTTATTTATATTTTAAGGGGTGAATTGATGATGTTGGTGTAATTATGCCTTAAATAAGTAGTTTAAAACTATATAATGATGCAAATTCCAGAGCTAGACCCAGTCCTATTCGAAAAGTGAAGTTCTTGCAGATTGGTATCATGACTTCTGAGGTTGGCGGCTCCAATTTGACTTATCACTGCGAGAGACATGACACTGCGCAACTATCTCAGGCGCTTGCTATACAGTTATCCATCCAATCGATGCTTTGCCTACGCCCATAGGTTATTGATTAGAGTTGTACAGAAGGACATTTTTTACACTTAATTAAGTTTTTTACTTAACATCTTTCTCAAAACTTATTATAATTCAACTACATAAATGTCTTCTCAACACACCACACTTAACTGTCTCTCCATCTCTCTTTTTTTTTCCTAAAAAAGTCACTCTCGACTGTAGCCATAAAGATTTATCACTACATAGTATAAAACAAAGTCGCTGTCGTCTGTCCGTCCCTATGTATGCTTAAATCTTTAAAACTACGCAACGGATATTGAAGCGGTTTTTTTAATAGATTGAGTGATTCAAGAGGATGGTTTATATGTATAACCCACCCCCGTTTTGCACGGGCGAAGCCGGGTCGGGCCACTAGTTAGATAATAAAAAAGAAATGTGCAAATATTCTAAGTATACAGCTTTTTGTGATGTTTCCCAAAAATAAAGAATTTTTCTCCATATGAAAGAATTCCACAACACAAGATATCATCACGACAGACGACAGCAGACAGATAAGAGCTTTTCTCGTAAGTATTTACTAACGGTGCACAACCCGCGGCCCTGAAGAGGGCAGCCGGCCGTTGATTTTAGTGGATAGGTCGAGACACTAATTACTATCTTTCGGCGCCCCGGAGTCCCACATACCCCGGCTAATCCCCAACCACCAGGTATCCCTGAAAATCCTCATGCAATCCCAACGTAAAACAAGGTATTTAATAACAGTCGATGAGGTTGTCACATCTGTATTATTAATCTATGTCCCTGTCCACATTTACCGTTAGGCAGAATCTCCGTTCAATGATGCGATAGCTAGATTATCGAATCCAGCATCGCAAGGCCGAGGTACTGAGGTAATAGCTATTGTTACCTCTAATATTTGTTTTCTTATAAACTTTTTGCTGCAGTGCAGTATTCGAGACTTCGATTAAGCTTTTGTTGGCGGCTTAAAGTTTCTTCACTGTTCGGGTTTAGATAAGGCGTCAATGTGGTAACTTTGTAGCTATTAAATGAGTACACTTTTTAAAGTTATAACGGTGAAATAACTTCATATAGAGTGTAACAAAACCCCTAACCCTATAGCCATCCGAAGAATAGCCTAAAGAAATATAAGTAGCGCTGTGTTTAAATGTTTTTCCACCTTGAAGTATGAGTGAGATATCGATGTTTTTCTGAACCTGATTTTTACTACAAAAGATCACAATGAAAACTAACCAACTGCTATCTAAGTTGTCCTTCTGCTGTGGCTAGGTATGCGGCCTTGTTATCTCCTAATGTCGGCTCTTACGACACCCTCAGGATGTAAGTGGGTGGTGACGCTATATATTCTATTCCGTCACCACACGGACAAATTTAGCTTACCACGTACCAATTTAATTCCGTTAAAGCTTAAGTGTTGTTACCTATATTTCTATTGTACATGTATGCGTCATTTAATAACTACGTTTAAGCAAACATATGAATTTCCTTAGAAGGACTCTCGTATGGTATAATAAAATGCGAAACTCTGCAACTAGGAAAATATACCTACAGCACCTTAATTACTACGTCATCCCCAAAACTTGAGAGCCTCGTTAACTTGTCCCGAGTTCCTCCGAATCAAGTACTTCAGTAACCAAAATCGAGGGTGCTTTGGCCTGAAGTGTTTCAAGCTCTTGTGAAGTTTTGTCACCGGTTCGGAGTGTTGCGTTGTACACCGTGACTTTACCGCGAGATCTTGCTTGATCAACAAAAATTCAGGAAACTGGGTCAAGTACCTTGAAATGCGAAATATAGATACAGATTCTTTATATATAATAAGTAAGCCTCAGCTTGAACCGTGTCTCTCCCCTCCACGCTGCGAGGAAGAGTAAACTACGTATGTGCAGTATGTAACAAATACCCGATGGGACTACTGACACATGATACACACTAATGAACTTGGCAAGAAAACCATGGGCCAACACGTCTAGCCAATGTGGCACAGTAGGCTAATTACCCTCCGTATAACTGGAGGAGGCCCGACTCAGCAGTGGGTTATCTATAATGAGTAGTAGTAGTACAAAATTTTAAGAAAAAACAGCAACAATTTTTCTTGAGATTTTGGTCACCAACTGAAATTCTGTTCCAACCATGATCAGTAGGAAAATGTCAAAAAAATTGGAGGGAACCGTAATCAATAGTGGGCTAATTATGTGCTGTGATGATGATGACAAATATAGCCCTCACAGTTAGGACCCCCGGGAACCCG
Organism: Clostera curtula; assembly: GCA_905475355.2. Classification (NCBI taxonomy): domain Eukaryota; kingdom Metazoa; phylum Arthropoda; class Insecta; order Lepidoptera; family Notodontidae; genus Clostera; species Clostera curtula. The sequence continues at coordinate 16,522,777 of FR997802.1, forward strand.
TCCTACGCTGAAAGCGCTAATTCGAGTAGCGAGGGACGAGAAATTGGCGACAAATAGCTGTTTCCTGAGTTCTGATTACTTCGCCCGCTCCCCGCTTCCGACGCACGTGCTGACTTATTTGAAGATCAATTAAATTTATGATTTCTACTTTCACACAGGATTTCTGCAAAGATTTACGATCTTATGTTATCTTGATCTTAATTCTTATGTACCAGACACGTTATCCTTCTCCCTACACTTCTCCCAAAATAAATTGCGCGTAATTCAAGATCGCTGTCAATGGGAGCTTTTTGTAGTCACTTGGGATCGGGTGCACCTTTTCCAGATGACTTAGTCTGTGTGTCACCAATGTATCACATTCACAGACCATATTCCTCGTATACTTTTGGAAATAGGGCTTGTTGTCAGTCTTGTCTTGTTTATAACTCATGAATGAATAACTCATTGATGGCATACTGATCAGCCTAATAATGATTCCGGAGTTATTTGAATTCTAAACCATGTTTTCATAACCTAAAAGTATCCAAAGATTGATCACACCTGATGTAGAAGATATTCTCCTTAAACATCATTAATTAAAAACGGATACCTCACTAAAACTGGACTATTCACCCCAGAAAGTATATTTACTTTCTTTAGTGGTGAATATTCTCTACGTCTCAATTAAAAGCCCAAGCAGCCATGTCTGACAAAAATTTTCCAATTATTATCATCATATTTGTAATCGCGGCTTTAATTTCATGCTCACTTCACAATTGCGTTGACGAGATTTGACATCAAAGCCTTTAGATGACGTCAGGAATCTTACACAAATGACATCAGAAGCAGCTGAACTGTAGAATATCGGATGAAAACTTAATATGCCCATTTTTTTAAATTGACGTGTTGGCTTGTTTTTTTTCTGTCTTTTTTAGAAAAAACTAAACCCCTTCTCTTGGTATAACTTATATCGCGGCTTACAAGCATGTAATTCACGATCACAAATGACAACCAAGCTCAGAGCAAGTGTCTGTGGTTTAAGACAGTTGCCCGACCCCGGAATCGAACCGGGGACCCCTTGATCTAAAGGTAAGCGACCCCTAGACCAACAAGACAGTGTAGCATAAAGTCATTAGGAAAAGCCCACTGCAATGTCGGACGCAATGACGGAGCTCCTATCAAAAGACACAGATAAAGTAACCTACTGTGTAGTTTTTTTCGCGATAAGGCCTACCTGTTCTTCCGAGGCCTGCAATTAGGAATGGTGTTTAATGCAGAACGTAGCAGATCTAGTAGCTTTAGGTTTTGAAACAGAAAACTTATACATTTCTTAAAACTGGTACAAAAATCTTGATATTTTTTCTCTGTCCCTCTATCGACAAATGAACGCGAGTAAAAGGGACAACTGCGTATTAGCGAGTGAAGTCCCGCACTCCAGAAGCCACTGGACCATAGATAAAATCCGGAATGCACGAGCCAGCGAATTCCATTGCGGATCAAGGCAGCATTCTTGTCTATGACTAATGCAGTTTATGGAGCGTACGTTTATTGGGTATAAAGTTTTGCAGTTTCAATTGGACCTATTACAGGTCCCTTGGCAGGTTTTAGCATAATAGATAGGATTGGAATTAATACGCAGGTTAAGCATTATATGGCGCAAGCGGTTGCTGAAGTGGTGACCATTATAATGATAAATTTTGTCCTTATTTTGGAGGAAACCATCTATTGCAGATACGAACGTCATGACATACGTGTCTTGGAGGGCGGACAGCAATCAGACTGGGTAAAAACTGATGGTGACGTTAAGTAGGGCTACTGGGAAATCTACTATTACTACACAGCCCATAAATTACCCACTGATGAGTCGGGCCTTCTCCCATTACATGGAGGGTATGTAGACCAAACTTGGGCTAGGTTTTCGGCTTTGTCCTAAGAGCTGACAAAAGGTAGGCCTTTTGTTAGCTCTTACGACACACTCAGGATTGAATGAGGTGATGACACTATGTATTATAAGTCCGATACTATACAGATAGTCGTTCAATTGAGAAAAGGCAAGGTTTAATCTTAATAGGAATCCTGTTCTAAGAAAATTGAACTTCATAAGAAAGTTTGATGAAAATGTTCGTGTTATATTTGCCTAGACTGCCTCGTTGGTCTAGTGGTCACATGTGCCGCCTTTGGATCAACGGGTCCCGGGTTCGATTCCGGGGTCGGGCCAGTGTCTTTGTCTAAACCAGAGGCACTGGCTCGGAGTCTGGGTGTCATTTCTATCTATAATATGTATGTATTTACAAAAAAAAATGTTAAATATAAGTAGTTTATCATCCATCTCGTTACCATAACACAAGCATTAAGTTGCTTAACTTGGGACGAGATGGCGTTGTGTGAAATGTCCAAGGATATTTGACATCACATGACGCTGAGCCACGTGGGGATGGCATATTAATGTCAAAAATCGACGTTAAATGCGCAACACCGAACACAAATAACGAATAGCCATGTGAACTGCAAGAATGGTATCTTTATTTTCCATTGTTCGACCACATAGTGAAACAAGTGTAAGTGAGAATTCAATAAACTATTTTCTCATATTTACTACGCGTACTATCTTAATAATTTTAGGAGAAATTATACTACCGTCCAGTGGCGGTGGTTCGCGTGATAATTTGCTGTAATGCAACTAGGGTTGCCACTATTTAACGAAGTTTATTTTGCAAAAATGATACGTAGGCTTATGATATAAAAATGTTTACTATTAGGTAAACTACTTTTAGTGCTATAGTTTTAGTAACTTAACGTACGTAGAAACAAAATAACGACGTACAACACCAAAGAAAGTTGACACATTACTTGATACTACATTTATGTGTTATTTTGACAGAACTCCTAGCTTTTTAACCCCCATAAAAACTGACGTGTCTGTCTGAGGTATCACAAATCCTGGACAACCTTTTATTTACATTTCGTTGAGGATTGTCACCAACCCATACCATCCTAAGGAGGTCATAATCAACGCAAGAAAAGGAGCTAGATACTTCGCTAGAGAAAGAAAACGTCATTGTCAGTCTTGACAGCGTGGCACAGTATGCAAATTTCCCGCCACGAATTTGGAGGAGGCCCGTCTGAGAAGTGGGCTATAGGGTGCAACAAACAGAAAAAATACAAATCATACATATTTTTACAGATTTTAAGTTTAATTTTAATTTCCGTCACTCGCAGTGGCAGCCCTAGCCCTAACGAGCTCGATGACTTAGCGTGATTGGGCACATTAACCTAATGCGATCACATAGCCTTCTTATACATAAATAACATTTATGTACGCAAGTAAGGTCTGCCGTAATGACTATGGGATCGCAAATTGAGGCCATAGGCCAGCCAATGACCGGTATGAGGAAAATATTTCACGGCAGGCGTCGAAGAGCTGTATCCATCTATCCAGAACTTTCTCTGTGGTGACGGATTCAGAATTCATAGTGTCACCACGACATCCTATCATGGTTTCGCAAGAGTTGACATAAGAAAATGACAAGGCCGATATCCTAGCCACAAGACTTAATACGAAACCCTGTTCATAACCATAAAACTTGATACGAAACCCTGTTCCAACCTGTCTGGCCAGCAGGCTAAATACCCTCCATGTCCTCCAGGTCATTTGTGGGCTGAATGCTAGTAGTTTCAGTTCGAGGGGATTTCAGTTCGATGCTGTCAGGTAAGTTCCAGTCTTGGAATAATTTGTATCCATGAGTTATATGTTTTTAAAGAGCTATAAGAAATTGACGTAATTTAAAATTACCAAACAACTTGAGCAAAATTTTAATGTGCCGTGCTGGGGAAAGGCCTGTCTGCAACCTATCCAGCCCATCAGCGGCCGCTGCTGAGACACAATAGTTGACCACTGCCAGGTCAAGGTAATTGTTCAAGTTATTTTGCCATAACGCACTTGCACAGTCAAGGTCATTGTTCAAGTTATTTTGCCATTATACTGATAGGCGTGGAACTGAAGTTGTTTTTATTAAATCTTCATCTCAGCGCATAAATTGAATATAAAATAGTCTGAATCTGTTCACATTTTTAAAAAAAGACTAATGTTACACCTCATTAATAACTGACAGCTTCCATAATTATTTTCGTCTATTGTATACTTTTGCTATTTTTAATAGTCAAAGATTGTATATCGCTATGGTGGATCGATTAAGTTTTTTGTACTCTAATGTTAATTAGTTAAGTTTCTCATTTTTAAGTGAACTATTGTAATGTTCTTTTTGGGAAATAAAATTCTTTAAACCGAAATTGCCCACTGCAGCATCAGGTGCTCCTCCAAGTTCACGGAGGAAATTAGCCTGGTGTGCCACGTGCTATAGGTTTTTTCTCCTACTCTACTGGGCTTAATCAGAGCCGGTATAAATTGTTTATTTTATTTTATGCTACTTCTCATTGCTATTCCTTTCCATACATCATCTATCTTCCATCTCTATAGGTTAGGTTTTCTGCCTCTCGGGTTTCTTAAAGCGCCTCCCTCAGTATGAAATGTAGTGAAGTTTATGTAGTAAGCGATGTCATTACTATGCTTACCCATTCCATACCGAGGGTGTTGTACCTCTCTCTCTCTCTAGTCGGTCCCTCATGACTGAGGATCGTGGTCATCGGTGGATGCGTTACATTTGGACCAGATGATGTGCCTCCATCGAGTCCTGTCCATGGCTTCCCTAGCAATACAACAAAGCTTGGAGGAGTGCGTGTCTTTTATTTGATCGGTCCATCTTGTAGGGGATCGACCTCGAGCTCGTTTGCCTTCAGTGTTCCCGATTACGATCAGCTTTTCCAGACTTTCGTCTCCTCTTCGCACTATGTGACCGAAATACGATAGAATTCGTTGATGGCATACTGTAGACAGGCGGGTTTTGATTTTTAGTTCACAGAGTATCGATCCATTGGTGCGTTTTGCACGTTGTACCTAAGGATGATGTTATTTGGCTATGGCATTCTGTAACGTGGAGGATCTCTTTCTCTATGGCCCATTTCGTGTTAGATATTTCGTTATACCTAAGGCAGTTACCAAATGTACCACTTTCTTGAATTAAACCAACCCTGTTTCGATAATCCGTGTGGTGACGGATTTAGAATACATAGTGTTGCCACCCTATTCCATCGTGAGAGTGTCTTAAGAGCCGACAAAAGGAAATTACATGGCCGAAAACCTAGCCGCAAGAGAAGGAATACTTGATACGAAACCCTTGTGCCAACCCGCCTGGCCATTGTGGCACAGTAGGCTAATGACCCTCCCTGTGATGGGAGGAGGCCCGACTCAGCAATGGGTCATTTATGGGCTGCGTAGTAGTAGTAGTATAATTTTTTCGATAAATGACAAATCTTCAGAATCCCTGAAACAGTTTAGGCATGGAATAGTTACAGACTCTCATCTATCTAATGTCCATTTGGAAAATGTTAGGTACAATTTCACCTAAATTTTGATCATAATTTCTGAGATCGCATTGCATGGCACAACAAAGAGTGTGATAAAAGATTTTAGTGTCGCATTAAAAACTTTAATAGTGGGGGTTTAACACCAAGAAAGCGTAAAACCAAGATATTTGGTAACTGTCTTTGGCATAAGGAAGTAACACGAAATGGGCCGTACCGTAATCCAGGACACAGTTAAAGCAATCCAGTTATTTTTAACCGACTGTAGTTAAAACTAGTCTATTTTCTTTGGTGTTTGCCGTACACTCACGGTAAGACTCATCAAATCAAAATGATTCTTTATTCAAAAATAACTCGTAAGAATGCTTTGAAATAGTAAAAATAGTCTTATTTAAGATATGGGTTCTTTTTTTTTAACAAATGCTTCTATATCCAAGCATTTATCGGAGGGCAGTGTTTCCATCCTCCTCGATGTGAGCACAGCATCTGTATACATCTAATATATAAAATTCTCATGTCACGGTGTTTGTTATTAAACTCCTCCGAAATGGCTAGACCAATTTTCGTGAAATTTTGTGTGCATATAGGTCAGGTCTGCGAATCGGACAACAACAACAAAATTTTATTTGCTAGTCATATTTTTTTGTTTATATTTTATTATAATAAAGCATACAAAAATACATACAACTCAAAATGTTCACCCCTCTACGATCTACCCCTATATTAATATGGCAAAACGTTTGCGGGGTCAGCTAGCACATATTAATATCTGAGCAATAAAATTATACACATTTTCACGATGGACGGAGGAATATAACATTTGCCACACTTATAGTTTATGTATAGAAGGAGTGCAGAATGCCAATATTTAGAAAAAAAAATGTATAACGATTTCACGTCATGTACCGACCGATCGACCAAAACCTAGCCGCGAGAACTCAAACTCAAAATGAACTTTATTTACGTAGGTTTTATCACAAAACTCTTATAAATCGTCATATTTAAAGTTACCATTATCATCATCCTACGACCCCTGTCCCACGCTAGTTGGTAGTCTCCATACACACCTATCAGTCGTCATATCTACAGTCACACCTTTCATACACAATTCCTCATTCTTACAATCCCTCCATCTCTCTTGATCTCCCATGAGAGAACGAGAGAAGGAATACTTGGAACAAAACCCTGTGCGTATGGCCAGCGTGGTACAAAAAGCTAATTACCCCCACTCATGCAATGGGAGGGCGGCCGACTCTACAGTAGGTCGTTTACGGGCTAAGTTAGAAGTAAGTATATTTCTAGAATACTTTAGAAGTTTGCAAAACCCTCGAAGGCAGATATATCCGTCGCAGGGCATTGCTCTCGCTCTAATTCCGTCAACGCGCTACTTAATCAACTGCGAAGATTATCTTCCATCGCACATAGCGGGTTAAAGTAGTGATTCGAGATAATCTTTAGAAGGGTATAAACATAAAGCGCGGTTTTGTGTGCGCCGCTAGAACGTACCTAATTGTTAATTATTTAGGTACAAACATCGCGCCGCGTATTGAATTCGTATTACTTTAAATAAAACAAGAAATTTATCGCTATATGTTCTGATTGAGTGAGACATAGAAAAATATATAATATACTAAGCTAATCAAACCAGTGACCAAAACAAGCACAAACGGTACATTGCACCCCTCCCCTTCATTAATAGGTTACTTGTTCATTCATTTTCTCCGTAATCGTTCTGGAAAAACTGGTAGACCGTATCTGAGACACCGTTGCCCATATACGGCATGGACGTTCTTACATCCAACGTATTAGACGTCGCTATTAGACGCAAAAGCTTAGCTCTTAATCTATATACATACATATAATAAAATCCTTACGGGATATACTTGTGGAGATAATAAAACCGTTAAAATTGATTATAGTCGAATTTTGATTACTGGGCAGCCAATAATAATGAGCACAGGGTTTCGTATCAAGTTTTCCTTCTTTTGTAGCTATGTTCTTAAGGCATCCTCAGGATGAAATGGGGTGGTGACACTATGTATTCTAAATCCGTCACCACACGGATAGGATCTTAATCGTAGGTACCACCAAATAGGCAAATTTATGGCAGGCGCTGTTTACAAACATTTAATTCACGAGAACAAATGACACCCAAACTCAGAGCAAGTTCCTCTGGTTTATACAAATACACTTCCCCGACCCTGGATTCGAAACGGGGACCCCGTGTTGTAACAAAATAATGGGTAGATTTAAAATTAATGTCTATCAATTACGGTTTACCCAAGAGAACAAATACTTTTCTTTAAAAAAGCGAAAATGTTCCATATTTGTGCTTCTAAATATAAAATATTATTTCCTATATGCATTCCTACTTCTAACTGCAAAATAATTACAGAGAAACAACTTTGTTCTCAAAATCTTATCTAATAACTAAATCTATTTCGGTGCACGTTCCTTAATTTTCTATTAGGTAAGTCTCAAAGACCAAGTTTCCTTCAAATGGTTTCGAATATTTAAATCTAAGTAATGATGTGTGGTAGCGGAGTAAGAATACTACCACCCCATATCTTCCCGTGGGTGTCGTAGAAGGCGACTAAGGGACAACAGACGTTGGGCAGCAGCGACGCTCTGTTCAAAACACACCATCCATCACTGCGATCGCCAACCCGCCTGCCAAGCGTGGCGATTATGGCAAACCCCCCCCATAAATGAATGGATACAAACAGAAAAACGGCCCCCAGTCCCCGGCAGCCCCACTATTCCTTCGGCCACGGTAGCAGCCAAGGTAACGGTGGGGCAGGGGGTGCGAACAATCTCCGGCAGAGATCCGGCTACCACAAAAAACGACGGCTGCACCTGGCAACATATAACACACGGACACTGCGGACTGACGAGAAGATCGTAGAACTCGAGGAAGAGTTGAGCAAGTTGCGATGGGATATAGTGGGGTTGTCTGAAGTCCGAAGAGAGGGAGAGGACACGATAACCCTCAAATCCGGCAACTTGCTCTACTTCCGGGAGGGCGACCAACAGTCCCAAGGTGGTGTTGGGTTTATCGTCCACAAGTCCCTTGTGAACAACGTTGTTAAAATCGAGAGTGTGTCGACCAGGGTGGCGTACCTTATACTCAGAATAACCAAGCGTTATTCGCTGAAGGTCATACAGGTATACGCACCGACCTCGGCACACCCCGACGAAGCGGTGGAGACAATGTATGAGGACATTTCCTCGGCCATACATGGCTCTAGAACGCACTACACCGTTGTCATGGGGGATTTTAACGCGAAACTGGGCAAGCGGAGCGGAGATGAGCTGCAAGTGGGGCAATTTGGGTTTGGACACCGGAACCAACGGGGCCAGACTTTGGCTGGTTTTCTGGAGAAGGAGGGACTCTATATGATGAATTCCTTTTACAAAAAACCAGAACAGAGGAAATGGACCTGGTTGAGTCCGGATGGCACCACAAAAAACGAGATAGACTTCATCATGTCGACGGAAAAGCACATATTCAATGATGTCTCCGTGATCAATATGGTCAAAACCGGAAGCGATCACCGCTTAGTACGAGGCACATTGAATATCGACGTTAAGCTTGAAAGGTCGCGCCTGGTGAGGTCTACGCTGCGTCCCGTGCCAGTTCAAATTCAAAACCCGGAGAGCTTTCAGCTCGAACTGCAAAACCGCTTTATAAGCCTAGGCGTTGACGTGGACGATTATAATGACGGGTTCGTGGAGACTGTCCGCAAAGCTGGGTCGAAGTTCTGTGAGACCCAACGCCTGAAAACGGCCAAAAAGCTCTCGGACCTCACCCTAAATCTCATGGACGAGCGACGGAAAATGGTTCTGCAGTCTACAGATGATGCGACGCAGCTTCGGATGCTCAATAGACAGATATCAAAGTCCCTGAAGCGTGATATACGCCGATTCAACACGAATCGTGTTGAAGAGGCTATTGAACGTAACAGGGGCTCCAAGGTTTTTGCCAGGGATCTGTCTATTGGGCAAAGCCAGCTCGTCAGGCTGAAGACTGATGACGGCAGGATCGTCACGTCGAAGTCCGAGATTTTGGGTGAGGTCGAGAGTTTCTATGGACAACTGTACAAGTGTGGCTCTCGAGCAACTTAAAAACAACAAGGCGGCGGGTGATGACGGAATTACCGCAGAACTTCTGAAGGCGGGTGGAGAACCGATCCTTAGGGCCCTTCAGAAGTTATTCAATTCCGTCATACTCGAAGGACGAACGCCAAAGGCATGAAACAGAAGTGTGGTGGTGCTGTTCTTCAAGAAGGGAGATAACACCTTATTGAAGAACTACAGACCCATCTCACTTCTGAGCCATGTCTACAAGTTGTTCTCGAGGGTCATCACAAATCGACTCGCGTGCAGGCTTGACGATTCCCAGCCTCCCGAACAAGCCGGTTTCCGAAAAGGCTTCAGTACCGTAGACCATATTTTAACGCTACGGCAGGTTATACAGAAGACCGAGGAGTATAACCTGCCACTTTGTCTGGCGTTCGTGGACTACGAGAAAGCCTTCGATTCGATCGAGACGTGGGCAGTATTGCAGGCTCTCCAGAGGTGCCAAGTCGACTATCGGTACATCGAAGTGTTGAAGTGCTTGTATGAAAACGCCACCATGTCAGTCCGACTCCAGGACCAGACCTCGAAACCGATCCAGTTGCAGCGAGGTGTTAGACAGGGAGACGTTATCTCTCCGAAACTGTTCTCCGCTGCACTGGAAGATGTTTTCAAGGTTCTGGACTGGAAAGGGCTGGGCATTAACGTGAACGGCGAGTACATCACTCACCTTCGATTCGCTGACGACATAGTCGTAATGGCTGAGACCATGGAGGGCCTCACTACGATGCTCGATGGCCTCTGTGGAGCCTCCGAACGAGTCGGCCTTAAGATGAACATGGAGAAGACGAAGATCATGTCTAATATCCATGTTCAAGCCACTCCTGTTAACATCGGAGGTTCTACCCTCGAAGTTGTTGACCATTACATTTACCTGGGACACACTGTCCAGTTAGGTAAGTCCAACTTCGAGAAAGAGGTCAATCGTCGGATCCAACTCGGCTGGGCAGCGTTCGGGAAGCTGCGAAAGATCTTCTCGTCCACAATACCGCAGTGTCTGAAGACAAAAGTCTTCAACCAGTGTGTGTTGCCAGTGATGACATATGGAACAGAGACGTGGTCGCTCACTATGGGCTCCATCAGAAGGCTCAAAGTCACCCAAAGGGCAATGGAGAGGGCTATGCTCGGAGTTTCCCTGCGAGATCGAATCAGAAATGAGGAGATACGCAGGAAAACCAGGGTCACCGACATAGCCCACCGGATTGCCAAACTTAAGTGGCAGTGGGCAGGGCACATAGCTCGCAGGACCGACGCCCGATGGGGCAGAAAAGTCCTCGAGTGGCGACCGCGTTCCGGAAGGCGCAGTGCTGGTAGGCCTCCCACACGGTGGACCGACGACCTGGTTAAGATCGCCGGAAAGCAGTGGATGCGGGCGGCCCAGGACCGGCCTTTGTGGAAATCCTTGGGGGAGGCCTATGTCCAGCAGTGGACGTCCTTTGGCTGAAATGATGATGATGATGATGAATGAATGTAACATCTAATTATGCGTAACGGGACCCAAGATTAAACTTCCTCTGAAGACATTTCTACTACCTTAACGTTATTGAATCAGTTATAAATCACTATGACTTGAAAAGCATGCGGCGCCGCGGGAATGCGCTAGACTAGCATAAATTTAAACCTTGCCTGTCTTCTACTGAGATACGCAACTTATCATTTAATCTTCAATCAGTTACGGAGCCGACGAACCAGAATGCAGAAAGGAAACAGAGGTCCCATTTTAACTTCCTAGATAATAATTCTATTAGGCTATTGCATTCCAATTGTAATTATCGAGCACCTTAAATGAGCTCTTGAAGATACAGAGATTATTCAGACATAATTGAAATGGAAATATGTTTTTTTTTTTAATTACGCACTTGGTTAAGCGTAATATTATGTTGTACAAATCCAACAAACTATGTACATAACATTTTCTCCTGCTGTTAATCACAAATATTTTTATATTTCTTTTCAAAGTTTTATATTTTGTGGGATTGGTCGTATAATAAAATTATGTTTATACAAACATATGACGTAGGTATAACGAATACCTGTATAATCATGACTTATGCCTATACGGATATTTTTATACATTACATAAAACTTAAATACTAAAATATATTATTTAAATAAATAAATAAATAAATAAATAAATAAATCGTTTATTTTTCTCTCCAATTATTTGCTTACGGTATGGTTGTTGTTTACAAAGTAAAAACCTAAGATAAGTGGAGAGAACTGGTGCCTGAGATAAGAAGGTTTGACCTTCCTGTATTACAGGTCGCCAGGCTCACCGCCCTTATGATAGATTGCACATAAGATGTGGGCAAAAATGTGAGAGCAATATGAGAGACTACACTGATTAAACTAGAAGACTCTGTGCTAAATTATGAACGAGGATGATAACTGACTAACGATAATGACAACTAAAATATAACTTAATTTATGATTGGCGTAGAAAAGCATAAAGGAGTCCCTTTAGGCAAGGTTCCGAAGATACTGGCAGCGTTCCCCCTTTGAATCGCTAGACTGATTCTTTGTCCGAGGTAGCTACCAGCTCTACATTATTTTATATTCCTAAATATTAAGTTCCATCGACATTTTGTAGACATAAGCATTTATAAGATATTTTTACTGTCTGCGTAGGTAAGTATTTTGGAGTTAAAATTTCCGCTTATTTTTTAAATTAAGAATATATCAAGTTTTTAATTAGAAGACAGGAAGTCTTCATAATGAAAAATGAAATTTACATAAACTCACTATAACATAATGAATATATTTTATGACACTAGTAACTATATTTCATTACAAGTGCGGAAAGGCTGTCATTGCAAAGAGTTCCGACAAATGTCTACCCGAGCCGAAGCGCAGCCGAAGGCGAGGGTTGACAGTCGGAACAAGTTGCAATGACGGTTCCGCACGTGTACTGAACGACTATTTTTAATACAGTTGCGAAAAAATGAAGCAATTTAATAAAATAATAAAAACACAACAAACTCAACTAACTAATCATTTATGACATTTAAAAAAATGGCGCCGACCGTAGAATATAAGCAGAGATTTATTTTTTCTTCACCCATTCTAGTAGGCAAAAGCAACTATATATACAGCCAAGTCTTCAGTAGAAAATTTTTATTGATATGAAATGAAACCTAACCTAACTCATTCAATCAAATCATTAAATCTGATATTGAAACAAATGAGTAAGTAGTTTCTTTTTAGAAATATACGTAATATATGAATCATAAAAACTTCTATGTTTTTTTTTAGTAAAAACTTCATGGTTGGTTTTTCCTTATAAAAGACATTATTTTGACAGTTGGGAAAGAAAACGCACGCGTGTGTAATAGCCCACTTCCCGAACGCTATACGTCCCTGCAATATGCCACTTTTTGAGCAACTGTATTAAAAAGACAATTGCATCATTCTACCGCAGAATATTAAATAAATAAATAAATATCCTTGGACATTTCACACAACGCCATCTCGTCCCAAGCTAAGCAACTTAATGCTTGTGTTATGGTAACGAGATGGATGATACACTACTTATATACATTTTTTTTTGTAAATACATACATACACTCGAGAGCAATGAATCCGGGTCACTTAAAGAATCCTAAAAATCTCGGAAACTAAAAATGCTAGGTTAATGCAATAAATCGTATTTAATAGACAATGTAATACTCCTTAAATGAAGGTATTAAAACTTCTTAGTTATTGTAAAGTTATATCATAAAAAATCAAACTTGAAAAAGGGCCACTTTCGAAGATGGAACTACGAAATTACAGCATTTGGTTTTGCTTTTGTTTGTAATCTGTCATTTATGTGGGTACATAAACCATGTTGATAGTGCTCTATATTCATTATTCAAGCTGAAATTATGTCGCTTACGCCTGAAGAATGCACCAGAATACTTACAATGCTGGAAACCGGCCGGAGTCAGCGCGATACAGCCAGGACTGTCGGTGTGTCGCTGTCAACAGTACAAAGAGTTCTCCGACGTTACGAAGAAACTGGTTCTAACCTACGCAGACCAGGAGCGGGCAGACCCAGGTGTACCACAGCACGAGAAGACCGATACTTGGTGAACACCATGCTTCGAAATCGCTTTCTCACAGGAACTGAACTCACAAATCAGTTTCGACGCCTCGGAGGAAGTAACCCAAGTGCATGGACAGTAAGACGTCGGCTTGCTGAATCTAACTTAAAACCCCTTAGACCTGCAAACGGCCCTAAACTGGAGCGTGGGCATCGTATTTCAAGACTAAGATATGCCCAGAGCCACATAAATTGGAGTATTGAAGATTGGTCAAAAGTTATGTTCTCCGACGAATCAAAATTTATGCTCTACAAGCACGATGGAAGACACAGAGTGTATCGAAGACCAGGGGAAAGATTCAAGCAAGCATGCATCGAAGAAAAAGTAGCCTACGGCGGTGGGTCTGTACTTGTGTGGGCCGGAATTTCTTCTGAAAGTCGCACAGAGCTAGTGATCATAGAAAACGGCTCTTTAACTAGCGTAAGATATGTGGAAGAAATCCTCAATGATCACGTTGGTCCATTTATGGTCAATTTAGGTGAGGATGCTATATTTATGCATGCCAATGCCCGACCTCATACAGGTAGGATTGTGAATGACTACCTTCAAGAGATGAACATTACTCGTATGGAGTGGCCAGCGCGCAGCCCGGATATCAACCCGATCGAGCATGCTTGGGACGAGCTAGGCAGATGCGTAAAACAACGAAACCCTCCCCCAATCACGCTTCGTGAGCTCAAAATTGCTCTCACAGAGGAATGGGAGAATATTCACCAAAATCGTATAAGGAACTTGGTGTACAGCATGCCAAACCGTAATGGAAGCACGAGGAGGCAATACGAAGTATTAAAATTCAAGAAAATCGTAATAAAGTTCAAAAATTTCATGTTTCCTATTTTTGTTTTAAGGAGAGATCAGCCGTTTTTTTCTTTATGTAATTTTGTGTTAATAAAATGTATGGTGACTCATATTTTTTTACTTTCATTTAAGGAGTATTACATTGTCTATTAAATACAATTTATTGCATTAACCTATCATTTTTAGTTTCCGAGATTTTTAACATTCTTTAAGTGACCCGGATTCATTGCTCTCGAGTGTATTATAGATAGAAATGACACCCAGACTCCAAGCCAGTGCCTCTGGGTTAGACAAAGACACTCGCCCGACCCCGGAATCGAACCCGAGACCCGTTGATCCAAAGGCGGCACATCTAACCACTAGAATATTAAAATAAAACACTACAATATTGAATAAGGAAATTAAAATAAGTATGTCAAATGCGGTGTGGTGTGAATTGTGTTAGATTGCAACATGACTGTTCACAGTTAACCTTCTGTTCGTTAATCTACATAGCACGTAATAATCCATCCACACAATACAACCGTTACATGATGGCAAATGGAATTAATTGGCGATGTAACCATCGCCCACTGTGCGTTCGAGCATATAAATAGACGTTTCGCCGTGTATGGGCTAAATTTAGTTATAAGGCAACCGATACATTGAATTATGTGCTACTCTTTACTATTGGAATAAATTATTAAGACTTATATTATGTACCTATAATAAAGGGGTTTTAACCCCTGTCTATCTGCGCCACAAAATCACTACTTTAATAGACTCAAAATCGAATTGGAACAAGCACAGTCTATTCAGGTATTCGAAACATCGGGAAAGTTGTTTTTTTTTTATTGCTTTTAGTCATAGTTAATATTATGCAACTGTATTTAAGCACCAAAAAATACAGTTAAATAACATAAATATTAGTTGTACACTAACATACAGTATTTTAGACGAGATGTGTCCGTTAATTTTTTTTTTTAATTGTAATGCATATCTAATTTAACTAAGTTGGCCTGATATTGCTCAATCATAATGAAGAAGAGACAGAAAAGTTATTTTTGTTTCCAAAAGTGACACACTTAGTTCTAAGGGATTAAAAAATTTTGCCCATTATACAAACAAGGCGAATGGAGCTCGCCAAATCTCTTGTTGACAATAAAAAAAGTAACTGGCACTCTGGTAATTAACATTTTCTTCGTGCCTTTATTTTTAAAAAGATAAGCATGTTACTTTATGTGACTATGCATCTTGATAGCGATGAATTAAAATAGAGCTCCTGTTGCTCTCATCTTCAGACAACGAAAGAAAACCTTTTTCGAACGAAAGAAACAGAAAAGGTATTCTTGAGTACTGATCGATTTAGCAGCAGAAAGCAGAAATTGTTTCGAATTCCATGATGTTTCTTCGGTCGTTTTTGCTTATTTCTCAAGCTATTGGAAAAACCAATCATCATGTGGTGAACTACATTTTAATAGACAACTACTACTCAGCTGGAATATGACCCACTACTGAGTCGGGCCTCCTCCTATCACAGAGGGGGTCATTAGCCTACTGTGCCACGCTGGGTAGACGGGTTGTCAAAGGGTTTCGTATCAAGTTTTCCTTCTCTTGCGGCTAGGTTTTCGGCCTTGTCATTTCCTTGCGTTGGCTCTTATTACCCTTAGAATGAAATGGGGTGGTGGCACTATGTATTCTAAATACGTCATTTTTAAATTAAATATTCATCATCATCATCATTTCAGCCAAAAGACGTCCACTGCTGGACATAGGCCTCCCCCAGTCATGGGGGGGGGGTTTGCCATAATCGCCACGCTTGGCAGGCGGGTTGGCGATCGCAGTATCGGGTGGCCGATGCTTGACAGAACGTCGCTGCTGCCCAACGTCTGTTGTCCCTTAGTCGCCTTCTACGACACCCACGGGAAGATATGGGGTGGTAGTATTCTTACTCCGCTACCACACGGAAGAATTAAATATTACTTGAATGAAATACACTGCTTATTTGTTACGAAAATTTTGCGCACACTATTTTTCCCAGTAGTACTATCGATTCATTCGTAATGGCTATAGGGTTTTTGTTACACCCTGTATACCTGCAAAATGAGGGGCGATAGCGTTTTTACCAGGTACCTGGCTAGCCGCGACTTTTTTTTATTTACATACTGGGGTGGAGCTGGGTAGGGCCCACCTAAAATTATCTGGGTGTCGTCTCACATGTTGCAGTCGACTGGGACCCACTGTATTGAAGAAAACTGGCAGGCGAGGGTCGCTACAGAAAGTTTTGTAAGTAAATTTTCTCTCCAGCATGAAGTATGTGGGAGAAACGGACTCTTAGATCCAATTTTCAATTACAAAGTTTCTCATCCATCGGAAATATGCTCAGCTGTCATGGCACTAAAGTTGTAGAATAATCCTATAACTTTATTAAACTGTATTCCACGATGTTTCTTTAGTTCTCTACGATTGTTTTCTGTAGTGCTGTGCAATGAATGCACTTAAACTTTAAGAATAAAAAAGATTCATAACTAATTGTTGCTGCACTGTTTACCAATGTTCTCATTGAAATTGGCGTAAGACTAACGCAGCAGTGGTAGATTTATAAGATGAGATGATGACGAAATCGTTATTTAAACTAATATTTTATATAAGAAATATTTGTATGTACATTTGTAACGAATTGGATTAATCAGTAATGTACCGATTTTAAAACATCTTTCACCATTTGAATGCCACATTGTCACTGATTAATAGAGGCATTTAATTGAAAGAAAAAAATAAACAATAAATGTGTCCACCCGTGCGAAGCCGCTAGTAGTTTAACAAAGGCCATTTATAACAAGACCAGTATCTAACATACGTGCTACCTATCACCTCAATTTGTTATTTCTTGGACAAAAAAGCATCGCTTAACTCGTCAAGGTTGGAGACTGTACCTTATACTATGCATTAGCGCGTCAGTAAAGCATTAAGCGCACTTACAAGCTGGTAACTGTCGCCTGGCCTCTTGACCGACACTCGACACGCTAGGCGGTTCTATAAGGCTGTAATCCAGGCCCAAGTCATGAGCGTAAGCGATTACCTACTAATGCCAAGGATATTTATTTATTTATTATTTATTAATGCTACTACTCAGCCCATATATGACCCGCTGCTGAGTAGAGTCTCCTCCAGTTGCATAGAGGGTAATTAGCCTACTGTACCCCGCTGGCCAGACGGGTTGTCACAGGTTCGTATCAAGTTTTACTTCTCTTACGGCTAGGTCGTCGGCCTTGTCTTTAACTTTTTTCGGCCCTTACGACACCCTCCGGATACAATGGGGTTGTAACACGTTCTGACTGAACAGGCAAATCTGTATCTGCATGATGTAATCTGCAATCCGCATCTCACTCAAGGCACATCAATCAAGGCACTGCCGTTTCAGCCCATAAATGACCCACTACTGAGTCGGGCCTCCTCCAAATTAATGGAGGGAAATTAGCCTACTGTGCCACGCTGGCAAGACGGGTTGGCACAGGATTTGTATTAAGTTTTCCTTCTCTTTCGGCTGGGTGATCTGCCTGTTGCGTTCTTTTAGTCGCCTCTTACGACACCCTCAAGACGGTATGGGTTGGTGACATTGTGTCTTCTAAATCCGTCACCACACGGACAACAATCAAGGCACTGATCGATTTACATATTTTCCGCTAGTAGCCTATTTCAATCACGCATCTAACACTCGATACCTTTTTTACTCTAATTTGGCCTACTCAGCATGCTGGTAAAACAACCACAGAATGAAAGTATTTATGTATTGTTGTTCTTCATGTAGCATGGTACATTGACGGACTTAATGTCTAAGGGCATTATATAACAGATTTATAAGCCTGTGCCTTAGACCACAGCTCATTGAGGCGCAACTTTTTGCCACAAGTCACCGCGTACAGTAACTGAGTTATGCCAACCGCTTCCACTGATTGGAGCTTCTTCACTGGCCACTGGGGAAGGCGAACTGTTATTGATGCCCTACTTACCGACAGTAATTCATTAGTCCCAGATGGATGACTTTGTTCCCGAAATAGGACGTACTATCTGTTTCTTTGGTCAATAGATGGCTTATTTAGACGTATGTAGACCTTATAAATTGTCTACCAAATTCTTGAAGTAAACCTAAGCTTATATTTTACTGTATAAAGAGAGAGAGAGAGAGAGAGAGAGAGGGAGCGAGAGTGTTTGTTGTCATAAATAACACCGCGTACATTATGCTAGTACTTCAACTAACCATTCGTATGCTGTATTTATATGCACCATTCTAATTTGCATTTTTTTAAAACGTTTTTTTATAAATATTTCATCTACGTAGACACCTTAATGTCAATGTCAAATATGACAGGTACGCGAATACGAACAGCGAATGAAGAGTCACCATTGATGGGAATGTGACTCCGTTCCAAATTCGAAAATATCAACGAAATATGTTTTTGAAATAGCATATTAGGCATATTTTCTTCCGAGGAATTGACTCAGCAATGGGTAATTTCATGGGCTTATGAAATATATATCTATGTATATTAACCGACGCCCGATGGGGCAGAAAATTCCTCGAGTGGCGACCGCGTTCCGGAAGGCGCAGTGCTGGTAGGCCTCCCACACGGTGGACCGACGACCTGGTTAAGGTCGCCGGAAAGCATTGGATGCGGGCGGCCCAGGACCGGCCTTTGTGGAGATCCTTGGGGGAGGCCTATGTCCAGCAGTGGACGTCTTTTGGCTGAAATGATGATGAATGATGATGATATTAACCAGTCATCTTAAACTATATAGCAAGTCGTTCTACGCAAGTAGTGTTAGTACTTAGTATTTCTAGATTATTATTGCACCATTACATGAGATTCAGTGATAGTGATACCACCTACCGGCACAGTTATGTCGTTAAGACAACCAGAATTCATTATTGCACATCATGCCCATTCTACAGGGTGTAACAAAATCCCTATCCTCCCACATATAATAGCCATCCAAAGTGAATGCTTAAACGTAATCAGTAGAAGAAGTTCGGGTTTTCTATTTTCAAGTCTGACTCGATGTTTATCTACTCGTATATGTTTATACTGGATACTGTATGTGTAACTAGCTATCGTTATTCGTATCGTATCCCTAAGCCTTAGTAATCTGAGTGCATCAAAGTTTCTTACGCACTTTCATCACCAGCTGTGATTAAAAGTTTTAAGAAAACATGTTGTTTATTTTTGCCTGACAATTTTCAGAGACTATCTTTTAAGACAGAGAGATCTTTTATCAAGGGGCTAGCCAAGAGACAAGACAAGAGACTGACCGAATAGATGTATGGGACTGACATTGGACAGGTCGTGTCAATTCGCCTATTGCACCAAAGCGTGCTTTACTAAAGCTGGACTTGACTGACTTGACACTTGACTGACTGACACTTGACTGGGTAAATAGGAGTTTATTTCGTGTAACCCAAAATACATACAAATGGTACATGTTTACGAGTGTAATACATTTCACTAATCTGTCAGACTTGTTTAAAAGGGTTACAATGCCGGGGCCTTACACTTGAATCCAATAACAATTTTAATCCAATGACAATTCCGATCCAATTCATAACCAATCCTGTCAAATTATCGTACTCCTAAAACAATACTGACAACATTGGATTGAAATCGGAATTGCTCTTGTTTATGCTAGCGATTGTGTCATTGCCATTGATATACAAAAAACCCCATTGCATATGAATTTTGCGTTTGAGAGATTACCACGTTAGTCTAAAACCGGTATAGCAATAATAATTACTTTATAAGATGTTGTATTGAATCCAATAGTGATTAGTTCATCCAATGGCCACACAATATTGAAACAATTTAGCGATAGCGTCGCGTTCAAGTGTGCTCAAGCAAGAGTACGAAACGTTACAATTCCAATCCCGATCGATCGGAATCGCGTTCATGAGTAAGCCCACTGGTGGTGGTACCACCAGCACCACCAGCATTGTAAACCTTTTACTTTAAAGATCAACCATAGAGTTTCTTGTCCGCTCTGTGGAATGGCATTCCGCACCGGTAGTAAACGGTAAATTATAAATACATTTTATGTTTTTATAATATACATTTTTGAGTAAGTTTTTTTTTATTATTTGACTATTTGAAAGTATTCTTTTTTCTAAGAATTTATTTTAATAAATACATTTGGATTTTGAAGCCATAGCGTATTTTAGAATACGTTAAATGAAATAATAATATCTACAGACGATGATGATGTGATGAAAGCATATTTTTATGTTATTTTTTTACTCTGGTAATATTTGAGTAACCTATGGTTGGTAGAAACTGGTAGTTTATTTCAGATTAATAATGCGGGTAGTTGTGTAACAACAGTGGACGCTGCAGGTCTGCACAGAGACTCGTAAATGTTCACTCTATAAATAAAATAGCAAGATAAAGATTATCTCAGACTTTCAGTGTAATTGTACAAGTGTGGTGTGAGTGATAAAGTAAACCATAGAGTTTTATTACGCGCGTTTCCATTCAAGTTGATATTGCGTACGTGCATTGTGGTTTCGCTATGGATGCAGTGATCTTGATCCAGTTGGTGTCGTCGGATTTCTCGTTCTTCTAACTGTAAGTAATTTTTTCTACATTCAACTTTAGTGTTAAGTCACATTGTCATAAAAGTTAATCAGTAAGCAGATATACCGTGGTCAGAGCCGTTTATTGTTTCACGGGTTGTTGGGATATTTCGAATGTTATAAACAGATGTATTGTGCAACTAGTATGGTTACTTGAAACGCCTATGACAAATACTAAGGACTAGAACCATCGCCCTCCTCACTAGATTTAAGCACCGTTGATTATACTATACTTCCTTCGCGTTAAGAATATACACTATATTCTTAACGCGAAGGAAGTATCATCATCGTTCGCCGAATAATTTAAAATAAAATTTTAAGTTCACCAGTAGAAGGCATACTTTCGAACGAAACGGTGGTATCCTGTCCTTTGTGTCCTGTACCCTGCAGTTGCACTGATAACTGACCACATTCTTTACGCGAACGAACTAAATAGCTAAATTCTTGGTGATTATTGATTTTTAAGAATAGATGACTATTATATCGATTATGAACCCTTTGCGAATTCAAAACTGTTTAATTTCTGTAATCGATTTCCAATTTAATCTCCAAACAATGAAGTTTAATAACTATCCGTCAAATTTGAGAGCTTGTGCCGTTATTTGTACCCGTTCCATTTTGACCGCGTTCTTACTAGAGGACGCTAGGGTAAAGATTGCACACGCTACATGAGCTAGAGACGCCTCTGGAGCTCATCCATCCAATTAATCGGTGGGTTGTTCAAACTGCTCTTCACTGTGGTTGTGCATGTGTCACGAGAAAATCTGTGAAATTTTGTGAAAAAAATCTCAACAAAATTCTTACCTTATAATCGTAGGGGAGAAGAATAAAAATGTTTTTCAGTCCGAAACCACTACTTCAAAGTATAGTATTGTACAGTAGTTCATGTCAACGCGAAGCATGTGTAAAGATAAGGGTTGGTGCACACTTGCGACATTCGCTTCTCCAAGTTTAATTTTATTTCAGACGTGATTGACGAGGCAGGTTAATAAAAAAATAAAACTTTACTTTTTTATTTTATTGAATCGTTTTCTCTGGAATTTCTTTAGGAACTTATATATATGTTATCTATAATAAACATAATATAATTCAGTTCACAGTCTTGAGTTGATAACTCGATATTGTTATACAGATTTATCTGTAAACCGATCACGCGTCACATAATCCCTGTTACGCATAGGTAGGCAAGTAGCCTTAGATACTCGTGGTGAGAACCTTTGACAAAGTAATGACGCCGTGCAGACAAAGGGCGGGCCTCCCTTCCATCGTACTTTACCCCCACCCCGATGGCGAATAGAGGTATCTTTGGCTCAAGAGGATATAGCACTGTTTGAAGTACGATTCTATAGCGGGTTATTTTCCTTTTTGCGAGTCCTTCTGGGCTTATTATTGACCAAAATATGAGTAGGCTATTTTTGGGGTAGGTACACATGTTTGGTTAACCTGAAATCATAGACTTTTAAAAGTAATATTATTATACTAAATTAATAATTAGATAAACAATATTTAAACTTTAGTTGCCCGCGTATTTGCAAGCCTCTTACTTAAAGAACGTTGGATTACAGTACTAAATTTTCCAAAATGTATCACATTGTGTCACCACCCCATTCCACCCTGAGGGTGTCGTAAGACCCGACAAAGGGAAATGACCGTGCCAATGACCTATCCAAAAGAATGAAGACTTTATACGAGGTCGTGCCAACTGTGTGCCAACCCCTCTGGCTAGCATGGAACAGCAGGCTTACCCTTGTAATTGAAGAAGGCTTGACTCAGCTGCGGTAGTTAGTACCCCGCGATACATGTCATCTAACATAATGTGAATATCCAACATAATGTTTTTAAATACCCATTTAGATCTATTTAGCCGTTATGGCGCGGTTAAAAAACAAAACTGCACGATAGGCATGCCATCGATGCCATCCTGAGGGTGTCGTAAGAGGCGACTAAAGGAAAGCAAGAGGCAGATCACCTAGCCGCAAAAGAAGCAAATCCTGTGCCAACCCGTCTTGCCAGCGTGGCACAGTAGGCTTATTTCCCTCCATAAACTTGGAGGAGGTCCGGCTCAGTAGTGGGTCATTTATGGGTTGTAATGATGATGATGATAGCTACATTGATGTATGCTTGCAGTTCTGATCCTGAATATAAGTAACACTTCAGACTAACAAGTGTCCACTTTTCCCCAGCACAATAAGCCACCCTAACGCCTACATTGGTTCCTCTACTGTATATGACACGTTTCGATTCTCGTCCGCGCCCTCTAACTGTACTACAAACACTAACGACCATACTTAGTCAGTATGTTGTTTTAGCTACAAAATAATCTTCATGTATCCATTGCAGGTATTTATATAATACTAGCGACCCGCCCCGGCTTCCACGGGTGCAATGATGAACATATAAATGTATCAGTGTTTCTCTACAATATTATGGATGTAGTATTATACATAAAAAACTTCCTCTTGAGTCACTCTATATATTAAAAAAAACGCTTCAAAATCCGTTGAGCAGTTTTAAAGATTTAAGCATACATAGGGACGGACTGACGACAGCGACTTTGTTTTATACTATGTAGTGATAGTGAAGTACATCCCGAGATTGTAGTTCTGCGTTCTTTCTCGAATATTCCCAATTTTGCCGGGAGTGTTAGTCCTTGTGGTGACGGATCCATTCAAAACTTAAAACGAAAACTTGAAACGAAGCCCTGTGGCAACCCACGTGGCACAGTAGGCTAATGGGCCTGTATTGGGAGGAGGCCCGACTCAGCAGTGGGTCATTTGTGGGCTGAGTGATAGTAGTAGTAGTAGTTATGGTTAGACCATAGGTTTCATGCTACTATAGTAGAATTTTTGTAATTTTATTGCCTATGTCCAACAGTGGACGTCTTTTGGCTGAAATTATGATGATTATGGTAGAATGGTACGCTGAGGCTATTTGTCCCTAGAGATTGTACGTGTAGTGACAGATTTAGAATACACATTGCCACCAACCCACACCATCATGAGGGTGTCGTACGAACCGACTAAAGGAACGCAAGAGGCGGACCATCTAGCCGCAAAAGAAGAATACACACCTTGTGCCAACACGTCTTGCCATCAATCAATTCAATTCATCATCATCATTTCAGCCAAACGACGTCCACCACTGGATATAGGCCTTCCCAAGGATTACCACGAAGGTTGGTCCTGAGCCACCCGTATCGTTTTCCGGCGACTTAACCAGGTCGTTGGTATACCGTGTGGGATGCCTACCAGCACTGCGCTTTCCGGAACGCGGTCGCCACTTGAGGATTTTTCTGCTCCTGACATTTTTAAGCTGAAAGTATGATGGACCCACGGCTTTTTTTTTTACACGTAACCCCTGCACTAGGTATAACCTGTATCGCGGGGGCAGTTTACAAACATGAATTTCACGAGCTCAAATGACACCCAGACTCCGAGCAAGTGCCTCTGGTTTAGACAAAGACACTTGCCCGACCCCGGGATCGAACCCGGGACCTGTTGATCTAAAGGTGGCACATCTAACCCCTAGATCAACGAGGCTTTATGCGATACTATAGTTTTGAATTGACTATATTGAATAAGTAGGTTTGGGCCCCGATCCGTGGTATGAACCGTACTCGTGCCACACGCTCAGGCATCTCAGTTGATATCATAATCTGTGGCTTTTAAATTGGAAATGTTGTTTTCCAATATAAGATTCCTCCTATGGGCGAAGCACAGCAGGTGAAGACCGGAAAGATATAGGATTTTATACGTTATTACAACCAACGTCATAAGATTATGGCTTTTATGAAAGCATTTTGATTGTTATATTTGCGCAAGGAAGAATTTAGTATGCCTGTAATTCCGTTTTTCTATTCCTTACACTTCGCTCAAGAGTAACCTTTTTTACTCTTGTGGGGTCGGGGCTGAATATTACACATCCCCACCGCATGCTGGGAAATAATGCATGTAAATGTCAACAAAACCCACGCTTGATGGTAGGATCTAATGGTCCGCCTGGCTAACTACCCTCACATCTAAGTGTTTAAGAGCCAGTGCCCGACAGGGCATTTCCTTGAATTGCCTGCTCCATCTTAGACCCTGGCGTTGCTTGCCATTACGCAAGCCTGGAGTCAAAGCTATTCCAAGACCACCAAGACTACACAGATATTTATACAATCACCATTTGAAACTCCTCAGCTATAAATGGCCAAATTTTGCATATTTTTATCGAAGTCATAGTCGAAGCCATCTCGGTCCTTTTTCTTACATCCTCAATGGCCTCGCCGGGCCAGGGTGTCTGGGACTCGGGTCCATCATTTAACAATAAGAACGTCCCTATACCCATTAAACATACCCCCACTTATTATTATTAAAGAATTATTAATATAGAGCTTGAACCTTTTTGAAGTCAATTTATAAACTCGTAGTCACAAATCAATTTCATTTCAGTCGAACGCTAATCGTTAGTGGCCTAACGACCTATAGGCGACAGGTAAAACTAATTAGTGCACGGTCATCGCACAAACACAGTAAATAGTACAAACAGTAACTTATTATAAACTAGCGGCTCGCCCCTTCTTCGCCCGAGTATTTAACAAAAATATTAAAAAAAAATATTTTGTTAGAGATATGGTAAATAAAATATAAATATGTATATATAGTATAATCACACTATATCTCTATAAATTATAGCCTTATTATAGCCTACTAGCGACCCGCCCCGGCTTCGCACGGGTGTAATGATGAACATCTACATATATCAGTGTTTCTTCACAATATTGTGCATGTTTATATTATGCATTTATATTGTGCATATATTTCTTAAAAACCTTCCTCTTGAATCACTCTATCTATTAAAAAAAACCGGTTCAAAATCCGTTGCGTAGTTTTAAAGATTTAAGCATACTTAAGGACGGGCAGACGACAGCGACTTTGTTTTATAATATGTAGTGATGTGTTTATGTATATTTTATGTGAAGTTTCATCAAAATCCATCCCTCCATCCAGTAGGATTTGCGTGAAACAGCACAAATATACAATCATACATTCTTACACTCAACTTTCGCGTTTGATATATTAGTGAATTAGAAGTATTCCAACGATACATGGGTCTTATAAAATTGTGTCGTCTGTAATATCGTTGCTTTTGAACGGTTCAACCGATATCGAGGTATTTATATATAGAGTTATTTATATCACTAGTGAGGTACTCAAACATACCCTTAGCACAGCCCTTAGGGTAGTCGCTTACCGTCCCATATTGACGTTAATTTCTGGCAACCGTAGGCAACCTACGTGATATTCGAGAGCCCCAAACCTACTATCACTACATAGTATAAAACAAAGTCGCTGTCGTCTGTCCGTCCCTATGTATGCTTAAATCTTTAAAACTACGCAACGGATTTTGAAGCGGTTTATTTTGTTAGATAGAGTGATTCAAGAGGAAGGTTTTTAAGTATAATACATGCATAATTTCACCCGTGCGAAGCCGGCGCGGGTCGCTAGTTATATATAAAATAGCCGCCCGATACCGGATCCGTGTGGTGACGGATTTAGAATAAAATAAATATAAATAAATATAAATATTCTTGGACTTTTCACACAACGCCATCTCGTCCCAAGCTAAGCAACTTAATGCTTGTGTTATGGTAACGAGATGGATGATAAACTACTTATATACTTTTTTTTGTAAATACATACATATTATAGATAGAAATGACACCCAGACTCCGAGCCAGTGCCTCTGGTTTAGACAAACACTCGCCCGACCCCGGAATCGAACCCGGGACCCGTTGATCCAAAGGCGGCACATCTAACCACTAGACCGAATACACAGTGTCACTACGCCATGCCATCCTGGGGTGCCGTAAGAGCCGACAAAAGGAAATAACAAGGCGTAAAACCTAGCCGCAACATAAGGAAAACTCCATATATGAAACCCTGTATCAACCCGTCTGGCCAGCGGTGTTTCATCTATGGGCTTGGTAGTAGTTGCAGTCCGATAAATATATATAAATTGAATTTAAGTTCTTGTGCTCTGCGGGTGACATATGTCCTGAACTGACACTATAGTATGTCGCGGGTTCGATCCCCGCACGGAAGAAATATTTGTACGACCTACAAGTATTTGTTCCGGGTCTGGGTGTTTTCTATCAATAATAAAAAAAAATGTATATAAGTAGTTTATCATCCATCTCGTTACCATAACACAAGCATTAAGTTGCTTAGCTTGGGACGAGATGGCGTTGTGTGAAATGTCCAATGATATTTATATTTATTATATATTGGGGAGCCAACCCGTGACCCTGTAGTGGGCAATCGAGGATCGCCGTTTTAGTGGTTAGGTCGGGGTGCTAATTACCATCGTTCAGTGCCCCGGATTCCCACATACCCCGGCTAGTCCCTAAAGGCCGGGTATCCGTCAATCCCACGAAAAAAAGATGTCAATCGCAGCTTTGGGCCAGACTGCAATAATAAATAAAAAAATATATACATATTTCATCTTCATCGATTATGTCATCACATAATAAAACTATAAACAAAATGTGATACTATAATCTATCTCACAGTTATTTTACTGCTTGTGGCACACTTTTACTGTGACCCCAAACTATAACTAATTTCATGCACAGGCATTTTCTATTCAGCGTTTACTTCAGTCAATCCGAATGATAAATGAGCTAGGTTAATTCTGTGTTAATAATTTTATCATGATCATGATCAATATTTTATAAAAGGTCTCGAGTAATTAAAGACTTTAGCATTAGACAAACTCGTAGCTACCTGCGACTTCACTCGTTATACTTTCTTGAAACATAGCTACAAACATTACGACTACTACTACCCAGCCCATATATAACCCACTATTGAGTCGGGCCTAGTCCAATTACATGGAGGTTAATTATCCTACGACGCTGGCCAGACGCGTTGGCACAGGATCTTGTATCAAGGTTTCCTTCTCCTACGGCAAAGTTTTTAACCTTTTCGTTTTCGTTTGGCGGCTCTTACGACACCCTCAGGATGGAATGTAGTTGTGACACTATGTATTCTAAATGCGTGGATAGAAAACCGATATACCTAGTGGGAATAAAAAAGCTAAATCATCATCGGTTCATTTGTTCAGGCGGTATGATACGACAGACAGACACGTCTATTTTGTCGGATACCTACTTAATAATATGACCAACCGCTAAAGAAAATTATCTTAATTGAAACTGCAATCACTCTTCGACCAATATGTAACTCAAAATAAAAACAAGTGCAATTTAAAAAGCTTTATCTCTTTCCGATTCCCATGAGGCGTTCCGTTACATTTTCAGGTTTATTGGTCAAGTGCAGTAATGCGGTTGCGTAACCGGGATTATAACGGTTGTGTGACGAAAGTTACCAAATCAAGAGATGACATTATAACCGGTTTTCCGTTGCCGGTTTTGGTAACAGAATTCGTAACTTAATCGTCAGTCAGCGTGAGAGCGGGTAACACATACAGGGTGTAACGTGGAATGTGTATACATACCTCAGAAGCGAAGCACTTGTTAGCCTCAGCCAGGAATTGCAACGCGATTTTTTTTCGCGATGCGAAAAACCGAACCAGTGGTAAAAAGTAAATGATTTATTACTTTTATTTTATTATATTTTTTGACTATTTGAAAGCATTCGCAAGAATTAATTCGAATAAAAAGAGGCAAGATATTTATTTTCCAAATATGGGTACAGTGTGGTCTTAGATAAATAATTAACAAAGTTCATATTTTGCGGTTTTGATTTGATTTTAGAACATTTTGATTTTGACAAGCATTGATCACGTGACCGAACCTGAACCTCTTTTCATTCCCAACGTAGGAGGAATAATGTGATGCGGCTTTACCAATGATAAAAATAGGAGTTATAGGTTTTACGTGTCTAAGTGGCTTCTTAGCTCCTAAACTAATTGACGGATAACGAAGCTGTTTTTTAAACTAAAAAATAGGTTTCATAGTTAAGATCGGTTCAGTCGTTTCATGGTTGTCTGCTGCTTACCAATTATCTCAGGATTTCTTAGTCTTTAATTTTGATTGTAATATATTTTGATATACATACTACTACTACTAGATGACCCACTATTGAGTCAGGATTCCTCCTGTTACATGGAGGGTGATTACTGCCTACTGTGACACGCTGGCCAGGCGGATTGGCACAGGGTTTCATATCAAGTTTTCCTTTTCTTGCATAAAAAAATTGACACAATGTGTGCTAGTTCCATCACCAAGCATCATCCACTTAACAAGAACTTGTTCTTCTTCTAAATTCTTAAAGAAAAACTAGTTCTTCTAAATTCTTAAACAAAAACGAGTGCTTCTTCTAAATTCTTAAACAAAATCTAAATGCACAAAATTATCCAACAATCTAATTTTTTAGTTAGTGGTACGGAACCTTCTTTACAATCTCGTCCAGATTTTATGGCGTAAATTCTGGTCGCAGACTAGTTTACGACCGTCATATTTATGGGGCGTTAGGGAATAAAATTTAATGACCAGGAAAATTGGCCGTGTGAGAAGCTCAGATAGCGTGAGATAAAATTGAGCTATTAACCCACACACAACAACTAAGTCCAGCCAATGATGGTCCGGAAGAAATTGCTCTTAGCAATTCTTAACTCATGAATACGGTCTTCCGCACTTTGTACTGTATTCATGTTTACTACACAGCCCATAGATGACCTACTGCTGATTATCCACCAATTAATTACCCACCATGTAATTAGAGGAGGCCCTATGCATATTTTTATCTCTATGCATATTTTTTATGAACATAAAAGCGGTTATTGTGACTAAACTATGATAGTTAGATATGTGCTCTTGCGGACTTTTTTGTAGATCTTTATAAGACCTACAAACCTGTAGTACATAATTTTGTTCTATTTTCTATAGTTTTTGCAGCGCACGCATAAATAGGTTTTCGATTTTACACCTTGGTTTACAAAATCGCAATTTTCATACGGATTCCTAATTCTTTTAAAAATAAAATATAGCCTATAACCTTTCTCGATAAATGGACTATCTAACACTGACAGAGTTTTTGAAATCGGACCAGTAGTTCCTGAGATTAGCGCGTTCAAACAAACAAACAAACTCTGCAGCTTTATATATTAGTATATCCTTGGACATTTCACACAACTGTATAGATAATATATTGTTAAAAACAATAAATGCAAAGTAAAATCTAACAAACATTTGTCTACATTTTTATTCATTGCGAATCCTTTTTCCAGACCTAAGGTACAAGCGGCAGTGTGACACAATCGACGCGAGGTGCAAAGTTAGCTTGGTCGAGTAATACACAAGTATTTCATAGGAGTGCAAAATATTTTCGTTCTCACTAAAATGCTTTGTAATGAGCCCTAACCACGAGCAATGCTGCGGATAGAGCTAAATTGGCGTGCAGATGCTTCCGCGTAGGTGCAACAACCGGGCACCCATCATTACAGAAACATTCTTTCGTTGGCTAGCTGTCAGCTTAAATATCTTACAACTAACTGTTACCCGGGACTTCGCCCGCGTTAATATTTATCTAAGTGGAAATCCGGTAAATATAGGCTCCTGAAAAGTCCGGGGGTCCGGGGGTCAATAAAAGTATCTAAGTTACTAGAAGCTTACCCTCCATTTAGTATCAATGCAGTTGTGGGAGTCCCGACTCAGTAGTGGGTCATTTAAGGACTGAAATAAACCTAATATAATTTGCTTCACAGTTAAATACATAGTAATCTTTAAGCATCCTTTTAAATGAGAGAATTACCTTGTTACTCTCCCGTATACAGATACATATTAGGTTGAAACTTTAATAAAGCGAGTCTTTCTCAAACAAAGCCAAATGTACCAAAGCCAGCTCCAGGAGGGACTATCCTCAATTTCGTTGCGCATTTCCATATTATTGGATTCCAACAGGTTTATATCAAGTTAGTCATAATAAAGGCATGTTTAGAACGAAGTTTATGTAAGGTTCCTTTACATAGTGTATAGATAGTACGTTAATTATTGTAAATTCTCTATAATAACAACTTTAGGCGCAAAGGGTTGATCAGCCAGCCAGACGAGGTGGTATGTCTGGCTAGGGGTCGCAGCGCCTATCCCCCGATAGTTGTAGTCGGGGAATTGTTACCTTGCGAATTGCTCTTGAAATTTCGCTATCGCGGTGTAGGACTTTTTCGGTAATTATCGCATTAGTAGGCGATATTTCTTGATGCAATTAGTTCAGATTTTTCAGGTAAACTGTGTAAAGTATGTAGCATGCGGTCGCTACACAACAATATACCTTTTGTTCATCCAAGGTGAAGAAAGATTGAAATTAGCGCCCGGTGTGCCCACTAAAACCAACTGCGTTCCTCAGCATCTAAACTAAATGGATTTAGATATGTCATGTCATTCAAGTATACTTTGCGTACGCCTAAACCTATAATTTATCAATTAAGTTATTACAACGTAAATATTAGCCGATATTTTTTGTATTACATTTTCTAATACACGTTTTCATCTTATACTTACACTTCTCATCAGAAAAATCGAAACACCTTGCAAGTTTATGTTTTGTAAGGTTTAACAGAAAAATGTATATATTTAGGAATATACATATATTTCAAATGTCGTTTAATAGTGAACATTAAACGTTTTTCAAATCCTAATGTTAATGTTCTAAATTCAAATTAAAGTTTCATAAGTTTCGTATTTTGTTTCGATTTTTCTGATGAGAAGTATATTTACCTACTATTATTGCGAGCCCTAGCGCACGTTAGAGCGGCGCAGATATGCGCTTTGGCAACAAATACAAATAACCAACAATTTTGAAAATAATGAAAACTTTCCTGTTATCAATAAATCACTATCACTACATAGTATAAAACAAAGTCGCATTCTTCTGTCCGTCCCTATGTATGCATAAATCTTTAAAACTACGCAACGGATTTGAAGCGGTTTTTTGTAATAGATAGAGTGATTCAAGGGGAAGGTTTATACGTATAACCCACCCCCGCTTTGCACGGGCGAAGCCGGGGCGGGCCACTAGTAATAAATAAATAAATATCCTTGGACCTTTCACACAATGCCATCTCGTCCCAAGCAAAGCAACTTAAATAATGCTTGTGTTATGTTAACGAGATGGATGATAAACTACTTATATACTTTTTTTTTGTAAATACATACATATTATAGATAGAAAACACCCAGACCCGGAACAAATACTGGTAGGTCATACAAATATTTCTTCCGTGCGGGGATCGAAACCGCGACATGCTGCGCAGCAGTCGATCGCTCAACCACTGCGCCAACCGTCAGATCATCAGACTACATATACCTATTAAAATACGACAATATCTAGAAATGAAACTGACGAAGACATAACACGGACTTTTAAATAAGATATTGAATAGAGAAATGTCGGCAATCAGCAAATTTCAGTAAATGCTTATGTATTTACTGATGCTTGTGCTTGATGCCGTTTATAAAATAATGGTCCGTGTGGTAATTTCCATTCTGAGGGTGTCGTAACAGCTGCCAAAAGGAAATAGCAAGGTCGATAATCTAACCACAAGAGAAGGAAAACTTGATATCAAACCCTGTGCCGACCCGTCTGGCCAAGGTGGCACAGTAGGCTAATTACCCTCCATGTCTTTGGAGGAGGCCCGACTCAGCAGCGGGTCATTTAAAGACTGAACACTAGTAGTAGTAGTAGTTATATAACCGGGAGCTGGAAATGACAGAAACGTTAAACTTAAACTACAAACAAATTCCTAACCACCGACATCCCGTCGCAAAAAGTGCATCGAATGTCTGACTCAAATTCTTACCCCTCTCCTATCCTATCCATGATCCAGGAGACCAAGATGTTGCTCCTTCACTATCGCTATCACTACATATTATAAAACAAAGTCGCTGCTGTCTGTCCGTCCCTATGTATGCTTAAATCTTTTAAACTACACAACGGATCTTGAAGCGTTTTTTTAATAGATAGAGTGATACAAGAGGAAGGTTTGTAAGTATAATACATCCATAATATTGTACAGAAACATACGTAAATTTTGACGTTCATCATTGCACCCGTGCGAAGCCGGGGCGGGTCGCTAGTTAGCTATAAATTCTTGTCACAAAATAATATTATCTGAAAGACAATTCCAATCCGCCAACGATAGCTAAGAATGCTGATAATCGGCTTACTGACAAATTGACTGGGTGTCGATATTATTTATAGGTTACGATTGTATCGAAATATAGTCACTTCGCACTAACGAAATAATTCATGAACGCAAATGCAATAATTCGGATTATTTTCCATAAAGGTGATCGCACATTTGGGAACAAATTTTTGAATTCTTATTTTTGACCATTGTTTGCATACACCAGTCAGTCACTTTACACGCCATTGACTACGTGTATTGACTGTCCTATATGTTAGAATGGTAGACGGCTCTACGGGCCCTACGAAACACAGATGTTATATACGAAGGACACCCTATTCTAAATCTAGCAGAGGCAGCCGCTCCTTCACCCTGAGATCCATTACTTACGACTAATATAATATTATGAATCGGTATGGTGACGGATTTAGAATACATAGTGTCGCCACCCCATTCCATCCTGAGGTTGTCGTAAGAGCCGATAAAGGAAATGACAATGCCGATAACCTAGCCGCAAGAGAAGGAACATTTGATACTTAATCATGTGCCAACCCGTCTGGCTTCGTGGCACCGTAGACTAATTCCCCTTCATGTGATTTTAGGAGGCCTGACTCAATAGTGGGTCGTAGCCTGAGTAGTAGTTTAAAAAACATTAATTCCAAATCAAGACATTTTATATTGCAATAGCAACTAGATGGTTAACATTAACCATACCGCGTAACAGTCAGGTAACTATTGAATAAATATTACTGTACCTACACACGCATTGAGAGACATGCATACCGGACCTTGTAAGGGACCGCAAAGCGCCTACTGAAGGCGATAGGCATCGGCGTAACTCTTAAAACAATTTACACTATCCGATAAATATGTCGGATACATGATCGGAGACAGTACCTAAATC
Source organism: Clostera curtula (assembly GCA_905475355.2). NCBI lineage: Eukaryota > Metazoa > Arthropoda > Insecta > Lepidoptera > Notodontidae > Clostera > Clostera curtula. Next base: position 16,556,828 of record FR997802.1, read on the forward strand.
GTATTAATATTCTCTATATATCTATCAATCAGGCACAAAAGTGAAATGCGCAGCATCCCCGCTCGGAAGAAATATTTGTACGACTGTGTATGTGTATTTATCATGTATGTGCGTATGACCCACTGCTGAATCGGGCCTCCTCCCATTACATGGAGGGTAATTAGCAGACGGGTTAGCACAGGGTTTCATTTCAAGTTTTCCTTCTCTTGCGGCTGAGTTTTCGGCCTTGGCATTTCCTTTGGTCCACCCTAAGGGTGTCTCTTACGACACAAGATCCGATGAAATCCGTCACAACACGGATGTTCGTATGGAATTATTTTTGGTAGCACGATGAAATCATGAAGCTTTCACATCACTATAAGTGCGTTCCATAATTCAGCGCAACGTATCGTATAATAAAAATGAGAATAAAAATACATTCAGTGAGTCCTTGCTGCTCGCGCCATGTTAACGCGTAAATCGGAACATTTTGCATTTGCTGGCATTTAAAAATAGAATTGCGGTGTTTCAGACAAAAAAGGAGATTCATGATTGCTACAACATACGGGTTACTTACTCAGTGTGCGCGCTAAATGCTTACAATAGTTACAAATATTATAAAAAGAAACCGTTTAACGAATAAACTCAAAAATCAATGGACCAATACAAATTTTCTCCACCATTAGAATGACTTTTTGTCGAAACTCCTCACGGATACCCATCCCTTCTGGGACTAGCCGGGTTATGTGGGAGTCTGGGGCGCGTAGAGAAGGTAAATTGCGCCCCGACCTTAGATATCCTTGGCCCATTTCCAGTAGTGCATCTGTGCAGTGGTATTTGGAACATGAAATTATGAACATAGACTGATAGAAAGCGGTTATCGCCACATACTTTCACTGCCAAAAATACCTATAGTTTTCTTTTGCAACCTCTTACTCGCAGGAACACATCACCAGTCCAAATAACGCCTGCGATATACCGTACCGAGCGAGGTCCATGCCCAGTCGAACAGCCCCAGCGAGCCTCTGGATAAAGTGAAATCTTACCTTCACAACATATTCTTCAGCTTTCTGCCAACTAAACTGGACTCTGAAAAGAAAAAGTAACTAATTAATTATCGTTATTATTTGAGAACACAATATTGTATATTTATTAGGTATTACGTGAACCGCTTTTTGCGAATGTAAAGTGTAGTATAGAAACTCCCAAACATAAAGTTTATATAGAGAGCCTATAATTTCATTTTGACTTTCCTCTTGAATAACTATCTATTAAAAAAAAACCGCTTCAAAATCCGTTGCGTAGTTTTAAAGATTTAAGCATACATAGGGACGGACAGACGACAGCGACTTTGTTTTATAATATGTAGTGACTAATGTAACCAGCGTTTGTAGCGTCTTCTACGCGTTTGAAAATTAAAAGCTGAATCGGGTCCTGGGCCTGAAACTTAAAAATGCTAATGCAAATCGAGTCAAAATCGGCAATCACTGTGCCTTTGATTGTCGATTTTGACAGTTCTGGTAACCTACTAATACTACAGGGTCAAATCGGGTGGTATGGTCCTCCATTTTGATACAGGCATAATTGCAAGTTAACCTAACATAAAATTAATTTTAAGGTTTAAGGTTTAAGATATTTATTTTCTCAAAAGATTTACAGAATCACTTACAGAGAAAATACAAAATTTTAACTTAAAAATACTAAAAGCCGATTGGCGTAGTGGGTTGGTGCTATGACATCTTATCAGTATTAGTAAGGGGGTAGCTGTATATAAAAATAAAAATAAAAATGGGTCCACGACGTTGTGTGCGTATCACCATTGCATTTTAACATAACCCTCCACGTAATTGGAGGAGGCCCCACAACAGTGGGCCATTTATGTGCTACGCAGTAAGTATATGGCAAGTTCCGTTTGGTGACGGATTCAGAACACATAGTGCCGCAACCCCGTTTCATTCTGAGTGCCGATAAAAGGAAATGATAAGGCCGAAAACCTAGCCGAAAGAGAAGGAAGACTTTATACGTAACCCTATACCAACCAGTCTGACCAGCGGGGCACAGTAGGCTAAGGGCAAGAAGAAGAAAAAAAAGAAGGGCAAGAACTTTTTAATTTATCAGATTGAGGCTAGCAATTGAATTGTGTCCGATGGGCACATTAGAAGGTTTTTGGACCCTGATTCTAAACCAACGCCTTGGTAAATCTTTCGTCATGGTCCCTTTATCTCCACTCCGTAATTCAACTATTTATGTTACAGCAAGAAAACCACTTACACGTAAGTTACTATAACCGCGCACGCCATAACTCCTATTTATTTATTCACAAGGTGGGAATTCAATCGGCCAATTGAACATAATGTCGTGTTAATTTAGGCTTTATTGTTATGAAAATAAGGCGTTGTTTAGTGTCAGTTTTATAGACGCTAGGGAGAGACGGTGTTAGACAATTCTCGTTTATGACTCTGTAACTGTCTGCCCCAAGGGTGCGTTTACTTTCACGTAAAATGTTTTGTTATTTTGTTCATAATGCCACAGTAAATTGTTACCAGTATTTCTATTCGACCTCATTTTAGAAGCTAAGTAAGACTTATAGTTTCTACTAATCCCCATGCACGGCTTTCGTATTACATGCTCACCGTGATGTTCTATTTATCACAGTTATAAAATATTTTCTTGAACGCCTGTGTTCTTCTTCATGGTATCCTTTGCTTAATTCAAAATAAATTGAGGACGATTAACAGTAAACCAGAACGGATAATGAAGTATCAGTATCGCGTTCATAAATTTCGTTGGTAATATTAATAGTAATATTTCGTATTAGGTACATTTTTGTCCGCAAACTTGGAAATGTATTTTAATTCGAAGTTCAAGTTGGAGTAAACTTCAATTACAGAAAAAAACACTACAAAGTGCTAGAGAGTATTCGTCTAGCTAATACAATATTTGAAAGAACTATACACTATCAACACTTCTCGTGAAATATAAACCATACTTACGCATTTATTCAACGTAGTGTTTGTGTCTCTGTCTCTGTATGAGTATACATCATTTTAAAGGTTTGCACAAAGTGATCGTACTGATGTTTTACTGCGATAATGTAACTTTTGCTATTGACCTAACTCTGTTTACTCTGGGAACTGTGTACGACCTTGAGATAAATAGGATGTTGAACCCTATATATGCGTGACTACAAATGAACAACAATTCTCTCCATGAATTTGGAGGAGGCTTGACCCAGCAGTGGGTCATCAAGGGCTGAAACGACATTTTAGGTAAACCTACAAACTGTTTCTTTCTAGCTCTTTTATTATCACTTTTGCAACGCACCACTTTTTTACCCACTGAGATACTTTTATACTTAACAATAGGATAAACGTTTTTTGTACATTAACCGACTTTAAAAACAGACTTTTCGAAAAAGCCAATTAACCGAAAAAAATCCAATAAAAACCATTGGATAAGCGAGAAGCGAGCCAAGCGTAGGTGTCAATTTAGGTTGGCACAATTAAAAACAACTTGGAGGAGTTCCTTCGCTTCTAAATATTTGCGATATTAAATTTTCCTTTTCTTTTTTTTATAAAACCCCTGCACTAGGTATCATTAGGTATCGCGGGGGCAGTTTACAAACACATTCAACGCCTAGACTATTTTAGTCTAGTAGTAGTTCTAGTATACTAGTCGATGTCAAAGTGACCATTTGAAGTCATAATTGTGCATAGTTTAGCATGCACATGTTTAGTTGGCACTTGGCACATTTAAAAATAACTTAGAGGAGTTTCTTCGCTTCTGATTATTCGCGATATTTAATAATAGTTACGAGTATCACTTCAATCTTGACTTGTTAACATTTACTGTAGCTGCGATTTGGTGTAATGCTGCGAATAATAAATCAAGGTGTAATATCAATTTTTTGTTCACAATCGTCAACGAATACGTCATTTTTATAAAACTACTACCAGGTTGGAACGCGTCACCAACCACGAAGACCCGATTAAAGAAACTCAGTGGGCTTGTAATTTTTTTTAAACATCGTCTTGCAAGTACCATGTACATTACTTTTCTACTTGTACTAGTCTACATGTACTAGTTTCCTTTGGTGCCGAACGGCGCTAAACTGAAATATGCTTTTTATGAAGAAAATGGAACTAAAACGATTTACGGTCAACGCAGACGAAGTCGCGGGCAACAGCTAGTAAGTCGCTAAATAAGATGATAAAAGATAAGGAACTTTTATGTCATTACATTATGAGTAATGGGCCGTGTTCCTGAAACAATTGACCTAAAACATTATGGGATGGTTGTAACTCCAGTTTATGACGCTGTCGTGTCGCCTGTCGACATAAAACGACAGCTTCCAACACATTGTAATCACTCAATGCTATTTTGGCTATTCTTGTAGATTAGAAGACTTTTTAATTTTTCCTGACGCACCAACGGACGGACTGCCTCTTCGGTCTAGGGGTTTTATGTGCCACCTTTGAATTAATGTGCCCCGTGCTCGATTCCGGGGGCGGGCGAGTGTCTTTGTGTTAACCAGAGGCACTTGCTCTGAGTCTGGGTGTCATTAATTGTGTTCGCGATACAGGTTATACCTAGTGCAGGGGTTCCGTTTAATAAACAAAAACTAAATAAATACATAGCATTTTAAGCGCATAGAGATATTCAGGTGGTATGAGATCTCCCTCTTGCCTGTTCAAGGGGATTTTTATCCGTGCCAATTGATCTGTATTCACGCATTTAGACATTAACTTCGTTATGGCGACCTTTTTCGAATTTAAAACTGAACTACTGATCCGATTACGATTTTTAGGATACGAATCTGGAAACAATACCGTTCGATTTAGAATACACAGTGTCACCACCCTATTGCATCCTGAGGGTGTCGTAAGAGACGACTAAAGAATATTACCCGACAGGATACCTAGCCGTAACAGAAGGAAAACTTCAAACAAAACCATGTGCCAATCCGTCTGGCCAGCGTGGCATAGTATGATAATTATCCTCCCGTATTCGGATGGGGCCCGCCTCAGCAATGGGTATTTTACGGGCTGAGCTGTATGTATAAAATATTGAAAAAACATTAAAACTTGAAGGTTGAAGTATGTAAATCAATAATTTCATGTTTTCGGTTTTAAATATACCTACTTTAAATTCAGAACTAGCGAACGTAAATCAAATTTGGCGGGCATTCGTCCGAATTTATTATTTTTTCCGAACGGTCGTCTGAAGTTCGGTTTCAGAAATCACATTCTATCCATCTCCATGTCTCATAATAATATGACTGAACCCATACATCCTCGCGTAGACGTCTAGTGTCCTCGACAACAGAATAAGGCTTCCTAAGGTCATGTTATTAGATCAGAGCACATCGCTTCAACTACAAATTGGGTACAAGGGTGTACCTAATACCTTGTAGTACAAAGCTAAGCTTACTCACGAACCTTAGCACTAACAAGACAAATGGCCAAATTGTATTAGGCCGTAACAATTATTACAGTCAATTAAGTATATTGTCTCGGTCCGTGTGGTCACGGTTTTAGAATACACAAGGTCACCAACCCATGCCAGATCACCTAGCCGCAAGAGAAGGAAAACTATGAGCTGAGAAGTAGTAGACGTTCTCTATATTAAAAAAATAGTTAAAAAAAAATATCTTCTTCTCGAAAAATCTAGTTGACCGATTTACCGTGAGACACGACCAGGCTCTTGTATGGGAAATGGAAAATTAGCAGTAGACAGTACGTATTTCAAACGGCGAATGGGAACGTATCTATTAAGGGTAAACTTGCATATGTTATTAGTTCTTAGATTGATGGGACTCGGCGAGATTCCTCGTTGAGAACCAGACAAGATTTCTACGATGTCAGCCCATAAATTACCCACTACTGAGACGGCCTTACCCCATATTCATGGAGGGAAATTAGCTTACTGAACAATGCTGGTAGTTTTGGTAACCCATTAATTTATTGTCAGTACGGGACGTATGCCACGAACAGCTTTAGAATTTAGCAGATTACTAGCTAATTACCCTCCATGTATTTGGAGGAGACCCGACTCAGCAGTGGGTCATTCATGGACTGAAACGATTAATTTCATGGTTTCGGATCGTCACTTTAATAGAAAGTTAGATCTCAGGCGGGTTGGTACAGAGTTTGTATGCAGTTCCGCTTCTCTTGTAACAAGATTTAGTTGCAACAAGTACCTATTAGTTTTCTTCAATGCAATGGGTTGGTTTGCATTCGTCACCATCCGTCACCACATGGGCATGATGAGATAATAAACATACAAGATGTCGATGCTCATTTCCCCTTATGCAAGTGCAACCTCAGTTCCCAATCAACAGTCGGGATTTATAGCTATGTTCTCGTTTAATGCTGTAACCGCAACTTAGCTGGGGCGCGTGGGAAAGAATCTAGCTGGCAATAGCGACATCTAGTAGTGACTTGTATACAACTTTATTGGAATTACAACAATTTGTTGCAGTTTCATTATGCACGTGGCTAGGGGAGATGGATCATCTGACAGACGTGAACGTAGATGTGACGCTGGTATGAGTGTATTGAGACTGCCACCATAAATGAAACATGATAATATTATAGGCCGTGTGGTGACGGATTTAGAATACACAATGTCACCAACCCATACCGTCTTTAGGTCGTAAGAGGCGACTAAAAGAATGCAAGAGGCAGATCACCTAGCCGTATGAGAAGGAAAACTTGATACAAACCCTGTGCCAACCCGTCTTGGCAGCGTGGCACAGTAGGGTATTTTCCCTCCATAAATTTGGAGGAGGCCCGACCCAGTAGTGGGTCATATATGGGCTGTAACGACGATTAGTGAATATGACGATTTATGAGAGTTTTGTGTTTATCACACACCTCATCATCATCATCATCATCATCATTTCAGCCAAAAGACGTCCACTGCTGGACATAGGCCTCCCCCAAGGATCTCCACAAAGGTTGGTCCTAGGCCGCCCACATCCACTGCTTTCCGGCGACCTTAACCAGGTCGTCGGTCTACCGTGTGGGAGGCCTACCAGCACTGCGCCTTCCGGAACGCGGTCGCCACTCGAGGACTTTTCTGCCCCATCGAGCGTCGGTCCTGCGAGCTATGTGCTCTGCCCACTGCCACTTAAGTTTCTCTTCTGCGTATCTCCTCATTTCTGATTCGATCTCGCAGGGAAACTCCGAGCATAGCCCTCTCCTGCCCTTTGGGTGACTTCACACACCTACATGGATAAAATTCCTTTTGAATATTGAAATTGAATTTCAGCCCAAAAATAGCCCACTGCTGGATAACCTCCAAAGTGATGGAAGAAAGCTACCGTGCCACGCTGGCAAGAGGGTATAGCTCAGGGTTCATATCTAGTTTATATCTCTTGCATCAATTTAGTCGGCTCTTACACCCTCACACCCACGATGTTGATGACATTCTGCATACTAAATACGTTACCACGCGGACAAATTTATCTATCCACATCTTCTCCGATGTTGGTGATCCTACTGCGCCTACTGGCACATAGTAAAGTTGTTATTAGTGCGCCTAGGTTATCGGCCTTGTCAATTCCTTTTGGTGGCTTTTACGATACCCTCTGGATGAAATGGAGTGGCGATACGATGTATTCTAAATCCGTGTAGACCACATGGAATTGGTATAAGACAGACGATACTACATACATATAAATACACTTTTTTGTAGGCGCTAAAACGGCATGTGCCGTAAATAAAAACGTGAACAATTTTAGTTACGTATTCAAAGGCACAAAAACAAACGGTAGAATCCGAAATAGTAGGATCCGTTCGTGTTAAACTTTGTTCAGCTGTCGCCGCTTTTCTAGTAACGTATTCATAGGCACGCGCCAGCTTTGTGGGGCTTTCTAAGCTCCTTTTGTTGCTGAAAATTGATTAATCTTAACCTTCTTCGACTAAAAAGAGTGGTGTTATAAGTATAGCGAACAGCATGCTACATACTTCACTCAAAGTCTTAATTATCCACATCAAGAAATATCTCTATAAATGCGAGAATTACCAAAAAAGTGCTCCATCGCGCTGGCGAAGTTTACACTGCAATTCGCAGGGTTAAGAAATCCCCGACTTCAGTTACCGTGGCTAGGCGCCGCGGCCCTCTGCCAGACATACCACCTAGACTGGCTGGATGATCTACCCTTTGCGCTTCTCCTTAACGAATGAGACGATTATGATGTGCTAATTTTTTCAAAGCACGTGTCGTAGTCTTGTTTTATTATTATAATCAATTCAACCGTTTCTAGTCCTACGGTAATGTTCAATTTAGGCTTTAGAATACGCAGCGTGTTCTGTAAGAGCCGACTTTATGGAAGGAATATCGTGCCAACCAATCTGGCCAGCGTGGCACTGTAGCCTAAGGTGACCCAACAAATAGCGGGTCTGATGAGATCAAGATGATATTGAACGTCATCACAATCGCTGTTTGTTAAAGTCTAAACAATTCTCCTACTTGAGACCAAATAATACATTTGGCGTGTGTTGACAAGAGTCGTCAGCACCGTGTTCCAATAACAATGACAATGGAGTATTGTGTCACTGATACGTGTGGACACCTCACAATACTAGGTACGTAAGATGAGTCTTGACATTCTGAGTTCATAATAACTATTGTTGCTGTGTGTTACCGCATAGCTGCATCATTTTTAAGTTTATTACAATATAGTTAAACCGATACGGGAAATTCCTTTCGTAGGGATTAAAATTGGTTGTAGAATTAAAATGGTTTTATCGCTCACATCGAAGCCTGCCTCTAATTCTGACGTGTTTTGCGATAGACTTGTTTCCACGATCACCTTAATTTTTATCTGGGGTCTTCATAGGTCAAAATTACTAAAACGAAAAAGTTAGAACCAAGGACGTATCGTGATTTTTACAGTGGCTTTGATCAGTTTCTGCAGCGCAATAAAATGAAATATTGTTATTTACGAATATATGTATTCGTACCAATATACCAATTATATCCATCATTGGTAACATTATCCTATTCAATATCGAGCAAAACCTTAATCTGCGGATTTATTACTGTGCACACTATCTTAGGCATTAAAATAAATACTTGAGCTATTTCCAAAGTATAATAAAACGTTATCTGCCTTTGTTCCTAGCATTGGTGAAAGACAGATTCTACTCACGTAACATAGCTACTGTCTTTCCCAAGGGAACAGTTGTACATTTAATTGTTAATATTATATTATAATGGGTATATAAATCGTGAGCTGAACATTCAAGCAAGTTGTAGGTGCTTAGAATGATTTTCACCTGTTCAGTAGCAAAGTGATTGACTGCCTCGTTGGTCTAGGGGTTGAATGTGCCGCCTTTCGATCACGGATCTCCGGTTCGATTCGGCACTTCCTCTGAGTCTGGGTGTCATATGTTCGTGAATTACTTATTTGTAAACTGCCCCCGCAATACAGGTTGTACCATGCAGGTTGTAAATTTTGGGCTGTATGTATTTTTCAATACATATTATAAAACAAAGTCGCTGCCGTCTGTCCGTCCCTATGTATGCTTAAATCTTTAAAACTACGCAACGGCTTTTGAAGAGGTTTTTTTAACAGATAGAGTGATTCAAGAGGAAGGCTTATAAGTATAATAAATGCATAATATTGTAGAGAAACACAGATAAATTTAGATGGTCATCATTGCACCCGAGCGAAGCCGGGGTGGGTCGCTAGTATATAATAAAATAAAAACAAAAAAAACTGATATGCACACGAAGAGGACGAGGAGTTCAATAACAAACACCGTGACACGAGAATATATATGATTTTCAAACCTTACTTGGTAAGATGTGGTGACGGATGTAGAATACATAGTGCCGCCCTATCTTTCCTGAGGGTGTCGTAAGAGCCGACAAGGCCGATAATCTAACCTGAAGAGACGGAAAACTTGATACGAAACTTGTTTTTGTTTTTGTTCACCCGTGGTAAAATCCTTTATAGACTTCCTCACCGGCCACGGGGATGGCCAGCGAGGAGAGTATGGGACTCTCCCCCATAGTGGGGGCCTACCCACTAAACCTCCCCGGGGGGCTCCAACTCGCTTCCTGTTGCGGCATTGTGGGATCTGGGATACGAAAACCTGTGCCAACCCTTCTGGCTATAGTGACACAGTAGGCTAATTACCCTCCATGTAACTTGAAGAGGCCAGACACAACAGTGGATCATCTATGGGTAGTATTAGTACTTGGTAAAAGGTGGAGTAACTTAATAATGGAGGAGATAGGATAGGAGACTATTTGTTTTATTACTACGCATTTATTATTATTTAACGGCGCAAATATTTCATAGTTTGATTGACGATTGACTGCCACTTTTTTTTTAAATAAAAATCTTGTGGTAAACCCGAGGCACTTGCTTGAATTCAGATTGAATTTGTGTTCTTAATTACATGTTTGAAATCTGCCACCGCGATACAGATGAACTAGACGAGGCATGCGTATAGGAAACAAACACGAAAATTTGTACTTTCGCAACCATCAAAGGAAGAAATGAGACCCGTCGTAGTAATTTTAAAGCCAGCCTAAAGATCGTGCGCTCATATTTATTCTCCCGCAGTACAAAGGTCTAATCAAGCGACGCATCCTATGCGCACCCGGAGGCCTACACGGCACCTCCCATGCATTTTAACAGATAGCCTGAAACTTAGTAATGGGAGAACAGCGTTTTAATGTTTCTGCTTTGATTTTAATTCGACATCATTGTGGTTGACTTATCACTTTTCCCTTTTTCACTAATGATAATGATAGTGTCCATGGAGTTTCTTGCCTGTTCTTCTCCATAGGATCTACTTTTTGGAACATGCAACGAGATTCCTAACTTCACTTTTGACTTTTCAAAAACACTAGTAAATAGGTTCAATTGAAATAAATGACTTGAGTTTGAGTTTGATAAAAATATCTAAAGGATCTGTGTAGATTTAGTTTTAGGATACGATGGGTCTGACATAATCTCAAAGAGATTGAAAGACCCTAAAATAGTAAGAATAAAAAAAACACTTTTCCCTAGTCCATGTGGTGGCCTATTTAGAATACATAGTGTCACCACCCCATTCCTTCCTAAAGGTGTCGTAATAGCCGATATCCAATAAATTATAACCTAGCCAAGATAGAAGAAAACTTGATAGGAAACCCTGTGCCAATCCGTCTGGCGAGCGTGGCACAGTAGATGTAATTGGAGGAGGCCCGACTCGGCAGTGGGCTCATGTATGGGCTGAACAGTAGTAATCCCTTATGTAATCACTATCACCACATATTATAAAACAAAGTCGCTTTCATCTGTCCGTCCCTATGTATGCGTAAATCTTTAAAACTACGCAACGGATTTTGAAGCGGTTTTTTTAATAGATAGAGTGATTCAAGAGGAAGGTTTATAAAATATGTATATAATACATCCATAATATTGTAGATAAACACTGATAAATTTAGAGTTTCATCATTGCAATTGTGCGAAGCCGGGGCGGGTCGCTATTACTATCTAAATCAGAATTCCATCATCAGCATCAGCAGTTTTTTTTTTTTTGCTGTGGCAACCCTTACTGTTAGCACTGTTTGTATTTTATCCCTATATTTTTAAATTTATTTCTCAGAAAAATAGGTCATATTTCCACTTAAATCACTAAATAAATAAAAAGACCTGTGAAAATTGTTCTAATAAGTAGTTATACACGGTAAAATAGTGAGAATTTGGTAAACAAAGTTTTTGTGACATACCGGCATTGTGAATTATCATCCTATCCGAGGTATTGTATGTGATTTTTACTGCAAAATAACATCAATTGCATTTTGTTTTACACTGTTTCCAACTTAGTGACACTATTTACACTCCACAGCCTTTACGTCACAAAACACATACTAAACCTCGACACTTTCGACACAGCCGCATAACTTATTGAGTTACTTTATTTTATCGTTTTCATATAAACATGACGACCCGCGCCGCTCACGCCCGTCAACAGGACACTAAGTTGCAATTAACTTTGAGCGAATTAAAGATGGCCAAGGAGTTATGCGATCAGCTGATGCGTGAGCGCGATGATAATGAACAGGAAATGTTAAACCTTATTAGTAATAATCAAAAATTAAAAACGGAGATGTCTAGTATGTATACAGAATATTGTGATACAGTTAAGGCCCGGGATGAACTCCAGCTCATTGTTGACGGGTTTCATACGTGTAGTTCAGAGTATGAAACAGCATTAAAACGCATTAACTGTTTGGAACGTGAATTGTATGAGGCAAGCAAACAAATATCAGAGTATGAGGCTTGTAAACTTGATATTACAGCCGTACAGAATCAAAGTCTGTTTGATGAGCTGGTGGTCAAAGCCCCAAGCTTGGTTACTGTCTCAACCAACCAAAATCCAAATATACCAATTATAGACTTGACCTGTGACCAATCTTATAATACAGGGATTAGGCTGGTTAACTGTAGTAAAACTAAATTAAAAAAATATATTAAAATCAACAGGTATATTCAGAAAACTAAAAAACTTGTAAAAAAACAGAAATTTTTCATTAAAAATGTTAAACTAAATAAGGAAAGATTAAGGTTAATTAATATGTTAGAAATTTATTCTTTAAAATTAAATAATTCAAGGGACAAATATAAGAATGATACTCTAAGTATGCAGATAGATTTACAACATTTACAAGAAAAACTAAATTTAATGACTAAGAGGTATGATAGTTCTCAAGCTCAAATGAGGGAGTATGTGCTAGCTATGAACGAATTAGTTCACAAAAACCCTAAGGACACTCCTAGCTTTCCCAGTCCTTCACAGGACCGTCCATCTGCTGCACCTACACCTGTTCATGAGACAAATTCTTGCTTACTGCTTGAGAGCCACGTCTCTGCTAATCTGTGTGGTAGTATACAAAACAAAATTGTAATGTTTAGTGATGAAATTGGAAAGGGTATGGCCTCACTTCTAATAAATTGTGTGCAGGGATATTCCATAGAAAATAATTGTTTGCCTGGACTATCTTATGAACAGATAATCAATAAAGTTTTAGATAGTCAGTTTGATCAAGATTCCATATTGATACTTTTTTTGGGAAACAGAGGAAATGTAAACAAACGGGATCTCTCACATTACTGTGATTTATTGGCAAATCTGAAGAATGTACAGAAGATTGTAATGTTTACACTTCCTTACCTTAGCAGTAGTTTGCCACAGCTAGAAAATGATACTAGGTATAAGTTTAACTTAAATTTGCATAATGTGACATGCCAACAGAATATGGTTTCTAAAGACAAGTTTCATGTAATAGATTTAAATAATTTGATAGGAAAACCATATTGTTTGACAAAAGATAGGTATTACCTATCCATATTTTACAAACGACAGATAGCAATATCGCTAGCTTATTTTTTTGATATGTCAGCCAAGAACTTGGCTACTAAAGCTTTTGACTCTATTGAGTCAATTGACAAATCCATCAATGAAGTTGATGGTGCCTCAAAAATTGACATTATAAATAGCAATTATTTAAATTACGACATACGACAATAGAGACAAACTCTTGCAAGAATGTTAATTATTATGATAATAATGATTATTGTAGCATAGATAAATTATTTACCCTGGTGCATCAAAATATACAAGGAATGTTAGGCAAGGAATTAGAAATAGAATTGTACATGAATTGTAATAATATCGATATTCTTTGTATTACTGAGCACTGGTTGAAAAACACCCAATTCATGTTCAATTTTTCTAACCACCAGGTTGCAAGCTCGTTCAGCAGAGTAAATATTTTACGTGGTGGTTCGCTTATCTTAATTAGTAATAAATATAAATTTAAGGAGCGTAAGGATGTTGTCAACCTCTCTGTTGAACGAGTCATTGAGATTGCTTGTATTGAGACTGAGCAGCTTATTGTTTTGAGTGTGTACAGGCCCCCATGCGCGGTATACGATGATTTTGCAAGCATAATGGAAGATGCTTTGTTTATAGTATCTCGCTGTAACAAAACGATTATAGTCTGTGGAGACTTTAATATAAATATACTAGAAAAATCAACTGTAACATCCAAATTTATCTCCTTGCTAAAGTGTTACAACTTGTACAATGTCTTCTCTGAACCGACTAGGATGACTGCTACAAGCGCCACCTGTATTGACAACATATTTACATCCATCAAACCAATTCAGAGCAGAATCTCAAACGTCCTTGATTCAGATCACTGTGCTCAAATAGCATCATTTAGTAGACATCCTAAAAACGGTAATAAGAGAAATGTCAGTTTCATTCCTATTAATGCAAGCCGCCTTGAGCAGTTTAAATCTAATATTGCTGAAAGTTTACCGGGGCTGCCTAGTCACAATGATCCCAACCATCTTTATAATTCATTATTCCATCTGATCAGTAGGGAGTTTAACAAGATCTTCAAACCAAAACTACTATCAATAAATAACAGGGCAACATTTTGTGAATGGGCAACTGCTGGTATCTATAAAAGTAGAAATAAGCTGTTTGACTTATATGGTGAAAAGTTGTATAATTGTGATCCATCATTTCACGAATATGTGAAAAATTATTCCAAAGTATTTAAGAGAACTTGTTCGACTGCAAAAGCATTGTACTTGAAAAATAAGATAATTCATGCAGAGAACAAAATTAAAACAACGTGGCATATTATAAATAGTGAAAGCGGTAAAAATACGAATCATCATATTGATTATCACCTAAAGGTTGATAATCGGGACATTAAAGCGGATTTAGAAGTTGCGACTGAATTTGAACAGTTCTTCACAAACATTCCCATTAAAACTACAGAATCGCTACAGTCCTCTCCTTCATCCGCTGAGTTACTATTGAAAAACAGTCTCAATAAGTGTAACACAATCTTTGAATTTACTCGGATCAACAACAAAGATATTATTAGCGCTTTTAATACTCTTAACATGAAAAGTACTGCAGACCTGTGGGGAATGTCCGTTAAAACCATTTCACCTGTAATTAAGGTAATCGCACCGGCCTTAGCAGGTATTTTCAATGATTGTGTCGCACATGGTAAATTTCCTGATCTCATGAAGCACAGTAAAATAGTAGCCTTATTTAAATCAGGTAGTACTTCAGATCCCGCTAATTTTCGACCTATCTCAGTACTACCATCGCTTAGCAAAATTTTTGAAAAAATTGTTTTATTACAACTACTAACGCACTTCAATAGTTGCAATTTGTTACATCCCAACCAGTTCGGATTTACGAGAAATTGTTCTACTACTGACGCTGGAATTCAACTATTGAAGTACGTATTTGAGGCTTGGGAGGATTCACATGATGCACTCGGCGTATTTTGTGATTTGTCTAAAGCTTTCGATTGTGTTCATCATGAAATCCTCATCAGGAAGTTACACCATTACGGTATCCGCAAACAAGCCCTCAGCCTACTGAAATCATACCTTAGTAATAGAATTCAGAGGGTTGATGTCAATGGCATACAATCACAAGGATCCATGGTCACTATTGGTGTGCCCCAAGGTTCGATTCTTGGTCCTTTTTTGTTCCTCGTTTACATTAATGACCTACCTTATTATGTGAGAAATAACCACGGTATTGTACTGTTCGCGGATGATACTTCTTTGTTGTTTAAAATTAAACGACAGCTACAAAATTTTGACGAAGTGAACAATGCACTTTCTTCGGTTGTCCATTGGTTTAGTATGAATAACTTGCTTTTAAATGAAAAGAAAACTAAATGCATCAAATTTTCACTGCCCAATGTTGTTCAGAATCCGACCAACGTACAACTGAATGGAACAATTTTGGAACCGATTGAGTCAACCGTATTTTTAGGTATAACCATTGATAATAAACTACAATGGGGCTCACATATAGAAAAGCTATGTAATAGACTTAGCTCGGCGGCTTTTGCTGTTAAAAAAATTAGACTTTTGACAGATGTTGATACGGCTAGAATAGTTTATTTCAGTTACTTCCACAGTATCATGACTTACGGGATACTTCTCTGGGGATGCGGTGCAGACCTTAATAGCATATTTATATTACAGAAAAGGGCTGTAAGGGCTATATACAACCTTGCTCCTAGAACTTCTCTCAGAGATACATTCAAGGAAATAAATATTCTAACTGTGCCATCTCAATATATATTTGAAAATTTGATGTATGTACATAAAAATATTAATAACTTTGGAAAAAACTGTGATATACATAATATTAATACACGAAACAAGAATAATCTTGCTATCCATTGTACTCGTCTCCGCAGAATAAGTAACTCATTCATGGGTCAATGTATACACTTTTATAACAAATTGCCCATGCAACTTAGAGAATTGCCTCGCAATGCCTTTAAAAAGACTGTTAAGACAAAACTTTTCAAAAAAGCATATTACCGCATTGCTGATTATTTAAACGACCCAGCTGCTTGGGACTAGGCTGTTCAGTGTCAGTGTATTTTTTATGTTCTTTATTTATGTTACTAGTCAAATAGGACCGCAATGAAAAAAAAAATGACAAGCCCTCTGAGTTTCTTGCCAGTTCTTCTCAGCAGTGGTCGCGTTCCGAACTGGTGGTAGACGGTCGATTTTTTTTATTGTATAATATGACAATGTGTTGACTATTTGTAAGTGTCCATCGTGACCCACACAAAATAAATGATTTGAATTTGAATTTGCTGGTGACCAAAATCACATAAAAACAAAGTTCCTTTGACTTTCCACTATCGATCGTTATGGATAAAGGATTTTTGTTACGCCATTTACAAGTTGAACCTCGAATTTTATGAACCGAAATAGGTAGATTGGTCAACAATTTTTGTAATGGGTTTTCCTTCTCATGCGGGTCAATTACTCCGCTAATGTATATAGTTCCTTGTGCCCGCTACGCTCAGGGCCCTGTTCTCTGCCTTACCATCCGCGACGGTGTCGTCTTCACATAACGATAATATCTCAGCGGCGGTCAGCTTCGCATTTTGATACTACAGCTTGAGACTTATAATTATTTTGATATTACTACCAAGCAGTTGATTATAACTAAATCATATATCATGAGGATTTTTTTAATATTTTGTTTATCCTTTTTTATAAAACGAAACCCCTGCACTACATACAACCTGTAACCCAGGGGCAGTTTACAAACATGTTATTCACGAACACAAATGACACCCAGATTTAGAGCAAGTGCTTCAGTATAGATAAAGACACGTTGATGGACAACCAGGGACCCGTTGATCCAAAGGCGGCACATCTAACCCCTAGACCTGACCGACCCCGGCAACGAACCCGGGACCCCGTGATCCAAACCCTCCGGACGTGGAAAGGAGGCACGTCCAACCCCTAGATAAACGAGGCAGTCAGATAAAAAATATTCTTCACTTTTAGTACAACTACTTAGCCCTTAATGGGCCACCTCCAGTTACATGGAGAGTAATTAGCCTACTGTGCTGATCAGACGGGTTGGTACAGGGTTTTGTATCTAGTTTCCTTCTCTTGCGTATAAGTTTTTCTTATTTCAGAAAACAATTCACATTCGAAACTCGTTTTTCGAAATCGGTTGCAAGTTTGTATCGAAAGTTGTAAAGTTGGTCTTGCCGAACCATTTACACTTAATTTGGGAAGCGTGATAGTCAGTTCTCGTGAATGATGAAATAGTCACGAAATTTGGAATCGTTCCTGGAAAGGTCTAGTGAATTAATAATGGTGGGCGTTTCTTCTCTGCCCAAATATCCCACTTCTGTATTTAAGGAAAATTATGTGGTCACGCAGACCATATGGTTACGGGTTTAGAATAGCCACCCCGCTTTATCCTGAGGGTGTCATAAAAGCTGACAAAAGGAAATCATAAGGAACTCCAAGAGACGGAAGAAATAATACGAATCCCTGCGCGAATTCCGCTGATCAGCGTGGCACAGTAAGCTAGTTCATCATCATCATCTCAGCCAAAAGATATCCACTACTGGACATAGGCCTCCCCCAAGGATTTCCACAGAGGCTGGTCCTGGGCCGCCCGCAACCACTGCTTTCCGGCGACCAGGTCGTCGGTCCACCGTATGGGAGGCCTACCAGCACTGCGCCTTCCGGAACGCGGTCGCCACTCGAGGACTTTTCTGCCCCATCGGGCGTCGGTCCTGCGAGCTATGTGCCCTGCCCACTGCCACTTAAGTTTGGCAATCCGGTGAGCTATGTCGGTGACCCAGGTTTTCCTGCGTATCTCCTCATTTCTGATTAGATCTCGCAGGGAAACTCCGAGCATAGCCCTCTCCATTGCCCTTTGGGTGACTTTGAGCCTTCTGATGGAGCTAGTTATACTATTTGCGCTGTAGCATGGTGCGGGTGACAGTTGCCATTATGACAGTACTAGGGATGTGACGATATACAATTCATTTTTATCGCTAACGATACTCGCAGCATAAATCTGGTCCTCAATTAATTATGAAATTAGTGTGTTATTCAGTTGTCTAGTGTAACTACGTGTATAAACTTGTCAATATAAATGTTTTATGGCTAAATAATTATGTTTGTACTTAAATAAAATAATCACAATCGGGTTTACGTTGTTTTTTCTTAGCAACATTATAAGCAACCTTACCCTATAAATGTTCTGTTGTATAATTATAGACCAAAAATAAAACCTTGACCTTTGAATTTACGTTTCTTATTATGAAAAATATCGACTATCCATCGAAGCAGTACATTCCATCACTAGATACGTCTATGGCGTTACGTTATACACATAACACTTTCCTTAATTTTTCATTCAATTTGATTTTATTTGTAAACTAGAACATTCTGGTTGGTTTCATTTAATTTTCTACAATTATTAATGATTAAATATATCACGAATACGAATGTGGTACAGCTGAAATACGAATGTCATAATATGAAAGTCTTAATTTGTAAATCGCGGCAACTTTCAAGAGTGAAACGAAATGTTACAGAAACTTTCACCCGCACCATGCTACAACGCACAAACTATAGTTACCCTTAATGTACTTGGTGGAGACCCTACTCAGCCGTAGGTCATTTATGGCCTGAGCAGTAGTAGTATATGTCAACACAATTTTAGTTTGTTTCCGAAAGGTCACCTTGAGCCGGTAGTGTCTGTGATCTCGTAGAGGTCTATCAATCAAAATATCACAAAACCTGACAAGCTTCATCGTACCTTACAGATAACACAATAAAAATATTATCCTTCCATCTCCATAATATCTGTAAATCTAGTTCTTTCTTTTTATGATGGATTACCTGAAGCCTATTTTGGGGTATATGCAAAAATTTATAAAACTTAAAAAAATGCAGCAAATCTTATTATGGGCAAAATTTTATTACAATCATTTTATAAAAACAGATAAGAAATAATGACTAGCCAAAATCTTTGTTTTAGAGAAAATAAAAGTACATCTCAATATTTATAACTCCTAAATCACAAGGCATTGATTTTTACTACATATAGACAAGAAGGCAACTAATAGCCTAATATTGAAAATTGCAGTGCATTTAACTGTCTTCGTTTCAGTCCATGAAGTTTTCCTTCTCATGCGGGTAAATGATTTGCCTCTTGCGTTCCCTTAGTCGCCTCTTATGTCGCACTCGGGATGGTATGGGTTAGTGACACGGCGTATTCTAAATCCGTCACCACACGGAAACATAGCTATAGAGCAGCACTATTATTACAGCCAAAAATATGAGTACCTAATTTTATATTTGGAAATTATGCTTAGTCATCGGGCAAGAAAGGTGGTCGAAGTGCCCCAACAACAGTTTGTCAGATCATGCTAGTATCCATAGATAACATGCCGTATTCGTAATTCAAATATTAAAATGTCCTAACATTTAATTCAAGTCGTTGATATAGAATTTATAAGATACCTTTCAATCAACATTACACACCCATGTACCTTCGTAAAATGCAACAACTATTACTTCATTCCCTTGCGGCGTCACAAAGACTGCCTTAATGGATCTATAATGAGATTTTTTTCAAATTTCATGGAATGGATCGTGCTCCGAGTCTCCGCCGAAATCACTAGGCATATCATCTCCAATTTTCTTTTTGGAATCCCTTTTGGGTAACATTAATTTTGTTATTCCGATATGCATTGCTTCGTGTGGCAACGTATTAAAATGCACAGTTTCTCCAACCCATTCCACCCTGAGGGTGTATTATGCTGTGATTAAAGGAACTCGATAAGTATAAAGCTCACACAAGCTCACAAGCAAGAAAGGATTGACAAAAACAATATGAGTTGGCATCAATATTCTCTCAAATTGACTGATAACCAACTGTGTATTGAGTAATCTACGGACACTCTTCCAAAATTAATAAAATAATCCGTGTGGGTACGGGTTTAGACACCACGCCATTTCATCCTGAGAGTGTTGTAAGAACCGACAAAAAGAAAAAATGTAAGGCCGAATCCCTATAATCTGTATTTTTTAGACTATTTGTATGTAGATGTATACATATATTCATTTCAAAAAAATATAGGTAGTCGATAATCGACTCTATTTTAAGGGCGATTAAAAAGGAAAACACGTGGCATGGTGTAATGCGAACATTCCTGTTCTTAAGTTTGGCTGTAATCCCAAATTACAATGGCAAAGAAGGGCATACACAAGGTACCACGCATGCGCCGAACCTCCCCTTGCTCGTCTGTTCGTTAACCTCACCTAGGGTTGCAAGAATACGGGCGGACAAAAAACAATAATAAAACCAAGTTCATCATCATCATCATATACCACAGCTGTAATACCCACAGCTGAATCCGGCTTACTCCAATTACTACCAATACTCGGCCCATAAATGACGCCTGCTGAGTCAGGCCTCCTATGTTGTCACCCACGTAGGAGGTCAGGTTAGTAACATCACTCAGAGTACAACTCATAGTATGATTCTTCTTAAACAACACCTAAATAAATAAATAAATATCCTTGGACATTTCACACAACGCCATCTCGTCCCAAGCTAAGCAACTTAATGCTTGTGTTATGGTAACGAGATGGATGATAATCTACTTAAATACATTTTTTTTTGTAAATACATACATATTATAGATAGAAATGACACCCAGACTCCGAACCAGTGCCTCTGGTTTAGACAAAGACACTTGCCCGCCCCCTGAATCGAACCCGGGACCCGTTGATCCAAGGCGGCACATCTAACCACTGGGAACGCGATGGATGACGGCTCAGAACCGGCCTCTGTGGATCTTTTGTCTAAAATGATGATAAACTGCTAGATGAACTCATCATTTGCACTTTCCATACCAATCACCAAAAAAATTGGAGCATTAATTTCAGGTTTTCACCAACCCCCACACTATCCGTGTGATGGCGACTTTAGAAACAGGTAATAATGGCCGAAAACCTGGCCGCAAAGGAAAACATGATACGAAACCCCGAAAAAATGTTCAATGCTGGACATGCCTACACTAAATATCTTCACAACGACCCTAAGTCTCCAGTGACCCTAACCAGGTCGTTATTAAAATAAAAATATCCCTTCCGTGGTTACCCTACTCACGGGTGGTTATGCAATAGCCAAGATCAGAGATTCGTCTCAAGTATTACGAGGTCAGGGGGAAAATATGGAGATATTCGGCGCGATTATTGCTTTTCATTTTATTGCACATATAGGTATATAGGTAAACCTGCTTAGATTCGTATTTTCATTGCCTTTAAGAGGGTAACACCAGCGACAGATTTAGAATATATAGTGTCATATCACCACCTCATTCTATCCTTAGGGTGTCTTAAAAGCCGACAAAAGGAAATGAGGAGTCCGATCATAGAATAGAATACATTCATTTCCTGAAATATGGTGTACAGAGTCTTAATACTATAGGTCCCAAACTAGGCAAGCCTGTGTCTTGGTGACCGACGCGACGTGACGACACACTTGGCGCAGTGGTTGAGCGATCGACTGCTGCGCAGCAAGTCGCGGGTTCGATCCCCGCACAGAAGAAATATTTGTACCACCTACATGTATTTGTTCCGGGTCTGGTTGTTTTGTAACTATAAATATGTATGTATTTACAAAAAAAAATGTACATATGTAGTTTATCATCCATCTCGTTACCATAACACAAGCATTAAGTTGCTTAGCTTGGGAAGAGATGGCGTTGTCTGAAATGTAATGTCTGAAATGAGTGAAATGTCTGTAACTAACGACTAAGGGAACTCAAGAACCTAGCCGCAAGGTAAGGAAAACTTGATATCATACCCTGTGCCAACCCGTCTGGCCAGCGTGGCACAGTAGACTAATTACCCTCCATGTAATTGGAGGAGGCCTGACTCAGCAGTGGGTAATTTACGGGCGGGTAAGTAAGTAATGTAATAGTGCACTATACTGAATTTGGTATTGACGTATGCATTTGATCAATGTTTTTGCATTGAATGTATCTAATTTTATTTAATCCTGTACAGAAATACGGGCGACAAACCGAGTTATGCGGTGCCTATAAAACGCAATTAATTATTTATTTATGATTAATCGACCGATCTAACTTGTCTAAACCAGAGGCACTGGCTCGGAGTCTGGGTGTCATTTCTATCTATAATATGTATGTATTTACAAAAAAATATATATATCGACGTAGGAAAACGTATTTGCTGTAAGCCTCAAAACACGAAATGTTCAGCAGAGCCAAAAAACATTTCTAAAATTAGAAAAAAAATCATTACTCAAAAACTATCCATCGTAGGAACATGATTTTAAAAACGTATTTTTATTTTTTCTTGTTTTACATGTTACTTAAATAGATATCCTTCTGAGTCAATTAATACCAGTGTTTTTGTGGCTTACAGCAAACAAGTTTTTTTTTACAAACCTATAAAACGCTGTAACCATGAATAATTTTCTATGGCAACAAAACATTCTATTATGTTTAGAACTTTTAAATGCTGTAAATGGCATACATATTTTTTTAAGTAAAACTAAATAGATGTGAGCCACAGTGAAGTTTTTTTTTGATTTGATGTTATTGTTTTAAGTGAATGGAGTGGGGAAAATATAGTTAGTATTAAAATATAGTTTTATACAATTAAAAGACAGTAAGTTTGGTATATTTATTCATTGTAAACTTTCAAAACGTAATTACATTATACACTGTTTTGTGCAACAAACGTAATTCATCATCATCGTCAGCTTATTTCAGTCCACTGCTGGACGTAAGCCTCCCCCATGGATCGCCACTGAACCCGGAACGTAATTAGTAGTTTAATATATTATATAAAACTAGCAACCCGCCCCGGCTTCGCACGGGTACAATTATAACATGTAAACCTTCCTCTTGAATCACTCTATCTATAAAAAAAAACCGCTTCAAAATCCGTTGCGTAGTTTTGAAGATTTAAGCATACATATGGACGGACGGACGACAGCGACTTTGTTTCATACTATGTAGTGATGAAATTAAAAAAAAAGTTTATAAAAAAGAAAACCTAAAACTTGACATAATATAACAAAAATTTTCATCATCTAAGCATGTATTAAAAAGAAGGATGTCTTCTAAAATACTCAATGAGAACCGATGAAGAGGATCGGTATCTGGTAGGCGGTCTACTGTTTTATTATTTATGTTCTAGGTCCAAAAATTCTTTTGCACAGTTAGATGAAAAAAATTTTCAAAAAGATTTTTCAGGTCCTTGTATTTTTGGGATAAAATCGGCAATTAATTTCACTCTATACGTTCCTTTGGTTTGGTGTTACCCATATTTCCTAGTGGAATTTCGGAACTTTCAGCATCAACTGCCATAGATCTTTTTTTATAGATCACGTTTGGCTTGTTCTAAAAAAAAATTACAACTTAGCTATAGTAGAAATGTGCAGATTTAAATTATTTTTAAATTATTTATTTACGACGTCATTAAAATCCAAAAGTTTACATCTTGTACTTGAACTTCTTAGGGAAACGGGTTTATTTGTAGCCATTTCCATAATAGTTGGCCATTGAGAAGGAAATTGATCGCGAGGCTTAATGTCTGACAAAGATTTATTTTATACACCGTCGAAACCTCATCAGATGAAGGCTTCACAAAACTGGATGACGTGATGTAAGTTTTGGTATTAAAAAAACTCATCCTGCCAAAATGGCGTAAGTCTGTTTGAAGAATAGCGTAAGCAACAAATGCATCAAATATACTGGTTTTTGATAGACTTACAGCCAAGACAACATCAAAATTTTTCAAAAAACTTACGGCGTAAGCGATTTTTTTTCGTAGTTAGAATTATGAGAGTCTGACCAATCGATGTAGAATTTTTTTCTGATCAAAATAATGTAAAAAACGATTTTTCGATTTTTTGAGGCTTACAGCAAATACGTTTTCCTACGTCGATATATAAGTAGTTTATCATCAGACTAAGAACAAACATTTACTAAAATAACTTAATAAATAACCTACTTAGAAATAAATATTTACAAATTATATAAATGTGCCAAACCACTGTCGCAAGGTAGGGTTCCCAAAAGACTGGCTGCATTCCCGCGTTGGATAGCGATACCCAATCTCTGTGCGAGATATGAGCCAGCCTTTTGTTCCCCTGTGACCTCAATCAGCCTCCTTGACAAATCCGAGAAGACTTGATGGGCACCCGGGCCCCACGGTCCCAACGTCTCTACAGCAAACGGCACAAATAAACAACTACTATCTAGTGTGTTATATTTGCGCCGTTTGTGAGATTCGGCTGAAAAAGCGGCACTTCCAGCCTCAACAGCTGTCCCCGGAAGGTGTGACGGCGCTAAAGTATCGACACATGTTGCATCCCATACTAAGGGCCGTCCCATCTTCCAAGGAATTAATGTCATACCATCCGGTCTCTTACCGTCGTCACGGACCAGCCCAGTTGGTTCCAAAGCGGCAGGTACATTGGCGGTGGTAAAAGCCCTACGAATGATATCGTTGATACTAGCGTGCCGATTAATTCTGCCAGCACTACGAAGACATGACAGACCATGGTGCCCGAGAGCATCGACGAGGTCACCACAGCGACAGTGGTGGGGTACTACGCACTTCGCTCCGATACGAAGACAAACAGCTAAACGAAATGAAGTGGAATCCATTAGTGTTCCGATATTGGTAGAAGGAAGGGCCTACAACCATACACCTGACTCCCATTGACTAACAGCTAGGAGACGAGCCTTTTCCACGCGTGTCTCAGCCGTATTAATTAAATATGATTGTAGCTGTTTACTGAGAGGTTCGTCCCACTGCTTTTGTGAAGACGGATTAATAGGCGTACATGTGTTCGGACAAGCATTGCGCCAAGAATTTGTAGCTTCCTGTATATCCGATATTTCTGTTTGTGCATGAAGAGGTGCCAAAATCTTATTGATTAAATTTGTGTTTCCATGTACTGAGGATAGAAAAGCGGGTAAAGCTACACTGGATATTTTTCTGATTCCAAGTCCGCCAAATCTAATTGGCAGTGACAATTGTAACCAGGAACGCTCGTCTAAATTCGTATTGAGGACATGAATTAAGGTATCCCTCACAATGTGATCCAAACTTTGTGTTAATTGAGTATATTTCCAAAGTGGACAACATCGCAGGAAATAAGTGAATTTTGGTACGAAAAGACAGTATCTGATTATATAGAAAGCCATATGTACATTTATTTTTGAAAGGTGGACAGCA
Source organism: Clostera curtula (assembly GCA_905475355.2). Taxonomy (NCBI): domain Eukaryota; kingdom Metazoa; phylum Arthropoda; class Insecta; order Lepidoptera; family Notodontidae; genus Clostera; species Clostera curtula. The sequence goes on from FR997802.1 coordinate 16,582,434, forward strand.
GCGTTCTGAAAATTTTCGATTTTTTCGTCTACAAATGATGGTACCGCTTCATCTAAAACAGGAGAACCTAGAAGGCGAAGAGATTCTTTTTTAACGATATTAATATTGGGTGCTATATCATTAAATTGTTTAATTACATTATGTTGGTCATTACATCTATCTGAAATAAATAACTCGCATTTGGAAAAATTTAGAGATAAACCAATATTCTGAAAATCCCTTTGTAATTTGAGAAAGTCATCCTTTACTATATTTGCATCACCCCCTAAAGTGCCATCATCTAAATACCAGATATTAAATTTTGATGTTAGTTGATCTATGATGGGGTGAATAGCAAGGCTGAATAAAACTGGTCCAAGTGGATCACCTTGCTGGCATCCAACAGCTGATTCAATTAAGTTACCTCGATAGACTAGTTTAGTGGGTAAACTATAACATTGCCAGATGAATCCAAAAACGTCTGGAATTTTGTCTTTTAGCCTGGTTAAAAGGGCTCCTCTATCGACTGAATTAAATGCATTTTTTATATCTACCTTCAGAAGAACCTCTGCTGCGTTACTTTTAAGACATGTTCGCAACGCATGGACTGCTGCTTCACAGCCACCACGTGAACCGTATCCTAATTGTTTGGGTGTAAAGTAGCCACTAATAAAATCTCTTTTCACTTTGCAGCATACCTTGGCAGTGAGGCGACGATATGTGGTACCCACAGCTATGGGCCTTATACCACCGTCCTTCTTTGTTAAAGCACACAAATTAGCACCATACAAGATATCAACTAACTAACGTTTATCATCTATCTCGTTACCATAACACAAGCATTAAGTTGCTTAGCTTGGGACGAGGTGGCGTTGTGTGAAATGTCCAAGGATATTTAATAATATTTAATAATAATAGTAACCCCCCATCCAGCTAAATATTTAAACCGAGTGCAAAAACAAAGGTCAACCCATGTTTAATTGCGTTGGTACATTAGGATCGGGGTTGCTTAGTTGGCTGCTGACATGACCTGAACACAGTAAATGTTAAATATGTGATGTTTGCGGTATCAACAGTAACAGAAAATAAAAAGAGTGACCATGGAGTTTCTTGCCTGTTCTTCTCCATTGGATCTACTTCTTGGAACAAGCAACTAGATTCCTAACTTCACTTTTGACCTTTCAAAAACACCTGTAAATAGGTTCAATTGAAATAATTGTAATAATTGATTTGAGTTTGACAAACACATAAAAATTTACACTTTTAAGTCGCAACAAATCCTATCACAATTATTTTATCAACTGCATTTGAGGAATATAGCAGCATTTCTTTTATGAAAAAAATAAAATATATTCCAATACCAGCTACGGAACCCGGTGACTAACGATATCATTTTTTTGAATGATAATAATGACATCGCTCAGACAATCACAAACGTAGAACAAACACGATTAAATGCATAAAAAGTACATCTTATTTATTCGGAAACTGAATTCCAATACTGTCTACATACTACTCAGGCCATAAATACATATACCTATTGCTGATATGTGTTTTATATTCCTTCATCCACAATATTCCAGCAGCGCTGCTGCAAACTGATTGACTATAAACCAAAATTAAGCTAAAAATAATAATATCTGAAACTAAAATGATAAAATAGATACTTGCGTCAGATTACTGTCATTGGTTACGGTGCTAATAAGGCTAGTAGAGTTGCAAAATTGGGATATAATTGGAATCTCGGAATCGGCTCCAACGATTTTCATGAAATTTAGTATAAAGGGGGTTTCGGGGGCGATAAATCGATTTACCTAGGAATCATTTTTAGAAAATGTCATTTGATTCGGGTTTAGGGGGAGATACATCGATATAGATAGGAATCATGACATCTATTGGCGAATAATAATACTACTTTTTTGTGAGCACAACGGGAGATGGCGTTGTTAAGTAACACGAAGTCAATGAGTGTTTGCTTTGAGGTTAGACTTAATTCCTGACATCTATTGGCGAATAATAATACTAGTTTTTTGTGAGATGGATGGCAGATGGCGTTGTTTGCGTAATTCGTACTTAAATATAATTTCCAAAAAACACAATTTATAAAAAAATAAAACAAAATACCGAGCGAAGCTCGTTCATCCAGATATTGAGTTTATAATGTCAGTCGTGGGGCTACTGTCGGAACCCACGGGGCAGTAAGCGCGGGATGGTGCACCCCGGAGATGTTTAGTGGGTATGCCTCCACTCTGGAGGAGATTCCCACACTCCCCTGTCGGCCATCCCCAGGCTGACGGGAAGTCCATAAAGAGTTTTATCCCGGGAAAAAATAACGTTATAATGTCAAAGTGCAGTTGAGCGCAAGTTGACATACTGATACACCGTACATATCCACTGTGGTGCTACCCAAAAGGGTTCCTGGCCCGATCACTTTGACGACATGGCCCCATTAGCTGTGTGATTTTCACACGTATTTGCATCCATTGTTGTCAACAAAGGATAGGGTTCTATGATGTCCTGAGCATATTAAATATAGGTATCATAACTATACTTAAAAATACTCATGTAATACTAGGAGATCATCATCATCATCGCAGCATATTAATCAAAGTAAAAATAATAGAAAGAAACACACAGCTACGTATAACATGTGAGCTTTTTTAATACTTCTGTTTCGACGATACTACACAGTCGAAAGTGAAAATGAAATTACGTTCGATACCTTAAGATGCTACTATTACTAGTCAGCCCGTAAATGACGCACTGCTGAGTAGGGCCTCCTCCCATCTCAGGGAGGGTAATTAGCCTACTGTGCCACGCTGGCCAGACGGGTTGGCACAGGGTTTCGTTTCAAGATTACCTGCTCTTGCGGCGGCTAGGTTTTCGGCCTAGTCATTTACTTTTGTCGGCTATTACAACACCCCCAGTATGGAATAAGGAGGTGACACTATTATATTCTAAATCCGTCACAACACGGACAAGATTAAGATGCTACCAACATTGTAATATTAACATTTTGCTATTGACGAGAACATTTTACCTGTGTTTTGTACATTTATCCTCAAATCATACAAAAAAAGACCTTAAGATAAATCTATTTTGAAATTAAACCTAAGCAACCACTTTTTACTTTCGGTATTGTATATTAGAGACAGCAATTGTGTAGATAGATTGAAAAAAAAATATCCCCTTAATGTCATTGACCTCTCATTCAGGGCGCGTTGTAAGGTCATTGGGAATGCTGGTCATCTGCGCGGCCCTCACGACTTCGTCCTATGTCTGAATCAGCATAAATTATTCACTTACAGAGCTATTGTTGCCATGAGAAATTTTATATGATAAGCGGCGTAAATACATGTGTAATATAATAATATTCATAGGAATAGAATAGAAAAATGCTTCACTACATAGTATAAAACAAAGTCCCTGTCGTCTGTCCGTCCCTATGTATGCTTAAATCTTTGAAACTACGCAACGGATTTTGAAGCGGTTTTTTTAATAGATAGAGTGAGTCAAGAGGAAGATTTCTAAGTATAATACATGCATAATTGCATCCGGGCGAAGCCGGGCCGGATTGCTAGTTAATGTATAAACCAATTATGGCGTTCACAATCGTCATCGGATACATCATTTTTATAATACATACCTATTACTACCAGGAGTACCAGGTCGGAACGCGGCACCAACCGAGAAGACCTGGCGGAAGAAACTCGGTGGGCTTGTCTTCTTTTTTATACATTACTAGCTGTCCCGGCAAACGTTGTTTTGCCAAATAATTAACCATCCCCCGCGCAACCCCCACCCCGCGCAACCCCCGCGCAACCCTCTAGGTCTTATGGTTCCAGAGATATCGTGAACATCTCCTACCGCAAACGTTGTTTTGTCATGTAATTAAATAGGGGTTGATCGTAGAGGGGTGAAAATTTTGGGTTGTTTGTATTTTTTCATGCTGAATCTTAAAAAAATAAAATCAAAAAATTTTCTCAAAAAAATAAACAAATTTTTTTTGACCCTAACCCCCCCCCCCTCTTAAAATTTAGGGGTATGAAAAATAGATGTTGTCCTATTCTCATACCTACCCAATATGCTCACAAAATTTCATCAAAATCGGTCAAGCTGTTTCGGAGGAGTTTGGCATCTAAAACAGTGACACGAGAATTTTATGTATTAGACTAGTGGCCCGCCCCGGCTTCGCCCGTGCATAGCGGGGGTGGGTTATACACATAAACCTTCCCCTTGAATCGCTCTATCTATTAAAACAAACCGCTTCAAAATCCGTTGCCTAGTTTTAAAGATTTATGCATACATAGGGACGGACAGAAGAATGCGACTTTGTTTTATACTATGTAGTGAAGATTAGATACAACAGAATACATTAATAGACCAATTTCCGGACAAAACCAAAACTCATTTAATCAAGTTGATATTGAATTATAGATCTTCTGACAAGGAAACATTAAAATAAAATTTACTAGCCTGTGCCAACCAGGCCAGTGTGGTACAGTAGGATAACTGTCCCTATGATGGGAGGAGGCCCAACCCAGCAATGGGTCATTTATGGGCTGAGTAGATCTACAGAGGAGAGCCGGCAAGAAACTGTAGTTGCTTTTTTTAAATTGCTGTTTTTAGGTACAAGGCCAGGGTAAGACTGAATACGGGTAAGTCAGAGCAAACTCACGCAAAAGTCGCAAAAGGGCCAAACATCAACAATATCTAGTCAATAATAGAAACCTTATAATACCCGAGCCAACCGTCCTCCAGCAGCGGCACCTGTTCACAAGCATGACGCATATGGCAGCCATCGCCCTCCTCAACCATATTGCAGAGAACCTAATGTCGACAAATAATTATCTATTGGAAAATAGTATTTTAGTTTTATTCTCAAAAATGTCTTGTTTACTGTGGATGTTTAAACTTCTTTACCATATTCTTAAGGCATATCCTTAAAGCAGTCGACCTGCTTTAGTTACCAGTGTTTACACGGAGCGATTCCTTTAGAATGGCTTTAGAATACATAGTGTCGTCATCCCATTTCATCATGAGGGTGTCGTTGGAGCCGACAGAAAGAATAAGGCCGAAAACCTCGCCGCAAGAGAAGGAAAAGCTGATACAAAATCCTGTGCCAACCCGCCAGGCCAGTGTAGTTGCCGTCTTGTCTGCGTTGTAATTTACTTTAGTCGACACCCTCAGTATGGTATGGGGTGGTGACACAATATTTTCTAAATCCGTCACCACACGGAATTTCTACAAATAGTTTTAACCTTTTTGTTTGTTTTACCACTTACAGCTAGAATAATAGTCCATGTGTTGACGGATTTAGAATTCATAGTGTCATCACACCCTTCCATCCTGAGGGTGTCGTAAGAGCCGACAAAGGATAGGTCAAGACCGATAACCTAGCCGTAAGAGAAGGAAAACTTGACGAGTAGTTAGCCTTTTCCTTTTATTGCGGTTGGGGTCTATTGTCTACTCTTACCTCAGAATGGAATAGGGTGGTGACACGATGATTTGTTTACATTCATATTAATAAAAGGCTGTTCAATGGCATTCCACTGTTCTTATTATTATTGCATGTCAGCCATATGTATCAAAACATTGGCTTTATGTGTCTTGTGGTTACAAATAACATGACAAACAAGTAAAGGAATGCGAAGTGCCACCATTACGTGATACCCAACAAACAATCGTTGTCAAACACGCAACAACCCCTCATCCAAGATCACATGGCTAAAACTCACCTCTAGCGGTCAAATCCTACAAAACACGCACACTATGAAAAAGTACACACACACATCATTCACGTCACGTCACGTTAAGTACTAATGCACTAAGTAGCTATTTGTTATTTTTGGGATAAACGGACCACGACGTCGCGTCTTGCGATCTCTCTCGCGACTGAACGATATCGAGCGAGTCCGAACCTCCCCGCGCTGCTCTAAACCAATTTATAATACATACTGAGGCGCAGCATCCCCTGCAACAGATTCAAAGAAAACACTACCGTAATTTATCTAGATAAAGCTCATTTTTCATTGAATACAGGATGCCGCAGAGCGACGGTCGCCCGTCGTCGCTAGACCTAAGGGTGCAAATTGTGTACATTTCCTTTCGTTTATAATTGAAATCGACGAACAAGGAAGGCCTTGACAGAATATTCAAAACATGGACCAATTAATGGACCGGCTTCCGACTTCCATGCGCTGGTTAGTTCAAAAGCTTTTGTCAACATGATTGTCGATATTTACACATGTGTCACGTTTGTACAGGTGATAGTAGGGGATATAAAAATGCAATATCATTTGTTCTGGGAATTAAGTTATAAACTAAAACGAAGTTGTGGGTATATTACAAATTGAAATGAATAGTGAATGAATAGACCCATAGTGAGCTCGATTTTACTATTAAAATTCATAAATATCTAAATTCTAATAAAAATAAAATTCAGTCACACTACATGAAGAAATGACTAGCTTCCCATACTTATCCCTAGAGGAGACAATAATCCCCATCTCCCATACGACGGGGGTTACCCATCGTATGGGAGATGGGGGTTATTGTCTCCTTGTCATCTTCAACTTGGCACACAGCCAAAAACATGTCCAAGTAACGTCTCGCCCGAAATATTTTCAGGACTATACTATGACACAGAGTAAAATTTTTTTTTCGTCATATTTGATGCATTTATGTATTACACAATGCCACAAACTTTATCCTATCCACTTTATCCTGAGCGTGTCGTAAAAAGCGACTAAAGGAGTGCAAGAGGCAGATCACTTAGCCACAAGAGAAGGAAAACTTGCTACAAACCATATAGCAATCCGTCTTGCCAGTATAGTAGGCTAGTGATGATTCAGCAATGAAATGATTATGGTGACTATGTACTGTACAGACTCCATAGAATAATCAACATCTTAAAATTTATATGAAACTAGCAACCCGCCCCGGCTTCGCACGGGTGCAATGACGAACCTCTAAATTTATCAGTGTTTCTCTACTATATTAAGGATGTATTATACATATAACCTCTTGAATCACTCTATCAATTAAAACCGTTTCTTCTGTCTCTATGTATGCATAAATCTTTAAAACTACGCAACGGCTTTGAAGCGGGGTTTTTTAATAAATAGAGTAATTCAAGAGGAAGATTTATAGGTACAATATAATTGCACCCGTGCGAAGCAGGGGCGGGTGGCTAGTTGTTATATAATATGAAGTGATAGTGATTGATGTTAATTCGTGACACTAGATAACCCTTTTATTGGCTTTGTTGAAGTCCTTGAACACTTACTAAAATTAATTTCCTGGAATCTTATCCGGCATAAATTACTGAGAAAATTTATAACAAACGAGTATTTTGGAGATCTTCAAACAATGCCCTTAAGTCTTATCAATTTGGAATCCCTGAGAGTTGATTTAGTATGTCTACACAATAAATCAACTCTCTGTGGACATTAGTGGTTGGTAGTCTACCAATCTATCAACCACTAATGTCCACTGCTGTACCTACATAAACTTCCCTTATGCCACATAAAAAAGTCTTGCGCAAATCGCAGCCAGTGGCTCCCAACAACTTCTATCAGCTCATTAATTGTCCATCTAATCGTGGGTCCTACGCTGCGTAACCATATATAGCCACTATTCCACAACTTATCTCCCGGAGGCATCCTTTGGTCGAACTACGTGGCCATGTCAAATTTTCTGTTCTTGGACCTGTGCAGGTCGCTTTTGGTCTTTTGCGAATGTTCTCATTTCTGATTTCTATCACGCATACTAACCGAGTATCTGAGCATAGCTCCATTCCCGTCTCTGAGAGTTTTTGAGTCAGCGTAATGACCTATCAAAAGTTTGCACATTAACATGAAACTAGCTTCGTCAGCGAGGCTCTCGCAACCATGCTAACTTTCCTAAGTAAATAAATTTGCAGGAATCCGATACAATAGTGAAATATATTCGATGAATACCAAGGAAATCGGCTGCCCAGACACACAGGCTGTTATTCAAATAGTAAGGTATCCATGGAAACATAAAGGGAGGCTCGTTTCCTAATATAGAGTGGGCAATTTCCTTTTCCGTGTACTAATTGATCACATATTTCTCCGCGTTGCCAATTGCGGAAAATGGGGATAGCGATAGTGACCACCTGCTCTTAATGTTAGTAATTTATGAGATAATTAATTGTTATATTAGAACTACTACTCGGTTCATAGATGACCCACTGCTGAGTCGGACTTCCTCTAATTACATGGAGAGTAACTAGCCTACTGTGCCTCGCTGACCAGACGGGTTGGCACCGGGTTCGGTATCAAGTTTTCCTTCTCTTGCGTCTAGGTTTCCGACCTTTTCTGTTCTATTTGTCCTCTTTTACGACACCCTTAGGACGGACTGGACGTGACGCCATGCAACCTAAATCCTACACCACACGAATTGATTACTAGAACAACTGTGCGGAGTTGAAAGACGCGTTAATGTACATTTTGATTGCCTTGTCGGTCTAGATGTGCTGCCTTTGGATCACCGATCCTGGGTTCGATTACGGGGTCGGGTAAGTATCTTTGTGTAAACCTGAAGCATTTGTATTCCCGAATTACACCCGCCCCGCGCCGCCTGTCTCGTGGGTCCAGACTGTGTCTCCACAGGGTCTGCGCTGGAGAGCAGACAAAACCACTCTATCCCATTGTATTTGCAGCATACAGCGCACTACTCCTGTAAAAAAGACTTATTATACGCGCGCGAGTTCATGTCCATCGGGGTCTAAATAAGTAATTACTTATCACATTTATTTTATTTCATAATTTGCCATAGGTTACAATAAACCACATTGACAGCTGTTGACTAAACCGGTAGTTATTATCAACATTACCATAACTAATTAGGTAACAGCATTACAGCGTTCCTCAGGATGGACATGAACTCGCGCGCGTATAATACGTCTTTTTTACAGTAGTAGTGCGCTGTATGCTGCTGTTTTATTGCGTGAATAAAGTTCCGTCAAAATCTCGTTAATCTATCGACAAGAATACAGGAATAAATGCTAAAATAAAAAAAAATTGCGACCTTAAAAAACATAAAATTCCAGCATAAAATAGAGGTAACAGTATTTTATAAAAAAAACAGGACTACATTGAAGGCAACTGTGACCTACGATTTTCTCTTCTAGGCATATTTCTAGAATTCATAATTAAAAATATAGGACATTGTTTGAAGCTCCTGAAAAATTGGCGAATATCATTTACTTCTTTCTTCGTGGAATAGTGCGACAGGTTATTTAACTACGCAGGGGTTTCGCTTTTTTTTATAAAAATATAGGGCTATGATTGCGTATAGAGGGGCCACCCGCCTGGGTACGAGCAGTAATTGGGAAGTCTGGGGCGGGGCGTTCATCTAACTGGAAATTCGGTACATTCGGATAAGCATATCTCCTATCACACTCCACTGAACAAACCTTATACTCGTACGTACATCGGGACACGTGAAAAGGGATTCAATGAGAATTATGGTGAGATAACGAAATTTGTAGCTAAACCATACACACACAATATAAAATCGCTGATGAAACTCCATTACATCCTGGGGGTGTCGTACATGCCGAAAACATTGTCGCAAGAGAAGGAAAACTTAGCGTAGCACAGTAGGGTAATTACCCTCCATGTATACGGAAGAGGCCTGACTCGGCAGTGGGTAATCTAAGAGCTGAGTAGTAAATTAGTATATATTGAAGACTAGCTGCACCCCGCGGTTTCCGCCGCGCTTACTTATTGTAGTACCGCGGGAGACGCCGCGGGGTAAAGCTAGTCTAAAAAAAGTAGCCTAAGTTACTCCTTATATAATCAGCTACCCATCAGTGAAAGTCCCGTTTAAATCGGTCTAGCCGTTCCAGAGATTAGCCGGAACAAACAGACAGACACACAGACAAAAATTAAAAAAAAAGTTATTTCGGTCTATGTACTGTGTATAGATACTTACGGATTTAGTAAAAATTGGTTATTTTGTTATTACAAACAGACACTCCAAATTTATTTATTTGTATAGAGTATAGATGAGTAAGATCTACGTTTCTTTAACCAGTCTTTAGCTACAAAAAACGTAGTTAGTCGATTTGTAGTTATTATTATCCATGGTTATTATCTTACAAAGTTAGTAAACTGACTTCCATAATGTTACTTGGGTTCTCTTTGTTGCGAATAGAAACTTTTTATAAATTTAATAATGTCTGGCTGTTATATGTTATACCCTTTTTATTTAAATATCTGTCAATGTATAATTCTACTTACTTGTCTCATTCTGTCTGTGTAAAATATATGATGTACTCCATGTTTTACTTTCTCTAAATATAGTAATAAGCTTCCTAAACTGCCGCTCTGTGAAACTACGGTTTCACACTCTTTGCTTATTTCTCGAGTTATGAAAAACTTTCGCCACGAGCTGGTGATCAAAATTACGTACTTATTGTACGCGGCACCTGTGTCGCTACCGGTGCGTTCGTTATAGCTACAGGGTTTATGTTACAACCTGTATAAATATGAGCCCGTAGCCTAGTGGGGAGAATGGAATGTAATCGATCTACAAGTTAAACTATCCCTGGTTCTGTCGGCTGATGGATGGGTGTCCATCATAATAATAAGACATCTAGGGCAGTTGATACAACTCGACCTTGGTGCTACCTTAATAAATAAATAAATATAAATATCCTAAATAAATATCCTTGGACATTTCACACAACGCCATCTCGTCCCAAGCTAAGCAACTTAATGCTTGTGTTATGGTAACGAGATGGATGATAAACTACTTATATACCTACATTTTTTTTTGTAAATACATACATATTATAGATAGAAATGACACCCAGACTCCGAGCCAGTGCCTCTGGTTTAGACAAAGACACTTGCCCGACCCGGGAATCGAACCCGGGACCCGTTGATCCAAAGGCGGCACATCTAACCCGCTATGAGGGAACTTGCGTGCCTTCTAGATCTCTTCGGGCCATACCGGACGGAATTCGGCATACGGTGTCGTAACGGGTTCGGGCTCCAGCGACTCCTTGTCCTCAGAGATGGCTTGTGAGGCCTGAACCGCAGCGGCGCACCAGTGTTTTTGGTTGGCGGTCAACCTGGTTGGTCTCTAAGCCGAGGGCTGACATGGCTTTCTGGTGGAATCAAACAAATACTGGGTGTCAGCCAACTGGTGGCTTACAGAGGGCAGAAGGCAATTGTTCCATGTAAATATTGGCTAGTTAGTTCAATGGGCTCTTTCTTCTAGAGCAGACCCCCATGAAGTCGAGGGAGAAGACTACATTCAGGTTTTTAAAAGGGATGATCATCCAGCCAGATGCAATGATTGCCCTCGGAGGTTTCTTATCCTCGGAGTTGTTAATAAACTTTGATAGCGCGATGTAGGATATCAAACGGGTTGCCAACTATACCTACTGTTTTGATCAGTATTAATACTTCTTACTGTTAAACAAAAATTAAGTATGCAAAATACTGTTTTCAGTACCAAAATGCAAATACATTACTATGTGTTATATTCTGTAATGATTGCTAAGTGGCGGGCGGATAGAAATAGAGCATCTATTAATTTAATAAAAAATGAGCTCCTCATTAATTTTAATGTCAGTTATAACTGTGGTGAGGCGTATAAAGTTTTTAAAAAAGATTATAAATTAATAATTTGTGCGCGAAGCTCTAAAAATATGTCAAATATTTAAAACAATAAAAAAATACTGTTATTTTTTTAAAATACTGAATATTATACTTTATCTATTTAGGCATCACATTTTTTTTGTAGGTGTGGGATTGCGGTGGCTACAGAGGATTGTTCAAAAGTACTATGGCCATTAAGACACTTAATGACTACTCTACGCCAATAAAGTCACGGAAGTAGCCTCGTCACCTGACTACGTTCGCGAAGGAAATGGCGATGATTTCCTCTCGCTCGCTCAACCGGAAATTGCAGCCAAATGCAAGCGCCGGATATTTAATGACGAATTTTCCTGACGACTCTTTAGATGTTAAAGCATGACTTTATCACATTATCTCTTCCCGACCTTGAGCTAACCGATTCTTCTACTTGCTTCCCTGTTCCCAATTTTATTTGGCCAACTACCAGTATTTACACTAAGTGATTGCCGTCTACTCTCCGCGACGCGTCTAGTGAAACTACCGGTAATTATATGTTTAGACCAGCCTTCATTTTTCACGCACGACCCGTTACCATAAGATTCATCATCATCATCATCATTTCAGCCAAAAGACGTCCACTGCTGGACATAGGCCTCCCCCAAAGATTTCCACAAAGGCCGGTCCTGGGCCGCCCGCATCCATCGTTTTCCGGCGACCTTAATCAGGTCATCGGTCCACCGTGTGGGAGGCCTACCAGCACTACCATAAGATTACAAATTATTAATTCTTTTATTTAGTATATAAATATGTTTGATATTTAGTATAATGATTTCTTAGGTTTTCGCGATTATTACACATTGAAATTAAACACTTTTTAACGGATTTATTTATTTTAACGACTGCTGCAAAGCATTCGAAACGTCGGGAATTAAGTAATGTAATATACACGCGATAAATCCGTTAAAAAGTGTTTAATTTCAATGTGATATTTAGTAGTTAAATAAGAAGACATTTTTTTAGTTTAGGAACAGTTCGCGAGTCGCGGTAACTCTAGTCGCGCACGGGTCTGTACTTTAAAATGGCGATGCAAATTAAATTCCTTTGACGATCACATGTATTTTTAAAGATTTTTTGCTTCTTCTATTCAGCCCATAAATGCCTCCTCCAAATTCATGGAGGGAAATTATGTATAACTATTATGTCACAACACGAACTCTGAGTTTCAGTGTCATTGTGTTCGTGAATTACATGTTTGTAAACTACCCCTGCGATACAAGTTATACACAGTACTTGGGAATCGTTTCCGTTAAAAGAAAAAAAACAACAGTGTTTTTGATTTTGGTTGCAAATACATTAGGAAAAAATCATCAATATTTATTCAATTATTAATAACTAGCGACCCGCCCCGGCTTCGCAGGGTGCAATTATGCATGTATTATACATATAAACATTCCTCTTGAATCCCTCTATCTATTAAAACAACCGCGTCAAAATCCGTTGCGTAGTTTTAAAGATTTAACCATACATAGGGACGGACAGACGACAGCGACTTTGTTTTATACTATGTAGTGATATACCGCTGTCCGTGTGATGTCGTCAGAGCCGACAAAAAGAAATGACGGCTGTTAACCTCGCCGCAAGAGAAAGAAAACTTGATACGAAGTCAAATCCCCCCCATGTAACTGAAGGAGGCCCGACTCAGCTGTGGGTCTTATATGGGCTGAGTAGTAATAGTAGCATTAATAAAATACACGGAATATAATCACTATGAACAAGTCATTTAATCATCTACAGACATTACCTTTGGCGAATATGCGCAGTGACAGCTGTCGCATTGTGTCGTTGTCGGCTTTCGGCATTCGGCGTCTGTGCTGTCGGCGAAAGTGGCGCCGAGCCGCCATTCAATGCTAATGATCAAATTACTTCGAATAGTTAGAGAGCAATGCATCTATTCAGTATTTGACCGTTTGCGGTACGCCCTGCAACAAAGTCTTAGCCCACAAATGAGCCTTTCGACTGAGTCGGATAATTATCTCTTGTAATGTATTATAAACTCGTTTGAATCAGGGGCTGATATAAAATATTTACGAGGAACAAGGTGAATGAAATTAAACATAACACCTCAAGGAAAGATATCACACCATACACACTTGGCCAAAATAATTGCTGACATACTAAATGCGTATTCACTTAATCATGTGATCATTTAGAATACATAGTGTCAGCACCACATTACATTCTGAGGGTGTCGTAAAAGCCCACTAAAAGAAATCACAAGTTAGACAACCTAGGACAAACTCAAACTCAAAATTAACTTTATTTACGTAAGTTTTATCACAAAACTCTCATAAATCGTCATATTTACAGTTACCATTATCATCATCATCATCATCTTACGATCCCTGTCCCACGCTAGGTGGTAGTCTCCATACACACCTATCAGTCGTCATATCTACAGTCACACCTTTCATACACATTTTCTCATGTTTACAATCCATCCATCCCTCTTGATCTTCCACAACCCTTACGTCCATCCACATACTTGAAACTCTACAACCCGTCTGGCCAGCGTGGCACAGTAGGCTAATTACCCTCCATATAATTGGAGGAGGCCAGACTCAGCAGTGGGTCATTTATGGGCTGAGAAGTAGTAGGAAGTTAAAACACATACGATGGAAATAAAACCAGCTTATGAGAAAATTGCAAGGGCCTGTCAAGCCACATCACTTTCGTATCGTAAAACATGTGTGAGGTATATACACGACCTGTCAATGTCATCTTTATATTCTACCAAAACTAGGCCCAAGAAGTAAATAAAGTATTAGATATATTAAAATATACTAGCTTTTGCGCGCGGCTTCGCCCGCGTGGGCTTCGATCCCGTGCATATTTTTTATGAACATAAAATCGGTTATTGTGACTAAACTATGATAGTTAGATATGTGCTCTCGCGAACTTTTTTGTAGATCTTTATAAGACCTACAAACCCGTAGTACATCATTTTGTTCTATTGTCAATAGTTTTTGCAGCGCACGCATAAATAGGTTTTCGATTTTACACCTTGGTTTACAAAATCGCAATTTTCATACGGATCCCTAATTCTTTTGAAAATAAAATATAGCCTATAACCTTCCTCGATAAATGGACTATCTAACACTGAAAGATTTTTTGAAATCGGACCAGTAGTTCCTGAGATTAGCGCGTTCAAACAAACAAACAAACAAATAAACAAACAAACAAACTCTGCAGCTTTATATATTAGTATAGATTAGATACCAGCAGACCCGCGTTGCTGTGGTGGTTCTGATATTAATTTGTAGCGTATTATGAAACGTTTGTACTTTTAACATAGCGCCATCTATTGAATACTTACTCAAACCAGTCGACTGATATCGCCATTTTTTAGAATCATTTGGAGCTATGTCAAATAACAGACAAAAAAATAAATTTGGAACAAAATAATATTGCGACTATAAATTGAGATTTAAGCTATCCTATCTTTCAAGTTGCATCAAACGGTACACGATGTGCTAATTTGATTGAAATCGGTTAGGTTGTTTAGGAGTACATCGCGAATAAACAACGTGACTCGTAATTTATATAAAATAGAATATATTATATAATAGAGTATATATTTATATAATACTTTATACTGCATGTATCCTTGGTCGGACTGTAAACACAACAACCCTAATCTTATCGACTAGTAAGCATAGAAGGTTAACGAAGCATAAAACTTGATATTTTTCAAGGGACAACTTTAAGCTCTCAACTCTCCTCCCTCGGGTGTCGGCGTGAAGATAACTCAGTAAATAATTCCGACAGTATCGGCACGTGGCCGAGTTTGTTGACTTTGGGGATTATGGACATAGAAATCGGGGTAGCGCTTCATTCATCATTATCATTTTAGACCATAAATTATCAAAATGCATTTACTGAGTTTCATGGAGAGAAACGCTTAAAATAAAGAAAAAAACAACAGTCTAATTGAAAAGCTCCTCCATGCTTTGAAGTCTGTTAAAATGGTTGGATTGGGTGATGCATAAAAAAACCTGCTTCAATTTGACTGCCTCGTTGGTCTAGTGGTTAGATGTGCCGCCTTTGGATCAACGGGTCCCGGGTTCGATTCCGGGGTCGGGTAAGTGTCTTTGTCTAAACCAGAGGCACTGGCTCGGAGTCTGGGTGTCATTTCTATATATTATAAGTATGTATTTACAAAAAAAAAATCTAAGTAGTTTATCATCCATCTCGTTACCATAACACAAGCATTAAGTTGCTTAACTTGGGACGAGATGGCGTTGTGTGAAATGTCCAAGGATATTTATTTATTATTTATTTAATTTTAGCACTGATCTCCTTGAATCCTTACTAGCGACTAAAATGATGAAATGTCTTCAACAAAATACAAGAATTACCAAAAAGTCTTACATCCCGATCACGAAGTTTACAAAGCACGGATAAGAAATCGCCTACAACAGGCGGGACATCACTAGACAATTTCACTTTATCTGGCTGGATGACCATCCCTTTGCAACTAAACCTTTTTTTTTTATGTCATCAAAGTCAAAAGTCTGTACCTACTACTACTACTTCACCCATAAGTGGCCCACTGTTCAGTCGGGCCTCCTCCAATAACATGGATGGTAATTAGCTTACTGTGGCACGCTGACTAAACAGGTTGGCACAGGGTATCGTATCAAGTTTTTCTTCTCTTGCGACTAGGTTATTATTGGCCTTGTAATTTATTTTTGTCGGCTCTTACGACACCATCAGGTTGGAATGGGGTGGTGACACCATATGCTGTAAATCCGTCACCGTCTGTACCTATAATGCAGAAAATATGAATTGTTTGAGAGCATTCCAGTTGCTTTGTTTCGACCTTAAACACTGTCGCATTATTTACTGCTTTTGTTTCTACAGGGAAGTCCAGAGATAGCCGAATCACTCCCATATATGATCTGCGATTTTTCATAGTTTCCGTGTTATGATTTTTATTTTGAATTTTTAATGTTTGGCTTTACACAAATATGCGTCGTAACGTTGACCAAAATGATATTTACTGGCTGGCTGGCTGGCTAGCTGGCTAGCTAGCTGATTATTTTATGCTTAAAAGTACAATTTCAAGAAGGTAGAGTTCAAGACAGTTAGAGAAAGAAAAAAATCAAAAAGGCTTTTACTTAAAAAAAACGAAATCAAGGGGATTATTTCGAAAATTCAGAAAGAAATATCATAACACGTAAACTATGAAAAATCGCAGAACATACATGGGGGTGATTCTGGTACCTCAAGGGTTGCTCTATCTCTAGACTTCCGCTTGACGCAATTTTTTGGGACACCCTATATATTTTACATGAAATCCTTGGCTTTAATACCAACAATTCTTCGTAGCCTATGCAGGGTGCATCGCAAGTAGGGGCTAATTTGGATCCCCTTGGTAGCCCTGAGGCTAGTGTTGAGGTATGAATGGCGTATGTTAGGGGATCGATTGCCGGCGTTGCTTAGCAACGAGAGGCGTCGAGACGCCGCCGATCTTAAAATTATTATGCGTATTTGGAATACGTGGTAACGGATAGGAGTCTCCATCCTATTCTAACCTGTAGGTATTATACGGGGCCAAAGTTATTTCGTATGGTGACGCATGAAGAATATAAAATGTCACCAACCCATACCATCCTGAGGTCGTCAGAGGCGACTAAAGGAACACAAGAAACAGATCACCGATAGAGAAGAAAAACTTGGTACAAACAAACTATGCCAATTGCCAACCCATCGTCGGCACTGTGGCTAATTTCCCTCCATGAATTTTGAGGAGGCCCGACTTCACACAGGTTTTCATATTAAGTTTTCTTTCTCTTAGGCCTAGCCGGCTTTCAGTCTTGTCATTACTTTGTCGACTCATATGACACTCTCAGGTGGTGATTATGTATTTTGAATATGTTGGCAAACTCAACTAAATGATGCTTTTAACAATAAGCAGAACCCCACCAGTATTTCTCAGTTAAAATATCTTGCCACAAACAGCCTTTCAAATCATTCAATAAAACTAAGTGACTGCCTCAGTAACACATCTTCGGTCCAGCACTAAACATGTCCTAACTTCTTGGACGAATAAATAGCACGACAACTGTACAGGTAAAAGCATTGCTATAAAGCACGCCGCACAAATATCATGCCACTTTGATATATTGCAACCAATCAGCATTACAATTCGTTTGCAGACGGCCTAACGTACGACCACGTTCCGATATCCCGGCCGTTTGGCACAAGTTACAAGCGATTTCAATCTTTCTATCGGTGGATTTAGAATACATTTTATTTCTCATCCATGTGGACTTCAAACACTCAAGAGAGCTTACACTAATCTCACACTAATTGTTGGATTTGGAATACACAGCGTCACCACTCCATTTCATCCTAAGAAGGTGACAAAAGATCAAAATGAAAATGTTTTTTATTCGAATAAATTCTTACGAATGCTTTCAAATAGTCAACAAAAATACTCTAAATCAAAATTAAATATATATATAAGAATAATTAATCATTTAGTTTTTACCACCGGTTCGGAATGCCATTCCATAGAGAAAAAAATAAAAATTAGTGAAATTATACAAATTACATGGTGCGTGCTGAAACTGCACTCACTTACTGTTTAACGACAAAGGAAACGACAAAGACCGAAAGCGGCTACTGTTGTAGCCGCTTTCGGTCTTGTCGTTTCCTTGATGAAAAACTTGATAAGAAATCCTGTACCAACGCGTCTAGCCAGCGTGGCACAGGAGGCTAATTACCCATCTTGTAATTGGAGGAGGTCCGACTCAACAGTGGGTCTATGGCCCGACTCAACAGTGGGTCTATGGCCCGACTTAACAGTGGGTCTATGGGCTGATTAGTAATACAGCTCACGGTCGTCGGGTATTTTAAGGTGTGAACTTCTGAATATAAGCTGAATCTAAAAAATATGTACCAAAATGGTTTGGAAGGACTCACTGATTATTTCGAGTAATGGAGCTTTTGGTGTTTGAAGGGAAGGGAACAAAACATTTTTTAAAGATTTGGAGGTTCTCAACTTATCGAGGTTCGACTTAACGAGCTTCTACTTTACGCACAGTAAACAATTTGCCATTTTATCATTGTAACTATACATTTAGATGTCTGGTTGTGTAAATTTACATGGGTACATATTGTCCGACCCCGAAGCCCGGAGCCAAGATCAAAAAACAGCTTACAATACTATGAACGTAACGTTGCACTTACGCAAAAATCGCTATACGCTTATACTTTACATACTATTTGCAATGACAGTCGCGCCAGGGGCACTGCATATAGCAATTGATAGTCCCAATCACCAAGTAATAACTAAAATTCATCTTTTCACGTAGATATAGTAGTTATATATGTGTTGTATACTCGTTAAGGTCGCCGGAAAACGATAGATGCGGGCGGCCCAGGACCGGCCTTTGTGGAGATCCTTGGGGGAGACCTATGTCCAGCAGTGGACGTCTATTGGCTGAAATGATGATGATTGTGTAAGTATAATCAGCATCATCATTTCAACCCGTAAATGACCCACGAATGAGTCAGACCTCCACCAATTACAAGGAGGGTAGCAAGCGTACTGTGCCACGCCATATTATACATTTTACAAAACATTAATGTAACTGTGCTTTGAGAAAATTTAGTAGCAGTTGGCAATTAATGGACTGAGAAGTGTTGTCCTACAAATACAGTTATACCGTAGATCATGAAACATATGCGATTTATACACGCTCAATATGACAACAACACACTCAAGTTGGTCAACTTAACAGCTAGGGATATGGTAGCTGTAAACACATTACAAGTGTTAAATACTATAAATGAGGCGGAGAGATGTTTTGAATGGACGACAGTTGGGTATTTGTCTTGACTGTGAACATTATTCGAAAGTCGTAAATTCAAATCATTGCTAATTGGGTTTGAATACAATTATGTTATGTAAATAGTCTTTCCAAATTTCTAACTAAATTATATAGTTGGAAGGAGTTTTTTCGTTATTCCTGAAAATGGTTAATAAGCACAGCTTTTGAATCGGGTACTAGTATTTTTCAGTTCTCCAATATTCTGGAATATTATATATATTGGAGAAGTGAAAAATACTAGTGTATATTCCAGATATTGGAGAAGTGAAAAATACTAGTGGTTGCCGCGAAATTGGACCAAAATTAATTGAAATACAAGTTCTATATATATATTTTATATTTGCAATTTGACCACTAACTTTAACGATAAACAAAAGAGTATTTAAGCGTGATTGTCAAACAGATAGTAGTGTGTGTGATCTTTTTTTATTGATTGATGTAACTTGCACTTTACAAGCATACAATCTGACCCGGCAAACGCTGTTTTGCCATAAATATCGCTATTAAAAAAATGGGGTTGATCGTAGAAGGGTGAACCTTTAGGGTTGTATGTATTTTGTGTGCTGTCTCATGAAAATAGAAATAAAAACATATAGTCTAAAAAATAAAAAAAATGTGAGTGACGCGTGTGTCGGCAAAAATAATATTTCCGCCATTCTGAAAACTGAACATGCTGAACATATCTGATATAGTAATGATCATCATCATCATCAGCCCACATTAGTCCACTGCTAGACATAGGCCTCCCCTAAAGAGCGCCATAGCACCCTGTCTTCAGATTGACGCATCCAGCTGCTGCCCGCAACCTTTCGCAGATCGTCGCTCCATCTAGCAGAGGGCCGTCCCACACTACGCTTGCCGATTCGCGGTCTCCACTCAAGAACTCGTCTACCCCAGCGGTTGTCGGTTCCTCTATAGATATGACCAGCCCACTCCCACTTCAGTCTGCTAATTCTCTGAGCTATGTCGGTGACCTTGGTTCTCTGTCGGATAGTCTCGTTACGGAGCCTGTATATTAATACGTGAATCAAAAACTTCCTGCCCCTTTTTACGAAAACTTCGTGGACGGAGGAGTACCTATGCAATTTGCAACTTATAGTTTATACAGAGAAGGAGTGCAGAATGCAATTTCATTATCATGCATAAAAATACATTAAATACATATAAAACAATACACACTACAACGTATTTGCCACACACACGCATATACCTTTTGTGTATCGTTAAAGTCTGTGGTCAAATTGAGACTAGAACTATAATTTGAGCACACTTAGACCGCCAGTTAAAATATATTTATATAATCTACTTAAACAAAGGTTACCTGGAAGAGATCGCGGTATGCGATAGATAAGGCCTCCCAATGTACACTTTATTTTTAATGCCGGCTCTACACTCACGCGTGACGTCGCGTCGAGAATTCACGTCCCGTGAATAAACGCCGTGATCCGCGTGTTCGCGACTATGATGGACGACGCCGACGCGATTTCCAGAGCAAATCCTTTGAAAAAAAACCGACACTGATCGGGGAACGGTGCGAAGCGCGAACGAGAAGGCGTGAACAACATCTACACTCGTGATTCGCAGTTGTCGCGGGCTATCGCGGCAGTTCACAGCGCGAGTGCAGAGCCGGCTTAAGAATATTTTAGTTTCTGAGTCTTTTTGTTTTGGTGTGTAATAAAGAGTTCATAAATAAATTTAAATTAATTATTGTCAAATTTCTACCCCTGAGCGAAATCAAGGAAATAAATTAACAGTAACGTAATATGCCATCATGAAAGAAGAGTGTCCATACATCAACTTAATCAACTTAATTACCAAATTTGTACGCAAATGCTTGAGATTATCCATCCCCAAGAATTATTAATGTAAGTAAACCATCAACAGTAAAACATCAATCACAAAAAATACGTAACCTAAAGACAGTTATTAATACCTTTTTGCCGTGTAATAATAACGACCCTTGGCTATACGATTCCCGGAAAAGATTCCATAACAAAGCATCCCTTGTTTTTTGGGGATTAAGAAATTTCGGATTGAGGAAAACAAACAGAAAATTACCACAACGAACAATAGCAATAGCAGCTTTCTTAACGCTACAAATTAAAAATAATTAATTCGATACTATAAAATACCCACACATACAACTATTCGTACACATATACGTTACTATGCAAATTCATCATCATCATCATCATCATCATTTCAGCCAAAAGACGTCCACTGCTGGACATAGGCCTCCCCCAAGGATTTCCACAAAGGCCGGTCCTGGGCCGCCCGCATCCACTGCTTTCCGGCGATCTTAACCAGGTCGTCGGTCCACCGTGTGGGAGGCCTACCAGCACTGCGCCTTCCGGAACGCGGTCGCCACTCGAGGACTTTTCTGCCCCATCGGGCGTCGGTCCTGCGAGCTATGTGCCCTGCCCACTGCCACTTAAGTTTGGCAATCCGGTGGGCTATGTCGGTGACCCTGGTTTTCCTGCGTATCTCCTCATTTCTGATTCGATCTCGCAGGGAAACTCCGAGCATAGCACTCTCCATTGCCCTTTGGATGCCCATGCAAATTCATTGCCTTGTAAACGCTCTACTTTTCTATGTACATCCAATCTTAAAGACATGTATTGCAACTGAATTAACACAGCCGTCCAGGTTATTTTATATTGGCGCGTCTGTTAAATAAGCTGTTTACCCTGTAAATGAGGCATGACGATGAGTAAATGGGCGACAGCATGGTTAAGTTATTGCAAAATAGCTGCAAGCTTTGTAAACAAGACCGGTAATTTGGAAAAAAAGCAACGACAGACTTTCTTGCCGGCTCTTCTCTGTAGAGCAGCATTCCGAACCGGTGGTAGTTCGAGCATGGATGAATTGTAAGAATAAGGGACTGTGTATGAAAGGTGTGAATGTAGATATGATGACTGTTACGTATGTATAGAGACTACCACCTAGCGTTGAACAAGGGCCGTAAGATGATAATAGTAATTTTAAATATGACGATTTCTATGAGTTTTGTGATTAAACCTACGTAGTTGTAGTAGTTCCATTTGAGTTTGAAAATAGAACAGTACATTATTTTAAAAATACATAGACGTAGTTAGGTGTTTAAAAAAATGATAAAAAACATCAGAAGGTCCGAGTTGTCAATCGGTCCTGATGACGAATATCACCAATACACTGCAAAATCCATGTGGTGACGGATTTAGAATACATAGGTTCACCACCAAATGGGGTGGTGGATGGACAATGGCTTTAACGCTGATAGATGAAATGCCATCCTGCGGGTGTCAATGCTGATAACCTAGCCGCAAGAGAAGGAAAACTTAACACGAGATCCTGTGCCAACCCGATTGGTCATTATGGCAGAGTAGGTTTAATACCCCTTATGTAACTGGAGGAGGCCCGACTCAACCGTGGGTCGCCTATGAACTGAGTAGTAGTATTAGTAGACTCAGAAAAAAGGCAACTTATAAATAAATGCCTTGTTAAATGATCTAGGCCTTTGGATCACAGGGTCCCGGGTTCTATTCCGGGGCTGGGCGAGTGTCTTTAGGTAAACCAGAAGCTCTGAGGCTGGGGGGTCATCTGCATTTCTGGAATGTTTGTAAACAGCCCCCGCGATGCAGCATATACATAGAGCATAGTTTCGTTTAAACAAAAAATACAAATGAACCGACGAAATGAATGTGAACGCATATAACTTCCGAACGACAGCACCAAAGTGGATAATTATTTTTTGTTTATTTATTATTGTACCCTAGCACAGTAATGGACTTAATGTCTAAGGCAATCTCTGCCAGTCTACCTTCAAGTGTTTTTAGTTAGGACCGTAGCGTAGGGATACATACCTTCAAGCAAAGACGTCAGTCCCGGCTGCCATTGTAAAATCTATGACTGTCGTTACCTGTAGCCAGTGGCGTAAAAACTGACAGCCAACCCGTGTAAATAATGGTAGTTAGCCAAGTCAGGTAGGACCGGTTTGAAAGGTTAGACCGGACCCAAGGAAATTGAGAAAAAAGACAAGGGAAATGTAGATATCGTAAAATTAATCCACGTCATTGTAAGGTAATAATATTGACTGGTATTCTCGCCGTTATTATGTTTACAATTACTGTCCACGATAACAAATAAATAGAACTGAATCGAGGACCTGGTCTTTTAAGAAGTCGGTTAAATAAAGTTAATTATACTTTGTTGAATTTTCTGTAGGATAAAAGTGCATAATATACATTCTTAGCACCGTAAGCCACCCACACAGCATTAACATATCGCAACTTGAGTATCAAATAACCATTCGCATGTTGCAATTAACACATGTATGTGTGTATTATACGTAAATATGATGTTGTACAAGGTGTAACAAAAACACTATAGCCATTCGAATTGGCTAATCAAAAGAAGCGCTTTGGTGTTTTAAAATGTTTTGTGTCTCGGAGTAACAGAGCAAACTATGTTTTTCTGAAGCAAAATTTCACGACAAAATAGGGATACCAGTAAAAAACAACCAATTCGTTTTAAAATTAGTTAGAAAGTATATAATTAGTTCCATTAGAATGATTTCTTAGGTTTTCGCGATTATTACAGATACACTTTTTAACGGATTTATCGCTTGTCTAGTATATTATTTAATTCCCGACGTTTCGAATGCTTTGCAGCAGTCGTCGTCGCGAGACTGTTGTGTAGTTCTATTATTTTTCATTTCAACACCACGCGGTGAACAGCATTTTAAGAAAAATAATTTACTTATTTTTGTCTGAAATTTTGTACACAGTATATTTATTTTATTATTATATTAAAGGGTTTTTGTAACAACCTGTATATTTAGTAAGAAAATTACGTAATTAATGACCAATCCCCAATCCGTTGACCAACTTTAATGTTTTATAGAGACATACTGTAATGGTAGTACTTCACATAGATTTTTGTGTTCGCTTATTAGATATATTTGACATTCGGTGCCAAGTGTAGAAGTAATATTTGTCAGGAAAGTCATACAAAAAAACGAACACAAATACTGAACACGAACAGCAAAATCCTTTGCCATAAAGGTTGAATATAACTAGAAAAAAATCGTGAAGACTTTTCTAGAACTTCAGTAGCAATTCTTGATAGCAGCTTCACTATCGTAGCCTCGTCCAGGTCGAGACTTCCACTACGTCACATCACACGTTGTACCGTCATGACCACGTGACTGTGAGGTAATGGCGATTTCAATCCTGAACTTCTTCTTTCTTCAATGTCTTCGGCCGTAGAGCTCTTTAAGTCGTTATAATAAAGCTGTACAATTAGCGTGTAATACTTAACATGACTAAATTAAAACTTTGCACCGTTTAAAAAAATCTAAACGCCAGAATATTGGATATGAACATAAAACAAAAAAATATACAATCGATTTAAGAACCACGTCATTTATATAGACGGTCGACATTTGAATATGCTTTATAGAACTCACCTGATGTAGAATTATTTTCTGATGTGAATTCTTGTCTTCTAATCACTGGTACACTCCTTGATTGACCACGGCACTGAAAATCGGTCGCAATAAAAATGTTAAGAATCAATAATAATGCCTTGCAATTTGTCACCACACTATTCCATCCTAGGGTGACGGCACCACTCAATTAAGGCATGATATGGCAAATATCCCTGTAGTGACGGATGAAGAATCTTCATTGTCACTACCTCATTCCATCCTGAGGGTCTCGTAAGAGTGGACAAAAGGAGATGACAAGGCCGATAACTTAGGCCTCCCCCTTCCTTCTCTTACGGCTATGTCCAGCAGTGGACGTCTTTTGGCTGAAATTATGATGAAGAGAAGAGAACTTGATACGAAGCCCTTTTTTTTTTTGTTCGCCCGTGGTAAAATCCTTTAAGGACTATCCCCGTCGGCCACGGGGATGGCCGAGGGGGGGCGTGTGGGACTACCCACTAAACATCCCCGGAGTGCTCCAACACGCTTCCTGTTGCGGCATTGTGGGATCTGATGCAGAACCACGCTGATACGAAGCCCTGTGCCAACCTAACTGGCCAGCGTGGCATAGTAAGCTAATTTCCCTCCGCGCAATTGCCGGAAGCCCACCTCAATAGAGTACTTTTATAGGCTGTGATGATGATATGATGATGATATATAATCATTTTCCTATCGGCCAAAAAGTGAACCACCAATAGTTACCAGACCTCCACCAATAGAGGGAAATTAACGTATTGTGTCATACTGCTTAAGCACTTGTGCACATGGTTTCATAACGAGTGTTCCTTCTTAAACCGGCAACGGTGTCTGCCTATCAGGCGATCTAGTATAGTAGAAGACTATAACCTCAAGATTAAATGGACTACTGACATTATGTGTTACCTACGAACCACATAGACTAGACTGTGCTGCCGGCGAAGTTTGCTATTAGTTCCGAGTTATTTTAGAACGCTAATTAGACGTTCGGGATACATTGTTACATGTTTCGTTAAGTTCATCATTATCTCAGTTTTAGCAAATTTATATTGAAAATCTTCCACCAGGTCTACTGAGTTGGCGCCGCATTCCTAACAGGCAGTAGATTTAAAATGGACCCCGTCGACAAAGCATTTATCTTGCGACCAGCATGCTAAATACTTTACACAATTTACACGAAAAATCTGAACTACCAATATCAAGAAATATCGCCTACAAATGCGATACCTAACCACCTAAAAGTTACCCACCCTACACCGCGATAGCGAAGTTTCAAGAGCAATTCGCACAGTTCAGTATTCCCCGACTACATCTATCAGGGGATAGGTGCTGCGGATCCCTGCCAGGCATACTATCTCGTCTAGCTGGATGATCATTGATTTGCGCCTAAAATGTCCTTTTTTCAATTAATCTACTAGCCACTAACAGCGAATACATGGTGTCATCACCCCATTCCTGAGGGTGACGTAAGAGCCGACAGCAGGAAATTATAAGGCCGAAGGCCATAAAGGAAAACTTGATACGAAACTCCGTGCCAACCGGCATGGTCAGCGTGGCACGGTAGGCTAATTTCCCTTCATGGTTTTGGAGGAGGCCCGACTCAGTAAAGGGGCAATTGGGCTGACAAAAAAATTAGGGTTTCCTCCATGAAGATGGCGGAACATAAGCCTACTGTATCACTCTAGCCATAGGCATAGGGACTTTCTTCATCCCCTCGTATTACTATTTGCTACGTATCTAGTTACTGTACTGATACCCTAAGCAGAGACACGGTTGGTGACATGGAATCCGTCAACACACGTTACAATAAAGTTTTTTAAAATAAATAATAATAAGTAACTTACGTGGTGTGTGGCTTGTGGCCCAGGTTGCGCAGGAGTGGCCAGTTAGCAACTTGCATTCGGTTACCGCCGAAATGCTGACACAGCAGTCCTGCGCACGCGGCCAGGGGCTTGACACATTGCTTTTGGCATTTAATACCACTTTGTAGTATTCCAATATTTTACGAATGATGACTCGGACACAATATCTATGTTTTTTTTTTAACTTTACTTGGTATATCCCATATCGCGGTACGAACATTAATGCCACCTAAGCCTCTGGTTTACACAAAGACATTTGCCCGGCCCCGGACTCGAACCCGGCCGGCGCATCCAACCGCTAGACTTTGTGTAAGTACCTACCCTTCTTGGTATAATTAATGCCAGTTAATTAGGGGACATGCGCGAGAATTATCTTTTGAAAGTTAGTAGGTAGTTAGATTCTAACTAGAATACGGTTTATTAGCAACCAACTGTGGTGGAAAAATACTTCAAACTCATATCGATACACATATACACATATCGATCATTCTCTCATCTGGCGAACTTGCTCTCTAAACAAGACCAATAATTTGGAAAAAAGCAACTACAGAGTATCTTGCCGGCTCTTCTCTGTAGAGCAGCCTTCCGAACCGGTGGTAGTTTCAGCATGAATGTAGGTGGACGCAGGGATTGTGAGCGACTATGAGAGATGGAGTGATTATATGAGTGAGGAATTGTGTATGAAAGGTATGAATGTAGGTATGACGACTGATAGATGTGTGTGGAGACTACCACCTAGCCACACTAGGTGGTAGTCTCCACACTGTAAAGGGCCGTGAGATGATAATGGTAATTAAATAAATATAAAATATAAATATCCTTGGGCATTTCACACAACGCCATCTCGTCCCAAGCTAAGCAACTTAATGCTTGTGTTATGGTAACTAGATGGATGATAAACTACTTATATACATTTTTTTTTGTAAATACATACATATTATATATAGAAATGACACGCAGACTCCGAGCCAGTGCCTCTGGTTTACACAAAGACACTTGCCCGACCCCGGAATCGAACCCGGGACCCGTTGACCCAAGGCGGCACATCTAACCACTAGACCAACGAGGCAATTATAAATATGACGATTTATAAGAGTTTTGTGATAAAACCTACGTAAATAAAGTTCCTTTTGAGTTTGACTTTGAGAATTGCGGATACGATTCGATTCTAGCAGAGTATCACAGCCAATTAGCATCATCCTGGGCCGGGCTGTAAGCTTTTCTTGAGAACTCCTACTACTACTACCCACGTCGGGCCTCCTCTAATTACATGGAGCCTACTGTGCCACGTCATATCAGGTTTTCCTTCTCTTGCGGCTAGGTTATCCGGCTTGTCATTTCCTTCTGTCGGCTCTTACGACACCCCCAGGATGGAATGAGTTGCTGACACTACGTATCCTAAATCCGTCACCACACAGACAACATCAAGCGATTTTAAATCTTGATTGGCTAATATATTATTGTCTCTAGTAATGACGTAAGCGTGCGAACTGTAATAGCTAGCTACAGCATCCTTATCGACGACCTGTCGTTGTACGATGGCTAGCTGGGATATGTGGGACTCCGGGGCGCGGAGTGGTGGTAATTAGCGCCCCAACCTACCCCGTAAAATCAAAGTCGCCGTCGGCCGCGGGTTGCCGCTTCCCAGTAGGGGAACATTCTCCGCGACAGCTCGGTAGCACCTACTGAATAAATCTGCAAAAGCTCTCTCTTTTGGCGACCCCTGACCCGATATCAAATTGCTATGTGAAATATTTACCGGCACCGTTCCCTGGTGATATCGCTAAGCGATACCTACTAGGCAGCTATTGCACGGATGTGCATTAATATGATCGGCGCTAGTGCTACCATTTATTAAGGTTTGTGTAGGGATTTTTGGGACAACTTTATCATCATTGTTCTAATAACATGTTGTCTTCATAGGCATTCACGAAAGTATAGTTTTGAATTAAATATTGCAAGTAGCTTGGTTGCCTAGAAGGGCTTGCTTTTAGTAACAGGGCCGCCAATTGAACTACTTTCTGTTGTTTCATTCACTTGTAGTTTTCCTTTTTTTTATATGTGTTATTTGTTTTGTGTTGTTATTTTCTTAGTCATCATCATCATCATTTCAGCCAAAAGACGTCCACTGCTGGACATAGGCCTCCCTCAAGGATCTCCACAAAGGCCGGTCCAGGGCCGCCCGCATCCACTGCTTTCCGGCGACCTTAACCAGGTCGTCGGTCCACCGTGTGGGAGGCCTACCAGCACTGCGCCTTCCGGATCGAGGACTTTTCTGCCCCATCGGGCGTCGGTCCTGTGAGCTATGTGCCCTGCCCACTGCCACTTAAATTTGGCAATAATTTTCTTAGTGCAATAAAGATATTCTATTCTACTCATTTGCACGGGACTTCGTCCGAGTCCAAATATAATGCTTGACGAGAAGATCGCGCCATCATTAGTTGAACATTATGCAAAAGTATGTGTGTGTTAGAGATGTACCTATTTGTTCCGTTATTCATCTGTGTCGGTTTAACATAACAAAGTCGAGTATTTTCCTGGTATTCTACATGTTCACTAGGTAGGCTGTTGAGAAGCGCAATACCCTGGCTAGTCTCCAACGGACCGGTAGCCATGAGGAATTCCAACATAAAATAACTTCATTCACCTCTTAATGTATTGAATATAAATAAGTAAACATCAACAGATTTTTCGAGACTGAATCCTATCTCATTGTAACTAAAAATGATGGTTACCCTATCATTCGTCGAAGAAATTGGAAACTTCTTGATATTATTTCTTGCAGTGACGTCAAGGTCAACGAATACCTAGCCTTTTTGCCATGAGGCAATCAGAATTGAATGAATGTATGTATGTGTTCTAAATTATCAATGAAAAATACTCATTATTTTAACCGATGAAATAATTAACTACATATTTTTTATCAATACTTAACTCAGACTCAAGACGTATAATATTTAAATTTTAATCTTTTTTGAATCTCGAAACTTCTACTGAAGTTGATTATCTACTTAATCCGGGATAGTTTTTATCACTAAGCAAATATTTGCTCAGAATGCTGCATATCAAATACGCATGCTTGTATGCATTAGTTTTGTTATGCTGTATCTTGTACACAGAAACTCTAAGCGCAAAAGGATGATTACCCAGCCGGACGAGGTGGGGTGGTATGTCCGGCAGGGGGCCGCGTAGTCTATTCTCCGATAATTGTCAGAGATTTCTTAACCGTGCGAATTTCTCATTAAACTTCCCTATCGCGATATAGTTTTGGGTTAGGCATTTGTAGGTCATTGTAGGCAATGTTTCTTGGTGTTGAGAATTCAGATTTTTCGTGTGAATTGTGTAAAGTATGTAGCATGTTGGTGGCTACAAAACATTTTAGAGGAAGGTCGCTGCGTAGAGTGCCTACGTAACGCAATTAAACTCAAAAATAACTTTATTAACGTACGTTTTATCACAAAATTCTTAAAAATCGGCATATTTAAATCTACCATTATTATATTTCCCCTATCTGCAGGTTAAGCAACGCGAGGCTCTGCTAGATGGTCGATGGATGTCCATGACTTGTAACGGCTACCCTACTCCGTGCTTCGGAAGGCACGTAAAGCCGTCATTCCTGGCAGCCAATCTACCATGTATGGCAATCGTTACACGTAGTCAGTAGCGTGAAAACGAACAGCTGGTCCAACTGTATGTATAATTACCCGTGGTCCCTCTAGATGGATTGCAGAGGGCAGACGGCAATCGCCCTGCGTAAATACTGGTATTTAACCAAATCAGGATAGACCAGTGCCGAACTCAAATGATAGAGATAGATATACATCTGTCTGTTATCTTCATCAACTATTACGCTGAGAATGAGAATAAAAATTCCCAAAGGAAATATCGGGAATAAAAACACTACGTTTATCAATCATACAATATGTATTTAATATAAGATACAGTACTTGTGACGGGTGGACAAACCATTTCATTGGAAAAAATCTTAATAATCACTACATTGAACAATTTTCAAAATTTAAATTAACATTCACTATTATTATGCCCAAATGTGTGATAAATTAACTGAGGTAGATTACCCGAAAGGGTTCAAATTATAATTATTTTTTACCGAATTCACCATAGGGTACAAGCAAATAAGACAACGCATTAAACATTATACTATATATAATTAAATATCTACAAATTGAATAATTAGTGCACACTATTCGGAATACACATGCGCCGTATATTACGGTCGCATTCAAACATTTACAATAAAGGAGAACATTCATATAATAAACGCATTATATAGGAAACATGTTGAAATACAACTCAGAATACTAACTACACGTACCCGCGCGGCCTTGCCACGGACTGAGACAAATGACGCGATTAAACTACAGCCACTTGAGTATTTCTCAACAAATTAATCTTAAACATTGAAAAGTGTATAAACCGGCGGCCATGTTATCCATGTGTCGTCATTAAACAAAATGGCCGACTGATGACAGAAAGCAGGAGGCCATTTTATAACAAAATGGCCGACAGTTCACATGCAACAGTATATCTAGACTAAACTCATAATCTGACAATTGTAGGCTTTTTTTACAATTGATTAACAGGCTATACAGGTCGTATTAAAATAATTGCTCTTCAAGAGAGACCGCAAATTACGGATACATATTAACAGTCAACTGTTCTAGGTATTGGTGATAGGAAAAATATCATGAATTCCTCAATGTTCTTGGGCTACTTTCGTTGACGTCTAAATGTCTCCAAAATCCCAGTCCGTTTAAAGGCCGTGCCTCACTCTAAGGCCCAATCAGGCGCGAAGCAAATTACAGTCCTACGCAGAATAATACTTAATAATAAATACTTAACTATTTACATCCCATGAGTTTCATAATACGCGACCAATGAATTCACTTAGGCAGAGGTTTCACCCATAGAATTTTCGGATATTGGTCTCATGTTTTTGCTTCGCTCATTCATTTGGAGCCGTGACCAATGGAATCCGTCATACGTCTGCAGCTGTAATGTGTTTCACGCCTTTACACAATACAAGTAGGTAAAACGTACAAAATTTAGGGTTTAAATTAAAATAGGCAGTGACTTTGTTCCCGGTTTCTGAACTGGAAAATTAAATTCGTATCTTTTTTGTCACGTTCCAAGAAATTTTATTTTACATTAACTGCACCAAGTAACATAAAAAAATACGAACCAACATTATAAACAATCTCTGCAAACAGTTTATCTTAAATTATTCTCTGAGCAAGTGCCGCCACACATACAGAACCAAACATTGACACAATCACGGCACATATTACGACTAACGTGGCAGTGATAAAAATATATTGTATTTAGCTCTTACCCATATCTAACGTATTACTCGGTATAATTTAACTGCTCCTCCACTGAGCGTCATAAAATATCATCTCTGACTAAATACCGAACTAACGCTAATTTAAAGTTAATCCAAACGTTTAGTCCGCGACCAAAAACTAGATGAACTTCGTCAATTACAGCGAAGAAATCTTTGTACTCAAGCATTTTGATAGGCCAAAATGTATACGGATCTGTGCCGTGCCTCATCTTCTAAATTAAAGTTTAATTGAGCGATACTTTGTGTCTCAAGACATCCCGCACTTTCTGATACAAAATAAGCTATGTATATTCCAGATTGAAAAATAACGATTACTGTACCTATTTATTATTGGCACCGACAGATTCAGCTCGATATTAAGTGACAAACCGCTATTAGTGTTAAAAAAGCAGAAATTATCCACAGTCTTCCAAATTTCCATCAATAATATACACCAAAGGTACTTAAATCGTCATCAAATTATGAATACTACCACTGCCAAAACTGGCTGAACCGTCTTGGGGTCGCCGTAGCATATGCCAAAATTTAATTTTCCCCCGGCCCTGGAGTTATGGACGCAGTGATTTTTCAGTGGGTAGTTGTAAACTTTAGCGGAGCCCCACTTAACCTGGCCGGGTAAGGATTAATCATTCTCCCGACCTAAAGCTAACTCAATAGTGGTTAATTTGGAGACCTTTCTTGTACCAAATCCATGTGTAAGGCTTTGAAAGTGCGGGAGCTACAAGCGTGTTTACATTCGCGGACCGCGGCACCTAGTCCTCAATCACTCTTTCCACTCAACATTGTTTTAACACCGCCGACTTCTGAGATCAAATCAAGTCCATAATGTTGCACAAACAAAACGAATTGCGTGTCTGAATTTGGTGTCTAATTTCACTACGAAAATAATTTATTTAAAAACGAAAAAGCGAGCCAATAAAATATGGCACTACGATCAGTGCTGAACGAAAAATAATTTAGTCTAATTCCTTTAGTTTTGTTATAAAAATAATCAGTACATTGGATAACGCTCCAAAATGAAAGCTACTGTAAGTTAGCATACGATCCCCACAATCAGGCACCAACAACACTACTAGAGAAATTTTCCTATTACACTCTTTGGGTCAACTCCTACTGCGGGTCGTTCCAATCTCAAGTCGTTTCCCTACTAGCCAACAGCGATCTTGTGCCGAGTGCGAGTATATACAATCCACCTAAATCGTGTCACCTGAATGCTGCATCATACTTTACCCAGAAATCTAAACTACTTAGAACTTTGCAAGAATAACCAAGTAATCCTACATCGCGATAGCGAACTTTACAGAGAAATTTGCACGTATGAACCATCCCAGACAACCGTCTTCGGGATGTAGATTTGTATCAAAATGAAATGGACACCATCTAGCGTCCAATTAATGCAACTCTGACATAGGCATACACGATAACGCGATCGATTATGTATGAGTACCCGCATTCAGCATTCCGACCGAAACACGCGGCAACTTCACTTCTCCCTATATTATATACACATTCAATTTTCACATTATTTATTCTAGGGGTCGATTACGCTAGGAAAATGAATCTAATATACTCTCCGCTCCCGTTTACGTTGTGGCGTCCAGTCCCACACCACGCACAATTCATCCTAACTTATCTACAGGCACTAACTAAGAAATACTAGCGAGATCGAGTGAGCACAGAACACAATTTTAATTCACTTGTATAAACCTTACGGCTAAAAGGCATTACACTTTACTTGACAACTTCTGTATAAGGGCCTCGAAAGGTTTATTCTAAAACGGTCTAACCTTCTATTGCTTTGTATTTGAACATTCACGGTTACAATATAAAAACGTGGATCGCAATACTTTCATCGAACACATTTAAAATATTTCACAGTGATATCAGATAATATCCTGAGCGCGTCTAAATACGTTAAAAATTACGTCGTTTCAATATAAATATTGACGTCACACCACACATAAACTGAACACTTGATTATGAAAAAAAATGTACACTGTATATTTATACGTTAGTTCTCCAAAAAATATTCTACATAAAACTAGTATGCTTGTTTATTTCAAGGGATCTAGTATATAACTTTTTACTGACGCTAAAAAATCATGCTTAATGATAGCACACGCTAACTTCGCAACCATCAGAACATTTATATCCTCTGTTGTATTCAAATTTCATATACTAGAGTAACGGCTCTCAAACTTTAACCTCCAAGGACAAATTGTAAATTAAAATATCATTTATCATAGTAGTTTTTGATATTTTTCAGAAGTAACCTTCATCCTAACTACTATTAATGTTTACTGTAGAACGCTACAAAGTTTGAATTACATACAGTAAATAGCATTAATAGTTAAAATAATATGTATGTGAAAGGTCCATAATCATGGTATTTATTTGTATCAAACATGTTAATTACGAGGGTATGAGGTTGTGGGCCTAAGTTTGTGAATCGCTGCTCTAGAATGCCATGCACAAGTAAAATTTCAGACAACATCACTCAAATACAGCTAATGTTGTGCGTGAAAATGAACAATTATGGTTAATTATAATCTTATCACAAAGTTTTATTGCTAATTACATTGTCGAGGCTTATGGCAGCGTAGTGAGCTATTTAGTGCACTTTAAGAATATGTTTAATGTCTAATAATTGCTGGAAGATTTTTATGAGATTGTAATAAATGTTAATGACACAACATGGCTCACATAAGAAAACAATGTGGGTGGTAACGATACAAAGAATGACAACCTCTGGTATAGTGATTAAGTTAGGTTAGAGGAATGATTACTTTCCGCTCATGATTCCTTTCGTATACATAAAGATAAAGTGCACTGAATATCCTTTTGCCACCGTTTACGATATCTAACACAACCCCAAAATGGCAGTGACGTATTTTACACAACATACAAACATATTGGCTTGAGTAATCACTAAGACAAGATAACCTGTGACATAATAAATTTTAGCATATATTGACTCCTGGTCGTAAAGTACAGATGTTCCAGTAACGTTGTTGTCTTGTCACAAGCCATGAGTCAGTGAATCTCAATCTCATTCAACAAATGAAAATCACGTGAAATATAGAAAACACACATTTAAACGCTACCACTGATATGACTACGCTGTATTTTATTGATATAACGTGAACACCATTTTGTCGCAGATCTATGATCGCAGGTTCTTAAGATGACAAGGCACAAAAATTGTTTAGTTTAGCGCAGCAAATTTCAAAAACAACTTTTCGGTGGTTGTTCACAAAGTTGAATAACCAATCAAGAATATCAATTTATATTGTATTTGTGAATCAACATTTGTTTTATTGTGACGTCACTAAATCTAAAGACCGACTAGCGTGTAAGAAAACTATATCGAAACTCAATTTTGTTGGCTTGTAGTCTTAACAGAACCGTCCGTTTAGACCCTGAGACGAAGCAATTGTATATGCGCAGTATCTCGGAAGACCTAATATCCAAAATCTCTTTAAGGGCCTCCCTGGATCGTTTCCACTTGCGTATCCCTTATGTAACTGCTGACAAATACAACAACATTTTGTCGAAACCTTGAGCCAGCTTACTCGCTAGCTAATTACAAATGTATGTTTAACACAGTCTTAATTTATTATTGCTTTTCAAGTGGACTATATTTACATGGACATAAAAACTATTTGGGCATAACAAGTGGAGACGATACATCGAGAATCGTGAGAATTAAATTAAGAAAACACAATTATAACTAAAGCAAAAGTATCCTACGCTAGACTCGCGTCCTACTATGTACAAATTGGCAGTGATCAGTGTAGCTGGTCGCTGTTAAACTAACTTAGCTTACTCAGACTAACCGACCGAGTGCGTCGTACTAATATCGCCTATATTACAAATCGGTACACTATACATTCGCGCTACTATGTACAGTTTGTTCGCGGCGGGTGCGGCGCCCGAACGGACGCGTTAAGGCTCGATACACGTTCAATTCAATATCATTATAAAAATCATCAGTCTTGTGAAAAATTTACTCACTGCGCGCGGCAGTCTTATGCAACCTCAACAATCTTTGGCGAGAATTGTCCTAACCAATCCAACGACTGCCCTGCGTCTCTTGGCCAACTTGGCGCGAATAATAGCTCAAAGATTCCACTCTAATCGCCCAACATAAACTTTCATTAATAACTTTCCCACATTTGACTAAAATTGCATTAGAGTGGCATCTATAGGTTAGCGACTCAATACGCTGACGCTAACGGTGCACAGCATCCGCGCCCAGTGGCGATCGCTACAGATTAACACTATCAAAACAAAATCTCATTAATACAAATATTGTCCTAACATCAAAACTAGTCAATAGTTGTACTTTGGTCACGCACCTCAGTATCGACAGAACTGCTAAGGCTTATCGTCCACAAGGCCAAAAGGCGTTGCCTCCGTACCGTCTCCCGATCTTCCTCTTCTTGGCTCCGCTGACGTCCACTCTGCCGGTCCTGTCCTCCTCTTTGTAGAGCATGGGAAGGTTGGTCGCGTTGCAGTCGTTTCGCTCGATGCTCTTCTTCTGCTTGGCTATGAGGTTGTTTAGGAGTCTGGAAGAAGTGCAGTGCCTGGCTGGCATTAGCCTGGCGGGCGCGGGCGAGGGCGCGACGGGGGCGGGGGCGGGGACGGGGGGCGGTCCCGGGGGCGGCGAGGGGCTCTTTCTGTACGACGAGCAGAACTGCTCGAACAGAGTCACCTTCGTGTGCGTAGGCAACTGCGCGATTTCTACCCTCTTGGTTTTTTTGACGTCCTTCTCTGGCACCCACTCGTCTTCCAGCCTGCAAAGGATAGAAATGTCAATTTATGGTCGGCGTGCGCCACACAGTATTAGCTGCAAACACAGAAACGTAATCGTGTTTCATGTAAGTTTTACAATCGGACTGCATCTGGAAGAAAGTTTGGTCCAGATTTCTCGAGTGTTTGCAGCGATCATGGGCTCCAATCGAAATTGATCGGCATGCGAACCTACGAAGCTTGCAACTACGCGTTAGGATGTGAGAATAGCTTAACATATGCTTGCTAAGGAGATGCTACTATAAAAAGACTGGTAGCCCATTGTAGTTGCTAGCAATTAATAGTTTTTGGTCTAGAGCAGGGCTTCCCAAACAATTCGGAGAACATTTCAGGTAGTTATGCACTATCATTTTATGTTTAGTTATAATAAAACGCGAAATATAGAGCAAAGTTTCAGAAACCTTGCTCTATGCTTTTATAAAGATATGTATTCTTTATACAATCAGTCAGGATAAGTGGTCCTTATATATTGGGTTTGACAAATGACACTTAAGTTAGTATTAAGAGCTAACGTAAATAACACTGAAGAATAGAACCATGTTTAGCCGAGAATTAGAATACACGATGTCAGCAGCCCACGCCATCCCGAGGTTATCGTAAGAGGGGCAGAAGGAATACATCTACCACCTGATCGACTAGCCGCAAGAGAGAGAAAAAAGAAAACTTGATACAAACCCTATACCAACCTGTTTGCCAGCGTGGCACGGTAGGTTAATTTCTCGATTCTCGATATGAGAGGCGGCCCAACTTAGTATTGGGTCATTTATAGGCTGAAATGATGATCATTATGAGGAATACGATATGTGTAAACCTACATATATTTTGGGTCCAATAGAAAATTTGCAATACAATAATGTAGCCTTTGTATGGTGAAGGAGGCCGCTTTCAGAAGAGGGATATTTATGAGCCGAGTAAACATTAAGATTAGATTGAAACATCATAAAAATAACTGAAATATACATATAAATTGAATACTGCCGTTTCTTATTCCGGTACTTTTACGGGATAATACTTATTTTTATTACCGAACCGCCTGCACTAGGTATAACCTGTATCACGGAGGCAGTTTATGTATGTAAATGACACCCAGACTCAGACATAGACTCTTGCCTGACCCTGGAATGTAACCGGGGACACGTTGATCCAAAGGCGAAATGTCTAACCCCTCGACCAACAAGGTAATCAAAACTAGTCCGAGTCAAATGTTACCCTGATTGACTGTACTACAATATGTTCTAACTAATTGAAATGCTAGCAACTTGCTATAAAAACATATAACTGTGTGGCGCTTTATTTTGCAACATAGTGCATGCAAGGGGAAGGGCAAAGGATCATTTCATGTGCCAATTTTCATCAATACGTGAACAGTATTTTTATAGAAATGATCCTTAATTTCGCAACGTAAAAGTAACGTGTATGATTGAATGAACTACATGTTATATGACAATGATTACTGCGTGTTAGAAGTTCTAAGCTGGTACAAAAATTTTTCAAGGGCCTCTAAAATTAGGATTACTGATATTATAACTATGTGTTTAACTTTTTTTAAGGATTATTATATATAACACTTTCTTTTGATTGTTACGATGTGGAATGATTTGAATTTAAAAATAATAGGTCACTGATCGGAATATTATATCAGATTTCTTTTTAATATTGCATGTAACGAGTGAGGAAAAGATATGAAATTAAATATAAAGTTTCTTAGAATTTCAGTAAACTATAATACATATGTCATTCAACCTGGTCAATTATACCAGTTGACATTATTTCCTCACAATTAAAAATGGAAAACAATACATGAGAGCAGTTTATAAAATAATTTATAAATGTGTATCTACAAAGACTATAAGAAAAAGGGTATATACATCCAAAATGAGGACAGATAGAAATTAACGCATAGAACAGATAAACTTTTTTCACTATTGCCAAATATGAACGGGAAGTCAGTTAATTGGTATTACTTAAACGTAAGTTTCCGTAAAAGTGTGACGTTAATTCATATAAAACGAATTTAGGTTCTCAGTTAAGTAATTTAAAGCTCAAGTATTGTGTTCCAATCTGTTTTCTGTTTTTCATCAATATTTTCTTATTATAACAGATATTGCGCCATGACAGTCTAATCTGTCTGTAATGTTAAACACCACTTGGATAACAGCGCATTTAAAAACATCGCATTTTTTGCCGTCTGTTTGTATATCTGACAGGGGTGAACTTCAAACTAATGCAGTTCACTACTTGAATTTGAATACATGATATGGATAAATAAAGTTTGTTTCACATTTACTTGACATTTTATATTTTTCCGTTACCTAAACGATTCTCTCGTTATGTATGTACCCTTTTTGTTACACTAATTTTGAATGGAAAACGTACATGGTAAACCAAATATAAGTGACATGCTCGGCACGGAAAGGTATGCATGTAAGTAAGCTTGGCAGATGGGTACAATGTAAAGTTAACACCAATATGTTAAATAACGTAGTCTTTATACAGACCTGTGTTTACCTGAACACATGGTACAAAAATTCTAATGGACACGACTGTAGCTGTAGACCGTAAATTGTAAAGATTAGTAAATAGAATAAAATTGTATCTTAGGAGCGATAATAGACAATTTAATTCTATGGTAACTAATTATCATGAGGGTTATTAGAAATTGTTACATTTAACTTAAAATAAATATTTAAGAAAAGTTAATTTACATACATACATACATATAATCACGCCTCTTTCCCGTAGGGGTAGGCAGAGACCACTTCTTTCCACTTGCTACGATCCATACATACTTGTTTCGCTTCGTCCACTTTCATTATTCCCTTCATACATGCTCTTCGGTTTAGGGTACTCTTGACCTGGCCTTTTTTCAAGACGTCCCTGATTTGGTCTTGAAACGTCCGCCTAGGTCTTCCCCTTCCAACACTTTCATTCACACTCGCCTTATACACTTTTTTCGTCAATCGTTCTTCATTCATTCTCTCGACATGGCCAAACCATCTCAGCATACCTTTCTCAATTTTTGTCACTACATCTTCTTTCAGACCACAACGCTTCCTTATCTCACTATTTCTTATCCTGTCACTCAGTTTAACTCCTATCATACTTCTTAACGCTCTCATCTCAACTGCATTTATTCTGCTTTCATGTTTCTTCTGCCATACCCAACTTTCACTTCCATACATGAGTGTCGGAACCAACACTCCCTCATGCACAGCCAAACGAGCCTTGTTAGACACTTTCCGACTGCTCATAAAGGAGTGCAAAGCTCCGTTCACCATGTTCCCTGCATTCACTCTTCTTTCGATATCACTCTCACACTTTCCATCTCTTGTAAACTTGGAACCCAGATACACAAACTCATTCACCTGTTCAACTTGTTCATCTCCAATCACGATATTGCAGACTGTCACTGCCTCATCTCTTTCAAACACCATCACTTTCGTCTGAACAATATAAATTTAATATTGATAATTCGATGTCAATAAATAATCTGAAGTAATGTCTAAATCACATAAGCATTTCATTGGATAGATGTACTTTCGAGTGATACTTCTAGCCATTTGCCCATAAGTCAGGAGTAGAATTACCAGCGATACTATAAGGTTAAAAATATCATAGAACATCATTGCTAAGAAATCACATTTACTTTAACAACATTGGTACTACCATGTTCTCGGTTCAAATTTTAAACTCCAAATGCTCACCTGAAAACATCACTTCATTTACTTTTATTATAAATTCTATTGTTCAACTACGCCAGAATGGATCTGGATGAAATGTACGCAAAGTAAATTTGTTAAAATACCATTCAAACATATGGTATTAATCTTTAATTGAGGATCCAGAATCCACGCGAGCGGTAGTTTATGCCGCGTAAAAATCATTTTGCTTAACTTTAATTGCAATGAAAAGTTAATAAATTAAATTATGTAATGTAATTATGTAATTTCATTCATCCATTACACTATTTGGAATATCGGTTAACGTGTAATATAGGATAAAAGCTTGCTTAAGAATGAGAAAAACTCGCAAGTATCAATTAATTATATTATAAATATTTGCTGCATCTGCTACCTACTTTGAAAGCGACCTTATAATCAATTTAATTATTATCGAATTACTTCAAAATCGCCATTTGCATTTTAGGATAGTTTTGGTAGAGCTGATTGGAACCCAAACTCTCCAATGTTTCCTACATAACCAAACTAGTGGGCCTGATCAGGTTTCCCCCTTCATCAAAAAAACTAGCTGGGGCTATAAGCGATTCTTTATGTTATAAGCCCGGCAGATCCTGGGTTCAATCAAATGTTTGTATATTGCTATTTACATTCTTGAATTATATATCCTATATATATATGAATACGTGTCCATGGTACAGGAATACAGGTGCCGGCAAACAACTTGAAACATGACCATGATTGTGTAGCAGTAGCTTAGATGTCTCATTGGCGGGACAGGGGGGCGTAACCTACACGATTTTCACGGCAGTTTTTGCTCAAGATGTTTGCCGGCTGCTAGCAAGACGTAGAAGAAGAAGAAGATTGTATACTTACACGTTGGGCGGGTAGTAGGTGAGCAGCGCCTCGGTGCAGCCCTCGGCGGCGTTGTGGCGGGTGGCGGCGACGGCCGCGTGCAGCGTGAGCGTGTGCCTGCCGGGGGGCTCCCGCAGCGGGCACGCGCCCCCCAGCCTCCAGCGCGTGCACCGCGCCAGGCGCCACGCGAGCCCCTCCATCATGCCGGCGTCGAAGAAGTCGAACCTGCGCGCTGGAAGTCACGCTACGATTAATTTTCACTAGCCTGCCAGTTTCGGACTTATTTCGGCGCATAAGTGATAATAAATTAACTTTATTGTATTTTTTATACAAATAGTGAAACCCTGTGCCAATCCGCATATCCAGTGGGGCAACGCCCCGATAATTTCCCTTTGGGAAGTTGGAGGAAGCCCGACTCAACAGTGGGTATCTAATTTATGTGTTGAGATACGATGACACTGTACGTAACTTAACTAATTATTTTTGAGGCACACAACGGCTCTGCGGATTTTTGTCAAATATAGCTAAACTTTTACAATTTAATCATTCAGGCTATGTTCATCCAGTCTCGTTCTTTCGTCAGGGGTCAGATTTATGACATGAAACCCATCTGGCATCTCAGATAAATTAAGTCCACCTAATTGGAGGTCAGAATAAGAAGTGAGTCGTTAATGTAAGTCATCATCATCATCATCAGCCCACATTAGTCCACTGCTGGACATAGGCCTCCCCTAAAGAGCGCCATAGCGCCCTGTCCTCGGCCTGACGCATCCAGCCGCTGGCCGCAGCCTTTCGCAGATCGTCGCTCCATCTAGCAGAGGGTCGTCCTACGCTACGCTTGCCGATTCGCGGTCTCCACTCAAGAACTCGTCTACCCCAGCGGTTGTCGGTTCTTCTACAGATATGACCAGCCCACTGCCACTTCAGTCTGCTAATTCTCTGAGCTATGTCAGTGACTTTGGTTCTCTGTCGGATAATCTCGTTACGGATCCTATCTTTCAGAGAAACTCCCAACATAGCTCGCTGAGCGACTTTAAGCTGGTGGACTAGTCGCACCGTGAGTGTCCACGTCTCGGCGCCGTAGGTCATGACGGTAAACGGTACAATGTAAGTCAGTAACGTTTTAAACCTTTTAAATTAAATAGTTATCTGAGTTCAACGCTAATCAAAGAAGTGAAGTCAGTTGTAGGACAT
Organism: Clostera curtula; assembly: GCA_905475355.2. Classification (NCBI taxonomy): domain Eukaryota; kingdom Metazoa; phylum Arthropoda; class Insecta; order Lepidoptera; family Notodontidae; genus Clostera; species Clostera curtula. Next base: position 16,625,134 of record FR997802.1, read on the forward strand.
AGCAAACAACTTCGACCGTTAAAAAAACTTAGGTATTACTTTTTCGATGTAGCATAGCCATTCCATCTTATTTATTTGTTTATCAGGTTGGTGATAGGTTTTTTTTATTACAAGCAACCCGCCCCTCTGCTTCGTATGGATATTAGGGAATAATTTAGTAGCGATGTAAATTTTTGTCAGCGACAATTCCTATTTCTGATGGTGATGATTTTTGAGTTTACTCTTTAGAGTATACTTTATTTTTATTTTATTTTTTTGTTGCCTGGAGTAAAATCCTTTATGGACTTCCCGTCAGCCTGAGGATGGCCGACGGGGGAGTGTGGGAATCTCCTCCAGAGTGGAGGCATACCCACTAAACATCTCCGGGGAGGAACACCCCTCAGGGTTTTAGGTGCAGCGCCGTGGGAACGATAGTTATAGTACTGCCTTACCACATTGCTGTAACCAGAGGCTTTGAATCCTCGTACGACTCTTGCTCAGACTGAGCATTACAAATCGGGAGCATGTTCGCTCCATCGGCATCTCGCCAGGAACACGTGGCGAGACGCCGGGTCTCTGCCATCGATCTTTCTCTTTTCGTATTAACTGATGATGATTATAGTCATTCATTCAACCTATCCATCACTCTTCACTCATCACATCTCCATTAATAATAGTATAGAGGTATAATATAAAAGTATACATACACCTACCCGACCAGGGCTGCCGTCTGTACCGCAGTTTCTTCCCATTGCGCCGTATTAACTTTGCGGAACTGTCAGCTGACTTCTTGCTTCCGTTGGAGTTTGGGGACACTTCGTTGAAATGGTTGTTAACGTGACGTTCTAATAATATCTGAAATTATATTTTAATACGTCAGTAATAATAAAAGCCATTTGTGTGGCGGTAATAATGATATGGAAGGTATAGGCAAAGAGAACCAACTCAATGTGTTACAGTGTCCGTTAAATTAGAATGGCACCACTGCAGCAGCAAGGTAACTTTAAATGGAACCGTCGGTAGTTATTAGTCATCTTTTTAACTCGGTGCTCTTTTATCCGTCGGCAAAATTCATACTCTTTAGTGACATTATCGCTAATGTGGCGGGTCTGAACTATTACCGACTGGAATCCTTTTCAACTTGCCCCACAATAAAATGGTTGTCCTTGCCTTTGTCCCCCATAAATCATGTGTTGGTAATGTTATTATCGTGTTGGTCGTTCGTTTAATTATAAACGGACCGGTTAGCATACAAAGGAAATTGGCCCAAATTTTATAATTGAAGTAAATTATCGAAATGTTTGTTCTACACAGAAATAGACGATTTCTCGGTATGCCAAAATGTCAGTTAAATTGCCATATTATTAAGTATGTCAATGTTTTTTCTGGTATCATTATCTTTCATCATCATCAAAACATATAGGTATACCTATTCGTTATATCCACGATTGCATACTTTCTGATTAGTTAGTATGTATGTTTGTATGAATGTACATACTAGACTCTTTAAATTATTGTTTCATCATTTACCTGCTTCAAAGATTCAATATTTTTTTAGTGTTTACAGTACGTAGCATTCATGTTTAGTGCTTCGTAATAAATAAATATCATATATGTACCCATGGTCTCGTACTCAACTACCAAACTATTTGAGTCAGCTTTTAATTTTATTAATCATTTATAAGTTTCGATAATGTTCTTCTCTGACGCTTTGGTCAGAATTCTTGTTCGAGATTTAATTTCACTGCTGAGACCTTTCTCATTTTTAATGTCAGATATTATTTTTATTGTCATTTCATCATTTTCACTGATGATTATATTCACTTTGTTACATTCGAAAATGTCAACCATTATGTTGGAATGTCTTAAGATCTACTTAAACCTAGCACTATCCACTATGTACTTGCGTTCGAACGCTACATTCAATCCAAGGGCTCGTCTCGACGTGGTGAGAAAACGATACAAAATAATATCAATTCAATTGCAAATATCGCTGACATGTTTTTGCATTTTAATACATGATTTGATTATTATATAATACAAATAATTAGCAGTATAATATTTTTACCGGCAAAAGGATTTGATATGGAATATTTTAAGTATATAAATAAATAAAAATCTGTAGTGGCTGTTGGTAGAGTAGTCGCCTTTAAGGCATCGGCTGCGTATCCTTGGGAAAGAAAACATAGCACAAGTATACTGGTTCGCGCATATCATATAAATGGTCTTTGCGATGGAAGAGCTGGGATATAGCGACATCACGGAAGAAAAATGGGTGTATTTTATATATATGTATGTATACATGGTGTGTATGTATACAAGGAGCCGATACACCATGTTCTTATGTAACACACCAAAATTTTAACTATTTTCAATTAAGGGTCTCCGAAAAAAAAAGCTGTTTTTTTTAATTTCTGTACCTTGCTTCATGAATTTGGCTGTAGTTTCAACAAATACCAATATTTTTTAATTCCGTTTTTTTTTATTATAAGTCGTGTCCTATCATAGCCAATCACTTTTTTTTTTATAAAGTTAAAGATCCTTAATTAATTTGTTTCCAATTTGAATACTCATCTCCAGCAGAAATTAAATAATAACACGTTTATTGTTTTTTTTTCGGAGTCCCTTAATTGAAAATACTTAAAATTTTGGTGTGTGATACTTAAGAACACGGTGTATCGGCTCCTTTACTCTGGACCACTATTTACGACACACCCTGTATATTAAGATTTTTAAATACTATAGTTGGAGTAATGTAAATTATTGGAAGTGATTTTGTTCATAAATCAATTTATATTTTCATAGAAAGTTTCGGACAGTTATTAATTTATATTGTGGTTTGGAGCCGTGATGTGCCATTTAACATAATCCAGTGATGGGAACATCACGGATTTTTTGATCCTTTATAAGTCAAATTAATTAAGGGAATTGATATTTAAATAGTGAATTGAGAGTCAGCTGTTTATTTTTGCATTGTAAATACATAATACCTTAAAATATTTTGGAGATCAACATTTTTTGCTCGTCTAAATGGTCCAATCACTAGATTGAACTCATTGTACAATTTACTTAATTTTTTTTGTCAAGTAAGTAAACGTCGAGCTTAGGTTTTTCTAGAGTTGAAATGGAACTTGCACAATCTGATTCTCCTAGACCCAGTTATTTTAAAAATCACTGTAATGCGCACATAGCGTAACCCTAAAATTGAATTTACCTAGATGTATATCCCTGCAACATATACTTTATTGTATAATTTTAAGGGATTAAGACGTCTGATAATTTACATTGTATGGGCATTATTTATGACCTTTTTATTTGTTATCACACTTTAATAAACATATTCACTGTAATGTCAATATGACTGAACTTTACAATATATTATGAAACGTCAAATTACAAATCAACACAGGGTCAGAAAAGCCGTTAATAAACTCTACAATTGCTTACTTTCTTACTCTTTTACAATTTGCCCTTTCCGAAGAATAAAGTCCAAATGATTTTGGAGGAAAATTATTAGGTACTATTTCTTACATGTGCATCAGTATGTATTTACTGCTTTGCTTCAATAGTACTTAATAGGATTTCATTCTTTGCAAAGGAGGAATTAAGAACTTTTATAAAATATGCTTTGAGCTCCTCAAACCCTAGCAATCTTTTTTATCTATCTATGTACACTGCATTGATGAACATAATAAACTTTACCATCGTAAAATAATTGCAGTTCAAAACAATCTAGATTCCTAATTCCGTATACAAGTTGTAACAAAAACCCTACATCCATTCGAGGTGAGAGCATAGAGCTAATCAATAAGAGCAATTCTGGGTTTAAAATATATTTCAACCTAGAAGTATGCTATGGTATATAGAAGCCTGATATTTATCACAAAACATGGGTTCCAGTGAAAAACCAACAGAATCGTTATTGTTATCCTACAAGCGTTTTTGTTCTTAGAATTTTGCGAAAGGTATCCATATCAGTAGTGATATCAATATCTTCATTATGGCTATAAGTTTTTTGTTACACCCTGTATATGATAATATGTTTTGCAGAGAAATGATATACGCCTATCCAGTTTATCAGTTTCGTGGATTTTTATGTCTAAGGCCGTCGGTAAGAAATCGCACTGTGCTATATAACCTGTGCTATCCGTCATCAAAATCTTTCAATAAAGACTACATCTATCTATGTATGCCTGTTTTCGTACCTGCAGAACCTGTAGATTACATAAAAGCTATCATGAGAAGGTCGCAATTATACCTGTGTGGAGAACCGCCTCTCGCAGCCGTCGACGATACACTTGAAGGGCTTGTTCCCGCCGTGCGATAGCGTGTGTCTTTCCAACCAGAGCCGGGAACAGGAAGGCTTGCCTCGCACTTTGCACCGCTGCCACAGACATACGAAGTTCTCCTTGCCTGCTTGCGTTTCTACGTGGACTGCCTGGAATTCGGAGGCAATGGAGTAAGTGGATTATGTAGTACTTGTTGTGAGGAAATTAAAACACTCACGCGTTTCCATACAAAGGGGAAATGTATTTATGTTATAATGAATTGCCAGTTTTCATTGTTGTATTACCAACACATGCTTAGGGCACATGCCAAAAATCACAGACAGTTTCGTAGGACAACATTGAACTATGAATTTGTATAAGATTTTCTTAAATGAAATGTATACTCCCATGAGTTATACTTCGCTTCAGCTCTTCTGTATACAAATGTCACTGAGACCCAAGAAGAGAATATCTAGCCAACATTACGAAGTCACTTATCCGACCCGGGAACCGAACCGGGAAAGAAAGGCAAAGTCCCAAACTTCAAGACAAAAAGCTAGTAAAACCAATAAGTATTAACCAACCTGTAAATGGTCTAGGAGATCAGGATCACCCTCGAATTCCTTCATGCAATTCTCCCATAGGCACACGCTCACACTGGGCGTTGTATCTGTACTAGATGTCCGTTTGTCACTGCCCGCCTTCAGGTTCCTGGGTGGAAACCGCAGGGTCTTGGGCTGCTTCAAAATCGGACTTTTCTGGCTCTGCACATCCATTGAACAGATACTCACGCTCAAAGACAACGATGAGTCTTCGTCGCATTCTTTACTCGTTTGAGAATCGCTCGGCGAATCGATGCTTTTATCTGTGCCTATTCCGGATTCAGACTCTGTCGTCGCACCACAGAAATCTGCTTCTATCACAGCATTGTGGACGTCCGACGATACATCTTTAAGCACAGTTATTTGCGTGAATATAGTCTCCTCTCGTCTAGCAACCTCTTCGACTTTCCGGAGCTCAGCATCTGATGCGTCTTTCCTAACCTGTTCCAAATCATTCATCGCTTCCATCGTCTCTTTCCGGACTGTCTCATCAGCAAATTCTTGAATCTTTTCTGATAAGCGACTAACTTTTGCCTTCTCTGCGGCTAATTCTTCTAGCTTCTCTGATAGACTACTTACTTGTGCGAAAGGCCTCGAAGTATATTTATTAGGTTCTAAAGGAACAATATTGTTGTTGACAGTTTTAGATAGCCACGGTACATCACATTTTGGAGTGGTCAGTTCCGTCAACTCTGGCTCTTTTACCGTACTGCTAGGTGGGTCAGTTCCCTGGATGGGATTGTCAGGCGGCTTCACAGGCGCTATGGGCATACTACTCGTATGTAAACCCTGTGAATAACTCCCTACAACTGGAGAAGGGTGGTGCATTAAATTATTGGAACACGATGTCTGAGCACACGGTGAGGAGTTTGTATGTGTGTAACTCCAAGTTTCTTTCACATTCATATTTGGCACAGATGTGACAATGTATCCAGGCTGTGGCACAAGTAATGGATGACTAAAATTAACAGCGTAATTCGGTTTCGACGGAACTGTCATGCCGACAGTTTGCATTCCTGTCACATTTTTATTCATCGTCGGAATGGGCTGGCTGGTTACCGGCGTAGATTTGTTTACGTTGGGGTAAGTACTGGCCAGCTTGAGTAGAGTTGTGTTTATGAGAAAAGATGCCGGTTGTTGATTTTGTAAATGGTCTTGTCTTTGAGCCGTTAACTGTGTATTTTGAGGAAGAACAAAATTCGGCATTTTAGCCATCAGACTTGGTATTTGTAAGACGGTGCCGTTAATGTTTTGCATGAGCGGAAACACAAACTGCCCGTTCAGTTTTGTGGGGCTCGAAACATTAACATTCGTTCTGTTAAAAGCTGCCATGTTGTTTGGTTGGTTCAAAGTTTGCGCAGGCAAACCGTTTTGGGGTATCCTTAGAGCTGTCAGCATCACATTACCAGCGTGTGGCACCGCCACGAACGAGGGTATGCTATTGGACGTCATGCCCCCGTTGCATTGCTGGGAGATGTTGATTTGATGACAATTCTGCAGATTTGTAAGCGGCACGTTAAGATTACTTAGATTACCGTTGACAGTCATTGATACTTGACGCACACCGTTCGGCATATTCATCTTTGGCGCAGTGTGTGCTTCACCAGGTATGTTAGTCGTTTGCGAGTTTTGGTTTAAGTTAGTGCAGTTTTGTTTTTGCATCTGAACTTGCTTTAAGTTATTAGCTTTGGACCACGTTAGGTTCTTGCTATTGGCTATACAAGCGGAAGATTTGCGGTTTGTTCTTTTTGTCGGCTGTGTTGTTTTCTTGACTGTTTCTTTCCTTACTGGCATCGGCTTGTGTGTGATGGGATTCAGGCTTAAATTATTCGATCCACATGTCACTCCATTCATTCTACTGTCGAGTTTTGTCGTGGAACTTACGACGCCATTTATTTTTGGAGTAGTAGTCTTAGCAGCTAACAATTTCTTAGGCGAATGCTTGCTGGAAGTTGATGTTGCTGCTCTTAGACCTAAAGTCTCGCTTGATGTGGGTATAGCAATTTTTCGTTTAAGAGCCTCGGTGTTTGTTTTGTTGATTATACCATTGGCGGATGGGTCTGACGGGCTCTTCGTATCAAAGCATGGTTTCTTACCGTCCAATAGACCGTTGAGAAGCGGGTGTTTCTCTTGTAAGGAACTTCCAGTTCCGTGTCTACTTAAATCAGCGATACCGTTGGCGTAGGAACTAGTGGACATTTTGCTAAGGTCAGTCGGCTTCGCAGCGTCGATCGTCCCGTTTTTTCTGGTATCTTTACCTACGTCCATTAGCACTTTCGGGCTAAGGGTTTGCGATAAATACGAGATATATTTCTCTAAGTCGTGCGTGACTCCATTTTTGGGAAGGCACTTTTTCTTGGTGTCATCGTCCCTCTTGAGGTTATTCTGGGGCTTCATCTTGTGGTTGAAGTACTCAGTGATACGGCGGGGCGGTGGCGGCTGTGGTAGTAGTTTCCTGGATGGGGCGGATTGAGACGCAGGTTGCGTGGCGAGTCGGCGCGCGGCCGGCGCCGGCTCGCTGGCCCAGGGCGGCATACGCTCCTCACCGCTGCTACCCAGGGACTCGGGACTGCGCGGCGAGCGCGGCTCCGTGATATCGCTACCGCTGGAACCTCCGCTTTCCGTAGGACTCAAAACCGCCACGCCACTGAAACAATTAGGAGAGCACATTAATTATATTCGTCACGTCAGTTATACACGGATTTAGAATACCTAGCGTCACCTCCCCGTGGGGTGTCGTAAGAGTCTACAATAGCAAATAAGAAGGCTGATTGATAACCTAGCCGCAGTAGACAGAAAACTTGATACGAAACCCAGTAGGCTGATTATGCTCCATGTAATTTGGAGGAGGCCAGACTCCGCACTGGGTTGTATGGACTGAGTAGTATTCGCTATATTTGATAAAACTACGAAACAGTAAATGGTTACAAACACTCGTACATAATTCTGTAGGCGTTAATTTGACTATGAATTTCTACAGAACCGGTCTCTAAAGAAGCCTCTTTTTGCCTGTTAAGATAAATACTGAAAGAATTAGTTACAAGTAAAGTTCTCTTTTCTGACGCCATTTACAGTTGACCGACATCTGATACAAATATGAGAAAAAAGATTATTTAAATATGTTTGTGTCTCAGCCGTCGATGCATTTAAATCGATCAGCGCTCATCACTAGGTCGCGCGCAAGGTGCATTGCCCCGGCTAGTGCAATGACGCAACCGACTGCGCTGACCGACACCGGGCGTCCGTCGACGATCTGTCCCGACACACGCTATTATTTTCGGTCTCGTGACATTCACCGCACGTACAGACTGTGACGAATAAAATAACAATTTCAATACCGCCTAATGCACTTCTCAAATTTCGAACTTCTGGAATCGGGTTTAGAACACAAAATTGCTGGATGAATTTCAGTTAACGCGTTGGGAAAAACAACAATGTGTGGTTTTTTATTCATTATTCGTCTCAAAAGACGGGATGCTTTACATCTTTTATATTCCACGTCGGTGGTAAGTATCAATCATACTCGTCTGACACGCGAGTTACAATGTCAGCCGACCAAGACGAGTCTTCACAGTAAGGCCGCGTCGCTTCGCATGTGAAAATGTTTATTCTGTGAGCGTGCTCCTACGTAACTCGTTTTGGGATCTTTTGTTGGTCGAAATCCTCAGGTAATGTGGAATAACACAATTTGGGAACGGGCAATTTTGGCACTCAATTGTGATCTTTATCGTCGCATATTTAGGTGTTATTTTTCATTTTGAGGGTACAAACGTGGGTGTGAGTAGGGTGGCGATCTCGACGAGGGCGCAGTGCACCCTCGCTCTTTGTAAAGCCACACTCGTACCAGGGTCGTACATTCCCCCTCCTTTCTCGCGCATCGTGGGAGCTTTGTTGCTAATTGACCCAATTTTTTGTCAGAAGTTTTTGCGATGAAGATTTTTGTACCTAAGCTACAAAGGGGATCTTAATTTGATATCGAACAACGTTGAGTCACGTTTTAATTTGCGAAATTTCATCTCTTATTAATGACGGAGCCGGAATAGCTATGACATTTCATATATTTTGAATCTAACAGCCTTGCTGGAATGTACCGTTAAAGATGCACAATTAAGCAATTATAGCATTAGTAAATACAACAGAATTTGGAAAATAGATGATGCTATTCCAAGCGTTAGAGTGTCGTCATATATTTTTCAGAGCATCACAGGAAGAGCAGTGTAATGGGATTCGTCTCATGCTCCCAATACCTATTTCGTCACAAATCAAAGTCCATTTATACATAGACAGTGGGGTCGTCAATGTCGTCAGAGAAACCCGTTACACAGCTCTAGTGATCCGTAGGGCCTCAATAGTAGCGTCACTATGAACAAAGATGCTCTTTTATTTTTTGCGAATTGCCGAAAGCAAAAGTGGCCAGTCGTCATGTATGTAGGTGAGGCTGAGACAAGGTCGCGCCCGCGCCGGATCCGGTCGTTCACCCGCACGACTACCACATTGTAATCTCAATTCGAATATAGAATTCGCATTTGCATTTTGACTTGATTTAATAATTGGCTGCCATTTTGTTCGCCAAAAGAATTTAAAAAATATGTATGACCAAAAGAAGACTGTCTAAAACTAAAACGGCACCGGCGGTGCAGTTTTTCTTCAAATATGGAACACTCGATGAATATACTACTTCACAGACCATAAATGACCCGCTGTTGAGTGAGGCCTCCTCCGAATACATGGAGGGTAATTAATTAGCCTACTGTGCCACACTGTCCGGACGGGTCGGTACAGGGTTAGGTTTCAAGATTTCCTTCTCTTGCTGCTAGGTTTTCGGCATTTCCTTTCCTTTTGTCGGCTCTGACGACACCTTCAGGATGGAATAAGGTCAAACGGATTGTGACCACCACACGACGACACATAATTGTACATATTTTCAGAGTAGTACTTTATAAACATATTGAACTAAAAGCTCCGATCGCTGGTGGGGAAAAGTGCGCGCATGTCATCAACCAATCGCGTGCTATCGCCTCCTTTCTCCACCAATACCGCCAGAGCTACAAAAACCGACTATTATCGCGCAGGCAGGATAGATTTTGGCTCAAGATGTTTGTTGATTAATATTGTATTTATTGACCAGAAGTATGTTTACGTCTTTTATTTCTTTATTAAAATAAAAGATACGTCTTTAGATTTAATTATTCTTAATTAAATCTAAAGACGTATTGCCTTTTATTATTAAAACTAGCGAACCGGCCCGGCTTCGCACGGGTGCAATTATGAATGTATTAAACATATAAACCTTCCTCTTGAATCACTCTATCTATTAAAAAAACCCGCTTCAAAATCCGTTGCGTCGTTTTAAAGATTTAAGCATACATAGGGACGGACAGACGACAGCGACTTTGTTTTATACTATGTAGTGATAGTGAAGTGATAAAGAACTTTTATATATTCGGTTATGACCGTCCACTTGTAACGCGAAGCATGAATTAATAGTCTGAAACAACTTAACATTGACCTGTTTTGTATATAAACACGAGTAGCAAGATACGCGAAAAGCACAACCACAAAATTTTGTTGCGAATTTCCACATATTCTATGCGCTAATGCGTGTGGGATTCAAATAGGTGATCATTGACGATAGCGCAATTGCAGGCATCCTATCAAACGCCTCATTAATTTGATAATAGCTGATCGATTTCAATTAGAACGACTGCGACAGGATGGCGAGTTTCAGAGAGCCCATTTTATACTCCATTTACTAATTGTTTATTAGTCTCGTGTCTTTAATTATAATATCTTACCATTTATTTACATTCTTTTTATTTCACAGGCAACCATATCACTATATAAAAATTAAAAAAAATACCAGTTAACTTTTTGCTTCTATGTATACCGTATCTTCACACTTGTCCTAGTAATCGGGAGGATACGGTTTATTGTTGACCTTTTTTATAATTAAAGTGCTTCTGATGACACCATTCTCATCAATTTTAATATAAGCGAGAAGTTTATATTTTTATTTTAAAGCTTCCAAATTAATTCTACGCGGGATAAGAGGGTCACCAAATGAGTATTATTTCGATAAGCTAGAAAATAATCGGCAGGAGCGGGGGCCGACCCTTGGGACCCCCAGTTTCTGTCTGATTCGCGATGGGGCCCCTGTAGGCTATGGATCCCTGCTGTGCACATATGCGCTCAGCGTGCGTGTTTTACTGGCCGACATGTTGTGAATTTGAAATTAAATGCCAATCTTTTGCTTTCCATATAAATATTTTATTTTTAATTGGCTAATAATGTTTTTGAATTGACCATCGCGTTCTTAGCCATTCTTCTGCTAATATGTACATGTTATAGTACAATAGCACCGTAGTACAGTAGTATAAATTAGTAGTACAACTTAAATATTAATCATTTATACAAACTACACTCGAGAGCAATGAATCCGGGTCACTTAAAGAATCCTAAAAATCTCTGAAACTAAAAATGCTAGGTTAATGCAATAAATCGTATTTAATAGACAATGTAATACTCCTTAAATGGAGGTATTAAAACTTCTTAGTTATTGTAAAGTTATATCATAAAAAAATCAAACTTGAAAAAGGGCCACTTTCGAAGATGGAACTACGAAATTACAGCATTTGGTTTTGCTTTTGTTTGTAATCTGTCATTTATGTGGGTACATAAACCATGTTGATAGTGCTCTATATTCATTATTCAAGCTGAAATTATGTCGCTTACGCCTGAAGAATGCACCAGAATACTTACAATGCTGGAAACCGGCTGGAGTCAGCGCGATACAGCCAGGACTGTCGGTGTGTCGCTGTCAACAGTACAAAGAGTTCTCCGACGTTACGAAGAAACTGGTTCTAACCTACGCAGACCAGGAACGGGCAGAACCAGGTGTACCACAGCACCAGAAGACCGATACTTGGTGAACACCATGCTTCGAAATCGCTTTCTCACAGGAACTGAACTCACAAATCAGTTTCGACGCCTCGGAGGAAGTAACCCAAGTGCATGGACAGTAAGACGTCGGCTTGCTGAATCTAACTTAAAACCCCTTAGACCTGCAAACGGCCCTAAACTGGAGCGTGGGCATAGTATTTCAAGACTAAGATATGCCCTGAGCCACGTAAATTGGAGTATTGAAGATTGATCAAAAGTTATGTTCTCCGACGAATCAAAATTTATGTTCTACAAGCACGATGGAAGACACAGAGTGTATCGAAGACCAGGGGAAAGATTCAAGCAAGCATGCATCGAAGAAAAAGTAGCCTACGGTGGTGGGTCTGTACTTGTGTGGGCCGGAATTTCTTCTGAAAGTCGCACAGAGCTGGTGATCATAGAAAACGGCTCTTTAACTAGCGTAAGATATGTGGAAGAAATCCTCAATGATCACGTTGGTCCAGTTATGGTCAATTTAGGTGACGATGCTATATTTATGCATGACAATGCCCGACCTCATACAGGTAGGATTGTGAATGACTACCTTCAAGAGATGAACATTACTCGTATGGAGTGGCCAGCGCGCAGCCCGGATATCAACCCGATCGAGCATGCTTGGGACGAGCTAGGCAGATGCGTAAAACAACGAAACCCTCCCCCAATCACGCTTCGTGAGCTCAAAATTGCTCTCACAGAGGAATGGGAGAATATTCCCCAAAATCGTATAAGGAACTTGGTGTACAGCATGCCAAACCGCGTAAACGCAGTAATGGAAGCACGAGGAGGCAATACGAAGTATTAAAATTCAAGAAAATCGTAATAAAGTTCAAAAATTTCATGTTTCCTATTTTTGTTTTAAGGAGAGATCAGCAGTTTTTTTCTTTATGTAATTTTGTGTTAATAAAATGTATGATGACTCATATTTTTTTTACTTTCATTTAAGGAGTATTACATTGTCTATTAAATACAATTTATTGCATTAACCTATCATTTTTAGTTTCCGAGATTTTTAACATTCTTTAAGTGACCCGGATTCATTGCTCTCGAGTGTATTTAGGCACAGTTGTAAGGTTGTTTATCAAGCGTTTATTAAAATGAGCTAGTTCTGCTGAAGCAAACTCGCATTACAAAGTCATTAAACAACAAAAGAAATAAATAAATCCTAGTGGATCGCAGTCCTGGTCATTCCACTTTCAACTGCATTACCGTCAACTGGTTTTCAATGTCGCGACGACGGCGATGTGATTATGTCAACGTCGTGCCCATTCATTATGAGGAAGTATTGCGTGTGAATCGTGTCAGAGGAGGGAGGCCTCCCGATCCCTGCCCCCAGTTCACCCCACTTTGCGATTTCACACCTATAAAGTTTTTTAATTCTGATCTTGAACTGTTATGAAACTTGTAACACATAGTGGGTATATTGTCAGATACCATTTCTATGTTTAGCGTAGATCGTTAAAGTAGTAGTTGATAGAATGCATTGATATAAATATATAATAATAATAATACGCAGTAGAACGCAACATAATATTTGCAATATTATGTTGCCAAACGCATAAACTTATTATAAAAGACAACGCTTTTCCGGAGTAACTAAAAATGTTAATAATTATTTCAAACCCGATTTTTCCATGTGAATAAATTGCTATTGGTTATAAAGAGTACGTTAACTTACATGAATTTATAGCGTTATAATGTTTTGCAAAACACATTTTTTAATTAGTACATACATATATTATTCATCGACAACCCTATTCTGGCGATTGTCATGCAAAGTGTCCGCCCGTGTTCAGGGGTGAGGTTTTTCGCGCATCTGTTATTTATTTAACCGTTTTATATTCATAGAATTGTGCAACTTCGACTCGACCTTACACTTCATTACGCTGTTTTACAAGCCCACGACTACCTGATTTGGGATTTTCATTTTTATGTATGGAGTGATAGAGCTTATATTACTTGAGGGGATATAAATAGGTTACCGAGGGCACATAGCGTGAAGCTCCACGTCAAACGAGGTTCAATTGATTTTGTTGGTGAAGCGCTTTTTCAAAGTGGTTTTCGATGTATTCCAAATTTAGTGCATGCTCTTGGGGCTTAAAAATAATGGAGTTATGAATGCAATACAATCAAATTATTTATAGGTACACAACATGCATTTTAATGTGAATTAATCACTTTAGTAATAAGTGGATAATAATCACAGGGGAATTTTGAATATTAACGTATCAAGTCACCGGAACAAAAGTAGGTCAGGTGTTTTAACAGCTGACAATGGTTATCAGTTAGTTATAAAAATATTATCGTGATTAGTACAATGATGTCCAATATTAATACAAAGCTTGAACCATTAACCTTATCTATTATGGTGGCACTTCACTTCGCCATTCGTATTCGTGTACCTGTCGTATTTGACGGTAAGGGCTATGTTCGGGTGGAAAATTTGTCAAGTCATACAAAAAATAACGTATAACAATGGCGCACATAAATACCGTATACGAATAGCGAACACCAATGGTCATATGAAATGCCAGTAGTGACAGAATATGCCTGGTTGTCATTTCTGTTATTATAACATATACCTACCCGGGTCATTTATTTTCTGCATGTTTTTTTTTAAACTTAACATTTAAATTTATTTACAATTATTGTATTAGGGATGGGCCGACCTTCGTTTTAGTCGAATTGCGGCAGCTTCAAGCGAACTTCGGCATTAAAAATGTCCAGCTAAATAGTGCTTATTTACACTCAATTAAAAGAAAAACAATCATAACAGTTAAGTGCAAATGAGTCTTTTATAGTTTTATTAGTCACTAGCGACCCGCCCCAGCTTCGCACGGGTGCTATTATGAACATCTATATTTATCAGTATTTCTCTACAATATTATGCATATATTATACCTATAAACCTTCCTCTTGAATCACTCTATCTATTAAAAGAAACCGCTTCAAAATCAGTTGCGTAGTTTTAAAGATTAAATTAAGCATACATATTTTTAAGCATACATAGGGACGGACAGACGACAGCGACTTTGTTTTATACTATGTAGTGATTAATGACTAATAAGTCTATTATAATTTATTATTTATTTTAGTTAGAGGCATATAAAGTATACGATAAACGACCTTAACAACGTAAAATTTTTCCCTAGACGAAGTAGACCTCAAAATTAACAATATGGTAGAGGTTTGTAACGAAAATGAAATACTTCGGAAAGAAATAAAAAAATCTCAGTGCTCGGCTAAATTGTATTAATTAAGTGAAACGCGTTTTTTGCCTAGATGTCTTTGGTAACAGATGCAAAACATTGTTAAAGATTACTCAACTATTTTGCAAGGACCATTCATTTTTAATAATTGTTAGCAATAGTCCCTAGTTGGCATAGGCCACTATTTGTTTACTCAGAAGCTTGGTAGTAATTATTAAAATAAATAAATAAAAATAAAAATAAATATCCTTGGACATTTCACACAACGCCATCTCGTCCCAAGCTAAGCAACTTAATGCTTGTGTTATGGTAACGAGATGGATGATAAACTACTTATATACTTTTTTTTTTTGTAAATACATACATATTATAGATAGAAATGACACCCAGACTCCAAGCAAGTGCCTGTGGTTTACACAAAGACACTTGCCCGACCCCGGAATCGAACCCGGGACCCGTTGATCCAAAGGCGGCACATCTAACCACTAGACCAACGTTTACTTTTATTACTTTAAAGCTTTGTATTTCTTCATTAAAACCTCTTAAAGATTCCCTAACTCTTAATAAAATAACCATCATTATTATTCTACTGGAATCAACGAAATATATATGCGGAATAACTTTAGTTTTAGAAAACCAAAAGAAACAACATCGTTGGAAATTCCTTGGCAAAAGAACTAGGATTATGCATTTGGACAGAGCAACGCTATCTCCGTTTTAACAGCATGCCAACCGTTTACAATTTTGAATTCTAAAACATACATCGAGAGTCTACAATTGCATTTCCACGAGTTCAGCAAGTGGATTTGTGCAATCACTGCTACTGAACAAAGAAGTACCAGTGCTAGTTTCCGTTGGTGTCTGGGCCGGAAATAAGCCCGTCCGCAGGCAGCTTTATGGTAGCTCTTGAGGTAAAATTCGAGATTCTGAAATTGTATTCATTCTCTGCTTTTACAAATGCAATTTGGAAATCCTGTGCCAAAACGTCAGCTCGGCGAGGAACAGTAGGCTAATTCAATATCAAGTAGGTCATTTATAAACTGTAATGGTGATTGGTTTTATACCTTTTGATCTACATCCACGCGACGTAGCCGCGGGCATCAGCAAGTTGTTAACAAGAAGGTAAGAAAACTACAAAAATGTAATATTGTACACAGAATATGGTCTTCCAGTATGAGTATTCTACTATGATTAATAGTAGAATACTCATACTGGAAGACCATATTATGCATGATAGAAATTGTTGACTAATGTATTTTTGTAAAACAGTTTCTTCAGAGAAACGCAGACTTTCCCGAATCATTCTAACAATAATCCCTTCCTTTTAACTAGCTCTATAGCCTCACTTGAGACGTAATACCATTTTTGTTACTCCGTCTATAGTAATTCCTGTTGATTGAGTTTGGTCGTAACTGTTTTTGCTTTGTTACCACGACGCGGACGGTGCAACGTCATTAGCTGATTGCACTTAATGGCTCTAATGTCGTTTGTGGGTCAGACATAGTTTTTAGTGCTCAATGATGAATGATTGTTTAAATGCATTATGTAGGTGATTATTCAAAGCAATAGTATTGAAATAACCTAGCCGCGAAGAGTGCATATAATAAGACTTGTAAAAAATCGGGTTTCCACATACCGATTGAAATCGAGAGTGATTTTAGCCATAATTGAAAGATAATTAAGCCAATGGATATTATCTAGTCTCCTCCTCATACAGGTTTCTTAAAATTATAAATTTTTGTAGTGGAATGATTACACCTGTGTTCTGATTGCGCAAGGCCGTACATCCAGCAATTTGCTTCAGCTAAAACACAACAAGGCAACCACTATGTGAAAACCAAAGGTATGCGAAACAAAATGCTTTAGACAGACTAAACAAACCAACTCGTACGTTTGACGATAATTTGTAAATTCAGTAAATGTTTTGCGTCGGTGATATGGAACAGAAATCAGTGATGTGGCAATGTTTATGGAAATAGACTAGTATATGTCATCCTCATCAACTCATCCCAGGAATGACCCACTGCCTCCTCCAATTTTAAGAAGGGTGCTACGATGGTTAGTTGCGTTACCTTTACTTGGAAACTTTATACCAATGTTGATCTTACTCACCTCAAATGACACCCTCGGGACAAAACGGGTTGGTGAAACCATCTATTCTGAATCTATTGATTATTAATACGTGGGTATTCGGCCCCTTCGATGCCACACATATCTTTTGATCAAGGGTTAAAAACTACAATAGTCGTAAACCTATTGTTTGTAAAACTAAAAACCTATAGTCTTTCAAAGTAAATTATCCCTCATACAGAGAAACTAATCAACAAAGCCTAGAATCATATTTGAACTTTACAGATAAATGCATGCACGACCTTAGCAGTAGTGACGTCATCATGCCATTATATATTCCTAGATGTCATTTCTTTGTGCGGAAAGTATGTCAAGTGCATCAGTATATAATGTACTACTGCATTCAATGCACGCTGCACATAAACTTATTCATTTATTATCTTTACTAGCATGTCTGCGGGTTGATTGATTTTGAATACAGTATCCCACTGCTGAGTCGGGCTTCTTCCAATTTGGTAGAGGGAAATTACCCTCTGTGTCACGCTGGGTAGACTTTATATCTCTTTAAACTAAAAGCAACTAAACGGCAAAGAAAATAGGACTGAAGAATTTTCTGCATGGACCCCAAACTTGGTAATTCCATTCAGTCAAAATCGATAATCTACATTATATTGATCATCCATTTTGACAGTTTTCGCAACTTATTTTAAAGTTATTTAACTTATATTTGTTATAGTTTTATTATATTTGTTATAGTGTCAGTTCAGGACGTACGCCACAAATTTTAGACACAAGCTATTGGCAAGATTTTTTCAATTTAGCAGAGTAATTCTAGCTATATGTCCGATAGGCACGTCGACAGAACATACAAAGTTTTGGGACCTGATTAGTTCGTATTAGCGAAAGGAAATCTTGGTATGAGACTGGGCCGGAGATGGGTGGTGACAACGGTGGACATTGCAAAGGATGATGATGATGGATTTAGAATACATAGTCCATCCTGAAGGTGCCGTAAGAGCCGACAAAAGGTAAAGGCAAGGCAGAAAACTTAGCCTCAAGAGAAGAAAAACTTGATACGAAACCCTGTGCCAACCCATCTGGCCAGCGTGGAACAGTAGGCTTATGACCCTCCCTGTGATGGGAGGAGGCCCGACTCAGCAGTGGGTCATTTATGGGCTGACTAGTATTGCAATGGATGTGAATGATGACTCCAAGTAGTGCAGCAGAAAGTGAAAAACGTTCGCTAATAACATGATTCTGAGAACAAAAAATGTTATAACTCGTATTGTCAATAAATTCATGGGGATAATCGAACTAGAATTCAATGCACTAGGAAAAAGAGATGGTTTAATAAATGAAAACCGAAATAAAATTGTTTGCTAAGGTATACACATTAGGATTGCTGTTAGGTACAGATAACAATAGACGACAAATTTCACTGAGGTAACCTACTGGCGAGTTCCTAGACTTTCCATCTCCGGGTCAGTGCGTACGGTATACGAATCTAACGGTATCCCGTATGTTAATTGATTGAAATTACCGATTAAGATGCGTGGGAAAGGCGAGGAGAGTACACTAAATAAAGCACGTCGGATGTACGCCAATTCTGCAATAAAATGTAATTAAAAAACCGAAGGATTTTCTTTCGAAGTGATTATCATCATCGTCATCAAAACAAATATCCACTAATGAGTCCGGACTCTTCAAATTATAGAGAGGAAAATAACCCTACTATACGCTACGTTAATCCGGGGGACACGGGTTGGCACAGGGTTTCCTATCAATTTTCCTTCTGTTGCAGCCTTGTTATTGCTTTTACTCTGCTCTTGCCACAAACGCAGGATTAAATGGGGACTAGGCTTTCCTAACGAGATCATAAATGAGAAGCTACGCAGGCAAACCAGAGTTACCGATGTAGCCTACAGGATTTTTAACGACACCAAACCAGGTAACTAAACCACAAAATAAAAATATTTGTATTGACACGTCATATCATAGGGCTACATATAAATTAATAAATACAAAACACAAGATTAGACAGTTGTGTTATAGTTAACTAGCGACCCGGCCCGGCTTCGCACGGGAGCAATTATACATGCACCATCTATTAAAAAAACGCTTCAAAATCCGTTGCGTAGTTTTAAAGATTTAAGCATACATATGGACGGACAGACGACATCGACTTTGTTTTATACTATGTAGTGAAGTGTAAAGTATTTTTCAAATAGTAACATTGAAATCACTTTGATTACACGAGTCACATAGGTCGCAGGTCCTCAGGACTGTCGGGCGATGGCCAGTAAGGTACCCCAGTGGCGACTGAGTACTGGAAATCACAGTAGGCCCTTACACAGCTATCTATCCATGTACAAATATTTGCATAAACAGAGCACATGGCTTGTTCTAGACAAAAATATTCGCCCACACGGTCGTTCCAGACACGGAGTCGCCTACGCCCCGCTTCCGCTGCTACGCAATATAGTACTACAAATTAGTATCTGGTGTTACCATGCCACAAATGAGTACAGTTTCCAGTGATGAATGCAAGCTTATCTTTCATTGATTACATTGTTACGCGTGGGAATGGGTTGTAGAAATAGCAAGCATGGTGGTTGGGAGTTTATCAATCATACAGGTAAGATACAATGCACTCGGGTGGCATATAATGCACTAATATAGATCGTAATACTTAGAATTCATAGCGGCACCACCCCATTTAATCCTGAGGGTGCCATAAGAGCCGACAAATGATAAAGCCGATAATCCTGCCGCAAGAGAAATAAAACTAGATAGGAAAACCCACTAAACATCCCCCATGGTGCACCGTCCCGTGCCCTCCATGTAGTTGGAGGAGGCGCGGCAATGGGTTATTTATGGGCTGCGCAGTAGTAGAAGTAAGATATGATCAGCTTAGATAATTTAAGAATCCTGTGGAATAATGGAAAGGGGTACAATGAATAAATGTCCACGGCACAGTTACTTAATCGATAAAAAATAAATAATAGTTCGTGAGTACATTAATATGCTTATTCAGTTCCAGTCATCCTTTTCCTCGTCAAAGATGGACTCACTCTGCTGTATCCCGTGACATTTGCTTTGTGATTATTCAACTATTTGTTCTTTAATACCTATCATAGAGGCTGCATTCGTGCGAAATTAGAAGCTCGTAGCAGGGGTCAAATTGCATTGGATCGGTACGGTCTAATCACAGTGCAGCAACCTTGCAGCGAACGAGCGGCCTCGCTGTGATCATAGAATAATGCAACAATGCCTATCCTACCTACTAATATTGCACATTCCGTGTCAGGCGTATAATCAGTAAGGTATGTTATAAATATAAGATAAAATACAAGGAAATGCGAGAATTTGTAGCGACCAGCATGGTACATACTTTACACAATCTGAACTATCACCATCAAGAAATATCGCCTACAAATGCGAGCATTACCACAAAGTTCTACACAGCGATTGCGAAGTACGGTTATCGAGGGATAGGTGCGGCCCCCTGCCAGAAATACCACCTAGTCTAGCTGAATGATCAACCCTTTGCGCATAAATAATAAAGAAAACTATTGTATATTCACCTTTAGAGAACAAATATTGTAGGTATGCGAGTAGCGTTGCTAACTCCAACGGCAGAATCTGCTGCAATTTGTTTCCGTTTAGGAGACGTATTACACTTAAAAACTTGATACCTAAGTTTCAGAACTAAACGTAAGAAACTAAATAAATAAATAAAATAATAAATATCCTTGGACATTTCACACAACGCCATCTCGTCCCAAGTTAAGCAACTTAATGCTTGTGTTATGGTAACGAGATGGATGATAAACTACTTATATACATTTTTTTTTTTTGTAAATACATACATATTATAAATAAAAATGACACCCAGACTCCGAGTCAGTGCCTCTGGTTTAGACAAAGACACTGGCCCGACCCCGGAATCGAACCCGGGACCCGTTGATCCAAAGGCGGCACATCTGACCACTAGACCAACGAGGCAGTCAAACTACAAAAGCTATTCTCCTGAAACTGCAAACAGTGGGCAATGGAGACAAAGCTGGTAGCAGTAACACTCGGGAGACAAAAAAACTCATAATATGGGGCCTAGGAAACAATGTAGTCATCAGATGTGGTGAAAAGAGCTCTATAATGCCATGTAGCCATGAACCCTGTATCATAGTGTAGGCATATTTTGGAGTGAAGACCATAGGACCGCAAATGAGACTGAAAGACGACATCGTGAAGATGGCGGGCAACAATTGGCAGAAAACTGCCCGGAATACATCTGAATGGAGATCTCCTACAATTTGAGTGAATCCACCAAACTGAGGTAACTTAAAATATATGGTGCAGTTAAGGTCGAAAATAGCTTAAGTTTATGATCATTGCTAATTATGCCTACAATAAATTCATAGGTTTGATATATCGACTATATAAGTTACCTCATTAAAGCATTTACCGTTGCAAAACCTATTAATTCCAAGCATACGTCTTAGACAAAGGGTCATATGGCAAAAGGCCAATAAGTTAACCGTCAAGGAGTGGGCGCATATGTTCGTTTGCGCAAGGTCGCAGGTTCAAGCCAAGTCGATGGAGAATCTAATCTAGACATTATATTTTAACCGACCGATGCCTGGCTATGCGAAATGTTAAAAATAAAATAATCAGTTTTCATTTGATGCATTACATAAATCGGCCTTGCTGTTTATGCAAGTTATCAGTCTGTATCAGCCAGATGCACGATGGCTATTTTTATCACTTTTGACCATCTTCGTGTTTCAGAGGATATGTAAAGGGGTGGGAGTCAACTGTTATTCCAACAACAATAACGTAAGACCTAAAGGTTGGTCTATCAAACCATCACGGGCAGTTCTGCCACAAAGGAGATAAACGACCAGAGACAAAGATTCAAACAACAGCGCCACGGTAGGTATACCACTACAAGTATGCTGCGCGTGTGTGCGGGAGCACTCGTCACGTACGGAACGAAACTGGTTTATTCTGGTTCGGCCAGTGCTTTAACAAAGGGCTACCTCACCGCTCGCCGAGTGTCGCGTCGTGCGTGTTTCTCTAAATTTGAATAAATTAGAAAGAGTGTAAATATGGTTTATTGTACTGAGTACATGAACATCAATAGAAAAAATAAAAACATATCTTTTTTTTAATTATCCCAAAGATAAAATATATGATAAGTTTATATCGAAAAGTATGTCTCAAGTTTTTAAATGGCAAATAGATGTAAACAAACTTTTCTGTATTTATTTTAATCCTCCTGTGCCAACCCTATCAGAATAGGTAACAATTTTGCTCACTCTTTAGAAGCTTTGTCTCTGGTCGTTTATCTACTCCTGTGGTTCTGGAGTCTGACGGTAATCCATGTACATACTGGTTATTAACTAAATCAGGTTAGACTGTCGAACGAAATTGGGAAACGGATTACGTAGGTATTTAATACCTTATGCAAAAGCAACAGACCAAACTTGGCTTTTTGTGGATTTAATTTCCACAAAACTTTACGCTTAAATAATAACAAAGACTTTCTTCACAGCCAGAAATAAAAGCCCGTTAAACAGTCCCAGTCGTCGACTGAATTCTAAAAGCGCCATTACAAAAGTGACATCGCATACTAATCACAACGTTGCCATAATTAAACGTTTACAACCGTGCTTTGTTCGTCAGAAATGGATTCCCACGAGGTTGCATTTAGTATAGGTTTCACTTATCGTACTTTTAAATGCCCTGTCCTAGTTACAACATGTACATATTATGAAATTTAGTACACATTTATTAGTATTTTATCAAACTTAATTCTAATTCGCCTAATTCTAGTTTGTAAGATGGGGTCGGTTAATATGCGATATTGCGTTTGGACACTGCATACAATTTTGTAGTGTTTTGTTTAAAATACTTTTCAATACATATTCTTTTTAAAATAATAATCGTTTATGCTAATAACAATAGGGCGATACAACACGCATATCAAAATGTGACTACTAATAATATTTAAACATACGTGTAGCGATTAATAAAGAAGACAATGTCACCGATCCACTCCATTCTGAGTGTGTCATTGGGACTACGGAACTACTAAAACAGAATCAGAAAGTATTTAACACGAGTTAAAAGAACCACCTTTCATAGAGAGCTTAAATTCACTTAAAAAGCAACTAAAGCTTACACTAAACTAGCACGAATATTACAATTTGTGCTTTTTCATTATTTTCGTTTAGTTTTGGTTACTTTTTGTATTTTGAAAGCACTGTCTGGAGTCTGGAGGTATCGTGCCACAGACACGTAAATTTAACGTTTTGCAACGACACAACTTAGATTGCTAGGTTCGTAAAGTTCGTTATTTTTTGGTTTGTTTACTTCGTTTATTTTTTTTTTGTGAGTCAGTTGACTTAAAACTTTTACAATTAAAAGAAACTTCACTAATTATTCAATAAAGAAATTCAATTGATAGTTCGTCATTAAGTCAGTGTACACATAGTGAAATATTTTTTTTACACAGGAACGAAACAAAATCTAAACAAACGACTTAGTATGTTTTCATTTGATTAAATTGTTTATATTCATAAAAATGGGATCTTTGCTTATATATATATTATAACTTTATTTTAAGAACTCTATAAAGATTGCATGCGATGGTAAATCACCAGTCTCTTTTTTACTCACTTGGTGGGAAATAACCAATTGTGCCAAACCGTATTTCGGCTGTACATAATCACACCGACACTCTCATAGGAAGTCGAGTTCCGGTGTTTGTTAATTAATGATTTGGGAGCGACGTTAATTGACAACTTGTAACGTTCTGGTGTGGTAAAGGGATTTTTGTGACTAAATGGTATCCATGATTAGCCCTGTTACGTGGGCAGACTTAACCTGGCTTTATAATGGAACTTGTAGGGAACAGTCAATAGTTTAACAGTTTGAACATCCTATCATAATACACAAATCCAAAATTGAGCATTTACCTTATAGTTATCAAAAACCAAAACACACACATACACACACACAAACACACACAGGAACGAGCGCGCGCACGCACACAAACGAGGATTCCTTGTTTTTTGTAGTCCCCTATGTTTATAGAACCAAACCGAACCTTTCTGCTTTGTAAGCAGTTTCGTGACTAAGCTCAAGAATGTTCAGGAACAAAATTGTGTTAAATATTTCCTTTCAAATACTTCCCAGGCGCTTGTTTAGAAATCGAATGGCCATGAGCATTTGACTGCAAGTTAACCCGGGTACAAGTTAAGTTATAAAATAGGGTTGCAAGGACTTGTAACGTACAAAAGAAAGTTAGGTTTTAACTATACAAATAATAAAATATGTAGTAACATTATGTGTTGTAAATGCAACTGTAACAGGATGGTATAAAAACTTAATCCGTATACACCTAAACAATGTAAATCGCTGAAGGAATTAGAGTGCACGAGACCCAAGAATATATTTTATTTCACTGTGTCAATTTGTTTTGTTTTGTAATATTATTAACCTTTTTGTTCGAATAATCTCTATTTTTATTTTATGTAAAAGCAGGCAGATAACTGCATTCCGCCTGATGTTAAGTGGAAATGTAGTCCAGAAGTGGGGATACCTAGTGCTAAACTATACGTTTCATAACCGCTATTATATTTTCTAAAAAAAGTAGTTGTTTAAAAACATGGTTTTATTAATTTACAAGCGACCCGCCCCGGCTTCGCACGGGTGCAATGATGAACATCTAAATTTATCAGTGTTTCTCTACAATATTATGCATGTATTATACATATGAACCTGTCTTTTGAATCACTCTGTCTATTAAAAAACCGCTTCAAAATCCGTTGGGCTCCACCCATTTTAAGGAGGGTAATTAGCCCACAGTGCCACGATGACCAGACGGGTAGGCACAGGGTTATGATTCAAGTTTTCCTTCTCTTGCCGCCTAGCTTTTCGGCCTTGTCTTTTCCTTTTATTGACGACTAGCTTTTGTGCGCGGCTTCGCCCGCGTGGGCTTCGAACAGTGCATATTTTTTATGAAACTAAAATCGGTTATTGTGACTAAACTATGATAGTTAGATATGTGCTCTCGCGGATTTTTTTTATAGATCTTTATAATACCTACAAACCCGCAGTACATCATTTTGTTCTATTGTCAATAGTTTTTGCAGCGCACGCATAAATAGGTTTTCGATTTTACACCTTGGTTTACAAAATCGCAAATTTCATACGGATCCCTAATTCTTTTGAAAATAAAATATAGCCTATAACCTTCCTCGATAAATGGACTATCTAACACTGAAAGATTTTTTGAAATCGGACCAGTAGTTCCCGAGATTAGCGTGTTCAAACAAACAAACAAACAAACAAACACACAAACAAACAAACTCTGCAGCTTTATATATTAGTATAGATAAAAGACTTACGGCATCCTTAAGACGAAATGAGGTGGCGACATTATGTATTCTAAATCCGTCACAACATGGACATATAAACTAGGTATTTTCATCACTTGCAAAGACCCGATTTTTTTATACGTGCTTCTACTCAGAAAGAAACGCACATTGTATTGGCAACATATTTTGAAAGCCGAGCCGAAAGCCAGACTATAGTATGAAAGGGTCACCAACCCCACAAGAAGCACATTGCTTACGACTTGCAGTGGTAACATAAATAGTGGTCGGGTTAGAAAAAATGTTTACGTGTTTCGGCATTAACCCTGAAGGGAGAGCTTGAAATTATACATGAATATCTGAGCATCGTCATTAAGCTTGGCATCGATAATTTTGAAATAGACAAGTCAGGGGCGAAAGTTTACAGTAAAAAGGGCCATCAACCCTACAAGGAGTGCAATGCCTACTGCTTGCAGTGGTAACATAAATAATGGTCGTAGGCGAAAGTGAACGCGGTCGCGCTCGGCGAGCCGATAGGAATGACTTGCGCAACATGATGCGCGTGCGCATTGTTTTGCGTTCACTGCAGACGACTGCACGGATTACTTGGGAATTATACAAATAACTTTTTAAGAGTACATAATGTAACTTACTGTATTCCAAGGGGAGGGGAACAGATATACAGAAAAGGTCGCAAGAGAAGGGTCATTTTTATTGCGACCAGTGCGTATGGTAGTGTAGCTTATAATGATGGTTTTCGGAATTATCACACATTGAAATTAAAAACCACGACTGCTGTAAAGCATTCGAAACGTCGGGAATTAAAAAATGTAATGTACACGCGATAAATCCGTCAAAGAGTGTTTAATTTCGATGTGTAGCGTATGTTCCTGCATCAAACTAGAGGAGGTCCATAACAGCAGTGGGGCCATTTAGGGGTATAATGGCATTATGAATCAACCTCTGTATCTTAGGTTCACTGTGAGTTAATTTACATTAACATTTTGATTACCGGACGATTGAAAGCAACCCGAAAAGAAATCCTTTTCATTTCTAATTCTGTTATTCGTTACTTCTAATGTATATTATCTAATTTAGCTTGATTACATCTATGAAATAGCACCTTGTGTTAGGCTATTACATGAATCATAACAAAACCAGACCAAAGAGTAATTTTAAGTAACACCGGTTCGCAGTAAACGGCTCTAATTTATAGGAACACAATAGGGCGAGCCATTACCACAGAGTTCGATTCCATTATAGGTACTAAAATTATTATGGCTGAATAATACATTTATAAATACATATGTATATGTTTATTACCGTAGAAAACTGTTATTACGTTTAAAAAAAACGATACCACGATGCACTAGGTATAACCTGTATCGCGGGGGCAGTTCACAAACATGTAATTCACGGACACAAATGACACCCAGAATCAGACCAAGTGCCTCTGGTTTAGACAAAGACACTTGCCCGACCCCGGAATCGAACCCGGTACCCGTTGATCCAAAGCCGGCACATCTAATTTTCAATAATATTAATTCCTTAAATCTGTTAAGTGTTAATTTCTATATTTACTGATCGCAAAACATAAGATATCACCAATTTACTGAGTAAATTTATAATAAAAGCACCTGAATAGATTTTATTTGATTATGCCATACTGATTGACTTCCAAAACCCTTTCTCTCAAAAATATTCTGCAAGCGGGCAGTTACAAAATAACACAATGACGTGGCGAGTCTTAATCTCACCACACACAGACATTAGTGTTCATTCAATAGCCAGAAACCATCCAACTGTTATGACCGGCTCAGTGCAGCGATCCGATGTTATCAGTGACATAGGGGTCGTCTGAGGCGGAGCGTCGAACCCGCAGCCTGCCCGCATGCTCATTGTTTATGGAACAATGTCCACTTGCGGCCAGGCTCATGCAATGAGCGCTACTTTGTACACATAGGTTTACCGTGGAGAACCACCGCAATGGACACTACTACTTAGCAGTTACACTATGGTTTCAGTTTATGAAAAATAACACCATGAAGGTTTTCCTGTGGTGACGGATTTAGATTACATATCGTCACCACCCATTCCAGCCTGAGGGCGTCGTAAGAGCCGACAAGAGGAAATGACAAGGCCGAAGTGGACTAGGTTTTCAGCCTTGTCATTTCCTTTTCTGAAAGTGAGAGAAGGAAAACTTGAACCCGTCTTGGCCAGCGTGGCACAGCAGGCTTATTACCCACCGTGTAATTGGAGGAGGCTCGACTCAGTAGTGGGTAATGTATGTGCTGAGTAGTATGTAGTAGGTTTTCCTGCGACGGCGGACAGTGCAGTGTCTGGATGTCAAGTTTCAATTTGCCTGCGGTTACTAGAAGTTTGTACCCATTTTCAGCTTTCTTTTCTTTTATTTTAAAGAGAAACATATCCTGCACTAGTTATAACCTGTATCGCTGGCGCAGTTTGCAAACATGAAATTCACGAATGGCACCTAATACAGAGCAAGTGCCTCTCATTTACACAAAGACACTTGCCCGGCCCCGGAACCGAACCCAGGACCCCGTGATCCAACCCCTAGACCAACAAGAAAGTGCCATACTTACGTACCTATATGAAAAATACTTGCATAAAACCCATAATATTTTCGACCGATTCGACCCTGGTAATGTCTCGGCTGGCCATTAAACCAAGTAAATACTGGTATATTGGCCAAATAAGGTTACGATGTAGGCTCCAATGAATTTCAGATAAATGTTTTCTAGTAAGATGTTCTGGTTACAGCAGAAGTATTAAAAAGTCGTTCAACTTTTATGAGAACAATTCGAATAACATGTCATCACGATAAAATAGCCCACAATTGATCGCTGCTTTAAATACAATATCGTTCATAAAATCTTGCGCACACTGATATTTGTTTGTTCAGTGGCTTACCACACACTAAAAACACTACATGTTGCAATAAAATAACGATAAAATATTAGATAAATTAAGTGGTTTTTTATATAAACGTGACCCCTGCACTAGGTAAACCTTTGTCGCGGGGGCAGTTTCCAACATGAAATTCACGAACATAAATGACACCCAAACTCAGAGCAAGTGCCTCTGGTCTACACAAAGACACTTGCCCGGCCCCGGAATCGAACCCGGGACCCCGTGATCCAAAGGCGG
The DNA here is from genome assembly GCA_905475355.2 of Clostera curtula. Lineage (NCBI taxonomy): Eukaryota > Metazoa > Arthropoda > Insecta > Lepidoptera > Notodontidae > Clostera > Clostera curtula. Next base: position 16,653,747 of record FR997802.1, read on the forward strand.
CACATCCAACCCCTATTTCGGCAATTTCGTCAATGACAATAAACTTAGGTTGCCTCCCATCAAGAAACGTAATGACGAAAGTTTATACCTGGAATATAGTTCACTGCCCGTGTAAAAACTCAATAAACATTATATGTATATCATATTTAAGTAAAAATCTAATCAAATCTATTATACATTATATACTTGGTATTATTTTGATTACATCAAGTCCACAAAGATGTCCGAGTAAAATCATTACCAATACAAAATATAAATTATTCAATCGTTATCCGAGTGATTGATAATATAAACAAAAAAAAAACAATTGTGATCGTCTTATACGCGATAATGCTATCATTTGGAAACAATTAATATAAATATAAATGTAACAGCACTTATGCAAGCCATTCTTCCATCGTCGCGCGTCGTTCGGATATAATTATCATCCAAAAGATAAAAAAGAGCTAAACAGATAATTTACATGTAGTACGTTTTAGTTTTGTCAAAATATTAAGTAACTAAGTACATATAATATCCTTGGACATTTCACACAACGCCATCTCGTCTCAAGCTAAGCAACTTAATGCTTGTGTTATGGAGATGGATGATAAACTACTTATATACATTTTTTTTTTCTAAATACATACATAATATAGGTAGAAATGACACCCAGACTCCGAGCCAGTGCCTCTGGTTTAGACAAAGACACTTGCCCGACCCCGGAATCGAACCCGGGACCCGTTGATCCAAAGGCAGCACATCTAACCACTAGACCAACGAGGCAGTCAAAAAGTTGTAAATATGGATTCAATAATCACACTGGCTACCCCCGGAGGCTTCTGTCGCGTGGAAGTCGATCATAATTAATTTAATTTTATAACATAAAACGAATGTACGTTTTATTAATACATACATACTAAAATATATCTCTAAACCTGTAGACGTATACAAAAGGTACGGTATTTATTTTTTAATATATCTAAATTAAGTTCACATGGCTTAGTGCTTTAGGCGTGAAACCGTAACAAACAACAATCGGACAGAGTTCGTTACACATATATAACAAAAATAACACAACATGAGCGGTGTTCGAACAAACAAGTTTACACCAACTTTAAATCATTCATATTAAGTTTTTGCAACTTGAAAGAGAAAATGTTATTACGACTGTACTACAGAACAGCGGGTTGCTTTTATTAAAGATTATTATCGCGAAGCGTAAAAGTTAATTTACATTTCCGTCGGTGGTACTAAACTATAAACACTGGCATGTACATTAACATTAATAGGGCTTAACTTGACTGTTCCGGGTTTACTGCAGTAATTGATATTTTTTTAAGTTTGCAATTGTTCTTTGGTCACAATCTTCAACAACAAGTAGGTTCAAAGCTATCAATCCGGATATAGATACTATCAACAAACTCTTTATAATGGTGAAGTATTAACCTACCACCGGGTTGGAATGCTGCTCCACAGAGAAGTCAGTAGATTCGATAAAGAAAACACAGAACATCTGAGAACTTTGTACCATCCGATAGATAAAAGTTAATCTTCCTTCTATTAAATTGTTAATTTTGTTTTTTTAAACTGAACCATAATCCTGTACCTATAGTTTTTGTCATATAAAATTATTTCGGAAGGGGAAAGCACTGACCATAAACTACAGATGAGAGTAACGCTTGCGGGACGGGTCACACAGGACGGGCGACAAATAATAACAATAATAAAATCAATACGTGCGAGGGTCCTTTTCGAAGGGTCCTTGGTTCAAAGCTATCAATCCGGATTTCGTTTGGTTATAGTTTTAAACGCTAGGGGACTGCAATTATACTGCACCGCATTTGTGTGATCGACGGATACACGTATTTTTGATACACGATTCGAAACCATTCTGTGCTAAATAATAGTGACAAGATCGATCTGGTCTGTAAACAGTGTTGGTTTGAGTATCCTCAAATTTATAGGGATTTGAGCCACACTGGCTAGACAAGTATACTCAGCCCATAAATGACCCACTACTGAGACGGGCCTACTCACATTACAGGGAAAGGGCCTACTCACATTACAGGGAAAGAGCCTACTGTTCCACGCTGGGCAGTGGGGTTGGCAAGGTTTCCTTCTCTTGCGGCTAGTTTTTCGGCCTAGTTTTCCTATTGTCGGCTCTTATGACACCCCCAGAATAAAATGGGGTGGTGAGACTATTTATTCTGAAGGCGTCACCCCACGGAATTACTCCACTCTGCAAAATAAAGTACTTTCTTGTCGGCTATTCTCTGTGGAGCACAATTCCAAGCCGGTAACGGACACATCGAAGAGTACGTTTTATTCAAATAAGTGTTATAATAAACTTTTTTTAGAATGGGATAACACCATCATTAGGGTATACGCATTTGAAAGTTCTGACAAATAAATTGGCTTGTACTTATAACCCATCTTAATTGACGAAAGAACCGCAATAATCTCATCACTGAGATATAACCGACTAATGCGTAAAGCCCTAAGCCGCGGTCATTGACACTGCGTGGGCAGGAACCACGCCGGGATTTTATTTTTATTACGAAACTCTTTATAAAATGTATTTCTCGTATTAACATACAAATTTAATGCATCGTCTGCGACTGTTCTTGAATTTGCATTGCATCAAACGCGCTGATCAATTCAGCAACCTGGTTTAAACAGTTTGCGGTAGAGACTATATATTAGGTCCGGATATTCCAGGTAATAACTGGAAGGCTGGTCGACTCGAATTGTGGCCGCCATATCACGCAAAAAAAGCATAGATATTAGAAGGGGATGCTGCCAACCTTCTCAGCCCAGTAACATTTTTTGTAATATTTACTTTTTCTGTTAAATAAGTTTGTTCTTTTTTATTTGTTAGTATCGTTATATTTAGTGTAGTATTTCAAGTATTGTGTACCACCCACAATTATACATATGTTCGTTTTGTTACAGGTTGTATATACAATCCGCTGATGACAAGTATTCAATATCCATTATCGCGGACCTCGCTAGACATCGCGGACGATGCATTGCTACTAATTAAATGAAGGGAAATTAGCCTCCAGTGTTCTAATAAGGCAGCAGTTAGATGCATTAAGCTGAATATATGCCGACTAAGCCGTATAGCACTCGTTAGGGAGAGTCTTTACACAGCAGTGTACAAGTGGACTGATTGTGACGATGATGTTATAATAAGGCTTTTACAGCAAGATTTAAATTATAATAGTAAAAATAATATAAAAGATGTAAGGGAAGGAGATTGTTTTCTTAAAATATTAAGTAACTCATTTGCCTAATTTATGTCGCATTAAGATCTCTGTAATGGTAATCATCTTCGGAACACATCGATTTTAATTTTAATTGTCTCCTAACCTTGAACGAATAATATATGTTATTCAAAACCGTCAGTGGTTTTCCAAGATTAAAATTACCATCAACAATTTTTGTTCTCACGGTGTATACTTGGTTGTGATAATTTAAATTACTATAGTCCGCACAACTAAAGCAGGGTTTACTTGCGAACCATTTTAAACAAGAATTATTGTTTATTAGCCTCTGTGCCGCACGCGCCACTAAATGCGCGGAAGATTATCATGTTGCCAAAATAAAAGAACCCTAATTTATTCCTACTATCTGTCAGTGAGAGCCTCGTTGAAATTGGTTTCCGACATTAGTACTTTCATGAAGCTGGTATGTTGACAACCGCTCGGACCGGCATGGGGAAGTAACTCCACCTTACAGAAAAGCACAGCCACATAACATCTAGCTTCATTTTATCTTTTCGAGACCGGCAACGCACCGGCCGCTTACTATCTAGGTAGCCCAATTGTACGTTTGCCTCCCTCTTTTATAAAAAGCAAAACTAGAGTACATGGATATCGTTTTGTGTGCCAAATATTGCACACTTTGTAATAGTCGGTCACCTACGCAAAAAATGCTATTCAAATTCAAATTCAAATTCAAATCATTTATTTTGTGTGGGTCACGATGGACACTTACAAATAGTCAACACATTGTCATATTATACAATAAAAAATCGACCGTCTACCACCAGTTCGGAACGCGACCACTGCTGAGAAGAACTGGCAAGAAACTCAGAGGGCTTGTCATTTTTTTTTATCATTGCGGTCCTATTTGACTAGTAACATAAATAAAGAACATAAAAAATACACTGACACTGAACAGCCTAGTCCCAAGCAGCTGGGTCGTTTAAATAATCAGCAATGCGGTAATATGCTTTTTTGAAAAGTTTTGTCTTAACAGTCTTTTTAAAGGCATTGCGAGGCAATTCTCTAAGTTGCATGGGCAATTTGTTATAAAAGTGTATACATTGACCCATGAATGAGTTACTTATTCTGCGGAGACGAGTACAATGGATAGCAAGATTATTCTTGTTTCGTGTATTAATATTATGTATATCACAGTTTTTTCCAAAGTTATTAATATTTTTATGTACATACATCAAATTTTCAAATATATATTGAGATGGCACAGTTAGAATATTTATTTCCTTGAATGTATCTCTGAGAGAAGTTCTAGGAGCAAGGTTGTATATAGCCCTTACAGCCCTTTTCTGTAATATAAATATGCTATTAAGGTCTGCACCGCATCCCCAGAGAAGTATCCCGTAAGTCATGATACTATGGAAGTAACTGAAATAAACTATTCTAGCCGTATCAACATCTGTCAAAAGTCTAATTTTTTTAACAGCAAAAGCCGCCGAGCTAAGTCTATTACATAGCTTTTCTATATGTGAGCCCCATTGTAGTTTATTATCAATGGTTATACCTAAAAATACGGTTGACTCAATCGGTTCCAAAATTGTTCCATTCAGTTGTACATTGGTCGGATTCTGAACAACATTGGGCAGTGAAAATTTGATGCATTTAGTTTTCTTTTCATTTAAAAGCAAGTTATTCATACTAAACCAATGGACAACCGAAGAAAGTGCATTGTTCACTTCGTCAAAATTTTGTAGCTGTCGTTTAATTTTAAATAACAAAGAAGTATCATCCGCGAACAGTACAATACCGTGGTTATTTCTCACATAATAAGGTAGGTCATTAATGTAAACGAGGAACAAAAAAGGACCAAGAATCGAACCTTGGGGCACACCAATAGTGACCATGGATCCTTGTGATTGTATGCCATTGACATCGACCCTCTGAATTCTATTACTAAGGTATGATTTCAGTAGGCTGAGGGCTTGTTTGCGGATACCGTAATGGTGTAACTTCCTGATGAGGATTTCATGATGAACACAATCGAAAGCTTTAGACAAATCACAAAATACGCCGAGTGCATCATGTGAATCCTCCCAAGCCTCAAATACGTACTTCAATAGTTGAATTCCAGCGTCAGTAGTAGAACAATTTCTCGTAAAACCGAACTGGTTGGGATGTAACAAATTGCAACTATTGAAGTGCGTTAGTAGTTGTAATAAAACAATTTTTTCAAAAATTTTGCTAAGCGATGGTAGTACTGAGATAGGTCGAAAATTAGCGGGATCTGAAGTACTACCTGATTTAAATAAGGCTACTATTTTACTGTGCTTCATGAGATCAGGAAATTTACCATGTGCGACACAATCATTGAAAATACCTGCTAAGGCCGGTGCGATTACCTTAATTACAGGTGAAATGGTTTTAACGGACATTCCCCACAGGTCTGCAGTACTTTTCATGTTAAGAGTATTAAAAGCGCTAATAATATCTTTGTTGTTGATCCGAGTAAATTCAAAGATTGTGTTACACTTATTGAGACTGTTTTTCAATAGTAACTCAGCGGATGAAGGAGAGGACTGTAGCGATTCTGTAGTTTTAATGGGAATGTTTGTGAAGAACTGTTCAAATTCAGTCGCAACTTCTAAATCCGCTTTAATGTCCCGATTATCAACCTTTAGGTGATAATCAATATGATGATTCGTATTTTTACCGCTTTCACTATTTATAATATGCCACGTTGTTTTAATTTTGTTCTCTGCATGAATTATCTTATTTTTCAAGTACAATGCTTTTGCAGTGGAACAAGTTCTCTTAAATACTTTGGAATAATTTTTCACATATTCGTGAAATGATGGATCACAATTATACAACTTTTCACCATATAAGTCAAACAGCTTATTTCTACTTATAAAGATACCAGCAGTTGCCCATTCACAAAATGTTGCCCTGTTATTTATTGATAGTAGTTTTGGTTTGAAGATCTTGTTAAACTCCCTACTGATCAGATGGAATGGAATGGATGGAATATTATGGAATACTATAAACTATTACGTAGGCACGAGTTTAGTGTGCGTCACGTGTAATCTTATCGCACACTACTCGAGGACACCGTCTAGTAATACCGCAGGATCTAAAGCGCCATTAACGTGCCAGTCGCGACGATGAATGCACGTATTTTTAGCGAATGTGTTTTAAGCGTTAGGCCTGTGCCAGAGGGAACGCTTCGGATAAATATATTCTCTCTCAATCTATGTTCAATAAAATGTTTATGGGGGAATATGTTTGTATCGTGTCTATGCTCGCATTAACCTTTTTAAATATCTTGAACTAAAAGCACCGTGGTGGAGGAAAGTACGAAGTGACTAAAGGAACGAGCAAGGAAATCGTGGCAAAAGAAAAACTATACTATGAAATTATGCGCCAAACCTTAAGTGCCATCGCCAAAAGGTTTGGCACATAACCACAACTACCCATGAAAATGGAAGAAACCTAAATAAACAGTGGATCTTTGCTGGGTTAAAATGATGATGAAAAGTAGAAGCATGTTGTGAAAATATTGCTCTACCTATATGTTTTTGGAATAAATACTAATAAACTAATACTAATAAGGAAGGCCGGTCCTCAGCCGCCCGCATCCATCGCTTTTCAACGACCTTAACCAGGTCGTCGGTCCACGGTGTGGGAGGCCTATGTCCAGCAGTGGACGTCTTTTGGCTGAAATTATGATGATGGATAGTAATAACGTAAACTGGAGTGAGGACTACATGAGAATTTGTCAATTTTGAGACACACAGTACCTATGAATGCGTTAAATAAATCAAAATATATTGTAGAAATAATAATACGCTAAACATAATAGAACAATGACACTAAAATTTTGACCTAAGTGACGTATAATTTCGAAACAGCTTGCCAGTAGCCAACCAGTAATATACATTTTGTTCGTCTACCAATTAGGCATTCTTCGATATATGCCTTGTTTTACAACGTTGCACGCAGCAACATAATAAATGACTCCGAAATGAGAGTAATTTTTCATCGATTAAAGTCGATCCATCTGACAAAGCCCTAACGTGAGACGGGGTGAACGTACCGTGTGTATTTCGTTGCGCTTATATTACGCGTCTGAAACACATGTAGGAAAAGGTAGGATTGAACTAAATAATACAATTTTTAATTAAGTATCTGCACTTTACTTACATTCCGTGTGATGACGGATTTGGAGTACATAGTATGACCACCCCATTTTATCTTGACAGTGTCGTTATGGACGGCTGGAGTTTATAGCAAAACACCTAGCCGTAAGAGAAGGTGAGTTGATCAGTGCTAACCGTACGTCGTGTGTCCAGCGTAATATAGTAGACTAGTTTCCTTCTACATCGTTGTAGGAGATTGGATGGACAGCAGTAGGTATTTTATGGTCCGTTAAGATGATGGGTGAATTAAATACGAAGTAGGTTTTAACTACTAATTACCCTCCATTTAGCCAGGTAGCTCTACTACTACTAGTAAGTACGTTTTATCGTACTTAGTCATTCACTGCATATTTCATAATCTTTTCAATATTAATTCCGCTGGAAAAAGTTACCACCACAAATAACATTGGCAGACGAATATTATTAAACATTTCATAAACATATTAAATATTAATATATATTTCTTAGACATATTAAATGTTTAATAAGATGTTTCAGATAACTGTAGATTGGGAACATAAATTTCCAAATACGGTACTTCCAATCAACATTATGATTAAACTGCAGATTCTTTTTGTAAACCCAAGTAGGTATACATATACAACAGTATCTAGTACATTTATTATAGTGGTCTAAATCTAAAGCAGACATTTATCCATATAATACATAGCTCGTTAATACGCACATTAACGAGCTATGTATAATTTTAACAATAATAAATACAATATAAATAATAATACATAGTTCGTTATTAAGCATATTAACAAACTATGTATTTTCTAATAGCTATTAGAAACAAATACATATATAGATATTATATGATATGCTATAAACGGGATTGGATTCAATAAAATCAAATTGTGTATGCTACATTATCTGATTGTACACACCTTAGTGTTTTTATTACTCTAAAACCTAATGAGAAACCTGCCCAAATGATTCGGCAAAATTAAAAATTGCGCGTTTAATTGGCCGCGAAGACGTTGCGAATTGGACTAGTTTAATCTATAACAGCTATCTGGTGTTTAAGCCTAGCCAGTCATCGGACGGACGTTAAAAACTTTACTTCACGGTTCAAACAATTTCACTTCATATTTAATTTTCAGATAGATATATATTGCTTTTAAAATCCTACTTCGTAATTTTATGTGCTTTTTCAGTCTCATGACGGATTTACTAAAAGTACCAATAAAGAAATTAGGTAAGATTCAAGAGACGGAAAGATATATGTATTCGTGCCAACCCCTCTCGCTAGCGTGTCGTAGTACCTCATTTTCTTTGAAGCAGTGGGTCATCAATTGGCTGAGATGTATGCGATTCGTTATTTGAAACTTGTAGTGTAGCTTTTTGTTTATTTGACAACGAATGCGCTAACTACAAGATAAATTATCTGACAAGAACTTGATTACCCGTTCTTCATGTCAGCAATGAATATCAAAACAACTTCGTAAGGTATAGAATAAATTGCTAAAGTATCGTACACAATCCTAAAAGCAATCAATGTTTATCGAACCCGATATTTTATGGTCGGCACAAATAATGAAATAATTTTATTAGTTTACAGCTCACAGCTAACCAGGGAGTGTGTTTATGTTGTAAACATTGAGCGTAATGCGGGGAATATTGCATTATGCCTTGTTACCTACCTATAAAACTTATTTGAAATGCTGTGTAAATGTGCGTAAAAGTGAGGTTACACGGAATCGGCCGTAACAGTCCTATGCCATTATTTAGCTTTACAATGTAAATTATTATTCGAATAAATTTACTTGCAATTCTAGCAAAGCCATAGCCATACTGAGCTTAAGTCAAAGCTATGTAGTTGAAAAAATCTGACATTCATATGTCAGATTTAGCGATCTAGCACCGTTGTAAATCGTCGGAACATTCGACATTTGGTACGGAAATTGAGCGTACGAGACGACGAGATTGCTTTTAAATCGCATTATGCGCTCGATGCACCGGGGCGGTGCAGCGAGGCGTCTATCAAGCGCAGGCCACAGTTAACGGATCGCTAGATGATTATGAACCTCGTTTTTCTTAGCCGAGTGGACGTCTGGCAGGTTACGTTAATTGAAGATTGTTGAGTCGGTGTCCACTTTTAAGCTAAATAACAGAGCCTTTCCGAGCGGTGATGTCACAATCCCATACTATCCTGAGGGTGTCATCAGAGGCGACTGAAGGAACACAAGCCGCAAGAGAAGGAATACTTGACGCAAACCGAATCAGCAGATCTTATATGGGCTAAGATGAACAGAGCCTATATTTGTAACGATGCCATTAAAGTTTTCGAAGTCTTTAATCACAATAATCGTATAGAGAAGGCAAAACCAATAATGTGTAATCCTTTGCACAAGATTAAATTTTAATTGTAATTTAAATATAACAGTTATTTACCTAATACAAATAAATGTGTACGAATGTAAACATATTGGGGTCAACTTGTAGCCGGCGATCTTGATATGGGGTGAAAGTAATTTTTATTAGTACTAAACCGCTAATGTCATATAATTAAACCTACATTTTATTTAGGTAGTAGTAAGGGGCAAATCACCGAGTTTATCACGGGTTCGAAACCCAATCGGCGACATCCACGGGCGAAAGCCAGTTGATAACAAAATAGTTTTAACAATTCAAGAATACAACAATGTTAAAATTCAAGTTGCAAATGGAACTCGTAAAGTTTCGGTAAATAATTGTAAAAAGTCGAAGGGACGACGAGCTATAAAAAAGGCCACAAAAACTTCCCTCGGCTTATTCATTGTAGACAAAAAGTTCATTTAGAAAAAAAATACGACCCTACAGTTATGTGAACGTTAGAAACTCGTCAGTGCCATCAAGTAAGTTATAGCAGCTATGTTAAGTTGCTCTAAAAACAAATGATTATAAGTTTTAAATTTGGTGTTATATTACCAAAACTGAAGAACACACTTATGAATAATATAAAGAGCATGACCGATTAAAACTCATAAACTTTTTTATACTATTAAGCCTAAATCTAAATTATATTCTTCCATTCTAAAGCTGTGCCAAAGTTTGTTGTATGTCACCCGTATTTTCGTCAGTGTTTCTTTATACTCGTATGTTGCTGATATAAGAGTAGTTAGTTCTTTGTAATTAAAATCACAGTATAGTCTACGCCAAATAAATATAAAAAAATATCAAAATCGGTTCAGTAGTTTGGTGTAAGTTGAAATAAGTGAACAATGTCAAATATAATGTTGTGTATTATGTAGGTAGGGTACAAACATAAAATGTATAATGGGTAAATTTGTATTTTCATTAATTATTTGCAATTCGACCCCTTTACAAAGCGTAAATTTTCTGTTTATTTTTATTAACGTCGGCGTCGAGTTAAGTTTGCACCAACTTCAAATTATGTATTTTGGCGGGTTTCTTTCACTCTTTAATGCCGGTTTTTATTATGGTGAAGTTGTTACTGAATTTAGAAACAAAAAGAAATAGGATAAAGGAACGCATTATCCTATTTCTTTTTGCGAACATACGAGGGTGAATCAAAAAGTTCTTAGAAGTGCATATATATGAAACCTTTTTGGATCAAGTTCGATATTCAAATTAAAGAGTGTCTATCACACTATATTTATGCAGACTGTCACTTGTTTTTGTCAGTTCGTTCGCATGTAATAAATTTTTTTGTGCAACGAGTTGCTAAAAAGTCAAAATTATGGATAAAAGTGAGTTACGTGCGGTGATAAAATATCTCAGTTTGAAAAAAATGTCTACGAAGGAAATTTTTTTGGACATTCAGCAGACATTAGGGGGTGATGCTGTACCCTATTCTACGGTTGCGTACTGGGTGGCTGAATTTAAAAGAGGTAGATCAAGCTGTAAAGATGACCCGCGTTCTGGGCGGCCTTCAACCTCCGTTACAGAAGAAAATGTCAAAAAGGTTGAGAATCTGGTTTTGGAAGACAGAAGAATGACTATAAAACATATAGCTGAGATCCTAAAGATATCTTTTGGTAGCGTTCAATCCATTTTAATTGATTCACTGGGGTTCAAAAAAGTGTCTGCAAGATGGGTGCCACGAATGTTAACCGACGAAAACAAAAAGCGACGTTTGGAAATTTCCAAGCGTAATCTCGAAATGTTCCAGCGTGATTCGGATAATTTTTGCCGTCGTCTTGTCACCATGGATGAAACGTGGGTCCACCATTTTGATCCTGAAACTAAAAGACAAAGCATGTCTTGGAAACGACCATCCTCTCCATCCATTAAGAAATTTCGAGTTGCTCCTTCCGCTGGCAAAGTTATGGCCTCTGTGTTCTGGGATAGTGAAGGAATCCTTTTTATTGATTACATGCCAAAAGGCCAGACGATAACTGGACCCTATTATGCAAATTTAATCCCGAAAGTGCGTGAAGCGATTAAAGAAAAACGTCGTGGAAAACTGTCGTTGGGCGTGTTGTTCCTTCAAGATAACGCTCCTGCCCATCGATCGGAAGTTGCGCTCAACGCAATCCGCTGTGCTGGCTTCAATCTCCTTGACCACCCACCATATTCTCCGGACTTAGCCCCAAGTGATTTTCACTTATTTCCAAAATTAAAAGAGGAAATTCGTGGAACAAAATTTCACGATAATGACGCGGTTATAGCTGCCGTAGAGGACTTTTTCGAGAGTCAAGAAAATAATTTTTTTTCACAAGGAATAAGGAAGTTAGAAACGCGTTATTCTAAATGCATTGCATTGGAGGGAGATTATGTAGAAAAATAAAATATTATTATTTAAATCTTTGCATTTTTTAATATTGATTCCAAGAATTTTTTGATTCACCCTCGTATAAGGAAATAGCCTTATCATCCATGACAAACACCACGTTTGACTCGAGAGTGGAGCGTTGAAAAAGTAGTATGTATTTATATTTTATAGCGGTACAACTCAAGTTCGAATTTATTTGGTCGATGATTGATCGATGCGTTTGGTTGTTGATTTACACATGTGTAATTTGATTCGCCATTAATCAAACGTAGCAATGACGGTCCAGTGTCGGCGGGGTCACCTTCGCTCGAAACATCTGCTTTGGCGCATTTTGTTAAATTTACAACACGTCACGTAGTCGTTATGTTAATCACACTTAAATGTTTAAAGGAATATATTTTCGAACACATTAGTGTTTTTGTTTATGTTGTATGTTAAATGATGGGGATGAATATGGAGATCAAAGTTAAGGACTTTATACATATAGACGAAGAGCAAGAAAAAACTTTTGTTCGGAGTTAGTGACACATTATAATAAGATAACGAAAGAAATAAGCCAGGTGCAATATCGTTATTCTGAACAAGCCCCTTAAAATGTATATATTCATAAAATAATTTGAATTAGTAATGAAAAACTGAATAAAAAAGAAACCATTTTGATTATATGCTTATAGAAAGATGGCTAATGTTAAGAAAAAAGAAATGTTCCGCGTTAACGAAGGCGGATTTTACTTAATTTAATCATTAGTTACCAATAGCTTTAACATGACTTCGTAACATTTTGTATGTGTTTAAAATCCATATAACAAAGTAAAGTTAAAGCTTTTCAGAATATGTTTAACTAAGGTCCTTTTTATTATATTTTATCTTAATTTAGTATCATTTTATTTTAATAACAATTAATAAACAATAATAATAAATATTTGCAAGTTTTATAAAAAAATATTATATTAATGAAAGAGTATTGTGAGGAATCATTATAAGCTTATTTATAATTATATTAAGCTTTTTATAATAAAATTATAAGGTGAATGACTTAAACACAATAACACCGTATTAAACTCTAGGCCTGGCTTTATCGGAATGACGAACCATACACATACAAATACTAAAATAACAAAAACAAGTTGTTAATAATTAAAAACGTAGCTAACTCCGTTGAAGGTGATGATCGAGCAGAAAGTAATGAATAATTTGTGGCATATCAATGAAACTTGGTTATTGAACTCACCGATATCAGGTTTGCAGAAAAGTCAAAGTCAAGGAGAAATATATTCGGGCCAAAGATATTGGATGTAGAATAATATAATACAGCAGATAGCAATTGGAGTAACAGATACTGATATGAAGACTACGTAGATATTGATACAAATAATTATTAGTCACTTTCTGTTTAGATATAGATGATTAATCATTTCGTTGCCACACCACCTTGATATAACATGAATCACGTATTTTATGAAAGTGTAGTTAAGAATTTCAAAGACTTCCTTACTGTATATTCTGCCTGTTAACTGAAGTTAATCCGTCTTAGCGTGGTATTATTCGTAATCTTTCTTAGAATATGTCAGCACGCCCCTTTCATTTATAATTCCATATTGTCACAGCTATATTATGTAAAATTGCTAACCTCGCCTACTAAGGTATCTAGGCATACATGAAAAACGTCTGTAGAAAATAACACACTTGGGAAAAATTAAACAACACACTGTATAGACAGGTAGTTAATTCTTTAACTACCTGTGTATAGAGGTAATTTTTCTAAATAATTTTCTAATTAATGTAGGAAAATAAAGTATAGAATTTTAATGTATACCATTACATATACATATTATTTATTAAAAGGTACTAATAACAGAGCTAATGGTTATTGCTAAAACAAAGACTAGAAAATTTATTCAATAGATAAAACCGGAAGGCCTAGCACAAGGTGTCAACTAGCAGCACCTGCATTACCTTTTATGTTTAATTTTATTCTTCTGTCTATTAAGAGTGGCGTATGTTTCTTTCTCGACGTTAAAGTTTCAGTGTGTTGTCGTTTTACAATTTGTTGTCAACATAACAATTACAACTAATTGTTAACTATTATGTGTTTATGTCGATCCTTAAACTCCATTTGGTATTCCAATCTTTGTGCCGATGCGATCTTATAGTTTAGGAATTCACTGCTACGGTTTAAGGCATTAGATACCAAATTTTATAAATTAATTAAAGCTGGTTTTATATAAGTCTATAAATGCAAACAAAGAAATTTTGTATACCGTATAAATTCTTGCCCTAACCCATTAGTTTTCCGAAGGTTACTCAACGATTTATTTACTGCATTACGAAAGCAGATTTTCTCGTTTATGCTCTTTGTTTCCTTCAGTTATTACTCATAACGTGAGTAATAATTTGTATTATTCAGTGTAAATTATGCGAATTATTAATATCACGTGAGCCGCTCATAAATATTTTATTTCTTAGTTTATTTTATCTGCAATAAGTATTTAAATACATAAATGTATATTATAAAGCTACAACAACCGAAGTATGTTGGAAAGTTTTTTTAAAACCATAATAATAATATTTGAAAAACGATGGTGAACTACGAACGCTATGCCGTGGCAGGGGTTACGAAGCTCCGAATGATTATATAAAAAAAACTGGCGGTAGATTCACAAAAACTAGAACCGCACCTTCCCGTGCAGACCCCTCGGGCGAAAGGGCGACATTCTATTGTTAAGTTTCGACAAAAAGCTGCAACTTTTCCATGGTATTTTTTTCGTGGGACTAAAAAGCGGCCAGATATCGTCGCTGCTTACCGATGGCGAAAAAGAAGCAAGAAATCGGTATAGCGGAGACGAGGCTCCCCGGAGCCGATCCCATGGCGAGGCGCGCATGCATGGTGTTTTAGTGCCGAGGTCGGGAATAATCACCTCGGTCGGTGGCGCAACATAACTTCTCATATCCCGGCGCGGTCAGCTCGTCCTCGCACTGCACATCCTGGGCATGTTCACACATCACACATGATCACTGGGGCACAAGTCACACGGCACTACACTGACACTACCTCGGAGCATTCGCGGGACGAGCGGCGTGCGGCGTGCGCTATCAACGCCGATGCATTGGCGGTGCGGTGTGCGCGCTCCCGGTCGCGCAACAGCTGACGGGAGGCGCAGCCCCGCGTCCCCCGCGCCCCTCCCCTCGGCCCCCTCCCCCTCCCCCTCCCGGAGCCCGCTGCGCAGCCGGTGCGTGCGCGGCACCCCGTCACCCCGTCCCCTGCACCTCTAATCCATTATTTACGGACGGCCGACCGGTTTCAGGCGCGTCGGCTCTGCCCGCCCGTTTCACGACGATCGTTCAAATTTAATGCCCTTCCTATGTCCGGCCTCTAATGCGATAAGATTACCGACGGCTCTGCACGCTGCGCGGTCCAGTGGCGGTTGTGATAGCTGGCACCGCCTAGAACATGGTAATTAGCACAAAAGTTCAGCACTTCCTTAGTACATTCAGCACCTCGCCAAAGAAAAGGGCGCCATAAACATAGCTAGAACCGAAAATATCTTCAACGCTCTGTGTACATGGCACAAACCACTGTAGGTATACTTTATTAATATATCGCAATCCTTATTTATTAGGCATTATTTTTATCAACAATATTAAAAAAACATCGGTGCTTTGGTTGTATATTATCCAGATGCATATAATAAAATAAGGACGGATTGGAAAAATGTTATTTTATTAAGCAAATTTTAAAGTTGTAATTTTATTTAATAACGTGGAGTACAAAAATCACAATATTGAAGTGGTTTTAAGTTTAATTTACTTGAAAAAGTTTGAGCAAGGAGATATCATTCTTGGTTGACCTGCGATCGTGGGCTACGTTTATCTTAGCAGTTATCTTATTTCCGTGAATGAAGAAAAAAGCGTTAAAAAGTTATTCCTTATCTTCCAATTCTAAGAATACTCTCGTCTTTACTGCAAGTTTAAAGTAACCAAATATTGTTAAAAGCGTTAATAGTGACAGGACAATACATTTTATGATAATTTATTATTCATTTTTAAGTACAATATTATAACGGCTACAAATGCAATACCCAATCGGCTTTCGGTAACATATTATAAAGTAAATTTTGTTAAAAAAACCTCCACCACTATGTTCACACATGATGTATTGATTGCATAAATAAATGAGATGTTGCATTTATATAAGTGAAGTTTATTGCCGTGCTCCAGATAGAAGACGTTAATAAAATCAACGTGGGAGAAACCATACTTAAAATAGACGAATTGGACTACTGCTAGGGACCACCACGTAGTCCTTGTCAATCATTTCTAGTAGGTACATATAGAAATATGTATAAGATACTAATACAGCTCGAATGGGGGGTCTCGGAATGCGAGGGTAGTGTGCAGTGTTTCATTACACAGTTCCTCGTAACATTAGCGCCGGGCGAGTGGCTCTCGAGATACTCTGGGATCCACTTTCGGCGGACAGCCATAGGAATCACGTAGTTCGCGGAACTTTGTTACCTGTGGTACGGCAACGCAGCGCGCCAAGGTGAACGTTCGGGCCAAGGACGGCCCGGGCGGGAGGGGCTCGTCTGCCCCCGCCAGACCCATTCCCCTTGCCCGACTAAAACGCTACGAACCTTCGGAGTCGGGCGGTGCAACCCAGCAAAAAAAGGGCCCGACGGAACAAATAGAAAACCTTAGGGTCCCAAAAAAAGAACACAAATAACAGGGGTCTCGGGTAACAGAACAAGTAGAGCTCTTTGTGGATGTCGAAATAATGTCGAGTTCGCATGTCACCTGCGCCTACGCAAACGGACGATGTCTATGATGTAATAGACTAGAGGAAAAAAGCGCTAACGGAAGAGGTGCGGAACTAGTTCCATGGATGGCAGACGTCTAACTGAATATTTAAAATATTTATGGCCCAGCACAAATAATACCAAAAATCTGCGGTAACAAATAGATTCAGTTGTATATGTGTCTCTTAATATTCTTGTAGCGTTAACGTTTAGCTTTTTCTATGGCACTTAAATAAAGCCATTGCCCTGCTCGGTCCAAGCGCATAATATGACGAACGTCTCTAGAGAAAAACTTGAACTGGCCACAAAACACGTCCTGCTAACTATGCCCTAACGACTAGAACTGAAATGCCACTATCAGATAAAATTCTTATTCAGCGCTCGCGTAAAAACTTACGGATTCCTATCGTTGTTGTGGTGTTCGAGGAAATAAATCATTTTTTCTTTGTTGTAAGGTCGAATCAACTGAATATTGATTGAAGATATATCAACTTCCTATTGTTGGGATCATAGATAGACAATGGATGACTCCTTGATTGCGGTTACATACCCGGTCTATTGGCGATGTTACATCACCGCATATAAATAGAATCTCCAGGAGCATTCGTACTTGCGTACTGTGCGTGCAAGGAGGCGTAACACTCTGTGCTCTTCTAGCAAGCAGCATTAAACGAGAGAGAAAGGGACGAGACGGTGTTACAGTTAAGCAGGAACTCTATTTATATGCAAATATAACCTCGGAGTCGACACCTGTTTGCGTATTCTCAGCGCTCGCCGCGTCGCATTGTGGCAACACTGTCTCCGTGGTAGCCTTTAAATTATAAAAAACCATATCAATTTAGCTGACATCACAGTTTGAAGCGTGCATATTGACTCATATTCCAAAGCCTTAAACTTCAATTTGCAACTAATATCCGAAGTTACTTTGTAATGAAATGCCTGTGAATTCGATTCGCTCTCATTTTTCTAATCGCTTTTTTAATCATATTGTTTTGGTAATATAAGATCTGTTTGGTTGTACTTTAAAGATAGATATGTTGTTGTTTGGAAAATAACAACTTATCCGAACGTGCTATTTTCTATTAGAGGCGATCCGAGACAATGCATTCATTTACTATATTGAAAAGTTCTTGCGTCAAACGTGTGTGCCATAGATCCCAAACTGACACTACAGTATTAGTAGCTTACCCACCAAAACCGTCAAAATCGACAAATTCAAATTGAAAAGAAACGAATGTAGGTTTTATCACAAAACTCTTGTATCATTTTTTGGCCCTTGTCCCACGCTAGGTTGTAGTCTCCATACACTCCTATAGGTCCTATTAACCAAAAGCAAGTTGATTATTGCCTTTGACTCTACTGAATTAGCAGGTTTGGGGCCTTGAACGACATACAAATTTAAATCAATACAATAGGGCGACGGCGACGTATGGCTAAAGCACAGCGACATAGTGTATGTTTAGTTTAGTAACATGTTTATTTAAATTATTCATCAAATTCGAACGGTCTCAGGTTCGATTGCTAAATAAATAAATAAATATCCTTGGACATTTCACACAACGCCATCTCGTCCCAAGCTAAGCAACTAAATGCTTGTGTTATGGTAACGAGATGGATGATAAACTACTTAAATACATATATTTTTTGTAAATAAATACATATTAGACATAGAAATGACACCTAGACTCCGAGCCAGTGCCTCTGGTTTAGCCAAAGACACTTGCCCGACCCCGGAATCGAACCCGGGACCCCTTATCCAAAGGCGTCACATCTAACCACTAGACCAACGAGGCAGTCAGTCAGTGCTAAGAATGCACTGATGGAATATGCGATATTTTATTTTGGCATTATTGTATTTTCCCTCTAGTTCCAGACGCCACAAGGTGCCATTACAGCAATATATCTCCACCTACACGTCTCCCCCCATTCGCAAAGTAAAGAGAAGATTACAGCGGGCACCGGTGTCCATTTATCATACTCGGACGCAGCTTGGGTCCTGAGTGCGTTCCTATGTTCTTCTGCCGGTGCTGATACGCATTTATCGTTTGTTTTATCACATGTGTTACTCGTTCGAGACGCCTGTAATTATGATTGTACCGATGTTGCAGAAGTCTCGAATTATGTGAACAGTAGTTTTACCTTTCGTTGTCATCAATAAACATGGTGAATGTAAATTAGCTTAATAACAATTCAAATTTAAAGTTTAACCTGCAGCCATAGATAAATAAAAAAATCAATCCATAAATGCATAGTAATCACTCCGATATCGATATCCATTCAAAGCCAAATTCTATAAAGAAATGAAGTGTTACTGCGAAGCTACGCCGAAAATAAAAAAGGAGACCAAACTGAAAGGTGGTTTAAAAATATTACAGCGGCATCACCTTCAGGCAGATATCAAGACACGAATCATTTGTCACTTTCGTCGACATCAAAGTCGACCTTTCCCGGTCGCATGCAAATGTGACACATTGCCACCTGAGCTACGCGTTGGTATCGCGACACGATCGCGTCGTATTGCGGTGCATCGACCGTCGGTGCAACGCCCGCGGTGTCCTTATTCACCCTTTCTGAACATGAAATGTATGACGCATGACAAGTTTCGCTGGTTTATTTTTCTTACATCATACTTATAGTTTTACGGGGGCCAACGCTTAATTGTTCTCAGTAACTCTCCACTCCGGTCGTTCCAAGTAATTTTGTGTAAGTATGATGGCTTCCAAAAGAATCAATACTTTGGACAGGATTCACAGTTTCGCTTGTCTGGCCACGCTTTCGTTATGGCCGTTGTTGTGATAATCTCGTCATCATCATTATCATTTTAGCTGTAAGAAGTCTACTGCTGGACATGGGGACTAAGTCCAGCAGTAGACTTCTGTTAGCCCAATATTCATAAGGGATATAATACCTCCCCCTCGACCGTGCTGCCACCTTTTTGTGATGAGGGGGCTTGCGTGCCTTTAGGATCCGTTGGGGCCATACCGGCTTAGGGTCACCCATGCCGGGCGGGCCTATGGGGAGAGGCCAGACGAAGAGCGGCACACAGAGGCGTGGTGGTTTTTGGCTCCGGGTACTCCCCTGTCCTCAGAGTTACCTCGATAGCCTTAAACGGCCGACAGGCCATGGCTGCTACCGCTAGTTACGGAGGGGCGACCAGGCATGCATGTCCCGTACGTGCCCCTAGATGGGTTGGGAAGCTTCCAGAGCTTCCCTCAAAGCGTGGGGCCCGCTTGTACTAGCGGGCCAAGGCCCCATCAGGATCGCGGAGCATGCTCCCCATTGGGGAGTGAAACCCGTGCCCCTGTTTCGGGCAGTCGAAGGACACCGTTGGTTTTAGTGGGTAGGTTGGGGCGCAATTACCATCTTTCCGCGCCTCGGAGTCCCACATGATGCGGCTGGCGTTTTGACTTCCATGAGGAAATCCAAAGTAAAAAAAGGGGTATAATACATCGCTGAATAGTAATTGCTAATGACAACATGTCAGTGTTCAACCTTTTTAAAATGGGATATTAGGTAATTTGTTATGTTTCTAATCGAATATATTTCGACGCAAAACTGCGTTTACTGCAAGACGAATACAACAACATATTTTAGATCGCGCCGTAGATTAAATAAATCGCAGCGGGCGAGACAAATATTCTTCTGATCTACCAAATTTGCATCAAGTTTTCCGCGATGAACTGGCACCGTAGCGCGACGTTGTTAAGCAACGGGAATTTAATCTGTAAACACCGGCACAAGACCGGCGACTTGGGCTCCAAACGCAATAATAAAATCTTGCACTTTGATGTTTGCATCCAAGGCCGAAGACCCTCAGGCAAAATATCTACTTTCAGATTGAAATTATTATTTTCTCCCTTGGGTATTTGTGTTGATAGCATTTGTTTAATCTAATAATTTATCTAGTATGTTTAGTCTAATAAGTAGGTAAAATTATGAAAGAAATAGTTGGATACAATATTAGTTGGAATTTGAAGAGTTTAGTTTTATAGAAAAATCGTGCCATACATCTCCCGACCCGCTCCGGCTTCCAAGTCTCACGATTTTAGCGTCGCGACGAAAGGCGTCCTTAAACTGGAGGGCACCGCGTCGCCTCCCATCTGACCTACAAACGAACGTTCTTCATGCTCCCGTAAATATTTTGTTACGATCCCATACAATATTTATTGCTTGGGGTCCGCCGTCGCGATTAGACTGCCATTTCTTTGCAATATTGAGAGCTTTATAGGCTTACTTCGCTCACGGCATATGGATGTTTGAATAATTTAGGGAAATTTTCAAGTAGCAACATAAGGAATTCTTAACAAGGTGGATTTTCACGTCAATGTACCATCTGGGGGGTTTGGTCTGGTGAGGTAAGGCGTACGAATATATCGGGGCAGACAGCGCCCGGTTTCGCCCACACACCGCGATAAAGTTAATTAAAATGTCATGTCCTCTCGTGTTGAACCACTATTTTCACGACTGATTAACGTTTTAACCTTTCTATATTAATACCAACGGACAAATGCACACGTACAATAGAAACAAGCACTAAAGACATAATTTAACAAAGCACGAATATGAACTTGGAACAAACAGAGAAGAACAAAAGGAAGTAATGATAACAATGATGTTGCAGATAAAAGTTTGACCACTGCCATGGAAATACCAAAAGACGAGACTATATCATTTGGTGATATTCAAAGAAATATAGACATAAAACGTATTGAACGAGAATTCACTTACAATTGTAATAAATGAAGAGCAGTAGAAAGAGCAACGCGGCAGGAAGGCGTCGACGACATTGCGGCGCGCGGCGTCGCGCGTCGGGACCATCTTCCAATCAATCGGACAGTGGTCCGACGGGCCCGCCTCGTAATGTGCATTTACACTATAAAACAATTCACGCAATAGACGTTGAATGGCACATAGATGAAAATTGCCACTGAAACGACGGATCGCACCACGAAACTTTTTATTGCTGTTACTAAATGTTTTGAATAGCATATTTTATATGTAATTGATGGTAATTAAACTGTGAAGACTTAATTTAAAGTGTTTTATTAACTCATTTATACATTATTCCTCAATACAAAGTATGCTCACACCTTTTTATAAACGAAAACCGTTAATAATACTGAGCTACAATTGCGAAGCGTCATGCATAATTGAAAAATATTTGTTTTCTAGAAATTGTACAGGAAATTAACATTATTTATCAATTATGTCAAATCGTGTCAATACAAACATTTGATTATGTTATCATCGTATAGTAATTCTTTGGTGTAATATTTCAATTAAACTGGAAACCGCTTTCCATACAGGGTGATACAGGCAGGGCTCAACGATTCCCTCATTAAGTTATTTTCCGATAGATAGATTTGGAACCATTCCGTTGCTGCTTCAATTTTATCATTTTCCTGTTAAGTTACACGTTAAATGAATTAGGTTTATTACCATCGATTACATTATAAATTTTCCACCAACGTTTTTTATTTCCTGTACCTCAATAAGTTGGAGATATTTTTAATTTTAACTTAACCGTTAAGCAGACTAAACAATCTTATATCAACAGTTTGTCTAAAGTAATGTCTTCCGAGAGCTGTGTTATACAGGCAACGTTGCTTTACGTACATTATCTTCAAACCCAAGGTTTGCCGGATGTTTTAAATAAAATAAATACTTTTAGCCACTCATGCTGCATGTCTATGGAAATCCCGACACTTCAATAAAATTTCCACAAATGTATCAAAAAGATTATGAAATTAACGAACCAAAACCTCCCCAGGTTTTTGAGCTTTATTTTTTGAGGATTTGAGTTTAGTCACATTTATGTTAACTGTTATCCGTTAGGTGTATAAACACCTAACGCGTATAACCACGGAGAAATGGAACATTTTATGAATTTATGACAATGAATAACTTTAGTAATACAGATTTGCATTTACTTCTTCTAGTTGATTAGGTCCTATTGACTGAAATTGACAAGATTAAGTATTGTTTCTGAAGTAAATTTATTATGTTATTCCAGAATTAAAATGTTTTTGCAATGCTGATTGTATTGTATGATAATTGATAATAGACACATATTGCCAACAATTTTCTAGAACCGAGATTGGTTTTTGGAATATTCTACTTCTGGATTAAATGTATACTTGGATATCGATGTTTAAGGTACAGCCCGCATAACGACTAATTATAAACATAGTTCTGTCTAGGGGTTTGCCGACTAGATGGTGGACGCCAACTAAATAAACTACTAGCACTAAAACACGGATACATTTATCTATATATGAATACGTCAACCAAAAACTTTTAACCAAAATTGCGCGGACGGAGGAGTATGAAATTTCCCACACTTACAGTTTATGTAGAATGCAGCAGAAGGCGAGTAGAATGCAATATTTATAGGTAAAAAAAAATACACACTCCATATTTTTAAACTATAAATAACTATAGTTTAAAGATGATCGAATTTCGACAGCTGGGCGACCACTAGTTCTAATTTCCGGGTTCTTTCGGGACTCGTATACTACTACTCACCCCATAAATGGCCCACTGCTGAGTCAGGCCACCTCCAACTACATGGAGGGTAATTAGCCTACGGTACCTCGCTGGCCAGACGGTTTGGCAAAGGGTTTCGTATCAAGTTTACCTTCTCTTGCGCCTAGGATTTCGGCCTTATAATTTCCTTCCTTCGGCTCTTACGACTATCCTTCTCATGAAATGGGGTGGTGACACCATGTTTTCTAAATCCGTCACCACACGGTCATTGTTACATTGTTCGAATACATATTCGCATCATAGTCAAGTATCATACACAACTATTTCGTACTTGACTAAAAAATATAAGACGAGATGATACACGACAAAGAAAATTACTATTCAATTACATATGTATTAGGAAAGAACATTTTCTCTTACATTATTGAGTCAAGAGGGGTTATAGCATACAACAGGCAACCCAAAGCTGCGGGAGCATCGGCACAGCGGAAGTTCTCATCACTGCCCTATTTATAAGCAACAGATAATGCTATAGCTATGTAGCAGTTTGTGCTACGGTGGCTGACACGTTTCAAGCGCACATTTGCGGATATGGGAGTTTGCGGCGTAATGTTACTGCCTTTGTTCCGATATTTTTCCATTACATGCTGGTTTAGCAGTCAGCATATTATAATGAGTATGTATGTTAATAATATTATACGAAAGGTACTTTAAAATATTAAGTTATTTTATATTTATAATTAACATCTCTGTCAAAAAGCATTTGCAGAATTTGTTGAATAGCTTGTAAGCGCAATTCAGAAATATCATTTATTTTTTTCGAAATACTGAAAGACCGATAATTCACGAGATAAATCCGTTAAATTGTGTTTAATTTCAATGTGTAATAATCGCTAATACCTAAGACACCATTACTGATAGACCGTTAGCCACAGAAGCACTTGTTTACCAGACTATTATTGACGTAAGTCTGACGGTTGTATACACCATCTGCACAGTATCTCCTTCGCCTTTTTTACAAGTTCTTTGGGGTCGGCATCGGTCTAACCTGGGTCAGCTAACTTCCAGTACCTATTTACACGGAGCTTTTGCCGTCTACCCACCGGTCGTTATATATAATAAGCGTCAAAATTGACTGCTTGTCTACATAGACAAGCAGTCAATTTTGACGCTTTAACTACGCGTAAGCACTGCTATAAATAATAGAATGGCGAAGAACGGAAGTCATGATGGATACCCATTCAAAATCCAGCAGTGCTAGACGTTACTTAATCTGAAGTTAAGTTACGCACGGTCCGCGCGCAGTTCTTTTACAAGGCTACCGCAGACAAAATGATTTCATATAATCAACAACATCGTCATCAGCCCACTCTAGTCCACTGCTGGACAAATAGCTTAGACCATATTCATATAAATACAATTATTATAGTGTAATAGATGACACAAAGTTGTACTGAACACGGGACCAACTTCAACGATCATACTTGACATTTTTTTCTGTTCACAGACCCCTTTAAAAGTTATCCAATTATAAATATTTAAAGTGTATAAACGCAGTCGCGGGCTCCGTAATTCAATCTACAGGGTGTTGAATTTCTTATTGACATATCCATTAGGTATTATTCGAGATCTGCGGTGGGGTGGCGGCGGGCTCACCGGGTGGAATTGCTGTTTTCAACCAAAAAGTTTGATAAAAGAGTTTTGGGGGCTTGTTTGATTTACACTGTTAAAAAGAAATCATAACGAGTATTTTTTTCCTCATAGTACTAATATACACATCAGTCGTTTTCATACTCGTAATTTAAATTACGCAGTGCTGGTAGGCCGCCCACATGGTGGACCGACGACCTGGTTAAGGTCGCCGGAAAGCATGGATGCGGTCGGCCCAGGACCGGCCTTTGTGGAGATCCTTGGGGGAGGCCTATGTCCAGCAGTGGACGTCTTTTGGCTGAAATGATCATGATGATGATGAATTTAAATTAATAGTTAAGTGTACACGTATACATGAATTATTAGTAGGTAGTTATAGTATTGCTCGAGTGGTGACGGATTTAGAATACATAGTGTCACCAGTCACCACCTCGTTCCAGTCCGTCCAGTAAGAACTGGCAAAAGGATATGTCGAGCCGTAAGAGAAGGAAAACTTGACGAAGCTATCTCGCTCGAAGTTTCGAAGCTTTTCACTTCACCAAATTTCCAGCTGCGACGACTATTATTACGATTTGGCGAGCATATACACCATGCGTAATCGATAAACATCGTTGATTGATACACTACAGAGAACCTTATTATAAATATTGCTAATAAAACATATTTGGAGTTGGCATCTATTGAGAATAACCTATGACGGTACTAAAACTATCACGACACGACAGCAGTGTTTTATCTAGTTTTATAGCGCGCTAGTTAGCTGTAGTTTAGCTGTTAGGTTGAAATGCAATGAATCTGCAGGCCAGTTCTATGGTTTGGAGAGCACATACAAGCCGGTCTCGGCTGTCTAAGCTGATCGAAACACGAAATGAGTTTCGTTAAAACTGCAGCTGGGGTAATCTGTAGTTTCAAAGACGCGTTTTGGAGTTAATCGCTCCATTTAAATCCTGGTAGCTAGCTAAATCAAGGCAGGATAGATATAATATTTTTTAGCTAAAACGCCTGCACTCCGCGTAACATGTATCGAGGGACCCATAGAGGCCCATTGAGGACCCACTGTTGAGTCGAGCCCCCTCCAGTTGCATGGAGGGTAATAAGCCTGTGTCAAGCTGGCGAGACGGGTTGGCACAAGGTTTCGTATAAAGTTTTCCTTCTCTTGCGGCTAGGTTAATGGCTACATTTCCTTTAGTCGGCTCTTACGACACCCTCAGGGTGGAATGGAATCATGTAATTCATGAGCACAAATGACACCGATTTGATTTGGATACGTAAATATTTTATTATCAAGCTAATATTTAACCTTATTATGTGAGATAAAATGGTTAGTTAGATATTTAACGGAAACCCTAACCTCTTTGTAGCTGCATCTGACATCCATTAAAGCTGCATTATAATGTAGTTCCGAGAACCCAAGGGTTCGTGTTACTAGTTTTATTTTTATTTCGGGCTACAGACTTTGTATTTTAGGCGAGTTTTAATTTAAAAGTTGTACTAGCCCGTGTGACGGATTCAGAATACACAATGTCACCAACCCACACTATCCTGAGGGTGTCGTAACAGGTGACTATAGAAATGCAAGTGGCAGCTCACGTAGCCGCAAGACAAGGAAATCTTTGTACATATCCTGTGCCAATCCGTCTTGCCAGTGTGGCAACGTAGACTAATTTCCTCCATGAATTTGGAGGAGGCCCGACCCAGTATTGGGTAATTTATGGACTTTAAATTGCAGGCAGGCAGAGTGGAGTAATATTGATCGGCATGTTAAACAACGTCTGATGGGTGACCCTCCATATTATAACATCTGACCTCGTCTGTGTTTCGCAGCCATAATTGTACCATTTATGGTAGACACATTATGTCGATAGCTGGTCTAACCATATGATTGCCGGTACTCCTGGATTGATCTGGTAGAGCAGACGGTAAGGTGGGTTAAGTCTATACACATGATAGATGCACCGCCATAATTTTATACTCGTAAAACCTAACGGATTGGATTGCGATTGCGGATTGCCAAACTTAAGTGGCAGTGGGCAGGGCACATAGCTCGCAGGACCGACGCCAGATGGGGCAGAAAAGTCCTCGAGTGGCGACCGCGTTCCGGAAGGCGCAGTGCTGGTAGGCCTCCCACACGGTGGACCGACGACCTGGTTAAGGTCGCCGGAAAGCAGTGGATGCGGGCGACCCAGGACCGGCCTTTGTGGAGATCCTTGGGGGAGGCCCATGTCCAGCAGTGGACGTCTTTTGGCTGAAATGATGATGATGATGAAAAACCTAACAGCAATGAAAAAGGACGGGCAGCCATTGAATAACCTATAAATCTCAGACTTCGCAGAGCAGCATTGTCCGTGTGCTAACGGATTTAGAATCCATAGTATCACCACCCCTTTCCATCCTGAGTGTCTCGTAAGAGCCGACAAAGGGTAATGACAAGGTCGAAAATCTATCGGCAAGAGACAGGGATTCTTTATAACCCGTTCCCTTGTTTTTGGTTTCGCTGGGGAAATGCTTTATGCATCTTTTCTCAAATCTTGATAACCATGTGCCAAACCTGCTGGCCAGCGTGGCACAGTAGGAAAATACCCTCTTTGTACTTGGAGGAGGCCCGGTAGTAGTAGAGCAGTAGAGTGGCATATACCCTAATTTATTAACTTAAAGACCGTACGAATGCTGATTAGTCAGCCAATAATGCCTTTACTAACATCTAAGTGCCAAAACCGTAACCCTCCCGCCGTAGAGCAACCGGATAGCTCCGAAACCGGTTTGTAAACGGAGTCGACAGTGTGGCGTGTTTGAGGAAGCGATGCAATTCCCACGGGGATCGCAAGCTGTATGTCTCTGCATCGCTTGACGTACCTGAGGACAATGATACAGTGGTCAGCTGATTGTTGGACACAATTGAAGTCAGTTCAACCACATTGAGGGTAAAGCTAGTTACAGTAAGCCTTTGAAATACAGGTAATTTCGTACATGATGATAATTCTATTAAACTGATATACAGTCAATCTTAATTATATAGGTAACAACGTAACAGCAAACAGGTAACATGTAGGAGTAACATACTTCTTTTAGACTAGCTTCACCCTGCGGCGTCACCCGCGGTACGACAATAACCGCGGGTAACATCGCAAGCAAAGAATTATATTATTCTTGCTGTCAGTCATTCAAGTGTCTTGATTTTATACGAATAAGTTTGATCTCGCATGATAAAGATTTGACTTTTATAGTAGTAAGTATATTGGCGTTAGCATATGTTCAGAAGCACGAGACAAGCTAACTTCGTTCACCGCATATCTGTCAGCGCGGGGCACATCAAAGACACCGTTGAAGCTGGGCCACGAAATAAGCGGCTTATTATATTCTTCATGTAGTTTACATGAGCAGGCGGAATTGAAACTTGTGATAAAGTACGTATTTTGTATTTATCTTTTGTTAACTGTGAATTTAGTGGTATTTTGACGTTGTGATATTTTGAAGACATGTCGCTGAAATATGACACATTATAAAAAAAACCAAATGGTTTTTTATGTTTAACTTTCTAGTGCCTTTTTTAATGTTTGACAATTTATTTTAAGCGACTAAAACCGCCTGTTACGTGGCGCCATATCGTACAGGAAGCGAGCTTGTAGGCGGACGTTCAATGTCCGGTTCCCGGCATCGACACTATCGACTCGCAGCTAGTATATATGAATATATACACAATTACGTAAAGGTGATTAGGAATTTTTCGGTGTACGAATATGACAAAATAATATTTAATACTAGCTGAGTCCCGCGATGTTACCCGCGGGGATCGGCGCGGTGCGAAGATAATCTAGAAAAGTAGCCTAAGTTACTCCTCATATCATCTTCAGCTACCTATCAGTGAAAGTCCTGTCAAAATTGGTCCAGCCGTTCCAGAGATTAGCCGGAACAAACAAAAATTTTAACCACGAAAAGACAGACGAAAATTTTAATGACGATATTTTGCTTTATGTACTGTGTGTGTTCTTACGCATTTAGTATAAAGTGTTTATTTTATTATTACAAACAGACACTCCAATTTTATTTATTTGCATAGAAGTATTTTTCGAATAGGTTGACATTAAAAAGTCTCGCACAATGACCGTGCTGGGAACGTAAGAATGAAACTTTAGTACTACTAAGTACTACTACTAATCAGCTCATATTATATATGACCCACACCAGAGTCGGGCTTCCTCCAGTTACGTGGAGGGTTAATTAGCCTACTGTGCCGCACTGGGTAGACGGGTTGGCACAGGGGTTTAGTATCAAATTTTCCTTCTCTTACGGCTAGGTTATGGGGCTTGCCATTTACTTTTGTCGGCTCTTACACGACGACACCCTCAGGATGGAATGGGGTGGTGACACTTTGTATTCGAAATCCGCCACCACACGGAAAACCTTACTTGTATATGGTTCTAGTATTATGGCAAATAGACTCCATAGATCGGTTGGCTGTACATTGAATCATATTGACCAAAATAACGATCATAATTGGACCGATATAAGCAAAAATGTTCCAAACCACAAAAACCTCATTTTGAGATAATTGACTTTATGGTTTAAGCTTTAAAGTCAATTATCTTGAAATTATGTTAGTATGGTTTCGAACATTTTTGCTTAAATCAATTTAAATGTTAGCTAATCCAAACTAACGCTAATTAAATCTGTGACTTGGATTATGTATACGTTCATAATTAAAACACCACATTAACATGCGCCTTGACCGTAGCAGTCATGATTTAACGATAAGGAACTGACGCCGAAAATGTATAATGTATTGTCCGCCAGGTAACGTTTAGAATGAATATTATGACTATCCCCATTTCTTCCTGGGGGAATGTACTAGATGGCGACAATGACTACTACTAATACTTCTCAGCCCATAAATGTCCCACTGCTGAGTGGGGCCTCCTCCAACATGGAGGGTAATTAGCTTACTGTGTCACGCTGGTCAGACGGGGGTTGGCATAGGATTTCGTATCAAGTTTTCAAGGGCAAGAATGACTACTACAGATGAAAGTAGATGCTTTTCCAACTTTAAGAGGCAATTATGAGCTGTCATAAACATTATGGTAAAGCGAAAACCTTGTGCCCCAATTTACGAAAACTGCGCGGACGACGAAATAATCAATTTCCCACACTTATAGTTTATGCAGAGAATGACTGCAGAATGCTAATTTCTTTTCAAAGTGATGGGTAAAAATACATTAAATCAATAGAAACATAACACACACTACTATGTATTTGACACACACACACGCTCATATTTTGTTGTATTGTATTGTTAAAGTCTGTAGACAGATTGAATATTTATAGAACTATAATTTAAATTAATTATGACCGAATTTCGACCCCTGGGCGTCCACCAGTTATGTTAAATCGATAAAAACCAAATGATGTCTTAGGTTTTCACGATCTTTGCACATTGCAGGAAATGATTTCTTGACGGTTCTGATCGTGTACATTTTATCTAATTCCCAACGTTTCAGTCACTTTGCAGAGTCGTCCCGCGACCACGGACACCGCGAAGTGTCTGAACCGTTCGGAATTAGATAAAATGTACACGATCAGAACCGTCAAGAAATCATTTCGATAAAAACATTTGCGATACTATGTTAAGCATGAGCGCTGAATGTCCAAGTAGCATAATAGAATAATTTTCTTTGTAACTTGAGGAAACCCAACATCTATGGGATCTGATATTGCGGTAAATGTTATGTCAAAACATAGGACTTAAGTTCACAACCTTTGTATTATGAAAGGCTGCAATGCGTTGGTGTATTTGTACCAAACTGGCGAAGCGTTGTCCAGAGCCGGTATATTTCGCAAGTGCGATTTAGGAGCTTATCTAGGCTAGAATTGTGAATTTAATTTAGCTACAGGCAGCGTGTAGGCGGATACGGCCGAGGAAGCGACGGCGCTGTATCCTGCGTGGAACGACAGTCTGGCCGGATTACAAAACATTTCACCTACATTTTATCCGTTTATTTTTAACTAAAACTATTAAATATGTATGTTATCTTTATATCAGCGTATATGAAATTGGAAAAGGCAAATAAATGTTAGTTCACTAAACTAAATTTCGCCAAACCAATCCGGCCACATGAGTCTGATTTCTGCATCACACTCATAAGGATGTATTGGTGGTGAAATTGGGATCAGATAGGCAGAAAAACTGTAACAGAAAGGTCAAGCTAGCGTGATGGAAAAGCCTTTATAATAATCTTTCAGTATCTAAACTGGAATTCGGAATGCGTAATCAGCTGAAAGAAGATATACATAATGTAGAACTTAATAAGTATAAGAATTACGTTAACACTTAAAGGTAAAATAGATAGTGTGCTTTTTTTGGATAGGGACACATAGTTTGGCTACATTAGACATTCTAGAAACAGAAGAAATGTGACTTGGATGTCCCCTTGTATGCTTAACGGAAGTAACAACCATGAGCATTGACTTTAAAATTGAAAGATTCGTTTTGTTTAGGGCAAAGGTCTTGATTTGTTATTCCGCCAGTCACCGCCATCCGCTATTAATTCCGACACACGAATTCATTACCATTTTAAACAAGCATACTAAGGAATGATCTTAACTTCAATTACAATATTCTCACGCTTCACAAAAACAAGTTCGTATCCAAAGAATAATAATACGGGCCCATTGACCTACCTATTCAAATGAGGTATTTCCACAAATCCTCTACAATATCTTTGTAAAGAACCCAATATCATCTCCGCCATCGTCATATTTTATCTACTATGTACATCCATATTTCCCTTATCATGTGTTAGACAAATTCCATTAAAATTCTATAACAATTAGGAGCTGGTAATCTAATCAGTCTTTGAAAAGCGACCAGAGAAAGAGAGGTTTTAACTGGCAATACGACGACAGGCAACATTGTAATTTATGGTCTTATTTCAGATAATCATGGCCCATCTTACAATCATTGATCATCATCACCATCATTTCAGCCAAAAGACGTAGGTACACTGCTGGACAAGTGCTTCCCGAAGGCCGGTCCTGGCCGTCGGCATCCATCGTTTTACACGACATTAACCAGGTCCACCGTGTGGGAGGCCTACGAGCACTGCGCTTTTCAGAACGCGGCCGTCACTCGAAGACGTACTTTTCTGCTCCATCTGACATCAATCCTGCGTGCTATGTGCCCTGCCCACTGCCACTTAAGTTAGGCAACCCTGTGGCTAAGTTCGTAACTCTGGTTCGCCTGCGTATCTCCTCGTTTCTGATGGAGCCCATAGTGACCGAACACGACTCTGTACTACATGTCATCACTGGCAACACATATTGGTCGAAGAATTAGGAAGACCAATGTTGTGTGTCACAAAAATGTTATATTGTCATTGATGTCACTTTTGGTCTAAATTCTCGTTAATGTTCTATGTAGCCAGTCAAGTCAAGGCCATTTGAGGCTGATTTATATCATGATTCAAAAATCAAAACAGGAATCCCAGTGAAAAATGCTAGTCAACA
Organism: Clostera curtula; assembly: GCA_905475355.2. Taxonomy (NCBI): domain Eukaryota; kingdom Metazoa; phylum Arthropoda; class Insecta; order Lepidoptera; family Notodontidae; genus Clostera; species Clostera curtula. Next base: position 16,686,298 of record FR997802.1, read on the forward strand.
AAAACAAGCCAATGCGGCGTTGCCGTTCCGCCGCGCCCGCGCATACCCACAATAGGCCGAGCCCCACCACCACCACCTGGTGCAGACCTGCCGTGTTTACAGACCCACCGTGCCTTGTGCTCAAGATAGGAGCATTGTACTGTTGTATAGCAAAAACAGTAGGTTCAGTTTACAAAATAGGCTATGGAATACAGTTATTTTTAAAAAGGATATTTACATAGTACTAGTTCTTTATACAGACACTGTGTGCCAAATTTTACTAAAAAAAACAGGGTTAATTTTTTTATGAAAACGGGTATCTAATTCAGAATGTCGTAACAATAGAAATATGCATACCTACTAATTTAGAAGAATATTTTAAATGGAATTGTATTCAGAATTCAGATGCTTATCTGATGAATTGAGATGAATTTTCCTGTAGGTAGCACAAATTTGGATCACAAAACCATTAATTCATATCAATATTCAAATTGCTTATCTATTTACGAGTATAAAAAATATAGTAAACCATTAGAAAAATAAAAATTGGCAAAGAAACACTATCCAATCAACATTGTTTGTAATAATAATTTTACTCCAACCCCTGCGGACGTTGTTAAGGAGACAGAGAGTCGGCTTCTTAGAATTTATATCGAAGAACGCGTAATTACATCCTTTGTATAACATCAATATTTATCAGTAACCCTTGGCCTTTATGCTTGAATCCAAATAAAGTTATACCAAACCGATCGATAGGATTGCAGTACTTTTTGCCTACAGAATAGACTTTCTTGCTCATTACAATTTCCACGAAATATTGGTTTATAAATTCTTTGAATATTTCAGAACTTCATAGAAATCATAATGTCACTATTAATTATCACCCATCGATTTACGAGGGGGAGCTGTGCGCAAAAAGCTAGCCTCTGATGCATTAAGCTAATTAAGTAAAATGTTAAGTGCAAAAGCACATGGTAAATTCATTAGCAGCCGTCTGCATGACCAAAATTGGATTTCAGCGTGGTCCCTGCGCCGTAATAATAAACCGCATTAAAAGGCAGAGGAGAATCGATACAATGTTCACGTAGCTTCTAGAGTTTACTAACTTGTAGGTTTCTAACTTGTCTAATACATACAGCCAAATAACATCATTCCTTGGGTGGTGATGTGTTCAAAGTCAATATGTTAATAATAAAAAGTGTACCAGTTTGGAACGGGACCACAGCTGAGAAGAACTGGCAAAAAAGGTTTGTAATTTTTGGTCTTTTCTTTACGTTCCTACGCGTGAGTAGTCTCCAGGGCTCTATCAGAAGAATCATGGTGTTGAGGGAAGCTGAGGGCAGCCGAGGGAATCCTTCTGTGTGTCATGCTTAAATTAGTTACAGGCGACATATTAGTGACATCTACAGTGTTAAAATTGTCCATAGACGGTAATCTTGAGCTCCATCTTTGTGGTATAAAAAACACGTATTTCCCTTTTCATCATCTCAGGCCATACAGTACTTCACCCTTAATTTGATGAAGGGTATACAACCGACTGTGTCACGCTGCGCAGTTTGGTTATTAAGCATTATTTCTATCTCGCTAAATTTCAGGTTGGCTATAATATCCATTTTTATCTAACACGTTCGATTGTTAGACCTATTTATCAGCAGCCAAACTTATTTCTCAAAATGAGTTAGTAGTTGTGTTACTGTTGATTCTGCGCTATGTCAAGGACTTTTTCTCGACGACAAAGAGTAATCGATCCGCATGAAATTGATCTGCCCGATCCGCTGCGGCAAGGCGAGGGCACGCACAAGTATATGCAGTAAGATCGTGTTTTGCACAAATACACATTACAGTATTAACTTTTTTTCGCTAATAGAAGAACAAAGTTTACTTTAGAGGTCGTAGGGTCCGAGTTGTGTGGACCAGTCCATATGTATATGCAGATTGATAAAAAGAAAAAGTAGTAAGTGCAGTGCTGGCAGGCCTCCCACACGGTGGACGGACGACCTGGTTAAGGTCGCCGGCATCCATGCGAGCTGAGGCTGAGGATCGGCCTTCGTGGAAATCATCGGGCGAGGCCAATGTGCAACAGATGTCCTTTGGCTTGATCTGCTTTGTAATATATTTGCCTCCTACAACCTGTACTCGTTGTTCACATTATACTGAACATTTAAATATCGAAAATATAGGACTAAGCGAGATTTTACCCAGTGACATAAAATTGCAATTATTGTCCCGTACACGAGAGTAAAGCCACCAAATACGGGGTGAACAGAGTCAGTGTGAGCCACGGTACACTGCGTCCCCTCCCTGTCCCACTGGGGACCCTTAATCCCTCGTCTATTTCAAACACGTTTTACATCATTCGTTTGGCGTACAAAAAAAAACTGATTAAATTTACTTTTACTTAAGTCCAACAGACACATGTTTATTTTGCCGTGGCAGTTTTTTGATTTTGACATGCCGAGCAAGAGTTTAGTTCACTTTGACCAAATAAATTTAGGTACATTACAAATAGTATTGAGTTAAAGTTATTAATTGATAAAGTAAGACTTAATCTCTAGAATAAATTAATTCTGTTCATGTTTCAAAACCGTTAGTGAACATTTCCATCCCGAGGGTGTGATACAACTAATGAAAGAGAGAAGTTAAACTTGCTCTGGGCAATGACACGTAAAGAGTATTTCCTAAGTAAATGTGCAGATATTGAAGTGTGACTCCAATAACAAAATAAACACGCTCAAAGATTATGAATGCATTAAATCTACAAAATTACTATTTTACATTATTTCACAAGCATTTTGAAACATGAAATAAACATTCTTGTAAATCATCAGGCATATCATAGTTATAAATATCTAATAATTAATGAGCATATTAGTGGTACAATTAAAAGCAACTTGAATATTATGTATTGTAATTGTATTAAGTGTATAACAAACCTTATGTGACAATATACCAGTGTTTATACACCAGAATACAGTCTAGTGTATGAATAAAAAATGCACTTCCGAGTAAACGAGTAAAAATAATACTCTATAACAGTCATTCCATTTATAGAATTTTAATTAACGGGTTATTTTCGTTAGGTCGCTTGGGAGAATCATTAAAATGATGTAGTGGTAATTAAAACGTGGAGCTGGATAACTTTTGCTGCATAATGATCGGGTAACAAATAAAATAGCTATATTAGACAAACAAAATACTCATAACCCACGCCTACTGATAAATTTAAATTAATACATAATATATTAGACGTTTAATTGTACCCAATGATTGCCACTTGGCAAAGTACCCACCCGGAAGACTAGCAGCACTCCCGCGCTGGATAGCTAACAAATTGAAAGGCAAAATAATAGGTATATATACCAAAAGTTCCCTGTAGATTTTACAATATAGTACTATTTATTTAGTACACTATAGTCACTGTCTAAGGTACCTTTTAGACAAGATGTTTCTTGTTGAATCCACATACGTTTAAAAAAGCTAGATGAAAAGTTAAAAACATTCACACAGTCTCCTCAACTGTAGTAAATGATTGCCCCAAATCCGCCGTATTGTAGCGGTATTGACATCAAATCTTCAAATTTATAACATAATATATCCATAATACATATTTATACACACATAATATTGGTAGGACCACGTCACAATGCTTTGGTTAATCGGTCCACCGCTGCATCTGTGATCGACCATATGTAGGACTAAGCTTATCTAAGTCAGCGGTTATCAGGAACACAGCGTTAGCATCTCGGGCGTGATAAATGAAAATAGCCGTCGAGGGGGGTGGGCTCCCGCAGAGCGTACACACGTGGCTATATTCACCCGATAAAGCGCAAAGCGCAGGAGTCAGCGGAAAGCAATGTATGTAAATTGTGTTACCCGCGTGTAAAACAAAATTAAAACTTTTAAATCGTAGTAAATTTTGTTTACGATGGATATCGGCGGATTGACCTACTGCGTACTTGTGGTCTTGTGTCAGACGATAATGTGTTTATCTTCAGATAAATATAGGTCAGCTTAATGGATGTAATTAAATTTACATCCACGCCACGCCACCTTAATGGGATATTGTAAAAAAACATCAAATTATGTAGATCGGGAAAGTTTAAGTAAAATACTCTTTAAGAGTTAAAACCGATTCAGAGCTCATTGCATGCACTACACAAAAACATTTGATACAGGCTGAAAGAATTTAACAATTAATATTTCGATTGAAGTATTTTCAAATAATTAAAATATTATTTTAGGTTGCCAGGAAATGATTTCTACTCAATTACAAACGCTGGCTCGAATGTCTTGTCCAAGTCATCAATTCGTCTGCCACACGCTTTCCTATAATAATAAGAGCGCACGCGCCGCGTCGCGTGTGACCGACCGCTGCCGAAATAATTGTCCATTAACATCGTACGATGTGATGTTGCGAGGGATTCTAGTACTCTACAATGCGATGAAATGAAAACGTGTATCGCATACTCAACGTGTAACTTCAAACTACGGAGTCATCATCATCATTTCAGCCAAAAGACGTCCACTGCTGGACATAGGCCTCCCCCAAAGATCTCCACAAAGGCCGGTCCTGGGCCGCCCGCATCCACTGCTTTCCGGCGACCTTAACCAGGTCGTCGGTCCAGCGTGTGGGAGGCCTACCAGCACTGCGCCTTCCGGAACGCGGTCGCCACTCGAGGACTTTTCTGCCCCATCGGGCGTCGGTCCTGCGAGCTATGTGCCCTGCCCACTGCCACTTAAGTTTGGCAATCCGGTGGGCTATGTCGGTGACCCTGGTTTTCCTGCGTATCTCCTCATTTCTGATTCGATCTCGCAGGGAAACTCCGAGCATAGCCCTCTCCATTGCCCTTTGGGTGACTTTGAGCCTTCTGATGGAGCCCATAGTGAGCGACCACGTCTCTGTTCCATATGTCATCACTGGCAACACACATTGGTTGAAGACTTTTGTCTTCAGACACTGCGGTATTGTGGACGAGAAGATCTTTCGCAGCTTCCCGAACGCTGCCCATGGATCCGACGATTGACCTCTTTCTCGAAGTTGGACTTACCTAACTGGACAGTGTGTCCCAGGTAAATGTAATGGTCAACAACTTCGAGAGTAGAACCTCGGATGTTAACAGGAGTGGCTTGGACATGGATATTAGACATGATTTTCGTCTTCTCCATGTTCATCTTAAGGCCGACTCGTTCGGAGGCTCGACAGAGGCCATCGAGCATCGTATTGAGGCCCTCCATGGTCTCAGCCATTACGACTATATCGTCAGCAAATCGAAGGTGAGTGATGTACTCGCCGTTCACGTTAATGCCCAGCCCTTTCCAGTCCAGAACCTTGAAAACATCTTCCAGTGCAGCGGAGAACAGTTTCGGAGAGATAACATCTCCCTGTCTAACACCTCGCTGCAACTGGATCGGTTTCGAGGTCTGGTCCTGGAGTCGGACTGACATGGTGGCGTTTTCATACAAGCACTTCAACACTTCGATGTACCGATAGTCGACTTGGCACCTCTGGAGAGCCTGCAATACTGCCCACGTCTCGATCGAATCGAAGGCTTTCTCGTAGTCCACGAACGCCAGACAAAGGGACAGGTTATACTCCTCGGTCTTCTGTATAACCTGCCGTAGCGTTAAAATATGGTCTACGGTACTGAAGCCTTTTCGGAAACCGGCTTGTTCGGGAGGCTGGGAAGCGTCGAGCCTGCATGCGAGACGATTCGTGATGACCCTCGAGAACAACTTGTAGACATGGCTCAGAAGTGAGATGGGTCTGTAGTTCTTCAATAAGGTGTTATCTCCCTTCTTGAAGAACAGCACCACCACACTTCTGTTCCATGCCTTTGGCGTTCGTCCTTCGAGTATGACGGAATTGAATAACTTCTGAAGGGCCCTAAGGATCGGTTCTCCACCCGCCTTCAGAAGTTCTGCGGTGATTCGGTCATCACCCGCCGCCTTGTTGTTCTTAAGTTGCTCGAGAGCCATCCCGATTTCACACAGGCTGACGTCCGGGAGGTCTTCTGTGAAGTGCCGGGTTAATCTAGCTCGTGGGTCGTTTGCTAGATTTATGACGGGTTCCTGTGTAGACGTGTACAGTTGTCCATAGAAACTCTCGACCTCACCCAAAATCTCGGACTTCGACGTGACGATCCTGCCGTCATCAGTCTTCAGCCTGACGAGCTGGCTTTGCCCAATAGACAGATCCCTGGCGAAAACCTTGGAGCCCCTGTTGCGTTCAATAGCCTCTTCAACACGATTCGTGTTGAATCGGCGTATATCACGCTTCAGGGACTTTGATATCTGTCTATTGAGCATCCGAAGCTGCGTCGCATCATCTGAAGACTGCAGGACCATTTTCCGTCGTTCGTCCATGAGTTTGAGGGTGAGGTCCGAGAGTTTTTTGGCCGTTTTCTGGCGTTGGGTCTTACAGAACTTCGACCCAACTTTGCGGACAGTCTCCACGAACCCGTCATTAATATCGTCCACGTCAACGCCTAGGCTAATAAAGCGGTTCTGCAGTTCGAGCTGGAAGCTACGGAGTATCGAAGGACAATTTATACCTCGAGGGGGGCTTATATGGTGTCTAATGTAAAGCGGTTACTGTCGCTTGTTTGGGTTGTAATACCAGAAATTGCCGCTCGTCCGACGCTGTGAAAGCAAAGCATTTGCCGATGACAATAATATGGTTAATATATCCTCTGCCATGCTTCCCTAGACAGAGATAAAATCTAAAGATAAATTAGACATGTCTTAAAAAGGAAGGATAATAACTTTAAAGACTAATATAACAAAATCTATCCAATAAGAACAACTATTCTAAAAAATATCTTGTTTTTATAAATATGTACTACTCTGCTCATATATGGCCCACTGCTGAGTCGTGCCTCCTCCAATTACATGGAGGGTAATTAGCCTACTGTGCCATACTGGCTAGACGGGTTGGCACAGGTTTTCGTGTTAAGTTTTATCTTTCTTGCGGCTAGATTTTTGGCTTTGTCATTTACTAATGTCGGCTCTTACGACACCCTTCAGGATGGAATGGGGTGGTGACACTATGTATTCTAAATAACCCAACGGCATATTTTATTATAGTATATTTGTGTAACATTGCACAACATTGGCATATCAATTGTATTTAGTATGGTTTGTGATGTGACCGTCATAAACTATAACTGAAAATCAATTTTATCGAAAATCAATGGTGACAAGTGTGCAACGCAGATGAAAATATTTAGAACTAGTCCCAAAATGTAGTGCACGTAGTGTATCAACGAGGAATATGAGAAACAGAATCGGGAGGAGAATTAACTATCGAAGATCAAATATGAAACCAATTAAACTAACTTGGCTGCATACTAATAACATAAATAACAGAACCACTTCGTAACGTAACTTGAAACTGCGTAATTAAAACGAAATTTGAGGACCCAATTCGTATTCCTTTCATAAAGAGAACTAATACCAAGCTGAAATTAGTCGAAATACTTTTGAGAGGTTTTAAAACCGGAAATCCCAATGTCATAATAATAAAAAATAGCCGTATCTACATTTTTCCCTGTAACTACGGCTTGGCACCGTGTATTTTTTCGGATAACAAGTTCATTGCCCGCCTGCCGGTGCTTGTATTCCCGGTAAAGATTTTGTGATATAATTCAGCGTGTGAATGCATAGAATAATAAAAGAAGACCTTAGGATAGCAGCACTGGCTTGTAGTCAACTCAAATATGTAGTAACATTACTGGTTTTTAGTTTAACGTTCACAAATATCATCATTCATGATGTGGATACACTTACAGGTGGTGGATACTAATCAGGAGATGGATGGTCTTTCAGAGGGATCTGGTTCAGGCAGTCAAGGATCGCCGTCTGTTTTAGACAATATATATAAGCGCAATTTACCGTCTCTACGAGCCCCGGAGTCTCACATAACCCGGACAGACCCCAACGGACTCGAAGATCCTCATGGATACCCATCCCCGGCGTAAAATAAATGAGTTAGATGCCGCTCAATTAATTAGTTTATTTATTAGTATTATACTTTATACAAGGTAAATTTCATCAAACATCCAAATATGTATAAACAGAATAATCTTACGTCAGATGGAATCAGGTTCACGCTTTGTTTAAATGAAATAAATAATAAATATCCTTGGACATTTTACACAACGCCATCTCGTCCCAAGCTAAGCAACTTAATGCTTGTGTTATGGTAACGAGATGGATGATAAACTACTTATATACTTTTTTTTTGTAAATACATACATATTATACGTAGAAAACACCCAGACCCGGAACAAATACTTGTAGGTCGTACAAATATTTCTTCCGTGCGGGAATCGAACCCGCGACACGCTGCGCAGCAGTCGATTCTCAACCACTGCGCCAACCATGTCGTCGAAATTAAAATTTAAGTAAAATAATACCTTGGGTTTATTATCCTATTTATCTTCACATTAGCTGATTAGCTGATCTATTAGTAACATATACGTATATGGACAGGGGATGCTATCCAGCCGGTCTTAGCTACAATTGCGAAATTAATAATAACTATGAATAGTCAGTTAAAATTATCGTAGTTAAAATAATCCGTAAACGCTATATCATACTGCTTTCTTGACAAATTGTCCTATTATTAGCAGCACTTCAGCTCACCATGGGTTAAAAGCTCATGTGACATACCAGTTCTGGAATGTTATCTGGGTTAATGCTCATTTATATGGATTACGTCACTCTGGTTTAGGGATGTGCACCTCTGAGGTTGAGCCACTTTTTACAACACTTCTAAAATAGTACATTATTTTAAGACGGGTTTGATCAAGTCATTTTATTTAACCCCAACGTCCGACGAAGATGAAAGTCAAAATTAATTTACTATGCGTAAGGATCGGCACAGTAGGCTAATTACCCTCTCTGTTATGGAAGGAGGCTGGACTCAGCAGTGGGTCATTTATGGGCTGAGCAGTAATAGTAGTGATAATCTAAGACATCATTACTTCAATACTATTTTAAAAAGTACTACAGGGTTTGCCGCGCAAATGTGCAAAGGCAAATGTATAAATTTATCTTCACGTTTCGTTCGTTTACACTAAACGTGATCAATAACTCAGCAACGAAAGAAATTCTGTAGTATTTCTCAATTAATGTCTAAAAATCGCGTAAGCTCTTTTTTTTTTTCGACATTTCACACAACGCCATCTCGTCCCAAGCTAAGCAACTTAATGCTTGTTTTTTTTTTGTAAATACATGCATATTATAGATAGAAATGACACCCAGACTCCGAGCCAGTGCCTCTGGTTTAGACAAAGACACTTGCCCGACCCCAGAATCGAACCCGGGACCCGTTGATTCAAAGGCGGCACATCTTATAAATTATATTATAATAAATAAAAATAATAATTATAATTATATGTTAACTAAATAAATTATTATAGCCTTAAATTTAATGTAAGCAAAACCCATCCAAGTGAGGGCAAATCAAAAGAAGCAATTCTGTGTTATAATGGTTTTCTATCTTGAGAATCGTATGAGGGACCAATCAACCTTTTTTGAACCTTCTAGCATCCTTCTAGTGATAAATTATCTGAGTTCTAGTGAAAACGGTTAGTTTTGAGTAAAACTCCTGTTCAACAGAACACTAGAACCAGCAATCTGTGCTAATACATAAAGCTGCAGAGTTTGTTTGTTTGAACGCGCTAATCTTAGGAACAACTGGTCCGATTTCAAAAAAATCTTTCAGTGTTAGATAGTCCATTTATCCATTTATCGAGATATTTTATTTTCATAAGAATTAGGGATCTGTATGAAAATTGCGATTTTGTAAACCAAGGTGTAAAATCGAAAATCTATTTATGCGCGCGCTGAAAAACTATTGACAATAGAACAAACTGATGTACTTCGGGTTTGTAGGTCTTATAAAGATCTACAAAAAAGTCCGCGAGAGCACATATCTAACTATCATAGTTTAGTCACAATAACCGCTTTTATGTTCATAGATTCACATAATTGCACAAAGCACGGGTTCGAAACCCACGAAAGCTAGTAATTATCATAATAATACAAGTTTAATAGGTCGAACCACATTATGTTTTATGGCTTTTAAGAAAATAATTTAAAAATTTCATGCAGTAACTTTTTAGTAGTACTATCGACGCATTCGTTTTGACTATAGGCTTTTTGTTAGACCCTGTATAAATAAAACAAAGTCAAATTGGTTATTAATGTATGGTCAAAAAATGTTCTTAACGCATCTTGTTTGACAATTTTATGTTTTTTAACCCAAACTTAGCCAAATCGGTACAGCTCGAGTATTTGAGAGACTAACAAACGTCAATTTTTATATACATATTGGAAGAAGATATATTATGTTACTATGGCTGTTACAGTGATAACCCTACTTTCACGCCAAATGTTGGTCAAGATCGAGTCTCTGTCTCCCGGTCGATTTGCGATGCCGTTTGATGGGGCATTTTTATAGACACGCCATGGGGGCGAGTGGAGCACACATAAATGGAACTGTAATATGTGATATTGCAATGATCCGAATAGCCGTACAAATTGTGACTATGACGGAAATTGTCGAATGTGTTATTTATTAGTTTGCGCGATCGGATAAGGAGATGTACCTTTCTTTTTTTTACCCGGGGTAAAATCCTTTATGGACTATCCCTGCGAGACGGACGTCCTGAAGAGACGGAGTCATACCCACTAAACGGTCCCGGGGTGTACCGCCCCGCGCTTGCTGCCTCGTGGGCCTGACTGTATCTTCACGGGAAGGAGATGCACCTACTGCTGAAATAACTTCAAAAACAGCATGTTTTATCTGTAATAAGATTTGGGACTAAATATGTGTCGTAATTCAGTATTTTCCTACTTAATATTATTAACGTGAAAGTTTGTATCAGTGTAGATTTGCTATATACTCTTCCACGCAAAAACTACAAAATGCATTTTGATGAAACTTTATAATCAAATAGATTGTACATCAGATAACACAGACTATAACTGTATTAAGATTATTTAGGATGTATTAAACTAGACGGGGCGAGCCGCTAGTTTAATTATAAAATGTGGAAGGCATTCGTGGCTTTTTTGCTATTGAACTTCAAACACCTGTCTGTAGCAACAGACATTATTTATAAGAAACGGTAGTCATTAAGACTGTCCTAGACTTTCATTACCATAGTAACTCACTGCCGAGTCAAGATCCCCACCAAATGTAGGTAATGATCATGACAATGAACACTGCAAAATAATCACAATGTTTTCAATGGTTACAAATATTTTCATAAACTGCTATTCTTGTAATAATAGCCAGAGAGATTTTAACAGGTCCACAATCGCGTCTAGATTATCTGCTATTTTTTGTGGACAGCTCTAAGTTTAATATTATCCTGAGTTCTGGAAAATTATCACTCATGCAACCGCTATCTGTCGTGGACTATCAAGATGATCTAAACAAGTTGTAATAGGCAATAAACTTACATAATTAAAACATGACATGGCAACATCAACGTGTGATGAGAACAAGATGTACGTGAGGCTCATCGTAATTCTTTGAAGGGGCACCTAAGACTTCATAGCGTTTTTATTCTCGGAAAACTTGCTTTGAAAATACATAGTTATAATAGACGTGTAGGTTTTCTATTGTATGATAATAATAAAATTTAAAAGTTTTAAATGAACAGGGTGTACAAAAAGCCATAACGATACAGAATGCAAAATTTCAAGAAAAAAAAACTCATTTTTTTAAAACATTTTACAGTGCTACTACTATATCCGCACAGAAACCTAGTGAATCTCAGATCTCTCACTTGTAGGTTAATAATAACTTGGAATGATTGTTTGAACGAATGAATGAATGGATTTGGTTTGGTTGGGATTTGGATAAAAAATAGGTTCAGAAAAACATGGATATCTCACACATACCTACCTCATAGTAGAGAAATATTTTAAACGTAGAACTGCTTCTATTGATAAGGTCTACTTCACATCAGATAGCTACATAGTTTTTGTAACGCCCTGTATAGAAAATATTTGTATAAGTTCCGTTTTTTAATGATTGTTTTTGTGTGTGTGTAAAGTCCACGTGACAAAGCAACCATTTTTTAAAGATGATTCAAAGTCAAAGTCAAATAATTTATTTTGCATAGGACACAATGGACACTTACAAATTGTCAACATATTAATAAAATTTTATACAATGCAAAGTAATATTCTTTACCACCAGTTCGGAACGCGACCACTGCTGAGAAGAACTGGCAAGAAACTCAGAGGGCTTGTCATTTTTTCTTTTTTATTACTTTGCGGTCCTATTCATAATCTAATATGTATATATTTACCCAACAAATTCCTTAAAACAAACTGTTCAATCGAATCTGGAAGGCGTCAGCTGAAATCTGAATATTAAAACAAAACAAAACAAACTTTAATGAAATAAAATAAAATCTTCCTTGGTCCAGTGAGCCGACCAACCCCAAACAGCAGCACCTGTTCACAAGTATAACGCATGTGACAGCCATCGGTCTCCTCAACCATATTAAAGGGAAGTGACCGACCCATCCGACCCGACTCTCTCTCTCTCGACTTCCTCCATTTAGGCGGGTCACATGTGAATTCTGGAGAGCCTCATTGCCGAGGACACCTTCGTACACACTAAAACTGAGTTCATTGCAACCCTCATTGCAGGGGTTTGTTATTTTTTTAATAAAATGTTTTTTTTTCTGATTTTGTAAAAATATTTAAATTGATTTTATTAAGGGTCTGTTTACGTATGTTCTCTCATATGCTCATAAGCATTTCGATATCAAAGTTAAGATCTGTAGGTGTTTCGCCTAATAAAAAACTTCTACTACTACTAATTCTAGGAAGCGTTCGCTATTCCTACACTCGTCTTATAGGGATGAAGCACGCGAGGGGCAGCAGAGGAGAAGGGGACTGAACTCGTAAAACTAAAAATAGACCCAACGACACCACGCCTCCTACACCGACCGACCAACTTATATTTACGCCCCAAATTGTCAAGCTGCGACCCGATCATGTCACTATGCGGAGTGACATAAGAACCAAATTGGGTTGCGTGATGATTATTGTGATTTTTTAATGTGATTATAACTGTGACATTTGCTCCAGACTACCAATGGCAGCATCTGTCAAAACAATATGCACCGGAAACAATAAACCGTCGTTAGACTAGTTAATTTTTGGGGGTTTGGGCATCAGCGAAGCTTAATAAAAGCATCGGCTGTAAATTTTAATTACTTGGAAATAAAAGAAAACAAATAGAAAAAGCAATCAAAACATGGATGTTAAAAATAAGTCTTTGTTATGTAGGTATTACACGTTATGACGTTATCTAAAAATTTCACAGAATGTGCGAGCAACTTTTGTTTAACCTGTATCGCATTTACAAACATGTAATTCACGAACAGAAATGACACCCAGATTCAGAGTAGGCCCAATTAAAAATCAACGCAGACGAGAACATTATCTACTATGAAGTCTAATCTATCAAGTCAATACTGTATGTTTGTAACGAATACACTCAAAATGTGAATGCGAGATACGCATGAGTTTAACTCCACGGGCGAAGCCGCGCGCATAAGTTAGTAATTGTTAAAGATGGAGCTTCACCGTATCAAATGAATATTTGACCTTGAAATCTCGCTTGGTACCTAAGGGTTTGCCCTTCAGACAACCGAACAACTAGGAGATATTAAAACAACATAAAACTAAGTCCAAAAGAATAAAAAGTTAAATAATGTTGTTCTATGAATGTGAATGTGGGTATATTCAGTCCATATAGCCCGTGAAAGATCAAAATGCATTTTCCTAAAGGAATGCATAGGTATTCCACGCTGCTAGAATCAACTTTTCTAACAAACAAAAGAACAAAACAGAAACAGATTTACAACAAAAGCAGTTGCAACAATTTGTGTTACAACTTCAGAGTTTTCCGCGAACGGCAAACGGTTCTGTTAGCAACTTCGGAATCCTGATAAACGATATTACAAGTTGTAAACAGTTGAAGTCATCTTACATAACAGTTGGTAACACAGGCATTACATAACACCGCATCATCCGGAGTGTTACTGGGAGGTATAAAACCTTGGTGTTCAGAAACCCCCGCTTACCCCCTCGGCCTCTCTCGGCTCGGGGAAGTCGGGGAGAAAAGTTTCGAAACGTTGCCATGTTACGAGAATTAGGTAATAATTTATTTCGGGTCTTCTTTTAGTTTAGTTTTGGAAGGTGGAATATTACCACAATTTCGGTGAATCGACGAAAGTGAGTTTTATAATACGTCTGTTCTTTCTGTTTTCACAGAAATAATCAAGTAACTAACACTTATTGTTATACATAATATTGTAATATAACGTAATCACTTTATTTTAACAATATAACGTACTTTAAACGTTGTTTATCGAATTCTGAATAATGAACGTAAAAATTATCATTTAATGCCACTATTATGTACTAAGCTCTTTACTTTGTAATAAAGTTATTTTATTCTAGTAAATGCAAGTGTAACAGTTTTTTATTGTGTGGCACATGCGTAATATTTATTCATTTAAATGCCAAAAAAACTCAGTATCGCTTCCAAAATGGAAGAAGAAATAAAGAAGAAGAAGGAATAAAGCGATATCAATCAAAAATCGCCACCGCGTTTAATCGACATGGATGCGCGAGCCGTTCTAAATCCGTGGAATGAGTGACAGGTCCCAATCAAAGTTTGATTATAGCGGCGGACCGACAGCGTCTGCGGAGTAGACCAACCCTGCCGGCGAGCCTAATTGAGCAGAATGGCCCTGCTACATATTGTGGCACGATTAATTCACTAACTTCAGCGGTACGGTCGCAGTCTTCGATTAAGGGCCGGTAGTTTCAGCTTATCGCACGCGTAATCGTCAAAAATTGGGTTTAGTATACAAGAACCAATTAAACTACTATTTGGCACAGTTCACAGCTATTGAGAACAAATTTATGGGGGCAGAGCACTTGTTAAAGTGGTCGTAATTATTTGACATACACATGGATCGTAGACCAATACTTTGAAGCAACCGTGCGTAAGAATACCCTACATTAGATAAAGGAACAAAAAATATTGCATTTTGTCAGTGATTGGTTTGAACTATTGGGTCTGATTGGACTTCACTAAAATTAAATGAGACCACTATACTCTTAACTCCCGGCCGTTTTCCAAGTGCTGATCGGATATCCATGTGTGTATTCTTGTTCGCAGTGAAGTCATTATTCGTGCAGGTCAATAAACGGCACGATGGCTTTAAAACTTGATGGGGTGATATTAAATTTATACGCACCAATCAGAGTGCTAATTATCCGCCTTTCGGGATTATATTACAAGTGCTTAATTAATTAAGATTTTTAATGCTGTAATATTTATCACGTTATCAAAAACGTTAACACACAAGAGGGATATTTTGCGGGAAAATGTAACTAATTGAACAATTTTTACTCGAGAGGACAACAGAGAGTTTACGTTGCACCCTTCTACCCAAGCTTATGAGCCTAGCCTGTGGTGAGTCGGGGGACAAAAGCCTCATTAACTGATGGTGTCCCAGTTACCCGATAGTCGCAAAGGCGCCTATGGTCGGGGCGCCACAGAAGAAAGCGTCCTCGCAAAATTGTGGCGTCCTAAACGAGCCGGGTGATAGCCAGTCGAGTGTTACGGAGTCCCACCTAGCCGCCGACCCCACCTCCGATGTCAGTAAGCATTTCCCCAGCAAAACCAAATGCCAAATGTCTAAATCTCTATATATAAAAATGAATAGCTGTTCGTTAGTCTCGCTAAAACTCGAAAACGGCTGGAGCGATTTGGCTAATTTTGGTCTTGAAATATTCGTGTGAGTCCAGGGAAGGTTTAAGAGTCTAGAGAAAACATTGATATTGTAAGTAAAATAATAAAAACAACAATTTTATTTTCCCATACAAACTGTTACCTGTCAAACATTTGACGTTCGTCCCGACGGTTCGCTATTTTTGGCATAATTACTTTTTTTCTTTTTTAATTACATTAAATAAGGGATTGGAATCGATAAGAAAAGGCGGTATATTAATTTATTATTAATTATTCCAATTCGAATTCAATATTCATAGTTCAGACAGGACAACGTCTGTCGGGTCAGCTAGTATTACATAAATATCAATCGCTTCAGTTCATCAATTCGATCTCTAGTGCCATGCATGTACACACATAAAGGGTGAAATGGGGAACAGAAAGGGACGGCACGATGTGACGCGCCCGCGGTATCCCGGGAATGTTAAGTTTGTGCCCCGTCAAAGCGAGTTGTGAGTGGCTTTTAAAATTAAAACGACAAACATTGTGGTCCACGAAACGTGGTAATTGATTTGTCCCTTTTTTGTCTCTTTTTGTACAAATTTCTACTCGCAAGCTTTTGTTTTTATCTTAGCCGGAGCTAGCCCTCTTCGCCACAGGTTCACACAAGGTATTGTAAGATTCATTTTGAAGAATAGAATACTCTTTTCTTTCTTTATTATTGGTATAGAATAATACCAATAACAAAAAGGTTAATATTGCATTTAAGAATAATAAAATAAAAGATAAGGTCGGCCTTATCGCACTAGGTGATTTCTTCCAAACAACAATAAATTAATTTTCTATTAATAACCTACTCTACCTACCTATTCCCACAACTAGGTACATACAATTAGGAGACTACCACATTGTTTATACCCATAGGCATTGTTAAACATAACGTTTTCCCAGCACAGGCAACCGGATTCTTCTTTAAAATGGTTATGATTCTATCATCAAGTGGGACATATTTATTAGGTGAGGCCCTTGGCAAACTTCTCGCTCTTCAAAGTAAAGAGAAATCTCGAACCTCTCTAAATAAATACCGCCTCAAAACAAGCACTCGAGGTCTACATCGATCGGTCATGGTTCGATCGCTCTTAGAACTCAATCGATCGTCATGCTGCGGCTATGTGTGGAACGCATCGAGTTTGTCGATAGAGGAATGATAAATCACTCTCGTCTGTAACAAATATTGCTGTGTCATCGATGTATACTTAGGCAGCCTTTGAAAGGCGGGTATTTTTGGCTTAATAAATTACATGCATTAGATAAAGGGTGTCGTAAGAACCGATAGACGGAAATGACAAGGCCGAAAACCTAGCCACATGAGAAGTGAACTTCGATACGAAACCCTGTGCCAACCAGTCTGTGCAGCGTGGCACAGTAGCCTGATTAAAAACCCTCCATATAATTGGAGGAGGCTCGACTCAATAGGGGATAATGTATGGGCTAAGTAGTAGATAAAAGTTTTTGGAAAACTTTATGGTGGCCACAATTGTATACATTATAGCATATAAGACTGCCTCGTTAGTCTAAATCTAACCCCTAAGATTTGCCGCCTTTGGATCAACGGGTCCAGGTTCGATGCCGGGGTCGGGCAAGTGTCTTTGTCTAGCTAGAGGCACTTGCTCTTAGTCTGGGTATTATTTGTATTCGTGAATCACATGTTTGTAAACTGCCCCGCGATATAGGTTACACCTTGTAGGGATTTCGTCTTTAAAAAAAATACAATTTTATTGGAAATTCAATTACGTACACTGAGCGATTGCAGTCGTCCCTCCGACAGTCCTACCGAGACTTCGCTTGCCATAGATGTTCGAACGGCAACCAGTACCGACGGCTTTACGTGACTGTAGATGGAATTGGGATTTAGTAGGCGGGTGAGATTCACCCAACATGGCATGAAGAGAGGCCACTTTGGGCAAGCTAAGTGTGGCAAGCCCCCGATTAGCTGGAGCTACGATCTTAGGGGTATAAATGTTGCTAGGAGTCGATGGCACTGGAGGTTTGCACAGGATCGTCATTCGTGGCAATATATTGAGGTGGCCTACGTTCAGATACATCTGTGGCTCATAGATAGAAAGATGAACAGAGGTCAAGTTATGGCAGTCACTCATCATGTAACCGTCTAAACTCGTAGCTTTACCTACGAATATATATGGTAGTACCTATTTGATGTTATTTGATTAATTCTATTGTCACGGTGAATGTCGATGCACTCACATTTTGATGGAAAATAAACGCGATCCGCGTGGGCGGTCCGCAGCCGCTATAAAATTGAGCAAACAATTTTTTATCAATGCA
Organism: Clostera curtula; assembly: GCA_905475355.2. Classification (NCBI taxonomy): domain Eukaryota; kingdom Metazoa; phylum Arthropoda; class Insecta; order Lepidoptera; family Notodontidae; genus Clostera; species Clostera curtula. The sequence goes on from FR997802.1 coordinate 16,704,404, forward strand.
TCCATACACGCTAATGGTCCAAATTACAATCATACATTGGGATTGGGTGAACCACGCGTCAATTCTGCTCGAGACCGGTTTCAAACTGTGTAAAAGTTCTAAAGGACAGGCATTAAGATGTACAGATATACCTGCGCATTATTTTACTTGAAACATTTGCCGGTGTGTTTCGTTACGCCAGTAATGTTTACGTATCGATCAGACATTTTCATTATTATAAACTACTAGCTTTTGTGCGCGGCTTCGCCCGCGTGGGCTTCGAACCCGTGCTTATCTCTGTGCATATTTTTTATGAACATAAAAGCGGTTATTGCGACTAAACTATGATAGTTAGATATGTGCTCTCGCGGACTTTTTTGTAGATCTTTATAAGACCTACAAACTCGTAGTACATCATTTTGTTCTATTGTCAATAGTTTTTGTAGCGCACGCATAAATAGGTTATCGATTTTACACCTTGGTTTACAAAATCGCAATTTTCATACGGATCCCTAATTCTTATGAAAATAAAATATAGCCTATAACCTTCCTCGATAAATGGACTATCTAACACTGAAAGATTTTTTGAAATCGGACCAGTAGTTCCTGAGATTAGCGCGTTCAAACAAACAAACAAACAAACTCTGCAGCTTTATATATTAGTACAGATGTGCGTTTTGACAGTTGGGTCATAAACTTGAATTGTCTATTTTACGCTCTTTGGGTATAAACCGATGTAAAGCAACCAAAATTCTTCAAGTTCAACGTAAAACGTGTTACTTAACGTGAGAGAGCTTCTTCTTCTACTTTCACTGAACAAATAAAATAGTTTCGATACTAAGTGACGCCAATTATTTAGCCTATGGTACAGATAATGTGACTCTTGATACTATTAAACAATTTCATTGCGTTGAAAACTTATATTACAGTATACGCTGGAAGTCCCAACAATGCAATCTATCAAGACAACCAAACTTAAAGTATAGAAAAAGCAAAATTCGTCACCCCAAAAATAATGGAGAAAGATGAACTAATCCTAATTGTGTTCAGGGATGACAAATGAGAACCGGTCAATGAAATCGCCCTATAGTCGTGAGACAGATAATAACACAGTTGCTTAGGGGGCGAAAAAATGAAACATTATCTGTTTGCGTTAGTTTTTTAAGGGAATCTTCCCTTGGAATAAGAGAACAAATTCGCTGTCTGACAAGTATTTTACGACAGTAAATACTAAATGACGTTTGCTTCCTATGACTGTTTAAGTAATGCTTTAACATTATATTTTTAAAGTCTCAAAAAAAGGTTCTTTTAGCTTTTTATCAACAAAAATTTAGGTGTATAATTAGGTACCTTAACTTCCAGAGGATATAGAACATTAAAAAAATATCAAATCACCTTAAAATCTCGGGGTTCAGGACTTTAAATGACTCTAGAAACAATAATCGATTAGAAGTCCGATTGAAAATTCGTTACTCTTGAATCCCGAGATTTCAGGGAAAGGTATCATTATTATGCATTATTTGTAATGTATTGAAGTATAAATTATTTGTTATAGCTGAACAGTGATTACAATATTAAGAATCTGGAAGCTCTACCATAGACTTCCACACGTAGGTGAAAAGGATAGATAGATAGATAGATAACTCTTTATTGTACAAAAAAAGCCACACTAGGTCTTACGATAATATACATTTTTAAGACACTTTTACAATAGGCGGCCTTATCGCTAAACAGATTGCCGTTTAGCGATAAGGCCGCCCAATCTCTTCCAGGTGATTTAATGGCTGTTTCAAAAGTCAATCTAATTGGAGCCTTACGCTGTACATATTGCACCTAATCCTTCGCTGACATGTCCACGTCACAACTAAAATGATGGGTCACGTAACATGTGGCACATCGCGTACTGGGAACGCCACATGCAGCGCTTTCTCCGAAAACTCATTACCCGGCACGCGTCACGCAGGGAGCACAACCGGTTTTTATTAGGTTTCGCCGACTCGCCCTAACCGCGGCCACGGCTCGTCTGAACCTGCCTTTATACGCCCACTGCCTTCCAAACCAGATGTTGGCCTTTTGAAGTGTTTCAACATTTTTTTGTTCATATTTATTAATTTTCGCGACTGATACACCCAATATTATTTGTTGGTAAAGAGAGTAGAAAACTATGATAGTTAGATATGTGCTCTCGCGGACTTTTTTGTAGATCTTTATAAGACCTACAAATCCGTAGTACATCATTTTGTTCTATTGTCAATAGTTTTTGCAGCGCACGCATAAATAGGTTTTCGATTTTACACCTTGGTTTACAAAATCGCAATTTTCATACGGATCCCTAATTCTTTTGAAAATTAAATATAGCCTAAAATATAACCTTCCTCGATAAATGGACTATCTAATACTGAAAGATTTTTTGAAATCGGACCAGTAGTTCCTGAGATTAGCGCGTTCAAACAAACAAACAAACAAATAAACAAACAAACTCTGCAGCTTTATATATTAGTATAGATAAAAAACACCCAGACCCGGAACAAATACTTATAGGTCGTACAAATATTTCTTCCGTGCGGGGATCGAACTCTTGTTAAAATTAATTGTGACACTGGATATAAACTTATATCTAGCCCATAAGGAAAACTGTAACATGCCATACAGTTATACCGCCCGGTACACGAAATTCCAGACATGTTCACAACTTTCATCAGAAGAGCAAAACATTTTCCGTTTAGAAGACAAAGACTATCCAGCCGCATTCACTCCTTATAACCACTAGACCGCAATATACATCTTAGGTAGAGCAAGATAAGGTCGATATTTTTTTATCACTTGCAATTGAAGTCAAGTGTCGTCGTATCGAAAAGCAACATTAAGACGCTGTTATCACACACAGCTCATAGCGAAGGTATTGGTATCTAGGGAATAATATTAATATTTGTTTAAATATAAGCTGGGTTAGCTTGAAAATTTTCAAATATTTTAGGTATTTTAGTCAAACAGTAAACTGTTTTGATTACATTACTTTTGTTCGATATTCGAATGATATTGGTAACATCTTTTTTTTTGCGTTGGAAATCCTTATGTATGCGTGGCCGCTAAGCGCCAGCTTGGTTATGTGGGACTCATTACTCTAAATATTACTTATGTACTTAATTATTATGTAACTAGCGACTCGCCCTGGCTTCGCACGGGCACCCGTTCATTGCACAATGATGAACCTCTAAATGTATAAGTGTTTCTCTATTATAATTATGGATTGTATTATATTATAAACTTTCCTTTATATCCCTACTAAAAAAACGGCTTCAAAATCCGTTGCGTAGTTTTAAAGATTTAGGCATGCATATGGACGGACAGACGACAGCGACTTTGTTTTATAATATGTAGTGATAGTGATATATTAGTGCTCGTCCTAGACTGCAAACTAAAAGTAAAAATAAAATATTTCACAAAACCAAAACTTTTCTCATCCGGTCAGTTAGTAGTTCTGTCAAGCGATATTGATGTTAAGGGTCTGAAGTGAGTAGAAGTGGGTAAATCGAGCCACAGTTATTCAGACTTTCCCCTCGCGAGAAAATATGAATGGCAAATCTTCGACAATTGGCGAATTTGCGAGTCAAAATTGTAAGAGGGTTCCATGACGGGTAGGGTAGTGTATTATGGCCTGTAGTACTTACTAACCTTGAGGTGCAGTCCGATATTAAAGAATGATGCATCAATTTGTACAAAATATTTGTTTAAATAAGAGAGGTTCAAATGTTATTTGTTGAGGTCGAGATGATATTACTCGCTACAGAATTACATTAGTTTTGTTATGCCTTAAAAGACAACTTGATAAGTGGTGTAATATACGGGTGCGATCGGGAAGTAACTACATACTTAAATTTGCGATGTTGGCATTATTATTATCCGGAGTATAAACAATACATTAAATGTTTAATAAATTCTTAATATTCCGTATGGTGACTGATTTAGAATACAGTGTCACCACCCCATTCTATCCTGAAGGTGTCTGAAGAGCCGACAAGATCTTTGTCGGCAAGAGAAGGAAAATCCTGTTTCAACGCGTCTGGCCAGCGTAGCACAGTAGGCTATGACCCTCCCTGTAACGGGAGGAGACCCGACTCAGCAGTAATTTATGGGTTGAGTAGTAGTTAATGTTTCTAATAACCAACAAACTATTTCTAAACCACTTTTACTCTCGTTAATTTTTGCAAAATTCTGTCTGTCATCTGGGTTTCGTACACTAAAACATATGTTGACTGCGTGTGGCATGTATTAGAAAGCAAGTGTACTAGGCTTGCATAGAGCAGAGGAGCTCAAGCATTGGCCGTATAGGCTCGGTGCGTCGCGGGCAGACGATGAGGGGGTGGATCGATACCCGGGCCGCATTGTTGCCCTAGCACACCCCCGCCATACCCCGCACCTCACCTCTTGCCCCGCCCTCGGCCTGCACCCAAATTTCGCCCCATTTGATCCTGAGAACGCGAATCAATCGCTTTTGTTGCAGTCACTTGATGCGTCGCTTGGAAGGGCGAATGCACCAATAAACGCCCTTGTAAACAAATCCATACCATAATTCCTTAACAATATGGCACAAAACTGTTTTTATAAGTCCACAGATTTTTTCATAAAACAGCTGTTTGTGAGAAAGAAACTGAGAACAAAGCAGTATTTCAAGGTAATAAAGTTGCTGAACAAGGAAGAGCCATAACTTGGAATAATGTCTAAACGGTAACTTTTTGCAACACTCCGGTTAGTGCACCGGTAAGCTTAATTAGTGGGGATAGTTACTTAGCTCTTTTGTGTTACTTCATTTCTGGAAAATTGTTGTTAAAAGGATAAGCCTAAACAGCAACACCGATCCGAGCAGAATAAACAATGCTTGTGAATTTGTATCTATTTATCTGTATAACATGTTAAGTTGTTTACAGACGTATATTTTTTATATGTATACAAATCCGATAACCCGGGGTCGATATCTACATATTTACGAACGTATTGTTTACGGGTTTGCCCTTGAAGAGACCTGAATATAAATACTTTGTTTAACTTGACCTTCGTTGTGATATTTGATTTTAAACGCAGGATATGTCCGTGATTTAAGTTGGCTGCCATTTACCGTTTTACACCATTTACCATTTTAAAGTTAAAATGCCACCTTTTAAGTTCGTCCTTTTTTTTAAATAATTCAATTATTTTCCGCACGGTATGAATATTTTGTCTTAGAAACTAGACCCCGCTAGCAGAAAACCAGCGCTTGTCATGGAAGGGACGAAACGTCGTTGAAATAGCCAGTTGCTTCCTCGGTATCAGCGACTCGTACAGCCATAAGTCACGCCATGAATGGACAAGATAAACACAAGGGTACAGCGGTGTCTTGAGGAAGCCATAAACTTATGCAAATTAAACTAGAAGCTCGACTGACAAGGGTGAGAACAATATTCATATAAGAATATTAAACGATTGTCCGTAAATTAATAAATACATCACATTTGAAGCTAGGATATGAGACGTATATATCGGACATCGCTTAAGCTACAAGCTAACCGCGATAAAAGTGTGGTTCATTTAATACTATATCACTTGTGTATTCGTGCATTTAGAGTTATTTCCTGTCGTCTATGAGAAAATATAAAAAAAGGATATAATTAATGTCCATACTATTTTTATTAATGATTACCCTTTATACAATTGCCGATATCCTTAATTTGAAAAATAACATGACTGAACGTATACTACCTTATACATATTTAATCTGTAAAGCGTTTATTTATCTTACCATCTGGGTAACCCAGTGGTAGAAATAATGTAGCCCAGTTGGTTTACTGTCATAGTCTATTAAGAGAGTGTAAATGGGCAATAGGCCAAGGTGACGAATATAGGAAAATGGTGCCAAATATATGACATAATGATGGCGTAATAGGTAATTAGTAATATTCCTAACATTAGTGGAATGTATTCTTTTGAGACTACATTGATATTAAGCGGATAGAAATTGTTACAAAAGACAAAAACATAGATACGTAGAATTAAAACTAAAACGAGATAAAACTGAATAACTTTGTTAATTCTACCAAGGATAAATATGTTTTTATACACTGGGAACAGGCAATATTGAGGATGGTGTTGAACAATTGGTGAATACCAATAGCATCATATACTCATGTAAATACTCGAAGCATAAAGATAATAGGAAAAACGCTAACGCTTTTGCATTAAGAGCGAGCATGACGAACAGTCATCAAATGGGTCATTATAGCTTATAATGTGTAATCATTGACGACATAACATAAATTACATACTATAATAGATATTCCACATTATGTGACACATGTATGTGTATAATTTAATTTAGAATTATCAGACTGTAGAATGTGTCGAATTTTTAAATATCAATTCATTGGCTAGACGCGTTTGCATAGAGTGTATTGCCATGTTTGTTCGTCGTGATTGCCTATTTCCACCTGTTTAGATTATTTATTTGGCAGTGCTCTCGGAGCCATTAAATATCAACTACTAGCGACCCGCCCCGGCTTCGCACGGCTGCAATGATGGACCTCTAATTTTATCAGTGTTTCTCTGCAATATTATGGATGCATTACACTTATAAACCTTCCTCTTGAATCACTCTATCTATTATATGAAACCGATTCAAAATCCATTGCGTAGTTTTAAAGATTTAAGCATACATAGGGACAGACAGACGATAGCGACTGTTTTATACTATGTAGTGATATGTAGTGATAAAACAAACAATTTGTTGTTGTTTTAAGGTTAAAATATGTGTATTGTGTTTAAGTTTATTATCATCTTTTATCTATTTCAATTGTCTTTACTTTACCAAGATGCGTATTGACGTATAAACGAGTGAATCTTAGCGATACTGTGCTGCAATATGAAAACTTTGCGAGCACGGTCGCTGTGTTATGTAACTATTAATCGTGTTTTTGCATCTGATCGCTCTGCCTCGGCCCTTGTAGACGTGAATCGAAAGAGAAAGCATTTTCCAGGTCAGTTGTATGGAAAGTAGTGCAAGTAGCAAGGCACTGAACTAAATAAAACACTTTTAAAAGTTCATAAACTTATTCCAGTTCAATGTCGAAATAGGCAGCTCGTGGAAGTTGTAGTATATGAGTAAAATTTTTGGGTAGTTAGAACGGATTTGTATATACGATGCTGTTACAGCTTGCCGTGGATAGTGTATTTATACATTGGGCGTCTGAAAAGGGATAACATCGCCAATCAATGCAAAAACAAAGTATGGATGTCATTACTCACCCATTTTTTCTGGACGTATCGGATCGGATTGCTGTACGTACCTGCAAACAAGCCAAAGTTAATATTTAACATCGAATAAAAAAAATATAAACAGAAAACTGCTTTAATCAAACCACTTCATCAAAATTACCATCAGTTGGAAATGATTTGAGCAAAATTAAGCGCTTGTCTATCTGTTTCCATAGACAAATGCCTCCAAGATATTGAATTAGTTAATTCGTCGTCGTAGCCAATAGTTATTTAATCCACTGTTATTTTAAAAAACAAGAGTATTATAACTATATTTGTAAAAATAATTTCTGCTGTAACTAACGTTATCCAAATGTTAAAATTAAACACTTCCTACCGGATTGCTTTGCAGATGGCAATTAAATAATGTAAAATACAAACGATTCATCCGTAAAAAATACGATTTCTATGATTGTGTAATAATCCCGAAAACCTAAGACATCAGAATCCAAATGCTCAAAACTATATAAAATATGTTGACTACCAACAAAGTTATGTTTGTATGTAATAGGGAGAAATAGGAATTTATTTGGTGTCAAAGTATAACCACGAGCCGATCGATTTTCCAATAGTTATGTCATTGGAAATGTAATGCCTGTCGGTCAGAGTGGCACAATCAACGAATCGCAACCACTGACCTACCACAACACGTTACTACTATTGGTCGATCGCGTCATTTCGCGTACAGACGCGAATTAAGATTATCATGGGCATGATCAGTGTTATTCTTGAAGCAATGCCAGTAATTTATTTTTGGAGATTATTAGGTTCTTTTGTGACGGTGTCAGTTGAAGTGTGTGTGAGCGCTAGGTATACGCACTGACAAACAGTTTTGTGATATGTCAAATGCCAAAGTGTTGTATACAGGGTCTAACAGAAACCCTATAGCCATCCAAGATAGGGCAAATCAGAAAGGAAATAGTTCTGCGAATATTTGCTTTTCTATTTTGAAATCTGAGAGAGAAATAGGGGTTTTGTGATCCAATATTAAATTCCGTATTTAATTAATTATGTAAATAAGTATTTCTTAGGAAATCGGTTTTCTATCTATCGTAAATAATGTCAAACAAGCTTCGTAACCTATCTTTCACCATTTTTCTATGCTCACATAGCACTTACGTGAAAATAAAAAAACATGCGTAGTTTTTCCTGAGAAGTTAGATTTTGCAGTAACATCTACATCACTAGTACTATCGATCCATTTGATACGGTTTTAAGGATTTGTTACACCCTGTATATTCGCAAAATGAGGCTATGTGAACTTGGCACCCGACTTTTCCAAAATTATGTTTTTTTGTGTTTTTTAGATAGATTTGGGTAAGTAGTAGATAGTAGTAAAAATATTTTCGTTTGTAGTGATTCCAAAAAAAAAAAAAAAAATGTTAAAAAAATTCCATCTCCCGAAATTGAAAAAATCAATTTTTTTTTTACTATTTATATTATTAATCGTATGTAGTGGATTGTAGTAAACTTTTTTTTGTTTGTAGTAAAACAGAAAAAATATGAAAAAATATTTTCATTTGAGCGTATTATATCATCACGATCTCGGTAACGAAAAATCGGTTTCCAAGGTAAAATCGATTATAATGAACGTCCAAAACCTCTAAGAAAGGTTCCCAGAGGTTAGTAGTGGACGAATTTTCGTTTGTAGTAAACGTATTTTATTAAAAAAGTGACTATCTTAAGAAGCACTCGTTTCGGCGTCGTTTACGTGAAATAACTCTAGTTTGCATAGAGATACGGTTACTACAAACCTCCTAATCGACTGAGAAAGGGTCCTAGAGGTTAGTAGTGAACGAATTTTCGATTGTAGTAAACAACTTTTTATAAAAAAAGTGACCATCTTAAAAAACACTCGTTTCGGCGTCGTTTACGTGAAATAACTCTAGTTTGAATAGAGATACGGTTACTACAAACCTCCTAATCTACTGAGAAAGGGTCCTAGAGGTTAGTAGTGAACCAATTTTCGATTGTAGTAAACGATTTTTTATAAAAATGTGACCATCTTAGAAAACACTCGTTTTGGCGAGGTTTACGTGAAATAACTGTAGTTTGCATAGAGATACGGTTACTACAAACCTCCTAATCTACTGCGAAAGGGTCCTAGAGGTTAGTAGTGAACGAATTTTCGATTGTAGTAAAAGACTTTTTATAAAAAAAGTGACCATCTTAAAAAACACTCGTTTCGGCGTCGTTTACGTTATATAACTCTTGTTACAAAGGAGATACGGTTACTACAAACCTTCTAATCGACTGAGAAAGGGTCCTAGAGGTTAGTAGTGAACGAATTTTCGATTGTAGTAAACAACTTTTTATAAAAAAGTGACCATCTTAAAAAACACTCGTTTCGGCGTCGGTTACGTGATATAACTCTAGTTTGCATAGAGATACGGTTACTACAAACCTCCTAATCTACTGCGAAAGGGTCCTAGAGGTTAGTAGTGAACGAATTTTCGATTGTAGTAAACAACTATTTATAAAAAAGTTACCATCTTAGAAAACACTCGTTTTGGCGACGTTTACGTGAAATAACTCTTGTTACAAAGGAGATACGGTTACTACAAACCTCCTAATCTACTGCGAAAGGGTCCTAGAGGTTAGTAGTGAACGAATTTTCGATTGTAGTAAACAACTTTTTATAAAAAAAGTGACCATCTTAAAAAACACTCGTTTCGGCGTCGTTTACGTGAAATAACTCTAGTTTGAATAGAGATACGGTTACTACAAACCTCCTAATCTACTGCGAAAGGGTCCTAGAGGTTAGTAGTGAACGAATTTTCGATTGTAGTAAACAACTTTTTATAAAAAAGTGACCATCTTAGAAAACACTCGTTTTGGCGACGTTTACGTGAAATAACTCTTGTTACAAAGGCGATACGGTTACTACAAACCTCCTAATCGACTGAGAAAGGGTCCTAGAGGTTAGTAGTGAACGAATTTTCGATTGTAGTAAACGACTTTTTATAAAAAAAGTGACCATCTTAGAAAACACTCGTTTCGGCGACGTTTACGTGAGATAACTCTAGTTTGAAAAGAGATACGGTTACTACAAACATCCTAGTCGACTGAGAAAGGGTCCTAGAGGTTAGTAGTGAACGAATTTTCGATTGTAGTAAACAACTTTTTATAAAAAAGTGACCATCTTATAAAACACTCGTTTTGGCGACGTTTACGTGAAATAACTCTTGTTACAAAAGAGATACGGTTACTACAAACCTCCTAATCGACTGAGAAAGGGTCCTAGAGGTTAGTAGTGAACGAATTTTCGATTGTTGTAAACGACTTTTTATAAAAAAAGTGACCATCTTAGAAAACACTCGTTTCGGCGACGTTTACGTGAGATAACTCTAGTTTGAAAAGAGATACGGTTACTACAAACATCCTAGTCGACTGAGAAAGGGTCCTAGAGGTTAGTAGTGAACGAATTTTCGATTGTAGTAAACAACTTTTTATAAAAAAAGTGACCATCTTAAAAAACACTCGTTTCGGCGTCGTTTACGTGAAATAACTCTAGTTTGAATAGAGATAAGGTTACTACAAACCTCCTAATCTACTGCGAAAGGGTCCTAGAGGTTAGTAGTGAACGAATTTTCGATTGTAGTAAACAACTTTTTATAAAAAAGTGACCATCTTAGAAAACACTCGTTTTGGCGACGTTTACGTGAAATAACTCTTGTTACAAAAGAGATACGGTTACTACAAACCTTCTAATCGACTGAGAAAGCGTCCTAGAGGTTAGTAGTGAACGAATTTTCGATTGTAGTAAACGATTTTTTATAAAAAAGTGTCCATCTTAGAAAACACTCGTTTTGGCGACGTTTACGTGAAATAACTCTTGTTACAAAAGAGATACGGTTACTACAAACCTTCTAATCGACTGAGAAAGCGTCCTAGAGGTTAGTAGTGAACGAATTTTCGATTGTAGTAAACAACTTTTTATAAAAAAAGTGACCATCTTAAAAAACACTCGTTTTGGCGAGGTTTACGTGAAATAACTCTAGTTTGCATAGAGATACGGTTACTACAAACCTCCTAATCTACTGCGAAAGGGTCCTAGAGGCTAGTAGTGAACGAATTTTCGATTGTAGTAAACAACTTTTTATAAAAAAGTGACCATCTTAGAAAACACTCGTTTTGGCGACGTTTACGTGAAATAACTCTTGTTACAAAAGAGATACGGTTACTACAAACCTCCTAATCGACTGAGAAAGGGTCTTAGAGGTTAGTAGTGAACGAATTTTCGATTGTAGTAAAAGACTTTTTATAAAAAAAGTGAGCATCTTAAAAACACTCGTTTCGGCGTCGTTTACGTGATATAACTCTTGTTACAAAGGAGATACGGTTACTACAAACCTTCTAATCGACTGAGAAAGGGTCCTAGAGGTTAGTAGTGAACGAATTTTCGATTGTAGTAAACAACTTTTTATAAAAAAAGTGACCATCTTAAAAAACACTCGTTTCGGCGTCGTTTACGTGAAATAACTCTTGTTACAAAGGAGATACGGTTACTACAAACCTTCTAATCGACTGAGAAAGGGTCCTAGAGGTTAGTAGTGAACGAATTTTCGATTGTAGTAAACAACTTTTTACGTAAACGACGCCGAAAGGAGTGTTTCTTAAGATAGTCACTTTTTTATAAAAAGTCGTTTACTACAATCGAAAATTCGTTCACTACTAACCTCTAGGACCCTTTCTCAGTCGATTAGAAGGTTTGTAGTAACCGTATCTCCTTTGTAACAAGAGTTATATCACGTAAACGACGCCGAAACGAGTGTTTGTAAGATGGTCACTTTTTTTATAAAAAGTCTTTTACTACAATCGAAAATTCGTTCACTACTAACCTCTAGGACCCTTTCTCAGTCGATTAGAAGGTTTGTAGTAACCGTATCTCCTTTGTAACAAGAGTTATTTCACGTAAACGACGCCGAAACGAGTGTTTTTTAAGATGGTCACTTTTTTTATAAAAAGTTGTTTACTACAATCGAAAATTCGTTCACTACTAACCTCAAGGACCCTTTCTCAGTCGATTAGAAGGTTTATAGTAACCGTATCTCCTTTGTAACAAGAGTTATTTCACGTAAACGTCGCCAAAACGAGTGTTTTCTAAGATGGTAACTTTTTTATAAAAAGTTGTTTACTACAATCGAAAATTCGTTCACTACTAACCTCTAGGACCCTTTCGCAGTAGATTAGGAGGTTTGTAGTAACCGTATCTCTATTCAAACTAGAGTTATTTCACGTAAACGACGCCAAAACGAGTGTTTTTTAAGATGGTCACTTTTTTTATAAAAAGTTGTTTACTACAATCGAAAATTCGTTCACTACTAACCTCTAGGACCCTTTCTCAGTCGACTAGGATGTTTGTAGTAACCGTATCTCTTTTCAAACTAGAGTTATCTCACGTAAACGTCGCCGAAACGAGTGTTTTCTAAGATGGTCACTTTTTTTATAAAAAGTCGTTTACTACAATCGAAAATTCGTTCACTACTAACCTCTAGGACCCTTTCTCAGTCGATTAGGAGGTTTGTAGTAACCGTATCGCCTTTGTAACAAGAGTTATTTCACGTAAACGTCGCCAAAACGAGTGTTTTCTAAGATGGTCACTTTTTTATAAAAAGTTGTTTACTACAATCGAAAATTCGTTCACTACTAACCTCTAGGACCCTTTCGCAGTAGATTAGGAGGTTTGTAGTAACCGTATCTCTATTCAAACTAGAGTTATTTCACGTAAACGACGCCGAAACGAGTGTTTTCTAAGATGGTCACTTTTTTTATAAAAAGTCGTTTACTACAATCGAAAATTCGTTCACTACTAACCTCTAGGACCCTTTCGCAGTAGATTAGGAGGTTTGTAGTAACCGTATCTCCTTTGTAACAAGAGTTATTTCACGTAAACGTCGCCAAAACGAGTGTTTTCTAAGATGGTAACTTTTTTATAAAAAGTTGTTTACTACAATCGAAAATTCGTTCACTACTAACCTCTAGGACCCTTTCGCAGTAGATTAGGAGGTTTGTAGTAACCGTATCTCTATGCAAACTAGAGTTATATCACGTAACCGACGCCGAAACGAGTGTTTTTTAAGATGGTCACTTTTTTTATAAAAAGTTGTTTACTACAATCGAAAATTCGTTCACTACTAACCTCTAGGACCCTTTCTCAGTCGATTAGGAGGTTTGTAGTAACCGTATCGCCTTTGTAACAAGAGTTATTTCACGTAAACGTCGCCAAAACGAGTGTTTTCTAAGATGGTCACTTTTTTATAAAAAGTTGTTTACTACAATCGAAAATTCGTTCACTACTAACCTCTAGGACCCTTTCGCAGTAGATTAGGAGGTTTGTAGTAACCGTATCTCTATTCAAACTAGAGTTATTTCACGTAAACGACGCCGAAACGAGTGTTTTTTAAGATGGTCACTTTTTTTATAAAAAGTTGTTTACTACAATCGAAAATTCGTTCACTACTAACCTCTAGGACCCTTTCGCAGTAGATTAGGAGGTTTGTAGTAACCGTATCTCCTTTGTAACAAGAGTTATTTCACGTAAACGTCGCCAAAACGAGTGTTTTCTAAGATGGTAACTTTTTTATAAAAAGTTGTTTACTACAATCGAAAATTCGTTCACTACTAACCTCTAGGACCCTTTCGCAGTAGATTAGGAGGTTTGTAGTAACCGTATCTCTATGCAAACTAGAGTTATATCACGTAACCGACGCCGAAACGAGTGTTTTTTAAGATGGTCACTTTTTTTATAAAAAGTTGTTTACTACAATCGAAAATTCGTTCACTACTAACCTCTAGGACCCTTTCTCAGTCGATTAGAAGGTTTGTAGTAACCGTATCTCCTTTGTAACAAGAGTTATATAACGTAAACGACGCCGAAACGAGTGTTTTTTAAGATGGTCACTTTTTTTATAAAAAGTCTTTTACTACAATCGAAAATTCGTTCACTACTAACCTCTAGGACCCTTTCGCAGTAGATTAGGAGGTTTGTAGTAACCGTATCTCTATGCAAACTACAGTTATTTCACGTAAACCTCGCCAAAACGAGTGTTTTCTAAGATGGTCACATTTTTATAAAAAATCGTTTACTACAATCGAAAATTGGTTCACTACTAACCTCTAGGACCCTTTCTCAGTAGATTAGGAGGTTTGTAGTTACCGTATCTCTATTCAAACTAGAGTTATTTCACGTAAACGACGCCGAAACGAGTGTTTTTTAAGATGGTCACTTTTTTTATAAAAAGTTGTTTACTACAATCGAAAATTCGTTCACTACTAACCTCTAGGACCCTTTCTCAGTCGATTAGAAGGTTTGTAGTAACCGTATCTCCTTTGTAACAAGAGTTATATCACGTAAACGACGCCGAAACGAGTGTTTTTTAAGATGGTCACTTTTTTTATAAAAAGTTGTTTACTACAATCGAAAATTCGTTCACTACTAACCTCTAGGACCCTTTCTCAATAGATTAGGAGGTTTGTAGTAACCGTATCTCTATTCAAACTAGAGTTATTTCACGTAAACGACGCCGAAACGAGTGTTTTTTAAGATGGTCACTTTTTTATAAAAAATCGTTTACTACAATCGAAAATTGGTTCACTACTAACCTCTAGGACCCTTTCTCAGTAGATTAGGAGGTTTGTAGTAACGATATCTCTATTCAAACTAGAGTTATTTCACGTAAACGACGCCGAAACCAGTGTTTTTTAAGATGGTCACTTTTTTTATAAAAAGTTGTTTACTACAATCGAAAATTCGTTCACTACTAACCTCTAGGACGCTTTCTCAGTCGATTAGAAGGTTTGTAGTAACCGTATCTCTTTTGTAACAAGAGTTATTTCACGTAAACGTCGCCAAAACGAGTGTTTTCTAAGATGGTCACTTTTTTATAAAAAGTTGTTTACTACAATCGAAAATTCGTTCACTACTAACCTCTAGGACCCTTTCGCAGTAGATTAGGAGGTTTGTAGTAACCGTATCTCTATGCAAACTAGAGTTATTTCACGTAAACCTCGCCAAAACGAGTGTTTTCTAAGATGGTCACTTTTTTATAAAAAATCGTTTACTACAATCGAAAATTGGTTCACTACTAACCTCTAGGACCCTTTCTCAGTAGATTAGGAGGTTTGTAGTAACCGTATCTCTATTCAAACTAGAGTTATTTCACGTAAACGACGCCGAAACGAGTGTTTTTTAAGATGGTCACTTTTTTTATAAAAAGTTGTTTACTACAATCGAAAATTCGTTCACTACTAACCTCTAGGACCCTTTCTCAGTCGATTAGAAGGTTTGTAGTAACCGTATCTCCTTTGTAACAAGAGTTATATCACGTAAACGACGCCGAAACGAGTGTTTTTTAAGATGGTCACTTTTTTTATAAAAAGTTGTTTACTACCATCGAAAATTCGTTCACTACTAACCTCTAGGACCCTTTCGCAGTAGATTAGGAGGTTTGTAGTAACCGTATCTCTATGCAAACTAGAGTTATTTCACGTAAACGACGCCGAAACGAGTGCTTCTTAAGATAGTCACTTTTTTAATAAAATACGTTTACTACAAACGAAAATTCGTCCACTACTAACCTCTGGGAACCTTTCTTAGAGGTTTTGGACGTTCATTATAATCGATTTTACCTTGGAAACCGATTTTTCGTTACCGAGATCGTGATGATATAATACGCTCAAATGAAAATATTTTTTCATATTTTTTCTGTTTCACTACAAACAAAAAAAAGTTTACTACAATCCACTACATACGATTAATAATATAAATAGTAAAAAAAAATTTGATTTTTTCAATTTCGGGAGATGGAATTTTTTTAACATTTTTTATTTTTTTTTTTTGGAATTACTACAAACGAAAATATTTTTACTACTATCTACTACTTACCCAAATCTATCTAAAAAACACAAAAAAACATAATTTTGGAAAAGTCGGGTGCCAAGTTCACATAGCCGCAAAATGAAGAAGAATCAATGAACGTGGGAATAGGAAATAAGGGACTTAAGATACCACTATAGTTTTTTAATTCCATATTATCCGTTTGGAAACGGTCAGGTGTACAGATGACCTCGGAACCAAAGAATATAATCAATATGTTTTTTATAAGAATGACACGAGTACTTTGTAATATGAGATTGGTAATATCAGCTTCATTTGTCTATATGTTACATAGCATAACGGCACGTCTCCACGTCTATAAAACAATAAGGTGTAATTTACCGATAACGCGTATTTTTTAAGTATTTTAATGATACTTCGCTTGGCAATGTTGTACCACAAAGTTGTTTGCCACAGAAATCAATCTACACAAATCGAGCGCTCGAGCAACGCACACAAACATCGCTCACAGATTCGTTATCTCAGTACGACTGGGAACACTGAGAGCCATCCGCTATAGACATACTTTATTACAACTGTTCAGTTTATGGAGGTTTGATTCAGCCAAACAACTCGATACGTTTCTCTACTACGATAATACATATTTTCTAACTAGATTTGGTACATAAGCCCCATTTCATCCTAAGGGTATAGTGAGAATCGAGGCCGGAAAGCTAGCCACAAGAGAAGGAAAACTTGATACTAAACCCGTCTGGCCAGCGTGGCACAGTAGACTAATTACACTCCATGTAGTTGGAGGAGGCCCGACTCAGCAAGCAGTGGGTAATTTATGGGCAGAGATGTAGGTAAGTAAGTAAGCTTTGATGGCCATAGCGCGACTGCTGAGCGTAGTTTTAAGGTACGAGATTTACTTCTGTACCTCATTATTTTGTGGTTGTAACCTTTCGTGTTGTTAAAGTAGTTAAATATGTAGCCATTATCAATGTTTGCTTTAGAAATTGATTTTGAGATAGCTTTTTAGTTTTAGTGGACTTTGTCACGTACACCGTATGAGTTGCACTTTACTTTATCGTTATTCAATTATTAAATATTGATAATATGACAAAATTCTCCTTGTGCGTACTTGAACACGATACAGTTTGTAAAATAGAAAAAAAAGAGACAAATAATGAAAGAAAAACTCCTAATTTAAAACATTTTTATGGATTTCCATGGTGTTTTTTTTATATATCATACGTCCAGGGCATTAATAATACCATAACAAAAAATCGAATGCAAATCGTAGTAACCCGTCTAGCTAGCGCGATACAGTAGACTATTTACCCTCCTTGTAATGGGAGGAGACCCAGTGGGGTCCAGTGAGTGCAGCATTGAGTCATTTATGTAGTCATTTAGCAGAAGTAGCTCTATCCATACCTACTTGTGCTAAATGACTTTATAAATCCTAAAATTTCATGACAATTTCTTAGATCGCAAACTTGACATTATTATTGTAATATACACGTACATATAAGTATAAAATATCACGTGTTTCTTACAGACATGCCAGTAAGTATACATGTTATCATCATCAACATAACAGCCAGTAAATGACTCCTGTTAATTCAGACTTTCTCCAAATGTCCTGGAGGAAATTAGCCAACTGTGCCACGCTGGTAAGACAGGCTGCCACAGGGTTTGTATCAATTTCTCTTCCACTTGCAGCTTGGTGATCTGGCCCTTGCGTTCCCTGTCGCTTACGACCCCCTCAGGGTAATTGTGTATTAGGAATCATAAAAAAATAAAAAATGGATCCAACATACAACTTTTAATTGGTTTATTAACTATCCACAAATATATTTATAACACGATAACCCTCGAACATTGAACGTAATTGTGTTTAACTTGGCCTGCGCCAAATAATATAATCAGCAGTCCGACGGGTGTAGTTTTTCAGTTTCCTGCGAGCCAGGTCGATGTCGCTCGAATGCATCATTGTTCTCGATATTTGCATAATTGGGTAACATTATGCATTCATTCATTTGGTCACCCCACGGCACTGCGGAACAAAGCGTGCTGATAAAAACGTAATTACTATACGTTTAATTAAATCATTCGACGACAAATTAATGTGGCTGATATCCAAGAATATTTATTGTTAAATTTATCTTTATTTCTCATTACGTTCTAATGAACTTGTCGAGTAAAGAATACGGTTTATCGTTACATTTTTAGCTCCTACCGAAAATTGTACTGATTATAAGTAGAACTTGTCAAAAGAACAATGTCAAAGCTACTAATAAATATCGTTAGGTTATATTTAAGACAATTATATTCCGTGTGATGACGGATTAAGACTACACAATGTCACCAACCCACATCATCCTGAGGGTGTCGTAAGAGCATACTAAACAAACTATAGCGGCAGAACAAACTGCAAAAGAGAAAAACTTAATGCAAACCCTGTGCCAAGCCGTATTGCCAGCGTCGCATAGGCTAGCTTCCTTCCATGAAATTGGAGAAGGCCAGACTCAGTACTGGGTCATATACGGGTCAGTGAACGTTAGCAGGTACAAGTCTTTCAAAAAACCAAAAAATATGCACTGTGTGGACTTACGTTACAAATATAAAGTAGAAAACAATTAAGAATACAACTTTTTGTAGCGAGAAGAAGTACAACACCGATGTTCAGCACTGTGAAATAATCCACGAAAGAGAGTTTACTCGAGATTTTCTCGTCCGCAAGGACTGAGAGAAACTGTTTGAGTTAAGAACTTTGAAATTAATCCCCTTTGAGGTGGACACCCACCCGCATTTGCAGCTTAGCTTATTTGGGATACGGAACACCGGCAGAAAATTTCGTAGGATTAAAGAGTCTTCGTGTATTATTTAAGGCATTATATCTGCATTATTTACTTTTAAGGTTATTTTGTAACATGCGTTGAGTTTAAATGAAGCGTGGAATATCAACGTAATTAACGCTTTTTTAGGAAAGCATGTCTTTATCATGATGTGCCACAAATTATTTACATAAGTTAACGTATAGCCTTGAAATGTCATATGCTCGACTACAACTATGCAAAAGCATTCCGAACATTCAGTGAGAAAATTCGAATATCTTTCAATCCCCTATTATTTCTACTCGCCTCCCTACTTCCACCGCGATCTCGATTCGTGGAAAACTCGGGCAGTTTCGCAATAACCGAGTGTCGACGGGAACTACCGAGGAAAGCGAAACCACCCCGTTTTCCCCCCGGGGTCTTTGTCCCCTCGCGACCCAGTTAATGACCGCCCCCGCAGACGCGGTATAGCCTCGTTTCGATATAAATACGCCTACTACACTTGACCTCTAAAGTTTTTATTGGAAAACACGTGCCTGAGATGTGTTGTAAACAATATGAATGTGTTGTGTAATTGATGAATGTTGTTTATTCACGAGTCTGTGCTACGAGTTAATCGATTTTATATTAAAAGACTGACGGCCACTCCACGCCCATTTTTGTCGGGCGTGTTTAATCATACGTTTAAAGTGCAATATAGACTGGAAACAATATATTTTTTTGTTTGTTCGAGAATGTTGTTCTGTTTGTTCGATATTGACTCGTTTGTATTTAGACGATAAAAGTGAGATAAATCATTTGCCGTTGTTTCTTGTTATCCAAAGCTGTTATCTCAAACCTATATTACATGTTAGACGAAACTACTTCGATTGGCATATCGTCATATATCTATTTAAGGTCTAATCAAAAACCAAAAAAGCTGTACAAAAATTTTAAGATCACCAATACACTCTCCATAGTTTTCTGTTTGAAAACAAATCACGTCGCGTCCTATCGGTCAGGTTGTGCGGTGAACTAGTAACAACAACGGAGGGGAGGCAAGTAACAAGCAACAGGTCGCGAAGCAACATTTTAATTGTCCAATGATAAGCATCGGGCACTAGAGCGCGACATTACGACTCGTGCAGTAAGGTGCGATGACCGCCCCTAAATGCATTTTGATTTGATGAGGAAATTTGTCCGAGTGGTGACGGACTGAGATGTCACCAGACTTAACATCTTGAGTATTTTGTATGATGTTCGAAGTACCCATTCGGTATTTTTAAGTTTAAAAAGGCTGGGCTCGTTTTAACTCTGCAGGGTCGCGGAGCATGTAATTATAGAGACGAGATGAACCATATGAACGGAACATTAACAAATCAGGTGTTTTTAAAGGTTATTTGTTAAACTTATCTTTATTGTATTTTTGATAATGGATGTTGGCTATGATATCTACAGATGCAAAGCCGCGGACAATAGCCAGTTTATTATATTCATCGTTGAAGAATGTATTTTATTCATATATTCAGTGTAGACACCGAAATGTGAAATACGTGGCTAAGTATCCACCGACAACTATAAGGATACTGTCAAACTATACCAATCTCCTGATATGTATACAAACCAAAGTGCCAGGAATCAATTGATAAACACTTTATGAACAAAGTTACGACACCTCAGCAAGTCTACTAACAGAGATACTTACAAAACCAGTTTAAGATGAACTTACAACATTACTATCATTACAGATGAATACAGCTCTGGTCTACTGGTCGACCAGAATGAGCTAGACTTGGGAATTGCTGAGTTTCCTAGAAACTGGAGGTCTTACGATCTGGCTTAACTAGATAGAAACTTATGCCTAGGGCGAGTTGCATAAAGTGTCGTTTCGCAAACCGCAAGGGAGCGATGGAAATGTTTCAATATCCTTTGTTTTGTCCGGCTTGCTCGCACTTCGATTCATTGTTTACTTTCAACGTACTTTGAAGGAGAAACTGTAAACAAGATAATGGATTGGATTTAGCAGTACACCAAAATATACCACTATTTAGTTATGAAACTTTGGATGGGAACTAACCAGGGATCAGACATCGGGCTTGAGCACAAATGTTCAATACCATATGATGTATAGCAAAAAACTAATTCTAAGATTATCTTTTGGGATCACTACGAGAATGATTCACACACATAGAAAGGTTCGAGGGCTTTTCACATTTTAAGCAGGTAGTTCCATAAGAACGTCGCGCCCACAACAGTCCGTATCGTCTTGCTACGTAGTGTTACCAAGCGTTATAATTTCTCAAGACTATTATAATTTTCTCATTTGAAGTATCAAAATTGTTTTAGGAACAGCCTCTAATTATACAAATCTTTATCACTAAAGCGCGTTTATGAAATCGCTTCAGTAGGTATGGAAACAGTCAGTCATTTTAACAAGAAGCCGAACTTAGCCACTAGTTTTAGCTAACTAGTAACTTCTCAGCCCATAAATTAGCCACTGTAGAGTCAGGCCTGGGGTGGTGACACAATGTGTTCTAAATCGGTCACCACACGGAGAGCTGACTATTATTTAACCCAACAGATAGATTCGAGTTCAATTTCGATGGATTGTGGTTGTTGGCTACTTTACTAGCTCTAAGCACAACCACCCAATAGGTGTAATCGTATAACTATCTTATCTTCCTGTTAGTCCATTACTCTACATACTTATAGATGCATCAAATATTAGTTCACTGGAATAGCTGCAATATTCACCCAACATCAGATAGATTTCATTATTGAGGCCTATTGTACGAGTGTATGAGTTGAAGAAGTGTTTAGACAGAAAATGCAGTCATAAGTAGAAGATCTTGTGTAAACATGTCTAGGCAACATGGCCCAGTAGATTGCCATCGATAAAATTGCAGGAGACCCTATTTAGCAGTGGTTCGGCTGAAGATTCATTTCTTTTATTAATAAAACGAAACCCTTGCACTAGGTATAACCTGTACGGCTGGGGCAGTTTACAAACATGAAATTCACGAACACTAACGACACCCAGACTCAGAGCAAGTGCCTCTCGTTTATACAAAGATACTTGTCTGACCCCGGAATCGAACCGAGGACCCGTGATATAAAGGCGGCTTATCTGACCCTTAGACCAACAAGGCATGCTTTTAGAACAATATGCGGTGCAAACGCTTTTATTTTTTGAATTAATTATTGGGAGAAATCCTAGCTGCATCTTGATTAGTAGTCACAGTAACCGAGCGCATTGTCCCGAAGTCTTTGTTGAGGACGTTTGCTCTCGGCTCGACACCACGAGTCCGACTGAGTCGCTGTTAGCTTTCGGTTTATTGTGTTCAATATTGGTTTAGGTACACGAATACTTCGATATTCATTGGGTTCGGAGTCTCTATAATTCTTATGGTTTTATTACATAGCTATTTTAAACGCGTAGTGAGTAAATTGATGGTGTCAACAAATAACCAACTGTTGGTAGTTTCTCTCCTTGAATTTTATGGAAAGACTAAGTATACACTTTCGAGACAAGAATCTTTGTTTCTAGGTAGATTTTCAGCTGATCTGTTCCCACAATCGCCTTCTACGACACACGAAGGATTAGTGCGACTGTCACAGCGAAACCATTAATCACAATGAGCTATAAATCGCCAACTGTACGTAGTAGTTCTGATAAATTCAAATGGATACTTGCACAAAAAAATTCACGCAATCTAAGACTTGGTTAAGTGGAAATGCCAAAAGATTTTATTACACTCAAAATATTTTCAAGATCCGATAACAAGAAATGGGGTCCTTCAAGCGGGTTCAAGAGTGGTCGTGATTTAAAAAGTTTACGACTATTTGTCAACAAAGAATAAAGCAAACCATGGGAAGTGTTTAACAAACTGCAACATGAGAAAGCTGTGTAGGTCGTTGGTGCCTCGTAAAAAGAAATTTGGGTTATCGGTGCAGGGTTATCAGCAAAACAGAATGCTTTTTCGCCCTTTCTCTCTCTTGCCGTAGTGTTTTGGTGTTCGTCGCATGTAGTATGCGTTCAACGTGTGTACTATCAAACATCCAGTTATAGCCGTTGCAATAACCTAGATCCAAAGGCCTTGCGTGTCTTAGTACCACAGAGTAACTCATTAGATTGACCGTCCTATATTGCTTCTAACAAGAGCTTTCTGCTACCTTTATCATATCATCTGCAAGAATTATGTTATCAAGCGGCGTTTAACTATTTTTATTCTAAATTAAGCTACCGACAGCCCTGGATTCCTGTTGAGTTATAGTTAAATTCAAGTAAGGTAAGGCATGGTTTTGTTGAGTGATATTTGTTCTTCAATATTTCTTTGTTCATGTTGCACTTGCAATCGTAGGCATCACACTCACAACTTTAAGTTCGGAATTTAATTAGTACGCCGCCCGTAGCGATTATGATGTACGGCCATAAAAACGCAATAAACCCAAAAGTTCCACGAATACAAATGTTTGGAAAGTAAGCAGTAAAGTAAGCGTTAATGACGTGCAGACTAATCAAGTACGTACGATCTAACTGTGCGTACCGCGATGTATCATTGGATTTTCAGACTGCTTATAGGAAAAATCAAAATACCATTTATTCAAGGTCAGCTCCTCTGAGTTCTTTTGACACGTCATTACATAATATAAAATAAAGTCGCTGTCGTCTGACCGTCCCTATGTATGCTTAAATCTTTAAAACTACGCAACGGATTTTGAAGCGGTTTGTTTTAAAAGATAGAGTAATTCAAGAGGAAGGTTTATATGTATAATACATGCATAATTGCACACGTGCGAAGCCGGGGCGGGGCGCTAGTCAATATATATTTTACATCTATCATATACCCCCGGTGCGGAAGGCTGCTTTACATATACAAAAACCTAAAAAGGCAGATTTGTGAGACAAGCCTGCGCAATAATCACAAAGGAACAAACATCAGCAGTATTTAGAATTGCATGCCTTAGCCGACCAACCACCAGCAACGGCATTTCATAGGGTTTGGGAGACAAAGATTATACATGCGTCTCCATGCTTACTAAAATCTACCAAACATTTAATTTATAAAGTAAAGCAAATAAAACAAAAATACAAGTGCACAACAGACGATGTTGATCGCAAAGTTCTGGAAGTTTCTTGCTGACCGAGTAGATGTGTTTACAAACTCTAACGAGTCTTAAATCCGAGTGGTCAGAACTACAACAAGTTTCCTCCATCTCGAGTGAAGAAGACGGTTTCACGTACCGTAATTCCGTGCACCGATATGCATGCAAAACAGCTCTCATACAAATCGTGTGGATACCGGTTTGTGAACGTACAACTTCGCGGCAGCACTAGATGGCCACTAAGTAGGTGGTGGTTCATGTTTTTAACAGTACTAGGAGCAAAGTCAAACTTAAAAAAAGGGTACTGTGCCACGCTGGCCATTTGTTTTTGGCATTGTCATTTCCTTCTGTCGGCTCTTACGACCCCCTGGAATGGGGTAATAAAATAAAATAAATTAGTATAAAAGAACAGCTATTCATGTATATCACTTTACAAACTTAATTATCCCATATACAAATTTAATTTACTAATCCAGAATTCTTTTTCTCTCAATATCTATATTGTATATTACACACACCCCCGTAATAGACAATTTAAGACCTTACATCAGAGACGGTCAGGTACGTGTATTGCTAGATGAAATATTTAGGCTCTACGATTTGCAACTTTAAAATGGACAAATAGCTTATCTTATTTCGCTTTTCGTGGCCCGATTGTTAGACTGCAACTGCGTTTGTTGCAACAGTAGGGTCCTTGCATTCGCCGACCAAAATGGCCATGGACCAGAATACCCGCTTTCACGCGTTCGCTTGCATTTGGTACTATGAGTTCAGGTATTAGACCCACTTTGTAAAAGGTAAGGTAAAGAATATAGTACTTTAAATCCCAGTTCGCATTTCAAAATGTGGTGACGTTTTATTAGATGATATAAAATTATTTCCTAATTATCGGGTGATAAGAGAATAATATTGGATTAAAAATAGTACCGGGCAGTTGCGTCGGAGAATTCGTTAAAATAGTATAGAGTGTGTAATATAAATGATATAGCAATGCAAATGTTTTTCTATTTTCAAGTACGAGTGACACATAGAGATTTTCCTAGGGCAAATTTTACTATAAACCCTGGGTTCCACTGCAAATCAACTAACTAGCTTTAGTAGGTATTATCTTACGAGCTTAGTAAGCCAAGTGCCATTATATTTCTTGGGTTCTCTCTCTGTGCTAGTTATGACACTTAATCACCTGCAATGTTTCATACAGTACCTTGGTCAGCAGTACTATCGTTTTTTTTTGTTATTGCTATTGTGTTTTTGTTACACCCTATACATATAAGTATAATAGCTACTTTTGTGGTTAACCATAAAAACTTTTTTGTTTCTGCCTTACATAATAGATTAATTGAAAACCATAATTTTAGACCTGACCACGATCGCTGTGAAGTCTTAGGCTCTGCAAATTAATGATGATGATGGAAAACATATCCTATTATGTTATAAGCCTAAAGGTGACATATTATTTGACAGTAATGACGTTATCCCCTTAAATAGGCGTCAGAAAACCTGCTATGACAGATAATATCAATATCGTGGGTTAAAAGATTACGTATTTGCGACTAAAACAGTGACGTTAGTATATATCACTAAGATACCAACGATTGAGATATATATGCTATAAAACGTGGATTTCATTTAGGGACTACGAAAAAACCCTTTCACAGAAAATAATTCACGTGGTAACTAAATTTTACTGTGAATTAAGGTGTCATAATATCTTCGAGTTAGATATAGGTTATGCTATTTAACTGCTAGTCTTGGTTTTTTTAACCAAATTAACACAAAGCAGCCTCCTGAATTGATGCACATTGTATAAGAAGTACGAAAACCAAGAAGAAAACGTAGTAAATACCGAAGCAGCCCTGAAGAAAATTGTAGCTGATTTTCTATGTTGGTTCGACGACCGATCACAACCGCAATGTTACGTCATCGCTCATAGTAATCAGCTGTTGCCCAATGAGTAAATTGAACCGTTTCATAGCTACTTGGCATCACACGTGATATTGTACGATGTACGTTGTATGTTATGTGTAAATTACTATCGTCTGGCGTGCGTGGCCAGTTATTGATTACATCAGTAAGTCTTCATTAATGGCAGCTGTAATTTGTATTGTTTACTTGCAATAATGCCATGTTGGTCTAATGGTTGATAGCGCCCCTTTTTCGATTCCGATATCGGGCAGGTTTCTTCACTATCACTATCACTACATAGTATAAACCAAAATCGCTGTCATCTGTCCGTCCCTATGTATGCTTAAATCTTTAAAACTACGCAACGGATTTTGAAGCGGTTTCTTCTAATAGATAGTGATTCAAGAGGAAGGGTTATATGCATAATACATCCATAATATTGTAGAGAAACAGTGATAAATTTAGAGATTCATCATTGCACCCGTGCGAAGCCGGGGCGCGTCGCTAAGTATATCTTGCTTGGGTGTCAATTGTGTTTCTCAAGTACAATCTAACTGCGATTATAGGTTACTATAACCATCGCACGGGACGTGGTAACACAAATGAGCACAATGATGGGACAGCTAAGGAAGGCTAAAGAAAATCAGTGCAACCAACATCCTTGCCTGTTTTTAGTGTTAAAACTAAACTACAAGCACTCGTGCTTGTATCATATCAAGAATAGCATTATTGAAGACATTTTATGGATTTTTGTACGTGTTACCGGGTAACTCAGTATTTTCGGATTGGATCCCGTAGAAATTTTATCAAATTCGTTTCCGTGGTTTGCTATAAAATTTGAAATAAGAGAACAAATCTACTTGTCGAAAGGCAAATTTGGGTATTCTTGTATGATTTACTAGTTGTTGAACCCGAGTTATATAGACAAAAAATGTTTTAACAAAGTATTTGTAAACCTAATTCCGTCACAACAGCTATATCTTAATATTTTTTTATTCCGTCCAAACACGTCTGTTTTACAAAGAAAGTTTTATACGTGGCAGAATGCAACTACTTCATCAAGTTACCATAAGTACAACAAAGAAACCCCATTACGATTGGAGTAATGTTTACAAGCCTTGAAAGCTGACCGCTGCGAATGCAAAAACAACAAATTGTGTTGGCCTAATAGATTTAGCAAAATAGAGTACAACAATAGCACTGGGGGCAGTAAAGTCAAAATGTTTATTTTACAGCCCAACAAAATGTTCAACAATAGGAACGTTAAGACAAAGCTCTTTAGAAAAACTTAGTCGTTCGGAACAAAAGGACGTTTCGCTGAAAGTGGAGACGCAGAGGGAGCGGTGTAAATCAATGCTCGGGAATAATAAAATGCAAATGGTCCAAGGATTATTGGTTTAACTGGAAGTGGCAAAGGCATTGGGTCTCTTAGAACACACCAAATAAATAAGGTATTTGATGTGTTCTCTTTCTTTCCTTTTAAAATCTCAGAGCAAGTACCTTTGTTTTATAAAAAGACTCGCTCGACCCCGGAATCGAACCAAAGACCAATGATCCAAAGGCGGCACATCCAAACCCCAGAACCATCCTATATTTTTATGGTGGTTTATTTTATTGATGCATTTTATCAGTTATTTCATTGCTCAGTTAATAGGTTTTATGGATTTATTAGAATGTAAGACTGAAGGCTGCATAGCACGGCATCACTACATAGTATAAAACAAAGTCGCTGTCGTCTGTCCGTCCCTATGTACGCTTAAATCTTCAAAACTACGCAACGGATTTTAAAGCGGTTTATTTTTAATAGATAGAGTGATTCAAGAGGAAGGTTTATATGTCATAATTGCACCTGTGCGAAGCCGGGGCGGGTCGCTAGTGCATTATATGTGAAAAGTAAAACGGTTCACGAAACTACTTGATTTGTGTGCAGAGCAATAGAGAGGTTTATAACTTTGCTTGAACCAAGTTGAAGTACGGTTATTGGCCATAACCATATATTGAAAAACGTGACTGCGAGAGAAAATTCGAGACTAAAGTAGGTATGCATGTTCAAAATACGAGCCATGTTCCGTCGGAAAAACAAGATTGTAAACATTTTCACTGCACAAAATGCTTATATAAATTTACTTATTTAAAGGCAACTTATTTCGTTCTTTACCGTGGGAACTAAACTATAACCATAGGTGATTTAGGTTCATAATCAAAGTATTCCACGTCCAAGCCATAAACAATATCGTAGAAAACCGTTTAAGAATTCTTCGACACCTCCTTGGTTGAATTCAAATGAGGAAAATTTTGATGCTATCACTGATTAATTATGTATTTCGATTTTAATCTAACTGTGCTGGGTTCTATTACGCACCTGTTGTTATGTCCTCAACGTTGTTGAGAATTATTCCTCCACTGGTTAATGGAAGAGTACCTAATTACCTACCATGAGGAGGCCCGACACAAAAGTGGGCCGAATAGTATTAGTAGTAGTAACCCATAGCGGATGATACAAAATGCTAAAATACCAACGGCTATTGGTAAGCTGAGGACTCTTCGCGTGATACATGTTTATTTATTGAACACGCAGGCGACAAAGGTAGGCAGTCAGCCTTCGCCACTATTATTAGTTAAAGATCATTGTTCGCCGCATATAGAGTGGCTTGGTATACGTTAAAACCAAGTAACCTAAATATTAATAACCGTTTCCCACTAAGTTAGCAGTTTAGCATGTAGCTTAAACCAAGTCGTTTGCTTTACATTCCTAAAATATTTAGATGTTTCCAGAAAGGGTTTAATGTATATTTCCTAGTTATTATACCTCAGAACTTAATAGGATTACCTGAAAAGAGACTTTTCTATTCATTGGATATCAGTGATCCCAACTTCTTTGTCAAGAATTAGTTGTTTCGAGAATAACATAGTCACAATATTCGATACTTTTGTTACGATAATCCTTAAATCACTGACCGCTTGTAAGTTTTACGTTTTACTAGAATTTTAAAGATTTGCTTTGTAGCTGTTCGTCGATGCCTATCGACCATGAGGCTAAGCGGCATCATCATCAGCCCACATTAGTCCACTGCTAAGACGGCTAAGCGGCATAAGGTTGGCGCACTGATCCATTTTATGAAAAGTCAGGCATATAGTTTAAAATGTAAATTAGGTTACGTACATTAAATGTCCAAAGTATTTGTAAAAAACATTTTATACAACAAATAGGACTGCTAGCTTTGGGTATAGCTACTTTAAAATATATAGTTAAAAATATAATCATTTCTATAATTATGACATGGGGCTAAATTGTGTTAACAATTTAGACGTATCATATCTGTCCGATGCAGAATATGCAATTCGTGCCGAAAGGCCGCGTAAAAAGTTACTCGGTATTAACTTTAAATGATTACCATCTTAACTATAGTGAAATATATAGGATCCGAAAAAATCTTTAATCGAACACCTCGAGGTCATCCATATTGAATACCTATTTTTTTTTTTTAAAAACCTTAATTTTGTTAGAATAGATACTGAATATAGATAAAAAGCACGGGAACTTCAGACAGCATAAATACTACTGGTGAACTAGATTATTCTTAGAGCTTACTGCCACAATGCACTATCAAACAGCTGCACAAAATGACGCAGCGAAAAGCAATTGCATCTGCATCGGCCTACGACTGTGGCCCTGGACCACTCACCATCGCCACTTTACAGCCGACGACGTAGGTGTAGGTAAGGGCTTATACAGACGGTATGCGGTTAGGATATTGATATAAGATAACCTAGAGTTCTAGCGTGCTAAGGATAATGCGGAATGCAATTAATCTGCAGGATGCCTCAACGCAACATCAGACTCAGTCTGATGTTAGATAGATGTCTAGATGCACCGATGCCAATATTCTAACATCGTCCGTCGGCATGCAATTAATCTGCATGCCTGCGCTTGTCCGTGTGGTGACGGATTTAGAATACATAGTGTCGCCACCCAACTTCATCCTGAGTGTGTCGTAAGAGCTGATATGTAGCAATTGCCGTACATATAGTTTAATAAAATAAATTATACTGAAGTCGTATTAGAACTACATGCCTGAGCCGACTGACCCTCCAGAAACGGCAACAATTCAAAAGATTGACGCATGTGATCACCCTTCTCAACCATATTGCAGGGAAAAGTGCGACCCGCCCCAAGACGCCACTACTGCCATGAATATTGCAGGGAAGAGTGCGACCCGCCCCAAGACGCCACTACTGCCGTGAGTCTATCTCAAGGTTATTCATCATCATTTCAGCCCATAACTGAGTCGGGTCTCCTCCAAATTCATGGAGGGAAATTAGCCTACATAACTAAAACCAAAACGCAGTAGAATACCCTCATATACTGAGCACAAAGAATGGAGTTACAACAACTGTTGCGCAACTCTTAAGTCTCTTTCTGTAGTTGCGAGTGAGACATTCCTAGACAATTGTAGGACATCATATTTTTTCTTGGTAGTCATTCAGTAGGTACTCGGATAGGGCTCAAACTGTTAGAGTCTGACTAACAGTCTGAGCAGTCCTTATGTCTTCATATATTACCTTCGGTTTTATAGCTCTGAGCCAACCCACTGACTGCATTTATGCTTTCTTTAATAGGAAACTTGAGATCGTAAGGTTTGTCTCTCCACCATTGTACGATTTGTGGTAAACGTATTGTCACGACCTGCCTACGTTTTTATGTAATATACTATTGTCTTCCTGCGGCTATTGGCGTGGATTAAGAGTCAAATATATTATTCCAGTGTAAAATTAGGACAAAATATAGTTTATGTGCAGGCTATCGGTGCCATATTTCAAATAATTGTGTCCGTTCAGACTATGTAGTTGGCGAAATATAAATAAAAATATCCACCCAACCATAGTATGTATTTGTAAGTAAGATGCTCTCGAACCATATTTTTTTGGTAACACAAGTGCTAGACATGATAAACGCTGCACTCGAGTTTTTTTTTCGATTGCAATTTGCATACTGCAAAATACGTTTCATTACTTCGAAACAGAAAAAAATGAGCCTAAGATAATAACAGTTTTTGAGCATATATTCAAAACGGCTGCTGTTTGCTTTTATCGTCTGTTGAACCAGTCAGTTTTGTTGTCAAGGGTACTTGTAACAGTAAGAAGAAAAGGTGTAAACCAATAGATTTCATAATTAAATTGTGATGGTGGTTGTGTAATTGGTTATACCAATTATGGTGATATAAATCTTTACGATGTAAATCTAATAGCATGTATGAGATAGCATTTAACGAGTGAGAGATCGTCTAACATCATGTAAATGTGATCGACGTTCTTGGTATTAACGGTCGAGGTCTGATGTGCGTGTGAACAGTTGGGATATGCCAAACAGTAGCCGAGGTCTCACCCTGGTGGTCTACCATTTGTATTCAAAGTAGGTTCGTTTTGTCGTCTCGATTCTCAAGCCTGAGTCACAATATACGATATTTATATTACATGTAAGTAACTACATATTTTAATGACTAAATGTTTGCTACAGTATTCCATTTCACAATGATAAAGTTTAAAACTTAAATAAATAAAAATAATGCGTATATATTTTTTCTTTTTTTCTCACCTTTTAAACCTCCCCTGGACTGTCACGAATATTTCAAGACCAAAATTAGCCAAATCGGTCCAGCCGTTCTCGAGTTTTAGCGAGACTAACGAACAGCAATTCATTTTTATATATAAGACTAGTGGCCCGCCCCGGCTTCGCCCGTGCAAAGCGGAGGTGGGTTATACATATAAACCTTCCCCTTGAATTACTCTATCTATTAAAAAAAACCGCTTCAAAATTCGCTTCCGTTGCGTAGTTTTAAAGATTTATGCATACATAGGGACGGACAGAAGAATGCGACTTTGTTTTATACTATGTAGTGAAGATAATAATAAAATCGACTGGCTAAAGCAGCATTCGGAATATATTTCAATCATTAATGGTATAGAACAATTTGTAGTCGTTTAATCAATCTTTTAGTAACTGCTTCGTAAACTAACCCATAATGCTTACTAGAGATTCGACTGCCTCGTTGGTCTAGTGGTCAGATGTGCCGCCTTTGAATCAACGGGTCCCGGGTTCGATTCCGGGGTCGGGCCAGTGTCTTTGTCTAAACCAGAGGCACTGGCTCGGAGTCTGGGTGTCATTTCTATCTATAATATGTATGTATTTACAAAAAAAAAATGTATATAAGTAGTTTATCATCCATCTCGTTACCATAACACAAGCATTAAGTTGCTTAACTTGGGACGAGATGGCGTTGTTTGAAATGTCCAAGGATATTTATAGAGATGTCTTCTATCAGCCAACATTCAGGCGATATATGGTTCAAATAAGCACAAAGAGCCAAAGAGACATAATGGAATTCAAATAACAGCTACTATACTACTACTACTCCGCCCATATATTACCCACTGCTAAGTCAGGCCTCCTCCAGTTACATGAAGGGTAATTAGCCTACTGTACCACGCAGGCCAGAAGGGAAATCTGATACGAAACCTGGCACAGGGTTTCGTATCAGATGTCCCTTCTGGCCTGGCAGTTTCCCTTCTCTTGTAGCTAGGTTTCCGGCCTTGTCATCCCCTTCTCTTGGCTCTTACGACACCCTCAGGATGGAATAGGTTGGTGATGTTACGTATTCTAAATCTGCCACCACACAGACTAGGTGCTAGGTAATAACGATTGCTAGTTAGTTGGAAACCCCTGTTTTATAGTAAAACTAGTTACTTTATAGTAAAATAGTATAGTAAAATAGTAACTTTATAGTAAAATAGTAAAACTAGTTTTTTAGTAGAACGCTCCCTCGGCTTTTTTTTTCATATCGGATGGCTATAGGGTTTTGTTACACTCTGTATAATATATGTTGATATATTTGTGCCCGTTTAGAGTTTCTTCTCTGCCTAATGGATTTGTTGATCTAGTTCTTTTGGTGGCCACTAACGGCAGCCTCGCCATTCATATAACTACACGCATACGCCTGAGAAATATAACAATCATCGAACCAGTGCGAGCCATGCCTGTTGAGGCGGAACTCTTGGCCACCAGTTGTTTAAACTCCCATACAATTAGTTGTGGAGTGCGTGACTTGTCAAACGCCACGTCATTTCAACGCTGCACGCCAGTTTTTTGTATTAAATTGTTTGTAGGTCGGAGAACTTCCGAAATTACGTTGGAGCGATGCCATTTTTGAACCTAATCGGTACTAATGAAGATTCTACCATGACATCTGTAATGCAATATGTGTAATTCTTTTACAAATCTTTCAGTCTTATTAAAAAATCATTCGTATATTTTGTAGGTACTGCCTTACTTGATCATTAGCAAAAATACATAAAACACGCATGCCAGCCTATAAATGACACGCTAGGTAATTACGCAGACTGATACGAGGGATATTATCCTAGGTATTTTTCCACAATGCTGGTCAGACGTGTTGGCACTGGTTAGACTTATTACCCCTCAACTGTGCTGCTGACCTTAGCGTGGTGAGGCTTGTGTGCCTTCATGAGCCGTTGGGGCCATA
This sequence comes from Clostera curtula, assembly GCA_905475355.2. Lineage (NCBI taxonomy): Eukaryota > Metazoa > Arthropoda > Insecta > Lepidoptera > Notodontidae > Clostera > Clostera curtula. Next base: position 16,737,856 of record FR997802.1, read on the forward strand.
ACGGCTCAGCGTCAACCATACTGGGCACATGGTGTCGTAGCGGATTTGAGGTTTCCTCTGTCCTCAGAGTTACCCTGCGAGCCCTTAACCGCTGCGGGGCACCAGTGACCTCGGGTTGGCGGTCAACCTGGTTTGTCGTTAAGCCGAGGGCTGGCGTGACTTCCTGCGCCGTGGACGGAGGCCGTGGGGAGGGGGACATGGCTATATGCCCCTTTCTAACCTTGCCTCACCGTCGAGGCCGGTGGTTGGTCGGGGGACCTACCACTGACCTAGCCTAATTGACTGAGGGCGTTCCAGTTACCCGGGATAGCCCTCCGATAGTCGTAACCTGTCGGGGCGCCACAGTAGGATGCGTTCTCGCGAACCTGTGGCGACTCAAACAAGATGTGTGTGGGTATACCGCTGGGGTTGTAGTGGGTAGTCATTCGAGTCTTCCAGAGTCCCACATAACCGCTGGCCACAACCCTGAGGGGCAGCGGCATGCATTCAGAATATCCCCAGCAAAAAAAAAGGTAGGCTTCTTTAATCAACACAACACATTTATGATGGTACAATTTTTTTGTTTTATTGTAATACATGCTTATACGGTCTTGATCGTATTGTTTTTAAATTACAACGTTTGAACTTTCTTTCTTTACTTTTTAATTTCTTCAGTAAACATTAAAAGACATTTTTAACATGCTCCGTTAACAACGAATGAATGATAAATTGTATTTCCAAAAACCTATTTATTAGGTATTCGTTCAGGCACGTTTCTCGTCATATAATGCGCCATAACGAATAAAAAAGAGGGTAATAATTTGAAACGCATTGCATCGGGTGGCTCAGTGGCGTTGACCTCATCTCTGTTTACCGACCGTACCTCGAACGCCTACAGTTCGAACGTCTTAAATATTTCCGATACGGATCTTACTTAGCGTATTCTAATACCCCAGATGAAAACTAATGCCATTTCTAAAATCATGATACAATCAATTATTGTATCTGTAACAGACACTAAAATCATTATGTATATTATACTATCTTCAACTACATGATTAAAGACATGTGTGTGTAAGATATTAATGTATTGCAATATTACAAATAGTGCAAGGCTTTTAAAAAAACTTATTTCATCTTAAAGCCAATACGTTCACGCCAAAAAAACAAACATATGCACTTATTTCACTTCTACGCTTTCTAGCCGAGTAGCAGTCAAAACCTGTCTAATTATAAGACATTCTTTTTTCGGCTTAGCTCTACGGGTCATCTTGGGATTGGTATTTCTAGCTTAAGGTGGATGCTCCAGGGTAGCCCGCGAAATTCAAATTTTCTTACGTCATTGCAATTTGCAGGTCAGTGCTAGGTTGTATGTTGATTAAAATGTTATTCGCGGCTGTAAGACGTATGTAGTTATAGAATTATAATCATCAAAATCATCAACACAACCCTCCAAGCTCATAAAGGTGCAAGAAAAACTTTTTCAACGTCAAAGTCATTCTTGCACCTTTATGAGCTTGTAGGGTTGTATTGATGATTTTGATGATTATAATTCTATAACTACATACGTCTTACAGCCGCAACCTAGCCAGGTCTCCAGCAACCTAGCACTGACCTGCAAATTCCAAAAAAACGTAAGAAAATTTGAATTTCGCGGGCTACCCTGGAGCAATCACCTTAATACTCTTTGCTTTTTTATGCAATAATAGCGAGGTCGATCTAATGGGGCCGGAAAAGGACGCCACATCAACGTCATGTTTATCTCTGCGCTGCGCCGTCGAAACAGTCCTCTCAGCTGTATTGATAAAACAATCTTCGGATCATTGTGTTCCAAATCTGAATGGTGCGCCATTTGGCGTCAATTGTTGAGAGCGAAACTATTTTGAAAATGGAATTTTATTTTGATCTCCGTAGCCCAGTCGTCATTTACACAATTTAGGTTACACGACGTGTAGATTAAAAGCGACGGAATTATCTAACAATATGGAATTCGTTTGGTACTTTTTGTATCATGTCGACGATATTGTTATCAGAGTCCTTTACAAAGCAAAATATATTTGCACTAAACATTTTAAAACAAAAACCATTTATATTTGCAAATCTTCGGCTAAATTCTGAATAGCATGAAGTTTAAATTTCACGGGAAGCAACTTAAAAATTGGTCACGGGATTTTAAAAAGATTTAAATAATATCAATAAATTATATGGAACACTGGAGTAAACAAATGCGAATCGATTAAAAATTATTCGATAAAAACGCGTTTACTCCACTAATTGGCTATTTAATAACTGTCGAGAAGAGGTTCATTTAATCCCGATTCGTAGTAATTACTGTAATTAGTTCACGACTACAAATTAAACTCGACACGTTCACCATAATAAGGTGTACATTACCTTTATGGGCTGATATAGAGAAAGAAAAATGTTCCCATCCTCTAGAATCTAAACAAAATAAAATGTTAGTAAACATTTCACACACTGGCAATTATACATTTGCCTATTTCATGTTAAGCAAGAATTCTTGCAGTATTTTTTTAAATGGTGCTCGAACTTTAAGTGTAAGTACTGCTTAAGCAAGCACCATATTTAGACACGCTTTTTAAGAAATAAAACATCATTAATGTTGATTAATATTGGAATTTCTTTTGACCACGTCTCCATACAGATTCGGGATAGTGGCGCCATTTCAGCCTGCGGGTGTCGTAATAGGTTACTAAAGGAAAGTGTGGCACAGTAGGCCAATCACTTAGGAGGTGGACCAACTTATAGTGGGTAATTTACGACATGGTTAAGGTCGCCGGAATCGGATGGATGGGGGCCTTTGTAGAAATCCTTGGGGGAAGCTTGTGTCTAGCATTGGAATTTTATTGGCTGAAATAATGGCGCTGACTTTTATTTAAGGAACTGCAAGGATGACCTGTGAAGTAAAAAAAAATAAACTGCAGTCAGATTTAAGATGGTTCCTTATCACGGAGCATCAGCTGATTATAAAAGCAGAATGGGAAAATATCTATCAATGGACCGATGCACGTTGGCAATGAGTAATCACATTGAATTGGCAATGAGCACTATTTCCGTCCGGTACAACCGCTGGGTGTTTAGTTTTGTGGAGGTACGGTAAAAAAGTATCGATGTATTTTTTTTCTTCAGTAGGTAAAACATAATGGACAAAGTTTTTTTTTATTATCAGCCCTGACAACAACTGTTCCGCGGAATAATTCATTTTTTATGAAATAGAATACCCTTTATTGTACGCCAATATCAAACAAATTTGTACAAAATATATTGTACAATGGGCGTCTTAACACAATGCGTTTTCTCAATTCACAATTCGTATAACACAATTCGTTTATAAATATTAAGGTTGCCTGTAGGCAACCTTATTATTTATAAAAATAACGTCCACATAATCAATTGGCTAACATTATTCCGGTTACACTATTTAGACAAAAAATCTAGAACCGTACATAAAAATATAAAAACTATAATAATTAAGGGTGACGGATTGAGAATACATTCATCATTAGGGTGTCGTAAGAATCGACAAAAGGTTATGTCAGTCCCTCGGCTGGGGACCTATAAAAGTTACTTCCACACAAAATAAAAAAGTTGGTAGCCTAGCCACTGAAACTTGATACAGAACCCTGTGCCACCCCGTCTGGCCAGCGTGACACAGTAGGCTAATTCCCTGCATGTAATTGGAGGAGGCCTGACTCAGCAGTGAGTATCTATGGGCTGACTAGTAGTACTAATAAGCGCCATGAGCCATGTGTAGACGGAGTACTCGTCAAACAAGGCATACGTTTAATAGCCATGAAGTACTAACAATCGTTATCGATAACACTGCGAACACTTGTAACCTTATCGATATTATTTGAATGTTGTTTAAACTCTCTAGCTCCGTAGGTGGGCGAGCCGTCTGACCTGCTTGCGGAGTTACGATTAGTGACGTGGCTGACGCAACGGTCAATGGAGCACTGCTCACTACTCCATTGTTCACTTACACTAACGACTAGTTTTGCGTGAGCGATTCAACCCGCCACAGGACATTTGCGAGACATTGAACCTAAATATAACAAACGAGAGAATATGTAACACATCGATAATTACTTGTCTATTATATATCATACTACTAAAATACGATGGATGATGAAGTGACTTCGTACTTCGGAAAGGTTGCATGCATTCCCATTTACTTTTCCTAGGTAGGTATCGAATGATTTGCAGCAATCGTGGTTACCGGAGACTGTAAAATATAATCGAATAGATGTGTAGTTTACTACTATGGAATGTTTCCATAATAGTAAACTACATAATAGTAAACAACTACACATCTATTCGATTATATTTTACAGTCTCCGGTAACCACGATTGTTCACTTACACTAACGACTAGTTTTGCGTGAGCGATTCAACCCGCCCCAGGACATTTGCGAGACATTGAACCTAAAGATAACAAACGAGAGAATATGTAACACATCGATAATTACTTGTCTATTATATATCATACTACTAAAATACGATGGATGATGAAGTGACTTCGTACTTCGGAAAGGTTGCATGCATTCCCATTTACTTTTCCTAGGTAGGTATCGAATGATTTGCAGCAATCGTGGTTACCGGAGACTGTAAAATATAATCGAATAGATGTGTAGTTTACTATTATGGAATGTTTCCATAATAGTAAACTACATAATAGTAAACAACTACACATCTATTCGATTATATTTTACAGTCTCCGGTAACCACGATTGTTCACTTACACTAACGACTAGTTTTGCGTGAGCGATTCAACCCGCCACAGGACATTTGCGAGACATTGAACCTAAAGATAACAAACGAGAGAATATGTAACACATCGATAATTACTTGTCTAATAAATATCATACTACTAAAATACGATGGATGATGAAGTGACTTCGTACTTCGGAAAGGTTGCATGCATTCCCATTTACTTTTCCTAGGTAGGTATCGAATGATTTGCAGCAATCGTGGTTACCGGAGACTGTAAAATATAATCGAATAGATGTGTAGTTTACTATTATGGAAACATAAGTAAGAATAATATTTGTGAATAAGTAACACCTTTTAACCATTTGCGTCAAGGTTCTCCATCACCTAAGTAATTTTTTTAACAATTTTCACCCATCAGTGGTGTCATCTCAAAGCGTCTGGCAAATAAAAGTTTTCACCTCCATATTTCTATCAAAATCAAAAATAATCTATGCAATTTGGCTCGTCTGAGCTCTTTTGACACGTTTTACATTGACTACTTACAACCCCAGCGCGATTCAGACACTTTGAAAAGTTAAATCGTATTAATGTTTAATTCTAAAAGATAAGTTAGGCGCGTTATAATTTTCGTTGCTATTATCAAGCGTTACATATGACATTTCTAAACCCGGACTAAGAGCATTCTTCACTGACGTGTAAAAAACAGGCTTCTTATTAAATATTTATTGTTCTGTAGCGTACCGCATACTACATACTTTACACAGTTTACCCGAAAAATCTGAACTAATTGCATCAAGAAATACCGCCTACAAATGCGAGAATTACCAAAAAGTCCTACACCGCGATAGTGAAATTTCAAGAGCAATTCGCAAGTTAAGAATCCCCCGACTACAACTATCGGGGGATAGGCGCTGCGACCCCTAGCCAGACATACCAACTCGTCTGGCTGGATGATCATCCCTATGCGCCTAAAGTTCTAAAGACAAGTTACTACTACTCAACCTATACATGACCCCCGGGTGACTCTGGCCTCCTCAGGGTAGGTAAGGTTGCGGAGAATGTTTCCCCATTGGGCAGCACAACCCGCAGTCCAGAAGCGGGCAGCCGAGGAACTCCATTGGTTATAGTGGGAAGATCCGGGCGCTAATTATTATCTTTCCGCATTCCGGAGTCCCACATACCGGGTCCATGAAGATTTCCAATTTAAAAAAGGGTAGGATGATGATTAGGCCCGTACACGGCAATGGTAACCTAGCTATTTATCTTATTCTGGAACGCAATACCATAATGTGGATATCATTACACCAGAGGTATCATTGTACCTAAATACTGCTATCGTCCGCCGACTCGGATAGAATAGCTACAAATGGAATATCGCATCGCTGTGATATTCAGATACGCGTATTTCTTCATTAGGTTAGCTAAATGTTAGAAGCCATCAGAATCGCTTTGACATCTAATTATAAATTCTTTGCTTAATTTTATTAAGTCGAACATTTTTTTCTTAATTTGCTTGTCAGCGACATTGACATCGAAAACTGATGGTATATAATAAAATAAATAGGTAAATAAATACATATACATACTATATATTTGACACCAAATAAATAAAAAGAACACACTATAAAACTACTACATACGACATATAACTACTACTCAGCCCGTAGAAGACCCATTGCTGAGTCGGGCCTCCTCCAGTTACATCCAGGGTAATTAGCCTACCGTGCCACGGTGGCCAGACAGGTTGGCACAGGGTTTCGTGTGAAGTTTCCCTTCTCTTGCGGCTAGGTTATCGAATTTGTTATTTGTCTTGTCGGCTTTTACGACACCCTCGGGATAGAATGGGGTGGTGACACCATGTGTTCTAAATCCGTCGCCACGCGGATACCTAACACACTACTATATAAATACACAGAATATTCGACTAATTTCCGTCAGTCAAATTTGTGGAGTAGGCCTCTATTCCTCCATTTAATACATATTAGGCCTGAGACGAGTAGAACTTAGAAGATTAAGCGTTTGTATCGCTTGACAATTAGTGTCTATGTGACAACAGGTGTCTAGCGTAACTAAAACAGCAATCGAAAAATCGATTCAACCCTACTACTGATTAATAAACGTTGTTATTGCTTATATGTATATTATTCTTTATTAACATGTCTTAATCGATTTTATGCGTGTATGAATCTTATGAGTGTTAGAAATAAAGTGTGAAATTACTGATTGGTTATGCAATAAAACATGGCCATTTTGCGACGCCTATTTTATGGTTTATAAGGAAAATGCACAATGACACGTTAACAAAAAGAAAAATACAGATTTGTTTTAAGTTATAAAACAACAAAAAACAGTAATCCAATTAAAATTTTAATTTAGTACGCAAAAAGGTTCGATGCATATCAAGACGAATTGAAGGAAATCAATTTCCTTAAAAGAATGACACTCTGTTCAGGGCTATCAAGATCAAGAACAAATATACAGATTATTGTGAAAGAAACTCAAACACACGCTCCGTATGTTGTTTAAAATGTTAGTTTTACCATTTACATCGCAAGAACTTCGTCTGCGTCCTGCGTGATAGTATAGTTTAGTTTTTATTTAGTCACCTACTCCTACCATCTTAAGGGCGGCATAAGAGGTGACTAAAGGAGCGCAAGAGGCAAATCATATAAACGATATAAACCCTGTTCCGTGGCACAGTAGGCTAATTTCCCACCATAAATTTGGAGGAAGCCCGACTCAGTAGTGGGTTGTTTATGGGCTCTTTGTGAGTAGAGGCTAGTTTATCCTTATTAAGAATGTCTTACTTTGCTTTATTTTTGAATCTGCGTAACTTGATGGCCGTGCAGCCCTAATTAACACGGTAGCCTTCGGGGTGGAAGAATGCCGCGAGGGGGGAGAGGTCTACAAAAACGCAGGGACCGTACCTGCGCTGCCGTTGACCCCACCCGATTAGACCCGGTATGTGGTACGGGCAAACGCCGACCCTTTTTGGCTCCTTAGTGAAGTGTAAATTAATTTAGAACAAGAAATCTTGGAATGTCGCCGATAAATCTAATTAGGATGGATGGCGCCGGACGGGAGAAGCAAAACTTGATGTAATCGGACTGATAGTTACTGCGGACTCCGAAGAATGGACTAATAAACCGTGTCAACTGTGAATAGATGTAATTCTAATTACCGGCGCAGTGGGTAATACATGACTCGATGATTATCACTGGACAAACAAAATTGTATGGAGCTGATTGCTTTTTAACCGACTTCAAAAACTACTCAATTCATTTGGTTTTTATTCGTAATTATTGTGTTACAGAATAATTTCGTATTTTATAAAGCTATGTTTTTTTTAGTTATTTTGTGTTAACACCACAAACTTGTAGTCCGTGTCCTTTTTAGCAATGAATGGTAATTATTTGCTCTTCTTTTTTTCCTTTCGTCTGTCGTAACCAGCGCCTTGGCACCTGGGACATTGGTGTTTCATTTAACCTACTTTCAGTATGTGCTTCCTTAACTTATGTTTGGTAATAGCTGTTTGGTCTTGATATTTAAATTGTATGTAATTGTAAATTGTATGGATGTATGGATAAAGCTATGTTAGATGTGTTGCCTTTAGGTCATGGGTCCCCAGTTCGATTCCGGGGTCGAGGCACTTGCTCTAAGTGAGTCTAAGCTCCGTATCCGTAACCGAAACTATCGGATATCCGAAATAAAAAAATATCCGTAACCGTAACCGAATCCGGTATAAAAGATTCCGATATTTTTGGATAGGGTGGAGTCTAAACACGACATGTTGCGACATGTTTTTGGTTTAGTCCGGCCTAGCCGACAGATCAGCCGCGCGAATTACTCGTATAACTGATTGTAAAACCTTTATTAAAGTACCTACAATTAAAGTCAAATCATTTGTATGACCAATTGTATTTTATTTTTACACTTTCTTAAAAATCTTATATCCGTAACCGAAACTATCCTAAACTATCGGATACTCCGAAATAAATTAAAATCCATAACCGTAACCGTTATAACTTTTCATATATCCGTATCCATATCCGGATCCGAAATTATACATCCTTTGTCAAAATGATAAAAATAACCAAAAAGAACATTTGGAGTCGGTGCCTGCTTAAATTGACACCAACGTTAATTAGGATATAGACTACGACTTCAAATAGTTAGACATTGTTATTTTATTTTTATTGGTTTTGCAGTCGGTTTCCATTTTATGTATGCATTTATAGCATTAATTAATAAAGTAAACCTTTTAAAATTTCCAGTATTTTCGAACAGACACTGTAGTTTTATTTTATGTCCTATTAAATAAAACCAAATACCAAATCTCACACTGAACACTGCTTCTGTAAATTTGTACAGCTGTCGTATTACCCTACCCGCCCCCAGTGCGGTCGCGGAGCACGTTCCCCCATCAGGGAGCGAAGCCCGTGGCCCTGGTTCGGGCAGTCGAGGATCGTCGTTGGGTTTAGTGTGTCGGTTGGGGCGCTAATTGTTCTTTCCACACCTCGAGTATCACGTAACCCAGCTAGCCGCCAACAGCCAAGTACCCATGAGGATTTCCAACGTTAAAAAACTCTTATACCTGAAACAAATATAAAACCAAGATTAACTTCACATTCTTCAGAGTATCAGATAAACTACTATTAGGTTTATTACTACATTTACAAGTATCAATACTGTAGTAATCTGTACCACAATTGGTTGGTCTCTCTCCGTCGTAACAGGTGTAAGCGAGACAAAAACAGTTTAAGTCTCTGCTAAAAGAAAATTCATTCCCGAGCTGGGCTCCCCGAAGTTGTAAGAGCTGTTTAATATTCTGATAACGTAGTGGACTACCATCGTCCTTTCACGCAGGCTTCCTGTGTTCTCTACTCGTCTGGTACTTTGATACGAGTTTATGTAGGGAGAGATATCGTGGATCCGCCTAATCTATAAACTTTCCTACTAAATCAATATGTTCAAGAACATTAACTTGATGATAAATGGGACTTTAATGCCCATAAACGCTCCAAGCAAATAAAATCAGACATAATGAATCAACTTTTATTGAAGCAGTTATAAAGTAGAATTTTATTTGAAAATGCACATTAGCTTTATGAACTAATTAATGTGAAACACGAGCAGGCTACGATCACTGCGGTAATGAACGTATTAAAAGTAAATCGCCATAAAAATAAAAAAATAATTTTGTTCGTTTGAAAGACTGCGTAACGCGATCGAATTCCATGTCTGGTTCTGCTGGATGTTGAATAGGTGTCCATCATTTGTGTATAAGATCTGACCTGCGTGCTTCGGAGGGCACATAACGCGGCCCCGGATGTCATTCTACCATCTATCGCAATCATTACACGTAGTCAGTAGCGTATGGGTCGCGGAGGACAGACGGCAACACGGTGTAAATACCGGTAGTTGGCCAAATTCCAGTTAGACTGGTGCTGACCTCAATGAAATTGGAAAAAGGCGAGGGGAAAGGTATTATGCAGGAATTTGTCGATGACTCATTTTATCTGTTCATGTCTGTGGTATATCATTCGTTTCCTGTAGTATTTCTAGTCAACAAGGCAGCTGGAACAAGCCGCAATCTAACACCTAACATTTGTATTGTAAGGTGTCCCGAGGGCAGAAATTTATGGCCGGCCTATTCGTATTCCTGTGCTCAAATACCACGTTATGTATCTTGATACATGATGACTACAGCTTCATTAGTTCTGAAGCTAATTTTAGATATCAAAAAGTCGCCAGAGGAAGTCGTTTATTCTTTGGAAAAAGAGGAACACACTTCGCGGTACCAGAATGCCATCAAGCCATAATTCCTGTCAGTTTCATCCGTTTTAAACGTTTGAATTTTTACGTGGAAGATCTGTGGCACTAGAAGCTAGTGGCCGATTGATAAATTGTAAGACTTTCTGCAATGTACAAAGCCACAAAAAAACTATGAACAAATAGAACAGCCCTGGTGAATAGAAGATATTAGTTTAGGCGTTGTACGCATAACTCGCATAGAACCTTAAATATTGGACTATCTTTGGATCTAACCCAGCAAATGATGGTTATATTATAAAGGAATTTCGAAAAAGTCTGATTGTATAAACATACAAAAAATTACTAATAAAACGTGACATTTGTGCACACCACATATGTGTATCTATGACATCCCTAGGACTGAAAGGGTGAAACAAGTTTTGTTTTCTTATAATTTATTGTATCCGGTTTTAGGGGCAGGTGCAGCCTTGGTGAGTTATTTAAATACAAAAATAATGAAACCTGTGTTCAGAATTCGTACTTTAAAATATAATAATAATCGATTAAGTCTTTTTGTAACTCTTCGTTAAAAAATAAAATAAAAATAAATCTTCTAATAAATATTAAGGCGTCTAATAATAATAATATTAAGTTTTTAAAAATGTTTTCAGTGTGTATTTCGTTGGCACACATACTCGTACAAAGTGAAAATTTATTTTGCGTACCAATTGAGATACCCTAGCGAAATGACGGTAATTTCAATTGAGCGCTATCAAAAGCTATTTCAGTTGATGCATTATTTCTATGCTTCAAAATGAGGCACCACTGCAACGTGGTGCGGCGTGGTAATTACAGGACTAGTGATTAATGAGCAATCAGACCTTTCCAGCATCAGGGATGGTTCGTGGTTCTTTTGTATCAAACTAAGGCATCCGTCTGCGTCGTTTTGCTTTGTAATTTTTGGTGGGTTAATTAAAATAAATTCGTTTGAAGAACTCGTGTGAGGTTTTTGTGAGCGGCCGTCAGTGAGTCTAATGATAATGATGATTAGGTGTATCGTCTGTCTGCTTTGGTACTTTATTTATGTACATTGTAGATGCAGCGATTGGCAGACTGTTTCAATGCAAAAATAAACTAATCATACTATTAATTTTTTAGACCTACATTATGTGCAAGCATCAAATTGATCGCTGTTCTGTGCGCTGATTTTCTTAAAGGGAATTATGCCTACTCTGTCCAGACTGGCTAGGCACAGGAAAACTAACATAGTATTTAAAAAAAATGGAACCCCTACTTTAGCTATAACCTGTATTGCGGAGGCAGTCAACAAACATCAAATTTACGAACACAAACACACACACACACACACACAATTATACACTAGGCTTAATCATCTGCCTATAAAGTACCTTGCTTTTCAAAAAGAGTTTTTCTATCAATTCAATATTTTCTTATAGTCCGTGTGCTAACGACATTCCAAAATAGTTTTCAAGCTTAGAGTGGCGGTAAGTGTTTAGAGACAGACAGGATATACCACAAGCGATGGAAGACTAGGAATTGCAGCATAGCACAGTAGGCTATTTTCTTCGAATCGAGGGAGGCCAGCAGTCGGTCATGAAAATGCTCTGATGATTTTCTAGTGGTTAAGAATTCAGAATATGATTCTGAAGTATCGTGTTATAGAACCCATAGATCGTCGCCATTCATTTGGCAGATATACATTCGGTATCTGAAAATCAACACGGGGAGGGGTAAAGTATAAACGAGTACGGTGTTCTGATTAAACATTCAAGTCAATGGTTTCGCGAGTAGCAATGGTTGGTTATTAAAATAATTGAAGCAGGATGTTCGTACCTACTGGCTATTATTATATCGCTGTGCATCGAAGGGTTTGGCAGCGAAATAATTATGTAGGAGTCAGTAAGTGGTTATACATTAAAGAAAACACAAGACCATTTTAAGGAACGTAAATAAGCAACATTTCTTTTTATCACGTGGTCATAATATGCAGACTGTTATAGTACTGGAAATAGTAGAATCCGTGCACGCAATACTGACAGCCAAATAAGAATACATTGGTGACGACCCCAGAAACTTAGGTAAAGGCGAGGAATAAAACAATCGACCGCTACAGGACGCCCTGTCTATAGCTTGACGAATCCAGCTGCTCGCCGCAGCCTTTTGCAGATCGTCGCATTTGGCGGAAGGGCGTCCTAATATCATACGACATAGCTCATTAAGGTGAATGTTCCAGGGTAGCCCGCGAAATTCAAATTTTCTTACGTTTTTTGCAACTTACAGGCCGGTGCTAGGTTGTCTGATGATGAACATTTGATTCGCGGCTGTAAGACGTATGTAGTTACAGAGTTATAATCATCAAACTCATCAATACAACCCTCCAAGCTCATAAAGGTGCAAGAATGACTTTGAGCTTGAAAAAGTTTTTCTTGCACCTTTATGAGCTTGGAGGGTTGTATTGATGATTTTGATGATTATAATTCAATAACTACATACGTCTTACAGCCGCGAATAACATTTTAATCAACATACAACCTCGCACTGACCTGCAAATTGCAAAATACGTAAGAAAATCTGAATTTCGCGGGTTACCCTGGAACATTCACCTTAAACGACTTTTTCACATTTGCTTTAATTTTTAATGACTTACTGGACCGAGTGATTTATTACGAGCAATAAAATCATGTGTAAGGACTGCATGAATGAGTGACGTTTCCGAAGCTAGCACGGGACATATACATTATCTCAAGCACAGACGATTAGAAAACTTCGTATAAATTACCAATTATAATTTACATAATTTTTAATGTGTTAAAATAGATATCGGTTTACAGCATATAAAAGATGTTAACTTATTACTAATTTTATCAGTAAAGTGTACTTGTAATATCTGATGAAACTTTCCAATAATATAGCTCACAAATCAGAATAATTTAATTTATAAAGATATAGTGTGAATTATCCAAAATATATCGATAAGTATCAAGTAAGTAGGAAAAAGATCTGACGAAAAATAAAATAATTTCTATCATCATTATCACAATTCTCCATTACCACGCGGTTGAAACCGCGGGGCACAGCTAGTTCTATATATATTAAGGGAGACACAGAAACCAAGAGGAAAGGAGTTACTTATACCCATGTAATTTAAAAAAAGAAATTAAGTGTAATCTTTTTTCAAAATCAACTTGGTTTTAAACCATTATTTGTAATTAAAAGCTTTAGATCAAAAACAAAATGATCAATAAGAGCGGAAAAGTCGATAGTATCTGTGCCCCGCCCCTGGGCTCCCCTGACACTTGGGCCTCGTAACCCAATATGCGACGAGGGGTCGTCGACAAGGACATAGATTTACTAGATGTTACTGAATATTTGCAAACATTGGAGTGGGAGTAAGTCGGTATATAGTTTCTTTGTTATATACGTACCTACATGTCTCTTCTATTATATAAAATGAATCGCAAAATGTGTTAGTAACCGCATAACTCAACAAAGCCTAGACCAATTTGGCCAATTCTTTTTTTGAAATGTTCGTTGTAGTTCAAGGATGGTTTTTACGGCGAGAAAAATTCGAATAATTGCCGGAAAACCCCTAAAAACAGCCGTTTTTCTTTTTCCCATACAAACGTTTTCTAACTAAAATGTAGAGACAATTTGAGCTTTATTGCTATTGTTTAAAGGTCATATTAAATGACAACAATTCACTGTTGTCTAAGCAATGTAGGTTTGTTCCTAACGTCAAAGAGTCAATTTTTTTGACAGGACGATGTCTGTCGGGTCCGCTAGTCTTATATAAATATGACATTTGTACAATGACATTATGACATCACAAACAATATTAAATACAAATCTAAGAAGGTTTTGGGGTGTCAAAAATTTGATTTCACCATTTCGTGTGGTGATGGATTTAAAATACAGTGTTACCACAACTCCGACGAAAAGAAATGACAAAGGCGATGACTTAGCCGCAAGGCAAGCAAAAGTTGATACGAAACCCGTTGCCAGCCCATCTGGACCAGCGTGGCACAGTAGGCTAATGACCCTCCACGTAACTAGAGGAGTCCCGACTCAACAGTGGATAATTTATGGGCCGATTAGTAGTAGTAGGGTTCACCCATAACTCGGACGGACACTGGTAGAGTGCTAGTAATTGTAGAAATACTAGCACTCTACCAGTGCTGAGGCAGGCCTCCTCCAATTTCAGGAACGGAGACATATGGTCTGTTTCTTTCCGTAACAGCTCCATTTTCTGCTTATCTCTCTTGCACCACCTAAATAGCCGCGTACTGACTTAGCGAGGAGCCTCGCGAGGCAGCCTCGGATTAGAAAAGTCACAGACCGAGGCCGCCTCGCGCGGCAGGCGTACTGCGGCAAACGTCCGAGGCTGCCTCGCGAGGCTGCTGACAACCTGAATAGCGGCGTACTGACTTAGCGAGCAGCGGCTAATGAATTGGACTGATAACAAAACGTATTCGAAATCCACCAACACATCACGGACACAATTTTCTATTGAGTACTAGCATGTTTAGATGCCCAGAAGATGAACATTCCAGCAAAGTTTATGTGCGTGTTTTGTACAGAAGGGCGTGTGTGTGAACACGACGCGACAGGCGATCGACCTCGGCACGTCACATCGCCACGGGCTGGCGAACATCGCGTAATCATCGATATACTAGAGTGTTATCGCACTATAGCGTTATTGTACCTACGGCAGATCTGCAAGTTAGAATTTGTCTCAATATTTCTAACAACATCATGCAATGTAAATGAATTGGCTTGATAGTTTCCGATTATACTTTGAAATGTTGTACTTTGGGTCAAATATGCGTGATGGGTAATTTGCTCCGTGTAAATACTAATAGTTAGTCAAATAAGGTCAGAATGGTGCCAACCCCAATGAAATTGGGAAAATACTTAATAAACAAAAATTATATAAATGAGTTGTTGTAAAGTGAATTCAAAGTATTTTTGTAACGTTTGGTGACGGATTTCGAATACCTAGTGTCACCACCCCATTCCGTCCTGAGGGTGTAGTGTCGTAAAGACTGGATCTGTTCTCTATTTAAATTCCCTAAAAGAAAAATATTTATGTTTGTTGACATACTATAGCTATAGCCAGCGATTCATAAAATAGTAACACCTTCAAAACTTTGTTAAAAACATATTATGCTGAATATTTTATGGGTTACATTAAAAATTGTAAAGACTTGACCTCATTCATAATATCCACCCGTGCGAAGGAATCTAATGGACACTAGAGGCCCAAAGCAACAGGTTTACGAATATTCCAAACAAACTGAAATGTATGCGTCATCCTGGGCATCTCGGGATCGATACCACCCTCCCAACCCCGTCAGATGTTTGCTCGTCAACACTGGGAATGAATCAAATCAAATTCATTATACGAACACAATGGTTGCACTAAAGGGTTCGTCTGAATGAGACGCGTGCGGAGTACACACGTGCACTCGTATTATGGATTATGCTAATTTGCCATTCCCAACGGCCCAGCGGTTTTAGTTTTGTTTACGGGGATACTCTTTTAATGATCTTGTGTTTCGGACAGAGCCAAGTGACCATCCTGCGCGTTGATTAAATAGTCTTGTGTGAATACAGGAGTTAAAACTACAATCAACGTCTATGTGTTTTAAGCACAGTGCACTAATAAAACGTGAATATCATAGAGGCAACATTATTAATATCCGTAAATTCTTAAAGGAGGGATAATAGGTATTTATTCTTTAATAATTTCATATAGTAATCAAATGGTAATCAAGAGCAAAGGCTTTCCAGAGTCAGTACAATTTGAACACTCGACCAAACCGGTCTTTCAAGAGGTTTTAATCGACTAAAATAACGATCAACGGATTAACGAAGCCTAAAATATTATCACCAACTGCATCATTTTCTAAGACTTATATAGCAACCCAGTTTCCGATGACGGGTATTATTTCAGCAAATACGCCTGTCCAAAAAATTCTACGTGGCAGATGCAGACCTTTCTTCGCGGCTTATAAATTAATAACGAAAGCAAATTCGTGAGAACCGCTAAAAATAAACAGGCAACCTACCGTTATTTATTTAGGTATTGGCCAAAATGCGAACGCACGTGCCGAACCACCCTCGTCTAGACAACCCTAAGCTTATTATCAGAGCTAACTTCGACCTTATTTTGGAGTCGAAAAGGTCTACTAGTATATTGTTAGGGATGTCAAAGAGAACAAGACTCAGTGCTTTACTAAATATCATTGTGTAGAGAGTCTCATTAATACAATATTGAAGTCGAGCACAATGACTGATGATGTTATTGTGTGCAAAAACGACTAAGTACGTTTTAAATTTTTAATGAGATCAATAATACACGAAATATTCACATATTAAAAAATAGAGTATTCGCGCGTTTCAAATTTTTTTAACTAGAGATATTTGACGCTAATTTATGCAAATAGATTAATAAGCATATTAATAATTTGCGTACGAATAGTAATATTGGGAATACTGAATAATTTTATGAAGATCCAGAAGTTATACAAAGCACTGTTAGCGGAACATAGAGGATTACTGGTGCTACATTTAGGTATGGT
Source organism: Clostera curtula (assembly GCA_905475355.2). Taxonomy (NCBI): domain Eukaryota; kingdom Metazoa; phylum Arthropoda; class Insecta; order Lepidoptera; family Notodontidae; genus Clostera; species Clostera curtula. The sequence goes on from FR997802.1 coordinate 16,754,924, forward strand.
AGCGTGCGTTGGGCTTGCCAGAGGATGTATGCAAGATTAATTTAGTGGAAATGTCACGTCTGAGAAATAAAGCTCGTGTGAATTTGAGGAGTACAGTAAGGCACAGTAGTATGATAAAATAAAACTCGTATGGAAGATGTGTGTGGAAAATATACAGAAACTCATTCTAAGAGACTGGTAGAAGAACGTTTTACTGCGTTCTCATGAACCTGGAGCGTACCAAACGTGACTTGTGAGGGTATAGTGCAGGGGTTTTAGTGGCTAGTCGAAGAGTTTTCCAAGTCCCATTTCCCCAGCGAAACTAAACAAAAGTACGAGAGTTAGAAAATAGCCTAAACAGAAATTTCGGCGTGTTTATGGTCAGGCGAGAGTGGCTGTGTACTAAAATGTTCATAAAAGTAGACAATGTGAAAGACGATTGCCATGATCAGGAAGTGGTCTTAAAAAAAGGAATTCATTTATGTATGTGTTGTCTTAAATTCTAATCTACAGTGAAATAACGGGTCATCGAGAATATTGAAACATCAATAAAAACGTCTCAATTAACAGAAATAATTACACGTCGATAATTAAAGCTTGGTATACACAGAGCACGCGATCAAATACCATTTTCTTGCAATTGTAAACACGTGTCGCTGTCGTCTTTGTTTTCATGCGACTTCTGGGAAGTGTGCTTTGTGTAATGAAGGTTCGTACGAAATGCATCATTCTTGAAGTCGACGACCCTTGTGCATATGCGGTTTCTTCGCGATTAAGTCAGCTGACTTTTTGTATTGGGGCAATGCTTAGGACAAGCTCAGTGTGTACCCTTTAATAATATTTTCGATTCGAGGCTGATGAGATTGTCGTTGTAATAGAAAACTTGGAAACAAAACTAATTCATTAGCGCGCTGCCTTTCTCGTATATCTAAGGACGATTACTGGTGGATCACTTCCAGCGTATTTGATACTTGTGGTCTTACGTCTTTTGTGTTATAGTTTAGGACATATAAATTGGTCACTTCTTATCTATTTTGCGATCTTTACAAACGTTCAATTCATACTTCCTGAACTATAATCACTACTGTTTCTCGGTATCAAGGGATGTAAATAATGAAAAATTAGTTGTTTTTCGGTAAGCCATGCGTAAGCATATCGCGAGAAAGGGCCAGATGGCAGCGTATCGATCGTGGGCTAAGTACGCACGGTCCGGCCCTATATTCGAATCGCAATCGCAGGCTGCGATTAGCATAGCCATTGTGCACTGCGCTGTATGCACATGTTATCATAACGAATGGATCACCGATTAAACAACATGTAAATTTAATGTTAGTGTTATGGTAGCTTTAACTGCCTAAGCTAATTAATATTTGAAAAAAATACTATAATTTGGATACATGCAGATCTGGGGAAATTTGGAATTGAGATAAATTATTATAGTTTAGATTGGCAAACAAGCTAATGTCTAAATCGGGAAAATGTACGGTTCCGGTGGTACAATTTTCTTTCTACTATGTACTATTATTCAGCCCATAAATAACCCACTACCGAGTCGGGCCTCATGGAGAGTAATGAGCCTACATTGCCACGCTGGCCAGGCAGTTTGGTACAGTTTTTCGTATGAAGTTTTCTGGTAGCTAGGATGTCGGCCTTGTCATTTCATTTGCCGGCTCTTACGACACCCTCAGGATTAAAATGGGGTGATGACACTGTGTATTCTAAATCCATCACCACACGGACCTTTTTCGTTTCGATGTAAAATATAAAGAATTTATGAGACATTATGAGCTTTGTTGCTGCTACTACTAAAACGACTACTCAGCCCATAAGTGACCCATAATGATCGGTGCGGTCACAGTTTACAATAGAAAAACTTAATTATAATGAGAAGAATGTACTAAAGTATGCACTCTGAAAGTATAAAACCCGTCTGATATATTTTTAATAAATTGTCGAGGGCAACTCGCGATGCGGTAACAGACAAAGTGCAGAGATAATCTTTTAATCCGCCGCGCCGCGCAAACGGACAGAAAAAGCGACCAATAAGAAAATAACAGGGGATTTAAGTGTGAACTGAGTGAGGATCTATCACCGGCTTCTGGTCTCGTATTTTTAATACTAAATTATAAAGTAGCAAAACATTTCTGCTAGAGAAAGGATTATATTAGCTCAGCGAGATAATTTATTAGCTAATACATATTTTATGTCACTAACATATAAATAGTTAGTAGTTAGAGTTTAGGTATTCTAAGAAGAGATGCAAAGCATCACAAGACAGAGAGAAGCTAATTATTGCAGCAAGAACAATATTACGTTGGCTATAATAGTCTACGTTACCCGAACCTAACTTGGCGTAAGATGATGATTAAACAAAAAATATTCTTCAACCGCCTTGTCACGGACTGCAGACTGCGGAGGCGAACGAATTGTAAAGTATCGCAAGAAATTCGAAATCCAGAGATGAAATAGTAATTTATCAAAAGGTTTTGGGCGTCCCCAAGAGCGGAAGTGAAGGATAGCCGCCCTTTATCCCGAATTGCAGTACAGGCTTATCGGAAATTCCTGAGGACGATGAAGGAGATTTTAGGGGTGAAAACGTAAACGGAATGTATTTCACACCTTCATTATTTATATAAAATTTCCAGTTCCTATTTATAAAAGTTTGGTGACAGATTTATTTCGTTTAGGAAAGGCTAAGAATAAACTACATATTTTATATAAATTAGCATGGACCAATTTAGTCTGTATAATTATGTTTATGGAAATAAAGAGGAATATACTCGTAATAAATATAAAGAGGAAAGATTTGTACGTTTATAAAGAATAAACTCACACATTATTGGACAGATAACACAAATTATTTCACTATTAATATGTTATATTTTCCCCGAGCAACATTTTATATTAGATATTATGAGAATTATCAAAGGACCTTGAACAATAACCTTGTCCGCGCATTTGTCTATTGTTGTTTCATTGTCGGAGAAAGGAGGCGAATCCGTTGCGATTGGTCGAAAACATCGGCCCGCCCGAACGAAAGTTCCCAATACGTGCATATTTTGCTCAAGTTGTCTGCCAGGTACAACAAATAGCGACTATTTGTTCGCTGTATCCACATCGACTTTATAGTTTACTAGTGGCCCACCCCGGCTTCGCCCGTGCAAAGCGGGTGTGGGTTATACATATAAACCTTCCTCTTGAATCACTCTATCTATTAAAAAAACCGTATCAAAATCCGTTGCGTAGTTTTATAGATTTAAGCATACATAGGGACGGACAGAAACAGCGACTTTGTTTTATACTATGTAAAGATAAGACCGGCACTGCCGTGCAATTATTTATAATCCCAAAACAGAATAAAATATGCATGGTGGTGCGGCCCAAACGAATACGCCTCGAATTAATATTCAAATGGCCTTTGGGCGAGCAGTGTACGGGATCCCATGGCTTTAGTCCTATTAACATTGCGGTGCGTCCAGCACTTGGGTAAACACAAGTCGCCCTTTGCAAAAATTATAATATACACAACCATTAGCAGCTGCTTCATTCAAAGCAATCAATACTTAGTTCCATTAAAATTAGAAATAGATTAAGCGATCCTCTTATTTTCCATCAGGTCGGACGTTGAACAGCTGTTTCAAAGGTTACACCCTTATCCTTGCACCTGCTTGTATATTTCACATCGCCCCTTGAGGCTTAATTACAATCCTATTAACGAGATCGTCTCGTCGCCCAATTGACGTTCGGGGACAAATATTTGACCGAACTTACTCCTTCGACATTGTAAAGCATGATTTCATTATTCATCCGGCGATAGAAAGATAAGCGCGAACGATTTTCAAGCTCGTGAACGCAGATGGAGCGTTGTGATAACAAAAAATTCGTCAAATACTATTCGAAGCCCCGACGGTTCGTGTTTGCGATCAGTTAAAAAGATTCGTCGAAGTTGCACGTGCGAGGGTACCTACGGATTCCACAAAGGGTTGTTTTTTTTTCTTTCATAGCACAAAAATCCACCGACAATTACGATATTAGGGGATGAAAAGGAGGGGCCAAAGTATTTTTTTCTTTCAATCGGTAACCGTTGGCCTTTTTCTTCCGTTTCACCGTCGGGGAACGTTTTAATTAAAAAAAAACTTCGGTAATCGGGCGTTGCAATGATGGTGGGTATTGGCAATTTGAACGTAATAAAGCCGCCTTTCAGTTTAGGTAGTCTAGTGATTCCCATTGTTGTAATCAGGTCTACAGTTAAGCCATGTAGTGACTAATTTTCCATCCAACTTTTCTATTTACCAAGGCAAGATTTAATCAAAGTAAATTCTAATTATATACTCCGTTATCAATATGTGGATACGATCTACTTCGAAGCGGAGATCCGGACAGCACTTAGACAAAAGAGACACCTCATCTCTGTTCAACAAATATATATGTATTAATAATGATTACTCTTGAAAAAATCTATACAAATAAATAAAATTGGAGTGTCTGTTTGTATAATAAAATAACCACTATTTAATAAAAGCGTAAGTATGTTCACACAGTACACAGACCAAAACAAATGTTTTTTAAATTTTTGTCTGTCTGTCTTTTTGTTCCGGCTAATCTCTGGAACAGCTGGACCGATTTTGACGGGACTTTCACTGATAGGTAGCTTCACTGATGATATATGGAGTAACTTGGGCTACTTAGACTTTTTTTAGACTAGCTTCGGCCCTCGGCGGCACCCGCGGTTACTGCGGGTAACATCGCACCCGTGCGATGCCTGGACGGGCCGCTAGTATGCTATAAATTCTGTTCGTGTTTCTGTCATCGTTTAGCAATCAAGTGTTCAAATATCCTGCTTTAGAATTGGCTCTATAATTCCGCGCAATTGGTGTTTCCATAATGATGACCCTTCTTTACCTGCATGCTTTACATGCAAGGTACGCGTAGAAGCTAACGACTTGCGGGTAAGTGCTCATAATTTTAGTGTGCTCGCGGCACTTGCGCACGCGACTTGGAAGCCGACTGTTCCTTATCTGAATAGAAATAAGAGCTACAAGCACTGACAATTTTCGTAACGATGTACGCCAGACGATCTTCTTTGTATTCACTAATTTCTCTACAGTTATGCTATGAAAACCGCTTCCGACTGCACCATTGTAGATATGGGATTGTTTTGATGTTCGAGTTGAAGATCGGCCGCCTTGTTCACGGAATTAGACGGTCAGTTGTTACTTGCACTATGGTAATGGAACCGACATTACGCCTAGACGATGAGGGTCATTACATGAAGGGCATTAAACACTAAACAGATAACGAACTGTGAATAGCACAGAAGAGTTTGAATAAACCATCATTTTATATTTCCCAGTAAAAGTATATTACTGCAAATACATTTCTCTATATTTAGTGACTAATGATTTAACTGATTTGTGGAGATCTATGGAATAAAAGACTGATAATATCGGACTGCCAATTACAATCTAACGAATTATTTATTCGTACGGCAGTGAAAAGCCCGTTTATCTGAGCATTAAAAAATCAGGTGTTAATTATATCAAATTTCACTATTGCATATTAAATACTCTAAAAGGAGCTCACGACACGTGTCAAATGAGCTCACATGAACCAAATTGAATAAGTTTATCTTTGAAAACGAATTTAAATTTTGACAATAGAAATTTTTTTATGTTATACCTACACATAAAAAACGTATTGTTAAAACGTAATTAATCATGCATAAGTCAAACTGGCATCTGAATTTTAACGAGGGTGTCTTCTAGTAGTATCGTTAAATATTCTTGAGGAGTTCGTAATGAAAGCAGTTCTTAATTAAATAGAATAGTTAACAAAGGCATAACAGACTGAAACGATGAATTTCTAATTGAAATTCAGAACTACAGAAAGATTTGTGAGTAGAGTGTGAGAAAGTTATCTATCTCGGAATTTCAGTGAATGTTAAAGTAAACTTAAGACCTAGTAAATCAATGTTAGAAATTAATTTTAATGTTAGAACGCAATCATTGTCAAGATAAGAGCAGTTCTATCCCTGCTATTATAATACCACGGTTAATTGAAGTAAGCTACACTGCGTATCTATGTAATCGTAGACCGACAACCCCAGGGACCACCCCATTATTAAATTCTGTACAAGGTGCAAGTTTATTATTAGGTGTAAATTATTGTAATCAGTAATGGTCCTAAAATAATGAAACAAACAAAGGTACTCGGGACTTTCTGTTTTCAATATAGATTAGAACATTTTTATTGGATTTAGGATTCATTGGAAGCGCTACTTACTAATTTACCGAGGACTAACGGTCCGCCCCGGCTTGGCACGGGTACTTAGCAAATACCTTTAATAGTTAGATAAACTTGTGATATTTTTTATATATAGCCTATATAATTATATTTTGATGTATAAGCTTTGTTATTGTAAAGTTTCTTCAAAAACCATTGCATAGTTTTTGCGTGAAAGAGTAACAAACATATATTATTATAACCTTTCACGTTAATACATATTAGTAGGGTGTAACAAAACTTTGAGATAAGAAGTCTACCGACATAAGTGAAGTGGAATATTTCACTGGAACATGACATTAAAAGTTTTTAATAGTAGAACCTCGATAAGTTAGTCCAGTAGGTCCAAGGGAAACATAAAATATTTTAAGTTATTGAGGTTTTAAGTTATCAAGGGTCTATGTTAGGGATAGGTTAATATAGAGGTACATACGTATGTACAGCATGCAGAAGTATGCAAATTCACTGCTTCTATAGCTATAATTTATCAGCGTATGTAAGTGTCTTCAAAGAATTTCGAGGAAGCAGACACTAAGTGACATATATGTATTGTTTACGTTAAAAAATTAACTAGTGAACACATGCAATACAGAGGCCAATACAGAGAGTACTTATTTAAATTACAGAGGTTACGTATTTTAAGTTATAGAGATTTTGAGCTCTGATGGGAAGGGAACATATTATTTTTTGAAGTTATAGAGGTTTTTAAGTTACCGAGGTTTGAGTTATCGAGGTTTTACTTCGTATTAAACTAAGAGCCTAAAAGTTAAAGAAGATAATGACCGAGATTAAGCACTAGATGTAAAAGTGGTGTTGTCACTAAAATAGTCAGTCTTCGAACGCGCGACTAATGTAATGACACCAGCTGCTAAGCCATGACACCGGAGTCTCCACAGCACAAAAGATGGCAGCCATCGATCGACGGCGTTCGTGACCATTGTTCGTCAGAATGCACCACCAGCGTACATCTGTTTCGTTCCTTTTTCACTCGGCCTGCATAATGAAACCGATCCATTGTGAAAGAAAACATCCACAAAGGAACACGCACTTTGGCACAGGATTTGTATTCTATATGAAAAAATAACAGACGCCTAGACGCCTAAATGGTGGGCGTAAACGATGTCGGAAATTGAGAAAGCCGCTGCAACTGTTATGACATACGCATTTCTTTAAGTCATATTGAAAATAAACAGCCAACGAATTTCATACTTTGAGTATTTGAACTGAAATTGGTAAACTTTATTAATGTGGTTGTTTTTTGATGCTGATGAATATAAAAATGTTAACTGACTTAAAAAAACAATAATGCAAGAAATATTTAATAAACAATCATTTGAAGAACATACTACATCCTAATGAACGTCTGTGTCCAGTTTAGTTGGCACCACCTTCAAATGTTTGTTTATATTTTTTTATTTTTAAGTTTTCCTAATTGTTTTTGAAGTCGGATAACCTTTTTTAATGGTTAAAGTTTAAATTTTTAAGTATATCTTGGAATCAGCAACTAGTAACTCGTCCAAAAATAGTTAGTTAGACTTTTAAGTTGAAGTTATTCCATTTTTGCAAATACGTCGGGTGATAGTATAGCATACTGATAATACTCGTAAGGTCAATTTTTTCGATGATACGTTGAAACTGCTGTAATAATACACTATAGACATTGCAAGTGTTATTCATGCTAAATTTTATACAAGTGTTCGCGTGTCGTGGCCAAAGTTTACATGTTCATTACTGGGTAAATTACAATCTGTCTTCCGGCGACAGATGGCAAGGTCTTGGCCATTTGTACAACTGTTGTATTAACATAACAATGCCAACACCGCAAGATTCCACATTTATTATTACGATGTCGTGCAAATAGCGATTGTTTCTTTCATTTAAGCTGAAACATTTTGTAGGAAAGTTAAGAAAAGCAGAAAAAGAGTTGCATTGATTCTTAATGACATTTAGTTGTAAGACAACGTTGCGTGAAAATGTAGTGACGACGCTGAACCGTGTAAATTGAAAATATATTTGTGATGGATCTAATCTATCTATATAAAGGAAAATGAATTGCTTTTCGTGGAAATCCAGGGAAGGTTTAAAAGGTGAAACATTCTGGAATTATCATTTGGTTTCTTATTTATTGATCCTGAGGCGGTACGAAGTTTGCCTGGTCGGCTAGTACTTAATAAATAAATAAAAATGAGTTGTTGTAAAGTGAATTCAAAGTAAACAGAAAAATAAAAAAAAACAATTTGGAATTATCATTCAGGTTTTTTATTTATTGATTCTGAGGCGGTACGAAGTTTGCCGGGTCGGCTAGTACTTAATCACTACATAGTATAAAACAAAGTCGCATTCTTCTGTCCGTCCCTATGTATGCAATAATCTTTAAAACTACGCAACGGATTTTGAAGCGGTTTTTTTTAATAGATAGAGTGATTCAAGGGGAAGGTTTTTATGTATAACCCACCCCCGCTTTGCACGGGCGAAGCCGGGGCGGGCCACTAGTAAATAAATAAAAATGAGTTGTTGTAAAGTGAATTCAAAGTAAACAAAAAAATAAAAAAGACAATTTGGAATTATCATTCAGGTTTTTTATTTATTGATTCTGAGGCGGTACGAAGTTTGCCTGGTCGACTAGTACTTAATAAATAAATAAAAATGAGTTGTTGTAAAGTGAATTCAAAGTAAACAGAAAAATAAAAAAAAACAATTTGGAATTATCATTCAGGTTTTTTATTTATTGATTCTGAGGCGGTACGAAGTTTGCTGGGTCAGCTAGTTAGTAATAAGGTGTTCTCTTTATTTCTCACCTTATACACATATAGGAAACAATTTAACCTCGCCCGAACACCAGTACAGTACGCAATTTTATGAAAGGCCTTATAAAAAATATAATGACGCAGGTACCTACAGAAGCACTTTCTTTATTTTGGACATGCAACCCATAAAACTTACGCTACCACACCACGCATTAAGCTCCTGCGGAATACACTCGCTTACTGAAATTTTGCAAGGAAGGGAGTCATCATAAAAAGAGTACATTAAAAATGCGGGCTTAAATTGTGCTCCCCAGGCAGAGCGCATGCGCGGCGATTAAGTGCACTTAATTTCGTCTAAATGTTGCCCGACGGGGAGTGGGCAAGTTGCTCCGGGTCTGAGGGATTCAATCGGGGCATACAGCTTATTGAGGGTAATACAAGGTTGTCTATAGCTCTAATGCATGTAGTATTTGCTCGTATCGAATGCATAATTATTTCTCCCATCAGCTCTTGGAATCTGGCTGAATAGTTGTGAATCACTTGTGGATTTGATTAGTTTAAGGTAGTTAATTCAATGATCTTCAAGTTTAAGGACGTCACAAAAGGATTGGTCCCGCAATTACCTCTGGCTTTTAAATACTGTATGTGTATCCAGGAGTGACGAGGGGACAGACAACTGTCTGCGTAAGTAATGTTTGTAATAATTCAAGCTACATTGAAACAGTTATAAAAATTACTGAAGAAAAAATTTACTACTTTATAGTAAAGCGTTTTTATACGTCTACTGAGTAGGTAGTAGGCTCAGCCCATAAATGACCCACTGCTGAGTCGGGCCTCATCCAATTACATGGAGAGTAATTATTAGCCTACTTTGCCAAGCTGGCCAGACGGATTAGCGGTTTCTTTTCAAGTTTTCCTTCTCTGGTGTCTAGGTTCTTGGCCTTGTCATTTTCTTTTGACTACCTCAGGATGGAATGGAGTGGTGACACTATGTCTTCCTAAGTCGTCACCAACGGCTTGCATTGATAAACATTAGCTTCCACTATAAGGGAAAAAATATTGATGGTATATACTTAGTCATGAGGTTCCGTATTTTCTACATGCGTTATACTTATTTTACTTATCTATACTAATATATAAAGCTGCAGAGTTTGTTTGTTTGTTTGAACGCGCTCTCAGGAACTACTGGTCCGATTTCAAAAATTCTTTCAGTGTTAGATAGTCCATTTATCGATGAAGGTTATAGGCTATATTTTATTTTCAAAGAAATTAGGGATCCGTATGAAACCCAAGGTGGAAAATCGAAAACCTATTTCATAATGGGCTGATAAGCACGGGTTCGAAGTCCACGCGTGCGAAGCCGCGCCCAAAAGCTAGTCTTAATATATAAAACAAATCGAGTTTGTTCGAACAATTACAACTCTAGAACGGCTGGACCGTTTGTCATGGGTTTTGGTTTGTTTAATTTATTTCCGTCCCGATTAGCAGAATACATACCACATAACACCTTTGAAAAAATCGACGAAAAATAAATACCGAAATTAAATAAACATACTTTCCTTTCCTAATCACCGTTACTGTTACCTGACCTGACATCAACTTAAATTACGTATGTACATTATGTTTGACACATCTAGTGGCGTAATTTATATGAAGTAATATATTCCTGTCAAACAAATTATGGGTCTATGAAACTGCTACTCTCCCATCGAAAACAAACCGGCACTTCGTTTAGCAAGGGTGCAGACAGCCTTGGGGCTTCGCAATTTGACGTGATTCCCTCGCGTGCTGATCACTCTACCGTGGCAGTCAAATTGCTCCCGCAATTCACATATTTCAGTCACTAGATATCGCATAGTATTTTAGAATTATTTTAATAGTAGTTCTACAAATTCTATAGTGCTGGCACTTCAGATTCGCCATCGCGCCATTCGCGTTTGCTATTCGTATGCGATAGTTAAGTGCGCCACATTTTTTGTGCAACTTTTCTAACGAATGTGCCTCCCAGAACATCGATTGTACGATTTCTTATATACAATTTATCTGTTTAATCCGACGTTGTATAGCTTACATCTATATTGTACTTATATGTATAGAACAAGGCAAGTATTTAATCAACAGAAGCAAGCGAATTCGCTGGGCATAGCTAATGTGAAACTGTTATAAACGTAATGTCTTGCTTTGTTGGGATAGGGGTTGGATACGCAGCCTTTGGAACACGGGTTCCCAGATTCTATTCCGGGGCAAGGCCAGTTTCTTTTTTGTAACTCAAAGTCTAAGTCTGGGTGTCATTTGTGTTCGTGAATTTCTTGTTGGTAAACTGCCCCCGCGGTTAGACCTAATGCAGTGGTTAATTTAAAAAAAATATGGAAGAAGAAAGAAATTCATCTAATTGGGTCATTTAAAGGTAGCTTGATGATGGCGACGTTGTCCAATATTATAAATCATTAGAAGATTAGAAGAATGTATTTGGCTTTCGCATATTAAACTCTTTTACTGGTAGCAGAAGCAGTACCTTTCGTAAACTGGTAGCATTACCCTATCTTTAGTACATCGGTTTAGTCTGGCTTAGAGACGGTTTTTATTGCAGCTAGGCTATTCAGATTTTTTGCTAATAAAATGTGAACTAAACGCTTGGTTACGGAAAGTGGTTGCCTCTAACGGCAAACTTGTTGTTGGAAAAGTTTATCCATGAAATTGGATACTTAAATGGATAACTTTGGAATATTTCAATAGCAGTTTTTTTGTAACAAGCTCCGTAATTTTAAATTTTAAGCCTAATATTAAAACGTTCAGGTTTAAAAAAAAGAGGCTGCGGTTAATTGAAATCTTTAAACGAATGATTAGTTTTAAATGAACAATTCCGATGTTCAGTAGTAATACTATAAAAATAGTAGAAAAAGTTGCAACTTACTAGAATACTAATAAAAATAAGGTTATAATAATTGTCAAACAGCAGAATTTGAGAACATATTATACATGAACTTTTAAGACCTTTCTAATTAAAAATAACATATACCAAGTCCCGTTCTTATGCTAATCGAGCATATAAAACATCCAAATTTAATAATTTTCTAAGTCGTGAATCCAAAAAAGGCAGAGTTACTTTAGCATTTATTCAATTACTTTGGATAAAACAGCTTATATGATAGAACGCAAGTAAAAAGTGATGATCAAAGTCGTAGTTAAAATGCAAGAACCAGCCGTCCGCTTCATCTTCCCACGGCATTATTCCGGATGTTTTTTGTAGCTGGCGATAGTATTTCCACATACTATCACGCGACAACAACAACGCTATGCCGTGATAGTATGTGTAGACTATCCATTTGTACCGCACAAAACTTAACCTCGAATTACCTTGTTTTTACGTGGCGGAAAACTGGTGGTGAATCAAATCAAATCAAAACTCATTTAATCAAGTTGGCTCATTAGAGCTCTTTTGACAGGTCAAACAAAAAAATATACTTTAAAATTTACCATTTAAAATTCATTATTTACCATCTACCACCGGTTCGGAATGCACCTCTACAGAGAAGAGCCGGCAAGAAACTCTATAGTTGCTCTTTTTAGATCGCCATTTGGGTACAAGACTGGTTATAAGACAGATTTGTGCGAGCAAACTCGCGCAATAGTTCCAAAGGGCTAAACATCAGCCAGATTTAGTCGACAATAGTAACCTTGTAATTCCCAAGCCAACCGACCCCCAGCAACGGCACCTGTTCACAAGCATGACGCATGCGGCAGCCATCGCCCTCCTCAATCATATTGCAGGGAAGAGAACGACCCGCCGCACGACGCCACCGCGATCATCAGATGAGTCCGCGATCAGATGGTAATTAGATGTTAACTTAATAACAGAGGGGTGGTGACACCATGTATTCTAAATTCGTCACCACCGGTAGGCAGTACCTACTATTACGCTAATAGTGCTATTAAGCAGTTGCATTATCTGGTGATGAAGTTATAGCGCGACATTGGAGACGCAGCGAACACAAGCCGACCGAGCCATATTCTATGATCATTAGCAATAAAAACTACACACCATAATCGTTTTATGGTAAAAATACCGTTCTCTGGTTAAACCGATATGCCAGCGCTTCTATTAATGTTCAAATCTTGACAAATATACAGCGTCAAAGGCTTAATTTTCATAAGTATTTTTAATGATCATAGGCATTCGTATGCGTGAATTTTATTGTAAAACCGTTAAGTAATGGGTTCTACTCACGCACATAACATAAATAGGTAGTATAAAAAGATTTGGTATGAAATGAGCATAATACGAAACACTATCATAAATAGCAGGGCTCATAGTAACTAACGGTAATTTAAATGTAAGCTGCAGTAGTAGAGATTGGATTATTATACGTAATATATAGTTCGTATGGAGCCAGATTTACAATAGTGTCTTAGACACAAAGGGATGATCATCCAGCCAGACGAGGTGGTATGTCTGACAGGAGTATGTCAGCGATTTCGTAACCGTGCGAATTGCCTTTTTAGTATTTCTCTCATTTGTAGGCTTTGTATTTCTCTCATAATTTGTTTCTTGATGTTATTAGTCCTCATTTTTTGAGAAGAGCATGATGGTCGCTACATGGTCACCAATTCATTCCATCTTAAAGGTGTCCTCCTTCATTCCATCTAGAAGGTGGCTGCAACAGAAGTAAAGCTTGATATGGAATCCTGTGATCTATCTCGCCAGTTCAAAAAGAGCAGTAGATGACCAAATCCTACCTGAGTTTGTACATTTCATTAATCAATAACCATGGGTTCACCTCCCGTCCCCGCCTATCTGTGCAGTCAATGTTCAAGTTGTTAGTCGTATTGTTGTGTATTAAACGATAGATTCTTTAAAATATAATGGGTTCAGCAGTTTATGTCGGAAATCATTATTCTAAACTTTTCTTAAGGACACTCTAGATCTCTGGACTACGGAATCTGGAGAAATTTCTAGAAGTTTAAACAAGGATCTCTCGAATGTTCCGTTTCTGTTTTGTTTACCAACATATTCGGTCAGTGGCGGGGTAGCGGGGTGGCACCGCGTCACGAGACGTCTCGAGAGTCCCGGCTACCTGCTACTTTGAATACACATAATTCGTGTTACATCGAACCTAGAATAGGGTTGACACTGATACAAGAAAAAAGTCAATACTATCTGAACTTGTACCTTTTACCATTGTGCTACTAACGTCATCGTTACGGCTATGTGAACTTGGCACCCGACTTTTCCAAAATTATGTTTTTTTGTGTTTTTTAGATAGATTTGGGTAAGTAGTAGATAGTAGTAAAAATATTTTCGTTTGTAGTAATTCCAAAAAAAAAATAAAAAATGTTAAAAAAAATCCATCTCCCGAAATTGAAAAAATCAAATTTTTTTTTACTATTTATATTATTAATCGTATGTAGTGGATTGTAGTAAACTTTTTTTTGTTTGTAGTAAAACAGAAAAAATATGAAAAATATTTTCATTTGAGAGTATTATATCATCACGATCTCGGTAACGAAAAATCGGTTTCCAAGGTAAAATCGATTATAATGAACGTCCAAAACCTCTAAGAAAGGTTCCCAGAGGTTAGTAGTGGACGAATTTTCGTTTGTAGTAAACTTATTTTATTAAAAAAGTGACTATCATAAGAAGCACTCGTTTCGGCGTCGTTTACGTGAAATAACTCTTGTTACAAAGGAGATACGGTTACTACAAACCTCCTAATCGACTGAGAAAGGGTCCTAGAGGTTAGTAGTGAACGAATTTTCGATTGTAGTAAACTACTTTTTATAAAAAAGTGACCATCTTAAAAAACACTCATTTCGGCGTCGTTTACGTGAAATAACTCTAGTTTGAAAAGAGATACGGTTACTACAAACCTCCTTATCGACTGAGAAAGGGTCCTAGAGGTTAGTAGTGAACGAATTTTCGATTGTAGTAAACGACTTTTTATAAAAAAGTGACTATCTTAAGAAACACTCCTTTCGGCGTCGTTTACGCGATATAACTCTTGTTACAAAGGAGATACGGTTACTACAAACCTTCTAATCGACTGAGAAAGGGTCCTAGAGGTTAGTAGTGAACGTATTTTCGATTGTAGTAAACAACTTTTTATAAAAAAAGTGACCATCTTAAAAAACACTCGTTTCGGCGTCGTTTACGTGAAATAACTCTAGTTTGAATAGAGATACGGTTACTACAAACCTCCTAATCTACTGAGAAAGGGTCCTAGAGGTTAGTAGTGAACCAATTTTCGATTGTAGTAAACGATTTTTTATAAAAAAGTGACCATCTTAGAAAACACTCGTTTTGGCGAGGTTTACGTGAAATAACTCTAGTTTGCATAGAGATACGGTTACTACAAACCTCCTAATCTATTGCGAAAGGGTCCTAGAGGTTAGTAGTGAACGAATTTTCGATTGTAGTAAACAACTTTTTATAAAAAAGTGACCATCTTAGAAAACACTCGTTTTGGCGACGTTTACGTGAAATAACTCTAGTTTGAAAAGAGATACGGTTACTACAAACCTCCTAATCGACTGAGAAAGGGTCCTAGAGGTTAGTAGTGAACGAATTTTCGATTGTAGTAAACAACTTTTTATAAAAAAAGTGACCATCTTAAAAAACACTCGTTTCGGCGTCGTTTACGTGAAATAACTCTAGTTTGAAAAGAGATACGGTTACTACAAACCTCCTAATCGACTGAGAAAGGGTCCTAGAGGTTAGTAGTGAACGAATTTTCGATTGTAGTAAAAGACTTTTTATAAAAAAAGTGACCATCTTAAAAAACACTCGTTTCGGCGTCGTTTACGTGATATAACTCTTGTTACAAAGGAGATACGGTTACTACAAACCTTCTAATCGACTGAGAAAGGGTCCTAGAGGTTAGTAGTGAACGAATTTTTGATTGTAGTAAACAACTTTTTATAAAAAAAGTGACCATCTTAAAAAACACTCGTTTCGGCGTCGTTTACGTGAAATAACTCTAGTTTGAATAGAGATACGGTTACTACAAACCTCCTAATCTACTGAGAAAGGGTCCTAGAGGTTAGTAGTGAACGAATTTTCGATTGTAGTAAACAACTTTTTATAAAAAAAGTGACCATCTTAGAAAACACTCGTTTTGGCGACGTTTACGTGAAATAACTCTAGTTTGAATAGAGATACGGTTACTACAAACCTCCTAATCTACTGAGAAAGGGTCATAGAGGTTAGTAGTGAACGAGTTTTCGATTGTAGTAAACAACTTTTTATAAAAAAAGTGACCATCTTAAAAAACACTCGTTTCGGCGTCGTTTACGTGAAATAACTCTAGTTTGAATAGAGATACGGTTACTACAAACCTCCTAATCTACTGAGAAAGGGTCCTAGAGGTTAGTAGTGAACGAATTTTCGATTGTAGTAAACAACTTTTTATAAAAAAAGTGACCATCTTAGAAAACACTCGTTTTGGCGACGTTTACGTGAAATAACTCTTGTTACAAAAGAGATACGGTTACTACAAACCTCCTAATCGACTGAGAAAGGGTCCTAGAGGTTAGTAGTGAACGAATTTTCGATTGTAGTAAACAACTTTTTATAAAAAAGTAACCATCTTAAAAAACACTCGTTTCGGCGTCGTTTACGTGATATAACTCTTGTTACAAAGGAGATACGGTAACTACAAACCTTCTAATCTACTGAGAAAGGGTCCTAGAGGTTAGTAGTGAACGAATTTTCGATTGTAGTAAACAACTTTTTATAAAAAAAGTGACCATCTTAGAAAACACTCGTTTTGGCGACGTTTACGTGAAATAACTCTTGTTACAAAAGAGATACGGTTACTACAAACCTCCTAATCGACTGAGAAAGGGTCCTAGAGGTTAGTAGTGAACGAATTTTCGATTGTAGTAAACAACTTTTTATAAAAAAGTAACCATCTTAAAAAACACTCGTTTCGGCGTCGTTTACGTGATATAACTCTTGTTACAAAGGAGATACGGTAACTACAAACCTTCTAATCTACTGAGAAAGGGTCCTAGAGGTTAGTAGTGAACGAGTTTTCGATTGTAGTAAACAACTTTTTATAAAAAAAGTGACCATCTTAGAAAACACTCGTTTTGGCGACGTTTACGTGAAATAACTCTAGTTTGAATAGAGATACGGTTACTACAAACCTCCTAATCTACTGAGAAAGGGTCATAGAGGTTAGTAGTGAACGAGTTTTCGATTGTAGTAAACAACTTTTTATAAAAAAAGTGACCATCTTAAAAAACACTCGTTTCGGCGTCGTTTACGTGAAATAACTCTAGTTTGAATAGAGATACGGTTACTACAAACCTCCTAATCTACTGAGAAAGGGTCCTAGAGGTTAGTAGTGAACGAGTTTTCGATTGTAGTAAACAACTTTTTATAAAAAAAGTGACCATCTTAGAAAACACTCGTTTTGGCGACGTTTACGTGAAATAACTCTAGTTTGAATAGAGATACGGTTACTACAAACCTCCTAATCTACTGAGAAAGGGTCCTAGAGGTTAGTAGTGAACGAGTTTTCGATTGTAGTAAACAACTTTTTATAAAAAAAGTGACCATCTTAAAAAACACTCGTTTCGGCGTCGTTTACGTGAAATAACTCTAGTTTGAAAAGAGATACGGTTACTACAAACCTCCTAATCGACTGAGAAAGGGTCCTAGAGGTTAGTAGTGGACGAATTTTCGTTTGTAGTAAACGTTTTTTATTAAAAAAGTGACTATCTTAAGAAGCACTCGTTTCGGCGTCGTTTACGTGAAATAACTCTTGTTACAAAGGAGATACGGTTACTACAAACCTCCTAATCGACTGAGAAAGGGTCCTAGAGGTTAGTAGTGAACGAATTTTCGATTGTAGTAAACAACTTTTTATAAAAAAGTGACCATCTTAAAAAACACTCGTTTCGGCGTCGTTTACGTGAAATAACTCTAGTTTGAAAAGATATATTATAAAATAAATAAATAAAAATTGGTGCATTACATTTGAGTCAATGCATTTATTTAACAATTAAAATATACAATGTTATTTTAATAAAACTAAACTATTTAAACGTAATAATTTTTGAGTCAATTAGTTTCAAACATACTTACATAAAAAAAAACCCCTTTATAGTATTAGTATAGAAAAAACATTACTACAGTCGAAACAGTATATGGTGACATCGTTTAGAACAATATGCCGGTTATGTTAACCTAGAACAAAGGTCCCGACAGAATGTTTTATGACCGCCTTATCAAAAACGGACGACATTGCTAATTCCGACAATTAGATCTGTTAGAACGACCGGTTAAGCCATAATTGTAAACAATTAGAATAGGTAACCACATCTGTGTTCAAGGGCTATTAAAATCAGGAAAAAAACAATAGGGTTTAGTTTAGTGTAGTCTTTTGTAATTCTTAAAAACAAAACGCGATGCACGTGCACACTCACTCTACTTACTGCATATAGAGTAAAAGCCCGCTGCTTGATATCTCTTCAGTTAGTTTGTTACTAATCTGTACACAAGACACACGCTAACTTGGTGGAGTTAAGAATACTGAACGTGTTGAAAGATAATATTATTCAATTTCACATTAATAGATGGTTTTTATTTGGTTGTTTTCTTTCGTAGCTATTAGATGGTTTTGTTTTTTCTAGCTTAGTTATTAGATGGTTTTGTTTTGGTTGTTTTCTCGCTTAGTTATTAAATTGTTTTATTTTGGTTGTTTTCTCGCATAGTTAATAAATAGTTTTCTTTTGGTTGTTTTGGTTTATCTCGCGTAGTTATTATAATTAACTCTTTCTTTGTCTTGTATCACGTTGCATTGTAGTACTACAAACTATCGATAGGTTGGTATCTGACTCAACTGTGTGTTGCCCTCTAAACTAAACTTGGCACAACAGATTCTGTTTAATTGTGGCACAAATCAAGCTTTTGTCAACTCAAACATTGATTTCAAACATATCATTAATAACAAGGCATCCATTAGAGTCTCATTTACATTTCTGAAGTAGTTTCTGGGATCTCTGTTTGAAATGCCTCGAGCGGCAGCGACGTCACCACATATTATTTACGAAACTTTAAAAGATTTTCGTTTTATAGATGATAAAGGCAATCTTTTACCGTGGAAGCACGATATTTGGGATGCAGCGACCCTTGCCTTGAACTGTAAGATGTCAAAGGACTATCTTTATCTTTACTTATCCCAAAACAGGAACGGTATCTTTAATAAAATACATGGGATAGAAAGGTTGGAGTCGACAAAATGCGACGATGACGTTGAGGACACGACTGACGACTCAAGACAGGATTCGAATTGGTCAATGGGCGAAACTAAATGCTTGTTACCTGCTTTACGCAAAGACATACACATATCGAAAATTGAATGGGCTACTCTAAAGTCTCGTGTAGTAGAATACAAGGAACGTAAATATGAAGTACTTGTTGTCGGTTGGGCGGACGCCCTCTACGATATTTTATGGTCTCATATGAAATTGCCATGCCCTTTCGCGTTCAAAACTGCAAAAGTTAATAAAAATCCAGGGGAAACGTTTTTGTCCGTTAAAGGCAGTTGCTCAGAATGCGGATCCAAAATAAATATCTATTGTCAGAGCGAGCCAGCCGACGACGGGACAACGTTACACGTTTCCACTTTTGATTCCCGTGGAGTAACGCATCAGAAAAAACGTCAAATATGTGGAGAAAGACGACTACGGATCGGCAAAGTATTGCAAGGCCAATCGACTTATGCTTGGCGACGAAATGAGGCGAGAAAGTTGATGGAGTTGGGGGATGTTATTCCAGCGAGCATACCTTCAGAAGAAGTTATTCGAAAGGTAAAACAGGAAGCTCGAGACAAAGACTTAGGTCTATTTAAAGCAAAATCTGCTTTGGCATCTGTGTGGGACATGAAATACGGATTGGAATTCAGCGGGTGCATTCACGAGATTTCACTCGATAAATTTTTTTTGATGTACTGGACTCCCACACAATTATATATGTACAATAAGTTTTTGAAGGAAGACTACGTTGGGAGTATCAGTATTGACGCTACTGGTAGCTTGGTAAAGCAAATACCTAAACCAGATGGCTCAAAGCGTGTTGTTTTCCTATATCAAGCAGTTTGTGGTTATCGTCAAAAGATATTACCATTATTTCAATTGATATCAGAAAAGCACGACACAAACACCTTGACATATTGGATTCGAGAGTGGTTGCGTTGTGGTGGGTCGATTCCGAAACAGGTAGTCACAGACTACTCGCTGGCACTCCTTAACGCTGCTTCTCTTACGTTTAGCAACACGGATCTAAAAACATACATTGAAAAGTCCATTGTCTTTGACACAAACGGTTCCTCAGTCCGCGTGAACCCGCCAAATTGTGTGATTCGAATCGACATTTCACACTTCATAAATATGGTGGCGCGGTGGAACTGCTTCAATCGGGAGAGTCCCGAAAAGAAGGATTTTTATCTCCGATGTGTGGGTCTGCTAACCACATGTTCAGAAATATATGACTTTATTTACTTGTGTACTGACATCCTGATCGTTGCTTTCGCAACGCATGAAGACATTGATGACAAACAGAGTCATTGTTTCGCAGCGCAAAATCGGGTTTCAGAGCGCTTAAAATCATATAATTTGCCCGGTAAAGTCGGCACTGCTGATAAATTATCCGATGTACAAGAAGCGGAAAGTTTATTAGAAAGATTCATAGACGTTGAAGCAGACACCGAACTAGATTCAAGTGCTGCTATTAAAATAATTTTGAAAAAAATTGAGTCCGATAGCGAAAGTAATCTTAAACTCGGGCGATTAAATCCATATGAGTGCTCTGCATTTGGTTCTCGACTTTTAAAATTGGCGAAACAGTTCGTATTGTGGACTGCTGTTTTAGTTGGAAATGGGCCGAATAACTTGACGCTTGTTGAGTTATCGGACAACAAACACGCACGACTTGTTGCTAGTTCCGCTCGCAGCGAGGAATATTTTAGGGAACTAAAACACTTGGTGTTCAAGAAGGAAAAGTGTATTAGGCTAGATAAGTTTCTTACTATCCATCTACGACACCTGACAGGTACAACAACTTTATTAAATGCCGAAACCAAGAAAAAACAGCTCAAAGTGGCGCATTTAACGCCTCAAGTACCAGATCCGATTGAGGAAGCCTTGAATTTATCCATACCAGACGCATTAGAAAAACGCACATATGACCGGAAAAGTATAGACGAACAGAAAAGTGTCGAACAAAAACGAGACACGCTTGATGATCCGTCTTTGATTAGCTCATTCGACGATACTTTGACCGAAAAACAATCTTTAATGGCTTTTCTGAATGAAAATGAAGACTGGCGTGGCCTTACAAATAAGATAGAACCGGTTCGACCAAAAATGCAAAGTCAAGCCAAGAAACGGGGTAAATATTTGACACCGTGTCCCGACATACAAATCTTACATAAAAGACCGAAATTTAATTTTAATTTACCGTTACTTGTGAACGGTAATAGTTTGGGACCTGCAAAAGTCGACAAAAAAATGATTGCTTACACACATATTACACAGTCGAAGATAGCACTGCATGATTTTGTTGAGACGTTATCGAATTTTGGTCTCAGTTCGAAACTGTATGATAAGCGGTGTGAACTTTTACTACACACAAACGACTTAAAAAATGGCGTTTTGGATTGCGAGATCAACGTAGCCACATTGATAGAGTCACATATTTTGGCAAACACTCCGTCACTTGAAATTAAGATTCAGTGCCTTGAATGTAAATACGAGAAAAATACCATTATCCCAGTTCTAGATATTAATCCGGATCCCATTTTCCGTAACGCAATGAAAGGTCTACAGGAAGCTGTGACCCAGACTGCTAAATATTACATATCAAAAACCCGAAACGAATGTACCATATGTAAAGGCACGGAAGTAAATAAGACGTTTTCTGGTGGAAACCACATATTTTTAAACCTAGAAGCCGCCGAAATTGGGATCATTGCCGCAAGGCTTGGGCTAGCAAATTGTAGGAAACAATTTACTCTTTCAGAAATACCTGAAACTCTAATCCATTGCGATCGTCAGTATAGATTTGTTTCAGCAATCATTTTCATTGCTAGTCATTATTACGCTTCTATAAAACGGGTGAATGGTTCTTGGGAAGAACACAATGACCTTTGTTCATCTCAAAAAGTTATGGCAATCACCAAACGAGATGTGTTGAAACAGCGTCGCACCCCATTACTGTTTTATGTCCAAATTTAAATGAAGAATACTTTAAGCAAGACTTATCTTATTTGACGTAGACGACGCCGAAACGAGTGTTTCTTAAGATGGTCACATTTTTATAAAAAGTCGTTTACTACAATCGAAAATTCGTTCACTACTAACCTCTAGGAGCATTTCTCAGTCGATTAGGACGTTTGTAGTAACCGTATCTCTTTTCAAACTAGAGTTAATTCACGTAAACGACGCCAAAACGAGTGTTTCTTAAGATGGTCACTTTTTTATAAAAAGTCGTTTACTACAATCGAAAATTCGTTCACTACTAACCTCTAGGACCCTTTCTCAGTCGATTAGGAAGTTTGTAGTAACCGTATCTCTTTTCAAACTAGAGTTATTTCACGTAAACGTCGCCGAAACGAGTGTTTTCTAAGATGGTCACTTTTTTATAAAAAGTTGTTTACTACAATCGAAAATTCGTTCACTACTAACCTCTAGGACCCTTTCTCAGTCGATTAGGAGGTTTGTAGTAACCGTATCTCCTTTGTAACAAGAGTTATATCACGTAAACGACGCCGAAACGAGTGTTTTTTAAGATGGTCACTTTTTTTATAAAAAGTTGTTTACTACAATCGAAAATTCGTTCACTACTAACCTCTAGGACCCTTTCTCAGTCGATTAGAAGGTTTGTAGTAACCGTATCTCTTTTGTAACAAGAGTTATTTCACGTAAACGTCGCCAAAACGAGTGTTTTCTAAGATGGTCACTTTTTTATAAAAAGTTGTTTACTACAATCGAAAATTCGTTCACTACTAACCTCTAGGACCCTTTCGCAGTAGATTAGGAGGTTTGTAGTAACCGTATCTCTATGCAAACTAGAGTTATTTCACGTAAACCTCGCCAAAACGAGTGTTTTCTAAGATGGTCACTTTTTTATAAAAAATCGTTTACTACAATCGAAAACTCGTTCACTACTAACCTCTAGGACCCTTTCTCAGTCGATTAGGAGGTTTGTAGTAACCGTATCTCTTTTCAAACTAGAGTTATTTCACGTAAACGTCGCCAAAACGAGTGTTTTCTAAGATGGTCACATTTTTATAAAAAGTCGTTTACTACAATCGAAAATTCGTTCACTACTAACCTCTAGGAGCATTTCTCAGTCGATTAGGACGTTTGTAGTAACCGTATCTCTTTTCAAACTAGAGTTAATTCACGTAAACGACGCCAAAACGAGTGTTTCTTAAGATGGTCACTTTTTTATAAAAAGTTGTTTACTACAATCGAAAATTCGTTCACTACTAACCTCTAGGACCCTTTCTCAGTCGATTAGAAGGTTTGTAGTTACCGTATCTCCTTTGTAACAAGAGTTATTTCACGTAAACGTCGCCGAAACGAGTGTTTTCTAAGATGGTCACTTTTTTTATAAAAAGTTGTTTACTACAATCGAAAATTCGTTCACTACTAACCTCTAGGACCCTTTCGCAGTAGATTAGGAGGTTTGTAGTAACCGTATCTCTATGCAAACTAGAGTTATTTCACGTAAACCTCGCCGAAACGAGTGTTTTCTAAGATGGTCACTTTTTTATAAAAAGTTGTTTACTACAATCGAAAATTCGTTCACTACTAACATCTAGGACCCTTTCGCAGTAGATTACGAGGTTTGTAGTAACCGTATCTCCTTTGTAACAAGAGTTATATCACGTAAACGACGCCGAAATGAGTGTTTTTTAAGATGGTCACTTTTTTATAAAAAATCGTTTACTACAATCGAAAATTGGTTCACTACTAACCTCTAGGACCCTTTCTCAGTAGATTAGGAGGTTTGTAGTAACCGTATCTCTATTCAAACTAGAGTTATTTCACGTAAACGACGCCGAAACGAGTGTTTTTTAAGATGGTCACTTTTTTTATAAAAAGTTGTTTACTACAATCGAAAATTCGTTCACTACTAACCTCTAGGAGCATTTCTCAGTCGATTAGGACGTTTGTAGTAACCGTATCTCTTTTCAAACTAGAGTTAATTCACGTAAACGACGCCAAAACGAGTGTTTCTTAAGATGGTCACTTTTTTATAAAAAGTCGTTTACTACAATCGAAAATTCGTTCACTACTAACCTCTAGGACCCTTTCTCAGTCGATTAGGAAGTTTGTAGTAACCGTATCTCTTTTCAAACTAGAGTTATTTCACGTAAACGTCGCCGAAACGAGTGTTTTCTAAGATGGTCACTTTTTTATAAAAAGTTGTTTACTACAATCGAAAATTCGTTCACTACTAACCTCTAGGACCCTTTCTCAGTCGATTAGGAGGTTTGTAGTAACCGTATCTCCTTTGTAACAAGAGTTATATCACGTAAACGACGCCGAAACGAGTGTTTTTTAAGATGGTCACTTTTTTTATAAAAAGTTGTTTACTACAATCGAAAATTCGTTCACTACTAACCTCTAGGACCCTTTCTCAGTCGATTAGAAGGTTTGTAGTAACCGTATCTCTTTTGTAACAAGAGTTATTTCACGTAAACGTCGCCAAAACGAGTGTTTTCTAAGATGGTCACTTTTTTATAAAAAGTTGTTTACTACAATCGAAAATTCGTTCACTACTAACCTCTAGGACCCTTTCGCAGTAGATTAGGAGGTTTGTAGTAACCGTATCTCTATGCAAACTAGAGTTATTTCACGTAAACCTCGCCAAAACGAGTGTTTTCTAAGATGGTCACTTTTTTATAAAAAATCGTTTACTACAATCGAAAACTCGTTCACTACTAACCTCTAGGACCCTTTCTCAGTCGATTAGGAGGTTTGTAGTAACCGTATCTCTTTTCAAACTAGAGTTATTTCACGTAAACGTCGCCAAAACGAGTGTTTTCTAAGATGGTCACATTTTTATAAAAAGTCGTTTACTACAATCGAAAATTCGTTCACTACTAACCTCTAGGAGCATTTCTCAGTCGATTAGGACGTTTGTAGTAACCGTATCTCTTTTCAAACTAGAGTTAATTCACGTAAACGACGCCAAAACGAGTGTTTCTTAAGATGGTCACTTTTTTATAAAAAGTTGTTTACTACAATCGAAAATTCGTTCACTACTAACCTCTAGGACCCTTTCTCAGTCGATTAGAAGGTTTGTAGTTACCGTATCTCCTTTGTAACAAGAGTTATTTCACGTAAACGTCGCCGAAACGAGTGTTTTCTAAGATGGTCACTTTTTTTATAAAAAGTTGTTTACTACAATCGAAAATTCGTTCACTACTAACCTCTAGGACCCTTTCGCAGTAGATTAGGAGGTTTGTAGTAACCGTATCTCTATGCAAACTAGAGTTATTTCACGTAAACCTCCGAAACGAGTGTTTTCTAAGATGGTCACTTTTTTATAAAAAGTTGTTTACTACAATCGAAAATTCGTTCACTACTAACCTCTAGGACCCTTTCGCAGTAGATTACGAGGTTTGTAGTAACCGTATCTCTTTTCAAACTAGAGTTATTTCACGTAAACGACGCCGAAACGAGTGTTTTTTAAGATGGTCACTTTTTTATAAAAAGTAGTTTACTACAATCGAAAATTCGTTCACTACTAACCTCTAGGACCCTTTCTCAGTCGATTAGGAGGTTTGTAGTAACCGTATCTCCTTTGTAACAAGAGTTATTTCACGTAAACGACGCCGAAACGAGTGCTTCTTAAGATAGTCACTTTTTTAATAAAATAAGTTTACTACAAACGAAAATTCGTCCACTACTAACCTCTGGGAACCTTTCTTAGAGGTTTTGGACGTTCATTATAATCGATTTTACCTTGGAAACCGATTTTTCGTTACCGAGATCGTGATGATATAATACTCTCAAATGAAAATATTTTTCATATTTTTTCTGTTTTACTACAAACAAAAAAAAGTTTACTACAATCCACTACATACGATTAATAATATAAATAGTAAAAAAAAATTTGATTTTTTCAATTTCGGGAGATGGATTTTTTTTAACATTTTTTATTTTTTTTTTTGGAATTACTACAAACGAAAATATTTTTACTACTATCTACTACTTACCCAAATCTATCTAAAAAACACAAAAAAACATAATTTTGGAAAAGTCGGGTGCCAAGTTCACATAGCCCATCGTTACCACTGTAAGTAAGCAAGGTCTCCTCCAAATTCATGGAGGGAGATAAGCCTACTGTGCCACGCTGGCACAGGGTATGTATCAAGTTTCCCTTTTTTTGCGGCTAGGTAATTTGCCTCTTGAATTCCTTTAGACGCCTCTGACGATACCCTCACGATGGAATGCGTTGGTGACATTGTGTATCCTAACTCTGACACAAAACGGATTACTAACATACATTATTTAACGTATAAATTCGAATCACAGAACACTTCAGTTCTGTGATTCGAATTTATACGTTAAATCCATGTGTTTATTTGGCAATTATTGGTTACTTCATTCGCATGTAGTAGCAAGAAACTATATAGTGCGGTTATATTACCAAATATCCTATTATTGGAGTTTAACCAGTGTTCCTCTTCAATAATTTTCAAGAAAGGAACATATTAGTCAGTGATGTTGAAAATATTAACATAAACAACGAATATGTAACACGTATACCATCGACCCTTAGCGATGTATATCAATTCAAGATAAATTGGACACTTAAAAAACACATTCAAAATTCCGTACCCAAATGACATACATATCTAATGAAAATCAGCGTCTACAATTTTGGCATGTTTGGAAGCAGTTTTATTAATAGTATTTAAAGCAAGACATCCAAAATAATACGGAGTAATTATTCAAATAAATCCCTCGTATTTTTGTAACTAAACTCACAAGTCGGAAACAATGAACCCAAAAGTTGAGAAACAATCCACGCCACGTTTACACTTTCATTCAACTTTCCGTGCGAGCTACTTAATTCCAAAGTTATTTTCTACATATTTTTATTAATTACACACGAACCAAGTAAGTAGTCAAAAGAATTATTCAAATGAATAACATTTCATTAACATGTAAGACTGCCCCTCAACTTTCATTATCCAAATACGTCACGTCCTGGCGTAATCGCAGCCGTATCGTAAGTTAAGTGACGTAGAGACAATGAGACAATTAGAGCCAGTTTATATGCTACCGGGAGCCGCTTACTGCGATTATCTCTCATCACGCGGTTCGGTGAAGGGATATCAGCTTCTTTATGAGCTTTTCAGTGGTTTATACAATATTTCTCCTTACACATTTTTAATATCACTAGGGCGGCGTTCAGGTTTATTATGGCCAGTCTAATCATAAGCAGTCACTGTCTCTTTCGACAACACAAGAAACAGCCTACGCCAAATTACTTGAGCAATGAAAAATGTTTGTGTCACCTGGTTGTAATTGGCGCAGCACATGTCCGAACTTTTGGTGACATGAAAGTAACAAACACATTCCCCACCAAACATTTATTACAAGTTACATTTTCAATGCCTGATTTTGTATCTGTTACTTTTTATTATAATAAGATAACATCGAACTAAGAAACCGTACACACGATGTCGAGGTATTGAGAAACCAGTCCGCACAACATTATAAAGATGATTCTCAAGAAATCAGTAACCATTAGAAAACTGGACTCAAGATCCGAATGCAGATATATGCACAGATTTTCATAAGCAAGTTTAAGTATAACAAGTAAGAATTTAAGATTCCCCTTGTCCATGTGTGGCTGGTTGCTGCGGTAAAAACTTCAAGCTTGCGGCGAATACCATCTGCAGGGATCGAAGATACGGCGGCAAAAAGGATCGTGCGGCGCATGCGAATTGTCATGACGCGGGCTTACAAATACTACCAGATAATTTCAACGCTACAATTATCAATAGCTAAACATATTATCGTGTATCCTGCTGGCTAAACTGCTGAATAAAAGTATTATTCAGAACATTGCGATGGCCCTTGGAACAGTTGGAACTTATTCAACAGGACACTACAATAGAACCATTGCAGTTTTTAAGATATGATAGATTAGAAGATAGAATTGATAGCGCAACCAAAAGAAAACTATAATTTCAGCCTATAAATGACAGCCCACTAATGAGCCGGGTTTCTTCCCGATTCATAGAGACAAATAAGCATACCGTGCCTCGATGGCAAGACGGGTTGCCGCAGGGTTTGTGACAAGTTTTCCTTCTCTTGCAGCTAGGTGATCTGGCTCTTGCGCTCCTTTAGTGGCCTCTTACAACGCCCTTGGTGAGTTGGTGATATTGTAGAGTAAATCCGTCATCACACGGAAAATATATTGGCTGTGCCGTTTATTATTATCAATGTCACGTACAATTGGAGTGTCTCCTCAAGGATTCTTCGAAATGTATCGACATAAACACGATAATGATCCGTCACATGGCAACAGACGCATGTTTACGAATATACGAGAAGTACACGAAGTTCAATGGCAACGTGAGCGAACCGCCGAAAAAACGTTACATAAGCGTCGAGCAAGGTCAATGTCGCGGAGAAGCAAGATCGCGAAAGTGCTCCGAGGTTTCGTAGGAAGCACCTGTGCTCAGCAACAGTACATACACTCAGCTCACTCAACGTATTTCGTCGGATAATATGCAGTGATCATAAAACTTTATTAAATTGAAATTAAATTAATGTGGGATATCGTAAATCTGGGAGTGGGGTACTACTATTGCCGTGAGATATTGCCTTAACTCAAGATGGAACAAAGGCCTCTGTAAAACTCAAGAAGAAATAAATTATAACATCTAGATATGAGTCACACAACATGAAAATATGTTTTACTTAAATAATTTTCAATAACTTCGCCCAATTGTAAAACTACAGGATGGTTTCCTCAATATAAAGATAACGCCATACTTTCTAGTAATTATAATTAAAACTCTTTTTTAACCGATACTACTTCTGGGTAAGGAAAGGGTAAGTAAGTGAACTCTTTCACCAAGTCACCAGCTCTCGGCTCACGCAGATAATTGCGATGTAATCGACGTAATCCATCCGCAGGGCATGTTTCCATTTATGGATCGCAGCTTGCGACCACATAGAAGAAACAGCTGACCCTGCGCACGCGCTTCGAATGCATATTAATGTCGCGACCGCTGCAAAAAACACGAATAAAATCGAAATGCTACTATGATATATCGAACGGGTTTGAAGTGCAGGCGCCCGATTATGCAACAGAACGAATAAATCGAGCAACATCGAGGTCTTCGTAATTGTGCAATCGATTAGTGTTTTTCAAATGTTCTGTTTGCGGTTAATTATGGTTGTCCAATGTAAACGTATATTATACATAATTGGATGGTGTTGAGTTTCCAGCTTTTCGGTTCGCAGTGTCCGGTTAAAAATCTTTGGCTACACTTTAATAGCCACCATCTCAGAACGTTCGGAATACACAACGACAATCTAATTATGTTAATTATATATAATTAAAGCGATGTTTGTGAGCATGTTTAGACTTGAAAGCATTGCGAGATACGGACAAATCAACAGTCAGTTAATTCATAAATAATTTAGATACATATAAATGAGGCATACAATGGTAAATGAGTAAGTTTGTATATTGATGATTCATGATGCAATTAAAATTTTTAAATGTATCTAAGCTGCCAGCAATCTTTTCATGATATTCAAAAAGTAAAATTATGATTATGAATTATAGATATTATAATTATGAAGTACTAGATATACATAGAAGTCATCGTTGAAATTCAAATTTTATGAACGTTTTACTTTTGTAGAGGAAGTAATATCAAATCATATCCATTTGTTGCCATTCGTATTGATATTTTAGATCCTCCCCTACTGTCTCAGTTTTCTACCTAAATAACCATTGATATTATCGTGTCGTATCATTGTCCCTTTCCTATTGTGATTCGGCTTTGAAGGAAATAACAGCTAAATCTATAAAGTGTCTATTCCGATATCTCGCAAAAGTGCGGCGCAACTCCTGAAGGTTTTGAGCTCATATCCTCGACATATGTTTAAAATTAATGTATTTTATTAGAGTCTATAACTTTTAATACTAAGCCATGAAAAAGGTTTTACCCATATTTTCTTCCAAAAGCCATTAGGCTTGCGATGTTGCGATACATTCTGCCTAGACACGCAGTATTTCTAGAAGGCAGATGCATCCAGGTCGATGACGTTAGACCTTTGTCGCGTGCCGTGCACATGACTGTGTTATTGATGCGCCGGTAGGTGGCGTGGTGAACACCGACATTAGCTGTCAGCACTGACGGTTTACGAGGCGCATTTGTGCAACTTGCAAGAATAAAATAGGAATGGCTAGAGAATGGCTGCTCGTAAATCCAATTCGCTAAGGTATTATTTGAACTCTAGACCTTAAATGGTGTTTTATTTATTTATTTAACAATTTATGTACACATACAAAACATAGATAGAAAACTTGGAAATATAGGACACATTTGTACAAAGGCACAGCTTATTTCTAATGAAATCTCTTCCAGCAGGCCCGGGACTGGAAACATTGAAATAGAACATATAGGGGTGTAGTGTATACATACATATATACATACATATACTAAATATATAATATATATAATATTTGTAATTGTTCATTAAATTTTCAAGTATGGCAGGCGTTGATCAAAACAATTGGAAGTTATTATCTTCTCTAAAAAGGCGAACTTAAATCATTTGTGTTTCTAAGCCTGAACGGGCCAGCCGTTTTAAAGAATTTTCGTATGATCTGTTTGACGATTCGTCAGTCGTTACTGTAATAACATAGGCTTTAAACGCTTTGTATGTCGAAAATATAGCATGAAGAGATGGAAAAATAGTCAAAGCCAGGATGACTATGTGTGTTCGAATATCAGAAGCTAGTTTAAACAATACAGGTATTTCTAACAGCATTAGGGAGGTTTATTTCTGTAATACAGAAAGCCGAGAATAAAATGTTGAAAGCGTGCAACTATTTGCGTGAAACAAAAGCAAGCAACCCGTTTAATAGAAGTTGTTGAGTGCATGATACATTGAGGCGTTAAAGAAATGACAAATAATGCTAAAGCTTTTAACTTGTCAGCAATATTTTAAACCTTGAACAAGAACACTAAGTAATATTAAATATTTTACCGCAAGTAGCCGAAATATATGCATTTTATTATACCTATCCCAAAAGTAAAATCACTAATGCCAAAGGACTGTGTTTATACATGACCCTAAACTCATCGTGTTATTGATTGAAGATTTTTACAGTAACTTACTAATACTTTATAGAACTGACACTATTGTCAGTTCGGGGCGTAGGACACATGCTTTTGAAACAAGCACTTGGAATGAACCTTTGGATTTAGCAGATTAATGTTATTGAATCGTGTCTGATAGGCTCGCAAGTTTGAGGCTCGGTACTGTGTCTGTCAGTCTCGAAGGCAGAAGTACGAGTACATACATGTATGGTTTGATAAAGAATTTTATCGCTAAACTAAAATATGAATACGGGTTGTAATGGAAAGTCCATGATTTTTGAGACAGTGGTAATTGGTTTACGGAATTGGACAAAAGTGGAATAAATACGCGGGCGGTAAGGGACTTCCAAAACATTGCGGTAGCTGTAAAATGCTTAAAGATTTGTTAGAAAACATTATATTTAAAATTATTACACCTTTAAAATTTGTATAGGTAGGTTTACAAAGAATTCCGGTTACACATGGACGCCATATGATTTTTTTCAAAGAATTCAAATAAAACTATAAAATAAGTAAAGCGTGCCATGTTACGGGGAAAAGTAAGCACAACATAAATCTTGCTGAAACGATTCATGCTTTCCAACTCGCCATAATCGTAATTTTCAAAAAGTCCCAACCACTTACCACGAGTGACAGTAATGACAGCATTAAGATTTCGAATACCGTTTCTAAATTGCACCGTTGTTAGTATATCATAAAGAAGACGGATAATTATTAGTTATTGCGATCACATTTTTATCACGTTTTATTGATATATCTGATAGTAGAAACACGTTAACTATTCCTGTTATAATACATTTTAGATCTTCTGAAGACAAAAGAGATGCACTTTGCAAATGGTGACACTTTATTTGACTGTTTCAGCTTTCAAACGTGACAAATAATTTGCCATCAAATTATCATCAAATAGTTTGTCAAATAATGCCATAAGTGAATGCTTAAAAAAAATGTGCGTTTCTTAGTGCTGATACAGGAGGTATTTTAAACTTACATACTGACAAATACAATTGATTAAATTTATTTAAACACCCGACTACAAACCTCATAAATCACTGCAGAGAATTGAGTTCAACTTGCTCAACATTTACGAGCATTTTGATAGCAACTAGATCTATTTCCCTGGGTCCAACGAGGTTTATACACTGTGCCAATATCTGGCATATATTGAAGGAGTAAGTGCAGGGTAATTCTTACAAACTTAATGTATCCTGCGCACAGTTATGACACAAACATTGTTGCTCACCATTCTCACAGCAGCCATTACATGTATAATATATGTTTCGAAGAGTTCTTTTACATTTGCAAATAGGCTTAAACCAGCTCTCAAGTTCGAGTATCATCGATAAGTATACTTTTTACTCTGGTGGCTAAATTACTTGGTCTAAAGTACGCGTGGGTTTACAGCCAGTGCTAATTGCCAATCTCCAACCAAAGGTGTATCAGTCAAAAATGGAATCGTATACAAACTTACAACTCCTATTCCATAAAATATTTCACTCACAACTACACTCGAGAGCAATGAATCCGGGTCACTTAAAGAATGTTAAAAATCTCGGAAACTAAAAATGATAGGTTAATGCAATAAATTGTATTTAATAGACAATGTAATACTCCTTAAATGAAAGTAAAAAAAATATGAGTCACCATACATTTTATTATCACATAAAGAAGAAAACTGCTGAT
The DNA here is from genome assembly GCA_905475355.2 of Clostera curtula. Taxonomy (NCBI): domain Eukaryota; kingdom Metazoa; phylum Arthropoda; class Insecta; order Lepidoptera; family Notodontidae; genus Clostera; species Clostera curtula. The sequence goes on from FR997802.1 coordinate 16,787,997, forward strand.
CTCTCCTTAAAACAAAAATAGGAAACATGAAATTTTTGAACTTTATTACGATTTTCTTGAATTTTAATACTTCGTGTTGCCTCCTCATGCTTCCATTACTGCGTTTACACGGTTTGGCATGCTGTACACCAAGTTCCTTATACGATTTTGGGGAATATTCTCCCATTCCTCTGTGAGAGCAATTTTGAGCTCACGAAGCGTGATTGGGGGAGGGTTTCGTTGTTTTACGCATCTGCCTAGCCCGTCCCAAGCATGCTCGATCGGGTTGATATCCGGGCTGCGCGCTGGCCACTCCATACGAGTAATGTTCATCTCTTGAAGGTAGTCATTCACAATCCTACCTGTATGAGGTCGGGCATTGTCATGCATAAATATAGCATCCTCACCTAAATTGACCATAAATGGACCAACGTGATCGTTGAGGATTTCTTCCACATATCTTACGCTAGTTAAAGAGCCGTTTTCTATGATCACCAGCTCAGTGCGACTTTCAGAAGAAATTCCGGCCCACACAAGTACAGACCCACCACCGTAGGCTACATTTTCTTCGATGCATGCTTGCTTGAACCTTTCCCCTGGTCTTCGATACACTCTGAGTCTTCCATCGTGCTTGTAGAGCATAAATTTTGATTCGTCGGAGAACATAACTTTTGACCAATCTTCAATACTCCAATTTACGTGGCTCTGGGCATCTTAGTCTTGAAATACGATGCCCACGCTCCAGTTTAGAGCCGTTTGCAGGTCTAAGGGGTTTTAAGTTAGATTCAGCAAGCCGACGTCTTACTGTCCATGCACTTGGGTTACTTCCTCCGAGGCGTCGAAACTGATTTGTGAGTTCAGTTCCTGTGAGAAAGCGATTTCGAAGCATGGTGTTCACCAAGTATCGGTCTTCTCGTGCTGTGGTACACCTGGTTCTGCCCGTTCCTGGTCTGCGTAGGTTAGAACCAGTTTCTTCGTAACGTCGGAGAACTCTTTGTACTGTTGACAGCGACACACCGACATTCCTGGCTGTATCGCGCTGACTCCGGCCGGTTTCCAGCATTGTAAGTATTCTGGTGCATTCTTCAGGCGTAAGCGACATAATTTCAGCTTGAATAATGAATATAGAGCACTATCGACATGGTTTATATACCCACATAAATGACAGATTACAAACAAAAGCAAAACCAAATGCTGAAATTTCGTAGTTCCATCTTCGAAAGTGGCCCTTTTTCAAGTTTGATTTTTTTATGATATAACTTTACAATAACTAAGATGTTTTAATACCTTCATTTAAGGAGTATTACATTGTCTATTAAATACGATTTATTGCATTAACCTAGCATTTTTAGTTTCCGAGATTTTTAGGATTCTTTAAGTGACCCGGATTCATTGCTCTCGAGTGTAGTTACAAATAATTTGTTACAACTTTAAGTTATTTTTGTTTTACCGTGATGTTGATAGACTATTTTGTTTATATAATATCTTCATGGAAACACGATACAACTATTGCAGTAATCATTGCATAAAACTACTCTTCGTCTACAATATAGACAGGTACTTACTTTTAAACGTTCAAATGTAGACAATTATTTGCATGTGGCCGGACCACGGTTCCGTTGTTTGGGGACGGTGGATTCTTAGTCGACACCTGCTCCTGGCTTGAAAAGGGGACAGAAAGGGCGTCGCCGAGCCACTTTTCAATAAGAGAATGAATTATGACGTTTTAACTTGTTTAATGGTTCGTTAATAAAAATACGTGTTATGTTTCGGTATAATTGGCTGTTCGATCAACTTATCAATCGATCAAGATGCGATAACACACTTTGGAATAAGTAAACGAAATCAGTTATTAGTATTACACTACAGTTAGCACTTTAGTGGTATTGGTAAAAGTATTTTAACAAGATTTTACAGTTTAAATTACGATTGTTTGATACGTGTACTTATAATCAAATACGCGCCGTATTTGATTATTAGTAGAGTGCTATTATGAACTTGTATTAAACATAGCGAGCCGCGTATCCATGAGAATTTCTAACGATGAAAAAGGTGTTCCTTCTAATAAAATACAGTATTGAAAAGATACACAACCGACTCACTGTATTAATATAATATACATTACATTAGATTGTCTGGGTGCTGAGGGATTTAGGATGTCACCAACCTATACCAAAAGACTACAACTAAAAGAAAGGAAGAGGCAGATCAGCTAGCCCCAAGAGAAGGAAAACTTGATACAAACCCAGTGCCAACCCGTCTTGCCAGCGTGGTACAGTAGGCTAATTTCCCTGCATGACTTTAGAGGAGGCCCGACCCAGTAGTGTGTAATTTATGAGCTGTAACGACGACGACACATACATACGCACATACACGCTAAACAGTCGTTTTAGTCTCTATTTTCAGAGCGCTCAATAAGTACACTACAATCCACATACGAGGAACAGAAAGTGCAATTTATTCGAAAGTCTAGGGTATGAAGTCTACGCAAACTCACCTCACGATATGCAGAGGGGACGGCAAGAGTAATTACAAACGGGGCGAGGTGATTCGAGGTGTCGAGATATGGCGATAATATCGAAATGTTTTCGTTTACCGGCAGTTTAATCGCGGAATTTAATAAAATGCTCCATCAGGGTGCAGTGCTGATTTATCGTGGCCATGCGATTGGCACTCGCGATATATATTTTCGAACGAATATCGATTGTATAACACTTATATTCTTTCAGCTCTATTAACTGAGAATGAAAATTGGTGTAAAAAATTGTTTATTGTTTTACTAACTACTTTCCGTAGCTTCTGCTATGGTTGCCAGGTTTTTACATAGGTATATTCTGGGGATTTATAATTCAACTAGCGGCCCGTCCCGGCTTCGCATATGTGGACAATTTTTTCTTGCAATTAAAATAGCCTATATTAATCAGTGATAAAGTAGCATTCGCGCATGTAGCGATTAAAATAGGTCCAGTACTTTTTGAGCCAATTCGTTACAAACATCATACAAATCTTTTTTTCAAAGCAAATCAAAGCAAATCAAAGCGATTTTGGTTCAAGATGTTTTTAAGCTACTACACTAGAGATAAATACGTTCTATATATACTATCAAACGTGATATTAAACGTCAGTATTACTTTTCACACTCGTATACTAACAATAAATGTAAAAGACAAATTGTATTTAATAAAGTAACGCGTTAGTTCAAATACATACGTATTTGTGCGTTCGGTGATCGTATGTGCAAATATTATGGATATACAGGTCTCGTACAGCCTATCCAAAAAAAAAAAACATCATCCGTTTTGCCAAAAGAAGTAATAGGCATAGGCTTTCCCCAAGGATTTCCACAAAATCAGGTCCTGAGCTGCCGGCATCCATCGAATTCCGGCAACCTGAACTTGGTAATCAGTCTACCATGTGCGAGACCCTCCAGAAAGTCTTTCCAAATATTTAGCATATAAAATCTAGTAATAAAACGGTGACAGGATGGAGATGGAGAGGGCTATGCTCGGAGTTTCCCTGCGAGATCGAATCAGAAATGACGAGATACGCAGGAAAACCAGGGTCACCGACATAGCCCACCAAACTTAAGTGGCAGTGGGCAGGGCACATAGCTCGCAGGACCGACGCCCGATGGGGCAGAAAAGTCCTCTAGTGACGACCGCGTTCCGGAAGGCGCAGTGCTGGTAGGCCTCCAACACGGTGGCACGACGACCTGGTTAAGGTCGCCGGAAAGCAGTGGATGCGGGTGGCTCAGGACCAGCCTTTGTGGGGGAGGCCTATGTCCAGCAGTGGACGTCTTTAGGCTGAAATGATGATGATGATGAATAAAACGGTATACTTTTTGGGCAAATAAAGATAATTCTTCCAGTTCAATTCGACGTATTAGGACAAATGACTGACTTTTGAGCCCGTCTCCTCCAAATTCTTGTTGGGAAATTAGCCAACTATGCCATGCTAGCCAGACGGGTTTGTCAAGGTCGGGGCGTCACAGTGAAATGCGTTTACGCGAACCTGTGGCGCCCCAAGCGTGTCGTGTGAGGGTATACTGCTGGGGTTTTAGTGGGTAGACGCATAGTTTCCCGAGTCCTACATAATTCGTCCGCCATTCCATCGCGAACGAAGAAATTTGGCAACTCGTTCCTTTGTCGCACCCTAAAAGCTCCCTCCCTGCGCACGTATTTCCACCTACCTACAATATGGGGTCTTTCAAACGAAGCGTGAAGAGGCATCTTGCGGGCCGGCAGGGTGGGGATGGCTAATGCTATACTTACAGTTTAGCACTAGGTATCCCCACTTCTGGACGGCATTTCCACTTAACATCAGGCGGAATGTAGTAATCTGCCTGCTCTTACATAAAAAAAAAAAATTGCCGACCACACCCCCGACGGGCGGCGGTATGCTTAAAGCATTTCCACAACGTCACCAAAAAAATAAGAGTTTGTCAAGGTCAAGGCTTCCTTCTCTTGCGGTACTTTTTGCGTTGCTTTATCGCCATCCATACACATGGTTTAGGTTGGTGACATTTTCCGTTACCATATGGGTGGTATTTACGAAAGTTATAATTGGTAGTTTTTCGAAATAATGGAAGTCTTTTTTTTTTTGTTTTTACACCGTTCACTGCCGATGGTACAGGAATTCTTTAGCTAGGTTTCCGGTTTCTCCAGTTATGTCAGTTGCACTATACGACGCTCTTAGGACGCAATGGGTATTATGTACATACATACATATAATCACGCCCCTTTCCCGTAGGGATAGGCAGAGACCACTTCTTTCCACTTGTTACATACTTGTTAAAAAACTAAAAATAGCTAATAACCATTTGAAGCCGGTGCCTTGGTATACCTATATTATTAGAGAAATGCAGACGAATTGAAAACCTCCTTCTTTCAAGTCTGATAAAAATAATGGTTTTTATTCATCCAATGTTAACAAGACGACAAATTGCAGCAGGAGCAGTATTTTTTAATTTTGAAATGGCGTGCAGAATACCTATCTCATCATAATAAATGGACTCACTACTAAGTCAGGACGGGAATGGTAACTTTCTTGGAACAAGTTCAAAACTTAGTCCGCCAACCCAACTGCACATTAAAACGGGTTATATTTTAGAACTCCCAAAAAGCACTTTGCTTACGAACTGTCAAGTCAGCGCGACAAATGACAATGAGCGTGAAGAAGCAATATTATACAAACGAAAGGGACTTTTTGAACAAAAAGCGGGTGAACAACGTAAGGTTTATTTGTTAGCAGAGGGTTCTCTACAAATACTTTTTATTAATAGAGCTACATACTTCATATAGTTATTAGTATATACTTTACATTGTTTATGAATTGTATTAATTAGTAAGAATAAGAATAATCTTTATTGGGAACATAAACAAATTAGTGAAGCTTTAAATTTTATGAGGTCTTCATTTTAGTAGTTTGGAAGGATGAAACATTCCTTGAACATAAGGATATCAATGATATTTTTAAGTGGACAGTCGAAATAAGGAAACGCTGATAAACAATTAAATCGTCACCTATGCAGTATAAATATACCACCCAAAGCTTTGCTGGAATGGATTCCAATTTCCGCATACCGTTTTGAAACCCTAAGCATCATTAGCACCCGAATTCCCCCAGTTACAGCGAGTTTCGTTGAAATGCTTCGTGAATACGTCATCGATCATTTGGTTTATAGTTATTATATTGAGTAGAAGCAGATGTGTCGAACGTTATCGTCGATATCAGAATAACACATGTTTTCATTCACGTCGATTGCAGTGAAAGCGTAGATCTCGTAAAAACTTATCAACAGAAACAAATGTTGGAAATTATTTCGGTTATCAAATACACGTGCGATCACATGTGGCCAGTTATCTTTGTGAAATGGTACTCTAATACCCTGATAGCATATATAACCTTTATGTTATCTATACAAATTGCTAAGTTTAAAAATGATATTTCAAAAATTAATTCCTTTTTATCCAGGGTATATATTCCCACCGGGTTTTAATTCGATCGACGTCCGTTCGCTATTACTAATGCAATTTGGATTGTGATGTCGCAACTGTTACTTTAGCAGGCGGTGTGGTTAGTTTTACGCCGTTACTATTTTGTAATAAACAAATGTCTTATCTGCACTAGGTATTCGATCATGGCGAGAGCTAATAACAACTACAACTAATACACTAATAAAGTATCTACGTATTCCGATTAGTGTTTATAAGCTTTACCCCTAAAATTAGAATTATTTATGGAATATTGGAAATATAGGTGAAATCATTAGCATTACTAATTGACCATAGCCATCTTCATTATAACAACATCACCGTGAAATTAATTTGTTGATTGAAATCACATAGTGTCGGTATACTTCGATAGTTTATCATATTTATTTCTCACGGAGAATACCATCACTATCACTACATATTAAAAAACAAAGTCGCTGTCGTCTGTCCGTCCCTATGTATGCTTAAATCTTTAAAACTACGCAACGGATTTTTAAGCGGTTTTACTTAATAGATTAAGAGTGATTCAAGTGGAAGGTTTATATGTATATTACATCCATAATATTGTAGAGAAACATTGATAAATTTAGAGGTTCATCATTGCACCTTTGCGAAGCTGGGGTAGGTCGCTAGTTTACTGATACAGAAGAGTTGCACTAAAACCTAAGTTCGATCGAACCGACCAGAATGTTGGATTTAGATTACACAACAGGAAGCCATTTTATCCCGAGTTTATCGTAGGAGACTACTAAAAGAACTACTTAAATTTAGTCACAAGAAAAGGTATAATTTATTTGAATCCCTCTACCTAACTGTGTGGCACAACAAGACAAAAAAGGAGTACTAACTCGGTACAGGGTCATTTATAGGAGCTTTCTTATATTATATTTATATCTGAGCGATTATTTCGGCAATATAGAATTAATTTCGAAGTCTGCTAGACCATTGTGTGTGTAAAAATATTTGTCCACTAGCTCCACAAAAAACTACGTCCATTGAACGCGCCCCCTGGCGACCGCCGTACATCGGAAGCAGTAGGAGCGCTGCAGGATTACGCAACAATCTGTCGTTAGAGGGCGGCCTCCCTTCCTCCCTTGGCGACGTATCGCGTTGCTGGTTTAATTGGTGTTTACCCCAAGGCTAGGGGCAGCCTATGCGCGAAATTAGCGGCCGACGTAATGCTAAATTAATATCGGTAACATCAAACACTTGAAGCTGGTAAGCAATGAATAGGGGCTTGGGCGGAGCGTGGCTGCAGTCCGTCATTGAGGTGAAAAAGAAAGTATAACCATCGGCGTTTTAAAGTTGCTCTATCCCTGGAATTCCAGATATATTTCTGCTTCTATAACATTATAGTGAATTCTGGAATCCAACATTACAAAGCGGTACTCAACTAAGAAATGCAAAGGAAAAAGAACATTATTGCACCTACACGTATATTCAGTTTCAATAACACGGCTACAGAATTAAGAACGACTTAATATCGTCTGATTAATTTATATCTTCACACTCCGTCATAAATAGTAAGCATTATGAAGGTATTACTGGGGAATTTGTCTCAGTAAATTCTTCGCTCGAAAGCTATGGAATGCAATTGGACACTGCTGACGGACATCCATGGTGAAGGATGGGGTCCAATAAATTGTTGCCTTAGCCACGTCGGAGCTGTTGTATTTCGTGGTGCTTTCGACATATTACCGAAAAATATTTTAAAATAAGATCTTTTTCTGAAGGTGTCGTACCTTTATTTTTGGTAATTTGGTTATGGTTACTACACATTTGCAGCGACACGTATTATGTTTATCCAAATCTTTAGTTACTTTGCAAGATCAAGAATAAATTACTAGCACTATGAGTAGCGACATCTAACAACTTCCCAGCATTGGAAAACTCGCTAAAAAGGGCTCAATTTATGTGCAATATAAGCTTATGATATCATCACTGTTCTAATCCTTAACCAATTCCAGCATATTTCCTATTAATGCCTTGCGCTCCGTCGGTGTCTGTGCATTGTCTATCCGCTATTTCCCAGAGGGCCGTCTAAACGGAATTCGGCAGATATCTCGTACGGTCTGCGCTAACCTAAACGTCTATTAGATTCTAACTGTCGACTTATCGATATATGTAATTGTATTGAAACGATGAAAGGTCAATAACATTAAGCTTTACGTCTGTATTGTATTGACTATAAATATCAGAAGCAAAGAACTTGTTTTAAATAATTTGCGAGACGTCCTTGTCCGTCCTTCAATGAGAACTAGACAAAAAATCTTACGAAACTTATGCTTAAAATGCACAAATGACGTAGTTGCGCGCACGCGTTGCCCCAAGCGGTATCTTTTGTAGACTAATCGTTTATAATTTGAGGTTTTCAAACCATATAATCCGAAGTCGTACCCAAATTATATTTGATGTTACCCAGAAAAAACCCTATGCAACAAGGAAAAAGAAAATATATATTCTGTACGACTTGCCACAGTGGGAGTTCTACATGGAAAGATGCTATCAAATACTTTGGAAAGACAAAGAGATTGTCGACCATTAAAAAGTAGTTCGTGACATGTGTAGGTACTAGTCGATTACGAGGAGCGTGGGCAGTTGTGGATTGACACAAAGAGACTACTCTTTTAAACGGTGCAAATGTAATGGAAGTTATAAATAATCGGCTGCCCATAAAATTTTTGTCAAATGTCAAAGTTGAAAGAGACCTGGTTCGAGCAGGTGTACTAGCAGCTGCTTCGCACGATGAGGCTTTAGAAACCGCTCTGCGAATTAATTGCAATCGCATATCGATTTTAAATGTAGCCAAAAAAATAATTGCATCTATGATAGAAGAAGTAAAATATAATTGACTGATGCAAAAACAAAGGATGGTCATTCCGAGAATCCGTGTGATACGAAGATGTGGATTCGATCTGCTCAAAAAACTAAAGAACTATAATCCTGACCGTTTCGAATTGTTGGCTATTAAATTGTTTAGTACCCAAATCGAAAACAATCGATTTTTTATCGATACAACCCACACTTGATACCCGTTCTTTGACATTGCTATGTCTTTAGGAAACAATAACTTATTTATATTCCGGATATGATGAGTAAAATAACACGATTTTGAAAAAATGCTGCTGTGTGTTGGTGAGAGATATTTGAAAGAACTTCATTCAAGCCAAAATACGTTTTGGGGAAATATTAGTGGTGTCGTCTGTCCGCATGCATTCTATAATATTAGTCTACATCACTGCACACATTTGAATGCGGTATTTACAGTTATATTGTCACAGATTCAACTTGACAGCTAGTACAAGTTTGACTTTGAAGATGTGGTTATCAAAAACTGGCCAGAGCTGTTCGGAACATAGAATGAAGTCTACGTCAACCAACTAAATCCGCGAAGAACCATATACCTAGCAATACATCAAGTCTAGCCCTCTTGCAGAACTATGTTATATTACTAGAAAAGTTAGACCTTAAGTTTCTCAATTGGATACGACTCACAGGCATGTAACTTCCGACCAGGATCACGACCGTGGCGAATACGCAAGATATTTGAAATGATTTATCAAGGCATCCGGTTGGGAAAACCAGCAATTTCTTGTAGAGAGCGAATCTTTCATATTTTGTTTAAATACGTTGGTTTTAAGATTTTAGATAAGGATTGAAAGAAATCAAAATAATTACATCAGTCGGTGAAACTGTAACAGGTGAAACTTTATAATGCATTACTTGGTTTGAAATATATAAGCTGGTTCTTAAATATATAAGCTGGTTCTTTTATGTTTATGCTAAATTAATATTTTCTTGCTTGTGTGTGTTACTCTCTTTAACTCCGTATATGTCGGTTCCAAAGTTCTATGGCTCCGACATCTCGGCCTCCCATCCGATCACTTAGAGCGGTCCAGACGGACGAACCGATAATTGCATTAGCGAGAACCTGTTTGTACATCATGCCCTTTGACTGCACTCATTCTTTCTGACGTGTAACATGAGAAACTTGCCATGTGGGTGTAAAATTGATAGAGCACGTTTGTATTGCATTAGATTGGTGTCATATTTTCAAGAACAATGAAGTGAAATTGATGAGCCGCTTACATGGAGTACAGGTTTGTTGAGAAAGCGTAAATTATCGATTAAATAATAAACAAAAGCGTACTCTCTTATTTACTCGGTGTAATTTTATAAAAGGTAAGTTCAATAGACATGGAGGAAATGGACTAAAGAAACATACAATGATGTACCATCAGCAAAATTCGATCGTTTTTACAATAATTAGTATTACCTAAGGTTTGGACATTCCACATTAGCTTGCATGGGTGGTAAAGAAGCCTACCATACATAATATAAGAACATACCTACATATAAACCTACTACCTACTAAAACAACTTTACCTTTGGAATTGGAATGCTTTCAAATATGTCTTGCATCCAGGCATGTCTATATTATTATCAAGTTGAAAGAAAAACAATTATATTGTAACAAACTATTACTAACTGAATTGGTGTAGAGGATGCATACCGCCTTTGGGACACGGGTCTCCGAGATACATGCACTAGGTCTGGGTGTCATTTGTATCCGTGAATTGTGTGTAAAGTGCCCCGGCGATACGAGTATACCTAGTGCAAGTGCCATCTTAAAATATATATGTTTTATTTGTTGTGTGCTCAACTATCTATTGCATGGTTTTTTGAGATAAATGAGTAAGCTATCATCGATCAAGAAGCAACGTTCGTAGGGACTATATTTTAAGATGCTAGTTTACTGAGTACAGTTACAGGATAAATTCGGTATTGAACACTGACCCGATTCTTATGTAAAACTTCGAGCTATCAATATACTTGTACAACTAAACAATAACGAAAGTTGAACGACCACGCATAACGTTGATGACTCACTTTTTACCTGACCATACCTTCGTTTCTTTTCTTATAAACTTGTCTGTGATTATTACAAAGACAGGAATTCCGACTCATGTCCTGTCCGAGCTCTATGGTCTGCAAAAAAATATTATAAAACAGTCCAAATTGCAGAATGTAAATAATGCGTCTATCAATATATACATAGTACACATATTATGATACGATAACAAAAAATAAAAAGTATAACACTGTTTAAGTCTTTTGCGGTTTTCATACACATTACATGAACACTTATGGGTTTTTACATGCGTAATGTTTTTATAGCTTTTGAGATCTCGGGGATTATGATCGCGGGAGTACTGCTACTACTAATCCCGCGATCATTGTAATTAATTTTCATACATTTTAGAAAGACTAACTCTTTAAAATATTACTACCCAAATGATAATGTCCTCTTTTCTGAAGTTAATCAACGGAAATAAACAAATGATGTTAATACAAACTAGTCGAAATATCGTTATTTTACAATAGTATGTAGAGGTTTCGCGACAAGAAATAAGCGTCCACAATTTCGAATTGGCTGTTATTTTATTTCGGTTACGCGCATGAAAAGGTGATTTTGGGATTTCCAATTCAGAAATGCATCGTTTTTATGGGCATTCTACGTGGTTTTAAATCTCAAGCTTATACGAAATTCAAATCAAATCAGTGTCCCAGTATTCTTCGGCTTGCAAAGCTAAAGGAATAGGTACAGAAGTTTTAAAAGATACTATAATAATTTGTACTATCAACAACGGATTTTTTCGGAGATATTTCACTATTTCATATTATTTCTATCGCGATTAAATAAATACGAGAATTTATAGTTGGGTCATAGTAAAACTATGTTTTTGATTAAGTAAACTAAAAACTTGCAATAGTATAATGTGGACGCGACAGAAAAATAAAAGGTTTTCTTGGAACTGAATGTAAGTAGATTGCATCAAATTTCAACTTGATATTATTCTTGATAATAATCTACGGTGTAACATTGACTTGGCATAGGGATATACATATAACATATTTTAATAACAGCCGGTTGTTACGCTACCGAACCTATTTTAATAGTAAACTTACTATAACTTTTATAGTTCTCCAGCCGCAGCCGCCAGTCGCGAGAAGTTCGTAAAGTGTGCCCGGATAACCCACTAAAACTGTAATGGTAAGTTTATCGTCGCGAGCCATCTGCCATTCGGGAAATTAAATTTAAATTTATTTTACTAATATAATTGGTACTCTAATTGTTAAACGTTTAAGGAATATTTTTTTACAGATAATGCATATTCTAATTTGCGTGTCTATTGAAACTGATTCCAGGAAATGATCTCTTCACGGTTATGATCGTTTTATTTTATTCCCAAAGTTTCAGAGACTTTGCAGTGCTTGGTATGTATGGTATACGATACGATAAAGAAAGTATTTATAAATGGATTTGCAGTGGACTTTCTGTATCTATATTTAGTTGAATCTGTAAGTCGGGACATGCACAACGACCGAGGGCCAATGCGCTCGCGCACGCTTCTAATGACAGGGGGGCGAAGGGCCAAGGAGGGAGAACGACCGGTCGACGGACGCTACGAGGTAAGTAACTGGCTTGATCGTTTCCACACAGCTGATTAAACAAAAAAGACAATTTGAGGGCCTTTCCCGATATGTATTTACCATACACTTTGACTGCCTCGTTGGTCTAGTGGTCAGATGTGCCGCCTTTGGATCAACGGGTCCCGGGTTCGATTCCGGGGTCGGGCCAGTGTCTTTGTCTAAACCAGAGGCACTGGCTCGGAGTCTGGGTGTCATTTCTATCTATAATATGTATGTATTTACAAAAAAAAAGTATTTAAGTAGTTTAACATCCATCTCGTTACCATAACACAAGCATTAAGTTGCTTTGCTTGGGACGAGATGGCGTTGTGTGAAATGTCCAAGGATAATTATTATTATTTATTAAATATTAGTGTCTTAAATTTATGTGTATAATACATAAATTTAAGACACAAATATTTATCGGGATTACAAAAAACTTCTTTCTCCATCTCGAAATAGAACCGGCACTCCACATGCATTGCTCCGTCACCTAGGCGACTTCTGCAGAAAACTAGTTACCAAAAAAATCAATATACTATACAATTCCTTATTGCACATCAATTACATATTGCCTTAACCTAAACAAAGTTAATGTATGTATAGATATTACACACACAGTGGCTGGCGTTTTCGTCTCCACGTAGCTTAGTGATGAGACGACACTATGCATCACTACGCTCTGAATTGGTCAGAAAATAAATTAATATAATTTATACAGACTATATATTTAGACACCTCCGTGAGTCACTACAAAGCACCAAATCACTTTAGTATACCTCAACGTAGTTTAGTCAAATAAGCTTTCGAGTCTGAACCAACCAAGGTCACGACAGAGGCTTCTACCATTTTCTAGCGGAATCATTGCGTTTTTGCGTGTCGAAAAAATCCACGAGAACAGCCACGTTTTACATTATGTAAGTAAGCGCTGACGAGACTGGCAAATACGTATATCAACTTAACAACTCAATATATTCAAACCAAACGTACGTCTCCAAAACCAGGAGTATTAGATCTCTAAGGATAGCGGTGCGTAATATTAAAACAGGGAAATTCACACACCTTCGGGCTAGAGTATGCCAAGATGAGCAGCAAGTGATTGTCGGAAGTGGATCGGTCAGCAAGTAACACTAAACTTTCAAGTTTGGCAAACAAATAAAATCGAAAATAATTCCCAAATGAAAACCAGAACGAAAAAGTTTTTTAAACATATATTTTAATCTTATTCTTACTTTTCTAGACTCACTAGTACTACGTGCTTCACTATCAGATTCGCGATGCGTGAGCGCAACGTGACTAGTGACGCGACGAGGTCAATGCCCACATGACCTTGCAGGCTGCACGGATTTTTTTACGTAAAACTAAAACCTTTTATTTCTAACTTATAAAAATATAACCTAAAAATAAACTTTGTTATGTTTTCCGAATGATTGAATGAGCACACACAATACAGGGTTTTAAGTCAAAAATACACTCCACTTGGACGCCTTAATATACCAACACGTAAACGTCTTTAAATCTTTCAAAATTGCGCTGAACCACTTGGTTGAATACAATTATATTTTTGTAACAAGTGCATATCACATTTTTAGCCCAGTACAGAAATGATGTCGATTGTAAACAGTATGCTACCACAGCGCGTCCTGAAACCCGTTCGTCGTCCCCCGGCGAGCCCGGTTAGAACTCGCTAACTTTTTATTTTCCCGTGCACTCTTCGTGGCTTAGCGTGAACGCCCTACTACCTACATCAAACATCGTCATTTTGTACTTTTTCGACCAAACTTCACTGACAACACTACGAATTAATACTTAAAATACTGGTCCCCAAACCTGTTGTTTCGTATAGACATATACATTGACAGTAAACAGTTCCTTCAAATCTGGTTATAACGTATGTTTCTCCCTGATACTTTAACTTAGAAAAACTACTTGAACACAATTATTCCATTTAATTTGCACTGTACCGTAGCTTATCGCGTATTAAGCCTTTTTGTTACGCCTTGCATAATACATGAATAGAATTGTTTTCTCATCGGATTGGTTAAATGTGCTAAAAATTTACGGAAGCAACCAAACCGAAAATGGATTATTGAGATCTGCCAAATCTACTGGTACATCGCAGATGAAACACGGAGGAATTTAAGTTTGTGTTCGTTTGAATTAATGATTGTGGGTAATGTATCTCTTTTCTTAAAACAAATTATGAACTAAAATTTTGCTTAATAATTAGGCTTCGCTGTGAAGAGACTGATACAAAAGGCAGTACTTTTGTATACGGCACGTACTGTGAGAAGCTTTCTTACTTAGGATCCCTAACCATAGTTATGCATTTAGCTCCACCATTGGTTTTGTAATTAGATTATTTAAAACATATGACTACTAAAGAAATGAGAAATAACTAAAAAAATATTTATTTTGTCGTGTAACCAAGCTGTAATAGATAACATAGTAGTATTTTGTCGCGTAATAAAACAATAGTTATCAGCCGTGGTTACATATTGTACGGTATTGTCCCATATAACAATGACGACATTTTATCTACACAATTAATAAATTATATAGGTAAGTGCGGTTGTACTCTGAAGACAGAAAAATAAATAATAAGTTTATGGTGTAGCAGGTGGCAAAGATTTTAAGCAAAAAGTTAGCACAAGTCGTTTAGTGGTTTTTCATTCCCTGCTCCGTCGAAAAGGTGACTACAACGCAGTCAAATTTATGTTACAAAACACTTGCCCACTAGTACAAAAAACAGATCATGCCAGTATTTTTAGAAATAGCAAATTGTGACGCAGTGTGTGTTGCGACTTTGGTTATAGTATAGGGACTAATACAACAATAAATTATATACTTAGGTACTTATTACAGAATACGTGGATAAACACTGAGGCCCCGAAGTTGGTACCGTTGAATTTTAGAAACCAACGCCAGGTACCGAAGTAATATATCCAGAATATTGTTGGTTCACATAAAATATATTGACGGCGGTTTTAGAATACATAGTGTCATCACCCAATTCCATGCTGAGGGTAATGTGAGAGCCGACCCAATGAAATGACAAGGCTAAAAACAAAGCCGCAAATGACGAGAAACTTGAAACGAAACTTGTGCCAATCCGTCTGGCCAGTGTGGCACAGTTACATTACTCGTTATATAACTGGAAGAGACTCGAATCAGCAGTAGATCATGTATGGGCTAAGTATGTAGTAGTATATTCAATGTAACGATAAAAATCTGGAACGTCATATGGGATTCGAATGGACTGCCTTGATGGTGTAGGGATTGAATGCGCCGCCTTTGTATCTCGGGTTCCCGGTTCGACTCCGGGTCGGGCTAGTATCTTTGTGTAAAGACGAGGCACTTGCTCAGAGTCAGGGTGTCATTTCGTGTTCGTGAATTTCATGCTTGTAAACTGCCGCCGCGATTAAGGTAATACTTAGTGCAGGGGTTACGTTAAAAAAAAACAGTGAATGGCAAAGTAATTCGCAGATTCCAGACCCAGTAGAATTATTTACCCTGTATATCTTGCTAACCGCATCATCAGATGACTGATAGAGAGCGAATAAAAACACTCTGTGTATGTGCGTACGCGTGTAAGGGCCAGATATAAAATAACTACACCGATCTGATTACAGTCACTATGTGATAATAATAAATTATAATGGAATACTCGCGATACCGTTCACGTGATATGTTATTCTAGTGCTTAGATGTTATCTGTTATCATATGTTAATACGAGTAGCAATATAAAGGGTATACACGCAAATGGCACGAGTACGGTATTGCCCGAGTCGGTCTTAGAAGACGTCGAGAGATGGATTTAGATACAAAGTATCTCCACCACATTCCATCCTGAGGATGCCGTAAGTGCCGTTAAAAGGAAATGACAAACCTAGGCGCAAGAGAAGGAAACCTTGAAACCATACCTTACACCAGCGTCGCACAGTAGGATAATTACCTTCCCTGTAATGGGAGTTGACCCGACTCAGCAGTGGGTCATTTATGGGTCGAGTAGTAGTAGTACTCAGTCGGGCCTCCTCAAATCATAGAAGGAAATTATCTGTCTACGCTAGCAAGACGGGTTGGCACAGAGTCGGCAAGTATTCAGTCTCTTGCAGATGATCTGCATCTTGCGTCGTGTTGCGCAGTGACATTGGTAGGGCCTGGCCACAGCTACAGGCGGTGCGTTGCGGGGTGCGTTGAGCGGCGCGGCGGGCGGCGCGATTTGCGGTGGTATGCCACAGCTAGACTAGTTGCGACCGCGGTGGCGTCGCCAGGCACGTATTTAGAGAACGGCTAAACTATTAAAATATCAAAAGTGGCACGATATTGCCTCGAAACAAGTGCGTTCTTAGCTGAAGATATCATTCAGTCAAAAAAAGGAGCGCACCCAGTGAACCAGAAAAGGAGAGAAATTATTATGAGTTTAAGATCTATCCCGATATTTTTTTTATTATAAGCGTGCAAGCATAGATACTTTTGATTATATACTCGGTCACATACACGAAGACTTGAAAACTAAAGTTAACTAGGTACCACCAGGAAATTGTTGTTTTATTTCGTCCCATATTTTTTTTACAACATGGTTTTAATTATGATGTGGATTTTGACATCCATATTGCTGGTCTAGTACTAGTATTTCACTAAAGAAATATTCCATATCCATTATTAATTAGCTCAACGCGCGATAAAAACAAAATAATTTGTTTCGGTCGCGCGATGCCTCAATACGTCCACCGAAGCCGCCGCGCGCAACGCTCTGAGCTGTGGCCACCTCGATATTGGCTAGTACATTTGTTTCACTCGCAATCGCGCCTGTCCTGGCCGCGTACACCGCGCCGCTAGTCGCTCCACAAGACGCGCCGCCGATCGCGTCGCCGGTAGCTGTGGCATACTTCATAGATGACAATCTATGAAGTATGCCACAGCTACCATTTGTTTACCATTTGTTTTCGCCGCTCACCGCTTGCCGCGCCGCAAGACGCTCCGCAATTCGCACCGCTGTTGGCTGTGGCCACGCAGTAAATCCGCTACCACACGGACAGTATGGCCACTTTTTTTTTATTGTTGGCTGTGATTAGTCTGTGCTTGAAGGAGAGTTAAAATTTCGATATTACTTTTGCTTTTTTAATTTCTATGGACTTGGCATATAAGTTTAACAACACAGAGCGGTCGGAACGATAAGCACTTACAACTCCACAGTTCAAGTGCCTTATCGATTATATTGAACTCGGCAAAGTGTACTTAACCGTATCGATAAAAAAAATATTATCAGTCGATAGAGAGGGACGAGTTTCAACTGTGTCACTTGACTAACGGTGACGAATGGAATTTTTACTGCAAGTCTTATTAATGGTACCCAATGATAAAATCCAACACATTTAATGAGTATTTGCAAGCCGGTATACATACACGAATGGTCAGTGTGGACGGATTTAGAGTACAATATGTCACCACCCCACTCGTTCCTGAGGGTGCCGTCAAAAGGAAAGTGCAAGGCTGATACCTGGCCGCAAGAGAAGGAAATTTGATATGAAAGCCTGTGCCAACCGGCCTGGCCAGCATCGCACAGTAGGTAAATTACCATCCATCTATGGGCTGACACGAAACGGTGGCGATTTACGGAGGCGTAAGGGACCTTTTGGGACCCAAGCCAACGTCACCTGTTAAGTGCACCTGTCAACTTGACGAGGCTCTGACAACACCTAGACAAAAAAAAACCGCCAATCCGCCTGCAATGCGTAGCAATTACGGAAAATCCCCCCGTATGGCTGGCACCACATTAAACCTTGGGGTAGGCCTATGTTCAGTAGTGTTTTTTAGGCTGAAATTATGATAGAAGCTGATGGCTTTGTTCAGCAGTGATTGTCTGTAGCTGATATATCGTATACATAGTTATTAACTGCCTTGCCGGTATATGGCCTATTTTGATATTTATTGATTAATACAACGGTTTCTAACAATATTCCTTAAATATTAAATTTTCCATACCGTGCTCTCATAACAAATGTTTTAGTTCGAAATAATTGTTATGTGGGTAAACATTACAAAAAAGTATTTGAAATGTACTTAGAGGTAGGTAGTTTCAATTGCTCTCTGTGCTGTCTGTCACTTTAAGTTGTTAGGCGGTGCTGCGGTAGGATGTGAAGCACGAGACACATTTGTCTATTTTTTTTTAAGATTTCCTACCTACTTCTTCTGAACCCATAAATGACCCACTCCAGAGTCGGACCAACTACATGGAAGGTAATTAGCGTACTGTGCCAGGCTGGCCAGACGGAATGCTATACATAGGGTTTCGTATAAGGTTTTCCTTCCATTACGGCTAGGTCCTCGGCCCTATGATTTCCATTTGTCGGCTCTTTCTAGCCGACACCCTTAGGATGAAATGGGGTGGCGACACTATGTATTCTAAATACGTCACCACCTACCTAGTATGATATTAAAACGTCAAATACATGAACCTCCTAACTCTACTAGTGGTGTGCCGAGGCGCTCTACATAATAGACCTGAAATAGATTGTACCATCGTCAGAATTTTATCTACCTACTTGACACTTATTGTTATATTTTGGACAATTGACATTAGTTTTTTTCAAATCTATTCAGTAGATTTACGTGAAAGAGCAAACATCCATCCATCCATACTCACAAACTTTCGCGTTTATAATGTTAAAATTCAATCAGTAATATGGCACCGAGTGTCTCAGTATGTACTAAATTGACTAAGTGCGAGATAAAGTTCATTAACCTCAGATAATAATTACTAATGTTATGTCCACAGCTGCAAGTGCTCGTTAATTATTTTAATTAGATGTAATAAAAGGGGGAAAGGAGATAGATACTAAGACGCCAGAAGGGCCACTTGATGAGGTAAAAACTCACGCGACGTGTTATCATTTCAACGCTGCATAAATTGAATGAAAGAGACATTTGAAGAAACACATTTATCGCAACCAAAATAACAATTCACAGATAGTCTAGAGATTGAGGGGTCAAATAAGGACATAGGCTTTTATTCGAAAAAAAATGTTCATAAGGGGGGGGGGGGGATGAAAATGCTACCCAATGAAAACGCTATTCCACGCGCAAGAAGTCGCGGGCACAGCTAATAGGCTATAAAAATAACACAAATCGCAAATGTTTAAAATTGTTAGTAACAAAAGCTGTAAACGGTCCACTGCTGTTAAACCTCTTCCGATCAGATTCATGCTTTTATTGACAACCCCTCCCCCCGTTTTTCATGAGCCCAAAGTTATTGAGTTTTCCACGTAACGTAACAGTGAGTCGCAAATAAATCATCATCCATTTATTCATTCAACCATGCCCCTTGCACCATATTTTTTGTTTATGGCAAAAATGAATTGCCGAATGGGGACTAAGGCCGCGCCCAACCACGCTTCAGTGGGCTGGCACCTTATCACGAGCTATGGGTGACCTACATATGACCACTTAACTGACACTATCGGAGTTGGGTATCAGGCAACTAGCATACCAAACTCAGTGCTATTTAAACAGCACTGACAGCTTTGTAATTATTTGCTCCAGACTATAAATGCAAACAACGAGCATTAGAAGTTGGTTTGCGAAAACTTGTTAATACCTTCAAGTCAATAATGTTACACAAAGCAAAGGGATTTACTAGTGACACATGTACATAATCAAACAAAAAAAAGGGGTTTATTTGTATCTATGTGGTGATGGGTGTACAATACATAGTGTCTCCACCCCATTCCATGCTGAAGGAGTTGTTAGAGGAAATGACAAGGTTGATAACCTAGCTGAACTGTGCTGAACCCACCATCCAGGCATACAACATGAAAATGGCAATAAAGGCTAGGAACAACAAGGCGATCGAAAACCTTGATCAGCAGAAAATATCACGGATATAATTTAAATATCAAGACCAAACAGCTATTACCAAACATAAGCTAAGGAAGCACCTACTGAGAGTAGGTTAAATGAAACACCAAAGTCCCAGGTGCCAAGGCGCTGGGTACGACAGACGAAAAGAAAAAAAAAAGAAGAGCAAATAATTACCATTCATTGCTAAAAAGAACACGGACTACAAGTCTGTGGTGTCGTAACAAAATAATAATAAAAACCTAGCTGAAAGAGAAGGAACCCAATACAAAACCCTGTGCCAGCTCGTCTGGCCAGCATGTCATAGTAGGCTAATTACCTTCCATGTAACTGGAGGAGGATCAGTAGTGGGTCATTCATGGACTGACTAGTAGTAGTTTATGCTCAAACGTCGAGTTCAAGGTGTTAGGAATGAGCAAGATGGCAGTCAGCCGTAATCGTCATAACAACGAGATAACATAATTTAATAAATGCTTAGTAATCACTCTTTTGTATGTAAAACCATGATGTCACTACTTTACTCCATCATCAGATAATGGAATCATGTCAGAATTCAAGTCATCCAATGCAAGACAAAAGAGATTACATTTTTTTATCATATCTGTTAAAAAGTTTTGCGTCATGTGTGATAATGACCAAGATCTTCATAGCATGATATTAAAATTGGAGTCAAGTTCAATAGTAGTTTTATTGTGTAAATGAAAAGATGACATATACTTTAATAAAGACCGAAACAGTATATAAATTTAAAAATGAAATGAATGATAAAATACTGCAAGGTTCTTACTGACTTGCATTTTTACTGCTAAACCTCAGATTCAATTTTGAAACAGTTTTGTATAGATATAATGATGATGATGAAATGTATGTGTGGAAGATGGGAAACTAGGGCTGGGCCATGCCTACAACTACTTGTAAGTTCTGATTAGATCACAACAATCTCATTACTGATTTCTAATAAA
The DNA here is from genome assembly GCA_905475355.2 of Clostera curtula. Taxonomy (NCBI): domain Eukaryota; kingdom Metazoa; phylum Arthropoda; class Insecta; order Lepidoptera; family Notodontidae; genus Clostera; species Clostera curtula. The sequence continues at coordinate 16,809,266 of FR997802.1, forward strand.
CTTCTAATTTTACTGAGTTCTATATTAATTCCATAGTCCAATGTACGCGGAACACTTTAAATTGTCAGAATTGGAAGTGCATCGCCAGGAATGCCTCTTCATGTGCCTCATCAGTGCAACCACGACTGCTCTGACAAGAGTGTCAGACTCAGAAGATATTAATTAACATAATGATCAACATTTTTTGTTTTCTGTCTGGTCACAGATTTAGATTATACAGTGCCACCACCCCACTCCTCACTGACAGTGTCATGAGAGCTGACAAGAGGAAATGACAGGGACACTTGTTACAAAACCCTGTGCTAGATGTGTGTCTGCCAGCGTAGGGCAGTAAGCTAATTACCCTCAATGTAATGGGAGAAGACCTGCCTCAGCAGCGGGTCTTGTATGGGCTGAGTAGTAGTAGATAACAAGGTACATCAATCACAGAAAACTATTTTAATTTATGTTCATTAGTAGCAGTATCTATAACATATTACAATAATATTACTATAAAATTATACAGTATACTACCACAGAATTAATGTAACAAAACCTATGTTTATGTTACCCACAACAAGCTCATAATTTTGATGTGTCTAGTTAACTATCACATAAATGGCAGGTTGAAAGGTTTCTCAACATGAGAAGCATTTGTTTTAGACTTTAGTGAGAGCTATATGCTAATTATATGCCAAGGTTACTATTGTTTTTGGCAACCAACAAGGTATTTACGAAGTACGAAACAATTTACAAGTATTCGTAAGATACCGCATCACGTAACAACTACACAAATTAAACATTCTAGCATTCTACATCCTATTCGTACGCTATAGTTTAAGCTATGCGTGGTGTTTAGCAACTTTTCTCAACAATTTAAACGGAGGGCATTCAACCGAACCTAGCAGCATGGCAACACCAAATTTTTAGCGATGGCCGTGACATCGAAATCAGACAGCCTCCGGTCACTGGAGCATTGACTCCTACGAGCGCAAACAAACTTACGAAACAAATGCGCGCGATAAATAAATGTTTATCATTTTTAGAGGTCACCGACTCACCTGTCAGAAGACTCCGAGCTGTCGTATCTGTCGATGCATCTCTTCTTTCGATCGTCACCATTCACGACGCTCACATCAGAAGAATTTCGGGAATACGTGCCACCGACCGCCGCGCGATTAGTGACCACGCCGCTCGTATAACTTTTCTCACAACTAACACTCGTTTCCAGTTCCCCGTAGAACGATAACTTTACACTATCGCCGCCAAATGTTTCGCCACTGCACTTTTCTGTGTCACCATGTCCTTTGTCGGGCGCGGAAAAAGTTAATTCGTTCAATTGTATCGGGCCGGTACGCTCCTCGGACGACCCATCCGCCATCTTTGAGCGCACGAGTGTTTTGTCGCGAGTTTCCGTGCGACGCCACGGATGGCATGGGCGCTGCGGTCGCGCGGTGCGCGTTAGCGGGTGGCGGGGAGGTGTGATGTCACGGCGACTGCGCGGCCGCGGGGGCAGACCGCGGTGACGTAACGACTCCGCCCCGTGCATGTGCAGGGTCGCTGTCATTGGCCGCGCGTTACGCAACGCGCGAGCCTATTCAAATACTCGCGCGAGAAGGGAGCGTAGGACCCGGCTCCGGTAGGAACAGGCCCATCCCAGCCCTAGCGTAACAAATAATGCACGTAATGACGACGCACACACACGCAACCGTACGCACACGCGAACTCTTCCCACTAACAAGTGCATCCAAATTAATGACACGTTCCACCCCCTAGTCTTTTGAGCATTATCATAATTTCCGATTACACAGTTATCAAGCCGGTTATTATTTTACAATCGTATTTTATTTCTTGGATTTTTACGTTATTAATGTGTGAAGGCTAAATTTAGGTAATTGTTTTTTCGTAGTAGTGAAAGCATACCTACAGTTTTCTAACCAAAAATATAAAAATCCAGTTGTATGTTAGTATCTAAGTACTCTTTGCTGAGGTGCACTACCTCCAATTACTTACAAGGAGGAAAATTAACGTACTGTATCACACTGACAAAGATAAAAGTCCAGTTTTCTTGCGATAGGGTTTTATGCCTTGCCATTTCCTTTAGTCGACGCTTACGACACCCTCACGACGACGATGTATGTAAAAATATGAAGGTAAGCATATTTCCAAGAAGTTAGCACAAACTCAAAAAGAAAAATTTAAAGATTGATTAATAAATTACAACTTATGAACTACGACATCGATCATAGACGATACACTAACTAAAATACTGTTTGCAAATTTTATAATTTAACACGTTTACCCGGTAAAATGTTTCTACGGATATTTTTTTTCACCACTTTTGCCCACCGTTATTTGTTATCTCTTTCGCTCTTCGGGAAACGTTAAACACGCCCCAAAAGGTCTACGTGACTCGGCGTAACTATACACTTACGTTACAAACGGCTCATCAAATCTTTCTATTCTAATGAAAATAGGTAAGAGTCGCCCAAGAAGCCTAGATGAAACTAGTTGTCTAGCCGCTAGAGAACGAATAGTATTTTGAAGAAAAGCTGATTTACCGCCATACGGTGATTTAGAATAAATTGTGTCACCACCCCATTCCATCCTGGGGGCGTCGTAAGAGCGACAAAGAGAATGACAGGGCCGAAAGAGAAAGAAAACTCGATACGAAATCCCGTACCTTCCCATCTTGACGACACGGTTGGCGCAGTGGTTGAGCGATCGACTGCTGCGCAGCATGTCGCGGGTTCGATTCCCGCACAGAAGAAATATTGTAAGACCTACAAGTATTTATTCCGAGTCTGGGTGTTTTCTGTCTATAATATGTATGTATTTAGATTTAGTTTGTCATCCATCTCGTTACCATAACACAAGCATTAAGTTGCTTAGCTTGGGACGATATGGCGTTGTGTGAAATGTCCAAGGATATTATTATTATTATCTGGCCAGTGTGCTCAGTAGGCTACTCGCCTTCCATGTTATTGGAGGAGGCCCGACTCGGAACTAGGTCATATAATGGCTGAGTAGTACTAACCTAATCATTACCAATGGGCCAAGATAATAGTGTAACAGGTTAAGCAGCGTTTGGCTCTGCTGGATTTTGGATGGGTGTCCATCATTTGTAATATCTGACCTCCTCCGTGCTTTAGAGGGCACGTGTAGCTGATGGATATCGGCGGCCTAGGACCAGCCTTTGTATAGATCCTTGGGTGAGGCTTAGGTCCAGGAGTGGACGTCTTATGGCTGAAATGATGATATGTAGTCAACTGACAGCTGGTCTAACCGAACCATTACTACTTGTCCCACACAATGAGTCGTGGAGGCTAGGCGGCAATCATAGCAAATACTGGTAATTACCCAAATCAGGCAACTCTGTTTATTTAAAGTACATACAGACATACGTTCAGTGTGGTGACGGATTTAGAATACATAGTGTCACCACTCCATTACACCCTGAGAGTGTCGTAAGAGTCGATAAAAGAAAATGACAAGGACTTTAACCTTTTATTTTGGGCGGGAAGACTGCACAGTGGCTCATCTATGGGCTGAGTTGTAAGACATACTACAGACATGTATGAGACGCAGTATTCAATAAGCTTAAGTAGGGGCTAGGTAGAAAGGGGGGGGGGATCACGAAATATCACAGGGGGAGGGGTATATGGAATGTTAAAAAAAACATCACGTGAGTAATGGACAGCCCCGTAGCATAAAGCATAATCATATCATATCAAGCATATGATGTGATTGTAGGCCTTACTCTGATTGATGATGATGATAAAGTCTAGATACTAACAAGACTCATAGACAAGATTAACGCGTACAATTTCGTTTTACTAAAATTCTTCTTCTCAGCCCATAAATTATCCACCGCTGAGTCGGGCCTCCTCCATTTAAATGGAGTGTAATTAGCTTACTGAGCCACCCTGGCCAAACGGGTTCGTACAGGGTTTTGTTTCAAGATTTCCTTCTCTTGCTAGGTTAGGTTTTCGACTTCTTTCACTTCCTTCTGTTGGCTCTTACGACATCCTTAGGCTGGAATGGGGTGGCTATGTATTCTAAATCCGTCATCACACGGACAATTAAAATCTCGGTATTCCCTAATCGCGGACCATTGTCCCCCATTGGGGATCGCAACCCGCGGTCCTGATGCGGGCAGTCGAGGAACGCCTTTTGTTTGAGTGGGTAGGTAGTGACTGATTACCATCTTTCCGCGCCCTGGAGTCCCACATACCGGCTTGTGCCCAGTGGCCGAGATTCAATGTGGATTTAAAAAAAAAAAGTGAAATCGAATCCAATAATCAAAGGATGAGTGTCTGTAGCGACCAGCATGATACAAACTTTACGCAAAAATCTCACCTCAAAATAAAGATAAATCACTTAGAAATGAGAGAATTACAAACCAGTACAATATTATTGAAGTTTACGCCTTAAAAGAATTTAGCACTAGCTGTGGCACTAGTAAGAAATCCAAGCCGAGGTGCTCGTTTGACTGAATGATTATGACTTTGCGTTTTGGGGTGCATTTTGACGATAGCAATTTTATATTACCGATCTTGAAAATTACTTATGACTAAAATTCAACTTTAGTTTTACATACTTTGCGAACACAAAGTATAATAAAATTATACTTACCTAAACCATTAGTAATATTACCGTTTTTAACAAATTCTCTAATATCCGAATATTTATTGTGTATGGCGCCATCTAGCGAAATCAATATGGAAACGAAATAAAGCTCCATCTGTTGACATCAATTATTACCATTTGTAAATTGGGCTGCACGATTTTTTTTTAACAGCGACGCAGTATAGTTTCTTCAAAATACTTCTACTGCCACTAAAGATGGCAGTGATCATTATTAGTATTTAGTGATACAGATACATGTATCACTAAAAGAACAATGTTACAAAACATATTACCTTTCTATATCGTTTAATTAAAGGATTTATAGATAGACGAACATAATGATAGCTGATAATAGGCTAGCTCATTATCAGAATATTTAAAAATAATTTGGTTAAAAAAAAAATCTGTGCATATTTCATACAAATATATTTTTCAGGACAACACATATTACATTTAATTTAACACCATTTTAATAGAATAACCAATAAGATCGTCATTAGTAAATTAATTGATTAATAGCACTTGAAAATATCACAATTGTTAGATAAAATAGTAGGCTAAAGGAAAAAATAAATTGGACCTCACGTGATTATAAACATTCTAAACAATATATTTCTTCTTCTTCTTCTTAGATTAATGGCTTGTCATGTTACAACAACATTACTCCGCCAATGTCACGTTGTACAGGTAAATGCAGGGGAAAGGAAAATATCAAAAATAATCTAAGTAATTTTGATTTTTTGCTGGTTTCATGTAGGATATGACTACTACTAGATATAACTACAAATTATGTTAATATTATATTTACACATAAAAAAAAAGAAAAAAAAAAAAAAGAAACCAAAGACCGTAACATGACCATAACATAAAGGATATGGAAACAAAACAGATATAAACATCATAACTGAATATGGTTTGCTTTTAAGAATTTCGCTAAAAATAAAACAAAAGGAGTATCCACATGAGATAAAACACACTGAAAGTTAGTGGGACGAGGAATAAGAGGTGGCAGAAGGTTATATAAAGAAATTCTAAGTTTAGGACAATTAAAAAAAATGTGATCTGGAGAACCCTCATCCAACCCGCACTCACAAAGATAATGATCCCTAACCTTAATTTTCGCCAGATGCACAGGGGTGCAGGAATGGCCCAAGCGTAAGCGGCAAATAGTAGACGTAATATTTTTGGGAATAGATTTAAATTTTGCAAACCAAGGACGCGTAGGAATATGAGATTGTATATCACCAAAATATTTACCCTTACATAGCCTTGAAGATTGCCAAAGTTTATCCCATGATCCAAGCATACGCAGTTTTGGGAGACAAGACAAATCATGGGAGAAAATGAAAGAGTGACAAATAGCTGCTGACTGAACCGCATGTCTCGCACAGGAATCAGCAGTTTCATTACCAGGAATACCGCTATGACCAGGTATCCAGGCCAATACCACTTGTAAATCAAGACTAAAACACGAGAAAAGAGCCTCCCTAATCTTTAAAATAAGAGGATGAACTGATTTTGTTCGGAAAGGGTTGGAGTCGATGGCAACGAGACAACTTAAGGAATCGGACAAAATCAAAACTCTATTGAGGCTATGGGAAATAACAAAATGTATTGCCTCTAAGAGTGCAGTAGCTTCTCCAGAAAAAACAGATGCAAGGGGAGGGGACCTTGATGAAAGAATTAATTTAAATTTTGGGATCCAAACTGCAGATCCAACAAATTGAGAGTCAGACACCTTAGAAGCATCAGTGAACATTAAAAGCCAGTCATCCCACTTCTCCCTATATACTTGTAAAAAGCGCTCAGATGCTTGTTCATCATTTTTACTGACACCAAAATTATGAATAACGTGAGGATTGAATTGGAGAGCATCATAATTAGTACAAAATATGGGATTTCTTAGAGCCTCAAAGATGGGATGAGGAAGTCTAAGAAAAGATATATAACTACGAAGAAGGCATGTAAACCCATCCTGAACAGGAAACGAGCCAAAAGAATCAAGAAAAGAGTGGAGTTTGTTTAACAGCCGATGCGAAGGATTCTGAATCAATTTAAAGAAAAATTTGTCACATAAAAATTGACGACGAATATGCAATGGAGGATCAACGCACTCCACTTGCATAGCATTAATAGGAGACGATTTCATTGCACCTAGAATTAACCTAAGGCACTTGGACTGTATTTTGTTGATTTTGTCTAAGGCAAATTTATTCCCATGGTCAAGAAGAAAAGAACCATAATCCATATGACTACGGATTATGGCGTTATATAGAAGCTTTTGAGAATACGGATGGGAGCCCCACCAAGTACCAGAAAGACAACGTAACATGTTTAAACCTTTTTCACACTTCTGAGCCACGTAATCGAAGTGAAGAAGACCGGTAAGCCTTTTGTCCAAGATCACCCCTAAGAATTTAACGTGATCTTTAATAGGAATATCCTCATTATCGAATTGAATACGAACATTAGTAGGAGAACGTTTACGGGTGAAAACAACAGCACAACTTTTAGAAGGAGAGAGAGATAGACCATGGTCAGATAGCCATTTTCCTAAATAATATAGCGCACAGTTAAGATTAACAGAAGCCTCGGTTTCTGATTTAGAAGCCGAGTATAGAGCCACATCGTCTGCATACTGCAAAATTTCACAAAAGTCAGTGACCGATTTTTCTAAGTCAGAAGTATAAACATTAAACAATAAAGGGCTAAGGACAGAACCTTGAGGTAGTCCTTTCCAAACACGTCTTATCGGAGAGAGATGATAACGAGACCTAATAATAATACTCCTATCCATAAGCAAATTGCAAATAAAATTTACCATCCTCTCAGAGACATTAAGCCGAAGAAGTTTACTTTTCAGAACTGGAAGAAGAACATTATCGTATGCAGCTGATATGTCTACGAATACGCCAACAAGGACTTCCTTTTTCTTCATCGCCGTCTGAATATCAGTGACTAGTACACTAAGGTTATCTAATGTACTGACCCCTTTTCGAAACCCGAATTGAGAAGAAGCCAAGAGATTATGATTCTCAATAAACCACTCTAGTCGATTCCGAATAAGCCGTTCAACAACCTTTGCTAAGACAGACGAAAGAGCAATAGGCCGATAGGAGTTGGGATCTAGAGGATCCTTGCCCGGCTTGCAGATTGGGACCACAACTTGAGTTTTCCAGGAATCTGGAAGAACACCAGATTCATAAAAGGAATTAATCACTTCCAGAAAGAAAGATTTAGTGAAATCGCTGGCTTTATTGATAAGAGAATAAGGTATACCATCTAAACCAGGGGAGGTGTCAGGTAAACCTTCAAGACTATTTTGAAGTTCCTTTAGAGTAAACGGCAAATCAAAAAAGTTATGGGATACGAAGTGAGATGGACAGATAGGGAGACAATCAATATTGGGGGCAGAGGGAGGAGCAAGTTTATCCATAAAAGCATTGATCCACAACGAAGAATCATTCGAAGACACATCAGAAGAAGCGAGAGCACCCCGAAATTTCCTAATTTGTTTCCAAACCAGGGAGGAGGGGAGACAAGGGGAAATATTTTCGCAGAAGTTCACCCAGCCCTGTTTTTTCTTTTTACGCAACAGCAGTCTGGCACGGGCAGCAGTCTGTTTGTAATGAAGAAAGTTTTCTAACGACATATTACTGTTATAGTTATGTTCTGATGATTTACGTTGACGAATGATTTCTGAGCAATCTGCATCCCACCAGGGAGGCGAGGCAAAGTTACGCTTATTTTTCCTGATAGGGATATGAGAATCCGCACAGGCAAGTAAGGATTCAATAAATTTGTGGTATTTATCCAAAGAGTGATTGGAATCACCATGTGCTATTAAAGAGATTTTAGAATCTAAAGATGAACAATAGGCTGGCCAATCAGCACTCGAAGTACGATACTTCCGAAGCGGAGAAAGGGATTGTTCTGGTTGAACTTGTAAAGAAAAAGACATTAAAATAGGGAAATGGTCGCTGCCATGAGTGCTCCCCATGACAGACCAAAGCACAGATGATGCAAGAGAAGCCGAACAAAGAGACAAGTCAACAGCACTTCTTGGATCCTGCGAAGGAAGGGTTCTTCTCGTTGGAGAACCATTATTGATTATACACAGGTTATTGTCATGCATAATGTCCAGAAGAACAGATGAAAACCAGTCACAATGATTAGAACCCCAAGCAGTGTGATGGGCATTAAAGTCACCCATGACAATAATTGGAGGAGAAAGGGACGCAATGACAGATTGCAAGGAAGGAACTAAAGAGGAATGAGGATGCGGTATATAGATAGAAAGAAAAGAAATGTTAAAACATTTTAAAGCGACAGCATTAAAATAATGACTATGAGGAGGCAGAGGTATGTGAGAAAAAGTTAAACTACGACTAACCAATAACGCACAGCCTGCATAGCCATCAGCTCTGTCATCACGGAGACATGAAAAGCCCGGAATCCTAAAATGAGAACCGGGGACAAGCCAGGTCTCGGAGACGGCAATGATAGCTGGCGAAAACTGAGAAATTAAGTATAAGAGCTCATGTTTCTTAGGACGAACACTCTTGGAATTCCATTGTAGGACTTTGAGATCCATTGCGATTTGAGGCAGAGACGATTTGGGCAAGTTTATTGGCAACGTTGGGCGGTATACAGTCATCAAATCTCGCAAGGAGATCAAGGACTAGGGTTAACAGATTACTTACAAAATTATCATTTTGGGACAAATGGGGTCCACCAGAAATACTAGGAAGAGCAGAACCATTAGGGAGAGATGAGGGAGAATTTGAAACGATAGCCTGATGGGCAATTCTATCATATCCCTTACCCAGGGGAGCCCGAGGTTTACGGTTTAGAAGAACAGTTTTTGTGTACGAAATTGGATTAACAACACTATGAGACGAAGAGGGCAGCGAGGGTAAAGGAGGGAACATACTTTGCGTAATTTCAGCATAGGGTCTACGCACCGATGGAAACAGGGATGCGGCTTCGTCGTATGAGATATTTTCCTGAGACATAGCATCTTTGATCTTGCTTTGTCTTTCATGCTCGGGACAAACCTTGGCAATAGCTAAGTGACTGCCTGAGCAAAATAAACAGGAAACAGAACTATTGTCAACTTTACAAGAATCTCCAGTGTGTGGTTGTGAGCAACGGAAGCAACGAGGTTTTGATCTGCATTGAAGTTTAATATGCCCAAAACGACAACAATTTAGACATTGGATAGTTGGAAGTTTATAGATATCGACAGGGATGGAGTTATGAAAAAGGAAAACACGCGGAGGTAAAACTTGTCCATAAAAAGTAAGTACTACGCTTTGGGTCGGTGACCAAGTAGCTTTACCATCATCAATGGATTTCCTATTAAGGCGTCGTGCTTTAAGAACATACCCACAACCCTCTGGGAGCAGAAGGTTGGATGCAAGATCCTCCATGGATAGGTCTACAGGGATACCCCTAATTATACCCAAACGCGTAATATTAAAAGAAGGAATTGAAGCATTATACCGGCATAATGTTACAATTTCATTGGATAAAAATTTATTCGCACCCGCAGCTGATAAAAATTCAACTGAAATTTTATTTCTGCCAACTTTCTTAACGCCATCTTTACTAATTTCGCCAATTTTATGCGTCTGTAGAAACTGACCAAATTTAATTGGCCTAATAGAGGTACCCGCTGATGGGTCTGGTTCTATCCTTTGAACATGAACTATAAAAGGTCCTTTATCAGAATCCTCATAACGCCTTATACCACGCTCCAAGTTTGGGTGAGTATATACAGTTTGATAAGACGGTGCTGGAACAGATGGATCGACAGTCACCTTTTTAGGGACAGGGCAATTAATATCATCCGAGTTAGATTCATCAGCAATCAATTGTCTTTTTTTTAACGAAGATTTTTTTAAAGAAATCAAACTAGATGACGAAGCAGAAGCCAATTGACCTGTTATGTTAGGAGGGTCCGGAGGCTCCGGAGGGAAAATATCCATGTTATAAAAACTAACAAAATTACTTACCCAATTAATTAAATTTGAAGCATATACCATACAAATAGAAAAAACCAGCAAAAAAATTTAGTAATTTTCAAATTAAATTGACAATCCCGCTAACGCATGTACCCACGGCAACGACCATAGAGCCCAATATATTTCTATATACCAAAAACGTGAATGTCAAAGTGGACTATACTCAGCTTTATGAAAATCATCGAGTGTCATGACACAATAAAACAATTACTTGTTGTCCCACTGGCCAAATCAGGTTAGACCGCCGACCTCAATGGTATTGGGAAGTCGGTGCGAACCGGAGGGGAAAAAAAAACAATCACCACAGGAAAAGTAACACATGTCCCTGGTTAGATTCCGGGATCTGGCAAGTCTTTTTGCAAAACTAACGCTGGTTTTCAGCCTAGTAGCCCAACTTCGAGTCACAGCAGCATAGTTGACTAAGATTCTTACTATTAGTAAAATATAGGAAGCCTCTTTATAGGTAACATTTATTTGCAGCATTTATTAATAAATGTGAAGAAACATTTTCAATACATACAACATTAATGGTACGGTTAAAAAATAAAGAACCAATTTCCCGTCGCTGTAAAATTAAAATTTATTGTAGCTTTATTCAAATGCCTACGCTTGGATTTCTGTAACACTAAAATGTGAAGTTAACGTTTGGAGCAGTCGTTTTAATAAAGAACTAGCTGTACCATGCGCGCGTTGCAACGCCACGAAAGACATTACAGTCTTTTTTTGTACTGGACAAAAAAAGACTGTAATGTTTTTCGTGGCAGATCTTCCCGGGTTCCTGCACAACACTTTTGCTAAACATCATCACATCATCAAATGCATAGTTTACGATTCTCTAAAGGACATACAGACAAACATTCATTTTAATATATTAGAATATGCGCGAAAATTTAATCAGCCCCTGGAGGCCTTAAGTTAATATTTGACTAAACAAAAAAAAAACTTAGTAAACTTAGTAAACATTGGCGCTCTTTAGGGGAGGCCTATGTCCAGCAGTGGACTAATGTGGGCTGATGATGATGATGAAACATTGTGTGATGTTAAGGAAATAACAATAATAGTCGTCGTCGATGCAGCCCATAAGTAACCCACTAGTGAGTCGGGCCTCCTCAAAATTCATGGGAGGAACAATTTGACTTGTGCAACATTAATAGTATGTACCTTTATAAAATGAATCTAGTAGTAGATTTACTACTCAGTCTATTACTGACCCACTGTTGAGTCAGGCCTCCTTCCATCACAGGGAGGGTAATTAGTCTCCTGTGTCACGCTGGCCAGACGGGTTGGCACAGGGTTTTGTTTCAAAATGTCCTCTATAAAATAAATCATTGCTGTACAAGCATTACAAAATAAAAGCATTACAATCCGAAACTGGAATCAGTATAATATCAATAAAAATAATGAGGTCTGGTTGAGTTACATTTATTTTTCACTACTCGACCGCTTCACTTGTTCCGACTATGAAATAATTGAATCTATTTAGCACTAAATCGCGTCATTTTATATAGTACAACTCCTCTGACATACACTGAGACATTTATTCTCCCTTACCGAAGCGCGATGATCAATGACGATGTAAACCGTACGGTACAATCCCAAACGTAAGAACATCACATTACTTAGGAATTAGGATACACTTCAAATAAGAAAATCCATTTTATCATCATACAATTACAGTTCAATTCAGCAAGACAATATGTATTAGCTTATGTTACACTAAATGCTTAGTATAAAAATAAGTAAGTACAGAAAACTAGAAATAGACAAACACAAGTATTTTGGAAGGATTTGTAGTTTAATCGGTGGTTGTATATGGAATGATAAAATATATTGAGTCAAGTCGTAATGCCTACGACGTAACGCATTTAGTTTTGCTTTATTTTTTATACAGTTTATTTTATATTGAAAACTAAACAATTTTTATCTAATTTATCACGTGTATATTATATAGGATTATATAGACGTAATATACACGCGATAAATCCGTTAAAGTGTACAATATCAATGTGCAATAATCGCGAAAACCTAAGACATAACAATTTATTTATAAACCTGTTTACGGTTTATATAAAAAAGGCGGGTAAGTTACACCATTTATAACTCAAGAACTGGTGGATATATTTTGATGAAATTTGGATTGGAGGTAGTTGACACGTTGGAATAACTTATAGGCCTGACAAAAAGGAGGGCAGTATATATGGCAACACTACGATTGCCAGGTCCGATACTAATATATAAATACAAGGAATTTCAAACAGTTAATACTTATGAACAAATATAAATAAGTAGAAGATGTAAAAAACATCTAGCACACAAGCTTTCATTTAATTTCTTTTCTCCGATGGCCGTCCGCCATACTTAGTTTAGAATACACTCCATCAGAACTTCTGGTGCGTGCAAAATAGGTTGACGAACTGCGTTGAAACTCAATAACGAGTACAATGACTAACTAACCCAAAACAAACACGACACTTTAAATGAAAGCTTGTAAAACCGGGATTTAAATAGAATTGTGTGTGGAATGGATTTATGCAGATAACAACTAACAATTAAATAAAAGTTAAACAGAATAACATAGGAATATACATTATAATTACATCCTTAGTAAAAAAAATGTAGCCCAAGCTTGTTAGGACACAGTTAGTGATAATCCCGTCGAAATCTGGCCATGAAAAGTTGCCAGGAACCAAAAACAGATAGTTATAAACTTACAATTTTAAAATTATTATTTACTAGCGACCCGCACCGGCTTCGGCACGGGTGAAATGATGAACAGTGTTTCTCTACAATATTATGCATGTATTATACATAATATTCCACCTTCCTCTTGAATCACCCAATCTATTAAAAAATATCGCTTCAAAATCCGTTGCGTAGTTTTAAAGATTTAAGCCCTATATATGGACGGACAGGCGACAGCGACTTTGTTTTATATTATGTAGTGATTTACTTTTAGATGTATTCAGTATAAAAGTCGACGATTCCATTTCATTTATCTGTATAAAATAAATAGATATAAACATTATTGGATAGGTGAATCCAATAATGTTAATTTTAATAAACAAATTACATTCTGTATATGTACATTTGATGTATAATTAAAATTAAATATAATAAATTTATTTCTGTATAATCGTTCAGTCCGATCAACAATAACTTTTTTTTTAATCTCAATAAAATTGCACTATCTTTTTGCTTAACATTAATATAATCAAAAACTGGTTTGTTGTATTTGAATACGGATATTATATACAGTATTCCAAATACGAATTAAATATGATTTAATAATTTAATATGCTAAATATATTATTATATATCTAGAACTAAGCCAAGATTTCCACAGCAAAATAAGCCCATTATTATTTTAACCTTGGAAATCATTACAATATTGCTCTTTTAATTTGTATAATAAGATTAATAAGATTCCATTGGGACAAACTCTCTGAGTAAGATGATCTTTCCGTTATGGTTAAAGGGTCTTTGTTTGATCTTCATCTTATCATATCATAATGATTTCCTAGGTTTTCGCGATGATTACTCCTTGAAATTAAATTATTTTTAACGGATTTAGCGCGTGTATATTTTAATTTAATTCCCGACGTTCTTTTTACTTTTGAAGACACCTGTCATTTAGTCTCTCCCGTGACCACGAAAGCATTTAAAGCGTCGGGAATTAAATAATGTAATATACACGCGATAAATCTGTTAAACAGTGTTTAATTTCAATGTTATCATATCATCACCATTATTCAAAAGAAAGCAAAAGATAGTTTGAAATCAATACGACAATTGTTCTCATTAACACCTGTTCCAAGTTTAACTTCTTAGCAGAACAATGTGACAACTCCAAAAATGATTCATCTTATTTTGAACCTTGTTTTTATTACTGAAAAGTGATTTCTAGCAGAAAAGTGGAGTTTGTTATCTCGATTTCTAGACGTATCCTTAATGCATACTAAATAATTACATATACTTACTTTTATGGGTAAGGCACTGTTATTATTTTATTTATTTATTAATTGGTGTGGTATTTTTAAATCTGTAAATACAGCTCTTTAAATAGGAGCTTTGCCAAAGCGCGTCCCGGCATCATTAAGTAAATTCTGTGAGAAAAATGAATAACTATTACTTCTTCTCAGCCCATAAAAGACCCACTGCTGAGTCGGGCCTCCTCCAATTACATGGAGGGTAATTAGCCTACTGTGCCACGCTGGCCAGACGGGCTGGCACAGGGTTTATGTCAAGTTTTAGGTCGTCTGCCCCTTGCGTTTATTTAGTCGCCTCTAATGACACTCCCAGGGTGAATTGGGGTGGTGTATTCTAAATCCGTCACCACACGGACAAATTAAATAATTTATAAAATAAATTGAATAACACAACGTTTGAAATAAAACTAAGTAATTGAATCCAAGCCATAATGTCAGGTTCCATATTGTTTTGCTTATTTTATAACAAAGTCATAAAATATCTATATCTAAATTCTATATTTATAATTGATAATAAATAAAAAATGGATTTAACAAATGCAGTACGGAAATTAAAATATTTGAAGATATTCTAAAGTGACCAATGTTAACATCAGAGTTTCACTCATATTAACAAACTAACTTTACTCATTTATAAAACCTTTTTGGTATTTGTATTGTACCAAAAATATTCTAATGACGTAATTTCGGATATAACTTTATGTAATTTCTGATAAATTGCAGTTTATATAGCATCCTCATTCACCAATGGCTGTCATTCAATTACAGCCATTGATGAATAGTCATATTATACAGATATAATAATACAATATAGGATTTTTCAATTTATATAAACAAACAGTTTAGCTTTCCGTTCCATAAACAGAAAGCTGCCAAATCTCATTACTAGATGGCGCTGTGCGATAATAATGGTTTTAATATTAATTTAGCAACCTAATTAAGTGGAATTCCTGTTGCGAGTGAGAGGTTTTATTGTTTATATTACATTTTATGTCAGGGGGACCATTTTGGCAAGAATCTAACAAATTAGTTTACTGTAAAGCGTGTTAAAAAGACATTTAATACCCAAATTAAAATGTCTGAACCTCAGGTCCAAAGAGAAGTAGGCATCATACCCTCCATTGAAGTGTTTCTCGGAGTAAGCACCTCGTTGCAGAGGAAATCTAAAGGTAAATCGACCAGGTATCCTTGTATAAGGTCGATTTTCCTGTTGGCAAGTGCTGGATCCGTGTGCCATAGGGTTGGCGAGTTCTCTTCCTGGTAACGCTTCAACTCGGCGAATGAGTGGACGGAGTCGGTGGGTATTGTGTGGAATACCTGCAACAAATAATGAAGAAGATGAAAAAGTAAATAAATACTTATCTAGTTATCATATAATAAAATCCAATCGATATGTTAACACTCACGCACACAGAGGCAGACACACTAACGTGCGACTTAATATAGACACATACAAAACAGAGTTATAAAGACAAGCACACACACGTGCGCAGTTATTACAAGTTTTATATCAGTAAACTTTCAAGTTTGTGATTTACAAAGAACTAGTCACAGTTAGACTCCAAGTCTTTTACTTAACATTAACAAACAACTCCCAGTAAATATTTTGTCTCTACCCAAGATCTCGCATCACAAAACTTCCCTTTCACAGTGTCGTCCATCAATATATAAGTCCTGTGAACATCAACTAACCTCCTCATACATATCGGTATTTTGCTTCGAAGTGGCCTTCCACATGTTCCTATAGAACTCCTTGCAGACAGGGTCGTCTAGGGATATGCCCAGACAAGTCAAGTCTGTCTCCATCAAGCCAAGATGCTCCCTGAACAGCCGCTTGCGAAGGGCACCGGCCACCCGACCGCAAGGGAAGGCTTCACCGTTCATTGAGCCGTCGATGAACTGCTCATCCTGCAAGAAAAATAGGTATCTTTATATTACCAAAAACAACAAAACTGTGACAATACAGATAAGATTTATTTCGTTTTCATTTTGTGACGAAGCATGCACTGTTTAATTTTGACAAAATAATTGAATAAACAATTAAAGCAACAACAAATTAAATAACATATTGACTGCCTCGTTGGTCTAGTGGTTAGATGTGCCGCCTTTGGATCAACGGGTCCCGGGTTCGATTCCCGGGTCGGGCAAGTATCTTTGTCTAAACCAGAGGCACTGGCTCGGAGTCTGGGTGTCGTTTCTATCTATAATATGTAGGTATTTACAAAAAAAAAAAATGTATATAAGTAGTTTATCATCCATCTCGTTACCATAACACAAGCATTAAGTTGCTTAGCTTGGGACGAGATGGCGTTGTGTGAAATGTCCAAGGATATTTATTTATTTATTTTATTTTAATATAAAAAATATATTTTGTTCCGTGACGTAGGCGGTCACAATGTAATAGAGCGAGAGAGAGAGAGAAAGAGAAAGGATAGGTTAACAGATAGAGCTAAACAAGCAGGGCCGCACTTGCTACTTTCTATTGTGCCATCCACCACGATGTAATTGCTGGCAAGTGCCAAGTGCGCGTGACATACCTTACTGACATTACAGTATTAGTAAGAACTGTCAGTATTACATGAACTGTCAGTACGTTATATAAACGTATTTAATAACGTTATATAACGTGTAATAGCACGTTAAGTGTCGATTTTGACTTTATCTCTGCCTTGGGCAATGTGCTAAAATCGTTTTTGTGTACCCGAATTACACGTTTCTAAAAAGCTCACGCGGTACAGATTGTGCCTAGTGCAGGGGGATCCGCCAAGTCACAGCCGGAACCTGTGGCGCCCCAAGCGGTTGGCGAGTACTTTCCAGAGTCCCACATACTGGCCGATTTAACCCACGAGGGGCGGCGGTATGCATAAAAAAATTCCCCAGCGTCACAAAAAATGGGGAATTAGCTAAACTTTTAATTATTAAAATAACAGTTCTGGCTACACAGACGTACCTGCAACATCACAGCAATCTCCGAGTCTCTCTTGCCAAGCATGGACCGGTCGTTAATGTTAGCGCTTCCACATATAACGGTCTTGTCGTCGGCGATAAGGAGCTTGGAGTGTACGTAGACGAGTTCAGTTACTGGCTCGCCACCGAGCACCGAATGCGTTCGCAGGCCGTGGAAGGTAATGTACTCGGAAGGATCAGGAACGCCCGCCTCGTACAGACGAGTGATTATAGCTTCGCGTGACCTGGACAAACCCAATTTTCAACAGAAACTCGATAATTAATGATTTTACCAATATCCACATTGTACAATTTCCATTTGAATTTTTTTAGACTGTTGCTCTGCGGCCTCCTTCTTTTGCTAAATTTTTTATCAGGAAATAACGACATAAGTCGGAATGTAATGATTGCAGTCACTGGAATGAATAATGAATGATACATTGATGTTTAAATAAAACATATAGATTAGACCTAAACAAAACTTTGAGTTGGATAACTCGTGTTGAAGGTATGGTAAAAACGTTGTGGTGATGGATTTATAATACATAATTTCACCACCCCATTCTAACTTGCGGGTGTCGCAAGAGTCGACTAAAGGAATGAAAAAGGCAGACAATCTGACCTCAAGAGTCGACATAAACCCTATGCCAGCCTAAGCTGGCGTGGCACATTAGTCTAATTTTCTAAAATAATCGACTGCCTCGTTGGTCTAGTGGTTAGATGTGCCGCCTTTGGATCAACGGGTCCCGGGTTCGATTCCGGAGTCGGGCAAGTGTCTTTGTGTAAACCAGAGGCACTGGCTCGGAGTCTGGGTGTCATTTCTATCTATAATATGTATGTATTTACAAAAAAATTAAATATAAGTATTTTATCATCCATCTCGTTACCATAACACAAGCATTAAGTTGCTTCGCTTGGGACGAGATGGCGTTGTGTGAAATGTCCAAGGATATTTACAATTTATTTATTTACAATTATTTACAAATTTCCCTCCATAGGAAGAGGCCCAACTCAGCAGTGGGTCAGCTATAGGCTGAGGAGATGATGATGATAAATCTACGCTTTGACTACCACTGACCTGCATATACTTTGGTAGTTCCAATGCGTGACGGCATGGAGGGAGGTCCCCGAGGGTGCGCCGACCTCCCCTTCAAACCCCGGTAGAAGCGGCATCACCACGAACACACGGAACGTCTCCTTGGCTCGGTAAGCTCGCATTATTCTGTTGTACAACGCCTCGCCTATCTGTTGGGGCCAAATTAAAATTACAGTTACTAAATGAACCTTAACCAAGCAAGCAGATTATCGTCGTCCTAATTGCCCTCCTCCACATAACTGGAGGGAGCTCGACTCAGCACTGTGTCATCTATATGCCGAGTAGTAGTAGTAATAGTAAGAGTATTTTACAACAGACTTAAAAAAGAGGTTCTCAATTCGGTTGAATGTTTTTTTTAATGTTTTTTAACGCGTAGCTCCATTAATTATTCATTTAGGATTTCTTTTTTCGATTGGTCCCGTATTATATTTTATTGAAATCGGTACAGCAGTTTGGTATAAAATTTGATAACTTTCTAAGAAGGCAATTTGTATTTTTCCGGTGTTTTTTTTTAATATTCTTTATTAATGTATTTTTTAAATAATATTCAAAACAAACTATGTTTATTAAATACTAGCTGACCCGACAGACGTTGTCCTGTCTGAACTATGAATATTGAATTCGAATTGGAATAATTAATAATAAATTAATATACCGCCTTTTCTTATCGATTCCAATCCCTTATTTAATGTAATTAAAAAAGAAAAAAACTAATTATGCCAAAAATAGCGAACCGTCGGGACGAACGTCAAATGTTTGACAGGTAACAGTTTGTATGGGAAAATAAAATTTTTGTTTTTATTATTTTACTTACTATATCAATGTTTTCTCTAGACTCTTAAACCTTCCCTGGACTCACACGAATATTTCAAGACCAAAATTAGCCAAATCGCTCCAGCCGTTTTCGAGTTTTAGCGAGACTAACGAACAGCTATTCATTTTTATATATAGAGATTATTTAAAGAATCATGACTTGTGTTGTAACCACCTAGTGGTTAGTGCAGTGCAGAAAAGAGAGGAACCGAATTCTAAAATTTGGTTGTATACCAAACTTTCCTCTTTCGCCTAAAAATATTTAAACAAAAATCTCACCAATCGCCATGTTTTAATAACGTGATTATATATACCCCTGTTTCAACACGAACTAAAACATAATTAAATAGCTAAACATACCTGATTTCTGACAGTGACACTGGTGCGAGACAGAGTGATGAAGAACTGGTTCTCAATGTATATGTAATGCTGTGCTCTCGTGATGGTGTCGACATATGCTTCGTGGATGCTTTGTTCCACCGTATCTGGGTCTAAGAACCCACAGGACCAACTCGACACGCTGCGAAGGACCTGCGAGTAATAATTATATTTGGTTTACACGTGTAACAGACGATATATGTATAATATCTAATTGCAGTGTCTCTTTTATTTGCGCCTAGCATGTCGTTCTCTGCATCGCCATCAAAGGTTGACTAGATAGAATGCCTAAGGCATTAATGTCCGCCTATGTTCAACTAGGTGGGCTAGGCTAGGCCTATGTCCAGCAGTGGACTAATGTGGGCTGATGATGATGATGATGATGATGTTCAACTTACTGTTGCATCACTACATAGTATAAAACAAAGTCGCATTCTTCTGTCCGTCCCTATGTATGCTTAAATCTTTAAAAATACGCAACGGATTTTGATGCGGTTTTTTTTATTAGATAGAGTGGTTCACGAGGAAGGTTTATATGTATAACACAACCCCGCTTTGCACGGGCGAAGCCGGGGCGGGCCACTAGTAAAGAATAAATAAAAATAAATAAATATCACTTTTGCATTCCACTGTCCCTCGAAGGTCCGACTCAACGTAGTAGTAGTACTATGGGCTCAATCAGAAGGCTCAAAGTTATCCAAAGGGCAATGGAGAGCTATGCTCGGAGTTTCCCTGCGAGATCGAATCAAAAATGAGGAGATACGCAGGAGTTACTGTCATAGCCCACAGGATTGCCAAACTTAAGTGGTAATGGGCAGGGCAGATAGTATGTAGGACCGACGCCCGATGGGGCAGAAACGTCCTCGAGTGGCGACCGCGTTCCGGAAAGCACAGTGCTTGTAGGCCTCCCACACGACGGAGGTCATTGGACCTGGTTAAGGTCGCCGGAAAGCAGTGGATGCGGGCGGCTGAGGACCGGCCTTAGTGGGAATCATTGGGGGAGGCCCATGTCCAGCAGTGGACGTCTTTTGGCTGAAATTATGAGCAGTTGTAGTACCTGACAAGAGACGTGATTGATGTCACATTCGAGAACTTTATCCAGGTCCTGCAGCGGTTTGATATCAGCATACGACTTCGGCAGCAAATATGGGTAGTTCGTATTTTGTCTGAAGGATAAAGAATACCAATAAATTATTCTACCACGCTTAGAACTATCGTGGGGCATACACCCAAGCCAGATGAGCAAAACCCTGGACGGGAAAAACACCCAGGCATTTTTGGTTACGATTTATCACTCACCCTTTTCGCAGTCGCATTGGCACCTTCTAACCTGATTGGCTTACTACCAGTATTCATACGTAGCTGTAACGTGTATCGACTGCGATCATGACATTGATGCGATCGCATGCGTCATGCTAGTGAACAGGTGCCGTTGCTGGGGGTCGGTTGGCTCGGGCATTAGAAGGTTACTATTGTTGACTTGATCTGGCTGATTTTTGGCCCTTTGCAATTATTGCGCGAGTTTGCTCTCACAAATCTGTCTTATATCCAGTCTTGTACCTAAAAATGGCGATCTAAAAAGAGCAACTACAGAGTTTCTTGCCGGTTCTTCTCTGTAGAGCTGCATTCCAAACCGGTGGTAGATGGTAAATATAAATAATTATTTTTTAAAGTTAAATTTTAAATTTTATTTATTGTTTGACTTGACAATAGAGCTCTAATGAGCCAACTTGATTAAATGAGATTTGATTTTGATGGTAGAATGCCATCCGGCTATGTTTTCGACCTTGTCATCCTATTGTCGACTCCTACGACACCCTTAGGATGAAATGGGGTGGTGACACAATGTATGTTACCTAGCTTTCTCCAATTTAATTGCGTTCCATCTCTGTATGAAGTGCCTCGCCACATCTCTAGCGGCTGGGCCCTGCACCAATACCCCAACGTCGTGCCAAGGCATTCTAGGCGTTGTCGTCCTATCTACTAAGTCTAAAATAAAAACAACAACAATCAGCAAATTTGAAATTGAATTAATGTACAAGAATATAATGCAAACTCACTTATTTTGGAAATTCACCGAAAAGCCGTAAGTTAATTAACGGTAAAAATATTAAACAAATAACAATTACCTACAAAAGGCAGATCTAAATTATTGAAATCCTTAACGATAAAATTTGTATAATCCTTCCCGATCCAGAGCTTCGAATTCCCTTCCAAATCTTCCAGCGCATCTTTCGTCTTCTCAGTAATAACTCTGCCTTCCACGACCTCAGCCAACGGAGTCGGTTTACTAACATGTCTATTGACTTCTGTGACTTTGAGACCTAACGCATCAGTTAACAGCACTTGGTCAGTAGACAATGCGTATTTCTCAGCTTTCTTTCGTTCAGAATCATCAAATTTCTGTTCATTTCTCTCTTCCTCATACGGAGGGTACAGTATACTAATAATATCTTTGCCTCTATCGGTTATTTTGTTGAGTACGTTTCGTTTTTGCACCTCGGGCGTTTCGAATTTGGATAGATCTGGGTTATGGGGATTGGTAATAAGTAGTTGGTCTCCTGGTTCCAGGACAGGTAGGTTTTGTGGAATGTTATCTGTTTCATCGTTATCAGGTACTGTTTCGGAATTATTCGGTTCTTCGGTTTCTACTTGCAGTGTGGCACTGTGTGGAAAAGTCAACAACAAGTGTTATCTTTTCATTTCTATTAAAAAAAGAAGTTACTATTCTAGGTACAGTCTGCGCCAATCTTTATGGCCGCTCTGAATGTAGCCGTATTACGCTGAGCACAACACAAATGCAGGTATCAGCGGGACGTACGCGGGGCGGGGAGGCAGGGCACGCCCGCACTCGCCGATTTCCACCCGCGCGCGTCTGCGTTAGTGTGCTACGTTCGTATTGGTAATGAAAAGGACTATTCGCAAGTTCGCATTCAGAGCGGGCATAAAGTTTGGCGAGGACTGTACAACCTTTCCAATACTAGGGCCGGGAAGTGTCTTTGTCTAAACCAGGGGAACTTGCTCTGAGTCTGTGTATGTTTGTAAACAGCCGCCCCGCAATACAGGTTATAAAAAGAAACTAAACTAAACTTTTACAGACAGAGTATAGACGTGAGTAATACTAGCCAACCCTTGGTTGCTGTTATTTGACTGCGGTATAATGTAAAGTGGAGTTCCATCCTAGTTGGGTAGATATTAGCTGGGCAATCTTTAATTAAATACAAAGAAATCAGCACAATAGTCCACACTAGGCAGATATGTTTGCACATGGTTTTATCACATTTAGGCTCATTACTGTCCATGGAACTTGATTAGGCTCGACTTTAACAGTGGGTAATTTATGCAGGACAAACGATAACAGTGTGAACAGAGCTGCATATATTAGAGTAATAATTCATAAATTTAGATTGGAGAATTAATTTTTAGATGCAGATAACATCTAAAAATTAATAATTCATATAACAAACACATATACCTATAATATACTAGCTGATCGGACAGACGTTGTCCTGAATGATATTAGTTTACCAACTGCAGCGCCATCTGTGGGGCTGATTTGTGAATCTAAACCATCTACGGTGCCACTCAAACACATACAAAAATTTAATTCAAATCGGTCCAGCCGTTTAGGAGGAGTTCCGTGACATACACACGTACTGTAAAATTTTATATATAAGCATATAAAAATATTGTAACAGAAAATAGCCCTAAAAGAGATTTGTAAACATTTGAAAAGTCTCACTCAATCTGTACTCACTCATTTAAACTGATGACTAAGTCCTTGGAGCTCTTGGCCAACTCAAGGGTCGCCAGCCCGTTGTTTTGAGGCAAGTAAAGTCCACCGCCAGGGGAACTAGAAGTCTTCTTTTTCGTCATTATGAATGTCTTGGGTTGCTCCATGTTTCCTAAATCCACCAACCTGTGGAGTAATAAGCAAATAAATCTACAAACGGATTTGTGAAAATGGAATGCCAAGTTTATATGGATGGTGTGAAACAATCCGTATAGTAATAACGAAAGGATCGATAATACAGTTGAAAGTATGATATTGTCAATCCATGTAGTGACGGATTTCAAATACCATGTGTCATCATCCCATTCTAACCAGAGGGTGTAATAAGAGCCGAGAAAAAAATGAAAAGGCCGAAAACTTGAAGCCCTATGCCAACCCGTCTGACCAGCATGGCACAGAAGGCTAATCGGGAGGCCCGACACAGCAGTGGGTCATTTATGGGCTGAATAGTAGTAGTTTGCAAAATACCAGGCAAATTATACCACTTTATATTTTTAATTTGTTTCCCAATATATGACGGAATTCTTGTAATTTGAATAAGCACAGAAAACCGAGGAAACATAATGGAAATCAAATTACTATGCTTGTTTGAAACTGTTCTGTGTTTAAAATTGTTTACGAAAACTGCTTCTTTTTTGGTTTTTGTTACTTCGTGTATAATCAAAAAGTTTGTCGAAGCTTAAAAAGAGCAACCACGGAGTTCCTTAATGCAAGTTGGTCATGAAATGACCACTCTTGAAGTTATCTCACAGTTAATACACATCCTTACCTGTGCTTATGGTCATCCCAGCGACCGTAACACAAGTCGATACCTCCAAGAAATGCCACCGTCTGGTCGATGCAGACGATCTTCTCGTGATGAGCCCAGAACAAGACGCCTGCTTTCGCATGGTCTGGATGTCGAAACACCTGTTGACATTTTTCTTGTGTTACACAAAATAATAACGTGCAGATGTTAATCTATAATACTTCTAACGCGCCCATGATAGGCATCGTCCACGGGCAATTTACTTCAGAACGGTCAAGAAAAGTAGCCTAAGTTACTCCTTGTCAGCTATCTGCCAGTGAAAGTCTCGTCAAAATCGGTCTAGCGATTTCAGAGGTAAGACAGAAAAAAGTTGTAAAAAAAATTGTTTTGTTATATAAGCGCTGTATACACTCCAATATTATTTATTTGTATGTATAGACAATAAATCAAACAACGAGTGCAACTACCACGACAGTTTTTGCGTTAAGGCCAGAGTTGATAGTAGCGCGCGTACCGAGCGTACGTGTTGTTATGAAAAGTGAGGTACTTACGTGAGGTTGACTTCTGTACCTAATTACTTTGTTGTTAATAGCTAAACAGCTGATCATCATAATGGCAATGGCTAATGGAAATTTACCAGACACAGGTATTTCTACATTGACCGATCATGCGCCGTCCATATACACTCCATACCTGATATATTAACTTGGTTGTTTACTGTGTGGACCTATCAACACCACGCCTTACGCCATTATAATAAATTTTCAGCAGGAAATCTATCTCCATCTCTGTTAGTCTCCCGAAAGACCAACCCTTGCATCCACCCACACTCATACTGGAACTACCACCGGTTCGAAATGGTGCTCTATACAGAAGAGTCGGTAAGAAACTCTAAAGGTTTTTTTCAAATCATAGGTCTTGTTTATAAACTGTGTTGTGTTTAAAAACTATACCTTGATATGTTCACCAGCTAATCTGCTTTTGCTGTAAAAGCTGTTGATACCCAGCGCCATCTCCACCTCTTTGTATAGCATAATAAATATTTTAACGCCTTGCTCCTGCAAAAACAATATTAACACATGTAATTCTAGACCCATCATTACAGGTAGTTAATACAGCTTAATACAATAGTGTCTTCTTTTTCAACCTTTCACCACCCAATGCTGAGTGTAGGCCTCTTCCAATGCACGCCATTCTTCGCGGTTTTGCGCCTTTCGCATCCAGTCCTTTCCGGCCACTCCAACAAGGTCGTCGGTCCAACGCATCGGTTGCCTGCCCGCATTTCTATGCCGTACTCTAGGCCTCCACTCAAGCACCCGATTACCCCACCTGTTGTCTGTCTACGGCATATATGGCCCGGCATATACACACGTAGTGACACAATAGTGTAGTAGTCCAAAAACATCCATTCAATCTCCAGTTAAATGGAAGGTAATAAGCCTTCTGTGCCTCGCTGGTCAGACGGCTTGGCAAAAGGTTTCGTTTCAAGTTTTCCTTCGCTTACGGCTCTATCGGCCTTGTAATTTCCTTTGTCATACATTTAATACAAAATAGGCTAATTATTTCGAGAAACTTGGGGCCTTAAAATGTTTTTGGCGGACTGCCGACCGGCTCGGGCATGGGATTCAAGGTACACCCCTCGGAGATGTAAAGAACCGTCCCGTATACCGTCCCACGCCGACTGCTCCGTGGGTCCCGACTGTACGTGGAGTCTGACTCTTAGCTTATCAGTATTAATTGACGAAGAACGAAGACGACACGGTTGGCGCAGTGGTTGAGCGATCGACTGCTGCGCAGCATGTCGCGGGTTCGATTCCCGCACGGAAGAAATATTTGTACGACCTACAAGTATTTCTTCCGTGCGTGCAAAAATGTATTTAAGTAGTTTATCATCCATCTCGTTACCATAACACAAGAATTAAGTTGCTTAGCTTGGGACGAGATGGCGTTGTGTGAAATGTCCAAGGATATTTATTTATTTATTAATACTTACTGCTTTCCTCTTGAGAAGAGTGTCCAACCGCCAATAACTGCCGTTGAGCGCCGGCCTTTTTAAGTAGATCTCTGGGCTAAGCCACCAGTCGGCTATGAAGATCTCTTCTTTGGCTAGTTCCATGGCATCAGCTACCGCGGAGAGATATGAGGAACCGTCGACCAGAGTGCCAACGGGCGTAGCCGGCCGTGGAGGCGCGAAGGAGTGGTGGACATTCGGATTTGTGAAGTCCCTGGCTGGGAATGAAATAAAGTAATTTTTAAGGAGGTCAACATGTCTGAAACGCGGTCGAGGGATTTGCAGTCAATGTCCGCCAGTATATGTCTATGGAGTTAACTCAGTGCTGTGGGACAGGGGCCGTAAGATGATAATGGTATTTATAAATATGACGATTTATAAGAGTTTTGTGATGAAACCTACGTAAATAAAGTTCCTTTTGAGTTTGAGTTTGCTGCTATACAAATGAATGAAATGTCTACTTAACGAGTGACGTCGTACATCTGTATCAAAAATATTATCTTACTTAAAGGTATTCACAGACACGAATAACTTTTAGGACCGATACCAATCTCGAACCAACGTCTTACTTTCATACTTGGCCAACCCCTAAATCAGCAGATAGCTATTGTAAACCCTTTGACGTTCATTGATATCGTTCAACCAATCAGCACGCGAGTCGCATTCAATATCAGACAGTTCAAAAAAAGTGATTGTAGATAAGATTCATGAAGTACGAAGTCGCGGCTGGAAGCGATTTTAGTCTCCACTTCTAAGTAAGATAAGGATCAAAACAAGTTATTACCACTCTGATTGGCGACAGTTTTCAGGTACTGCATCCATTCCTTGCTCTTCCGCTTAGTCCAGCATCGTATCACCATCTGTCTGCTTTGGTTCAGTATCTGGAGTCCATGGTTCATTCCCGTTGAGTACATGCCACTTGATACTTCAAACCTAAGCACAAATGATACCAATGGTTTGTTATCCATGGTAGACGCCACGGGGAGTCAGTAACTGTTTAAGCATGTCGCGGGTTCGATTCTGCGTACGAAAGAAATATTTGTACGACCTACAAGTATTTGGTCCGGGTCTGGGTGTTTTCTATCTATAATATGTAAGTAGTTACAAAAAAAAAGTATAATAAGTAGTTTATCATCCATCTCGTTACCATAACACAATCATTAAGTTGCTTCGCTTGGGACGAGATGGCGTTGTGAGAAATGTAAAAGAAAATATATATATATATATATGTTTGTGTTTGAAAATGATTACTGATACTCTTACTAGATGGTTTTGGAAGGCAGTTTGCAATGATCCCGAGTAAAACTTGTAGCCATACCAGTATGATGTGCACAGCGACAATATGTTGCCGTTTGTCAATTTTGTGAAGCTCAAACGAGGCAATTGCGTGAGGCGTTCTCACATGCCGATTGTGGGACTACGGTTAGAGTCAATTAAATCAGAAAAAGGTAAGATGGACGTTTCTCTGAGCTTGTTCCACGTCTTTGGATGACTGTGACAAAACAATTAATTAAAATAGGGATAGAGCATAGCGGATGTAACCCACTCCTAGCTGCCCAACTGGGAAACGACCGTAAAACCATCCCACACTAGGTGGCAATCTCTAAATAGGAGTGGACATACACAAATAGGATTACCAAACTTAAGTGGCAGTGGGCAGGGCACATAGCGCGCAGGACCGACGCCCGAAGGGGCAGGAAAGTCCTCGAATGGCGACCGCGGTCCGGAAAGCGCAGTGCTGGTAGGCCTCCCACACGGTGGACCGACGACCTGGTTAAGGTCGCCGGAAAGCAGTGGATGCGGGCGGCCTAGGACCGGACTTTGTGGAGATCCTTGGGGGAGGCCTATGTCCAGCAGTGGACGTTTTTGGCTGAAATGATGATGGATACACAAATACATACATACATACGCTCCTTTCGGTCATATCTAAATTTATCCCCATGTCGTCATCCACACAATCCATCCCTCTTTACCCACGACCCTTCTGTCCATCCACATGTATGCTGAAACTACTACCGTCTATCTATCTATCAGCCACACAAGTCCACTGCTGAGCATAAGCCTGCTCCATAGATTTCCACAATGCACGATCTCGTTCAGACCGCATCCACCAATTCCCAGCGACCTTCACAAGGTCGTCCGTCCATCAGTACCGTAACGTGCTACGTAATAACATCATGTGAATGATTAAAGTGAATATACTTCATATAATGAATGAAGTTCTATGCATAAAGTTTAAAAATGTTGTTAAATCTACTTTAATTAATAAACTACCGCGTCAATGACTATCTGTGTGACATTGATGCCTGGAAGTAACTGTGATTTTGTGCCTGTGCTCTGTTCCTTTAGCCTCTTGAATAATATATCTCACTTGTACGTAGCATTTAGACAATGTCATATATTGTACACTGTATGTGTGAGCAACGACGCAATGGATAGCTATTAATTCGCGGACTTGTATTTGATTGGCCCTGACCCAAGGCCTAGTTGTCATTCATTGCGTTAACGTGTTGTGTGTTTCTCTCATCTGGCGAACTTGCTCTCACTATGCTGTTTAGTGCTTTTTGTAAACAAAGCCATTGATTTGAAAAAAAAGCAACTACAGAGTTTCTTGCCGGCTCTTCTCTGTAGAGCAGCATTCCGAACCGGTGGTAGTTTCAGCATGAATGTGGATGGACGTAAGGGTTGTGGAAGATCAAGAGAGATGGATGGATGGATTGTAAACATGAGAAATTGTGTATGAAAGGTGTGACTGTAGATATGACGACTGATAGGTGTGTATGGAGACTACCACCTAGCGTGGGACAGGGGTCGTAAGATGATGATAATGGTAACTGTAAATATGACGATTTATAAGAGTTTTGTGATAAAACCTACGTAAATATTTTGAGTTTGATGTTAAAACGTTAAGAACATTTGTAAAAATATTCGTCGAACTAGTTTGACCACAAACAAGATGCGAGGCTTATCTACAAATTAATATGATCCTACCAATACTAATATGCAAATATTAAAACGACACTAAATGAAGTTGTTACGTATTTAGTCAAATGACGGAATAATGAAGTTATTTTATTTAGCACAAGTCCTCTACAAAATACTCACTTTTGTAGACGCTGCGTGAAAAAAGAAATAGTAAAGAAGATTATTATTTTAAAATCTAAAGCTAATTTCTTGTTATTGTCGTATCACTGTGTATTTACAAGGGCCAATTATTTAGACTCTTTATTTATAGGTAATTACATCATTTGTCTATTTGGTGACGGATTTAAACCACATAATGTTACTAACCCATACTAGCATGGGGGGGGGTCGTAAAGGCGACTAAAGGAACAAGGGGCAGATCAGTGCAAAAGAATGAAAACTTGATACAAACCCTGTGTCAACCCGTCTCGCCAGCAGGGCACAGTACGCTAATTTCTCTCTGAAATGAGGTATTCCTGGGCATCAAACTTTCTAGAATAGAATAGATTGGAATAATGCTTTGTTAACGGCGTTCACACTCTCAACAACTAATACTACTACTACTAGTCAGCCCATAAAAGACCCACTGCTGAGTCGGGCCTCCTCCGATCCCACGGAGGGTAATTAGCCTACTGTGCCACGCTGGCCAGACGGGTTGGCACAGGGCTTGTGTCAAGTTTTCCTTTTTTGGGACGAGGTGATCTGCCTCTTACATTTCATTAGTCGCCTGTTACGACACCATGTATTATAAATCCGTTACCACACGTAATCAATTAATAACTAACATGTTTTCTTTGGTTCCGAAAGGCACAGTACACTAATTACCCCCCCATTATTAAAGGAGGCTCGACTAAGCAGTGGGTCATGTATGGACTGAGTAGTAGCAGAAGTATGATTTTGGATAGAAAACAGATAGCACACAACAAAAGGAGACGGACATTTCATTATAGTTTTTAAACGCCCGACTTTAGGTTCGGAACCGGAATTCGGGGATAAAAAGTGGCAACACTCACTAGAGTTGTAATATGAAAATTGCATTATAGTACTTAATCAAATTGAAATAAGTATTATATTTCTGTGTCGAGTGTTTATAAAGGGACTCACCCTTGATCGAAAAGCATGATAGCCTTGATAACGCCATCTCTCGGCCGTATATATCCGAAGAATGTGTCTTTGACGAAGAACCAACGCTCTTGCCATTTAGCGCATACGAGGCCGGTACAGAAGTAGTTACACCTGCAAAGGTAAAACAGCATTTTAGACTTTAATTTGTTTACGCTAAAGTTTAAATTAAACAAACATCATCAAAATCTTGCAACTTAGAATCTTCTAATACCATAGTGTAGTGTAGTGTAGTGTAGTAGTGAATAATTTATGTTTGAAGGGATTTAGGATAAATAGTGTCACTGCATTCCATCCTGAGGGTGTCACAGCATATTACCTTTATTTTTTTTGGTTTCGCTGGGGAAATGCTTTATGCATACCCCGCCCCTCTGGATGGGGTCAGCGATTATGTGGGACTCCGAAAAAGACTCGTCTACCCACTAAACCCCAGCGGAATACCCTCACACGACACGCTTAGGGCGCCACAAGTTCGCATAAGCGCAGTCTACTATGACGAAACACACAGTCGAATACCTAGCCTAGCCGGAAAAGAAGGAACTCTTGAAACAACACCCTGTACCAACCCATCTGGCCTGCGTGGCACAGTAGGCTAATTACCCTCCAACAGTAACTCATTAGTAGTAGCAGTGGCGAAAAGGGCGTAAGTCACGCGAACTTTCTCCCACCAGGGCGCTTATGGTTCAAGATGTTTTGAAGCAAGTGCTCCAATATCTCACCTAACACACACCATGGCACCGAGCAAACCAAAGCAATTGCAGCCCGCTTGCCCGGGCTGTGTTGAGCCCGTCCGCTTCTGAATCACGCCTTCTTTCCCTTTAGTTCCCAACTCCGCTATAAAAGATAGATTGGAAACTTCCAGAAATTTCACCTGTTGGAAACAGATTAAACAGATTAAAAAGTCAGATGTTTTAAATTATAGGTACTCGAAAAAAAAATTACAAGTATTCACACGCCTAAAATACATTGAAATTCGTTAATAGTACCTGCTCCCACAATTCTGTATGTTACAAGTCCCCTTAAACCAATTTTTTGCCGGTTCTTCTCTGTAGAGCACAGTTTAACACTCCGCGATTCCTAACTTCAAATCCATTTATAATGTTGAGTTTAGATTGAATAGATAGAAAATGTACCTCGCCTTTTCCCAATCTTAATAGGGTGCCAACCAATCTAACTATCTACTCATAGAAAATTGGGAACTATAAGAGAATGTAACCTTACTGTTTCGTGATGGTTTCTGTATATTGTGATGTTGAGCAAATTGTATAAATATTCTTCTAGTTGCTTCATCCTTAACTGAAGACCTTCGTAGGTTATCATCACCTCTGGCTTTTTGGGGAATCTGCAAAGCAACACCGTAATGTAAGCCGAATTGTAAAGAGTTGAAGATGTTTGACTGCCTCGTTGGTCTAGTGGTTAGATGTGCCGCCTTTGGATCAACGGGGCCCGGGTTCGATTCCGGGGTCGGGCAAGTGTCTTTGTCTAAACCAGAGGCACTGGCTCGGAGTCTGGGTGTCATTTCTATCTATAATAAGTATGTATTTACAAAAAAAAATGTATATAAGTAGTTTATCATCCATCTCGTTGCCATAACACAAGCATTAAGTTGCTTAGCTTGGGACGAGATGGCGTTGTGTGAATGGATATTTATTTATTTATTTTTGAAGTATGGTATTACTAAAATATATTACATTGTTCTCTGTCGAATTCTTAACAGCCAAGCTTATTGAAGTCCTGAAGGCTTCATACAGTACTGTTAAGAAGGAAAAAGGGTTAGAAAAAAGAATTAATAATAAAACTAGGGACTTAGCCGCTATCCGTGTGGTTTAGAAGTCAAGGCCGATAACGTAGCCGCAAGAGAAGGAAAACTTGTCACGAAACCCTGTGCCAACTCGTCTGGCCAGCGTGGCACAGTAGGCTAATTAACCTACATGTAGTTGGAGGAGACCCGACTCAGCAGTGGGTCATTTATTGGCTGAGTAGTATAAGTACCAATGTAAAAAAAACCTATAGGTTACCTTGGCAAAGCTCCTTTCCTCTTCCTAGGTCTATTCTCCCTCTTCTTCGAGTTACTCCGCGGCATTGCCTGCAATGCCATTCTTTCTGCCTTTTCCTCAGTATCCACAGTATTCTTAAAACTAGTTCGCCTTGTCTTGTGCGTTTTGGTAGGGAAAGGAATGTCGAGCGTTGCTCGGTACAGACCGAGTTGCTGATGCAGGTACAGTATGTGTTTATAACGCTTCTTGACTGTCCAACAGAATTCGCCATGTTGAAGCTCAATCGTGTATCTGAAACATCATCAGTGGTTGCGATTAAAGGATATTTTATAACTACTACAGTCCGCGCCAATCTTTATGGCCGGTCTGAATATAGCCGTGGGTACGAACTTGCGCATCGTACAATGCGAACGTAGCTCACTCACACTAACAAGCGGGTGGCGAGGACGCTTGCAGGTGAAAAACGGCGCGCGCGGGCATCCCTGCCTCCCCGCCCCGCGTACGACCCGCTGATACCTGATATTGTGTTGTGCGCAGCGTAATGCAGCTACAATGGGACCGGCCACAAAGATTGGCGCGGACTGTACTACAACTACTCAGCACATAGATGTCCCACTGCTGAGTCGGGCCTCCCCCAGTTACGTAAGCGCGGCAACACAACACAAACCGAGTCCAGTGGATGGTATTTGAATATGGGACCTTTTCTAAATGAAAAGGTTTTTTTGTTTTAGGGATTTTCCAGATTAAGCGGCGCTAAGCCCTACATTTAGGAATATCTCTCTATTTGAACAATTTGAGAGTCTTATGATCTACTCTTGCGGAAGTGTGAATGGGAACGTTGGAAGGGGCAGGCCAAGAAGGACATTCCATGACCAAATAGGTGATATCCTAAAGAAAGGTCAGGTCAGAATCAGGTCACCCTAAACCGACGAGCATGCATGAAGAGGTTGATGAAAGTGGAAGAACGAAAGTTGTGAGCCAGGATCGTAGCAAGTGGAAGGATGTGATCTCTGCCTACCCCTGCGGGAAATAGGCGTGACTTTATGTATGTATGTATGATCTACTACTGTTCTACTACTCAGCCCATAAACGACCCACTGCTGAGTCAGGCCTCCTCCAACTACATGTAGGTTAATTAGCCTACTGTGCCACGCTGGCCAGACGAGTTGGCACAGGGATTCGTATCAAATTCTCCTTCCCTTGCGGTTAGGGTAGCGGCTTCTAACTACATGTAGGGTAATTAGCCTACTGTGCCACGCTGGCCAGACGAGTTGGCACAGGGATTCGTATCAAATTCTCCTTCCCTTGCGGTTAGGGTAGCGGCTTCTAACTACATGTAGGGTAATTAGCCTACTGTGCCACGCTGGCCAGACGAGTTGGCACAGGGATTCGTATCAAATTCTCCTTCCCTTGCGGTTAGGTTAGCGGCTTCTAACTACATGTAGGGTAATTAGCCTACTGTACCACGCTGGCCAGACGGGATGGCACAGGGTTTAGTATCAAATCCTGCTCTTGGGCTTAGTTTTCGGCCATATCATTTCCTTTAGTCGGCTCTTACGATACCCATAGGATGAAATGGGGTGCCGACAAAAGGTATTCTAAATCCGTCACCACGTGGAGATCATATTACTTATTATTATGAAACTAAGAAATACAGCGTCGCCTTGACCGTGTCAATCTTAGTGACGTTCTAACAATAACTAGTGATTCAAACATCTTATCGCGCCCATTAACAAGTCGCTTTGCACAATTAGATTACGCGTAACTGATCTAATGACCGACATTCACGGCGGTACGTAAATAAAATGGCCGGTCATACGGTTAATTACAAAGAATTCATCTATGACCATGGTTAAAAGTTGATGGATTTATTTGAAGGCAACATGTTTTTACGGAAGTATATTTTTTATTTAGATGCTCCTTCTACTACTACTAAGCTCACAGATGACCTACTGTTGAGTCAGGCCACCTACACCACGCTGGCCAGACGGGTTGGCACCACCCTATTCCACTCTAAGGGTGTCGACAAAAGGAAATTTTAAGGCCGAAAACCTAGCCACAGGGGAAGTAAAACTTGATTCGAAACCCTATGCCAGCCCGTACAGCCCGTCTGATATGGTGAGGGATTTAGAATACATAGTGTCACAAACCCATTCCATCGAGGGTGTCGTAATAGCCGTCAGAAGGAAATGGCATGGCCGAAAACCCAGCCGCAAGAGAAAGAAAACTTCATACGAAACCCTGTGCCAACCCGTCCGGCCAGCATGGCACAGAGGCTAATTACCCCATGGAGTTGGAGGAGGCCCGACTCAGCAGTGGGTCATCTATGGGCTGAGTAGTAATATTACTATACTGCCTCGTTGGTCTAGTGGTTAGATGTGCCGCCTTTGGATCAACGGGTCCCGGGTTCGATTCCGGGGTCGGGCAAGTGTCTTTGTCTAAACCAGAGGCACTGGCTCGGAGTCTGGGTGTCATTTCTATCTATAATATGTATGTATTTACAAAAAAAAAATGTATATAAGTAGTTTATCATCCATCTCGTTACCATAACACAAGCATTAAGTTGCTTAGCTTGGGACGAGATGGCGTTGTGTGAAATGTCCAAGGATATTTATTTATTTTATTTATTATTTATTTATTAAGGGAAAACGCTCTGAACTGAGAAATTTAGTCAAATGTTGTTTAATCGTTGATTTATCATTACAGTGGCATTTGACGTCAATTTACGAGCATGAATCACTGTTAAAATAATTGTGTTGTGAAATTTTTGTACACGCATTAGAGGAATATGACTTTTAACTACTCATTCATGTATTTAGTGCGTCTCGCTCAGCGGGTTTTTGGATGGGTCGTGATAATTTATAGCATACGCGCCCTGCGGTTTTTCCCGCGTGGTGATAGAAAAAGGTGATAATGAAGATAGAAAGTATTTTATTATCATACAAGACCTCTGGACACTGTGAGCGGCGGGCATACATACAAACATTAATTTTTATATACAAGATTTTTACTCCTTTGGGATGAACAACAATTCCCAAATTAAACTTAGAATAAGTCGTTAAGTTAATCGGAAATAGTCTGACATCACTATCTCATCAGCTGTAGGTGTATGATACAATCACATACTTACAGATTCGGGTTCAGTAGATGTGTAGTAACACTCCTCTCGTTCTCCTTGAATCTCACTTTAATTTCTACTCCGGGTATGAATACTTTTCGATGTACTGAATTGAATTTCACTGGTGGATTGTGGACGGCTTGAAATGGCACAGCACTGGTTTTTGTTTCTAGAAAAATACACGGATGGATTACCATTGCAACTTGACGGTGTCGTAAGAAATGACAATGCCCATAACCTGGCCGCAAGAGAAGGAAAACTTCTTTTGAAACCCGTCTGGCCAGCGTAGCACAGTAGGTCCATTACCCTTATTTTCTGACGCTGGGGAAATGGTTTATGCATACCACCGCCCCTCAGGGGTGGGGCCGGCGATTATGTGGGACTCTTCGTGTCACATCATGTCGCGGGTTCGATCCCCGCACGGAAGAAATATTTGTACGACCTACAAGTATTTGTTCCGGTTCTGGGTGTTTTCTATCTATAATATGTATTTACAAAAAAAATGTATACATATAAGTAGTTTATCATCCATCTCGTTACCATAACACAAGCATTAAGTTGCGACAGGGACAGGAGGTGGGCGTAGAGTCGCATCCTCCTCCCCGACCTGCGTTTGCAGCGCGGGTCAGCCAGACCATCGTCCTCCCTGACCCGCTCCGCCGCCTAGTTCTGCGACATGACGTCTTCGCTCATTACCCTCCATTAACTGGAGGAGGCCCGACTCAAGAGTGGGTTACCCATGGGCTGCTGTCGTTGAATAATAAACTGCTACCGAGATACAGGATATAGCTAGAGATACTAGCTCAGGCGTTTCGTTTTATAAAAAACTAGCGACCCGCCCCGGCTTCGCACGGGTGCAATGATGAACATCTAAATTGAACAGTGTTTCACTACAATATTATACATGTATTATACATATAAACCTTCCTCTCGAAACACACTATCTATGAAAAAAAAAAGTGCTTCAAAATCCGTTGCGTAGTTTTAAAGATTTAAGCATACATAGGGACGGACAGACGACAGCGACTTTGTTTTATACTATGTAGTGATAAGTCTAATATAAAAGGCAACATAGAGTGAATAGATAACACTCCTAAGAAACAGGAAACACTGAGATGCGGAAAAGAACATAACTTGTACACAGCTTCGCTAATTAAGTCAGGAGTTACAGACTATGATGTGGAAAAACTACCGGAAACGGAGCGTAAAATCGGTAAGGTAAAAAGTGTTATTGTAGATTTTGTTAACCGCAGATCGATTATACTTTGAACAAGGAACTGTAAACAGATTGGATGAAGGAAGTGCCTAATTATAAATGCGGCAGGCAAAAATGTGCACTATTGAATTTAGTCAAAGTAAGTTCAGAATGTAGCATGCATTTTAGAACAAAAATGAAACATTTTAGCCATAAACAACCCTATAGCCATAACAAAAGAGATTGTTATTAGTTTTTACTTTCAGGAAAAACTTCAGGAGAAACAATGCCACATGTGACACAACTCGAGAAATACGCACAAAGAACTTAAGAAACATTATAAAACTGGGTAACTAAGATTGTAGGACAGTATTCTATAGCTAGTTATTTGCGTTTCAGTTGAACCCATGTTTTATAGTTTTAGCCTTTAGATCAACGGGTCCCGGGCTCGATTCCGGGGTCGGGCAAGTTTTGTATAAACCAGAAGCACTTGCTCCGAGTCTGTTTACCTGAATTACGTGTTTGTCATCTGTCCCCGTCCACTTCTTCAAGATAGAAAAAAAATTAAACCCAAATCTGCCTCATTTAATTAACTCTATGCCCTTTATAGGGTATTATCTCTTTCACGTTGTTTAACTTTAAATGTATTTTTAGATATTTGTGTGAACTTGTGATCGTATAATATGTATTATAAATACTCAACGTGTTTTAGTCGAATAACTAAACCCAGATTGATTAATAAAGTTGATTAGTTATGATGTTACGAATGGGGTTTTATAAAAGGCCGTCGATACTTGTAAAGAGTTACTAAAGTGTAGGGACATGGCCTTGGCACTGTTGAACACGTAACTTTACTTACGAGTATCTAGTCTAATGTACGTAGAAGATCAGTTTACCTACGGATGTTTGCAATTGGCTTAAAACTGTCGCAGCATGAGCACGTGTTTTTAAAGTAATCCTAATTGTGATGCTCGTACGCTATTTAGGGATCTCCTTGAGAAGCTTAACAACCATTGAAGAGTAAAGTTATGTGGGCATTGCAATGTTTTGTCTTTTAGCTATTCATTACCGAAGAAACTTGCTTGAATGTTTCTCATTGCAATTACGTCAACATAATATAGTAATATAAAAATATATTATAAACTAGCGACCCGCCCCGGCTTCGCACGGTGCAGTTATATTATACCTATAAACCTTCCTCTTGAATTACTCTATCTATTTAAAAAAAAACGCTTCAAAATCCGTTGCGTAGTTTTAAAGATTTAAGCATACCTACATAGGACAGACAGAAGAATGAGACTTTGTTTTATACTATGTAGTGATATATTATATTTAACTCAATGTATTACATCTCACTCACATTTTCGCCAAATCAGGGTCTGGTCGACCCTGATTTGGTAAACTACCAGTATTTGCATTAGGCGAATGCCATTTGTCTTTCGCGATCTATCTAGCGGGACCACCGGTAATTATATAGTTAGACCAGCTATGCCGCGCTTGCAAGATGAGCTGGCATAAGGTTTGTATCGTTCTCTTGCGGTTAGGTTATCTGCCTATTGCGTTCTTTTAGTCGCCTTTTAACGACACCCTCAAGTTGGTATGGATTGGTGACATTGTGTATTCTAAATCCGTCACCACGCGGAAGTACATGTAAAGATAATCTACTACTACTATTCATCCCATAAATCACCCACTGCTGAGGCGAGGCTTCTCCCATCACAGGAAGGGTAATTAGCCTACTGTGCCACGCTGGCCAGACGGGTTGGCATAGGGTTTCGTATCAAGTTTCCCTTCTCTTGCGGCTAGGTTTTCGGCCTTGTCATTTCCTTCTGTCGGCTCTTACGACACCCTCAGGGTGAGATGGGATGGAAGGCAATAAATTGAATTAATTATAGGAGCATTATTAAACACACGACCAAATGAATATTATTATTTACTAGTGGCCCGCCCCGGCTTCGCCCGTGCAAAGCGGGAGTGTGTTATACATATAAACCTTCCTCGTGAACCACTGTATCTAATAAAAAAAACCACTTCAAAATCCGTTGCGTTGTTTTAAAGATTTAAGCATACATAGGGACGGACAGAAAACATCGACTTTGTTTTATACTATGTAGTGATGCGAAAGTAACTGATTGTCTGGTTGCTACTTCATTGGTTTGACCACTATATTATTCTGTCATTTTTGAAAACAGAGACGTCGGCGTCTGCCAGTACTGAATGCAATTGATTTACTGAATGCAATTGAACTCTTCTGTTGTTGGATGATTGATATAAACATCTGAATTGTTTCTAAGGTCATGTAAAGGTCCAGGTTGCTATTGGAACATCAACAAGGAAACGACCCATTGGTCCAACTCCCAGAAGATA
The DNA here is from genome assembly GCA_905475355.2 of Clostera curtula. Taxonomy (NCBI): domain Eukaryota; kingdom Metazoa; phylum Arthropoda; class Insecta; order Lepidoptera; family Notodontidae; genus Clostera; species Clostera curtula. The sequence goes on from FR997802.1 coordinate 16,848,434, forward strand.
GGATTTCGAGGTTAGACGGCAATCACTTCATGTAAAAATTGGTAATTAGGCAAAAGGGGTTAGACTGGTCAACCCCAATTAAAATAAGGCTAATTTCAAGGTCAGGGTCGTCGTTTCAGACCATAAATAACCCACTACTGAGTCGGGCCTCTTCCAAATTCAAACTAGACTATTGTGCCATACTTGTGAGACGGGTTGGCAAAGGTTTTGTATCAAGTTTTAAGGTAAGGGTAAAAAAACATTTTTTTTTACTTTTTTTCCTACACCGCTGCAGCAAATGTTATGATGTCCATGTACCCGAAATACCCCGAGTAATGAGTAAGAATGACTTTAATTTCACAATTACACTGTGAACTAAAATCAGATAAAATTGCGATGATTCATTCAATTTTATTGCTGCAAGCTTATGTATTAGAACTGATAAGAAACAGGTTGTTTTATCTAGAAGGTTCTTAACCGTAAGGGATTTATTTATGTACTGTAAGTCTGATGGAAAAGAATCTTTCTCAGGAAAAGATGTCAGTTCAGTGCCAAAATTTGAAATACTGACATTTGTCATCGTTCATCACTTCACTACTGGAGGAAACCAGACTCGGGTTTCCTCAAGATTTAATTAAGGAAATTAGCCTACTGTGCCATTCTGGCATAGACTTTGTATCAAATTTTCCTTCTCTTTTGGCTAGGTGATCTGTCTCTAGTGCTCCTTTACGCTTGGAAACCTTCAGGATAGTGTTAGGACCAAGTTAGGGTTGGTGACATCAGATATTCTAATCGCCACCACAAAAAAAAGTGTTTTAAGTTCATGATTTACAATATTACTACTATACTATCTTATTGGGGTAACAGAAAAACAACAATATTCCTTAAATAAAAAAAAAAGTTTGTTTTCAAGGCACCTTATCAACCTATCAAAGAATTGTTTGTAGATATTATTCCATAGCTGTCAGAAACACAAGGGATATTTCTATTATTTTATTCTTCTAAAGGTAAAAAAATGTCAGTCCTTCTTAAAGCTATATGTTAGATTTTTTAAGACAAAACTTGTATTTTGTTTTCGACACTGAGAAGAACTGGCAAGAAACTCAGAGGGCTTGTCTTTCTTTTTTTTTATTACTTTGCGGTTAATAAGTGTATGCTAAACTATAACAGCAAACAGGCCCTGTTGTTCTATCAGCAGTAGTTTAACTTTTAAAAAGACTTACCACTGGTATCATTTTCATCCCGATTTTCACCTTTTTCCGTGTCAATTACAGACAGAGATTCTGGAACTGCCAGGCTTTCGTCAAACTCTGAGTCTAATGTTGGGCTCAAAGAATCAATCTGTTGGAAGAATCCTGGTAAACAGTCACCGGGGGTGGTGGCTGTGGTTGGAGTATCCATTCCGTAGTTGGTGTAACTGTATAATTGCTCATCTGGAAATAAGTTTAGATGGGAATTCTGAAAACACAATTCAGTTCTTGTTTGAATGGCTAGCCAATGTGATTTAAAACAAGTTTGCCAATGTATTGCTTATTCCACTTAAACTTTTGGACCATGCCCAATGACAAGTCATAAACTGTCTACATTATACAGACAGAAATTCATAGAATACATAATACAACATTGGTAAAATTTATAACTTGTATCAAAAATATGAGCAATTTATATAAAAAAATTACAGTTTTATATTGTTACATAAAACAAATTTACTTACTCTGAATCCAATAATACATCATTTGAATTAAGAAAAAAATAATTTTGAATGTTGAACTATTTCTAGTTTCTACTATTGGCCTCTATCAGTTGTCACATAACTTTACATGCATGAGGTGGAAATATAATAAATAGCTTTAACAAAATATTTCTAAAATAAAAATATTTAGGCTAGTGGTGTTGATTTGCCTTAATTAATGAGTCTAGATTTTATTTTGAGTATTTGATATAGTAACTTTTGTTGACTACCATTAAATAACCAATTCTTAAATGTGATTGTTTGCAATCTGCTAAGAAAGTTTGTAAAAAGGCAATGATTAAGAATTACATCAACGAAAAAAAAGTAACTTTACTACTTGACTGTGACAAATGAAATTATTATATTATTTATATATACATGTTATTAAATTATGTATTCTTATAAATATATTCTTTATGATATTAGATAACTTAATGAGCAAACATAAAAAAATAAACACCAATATTATTTTCTTGAATGTGTAATTTTTGTTTAAATCATTTTGACGGCAGACATAAAAAAACATTACAATGATTATGCACAATAATATTAAATAATTCAACTTCATGAAATATGAGGAAAATCATATTAGAACCTTTTTTATCACCAGCAACTTTGTTACACTGATAACAGAAAACAATATATTTTCATAAATAGAACACACCTCGCTTGATTAAATTGTGGAAGCTCAATGTTAACTCTTTACGTTCCATACGTTTGTTTGTTATATTATTTTCGTCGTATTCACTTATCACACGGTACCCGTCTGGGTGCAGGTAACTAATGTGTTGTCCATTACACGCCACAAAACCGACACTTGTGTACATAATCTATATCGATAAGATAATAAAATATCACGCTTTTATTAGTACCGTTTCGGCTAGAGTACAAAGTGGTTGCATTCTGAATGAAAATACACTGTTTTCTTTTCATGGCAAACGTCGTTTAGACTGAGACGGCAGTGAGTCGTCGGTCACAGTTGAGCGAGCAAGACCTTTAGGTTTTTTACGGTTGGATTAGTGAAAACATTACTTACTAAAGTTGGTTCGTTTATAAAATTAACTTCGCTAGTTCATGGCGTCGCGATACATTGCCTGGATGAACTATATGAAAGACAAGAACCATTCCATTCGTTTAATTACTAACTCAGCCATGAGTTCAAGGATTCCTGTTTAAAAAACTTACACTAAGATGAAATGACGTAAAGTACCAGAGGCTCCCAACATTTTTTAAATTTGAATTTACGTTGTTGGTTGTTGGTCAACAAATTCAATTAACTTTATTGAAATTCAAATTATGAAAAATTTAATCTGCAATAAACACTCGTTATTGAATAAAGTGTTAAAGTGTGTTTAATACAGATTCAATTATTAGAGGCTCCCAACATTTTTTTGTATTTGAATTTACGTTGGTCAACTTGAATAAAGTGTGTATTTATTACAGATTAAAAACTTATTACGACAGTTAGGATAACTTTATTTATTGTTAGCCATCGTTCATAACTTATGAACGATGGCTTAAATTATAGTTAGGCTTTGCTACATTTTGCTTAGGTATTTATCTTTAATATTAAATTAAGAAAATGGCACACGATACTGATCTCTATCTGCCTTTACGGAACCCAAACATTCCCCTAAATGAACTTCTTTCTTGAACTTTAGAGGCGATAGTAGAAGTATACATACAGGGCGTTATAAAAACCCTATATCCTATAGCTTTTGACTTCTGACTAGCATTTAATTAAAAAATGTGCAATACAATAGTAGACAAATAACAATTAAATTGCCTTGGTATGTAGTAAGAATTACGTAAATGTTTAGTGCACCTGACTTGCTACGTGACTGACGTCATTGATAAAACGTCAGTGGTGATGACGGAATCGCGTTTTGTTTTGACGTTTGTTAGTTGTTCAGAAACAATAAGTTTAGTTTTATCACCAAGCACGTCGTTTAATCTTACTGTAGAGTTTCATGAATAAATAAAACAAAATAGAGAGAAGATGTACAATAATGAACTCAACGGTTATTTTAACAATATTAATATTTAATAGTATGTATATGTATTATTAAAGGAAGTTCCTGTTTAAATCCTAATATAAAAATATTAGCAAGATTATGTTGATCATTATAGCTCTGTTTCTGCGAGGCGCTTTGATTAAGAAAGTATATGGTTGTATTTTATTCCTGGCGTATCTTGTTCAAAACATTATTCTCATTGAAAGTATCATTCCCCCTTTGTGTCTTTTCGACATATAGGTTTTTCAAGAGCTATTTCTCTAGTATCCTTCTCGGTTTTTTTTTCTCGGTTCTCTAATTACGAACAAGGTCCGCATGGTAGATTAAGAGGTATCGAATTAGCATTTCACTCTCCCACGCTTATACATATATCAATATCATAACCACTTTATACCTTTGCGTGCATGAGAAGCATCGGATCAAGGCGTAACAAGAACATTTGGATCAGGGGCGTAGCGTGCCTTGGTGGGACCCCGTATATTTGCGGGCCCTTATGAGAGGTAAACATTTCTCACAAAAGCCAAACCCACTATGACTCCATGTGCTGCTCTTCGTCTGGCTGACTCTCCGCCAGTATGGCCCCAACGGATCATGAAGGCACACGTGTGGTAAGGTGTGTGCTATACCTTACCACGGCAAGATAGCAGCACATTCGAGGGGGACTTAATAAGTTACCTGTGCATCAGCTGCCAGAACCGGCAAATTTTAAACACAATACGAGTGTTTATTATCCTGAGGCTTTGTAATCTCTGGTTCACAATGTTGCTTGGGTTCTAGATGCTTATTTTCCTAGTCATGGCTCTCTCGTCAGCTGGTGACCAACATTTAAAGCTTAGTTTGTTCTATATCACTAGTACTTTCTATCCTATCGTTATGGGTATAGAGTTTTTGTTACATCATCATCTCTGCCCACAAATGACCTATTACTGAGACGGGCCTCCCCCAGATTCACGGAGGGTAATTAACCTACTGTGACCTCGAGACCGGAACAATTGTGGTAGGTTTTAGTGGATAACACGGGTGCACTTCACCATCTTCTCACGCCCGTGGACTTCCACATACCCCAGCCCCGTCCCCCGGCTGGGGACCTACACAATGTTTCCCCGTCTATAATAAATAAAATAAAAAATTGTGTCTTTAAGAAGTTTTCATTCTCTTAAGGTTAGTTGCTTTGCTCTTGCGTTTCGACCGTCACCATCAGGGCGGTTGGTGACATTGTGTATTCTAAATCCGTCACCACTCGGACGCCCAGTATAATATGTAGGTTAAATTGTATTTTCCGAAGATGCTACTAGACAAGTTACAGGTGCCAATTAATAGACATTGTATCTGAAATGGAGTACAATGGAAAAAAGTTTATAGTTACTGGCTGTTTTGGTTATGTAGTCCACGATACAAAGTCTAATGGCATTCGTATGCACTACTACTAGTACTCTACTTATTGTCAGTACAGTCTACATATTGGACGTTAGCTAATGTTCGCAACATATTTTTTTCATTTGTAGTCTTCATGCTTAGTTTTGCTTTAAAAAATATATTGTAATTCTGTATCTTGCACTTTTTGTATGTGTTTTGCACAATAAATGTCTTTTCTTTCTTTACTCAACCCATAAATTACTCACTGCTAAGTCGAGCCTCCTCCCATCACACGAAGGGTAATAAGCCTACTATGCCACGCTGGCCAGACAAGTTGGCACGGGGATTCAAGGTTTCCTTCTCTTGCGGCTAGGTTTTCGGCCTTGACATTTCCTTTTGTCGGATCTTACAACACCCTCAGGATGGAATAAGTTGGTCGACTACTTATGGAAGCGGGTTTAAGGACTACATATTTGTTTCTACCTTCCGTTTCTCAGAGAAACTCCTGAGGTATTGAGCTGGCCGGGTTGGCATAGGGTTTCGTATCAAGTTTGCCTTAATTTGCGGCTTAGTTTCAGGCCATAGGGCCGAGGGCCCAAGGCCTTTAATTTTATCGGCTTCTACGACACTCTCAGGGTGAAATGGGGTATCACCACATGGACAACAAACTTCTATAAGCGATGGTACCAGCTTACTATCAGGTCATATCGTTGAGCGCCACCATAATGGTATAAAAATAATGGTAAAACTTGTATATTTATTTAGGATTTCCAACAGAGAAAACAATACGCATTCAAATATAAACGATGATTCAATAAGAAATTCTCACGCTTCTCTAATTACAGGAAATCACATCATCAACCTAAATGCTGGACATAGGCCTCCCCTAAAGAGCGCCATAGCGCCCTGTCTTGTCGCGTCCAGCTGCTGCCCTCAACCTTTCGCAGATCGTCGCTCTATCTAGCAGAGGGCCGTCCGACACTACGCTTGCCGATTCGCGGTCTCCACTCAAGAACTTGTCTACCCTAGCGGTTGTCGGTTCTTCAACAGATATACTATAACCAGCCCACTGCCACTTCAGTCGGAGCCAATCTTTCAGAGAAACTCCAAGCAAAGCTCGCTCCATAGCACGCTGAGCGACTTTAAGCTAATAAAACCGTGTTACAAAAAATATAACACAAGTTTAATAAAACCATGTTGTTAATAACTATTTTTTTAAGAATACATATTAAAAAATCTTAAATATATAGAAATTCGAACAGCAAGATTACATAATCACTACATAGTATAAAAGTCAAAGTCGCTGTCGTCTGTCCGTCCCTATGTATGCTTAAATCTTCAAAACTACGCAACGGATTTTGAAGCGGTTTTTTTTTAATAGATAGTGATTCAAGAGGAAGGTTTATATGTCAATATTGCACCCGTGAAAAAGCTAAAGCATACAAATACAGGGATCTAGGCTCCGAATATGAATTTGTCCCATTCGGTGTCGAGACCCTTGGTCCGTGGGGTCCTAGCGCTTTAAGCCTTTTTAAGGAAATAGCAAAAAGGTTAGTCGACATCACAGGAGACCGAAGAGCTAGTAGCTCAAAATCAAAATGTTTTTTATTCGAATAAATTCTTACGAATGCTTTCAAATAGTCAAAAAAAATACTCTAAGTAAATCAAAATTAAAAAAAAATATAGGTAAGAATAATTTATCATTTAGTTTTTACCACCGGTTCGGAATGCCATTCCACAGAGAAGAGCCGGCAAGAATCTCCATGGTTGCTCTTTTAAATAAAAGGGTTACAATGATGGTGGTACAAACAAGTCTGACACATTAGTGAAAGCAATAACACGCATAAACATGTGGCATATTAAATAATTAGAAAATAGAAATTAGTGAAATTACACAAATTACATGGTGCGTGCTGAAACTGCACTCACATACTGTTTACAAAACTTCACTAATAAAAAGGCTGAAAGATCAGAGCTAGACCATAACACAGCCGAGCTACCTCGGACATAGAATCAGTCTAGCGATTCAAAGGGGGAACGCTGCCAGTATCTTCGCAACCTTGCCTAAAGGGACTCCTTTAAATAATATATTTTAGTATTTAAGTTTTAGGATAATTGGTATTTTTAGTCTTGCTATTATGTACTTACGTTAGTGTATATATCCAGACTACGTAGACGTAATAAGTGATTTTAATTACTACCACTTACGCCGAACGACCGAGGTTCATCTAGTGGGACTACCGGTAAGGTAAACAAAGTTTAACAACTTCAAAGCAGAAATTAAGACTTTGTCTACTCTTCGGAATCGATTCTTGATTTGTTTTATTTTTGTTTCATAGGACGGCGCATTGGAATTTTATCGAAATTCGTTAAGTGTTTTGTAAACATTAAATCGTACCCTAAAAAACCCTAATCATTACAGCATGCGCAGAAAATTTGAAGGTCTTAAAAGTTTAAGCTAACTTATTGGGTTTTCTATAAATCTATGGTAAATTAAAACACAGGGTGTCCTAGATTAGAATACAGTCTCTGCAAAATTTTAAGATCTGTGTAAGTTTATTATTACAAATTTTTAGATTAAGATTTAGATTAAGTTTTTATACCTGCCTAAGGAATTGGAAAGAAATATCGAAAAATCTTTCGAAGATCTGGAAAATGTGTTGTATTGTTGGATCTGGGACCTGGGTATTATATACCTACTTATAATTTTATCATTATATCATTCTTTTAGCTAGTCTCGGAGGGTAAATAAAGCCCTCCATCCAGGCTCAATTATCTATGGGAGCCGAGACACGAAGTCGGTAGAGCAAAAACGCGAAGAGAGCTGGTTTAACCGTTGCGATTATCGGTAGTCCCACCGGATTGTTGTCGAAAGTCAGCTGGCGATTGCTCCGTGTTTATAATTGGGAAAAGGCAAGGATGAATAAGTTGAACAGTTAAATCCTTTTATCCATAAAACTGAATACCTGGAACACTAATTTTATTTTCACACACACTTCTGTGTTGGGCCTCTCCCATTACCTACATCCCATTAGCCTACTATGCCAGACGGGTTGGCACAGGGTTTCGTTTCAAGATTTCCTTCTCTTGCCGGTTCAGTTTTCGGTCTTGTCATATCGGTTTGTCGTCTCTTACGACACTCTCAGTATGGAATGGAGCGATGACACCATATATTCTCAATCCCACCACCATCACCACATAGACTTCAATTATCTACTCAATTATTTTCAGATTGCCTTACATACTGAAACCATTAAAATATGAGAGACAGACATTATGGCAGCTTTTTCATAACGAGGAAACTGATGTGGGACAACGGATCATCGGATGTGTGTTACTTTGCAGTCTTGACTGACATTTACGAACCATAGTATACACTTTTGTCTTGAACTATTATTCCTATAATGTGTGTAGTTTTAGGCGATACAAGTCTAATGACATAGACATTGTTAACTCCCAACGCAACAGCCGTTTCAAAAATTGGGGTTAATGTGGTGAAAATTAGCAAATGTTTTGTTAAATACACAAGTACAACTCAAACATGCTTATCCATTGTATCATATAACCAAAGACACGTTGTGCATAGGGAAATAAGTATGTTAGAATTTATGTAAGCACACATCGCTTTCAGTTTTGAAATTGGACTGAAAAATCGCCACTGAAAGCGTTTGTAAGACAAGCGCAGACAAGCAAACGTACGTCGCCTATTTCCTTAACAGTCCGACGATGTGACCTGTTTAAACTTATTATGCGACAAAAAGTGAAGGGGACAGGGGATGTTGTGTCCAATGCAGCGGTCCAACATTTGCTGGCTAAACCTAATAATATCACGGATTAACATTTACACATGCGACCAGCGGTGGGTAGAGAGTGCCGCGCTCTCGAGAGCAATAGTGACCGCAGTCGCTTTTCGCGCACCGCACGGCCTCCGCGTACATTTCCGAACGCACGCTCTCAACGTAACACACGCTTCCCGCCTAAATTCAAATTAAAAACTATTCGATAATCGAAAATAAATAATTATTTTTGTTGCAAACCGAGTGCACTGGCGCGGAAAGCGCGAGCCAGCGGCGACACTTGCCAGCCAGTGTCCGGATTGCGCTCAGGACGTTGACATCAGAATACGATACGGAACTCGATCAATCGATTTGAATCGATACAGTTTTCCAAATATGTAGAAATTTCGGCGGGAAGTGCGTGTTAAAATAGTTCTTTATTTTCGAACCGCAGTGAAGGTGCTATCGGTGTTTCTAAAGTGACAGATGGAATAATGGTGGATTCCACTTAACAAATTATAAGTGTCTCATTTTGTAACGCAATACTCTGGTTGAAGACCGTTTGACGTGACTTAGAGGTGAGATTAGTGTTAATTTTATTTGTGCAATATATTTTATTGTGCCGAGTTTTCGCTTTCTACAGCCTCGGCCGTGAGTATGGTTGCCGATAAAGTTGAGAACGGCTCGCAACAGAAACAGTTAGATTTTATTTATCAGTAAATTAAATTTAAATTATGGAACGTTTTTATGTCTGTAAAAAGCGAGAAATCTTTCGGCTCACAATATTAGCCAGTAAGGTTTTCTACGGTAAGGAGCAGTGACTCGTAGCAAACTCGTTTTATGAAAGTAAATGGCGAGTACCCTATATCTCTGGCCCACGTTACGACATTTCTCTCCGGAGATAATTAAATATTGTTTTAATCACTGTAGTTACAATTACCACTTAAATAGTTTTTAATTCTTGGGTAAACCTCAAATTTAATGGAAATTTAAAATGTAGCGGCAACTTAGCGATTTTTATGGCTTGGCGCCTCGAATTGCGCTAGTCAGATATCGTAATATTTCGATTCTACTCGTAATTACAAAATATCTATAAAAATGTTATTGCTAATATTCTTGTAAGATTATATCGCACGGTCATATTTGTACTAAAAACGCATGCAGTTTAAATATTTCTGATACGATAAAAATATAACATTGTATAAATACAGATCTATTACAGAATTTGGTACCGTAAGACGATTTTTTTGCTGATGCAACTACTGTCCCTGAAAAAACAACGATTAGTTATCACGATCGTCACAATAAAGATTTTCAATACTGTAAAATTGCAAAGTTTAAAATTGGAATGTTTTTATCCACGTGAATCCATAGAAACGTTTCTCTGTGACAAATACATTTTTATTCTAAGTATATGCTTTTACTTTTATATTCAAACCCGAATCTTTTTATTTTAAAATTCGAAAACATGTTGTTTTATTCTTTTATGTGAACTGTCACCACCTTATGGGTTCATAAGCACTTATTTTTTTATCAAAGCCAAAAAATGATTAGTGTGCCAAGCTCAAAATGATTTGAACTAGAAATTCAAATTCATTGAATTTCTACTTAAACTAAAACCGATTTTGAATATCCTCTTTACGATTATAAACGTCAAGATTGAATTATGAAAAATGCTACCATTCTTGAAAAGAATTGCATATTAATGTCCACTCCACTTAGCTCAAAACTAAAAACCCAAAACATTTATTTGCATACTGAGTGAACAAAAGCTGGTCTCGTAATATTAATTCAAACTTATTTCCCGTGTCCATAAACATGTGGTGACCGATTTGGAAGATACAATGTCATCTACCAATATCATTCTGAGGGTGTCGTTAGAGGCGACTGAGGAAACGCACTAGGCAGCCCAAGAGAAGGAATACTTGACACACTCTGTGCCTACCTGTCTTGTCAGTGCGGCACGTCAAACTAATTTCCCGCCACGAATTTGGAAGAGGCCCGACTCAGTAGTGGTCTTAGCGAGCCTCTTGCAGGCATTGCTAAATTTGAGGAACACAATTTTTGTAAGCGACATAGTCAGATACTTTTCTAACGTGATTTCATTGTTAGTTATATTTGTAAAGCATTGAATGTGACCTCCAAAAGCGCTGAGTAGGCGGGTGGGTGACTGTTTAAACTAGTTTAGATAATAAACTGCAGTAGTTCTTGTAACTACCGTGGATATTTTAATACCTGTAATTTGCAGACAAATAAATACTTGCGACGAAGTACATTTACGTTCCTGATTCTTATAGATTGATAAACCTAGACGCAAATACACGTCCCATGAATGGTTTTAAATCACCTGATATTTATTTTATATTTTTTTATGACTAAAGCACTTTTACTGATTTATCATGTAGGACACATGACATTTGAAGTTAAAATACAAACTGACAAAAGGTGTTTTATCTTAAATGTGGAACAAACAGCAAAAAAATCAAAAGAAACTATCTTTAAATCTTTATCAAATCTAAGTTGAAAGTGTTGATGATTTGTCATATGGAACAAATCTCATGGTTAATCCGTATTTCAAAGAAACAAATTGCATTACAGATTATGTTTTTGTTAGGAGTGAATTCACTAAATCTTGACTTGCCTTGATTAAGGCAAATACTGTATTTCACTCATTTAGCTACGTTCAGAATCGATTACAACGGATCAAATTGAGCCTACGTTTTGTCAACTGTTTACTCTGTCCAAAGAATACAAAAAATCTTTATGCCTTGAATGCATTTCAGCAAGATTTCAGTGTTTGTGACAGATGTTTAGTAGTAAATACAGATTTGATACGAAACAAATTGCTTTTTCATTTTATTCAAATTGTTTCACATTCGACATTTCGAGTCTACGCAATCTATGAAGTTTAAATGTTTTATGAAAACAAATTCTAATTTTAAATAGTTTGAATTAAGATGTTTCTATGTTGAGCAAACAAAGATGACCTCACTGTTGATGTCTTAATTTTTTTAAATTTACTTGAATATAAATTTTCGTATATTTTCTTTAAACCTGATCATACTTTTAATTCTAGATAGTAACTAGATTTACTAGTCTATAGAAGGGTTCTACTGAATACTGAGTTCTAATTTTGAAACCCAGAGATCGGCATTGATTATTAACTTACAACATGAATTATTAAAGAATTTAGAAAAAAACACTCTGAGGGTGTCGTAAGAGCTGAGAAAAGGAATAGACAAGCCCAAAAACACATAGCCTCACGAGACGGAAAACTTGTCACAGAGCTCTGTGCCAAACTGGCTTACCAGCGCATGACAGTAGGGTGATTACCCTCCATGTAACTAGAGGAGATCCGACTCAAAAGTGGGTCATCTACGGGCTGAGTATACCCGTATAGGAACCTCCCCATGTGAATAAAGAGACTTTGAGTATATACTAATAGACGTAGAAGTGTGCCATTTGTGACGTCACTATTAAGTCAGTTTTAAGACTTTTAAGCATCATTGTTGGAAATGTAATGTGTTAAATCACAATGAGATAACGTCAATCCTTTCTATTGTGTCATTTTTGAAGCGTAGTGTGAATTTACATTTGCCTAACAAAACACAAAGTTAAAATCAAACTCTCTCACTGGTTGCAGAAGTTAACTTAAATAGAAACTGAAAATCTTGTTACTACTATATCGTTATTCCTTAGAATACTGTATGATGATTTCTCAAAAATGCTATATAAAAAATGATTTCACTAATTTGCACAAAATGACTTGCACGTCAATCCAAAATAGTTGTCAGCCACTTTTCTGGAATTTCAGTGTACTGTTAGTCTACGTATATTTTGTGCAAATAAAGCCTTATTTATTTTCGTATTATCCCAACCTATGATTTCAAGTACTTTTGACATTACATACACACATACATACTTGTCATCTACAGTTACATGTCGGGTAAATAGCGTCACCAGAGAAATATATAATACGAAAGACAACCCGTCCGGCCAGGGTGGCACAGTAGGCTAATTACCCTACATGCATTCGGAGGCTCGACTCAGCAGTGGTTACTTATGGGGTAAGAAGAAGAAGATTGAGTCTTCTTGTCGGCTTTTCTCTCTAATAAAAAATCAGACCAATTAGTTAATAATAAATTTTATGTTCTACCATTTGATAGTAAATAAGACTTTGTTGTAATATACACGCTGTTATTTTAAGTGGGATTCTGGTCACCCTTCCACGTGATGATATCATTAGTGCAATAAGCAATAAGTTGTCCAGGAAATTGAACAACGTAAGCAATTTTATCAGTGTGGCATTCCACGATGTTTATATCGATCGTTATAGAAAGTGAACGCGTGTTCATTTCACTGCCAACCAAAACGTCGTCGGTATGGCGAGAATCGATATCGTTTCAACCATAACATGATCGCAGACAAATTAATTTATTGTATTAGCTAATCCGATGCATTTTCACTTTATTAAAAGAACTAGTAAGATTTTATTTTACTAGTTGTTACACCAGACTTCTTCCGTCCGTGGTATTTGAAATGTGGAAATCTCTATCGGCTCCTGAAAAAAAAGGGGGGGGGGGGGGTTATAAATAAAATTAGCCTAAGTTACTCCTTGTTATGTCAGCTATAGAGATTAGTCCAAAGAAACAGACAGGCAGGACATAATGTACGGTGTATACATTTAATAAAAAGCGATTATTTTTATATTACAAACATACGAGTACACTCCGATTTTATGCCACAAAGTCTTTGGAATACAATAATCTAAAATATTGGAATAAATATAATTGAATGAAAAATTGTAACTTTTTTACGACTATTTTTTGTTATTTTGTTCTCAGATGTTTAGTGCATATACGTATGCATTGTCTAGGAGTCTGATAAAAACTTTGTAAAGGCTCTTATGATACCTTATGCATGAAATGGGGAGTACCATGTATTCTTAATCCATCACCACACGGAGAGGTTTCATTCACATTAATTATATCAGATTAAGTTTCACCTTGGCGGCTTAATCAAAAAACTAATATTCTATTTAAATGCAGCATTAAGATTTCTACATGAAATGAAAATCGCTAAAGGATTTTAGAATAACATGAATTAAAAGTTTCAAATAAATATTTAAATTGATTTATTCGAAGAAATGTTGCTTTACACAGGAAAATTTGGCTATTATGATGGAGCTTTGATACATTGAGAAAGAAAACTGTTAACCTGAAACAAGTTAGGTATCATCTTTAGAAAGTAGCAAACCTTTTTAATAATAAAGGAACCTCTTTAAAATTAAAAAGCTTTGCTAAATGCAATTAGACTGAATCAAGTTAATTTACTTATTATGCCGTGTGATGACGGATTTAGAATAAATAGTGTCACCACCCCATTCCATCGGTGGGTGTCGTAAGATACGACAAAAGGAAATGACAAGGTCGATAAATGATAACCTAGCGGCAAGAGAAGGAAACTTTATACGTAACCCTGTGCCAACCCGTCTGGCCAGCGTGGTACAGTAGGCTAATAACCCTCCCTGTGATGGGAGGAGGCTGGGCGGTGGGTCATCATCATCTTGACTGCCTCGTTGGTCTAGTGGTTAGATGTGCCGCCTTTGGATCAACGAGTCCCGGGTTCGATTCCGGGGTCGGGCAAGTGTCTTTGTCTAAACCAGAGGCACTGGCTCGGAGTCTGGGTGTCATTTCTATCTATATTATGTATGTATTTACAAAAAAAAATTTATATAAGTAGTTTATCATCCATCTCGTTACCATAACACAAGCATTAAGTTGCTTAGCTTGGGACGAGATGGCGTTGTGTGAAATGTCCAAGGATATTTATTTATTTATTTATTCATCTATGTGCTGGGTAGTAAGTTAATTTACGCATCTAAAAAGATTCTGTCATATTATGTGCTATTTTATCTTTAACTAAGTTAAAAAATATTAGTTAAAAATTGTTATATTATTTTACGCACATACAAAAACATCAAGTTCTACTGGTCTTAACGGTTCACATTTGGTTTAACACAGATCACGATTAAGATATCGATAAGTGGTGAACGCGAAACAAACAGGCGCATCAAAATTTACCAACTTTTTGAACTGAAATTGCTCTTAACTGAATAGTGTAAGGTAGTTTATTCTTTGATCTGTTTTGTTGGATTGTTAGTGAAGATACCTCGCTACCACTCGCGTGCCAGTTGTCAGGTAAGTTAATATTGGAGATAGCGTGTTGAATAACTATACTACTACTACTCAGCACGTACATGGCCCACTACTGAGTTGGGCCTCCTCCCATCATAGGAAGGGTAATTAGCCTAATGTGCCACCCTGGCCAGACGAGATGACACAGGGATTCGTGTCAAGGTTTCCTTCTCTTACATTGTCAATACCTTTTGTCGGCTCTTACGACACCCTCAGGATGGCATGGGTGGTGACAATATGT
This sequence comes from Clostera curtula, assembly GCA_905475355.2. Classification (NCBI taxonomy): domain Eukaryota; kingdom Metazoa; phylum Arthropoda; class Insecta; order Lepidoptera; family Notodontidae; genus Clostera; species Clostera curtula. The sequence goes on from FR997802.1 coordinate 16,863,730, forward strand.
TTTCTAAATCCGTTACCACAGGGTTTTTTTTTAAAAAGCAACTACAGAGTTTCTTGCCGGCTCTTCTCTGTAGAGCAGCCTTCCGAACCGGTGGTATGAACGTGAGTGAACGCAGGGATTGTGAGCGGTCAGGGGAGATGGAGGGATTGTAGGAAAGCAGAGTTGTGTGTGAAAGGTGTGAATGTAGGTATGACGACTGAGAGTTGTGTGTGGAGACTACCACCTAGTGTGGGACAGGGGCCGTAAGATGATAATGGTGTTTATAAGTATGACGATTTATAAGAGTTTTGTGATGAAACCTACGTAAATAAAGTTCCTTTTGAGTTTGAATTTGAGTTAATTATTCAATAGACACCGATTTGCCTAACTTTTATTCGTGTGATGGATTTATAATCCCAAAAATCTCAAATGTCGCGGGTTCGATCACCGCACGGAAGAAATATTTGTACGACCTACAAGTATTTGTTCCGGGTCTGGGTGTTTTCTATCTATAACATGTATGTATTTACAAAAAAAACATGTATGTAGTTTATCATCCATCTCGTTACCATAACACAAGCATTAAGTTGCTTAGCTTGGGACGAGATGGCGTTGTGTGAAATGTCCAAGGATATTTATTTATTTATTCTGAGAGTGTTACAATGATAACTAAAGAATCATAGGCAGACAAACTAGCAGCTAGAGCCAAAATTGAAATAAAACCTAAAGAAAGAAGAAAAAGAAAGAGAAGCTAAACTTGATACGAAACCCTGTGCCAACCCGTCTGGCCAGCGTGGCACAGTAGAGTATTTAGCCTAAATGTAACTGGAGGAGGCCGGACTCAGAGGTGGTTCACTCAGCTCATATGGGACTGAGTAATTGATACCACGTATGAAAATGTCGAAAGTACTTGAAATACGGGATAGTACGAAAATTCACACTACGATTCAACAATGATACAATAGAAAGGATTGACGTTATCTCATTTGTGATTTAACACATTAGATGTACAACAGTGTAGCTTAATACCGACTTAATAGTGACGTCACAAATGGCACACTTCTACCTCTTTAAGTAGGTGAAAGTAAAAAGTAAGTTGGAGGGTTCCTTTAGGGACTATCGACAGTGTCCCAAATTTATACTGTAAAGGGGATAGAATATTATAAAGAGGAAAGATTTGTAGGTAAGTATGTTTGTAAAGAATTGGTTCAAAAAGAACTGGACAAATTTTATATTTATTCTTTCACCATTTTAATGCTACATTATCACTTATTAATATGGACTATATTAATGGCAAGAAAAAAATAAATTTTCACCCGTGCGGAGCCGGGAGGGGCCACAACTATGATAGTAGTATATATCATAGTTGTGGCCCCTCCCGGCCCATAGATGACCCACCCACTTCTAGTTACATGGATGATAATTACCCTACTGTGCAGCGCTGGGAAGCCAGATTGGCATAGAGTTTTGTGTCAAGTTTTTCTTCTCTTGAGGCTATGTATTCGGGCTTGTCTATTCCTTTTCTCAGCTCTTACGAAACCTTCAGGATGGAATAGGGCGGTGACACTATGTATTCTAAATCCGTAAGCATACGGACATGGTATAAATATATTCAACGGCAGAAAATAATACTGTATACTAAAATTAACTTCTCAAATACTCAAAATTTCTTCGAATTCTTTTCTGTAAGATGTAAGAAGAATAAGGCAAATCCGCACAAAATACAATATAACGTTACATATTTTGATATAACCGCTTTATATCATTTATTATATTTGATATAACCGCAGTTATAGAAAACATATTCTACATTTTCGACAATATTTATTTACCTACTAAAACCGTATCAAATCGTCATCGAACGTGACAAGCCAGTACTTATACTACATAATATATTTACTCGTCATATACCAAATATGGAGCGACGATCTGCGAAAGGTTGCGGGCAGCAGCTGGATGCGTCAAGCTGAAGACAGGGCGCTATGGCGCTCTTTAGGGGAGGCCTATGTCCAGCAGTGGACTAATGTGGGCTGATGATGATGATGATGATACCAAATAAACCAGCATTACTGATGGTCACCATTTTGTCAAAACCCTGTATATTAGTAGCATGTACCCATTTAATTAAGACATTCCAAGTTTCTTCGAACCTATAAATTAAGAAGCAAAGTCTGACATTTTTTGTCATACAAAACATAAGCCTATGCGCATTGCGTGCGCATAATAATTAATCATTACATTGAGAATGCGCTGTGGCATACTGTTTATAAATACTGCTGTCTACATATTATTACAAAATTATCGGTGTGGTGACAGATTTAGAATAAGTAGTGTCACCAAGCCATTCTATTTTGAGGTAAATCGAGGTCATTTTGTTGTAGGCTGCTAGTAAAGAGTTATGTAGGCAGACAAAAAACATGACTAGATGATGACAGTTTCATACATTGAAAGAATGATAAACATCATAAAAAATATGTATTTTATTGTTTTGCATCTAACATAATGTACAGAGGCGGAATTAAAGACCTTGGCATTTTCCAGCGGTCTACCTTAGAGCGATTCAGAAACTGCAAATAAATAAGGTAACGATATCTAATGAGATAAGTAGAGTAACTCAACTGTAAAGACAAAGTAAATCTGTATCTCTATCCTCTTATTAAACTATTTGTGACTCAAACTACATACAAATTCATTCGATGTATTTGCGTTATATAACTAGTTTCGAAACAAAATCAAAAATCTAGTTATTGACGTTGGTTCATCTGAGGTCTTGTGACATGTCAATATACATTTACTATTTATCACCGGTTTGGATGGCTGTTCTACAGATAAGTGTTAGCAGTAGTTGCTTTTTTTAAATTGCCATTATTGTATGCAGGATATATTTGTGACGCCGACATCAGCAACATTTAGTTAGTATTTAGAACTACATGCCGGAGCCGACTGACGCCCAGCAACGGCACCTGTTCACAAGATTGATGCATGTGGCAGACATCGGTCTCCCCAACCATATTGCAGGGAAGAGAGCAATCATACAAACCTATACGCTTTCAAATTAACGTGAAACAATAGGATTAAACCGCTTAGAAGTTGAGTTTCTAACAATGAGACAGGCTCGTTGAGTATCCGTATTTTGTAAGCCAGTGACGCCCACTTCAATGAGCTCGTTACTATCTTAAAAGAGTCATTAAAAACTTCATCAAGTCGAAGTCATTAGATATCATTACATAATGCCGACAATGTCTGGGGTAAATCACTGGGAAACAAAAGCGAACAATGGAAAAGAGCTATTAGTGAACCTACTCGTATACTAGACATTGTATTTTATTTCCGATTATTATTACATTGTTGTTCAAATTTATATAATTGTTATTTTGTGAATTTGAATGCAGTATTATGTCATATGCTGTTATTAAAGTGGATCTCGTTAATGTTTTCTAAATTGCTACAATGGCAACTTGTTAAGACAATCTTCATCTAAATACAGGAGAGCTGCCCAACAGAGTGTTGTATGGGCGATGATGACAAGAGAGATATTCATTATCAGATAATCATTTGTTAAAAAGGAAACGCGCGAATGTTTCACCTGTTTGTAACCGACAACATTTTCTTTCACTTTCGAGTGATACTTCTTCATAATGGTGTAACTCTCAATGTAACAATTCTTGGATCCTTTTGGAAGAGAGAGTGTCCATCGAGTTTCTTGCCATGGAGTTTCTTGCCTGTTCTTCTCCATAGGATCTACTTTTTGGAACATGCATCTAGATTCCTAACTTCACTTTAGACTTTTCAAAAACACCAGTAAATAGGTTCAATTGAAATAAATGATTTGAGTTTGAAACGAGGTATATTATATTTTAAACTCAGGTAATTTAGAACAAACTCTACTGTGATTTGGTTAACGTCAGTGAAACGCAATACAGGCATAGCAATACACAGTGGATTAAATATTAATGAAGTGTTTACAACAATACCTACTTGATTATAATGTTTGTAGAGTTTAGTATAAACTCACACTCTTTCCATTCTAGTCTAAATCTTTGTTTTAATTTCGTAAGCTTTTCAATCAAACAATTTATAATACTAATAATCTTAAGAATTTACGCGAAGGAAATTCTATTCTTGTACTGATAAAAATAATTTACTAATTTGAAATATAAGTTTGAAAGGTGTGGAAACGACCGATTGAAGTGTATGGAGACTGCCACATAGCGTGGGATAATGGCCGAAAGATGATAATGGTAATGTTTAATATAAGAGTTTTGTGATGACGCCTACGTAAATGAAGTTTCTTTTGAAGAAAGTCAAAGTCAAATAATTTATTTTGTATAGGACACAATGGACACTTCTATATCGTTAATCTTTAAGATCGTCAAGTAGTCGAAATTCTATCACAGCACACCTAAATTAAAATCTACAGTTTTTTGATAAAAATCCGAATGGCAATTATATTTTACTTTAAAGCTAAATACTGTCACAAATAAAAATATTGATCGTCGTTGGCAATTATATAATAGAAATTAGAAGTATGTGAATAGTACATTGAGAGTATGAGATTCAGATGCATACGATAAAATACGCATTAAGTGACTGGAACTCTTTATTTATAAAATCACTTTTTTTAATGCATGGTTTTTAACAATTCTGCACACCTTCTCTCTGTAAACTTAACCTCCGTCAGTGCAAACACTCTTTAAACCGACCAAATATTTTGCTTTACGTGAAATCCATATATTTATGTTTTATTGAGTATTTGATACATTTAGAAATAGAACACTATTGTTTATAAATATTTAAAACCTATAACCGATTATATCGCATAGCTTTTAGTAAACAAAATTCTTAACTTCCAAAATAATCTGCAGTGAAAGTTTGCATCCTTATTTCGTTTTATTTTATAGCCGTCAGATTCTTCAAAGACTGTTCCGATTTTTTGTCCATACACAAGCATCGTTTTCGTTTTGATTCAATACACAGGAGGCATATATAATTTTGGAAAGTAATTTCTTTCTAACTTATGTCTCTCAAAAGCCGTTGTCTATGCATTGAAATTAAACACTTTTTAAAGGATTTATCGAGTGTATTTTACATAATATAATTCTCGACGTTTTAAGGTTACGGTTTTGTTTAATTTCAACGTATAACACGTTGAAATTAAACAAAACCGTAACCTTGAAAATTGAAGACATCAGTTTTTATAGTAATAACTAGCGACCCACCCCGGCTTCGCACGGGTGCAATGATGAACATCTAAATTAGTCAGTGGTTCTCTACAATATTATGCGTGTATTATACTTATAAAACTTCCTCTTGAATCACTCTATCTTTTAAAAAAACCGCTTCAATATCCTTTGCGTTGTTTTAAAGATTTAAGCTTACATAGGGACGGACAGACGACAGAAACTTTGTTTAATAATATGTAGTGATAGTGATAAAGGCCGTATATCTGGAGACAACTTTTTCTAAGTTTATTAAATTGATTTCGCAAATGGAATAGTTTCAAATCTTTGTTTTGCCTGGTGCTTTCCTCAATATCTACGAAAACATCTTAACCAGTTAAATCCAATCCATCAATATTTTAGACTAAGCCTGATAAAAACATGGATTACCACCGTATACCTCCATTATAAAAATAATACAAAAATACTTTATTGGAGAATTTTGGATTTGGTTTAATTGTATGGACTAGACGTGAGCAATTTGTAGATATGAAAGACATCAACGCGCGCTACTGTGCTTTTGATTACTCTTGTTATATAGTCACATAGTTTTGCAAACGTGAATGCTTTCTCTTTCTAGCCCAATGCTATATAACATCCAAGAAAAAACGGACTTCAACGAAACAGAGTGATATTAATTTATACAGTTAACAAATACTATGTAGATACTGATTTATGCAACGGGAGACGTGCATTTTGTTAGCCTATTCCAGACTCATCTGTCTCTACGTCAAACATTGATATTATGTTCTGCAACTCGCTAACAAGAAAAAGAGAACTGTTTTTTAAAGTCTAAGTGAAATAAAGATTTCAATTAGCCCTAAAACGAACTATCATCATCATCATCACCATACCAATCGTCTAAGGTTGTAAATAAGTCCTAAAGCCACGTACAAAATCAATTTTGTCTGACCACCATAATCCGCTTTCTATAGCAGCGCTATTCAAATTGACCTACAAACGAATCTAAATTAACATCTGTATAATATGACGATTGGTAGTAAATAGCGTACATTAAAAAAGTACGTGAAAATTATGCGTTCCGTTATTACATTTTCTTTTTAATAATACTACGCCATACGGATTACTGGCAATATGTTGGTAAACAAGTGAGATATGACTGATGGCCCCAATGAAAGGGACCGCCCAAGACCAATATTTTTTTTGTTAAGATCTAACTAATTATGTGATTAATTAGTGTAATTTTTATGTCTCATCATAATTTTAGCCCAAAAATTACCCACTATGAAGTCGGGCCTCCTCCAAATTTGTAGAAGGCAATAAGCCTACTATACCCTGCTGGCAAGACGGGTTGGCACAGTGTATCCAGCTTTCCTACTCTTGCGACTAACCGCCTCTTTCCACACCCTTAGGATTGTGTGGGTTGGGGACATTGTGTTCTCTAAATCCGTAACTATTATTTATAACATTATTATTATTTAGTGGGTGTCTTCTATAGTATTCTATACTCATTTGTCTTCAAATTATTTCAATAAATCATTTTTTAACGGGTTTTACCCAACTCTCCCAACAGTTTTTATTTGCTGAAATTTTAAATAGTTTTACAGTGATTTAAATACATTTCCAAACGACTTCCGAATAGCGGAGGATTTCATTCGATTGAATGTTTCTTAAATACTTGTTACGGTAGACCGTTATTTGTTCACAGATTAGAAATAAAAAAAAAATATCGGTTGGTTTTTGTTCTAGATTTAAACAAATTTTATTTTTACTCGTACAGTAGTTTGGCATATAACTTGAAATGCATCCACAAACATATATGTATAACTAGCTGACCCGGCGAACTTTGTTCCGCATTATAAATATTTAAAACAAAAAGAAAGTTGGACATAGGATACCTGAGATTTTTATCCCGTCCGTATAAAACCTACTTTAACTAAACGCAACTGACAGCGAAACGTTATGTTGTCTATAGTTTAATATGGCCGAAAATTTGACAATTAGAAATTTTGAAATCGACTTGTTTATATTGTTGTAATTCACATAATATCTTTATAACGTGTAGCCTATGTGTTATTCTGATGTATAAGCTATATTATTGTAAAGTTTCATTAAAATCCATTCAGAAGTTTTTACGTGAAAGAGTAACAAACATCCATCCATCCATCCATCCATCCATCCATCCATCCATACTTACAAACTTTCACGTTTATAATATTAGTAAGATATGTATGTATGTATTTACAACAACAAAATATATATAAGTAGTCTATCATCCATCTCGTTACCATAACACAAGCATTAAGTTGCTTAGCTTGGGAGGAGATGGCGTTGTGTGAAATGTCCAAGGATTTTTATTTATTTATTTATAATTAGGTCAGTGTCCTTTATAAAACTTACTTTTGATTGTATTAAAATGGTAAAACAAAAAATGTTACTCGCCTTTAAAATAGTCCCTGAAAAGCAACATTTTCTTATTATTTTTCGCTTTTTAGTGCGTAGTTTGCAGTCACTTCACATTTTTTTGTTGAAATGTTTTATGATAATACACTTTTTGTCTCACTTTATATGTGGACATTCTCAAATGACTACATCCTTAAAATTCGGTGAGAATGTACCATTGTTACGCCCGTCATCGCATCTTTGAGACAGTAAGTCAACAGTCGGTATTACGTTACTATTACGCGCGGGGAAAGTGTCATTGATATGTTAAAACAGTAAAATAAAGCAGAGCAGCTCACTCGGTCCGCTCGTCACAGTGCAGAAACTACAGTATAACATGTTTACAATGAATGAATGCAAGTTTATACTACTAAAACTAATCTATTATAATATGATGTGCGTGCTAAATTAGTTGACGCAAGATATCGTCCTCAAATTTTAATTCAAAAAATCAAAATCAAAACCAAATCTCATTTAATTAAGTTGGCTTTTTAGAGTTATTTTGACATGTCAAACAATAAAATAAAATTTGCTATTTATAATTAATTATTTACCATCTACCATCGGTTCGGAATGCACCTCTACAAAGAAGAGCAGGCAAGAAACTCTTTAAAAAAATATTTGGTCAAATCCCACAACACCAGTTTGATAGAATAAACTTGTGGAACTTTATGTTAATTGCAAAGGTAAATAAAAAAAATAGTCTCATCCCACGGATTAAGCAGCAATTATGTTATAGCACTTCATAAATCTCTGGCAGAAATGCATTTAATATCAGAATTAAAAACGCAATTTTATCCTAATGACACATAATGATATCTTGCCGAGCAGATAAGCCATATTAATCGCTAGATTGGCTAAAATAGATAATAAGTGCTACAGTCTCTGCATAATATTATTTATATAATTGACATTTGACGTTACCCAAGATATCAGATATTAATAAAGATAAATTAAACTTTTTAAATTACTAGTTTATTAACAATGGAACAGTTGGAGTTTACTGTCACTTCAGATAATATCATTCTACATTATGTTATCTGAATTGACAGTACTTTGTGCTGATAAATCTTTATATAGTATTGCTGTTTTAACTTCACTGTGGCGACACTCACGCCGCTCTGGTTTAGAAAGTAAACTCTTCTACACAGACTTCCTAAGCCCAACACAAGATTGATAGAGATAGGGTTTAGGGATTCTCTGTTACGTAATTGATACCATTTTTTGTCAGAACGCGTATTTATTTATTGCGATGTCTTCTATTTTAACTGTTGACTCAATGTGGTAATTTTCTCTCAGAATTTGTCACTACTCAGCCCGTAGATAACCCACTGCTGAGTCGGGCCTTCTCCATTTACATGGAGGATAGTAAGGGTAACCTACTGTGTAAAGTAGGTTTACCCTACTGTGGCACGCTAGCCAGACGGGTTGGCACATGGTTTCGTATCAAGTTTCCAGGTGATGGATTTAGAAGACATAGTGTCGCCACCCCATTTCATCCTGAGGGCCTTAATGAGAGCCGAAAAAAAGAAGGATATATATCTCTCCGTGTGGTGACGAATTTAGAATACGCCGTATCACCAACCCATACCATCCCGAGGGTGTTGTAAGAGTCGAATAAGGGAATGCAAGAGGCAAATCACCTAGCCGCAAGAGGAGGAAAACTTGATACAAACCTTGTGCCAACCCGTCTTGCCAGCGTGGCACAGTAGGCTAATATCCCTCCATGAATTTGGAGGAGGACCGACTCAGCAGTGGGTCGTTTATGGGCTGCGAAATAATATAAATTAGTTGTCCAAAATTTTAATACTCGATGTTGCTCAGTATATCTGCGAAAAAAGCAGGTCTGATGAAGCTTTTATTTGACACGCAATTTAGATGATACCTTGAGCTTTAACAATAGTTCTATTGCCAAAAATAACAAAAGCACTTGTCTTCCTTCAATTGTGAGCGCAAATTCAAAGTGAATGAACATATTTGCATACAAAGCCGACGCATTGTATGATTGAGGTGTCAAACCTGTTATCGTGCATTGAATCTCTGTTAGGAATCGTTTTGTCTAATTCACAGGTAATTGTGTCCGTGTAATACAAGGTTGTGTTTGTTTGTAAGCTTATCATCAGGGGGGCCACCTAAAAATTCACCATTATCATCACGTAAGCCCTTATAAGGACCATTGCCCCCACCTGTAGTATATGGGGAAATTAACATCTGTGTCGCGCTATTCATTTTATCAATTAAGATCTTTTGATAAGTTAATAATAATAGTTAATAATAGTTAGTTCATAATAGTTAGTTAATAATAGTTAGTTAATAATAGTTAGTTAATAATAGTTAGTTAATAATAGTTAGTTAATAATAGTTAATAATTTTTCGTTTACGAGCCGTTCGGAATGTTGCTCTACAGAGATGAGCCGCCAAGAAACGCTTTCTTAGTTACCACGACAATACGTTATAAAACATATAAATCATATGATAATGAGTTCAATTTCCACTATCACTAACAACTATCAATTTCATTTTTGTGGCTTATTTTCTGGTAGTGTCACCATACTACTACTCAGCCCATACGTGACCCAGTGCTGAGTCGGGCCTCTTCCAGTTACAAGAAGGGTAATTAGCCTACTGTGTGCCAACCCGTCTGGCCAGCGTGCCTTAGTAGGCTAATTCCCTCCTGTAATTCGAAGAAGCCTGACTCAATAGGGGGTTTCCGGCTGAGAAGTGATGCAGTGAAGTTAGTTAAATTGTAGATTTGATAAAAAAATACCTTTGTTCCTGCATCTAGCTTATACAATGGGTCATAAACTACAGGCAGTTTGAGCAACATCTGTTCATCCTGTTACAATAGATTAGCAGATACATGAATAAAGAAAATTAACACTATTAGTGATCATATCATTCTAGTGATACAATCTGCGCCTGCGTGGCTGTAATGGCCTATTAGTTTAAAGATCTATTGTATATGCGAGGTTAGAGGATGTTTAACGAATTAATGTCAGTTTCTCAATGGGCTGGTCATATGTAGAAGAACATCATTCTGCGTTGTTTACCCCACATATTCGACGTCTTCTTTTCCTGATAATAAATATATAATCGTCGTCATCGTTACAGCCCATGAATGACCCACTACTGAGTCGGGCCTCCTCCAAATTCATGGATGGGAATTAGCCTACTGTGCCACGCTGGCAAGACGGGTTGGCACAAGGTTTGTATCAAGTTTTCCTTCTCCTGCGGCTAGGTGATTTGCCTCTTGCATTCCCTTATTCGACTCTTACAACACCCTCGGGATGGTATGGGTTGGTGATACGGCGTATTCTAAATCCGTCACCACACGGAGAGATATAAAATACAACTAAATAATAATACAAAATAAAAAACAAAAACGATTCCCTTTATTAAATAATTTCGATTTATACGTTGCCGCATTATTACACGAGTCGATATACAAAAATACTTCAGCAACCCTACTGCATTGCAAGGCTGCTCGTTCAAGTCATGTATAAAGTCAATTATGGGTCTATGTGTAATGTGTTTGTACTGTGTAATGTGTGACTCGCTATCCATGTGGTGGAGGAATTTAGAATATAATATAGTGTCTCCACCCCATTCTATGCTAAGGGTGTCGTAAGAGCTGACAAAAGGAAACAACAAGGCCGACAACCTAGCCGCAAGAGAAGGAAATCTTGATGCGAAACCCTGTGTTAATCCGTTTAGGCAGCATGGCAGTAGACGAAGTAACCTCCATGTCACGGGGGAGGCCCGACTTAGCAGTGGGTCATTTATTGGCTGAGTAGTAGTAGATAGGCCCGCGATACAGGTTATAATGTTTCGTTAAAAACAATTCAAATATAAATGTTCGGAGTTTTAATGACACATAACATTGAATGAGCAAAGCTCCGCGCAACAAAAAGCTGATTTTAATATACACTGGGCTGCAAAACTAAGTATCACACTTTTAAAATTGCAATAAATTTGTAAGTACAAAAGATATACTTTCGAAAAAAAAGGACTTGAAAAATAGTTTAACATTTGCTATAAAACGTTTTTTATTTTAAATCTCTAACTTCTACAGTTTAGAAAAAAAATGATAAATTAAAAGTGTAGTACTTAGTATTGCAGGTCAGTGTCTAATTTTCGTCTGTAGACGAGTACCTATAGAAAGCTTCTAACGAAGAAACCAATATATGCTGATTAGTTTATTACCTCAATAAATTAAGTTTGAAGTAAATGTTGAAGTCTTCAAATTAAGCTACATAGTTGCGGCACCTTATTGGATGTGGCCTGTTAGAATATGAATTTGATCTTTAGCCTGTAAGGTCATAAGATTTCGATGATAGTGTAATTTTGTTGTACACTTTGGCATCCGATCTTATCATAGGATGAGTATTGTATTCTCAATTATGTTGGCTAGTGTAGGTCATCAAATAGAGATTGGGCCAAGTTATAGTTTAATATTATTCTCTTATCTACAGTGTTCATTTAATTGATTTTTTACTCATTAATGCACACCATGAAATAATTACATGACTCATTGCTGAGTCGGGCATCCTCCAGTTACAAGAAAGTTTATTAGCCTACTGTGCCACGATGGCCAGACGGGTTCGCACAGGGTATCGTGTCAAGATTTCCTTCTCTTGCAGCTAGGTTTTCAGCTCCTGCCGTATGACACTATAAGGATGAAAAGGGGTGACGACACCATGTGCTCTTAATCTGCCACAACACAGATATGTATACTATAAAATGGCATATTAGTTACGGCAGGCCATGTCAATGTAAAAATGAATAACAGTTAAAAAAAAAACGAAAAAATACGCTTTTATAGAAAATCGATCTAACAAATAGAAAATACATTCAAATTTATTAAAATGTATTTTCTATTTTATAGTTCGATTTTCTATAAAAGCGCACTTTTTTAGATTTTTTTAAACTATTATTTATTTTTAGTTGAACTATCATAAAGCTATTGCTAAATAATCACTAAAAATATGGCAATAGCTTTATGATATTTACATCTCTATTAGCGATTGCATCGAAGAGCGGTGTTCCACATTTTCCCCATTATTATTATTATTCGATTAATGATAACGGGTCAAAATGTTTAAAATATTGAATTGTCATCGGTCCTTAATAAGTATACCAAATTTCGAGTTAATCCGACGTTTTGAAGTGGGTCAGAATCATGTTCAAAGATTCCGTTACATACATACATACTCGTACATACAAGCGAAGCTAATAAAAGCGTATTAATATTCCTAGGTTTGTAAACATTCCGTGTGGTGACAAATTTAGAATACATAGTATAACCACCCCATTCCATTCCAAGAGCCGACAACAGGATATGCCAAGGCCGAGAACGAAAACTTAGAACCCCATGCCAACCCGTCTGGCCAGTGTAGCACAGTAGGCTATAATGAATTATTTTTGCTGGCCAGACGGGTTGAGACTGGGTTCCTTTTGTGGGCTCCTACGACACCCTCAGGATAGAATGGGGATACTACGAATTCTAAATCCACACGAGTTTTAAAAGTAAACAACACCATAAGCCTACCTCCAGAAGCCCACAAACCGTGACGGGTATCGCGATAATTGCTATGGGTAATTGTAATTAATTTCTGTGCAAACGCATCGCTGTCACGCACGTATGTCATTATGTAATTAGTACTTGTAATGATAGGCATAGAAAAGAGGTAATGTTTTATGCGCAGGCGCATTATGGATTTATGATGTGTGCAGAATTACATTGACCCTTTTTGGTAAAAAGATTCGAAAGCAAAATATTTTCGTCTCGTTTCACCCCATAAATGACGCACTAACGATTCTGGCCTCCTCCAAATTCATGGAGACATTAGCCTTCTGTGCCACGCTGGCAAGTTGGGTTGGCATAGGGTTTGTATTAAGTTTTTTTTTTTGTGGCGAAAATTCGCGAATTTTTGTTATAATATTTAGATATACCTATACTTTTTTGTAGACCTTATAAATTAGTCAATATTTATTACTACTACTCAGCCTATAAATGACCCACTGTTGAGTCGGGCCCCCTCTAGTTACATGGAGGGTAATTAGCCTACTGTACCACACTGGCAAGACGGGTTGACACAGGGTTTCGTATCAAGTTTTCCTTCTCTAGCGGCTACATGTCTTTTCGTCGGCATTACGTCTCTCTTTGGTGTGGCATAATTGTAGGTAATTTTTATAAGATAAACATTTTAAATGATATTAGCTTTTAATCTGAAAACTAGATATTTTCAATAAGACACTGTTGCTATCAACAACTTGGTTACGCATAGTGATGTGATACTACATTTGGGTGGTATGGACTGGTGACACTATTTATTCTAAATCCGTCACCACACGGACTTTACAAGTCAATGTCTATAGTGCATTAGATATCGCTCATTATTTATAGCTATGCTCTGTTTTTTTTATCCTGGCCCTGGCATTTGTCTGCGTTCCGGCTGCAAGAAGACTTTGTGATGTTTGTCATGACAATGTAATGTCAATTGTTCAATTAATGTACCATTCGGTAGGCTGAATGCCAATACTTGTCATTTGGAGATGTTATCAGATGCTTTATATTTTAAACTAGCCGCCCCGGCGTCGCTCTGGTGCAATGGTGAAGCTCTAAATTTATCAGTGTTTCTCTACAATATTATGCATGTATTATACGTATAAACCTTCCTCTTGAACCACTATCTATATAAAAACCGCTTCAAAATCCGTTGCGTAGTTTTAAAGATATTATAAGCATACATAGGGACGGACAGACGACAGCGACTTTGTTTTATACTATGTAGTGATGATGATAGCGATAATGATGATAATGTAATTTTTATTGTTTAATGATGTATTTTTAGGTATAACCATTGATAATAAACTACAATGGGGCTCACATATAGAAAATCTATGTAAGACTTAGCTGGGCGGCTTTTGCTGTTAAAAAAATTAGACTTTTGACAGATGTTGATACGGCTAGAATAGTTTATTTCAGTTACTTCCACAGTATCATGACTTACGGGATACTTCTCTGGGGATGCGGTGCAGACCTTAATAGCATATTTATATTACAGAAAAGGGCTGTAAGAGCTATATACAATCTAGCTCCTACAACTTCTCTCAGAGATACATTCAAGGAAATAAATATTCTAACTGTGCCATCTCAATATATATTTGAAAATTTGATGTATGTACATAAAAATATTAATAACTTTGAAAAAAAACTGTGATAAACATAATATTAATACACGAAACAAGAATAATCTTGCTGTCCATTGTACTCGTCTCCGCAGAATAAGTAACTCATTCATGGGTCAATGTATACACTTTTATAACAAACTACCCATGCAACTTAGAGAATTGCCTCGCAATGCTTTTAAAAAGACTGTTAAGACAAAACTTTTCAAAAAAGCATATTACCGCATTGCTGATTATTTAAACGACCCAGCTGCTTGGGACTAGGCTGTTCAGTGTCAGTGTATTTTTCATGTTCTTTATTTATGTTACTAGTCAAATAGGACCGCAATGAAAAAAAAAATGACAAGCCCTCTGAGTTTCTTGCCAGTTCTTCTCAGCAGTGGTCGCGTTCCGAACTGGTGGTAGACGGTCGATATTTTTTTTATTGTATAATATGACAATGTGTTGACAATTTGTAAGTGTCCATCGTGACCCACACAAAATAAATGATTTGAATTTGAATGATAATTAAGTTTTAGTCCAGACAACAACTGCTTTTTCAAGCCACTCTATTGAGCAGTCAGCCATGAAGAGGAGGTCTTATGATTCAGAATAGCGTCAACATTTTCGTATTTAAAAAGAAATGATTTTTTATTGTCTGTGACTGTGATAGCTCACATTAAAACTGTTAAAAATGCGAAAGTCGAAGGTTGCTATGGCAATGTGTTTCCGAGAGCTCTTTGACTTAATTGGATCTCGATGAATTCAGCTTCGGCACTGGATTTTTTTGCACTGATATCGATATAATTTAAGTGTAAATTGTATACAAAGTGTCACCAGCCCATTCCCTCATGACGGTGTCGAAGGGTAATAAAAGAATAATAACAAGCAACCTAACCACAACAACAGAAATACTTGAACTTGAAAAACCAGCGGTGCACAGTAGGCTAATATCTCTTCTTAAACTTGGAAGTTGCTTGACGATAAAACATCTTTGGTCGAATATTGAAGGTTTGATGAATCATACTATTTATATTACTTCTTTAAGTGATCCTTAAATTATTTATTAAAACCCATATCGCAATCTCGAAACTAAACTCTCCGGAATTCCCACTTCCATCGACCAAACATTCCAATAACAACCTTAAGTAACGAATCATTTAAGTCGGATATGGACTAGCAATGAAATTGGTGTGATAGAAAAAACTGTACTACACTGAAACGAGTCCGAACTGGGCCAGATATTACTGTATAAGTATTTTTGCACAATAGCTTGCGCAACCGCCGATAAATTTGTTATAGTATGCATGCGCATGCGTTCTATACCGCGGAAGTCCATGTTGAACGGGCTAAAACAGTGGCTTTCCAGTTTTATCTGACAGATATCTTTACTTTGTACGTGTCTATACATTTTAAACTAACGACAAATATGAACTTTATTTGCCCGACAACGTTTCGGGATGGCTTATAGATACATCACCGTGGTTACGGGATGACACCTATATATTTCTACCACGACTCAGACCTATACTACTTCTACTTACTACTTCATAGCCCATAAATGACCCACTGCTGAGTCGGGCCTCCTCCAACTACATAATATAATATAACTAGCGACCCGCCCCGGCTTCGCACGGGTGCAATGATGGAACTCTAAATTTATGAGTGTTTGTCTACAATATTAAACACATAAACCTTCCTCTTGAATCACTCTATCTATTAAAAATACCGCTTCAAAATCCGTTGCGTAGTTTTATAGATTTAAGCATACATAGGGACGGACAGACGACAGCGACTTTGTTTTATAATATGTAGTGATAGTGATGATAATAATATATCCTTGGACATTTTACACAACGCCATATCGTCCGAAGCTAAGAACTTAATGCTTGTATTATGGTAACGAGATGGATGATAAACTACTTATATACATTTTATTTTTGTAAATACATACATATTATAGATAGATAACACCCAGACCCGGAACAAATACTTGTATGTCGTACAAATATTTCTTCCGTGCGGGAATCGAACCCGCGGCATGCTGCGCAGCAGTCGATCGCTCAACCACTGCGCCAACCGTGTCGTAATTTAGTACTGTGCCGTGCTGGACAGACGTGTTGGCATAGAGTTTCATATCAAGGTTTCCTCCTCTTACGGCTGGGTTATCGACCTTATCATTTCCTTTTGTCGGCTCTTACGACACCCTCAGGATAACATGGGGTGGCGACACTATGTATTCTAAATCCGCCACCACACGGAATACACCTTCTGTATACGATCTGCTTTTTTGGTATATTCTCTTAATTATGACGTTATGATTCACACTCGCATTTTTAGATAACATTACGGGAATGTGTTCTTTTGAGGCAATATCCTACTAATATTATAAACGTGAATGTTTGTAAGTATGGATGGATGTTTGTTATACTTTCGCGTAAAAACTACTGAATGGATTTTAATGAAACTTTACAATAATATAGCTTATACTTTAGAATAACACATAGGCTACAATTTATAAAGATATTGTGTGAATTGTCCAAAATATAACAATAATGTCAAATAAGTAGGAAAAAAATCTGACATATAAATAAATTCTATCACCACGCGGCTAAAACCGCGAAGCGCAGCTTTGCAGCTTTGCAGCAGTTGGGCTATAAATATTGGCAATTTTACAACGTATGGAGAAAGGCAAGACGGGTACCCCGCGGTTGTCAATGGCCAAGAAGCTCGTCATTACTCAAATACCTTTTACTAGGATCCAAATTACGCTTTAAAAGTATCTTTATACCATACCATTTAATAAAATAATAGTTTTAAGACATTTGATAACAATTTAACGCTGAAGCTGTCAACATTAAGTATTATTCGTTTTTCGCCGTTCAAGTGTAATTGTAAAAAGTGTTTATACCGATAGCAGAAAAACTAATTTTCACCTTTTATTTATTTTCTTCACAGAAATAAATACTGTAGCAGGAAGTTCTTTTTTATTGTACATACAACATACAATTGAATCTTTTACTAATAGTATTATTCTCGCTCGCTTTATGGATTTTAACCTGATCAACGGTACTCAAGATTATACTATCCAGGCTGTGGCGAACTAGAATCGAACTAGAATCTAGAGCTTATAACAGCTAGGGTATAAAACCCTAGCTGACCCTAGCTAACCCATCATACAGACCTATCAGCCTGCTACCATCATACAGACCTATCAGCCTGCTACCAGTTATTGGCAAACTGTTTGAGAGGATATTGCTTAACAGAATGAAAGAACATCTAAATACAGTACTACCGAACCACCAATTTGGATTCCGGGAAAAACACGGGACAATCGAACAGGTACACCGTATAGTTGACACCATTAGCAGATGCTTTGAAAACAAACTATATTGCTCCGCAGTCTTTTTGGATATCAGCCAAGCGTTTGATAAGGTATGGCATGACGGCCTCCTGTTCAAACTAAAGAAGCATCTCCCCCACTGTCTATTCCGAACACTTAAATCCTACTTACATAAAAGATGCTACCAATACACATCTCTCAGAACTACATGAAATAAAATCAGGTGTCCCTCAGGGCAGTATCCTGGGCCCTATACTCTACCTCATTTTTACAGCAGATATCCCAACAACTGACTATACCACGACTGCGACGTACGCTGATGATACGGCGCTACTATCGGCTCATAGCAACCCAGAAACGGCATCATCACAGTTGCAAAACCACCTGAGAGAAGTTGAGATGTGGCTAAATCGTTGGAGAATAAAAGCCAATGAGAGCAAATCGGTACATGTAACATTTACACTAAGGAGAGAAACGTGTCCACCGGTGACGCTAAACTGCAAAGTTATCCCTCAAGATAATAACGCAAAATACTTGGGCATGCACCTAGACAGGAAACTTACATGGCAAAAACATATTTGGACAAAGCGCAAACAGCTAGATGGAAAACTACGGTCACTGAACTGGTTATTGGGGCGTCAATCTCAATTAAATCCCAACAACAAGATGCTAGTGTACAAAACTATTATAAAACCAATCTGGACTTACGGAATACAACTGTGGGGAACGGCCAGCAACAGTAATATAGATATCCTGGAGAGATTCCAGACCAAAGCTCTGAGAACAATGTTTGGTATCCCTCACTGTATAAGCAATAGATACATATACCTCGACCTCGGCTTAAAAACAGTTCGGCAGGAAATAGCCCAAAACAGCTTGAAACACCAGGAGAAACTGACCGTCCATGTAAACAAACTGGCACTCGCTCTGAGTGGAGACGGCGCTCTTCACCATACCCGTCTAAAAAGAAGCGACATACCGAGCCTAACTACAAGATTTAACACTTGACATCGAGAGAGTCGTGTGAAATGTATTTTCATACAATTATGACTCTCGACGAAAACATAAACTGAGCAATCAACAAAGAAATGGCTTATTGTTGAAAAACAGATTGCCACGTAGCAGAAACATCAAAAAAAAAAAAAAAAGGGTATAAAACCAACCAAAAAGGATGATTTGAAAAATAATGCTGAAATTAACGTTTTTTCTGAATGATAAACTGTCGTGGTGCAATCTTAAAGTATAATGTAGATTACTCGTTTATTATACAATACACACTATAATTTTCGTTACTCATTTCTTTCGATATAATATAACGATACTGTGTGACGCTGGACAGACGGGTTAGCACAGGGTTTCGTTTCAAGTTTTCCTTCTATTGCGCCATCTTTTCGGCCTTGTCATTTCCCTTTGTCGGCTGGCGACGCCCTCAGGCTGGAGTAGGGTGGTGACAATATGTATTCTAAATTCACCACACGTAATATTTGAACATTAAATGTTTCATTGTACTGCTATCTGTACTTTTCTTTGTCAAAAGCCGTTACAAAGTGAAAGTATTAAGTAAGCTGTTAGCTACGAATTGAAATAATTACGGACGCGTCAAATATTATGAAAGATTACCTTCATTTGACTACTCAAAGAAGCGACCATTGACAATGCGTAAAATAGCGTATTTAATTTCGGCGTTATGCTGTATCTCTTGAGCTCTGCCCAATTTATAATATTTTACATTAACATATAACAATTTACAATTTATAACTGTATTGGTATTAACTGAATTTGTGCGTTTTGTTGCGGATGGAGTTACAAACACCCAAAGTATTTTTTTAGAACCAAAGTTGCAATGGACAAGGCGGTCATAGCTGACGATTGCAAGAATCCATCGAAGGAATGCACCACCGATCACCGCAAAGCATCTAGACCTAGTTGAGCACCGGTAATTGTACATTAAAACACAACACTAGTTGCGTCACACAGCGTCGCTCCACATAACATTGAGGCGCGTCGGTCACCCGTAGAAAGCATATTGCAATCGCACGACTTTATAAATCGATCGGTCGAATTGGTGCATGCAAGGAAACGTGTATTGTTAATTCGAATATTTTAAATTTTACGAAAATGTGTAGTGCTTTTTTTATGTATTTAATATAAATACATGAGCAGGCAGGTGACTGCATTCTGCCTGATGTTAAGTGGAAATGCAGTACAGAAGTGGGGATACCTAGTGCTAGACTATACGTATAACACGTGTTAATGTAATTTTATCAACAGACAAGTATCTGTCTGTTGAAGATCCAATATTATACGAATACTGCTTGGCGAATATGTTATCTGTTACATTATAAGTGTGCGCGATTTGAACCTGTGGTGATGTTTTAATGTTTAGCGTATTTGCTGCACAGCAATATATCTCACATTGGCTGTATCTTGATAAATTTGCCGATTTTAATACAATTTTGTTTCTAATGTCCGGTCCGGTCGGTAAAAATGGCGACCATAAGTTTTTTTGTCTATATGACAGTTTACAACTATTTGATGATAATTTGGCGTGGCAGAGCAGCGGTTACACTGATTCTAATTATTTGATGTACGTATGTCTAGTGGTCAGATGTGCCGCCTTTGGATCAACGGGTCCCGGGTTCGATTCCGGGGTCGGGCCAGTGTCTTTGTCTAAACCAGAGGCACTGGCTCGGAGTCTGGGTGTCATTTCTATCTATAATATGTATGTATTTACAAAAAAATAATGTATATAAGTAGTTTATCATCCATCTCGTTACCATAACACAAGCATTAAGTTGCTTAACTTGGGACGAGATGGCGTTGTGTTAAATGTCCACGGATATTTATTTTTTATTTAACAATCATTTGAAAATACAGGGCCTTCGTAGAAAGTATTCTTAACTTTTTTTTGTTAGAATGGCAACTGAGGCCGACGGCGATGGCCTCACGCGCCCTCGAAGCAAACACCTATAGTGTACAAGTAATAATGTAGAAACAAAAATGACAACATTCCTCAAACCTGAACAACACTTCATATCTACAAATCATTCACTTCACAACACCAGGAACTTTCACTACGAAAATATACGACAACTTTCGACTACGACGCTTGTTTAGGCGATAATCCTCGTTTCATATGTGAAATTCTAGTCTATTAGATACTATAGATAAAACATAGAGTTGCCAACTTTATTGTACAATGTTAGTAGTATATTAGCTGTTATATAAATTAGTTATAGAGAAAATGTATTTTCTCTTTTTTCAAAGGAGAAAATTGCCACAGAAGTTTGTACATCTTGGGATGGATTATCTTGTTCGTATACAACCATGTTTATTAATGGTTTATAAAAGGGACGGGTCAATCCATAGAAAATGGTTCGATTAGGAGTAACTACTGTTCGCAATATGGTTGAAACTAAGTAAACTAAAACTCGGGAAATTGAAAAGAAATTTAGTATTTTTATGAGCTACGTTTAATTAGTTAGGTCACGAGTCATCATTATCATTTCAGCGTATACAGCTGTGTCATTCCATCTGGCCAGCGTCGCTTAGTAGGCTAATAACCGTCTATGTAATGGAATGGGTATGGTCATGTGTGGGCTGATTTGTATTAGTAGTTGTTTCAACAAAACAGATGACAACCGAATGTAAGGTGGACAATTCGCTCCTTTGTTTGTCAAAGTCGAACCCAAAAATAACTTTATTAATATATGTTATTTATCTACCTACTCTTATATATCGCCATGTTTAATACCATCATTACCTCTCGGCCTCCTAAGTACTTTCTTCTTCTGTCTTCATTCACACAATCCAACGATAACTTTTTCGGTCTCGCACAATGCTTACTAATCTATTACTTGTTCGGAATGCTGCTCTACAGAGAAAAGCAGACAAGAAACTCTGTAGATGCTTTTTTACCGCTTATCTATGAGTTCCGGATAAAGCGTAATTTTTTTTTGTAAATCTATAAGCTAAATCGTGAACCGATTCCACTTGTAATTCTTTAAGTAGTTTGATAAACCAATAAGAAATGTTCTACGGTAGTATACTGAATTTATAATTGCGATACCAAATCGTACACTTGCATAAGCGCATCTTCATTGAAAAATAAACAAAACTGCCATTCAAGTAACTCGGTGCTAAAACGGTTTCACAGATGCCTAGACAATCTAAAACGGAAATATTTTAGAACAAAAACAGTTCTGAAAGCCGTAAGGCCAAGGCTTCACAAACGGCGTGTTTCATGCTTCAGTTGTTAAGAAGCAATAATAGCATTTCAGAAAATAAAGTTATCCAACAGCGAAATTTTGAAGAAGACATTGTTTAGTTGAATTGAGTGTAAAATGTATAGCGGAGGCTTTAAAAAACGATAGCTTTTTTACTTGAAAAATACAACGGAGGTCCTATGTAGTATGATTTTTGGCATAACAATGTAATTTTCTATTTATTTATGTTCGCACAGCAACTAAATTTTAGTTGTTTGAAGGATAATTAAATAATAAATAAAATAAATAAATATATCCTTGGACATTTCACACAACGCCATCTCGTCCCAAGCTAAGCAACTTAATGCTTGTGTTATGGTAACGAGATGGATGATAAACTACTTAGATAATTTTTTTTTTGTAAATACATACATATTATAGATAGAAATGACACCCAGACTCCGAGCCAGTGCCTCTGGTTTAGACAAAGACACTTGCCCGACCCCGGAAACGAACCCGGGACCCGTTGATCCAAAGGCGGCACATCTAACCACTAGACCAACGAGGCAGTCAATTAGTTCGTATGGTAACGGATTTAGAATACATTGCGTCCCTACCCACTACTACTACTCAGCCAATGACCCATTGCTGAGCCGGGCCTCCTCCAATTAGGTAAGTGGGGCTGGCGAGACTGGTAGGTAGAGGGTTTCGTTTCAAGTTTTCCCACTCTTGCGGCCAGATTTTCGGCCTTGTAATTTCGTTTTGTCCTTAGGATGGAATGAAGTGGTGGTAGAGAGGCAGAATTTAATATTAAATAAGCAAATTTGTAAATTCCTTTTTAGGTTTCGCCTGGATCATTATGATAGTTACAAAATAATTAAATTGTGATAATAATCGTTAGTTTTTTTATCTGATTTGCATATTATTATATTAACACAGATCAATGCGCTGTATTAGACCCAAGCTAATTTGCAAATTGACTATTATAGTTTACTCAAGCGATTAGAGCCAAATCGCTAATATTTGCTTAATTCATTACATCCCAATTCATGCGATTACCTAGTATGCATAGCAACCATACAAGAAAGGTGATACGTGCGAATGCGAACCATAAATGTAGAAAATACGACATCATGTTTTAAAGAATAAACTGTTGCACTCCACTCTCAAGTCGAAATACAAATTATCTTTATTCATATTTGTGTTGGTTTTTCTAAGGTTTACAGGCTCTTCCGATTCCGAGTCTCCTGGGTGGACAAGTGTGTTTGTGAACTAGCGAGACTTACTCTAAGTTTGAGTGTCTTTTTATTTTTATTTTATTACTTGCAATGCGGGGTATACATATATCAGGGTAGTTAAGTCTCTTTTAAAAATATGCGAGGAGGTTCCTTTAAAGAATGTTGTTGTTTGTTGCAGTGCATGAGGATGAGAGCGGGTGTGTGGTGGAGCGCAGCTGCGCTTGCGCTGCTCGCACTCACTATCAACTTCCGTACTACGCAGGTAAGGAATATTATAGGCTTATTCTGGGATTGTATTCAGTACTCAACGCTTTGAACACCCGTGTATGCTCCCTTGATGTATTTTATTTTTCTTAACTCTACTTCTCAGACTTACCCACTGCTGAGTCAGGCCTCCTCCAACTACATGGAGGGTAATAAGCCTACTGTGCCACGCTGGCCAGTCGTGTTAGCACAGGGCTTACTGTCAAGTTGTTCTTCTCTTGCGGCAAGGTTTATGGGCTTAGAAATAAGAAGTGAGTCGAACATTGAACTGAATAAACTCTTCATCAATCGTTGTAAAGCCGAATGTCCACCGCTAGCTAAAATAAGTTAGTTTAGTTTAGCTTGCATAGTTGAGCCAGTTTTTCATATAATATGTGCGTCCACCGACGGTGAAGTAACATGTATGAAAAACTAGCTCAACTATGCAAGTTAAACTAACTTATTTTAGCTGGCGGTGGACGTTCGCCTTAAGTCTCGGCCTATTGAACAAATGTCATTGTAATAACAGCTTTACGTAGCAGTGATATGAATTACTAATTTAAATGATTGACCGGTTCACCTTTCAATTTAAGTCACCATTAGTTTCGCTGCCAAATAGGCCACAAATCTCGGTTGCCTTTTTCACGTTATTTATTTAACAAACTAGTACTTTCGTTTCGGGTGGATAGGTTCATACAAGTTCGTTTAACTAGACTGTAACGTGTTGAATGTCTATGTGGTGACGCATTTGTAGTACATAGCGTCACCACCCTATACCATCCCGAGGGAGCTGTAAGAGTCGAAAATAGAAAATTAGGAGACCGAAATCTAAGCAGCCAGAGAAGGAAAACTTCATACAAAACCTAATATCTAAATAAGCCGTAATTACCTGGCCTCGCTGGTCTAGCGGATAGATCCTTTGGAACACGGGGTCTCTTGTTCGATTCCGGGGACGGCAAGTGTCTTTGTGTAAACAGAGAGCGCTTGCTCTGCGTCACTCTGAATCTGGGTGTCATTTGTGTCTGTGAATTTCATGTTTGTATACTGCCCCCGCCATGTGCAGGGTTTGCGTTAAGTACAAAAATAAATATTACCTTATTAAACATGCTTAAAATTAAATTAAATAGAATTATATTAATTCGAGTAGGTCTGACTCAGCAGTGGGTCAGCAACAACAGCAGTAGTAGTAGTGTTTAATGTTAATCGTCTTGTCTATGGTTTAAGTTACAAGTAGTTTTGTCGCAGCTTTTTTTATTATTACACAATCGATGATATTTTTCTTCTCTTCCTTCCTTCCGCCTTTTTACTCAATTTCATTGGGATCGGCACTGTTTTGACACGCCACGACACGACACTGTTTTGGCTAACTACTAGTATTTATATGGAGCGATTGCCATCCACGGCGTTAAACAGCCGGTAATTATATGGTTAAACCAGCTACAACTGCCGTAGTTGGTAGAATGGCAGACAGGACTGACTTTATGCTGATCCAACATTAGCAGAGCTTGATCCGCTAGGCCCCCTCCGATGGACCGTGATGTCGGGAGGAGGTCGAGAGGTTCAGAGAGCTGGCCCACCTCCGCCTGCGCCTTGGCCCTACGGGTGACGGAACCGGGAATTATGTCGCCCGCGCAGGACATGACAAGTTCAGTTCAGTTCGTAAATGACGACGACGACGACTGATAAATGTCCCACTGCTGAATCGGGCCTCCTCCTAACATGGGGAGGGTGATGAGCCTACTGTGTCGCGCAGCCAGACGGGTTGGTACAGCGTTTCGTTACAACTTTTTCATGCGGTGACAAAAATAAACAAATTGTAGAACTGCCTTGAATACCTGCTTTTTTTAAATACAAGATCAGTCTTTACTAATTGTTTTTATTACAAAAAGAATGCGGCATCTCAATTGCGGTCCCTTGGAACATAATTACACCTTATACCAATACCAGTTGCAATTTACAGAACACAAAACTTCAACTTTGAACTTAAAGATGTAAGAAAGCGGTTACAGAAAATTTCCATCTTCCCCGAAAAAGTGGAAAGTATTTCGCCGATTTTGACCTTTTCCAGCGACAATTATAGGCAGAACAATTAAGTGCGCAGGCGTATTACGAAATGCACTCTCAGAGATCTCGTTAATGCGGTCTGTGGCCAAGGTTATGTGACAGATAGTTGATATTATGGACTGAATGTTGGATAAGATTTTTTTCTCTTACAGTACTTTGAGGAGCTTATTCGGTAACAATATAATTAAAAAATATTTTTTTAGTTTGATACCGACTTGTAATTTATCGAGCACTAGCGACCCGGACAGACGGGCAGACGACAGCCAATTTTGTTTTCTAATATGTAGATATAATGATAATGATAATGAAGGTGGTCCCCCCCAATCCATACTGAGGGTATCGTAAGAGCTGACAAAAGGAAATGGCGAGGCCGATAACCTGGCAGTAAGAGCCCGTCGGACTAGTGTGGGTTAGGTTAGCCACAGTTGGTTAATTACCCTCCACGACTAGTGGGTCATAACTGAGTAAGGTTATGAAACTCATCAACACATTTTTTATGAATTAATTATTTTTTGTTTATCAAATAAATAATACAATTCCGTTAATTTAATAGAATTATTATTTTCATTTATTTAATCAGGTTATTTGCAACACTTAAGTTAGATACGTTACACAGTGTGACAGATGTTAACATAAGCGTTGTGGTCATAAATTGGCCGCACCTTAGCTTTATGCCAGCTTGATAGCCAGCGCCGGTCTTCCGTTGGAACCTCTTGATGATGCCATAAAAACATGGCAATACCTATCAAACCCTGTACTGTATTTGGAGTAAGCAGGGAGCAGGTTACCAGCTTGGCACTGTAGTTAATTCCATATATTTGGAGGAAGCCCAACTCAGCAGTGGGTCATGTATTTGTCACGGCTGAATAGTAGTGGTGAGCAGATCTTGCTTTTGGTTTAGGCTCACATGTAATATAAATTGGCATATTAAAAGATTACCTTGGAATACCCAATAATAATTATAATCATGCTTTAGGTTATACGATTATATCGAACTAATGTGAACCTTATTACTATTAGTCACAAGAGTGAACTTTGTACGTCAATGTTTCGATGGCTTCAATCTTACTAATCAAGTGATAATGCATCGCACTGATTCTATGACAGGCTTCAGACACTACATGGTCTTGAAACTAATCAACTGTGTACTAGAAAGACTGCAAGTCATGCCACAACGTCACATAAAAATAAAAATAAATTTATTTGATTTCGTCCACAAAGTTTTAGTGATGTGCTGAATAATATTTATCGGCAATTATTATTGCCGATTAAAACAGTCATAATATTTGATTATTTCTAATATTCAAATATGCTTGCATTTCGGAAGTGTACATTGTCAAAGTAAATTTGGAAATGTTAATTTAGATTCTTCGTGTATGCCCGATACACTGCATCGATCTCATTTGAGTCCTTCTAATCAGAGGCTCTGCGACACAGCATTACTTGGTCTAGGCTAAAAAAAGATTCACTACAGCATAGTAGTTAATAAAATATATTATACTATTTGAACGCCAAAAGGAACTTTCTTAACCAAGGCCCAAGGCCTGTGTTCTGATATCGCATGTGGTTGATATGCCGCATTTGTATCACGAGTTCACGTCCCCTGTTTGATTTCGGGGTTGGTTAAGTGTCGTGGTTTCTTATAAAGTTTACCTTCCCTAGCGACTAGGATTTCGGCCTTGTTATGTTGACACCCTCAGGACGGAAACAATGTGTATTCAACCTGAATTATCGACTTTTAATTAAAAATTAAATCAGTAGTATTCGGCGGTTATTTTGACCGAATATTCGGCATTCGTACACCGGGCCCATCACTATACGATACCGAGTAAGGTTTCGTTGCAACAATATGTATCTTGTCTCCGGCTTGTCAAGGTTGTGTGACAGTTCGTGTTCACTCGATACAGTTTACTCGCTACTTGGACACAGATTATGAACGTATTATGTTCCTTTTTAATATTGAGTAGGCGCGGCTTATGTTACTTACTTGATTGTAACGTTTGATCGAATCAAATCATAATTAATTTAATCAAGTTGGCTAATTAGAGCTCTTTTGACTAGTCAATTATCATATATTTTTAACGTTTAAAATATACCATTTACCACAGGTTCGAAACGAAACTCTACAGTGAAGTGCCGACAAGAAATTCAGCAGTTGCTTTTTTTTTATTGGACAGTGTAAGCGAAATTGCGAAATAGTCACAAATGGTTAAACATCACTAACATCTCGTCAATAATAGTAAGACTTTAATGCCTGAACCAAAAAGCCCAAAGCAACGGCACCTGGTCACAAGCATTTTCGCATCTGGCAGCCATAGCCCTTTTCAAGCATGTTGCAGGGAAGAGAACGACCCGTCACAGGACGCCACCACTGCCATAAGTCTTAAAGTGAGCGTTATAACTCGAGAACCAAGGAACTGAATAAACTGGCAACTGTTATTATGACAACACATACACTCGTCTGACACGCGGGGCAGTACCCAGTAGTGGTTTATTTATGAACGATGGAGATGAAGATGATTTACAAAATAGAAATAAGAATTTTCCTCGAGTGGTGTTGGTTGGGATTCCTTACAACCGAGACTGGATGCGGGGCTGGGACTTCCACAAGGGAAGTCCCAGGACAGCCTTCTCACGCATCATATCACGGACAAACTGGGGACGTTGGAGCAACGGAGAGACTTTGGATCTCTCTGCGTGCTCTACCGTCTGTTCCACGGGGAGTGCTCCGAGGAACTGTTTGAAATGGTACCACCGTCACCTTTCTACCATCGTACAACTCGACATCGCAGCAGGGTTCATCCATATCACCTGGAAACGATAACGTCCAGCACGGTACGCTTCCAGCGATCATTCCTACCACGTACGTGCAGACTCTGGAATGAACTACCTGCGGCGGTGTTTCCCGAGCGCTACGACATGTCCTCCTTTAAACGAGGTTTAAAAAGAGCACTCACTTCACGGTAGGCAACGGCTTGGCTGTAAATCTATAGGCTGAAATGATGATGATGGGTCTAGGTCATTTACAAGTAATTAAAAATGTAGAGCTTAAACCAAGCGTAGATTAGTCGTTCGTTGGTTAACGCACTACTTATTGAATGTATCGCAAAACTGGTTGGCTACGTAACTCCGCATAATTGGCGGTTATAATATTGCACAAAACTGATTGTTAACGCAAGCTGTGCAATATGAAATAAGTGTAGACTTGAAGAATTCTAAATAGGTGGTTTAAAATGACATGTCATTTTGTAAACAGGGTGTTGTGAGTTTGTCTAGGGGTTGGGTGTGACGCCAATCACGGGTCTCGGGGTCTGACTTGCTGTACTTGCTCCGAGTCTGGGTGTCATTTGTGAATTGCATATTTGTAAACTGCTTTCGTAAAAAAAATGCGCTTAGAATGAACCCAAACGAGTGTAATTTTGTGAGTTGTGACTCGCGAAATGTCGGTCGCAGAAATTCTGCCCAGCAGAAATTCTGATGTGGGCTGCCAGACATTTTATTCAGTTGTCGACTTTCACGCAATCTTTACCTGACTGACGCTTTTCTCCTTTTATTAATTAAGTTGTATGTTGTATGTGGTGGTGACGGACTCCGTGTGGTGACGGATTTTGAATACATAGTGTCACCACCCCATTCCATCCTGAGGCTGTCGTAAGAGCCAACGAAAAGCCGAAATCCTAGCCGTAAGAGAAGGAAAGCTTAAAACGAATCTACCGTGGCATACTGTATTTACCCTCGCTGTGATGGGAGGATGACCTCTCTGACTGAGCAGTGGGTAGCTGTATCTAGAGACCTAAGCTTCTCCTAATGACATAATACTCAGCTAAGTATTACGCATTACTGCAGTATTCGCCATAGCAAATTAATTAGCCGGTAGAGGACGCTCAACTCGCTTTCTAAGAAGGCTCGAAGACGAATCTCGCAGATATTGAATGCCTCATTATTTTTCAGTGCAAGCACACGCAACTGGTATGCAACATAACTGTAGTCTGCGAGTTAATTAAAAATAAGATACAATTCAAACTTAAAAGGAACTTTATTTACGTAGTTTTATTACAAAACTCTTATAATGAAAAACCCGAATGGTATTTCCAGAACGTTTCAACTTAACTGGAAACTGGAGTGCAAACCTTAACTGGAACATATTTTCTATTATACAGCAATTGGTTTATACATATTTATATAGATAGATAGATTTGGATAATTAAACAGAAAACAATCAGGTACATATAATAATTTCCAAAAGTCATTGAGACATCATTATTAATAGGTATAATAGTTAATTAACATGTCACCTAGCTAAAAGCTTTATTTGGTTTTGTCAGCTTTTACGATACCCTCAGAATAGAATCGAGTGGTGGCTCTATGTATTCTAAATCCGTCACCGCACGGACCATACTTGACCGTATGATATGGAGTGACATAATGCACTCCACGTGGAGAGGCAAGAACATCTTACAAAAGAAAGTGCAACAAATTAACATATTAATGCACAGTACGTACATAGATTGCACGTTGGTGTCATCATGCAATTATCGAAAGTGAGCAAACGTCCACGGGCGAACGGCTTTAGTTTTCATTTACTTGCAACTATGCACACATTATTTGCGTTGTCGGTGTAGAGGCTACAAGTGCTGCTTTTGCAGACTGAGATTTATGGGCTGACTAGTAGTATAAAGACCTGCTGGGTCGGGTCTCCTCCAGTTACAGAAAGGATATTAACCTACTGTGCCAGACGGGTTGGGACGGGTTTGTTCTAAAAAAAAAACCTGCACTGGGTATAACCTGCATCGCGGGGACAGTTTACAAACATGTAATTCACGAGCACAAATGACACCCAGACTCAGAGCCAGTGCCTCTGGTTTAGACAAAGAGACTTTCCCGACCCCGGGCTCGAACTCGGGACCCGTTGATCCAAAGGCGGCGCACCTAACCCCTAGACCAACGAGGCAAGTTATCCTCCTATTGTGGTTAGGGTTTCTGCCATGTAATTTCCTTTATTCGGCTCTTACGACGCCCGTAGGATGGAATGGGGTGGTGACACTGTGTATTCTAAATCCGTGACCACACGAACGTACAGTAGCACAGGTTAATGACCGTGGCGTATCCACGGTAGTGTTCGCATCACGACAACGTGCGAATTAAACACGCTATCTGGTCGTAAGCCGCGTGTTTTTAGCTTTGTTGACTTGATGATTAACAATTTGTTTCTGTCCGTATGGTGACGGATTTAGAATACAAAATGTCACCAACCCATACCGTCTTGAGGGTGTCGTAAGAGGCGACTAAAAGAACGCAAGAGGCAGATCACCTAGCCGAAAGAGATGGAAAACTTGATACAAACCCTGTGCCAAACCGTCTTGCCAGCGTGGCACAGTGGGCTAATTTCCCCCCATGAATTTGGAGGAGTCCCGACCCAGTAGTGGGTCATTTATGGGCTGTAAAGTCAAAGTTTGTTTCCCGGTTCTGTGGCAATATATTGTAACTAACATTTCACAAAAATCCAATTTACCAAATTGTTAATATACAGGGTGAAACAAAACCTATAACCCTTCGAAGTGACGGAAGTGGTGATACCGAAAGTAGCGGTTCTATGCATAAATTACTAGCTGTACTCATTTTTTTCTTGGGCTCACGCACAACACTTTTGCTGAAGATCATCACATAATAAAAAAAGTTCACGATTCTATAAACGATATACAGACAAACATTCATTTTTATATTGTAATTAAACACTTTTAACGGATTTATCGCGTGTATATTACATTATTTAATATTAAAAAGTGTTTAATTTCAATGTTTAATAATAGCGAAAACTTATGAAATCATTCATTTTTATAAATAAGATTATTCTGTTTTGAATTATGAGGGAGAAATCGTAGTTTTACTGATCCAGCTTTTCACAAATCAAAAAAAGCTATCACAAAGATTAGATTCCATCGCCATCTGCCTAGCCCATAAATGTCCCACTGTTGAGTCGGGCCTCCTCCAATAACATAGATGGTAATTAGCGTACTGTGCCACGCTCTGGCCAGACCTGTGGCAACCCGTCTTCGTATCAAGTTTTTCTTCTCTTGTGGCTTGGTTATCGGCCTTGTCATTTCCTTTTGACGACTCTTACGACACCCTCAAAATGAAATGGGATGGTGACACTATGTATTCTAAATCCGTCATATCATGGACTAAGTGTGGTGAGTAAATTAGAGCACTAATCTTAGACAATTTAAGACCTAATTTCGGTAAGCATCCTATTACGTCTGAGATTGTATTAACTCCTAGAATCGTGATTTCTGTAATCTATAACGTAGAAGCAATCGATTGGTACATTATTTTCTTAGCTTCGGACCATTAATTTTCGGAATTAGTTTACGCAAGTTTGTTCAAATTATAACCTTTTTAAGTACATAGGCCATTATTTTATTATTACAGTGAGATATAAGTTGAGTAGTTAATGGATTGTTATCGAAAGACATTGTAATTACATCCAAAGTTAATTTTAAACTTACCAGTACCTACAGTAATAAGCGAGAGATTTAACGTAAAATCTGTGAACTTATCTGAACTTAATATTTAGCTATTATATAATTAGGCCATCGGTCTGCCAAGTAATTGCCATTAACGGTTATGTCAAGATCATAACCAAATGATATAACTTATAATAGAAAAATATTTAAGGAATTAACCATTCCTCAAATATTTATACAATATCTATACAAATTTATTTATACCTAGTGCATTTTGTTCTATACACGGTACATACGATAATACCAAAACAAGTTTTTTTTACAATTTTTGTCTGTCTGTTTGTTTCAGCTGATCTCTAAAATGGCTGGACTGATTTTGATAGGACTTTTTCTGGCAGATAGCTGATGTAACAAGGAGTAACCTAGGCTACTTTTATTTCCACCCCTCGCTTTTCGTGAGCTCATAATTGCTGAGCATTTCCAATTTTATTAGTGTTTTTGGCACGAAATATATAGAATTAATAAGTTATCTATCGTAAACTCCGCGAACTGAAAATATACTTTTTTATTAAATACTACGCGGCGATAACCCGCTTGTTTACATATAGAATAAAAATGTGTCATAGGTTTATATTTAATATTAACTAATCCATAACGAAGCCAATCTAAGTGAAGTATGATATTACATCGGATGACCGAAGCCCCGGGTATAAAAGAACTTCTGAAAATTTGCATATTTGATTCACGTAAAATAGGAGTATACTTTCATACACTTTCACCGTGTAAATAATTTACAGCAAATCAAGAAATTCGCGTACTTGTGGAACATCCATTAGATCAAAAGATGCATGCTTGTTGTAGAAGCCCGGTAACGACATCGCCATGACCCTGGGTAGGACGTCCAAATAACTTGGTGTTTCAGAGACATTCTTTTTCTTAGCCCATAAATCACCCACTGCTGAGTAGGGTAATAAACCTATTGTGTCACGCTGGCCAGACGGGTTGGCATAGGGTTTTATTTCAAGTTTTCTTTCTCAGTCTCACGTGGAGAAAATTGTTATTAAAAATTATTCTTAAAATTCTTATGTCATATTTCTTAGGGAATTGTCATAAAAGCGAAATCCAACTTTTACCACCATAAAATTTCCATACTTTTGTGACCATTCTATTTTATCCTTTAGTGTCCCATGAGGGTACCAAATCCAGCGGTAAGAGAAGGAAATCTTCATACAAGAACTTGTGCCAAGCCTTATAGTCGGAGAGGCCAATGTTCCTTCATTGACTGATTGATCGAGAGGATGTTCGACTCAGTACTGGGTTATTTAAGGTGGATGCTCCCGGGTAGCACTGACCTGCAAATAGCAAAAAACGTAAGAAAATTTGAATTTCGCAGGCTACCCTGGAGCATCCACCTTAAATAACCCAGTACTGAGTCGAACACCTTAAAGGTTATTATTTTGAGAAAGAAAAGATTAACCAATAAAATGTTTTTTTCTCTAATTGTTTTAGAAAAAGGAATGTCTCAGAAATTCATAGAGCATGAATGGTCATGTTAGTCTCGGAAGTGAATCATTATTGTTCAAACTCTGTCTTGTTGACATCTTTACCCAGTTCCCACAAACACTTGCAATAGATGTATAGTTTTGTGTAACAATTATATAGCGATTAGCTCGTCTCACTATTTGTCTGGCGATAGCTCGTGTGATGATACTTAATTTTAATATTCACTTTCTTTGTTACGCTTTGGTTAAACTATATAAAATTGGTGTATCTTTGTTTTGACTTGATTAAACAGAAATTGGAAAAAGGAAAAAACAAAAAAACCGTTCTACAACTTGTCCAGCAATTTGTAGAACTATGATACAAATTCCTAATACAAAACATAGAAATAAAACTATGAAGAGCTCGTAAATAATGGAGTGCATTTGATGCAATAACAGGTTTACCATATCAGTATTACCAACACATTCTATGCTGTGGTTCTCACAGCTGGTACTAAGCCGTAAAAAGTTATTAAAGAATAGGGTTCTGAAAAATACAGATGATCGAAAAGTCTTTTCTTCCCTCAGTGAATTAATTAATTAAAAATATATATTATGAGTTCATTTACGGTCGGTCTTACGATACCCTCATGGTTCTCCAACCCATACCGGGTTTGTGATTTGGAATAATACATATTGGTCTGCTGTATCACAAAGATACCCAGATGCAGATCAAGTATCTTAGGTTCACACAAAAACACTGGCCCGATCCAAACGCAGCTTAGATGTTGAAAGCTACATTTTGAGACGCTATGATAGAGGACCACTATACTTAAGTTGGAACTTACCTAACATTCTCTTTATATTGCCGACACTTGAAAGTAACTTGTGCTTAAGATTCACAGCAAGTTACAAAATCTTAGCTAAAATGTAGTCTTGTAATAAGCACTGTTGCATGCTTTTAATTGCTTTGAAATACATTTCAGGGATTATAAAACCATGTGGGTATTTCCTGGTGACACCATCAGCTGAAATCATATTGATCGGAATTTCATGCAACTGCCAGCATGGCATACAAGTTACAATTTGTGGTGGGTCGTTTACTGGCTATGTTAGGCTGTAAGTTTGTGTACACTAACTTTCCATGTGGAAACGGATTTAGAATACATAGTCTCACCACCCCATTCCATTCTGGGGGTGTCATAGGAGCCGACAAATGTTAATGACAAGGCAGCCTAGCTGCAAGAGAAGGAGAACTTGATACGATTCTGTGTCAACCCGTCTGGCCAGCGTGGCACAGTTGGATAAATACCCTCCATGTAATTGGAAGAGGCCCGACTTAACAGTGCGTCATTTATGGGCTGAGTACTAGGTTTAGAAGCGGAATGAAGATATATTAAGTAGCACTTTCAGCACATAAAACACATTGTACAGGGTTTCGTATCAATTTCTCCTTCTCTTGCAGGTAGGTTATCTTCCTTGTCATTTCCTTTTGTCGGCTCTTACGACACCCCCAGAATGGAATGGGGTGGTGACATTATGTATTCTAAAACCGTCACCACATAGACTGAGTCTATGACTCGGTAACATGAAACATAAATATAAATATAAATATCCTTGGACATTTCACACAACGCCATCTCGTCCCAAGCTAAGCAACTTAATGCTTGTGTTATGGTAACGAGATGGATGTTAAACTACTTAAATACATTTTTTTTTTGTAATGACACCCAGACTCCGAGCCAGTGCCTCTGGTTTAGACAAAGACACTTGCCCGACCCCGGAATCGAACCCGGGACCCGTTGATCCAAAGGCAAAATTTTTCTCTATACTGAAACAATGGTCAAGCTGGCAATTGTCCGCAGTTTTCCAACCTGGTGACATAGTGCCTTTCCTTTAGCGAAGGTCATATTGCGATTAAAAATAAGTACAGACTTGTGCTAAGCTAAATATAATTGTACCTATGGCATTTGCAATGTCCTTCGGTTTTGCTCGTGCAATATCGTAAGATGTTATTAATAAATAAACTTTTAATCTAAAAATAGACTATCTATCTCAGGTTATACATGAGACTGAGTTGAGACTCTTCCAATTATGTGAGGACAAACTAGGCTGTGGTCCTTCAACTATAATGTCTTTAACTGCAATAATCATGACCAGGTAAAATTAGCAGTAAACGTTACTGAACGCTTTTTTTATCATTACCTCTATTTACTAAGCCCATAAACGACCCACGTTTGAGTCGAGCCTCCTCCAGCCTGATGGGTTGGCCTAGGGTTTCATTGATCCAGTTTCCCTTCTCTTACGGGTACGTTTTCGGTCGTGACATTTCCTTTTGTCGGCTATTACGACCGCCCACAACTCGACACAAAACTTCCATCATATTAAAAAACTAAAATAGTTATTTGTTATACAAGAGTGCAAAGTTGCTTTTTAACCGCGTGTTCAATTTTGATGACCGAGCAAGCGAAGGATTCTAAAATTTCAAAATTAGAATCCTGAACGTTAGCGAGGGAATCAAAAGAGCACGAGGTGAAAAATCTTTGCACTCGAGTGCAACACGTAACTTTTCATTCCACCTCAGCGAGGAAATGACTAAATGCAAAAAAAAAACGTTTACAATCACAAGATAGGTACACTTTTATTTCAGTTTAGGTATTAATTACTACATTATGACAGGTAAGTATTACAGAATAATCTTTACTTTATTCTCTAGCGAATAAAAACGGCTTTTGCACTCAGATATCGAAGAGCAAAAATACTTTATTCTCTAGCGAATAAAAACGGCTTTTGCACTCAGATATCGAAGAGCAAAAATACTCTTTCCGAGATGGGGGGATGAAATGATTATTATTTGTTTTTAGAACTTACAGTAATTTATATTGATTTACTTGATGATGATATATATTTTTATGATGCCTTATGTTTTCGCGATTATAATAAAATACAGTGAACTTTTTAACATATTTATAGCGTGTATTTTACGCTATTTATTTATCGACGTTTCGTATGCTTTGTAGCAGTTGTGGTCACGGGAAAGACTGAAACTTTCGCAAAACAGCATTCGAAACAGGATTTTATTTTTAAATGTGCATCAGCGTACCAGCCAAATTTCAATTAAAATTAAAAAGCGAACCTAGTTGCAATACTCTCGTTTCCAAATTTAAGATAGTGCGATATTATTGTGTTATTATCATAACAATCTTGATAACAGACCATTAATATAACGAAGGTCAACTGTAATATTGAGAAAGGAAACAAATGTTTAGCAAGGTAATGTAATGTAGGTATCAAATGCACGGATCTTTTCAAAAGTTCCTGGTTTAAAATTTGGGTGATTTGATTACTTTCTTTTGGTCTATTTTTTATACTACCATATAGCGCTTAAGCAACAGAGGAGGCTTCAAAAGTCGATCAAAATAAAAAAAATCACTTTATTAAAGTTGGCTCATCTCAGCCCTTTTGGCGGTTATATATATTTTACATTTACTATAGGGTTGGAAGGCAGCTCTACAGAGAAGAGCCGCTAAGAAACTCTGTAGTTGCTTTATTTAAATCTTTTGTATATATACTCTTAATATATATACTTTTGTATAAAGACTGAAAAGATAGATACGCGAGAGTAACCCCCGCAATAGTAAATCGCCAAAAATCAGCAGTATTTGGAACTGCATGCCGGAGCTAACTGACTCTCAGCAACGGCACCTGATGTCCTTCAGTTTTCCCAAAGAAGTTATCGAAGCGTAATCAGGCCACGGATGCGAGTTGGTACACATCAGATCCCGGAAAGAGATCGATAGAACTTGCCGTGTAACTCTTTGCCTTCATATGACATATAACTCCTTTATCAATTGCGACAACATTTCAATACATATCCACGTTAACCTTAAGAAATACTCCCTCAGATTATATATCTCGCGATTATGTAGGTCCTTGGCATTTAAAACCCACGGCCTCCACATTTCCGGGAGATATACAATCTCATTACAGATGAACGTGGATGGTGCATTCGAAATGCATGTTAGCAATCGACGAACTTCAGCGCCCACCTTAATATGCCAAAGGAATATGCGAGTACCGGGATGACCCAACTATTTTATTGTCGCTCGATAAAAGGCTCTTAAGACCTTGGTCAGGCGACTATAAGTATGAAACCGTTCCCTCAATAGTTGTAAATAGTTGTAATCAGTAGTTGTAAATTGAAGACCGCACATTTGTCCACACCAACTTCAGTTCCAATGGATTTGCTAATATTGTCGGTTATTTTAAGCAATTCCATTAGGTCAGGTTTTCTCGAAGCATACAATTTGAGATCATCCATATACAAAAGGTGCGAAATGGCCTCATTCTCATTCCGAAGACGATAGTTAAGCCCGGAACATTTTAGCAACGTTCTCAAAGGGTTCAGAGCTAGACAAAATCACATTAGACATAAACTGTCACCTTGGAATATATAACGCTTTATTATCCTAACTAGGTTCGATGAATCAAAAGAGTTTATATGTTCTGGATGAAGAGGAGTACTTGCCTAATAGCTGCCAAGTTAGATTATAAATTGACCATGCTTCGCAATTAGTAGCTTTGACATCAAATTAAATATTATGTTTGAATAAACCTTTGGAACCGATACACTTTTCAAATCGATCGGGAAAACTTCCTTCAAATTATTATTCGGAACAATTCATAATCAATCACTTATATCGGCCAGTCAGACCAGATAATGATCGTTTAACCGAACGTTGAACATTTGAGTTATATCATATTTCGTGTCAAAACGATATCGATAACCAAGTCAAAGAACGGTTATTTTCCATTGGCGACGAAATACGCCTCTCATATTTAATTTCAGTGGACCTTTGTCTTTGTTTTATATAAAAAAGATATTTAAAAGGGTTTTTATTAGTTTTGATGAGCCAAATATGACTACAACTTTAGACTAAATATTTACCTATTTACCTTTTTTTCTCGCACATAGGTTAAAAACGAAATGACATTAAAAATTTATCTTTCAATCTAATCTAATCAATGTTTATTTATTTGCATGTACCAACAAATTAATAAGTTAACATTTCTTCATACAAAAGACTTCATTTCTTCATTTTTTCGCATGTTTGGGCCAATTTATATTATATTTTTTTATTATATAAATGTTTTTATTTTAGACAGATGAAAGTTTTTTGTATGATGAAATGCTAACTTATTCATTTGTATGTACGATAATTGCCTAGTTTTTGTAGCAGATTTTTGGCTGAAATGATGATGATTTTACTGTTATTTGGCGATGCACCTTTAGAGCAATCGTGTCTAATTAAACGATGGAATTGCTAAGTTCTCGATTTTTTGCACAGATTTAATCGTTTTGCTTCTATGTCAATGTTAATACTAGTTAGGCTCGGTTTCGACATTCATTAAGAGGTTTTTGTTCCTTATACTGACCGAATGAGGTCAATTAATTGGCAGATAATTTCATTATTCAACTAAAAAACGAGCTAAAGGAGTCTTTAAAATAATAACACTGTATTCTTTAACAGAATCGTAAGTGTCATTGGAAAGTTCATTAGAATACAATAAAAAATCAATGGATTATAAAGTTTTGCTTCACGTATTAATATATAGAGATAATATAAAGATAATGTTATGAAAGGTAAACTGACTAGTTTTAATATACAGGTTGATTGTAACGCGGATACCACACCCTGTGAAGTTAAGTAAATGCACTTGTACTGCGATTAAATTTCTTTAGAAAAGGTATTCTTTTTCAATTGGAGGGCGAAGGTAAATCTCCGGATCAATATTTGTAGTCCTCTTGTCTTTTACTCTATAACTTTATTAATTCTGTCTATAACTAAGTCTTCTCGGCCTATAAATGACCCACTGCTGTGTTTAGTCTCCTCCAACAAACAACATGGAGGGTAATTTACCCTCCAGTAGGCTAATTAGCCTACTGTGCCACGCTGGCCAAATGGGTTGGCATAGAGTTTCGTATAAAGTTTTCTTTCTTCTCCTTCTTGCAGCTAGATTTGAAACCTTATCGTTTCCTTTGGTCGGCTCAACACCCTCAGGATGAAATGGAGAATTAATCATTATCGTTAATTTAAAAATGGATTTAGTGATTAAAACCTTTTAATTCGGATGCTAGTCTCATAACTCTTAGTACTCAGTTTACCTACAGAGTGTAACAAACAAGCTACAGCGATACAAAAGGATCTATAGTAGTATACTATTGCTTGATTTTTTTAAATTGATATTTCTGAAAATTGCACACTCAAACTAGTGATAAAAACGAGCCCGGAAAACTCAAGATATATCATGGAACACAGATAACAAAGCGTCTAATACAATAACCAGGGTAGATAGGTGGCTCCTTTCCAATGGATCAAGCATTTATGATTAAAATAGCGACCCGCCCCGGCTTCGCACGTTTGGGCAAATCCTGTATAATTGTTTGATATCTATGTATGAGTAGTTACGTCTTAGAATTGTAAAAATGTACAAAGTACGGGCCAAGGTGAGGGTTTGGGGGGTGAAAGTTGCCGTGATTATTACCATTAAGTGATTATATGACAATTGAGTGAACAATGGTACAGTCAGATAGTGATCTCAGGTAGTTGACGAAGGTTACACTTTTATTGTTCTAGTTCAAAAGTAATTGTTTTCTATATCACTTACTTTTCATGCCGATATTTAAGGTGATTGTTATATTTATTGTATAACTAGTTATTACATATTTATAAAATTGTCCATTCTCATATAAAAGAAAATAGTCATGTATATTAATATCCTTGGACATTTCACACAACGCCATCTCGTCCCAAGCTATGCAACTTAATGCTTGTATTA
This sequence comes from Clostera curtula, assembly GCA_905475355.2. Taxonomy (NCBI): domain Eukaryota; kingdom Metazoa; phylum Arthropoda; class Insecta; order Lepidoptera; family Notodontidae; genus Clostera; species Clostera curtula. The sequence continues at coordinate 16,904,379 of FR997802.1, forward strand.
TGGTAACGAGATGGATGATAAACTACTTATATACTTTTTTTTTTGTGAATACATACACATTATAGATAGAAATGACACCCAGACTCCGAGCCAGTGCCTCTGGTTTAGACAAAGACACTTGCCCGACCCCGGAATCGAACCCGGGACCCGTTGATCCAAAGGCGGCACATCTTTGTACACAAATTTGTATGTAGGAAATCTATACTCACTATAAAAAATTGTTGTGCGATTCGATATGCTTTTATGATTTCCTTTCCCGCAAATCAGATTTTTATATCGACACCCCATTCCACACTGTGGGTTACGAGTTACGACATCAATAGTATGAAATAACTTTTATTAGATAAAAATATCAAAATACTTAAAATTCAAACAATGAAGTATAACTATATTACTAACAGGACTGTGGCCCGATGGGGCAGAAAAGTCCACGACTGGTCACCGCGTTCCGGAAAGCCCAGTGCTGGTAGACCTCCCACACGGTGGACCGACGACCTGGTTAAGGTCGCCGGAAAGCGATGTATGAGGGCGGCTCGGGCCCGGCCTTCGTGGAAATCCTTGGGGGAAGCCAATATCCAGCAGTTGAGGTCTTTTGTCTGAAATTATGATGATATTACTAACCAAAATATAAAAATATATACAAGTAAAATTTGATGTACAAAACATCATACAGGCTTCCCTTGCCCAAAATGCTGCCATAATTGCCTCGCTGTACGACGAGGCTTATGCGCGGGCCAAAGTATGCGCCAGCTTACTGGTATTAAACGGGGTGTAGACAATTTACAGAGCTAACAATCTAGCATCTAGCAATTGTGGTATGGTGGACTGATGCCCCTCTATAATATTGGTGGAGACCTGAATCAAGAAGTGGCGCATCCCAATCTGTTCGCCTTTTTGGCCTAGGGGTTGGATAGGCCACATTTAGTTCATAGTCCCCGGTCGCATTCCGAGGTCGGGCAAGGGTCTTTGTGTAACATTTAAAATTTTGCAAAAATGTATGCAGAAGTGTTGGAAAAAATGTTGTAGTAAGCTTTTGAACTAGATTTGGAATAACCAACGGTAAAAATAAAACTTAGTATTTTATTAACAGTTACACAACAAACAAAAGTACCGCAATCGTGTTAAGAGATATATTATTTTGATAATAATCGGATAATGAATTGTTATTGATGTTCTATTGTTAACACGCACGTGCCTCTTGCTCAAGTAGTAGATTGAACTAATATAGATAGCAGGAATTTAATTTACTTGATCGCAGTTAGATACTGATAGTGTACGGTGTGAAGGATTAAAAATATACAATGTCGCGAACCATTCCATTGTGAGGGTGTCATTAGTAGCGACCAAAGGAACACAATTAGCAGAACACCTAGTCGCAAAAAAAGGAAACCTTGAGACGAAACCCTTTTTTTTAGTGACACTGGTGAAATTATTTATGCATACCGCCGACCCCCGTGGGTGGGGTTGGCGACTATGTGGGATTTCGGAAACTACTCGTCTACCCACTAAAACCCCAGCGGTATCCCCTCACACGACGCCCCCACCGAGGTGCAAGCTACGCGGGCAAGCGACTACCAGACGGCGTCCCGGGTAACTGGGACGCCCTCAGTCCGTGATGCTTTCGTCGGTGGCGGTTTTGAAACGAAGCCCTGTGTTAACTTGTCTGGCTAGCTTGGCAGTGTAGACTTGCCCCCTCCCATTACCCTTCATGTAATGGGAGGAGGCCAGATTCAGCAGTGGGTCAATTGTGCTGAGCCCACAAGTAGTAGTAGTATACGGTAACAAACTTATAACCGAAATGAATTTGAAGTCGGTTAAAAGCCACGTAAATGGCTCGTTGATTCAAAACTGCTGATTCCATGTGACGTAATCAGAGAAACAGAAATGACAAATATTGACCAAAACATGGGCTATTTGAGGGCACTGTATCGAAACAGATTTGCCTAATCAGGCGATTTCTAACTCAAGTGCACAAGGCCTAGTATTATCTGCTCGCTCTATTTCCTTTACCGTATTTTACCAGCGTTTAAAGCTAAGTTTAGTTCGACGAAGCAGGACCTTTAGTTTTTACTAATATTATTTCATGGGGCGTTTGCCATAATCGCCACGCTTGGTAGGCGGGTTGGCTATCGAAGTGATGGATGGTGTGTTTTGAACAGAACGTCGCTGCTGCCCAACGTCTGTTGTCCCTTAGCGCAGTGTTGGTAGGCCTCCCACACGGTGGACCGATGACCAGGTTAAGGTCGCCGGAAAACGATGGATGCGGGCAGCCCAGGACCGGACTTTGTGGAAATCCTTGGGGGGGGCCTAAGTCCAGCAGTGGACGTCTTTTGGCTGAAATGATGATGATGACTAATATTATAAAGAAGACAGATTTGTATTGTCTGTTTGTAACGAATAGGCTCAAAAAGTACTGGACCGATTTTAAAAAGTCTCTCACCATTTGAATGCCAGCGTGGCACAGTAGGCTAATTACCGTCCATGTGATGTGGCCCGACTCAGTAGTGGGTCATTTATGGGCTGAGTAGTAGTATTAGTAGTAGACATTGGATTCATAATAAGTATCTTCTTTTTAGTTTACATCGTCATTCACAAAGTTGAACAAAAATGGTTCTGACGTCACCAGTCAGATAGCATTCGCCATTGACAGTGAAAGTGAGCCATAACACGACTTAATTGAATCTTTAACAGATAACTGCGGTCTTATTGCGTCGGAATAAGGGCTATTATGTAAATCCATTCTTAAATGGACAGTGACTTGATAGAACGGTAACATGTTATTTAAATTATGGAACTTTTCCTCTCATTAAACAGGTGGTAATTCAAAATTAATTAATTACATTTCTCTTCATATTTACAGTTAAAAAAAATCATCGATGGGCCAAAATGTTCTAAATTACGATTAAATCCAATTCTTTTCTTTTTTCATTTCATTATAAATAATAATCCTTTTTAATACTAAATAGTGTTACTTAACATGTTGTGGCACCTTAATGGGTTGTGCATTTAGATTGTAGGATTTTTGACAATATGTATTATTTGTGTTTTATAAAAATGTAACAACTACTGGATGTCCCTAATAAATAAATTACTTAATTCAAGGACTTCTATCTATCTAAATTAAAAACGTTATCACGCCTATCTAAATGTACCCATCTAGGTATATTTAGATAGACGTGATAATGTTTATTTTTTTATAATTTTTGTATTTACTACTCTAGTTAAAAACTGAAATGCGGGGGAAGTGTACAAATATATAATTTTTTATACACATACAGTTGCCCAACTCCGGAAGCGATCTGGGGACCCGTGATCCTAAGGCGACCCATCCAACCCTTAGACCAGGCATTTAATTCTAGCACAAATAAAATATGATTCTAGGCATTCCTTTTTAAAAGAGTACGTTCAATAGTAAATAATAAAAAAAATACATGTTTTTGTTTCAGGTAAATATCATATCACCACAACACTGAGACACCAAATTAATGTTCTGTAAGTTGTTAATTGATTACGTATTAATGTTGTTTTATAGCATTTTCTTCTAAGATTAATGTTTGTCTGTCGCCAATAGCTCCTGAATCATTGGTAATTAAGAGCTATTTGTATCAAAGTTGTCCTAATCATGAGTGTATGGCTATATTTTAAAGAACCTGCTAAATCTTTCTACTTCAACAAACTATTTGTAGATTGCGGTAAATTATGTCTTATTGGTTCTCAAAGTGTTTTATTTATGGTCGTCGTCTGCACCGCAATGTGCAAAGATCTTGAAAACCTGAGACATCTTTTGTATATTATTGTATCTTTTCTAGATATGTTAGTAGTATTGTAAAAAAATCTTCAGCTTTAGTATTCCAAGTCATTTACGTCCTGAATTAGAATACTAATGGCGTAATGTATGTACGTATCTATTGTACGTAATATTCTAGGTATTCAGAATAAGGCCACAGATTATGAGATATGAAAGTTTGACATTTGTCTTACTCGCACAGAATGATAATATTACATACCCCTACATCCTTGAGTGTTGTTGACAAATTGCTAGCACCAGATTCAGTCTAGAGTTAGGTCTTTACATTCAAGGTACAGGTCTAATGTCAGGTGTCAATATATTTTTGTTTTATTTGCATACGTAGGTGGTAGAAAATTGAGCCTTATTCTAATACATTTAAGTTGTAAGTTAGTCATTAGTTTGTTATTAATGTAAGGATTAGACTTTACAAGTCAAGTAATTATACTTGGTCTATGAAACTTTATATCACTTTTATAATCTACCAGTCAATGTACCTTTAATGAAATCTTTCTATCGATTTCAGTAACAAAAATTTGTTAGAGAAAAACACGTTTTCATTTAATAACACGTTAATTTTATATTTATATGCTTAAATGCATTTTATATTAAAAATATTTTATAATTTTAATACGCGAGAAAAACAAACTGCTATTGTAAAAAATCTATGCTTTTTTCTTATTTCGAATTTTTACCTAAATACTGACCCGATTTTGCTAAAACTTCTATAACCCTACTCTGGCTAGACGTGCCAGAGTGGCATCGGCCTTGTCATTTCCTATTGTCGACTCTTACGACACCCTCAGTATAGGATAGGGTGGCACGAGGTATTCTAAATCCGTCATCACACGGACTAGAATGTTAAAAGCAACTTTCATGTTTCTTATCTCGTGAGACTTATTGTTACACATAATCGTCAACGAGCATTAAAGGTGAAAGACACAATTTGTATGCATCACACCGTAGCCGGCGCAGCAATTTTTAAGCGCACAGCGTGAATACAAATCGACAAATAACTTGATTACTTTCACGCGTTTGGTATTGTAGTTAACCTTTGGAACTGTATGCAGTTATATTGTGTGTAGTAACTATATAAAATAGGGAGAGGTAGTCGCTAGGGGCCTTTAACATCCATTGGGGCTGTACCGGCTCAGGGTCACCCATGCCGGGCGGTCTTGGCTCTGTCCTCAGAGTTGTCCCTGCAAACTCAGTTAATCAAGTTGGCTCATTAGAGCTCTTTTGTCAAGTCAAACATAAGAAATAAAATTTAAAAATGCCCATTAGAAAGTGAAAAATTTCGGAATGCAGCTCTATAGAGAAGAGCCGGCATGAAAATGTGTAGTTGCTCTTTATTGAGCGCCGTTTTAGGTTGCCCACTATGCGCAAAGGGCCAAACATCAGCAACATCTAGTCAATAATAGTACCTGCGAGACCTAAACCTGCGGCGCACCATAGTGTTTATGATGATGTGAATTTTTGTTCAGTGCTTTTAAGTTTCCATAGGCGAAAAGTTTAATGAACGGTTAGTTGCAAAATACAGACAATTGAATTTAAATTGAATTGGTCCCTTATAAATAGAACAATACACAATATACTTAAGTTATCCGTGTTAACTGTTTAAGGTATAGAAATGTGTGCCAGGGCACTTGCTTTGGATAGAAGCCAAATATTTCGAAGGAATACGACTGTTGTAGGAGACAAATTTCTGTCACGAACTTTATTGCAGGTGGCAAAATATCTCCTTGAGTGAAATATTTATTTAATACTAGCTACCCGCCCCGGCGTCGCACGGGTGCAATGTGTTACATCTAAATTTATCAGTGTTTCTCTACAACATTATGCATGTATTATACATATTAACCTTCCCCTTGAAACACACTATCTACTATCACACTACTAGCTGTTACCCGCGACTTCGTCCGCGTGGTATTTAAAAAAAAAGTTCTTTTTTAGCTAAATCATAATTTAGGAAAAATGAGCTACGTTTGCCACAAATATGTGGAAAACTCAGTAACTATGGGCTCCGGAAAAGTGACCCCCCACCCCCCACCTACATAAAAGTTACTCCTTGGTACATCAGCTATCTGCCTTTGAAAGTCCCGTGAAAATTTGTCCAGCCATTTCAGAGATTAGCCATGACGAGCAGATAGACAAAAACTTGTAAAAAAAAATGATTTGGTATATGTAACGTGTATACGTCCAAATGCACTTAGCAAAAAGTGGTTATTTTAATATTACCAGCCAAAACTCCAATTTCGTTATTTTTAAAGAAGAAACATGACGTACTTGTATCGTGGGGCTCTTTTCAAACATATGATGCCAGAATATATATGATGAAACTTCATATTCTTGGCTTATAGACGCTTATAAATACTTAGCAATGTCAGTTATATGAGCAGCTAAGTACCACTTTTTTTTTAACATTCTCCACCCAGTTTTGACGCCTGGCGGCACGGACAGAACATTAATATAGATTGTATACTTATTGCAAATTACGTGAATGTATGTCTGTTGCATTCACTTTGCGTAACGGATGAGCCAATAGGTCATGTTATAAATCGACCGGACATTTAAGAGAATCCATGTGAATATGTAGATCTTATCGTGGTTTAGATCGATTGAAGTATTTTGTATTGTGAAATGAAAGAGCGTTGCTAATTTGATCGAGAATTGAACACCGCTTTATTTACCTATTTAAATATTTATGTAATACTAGCTGTTCCGGCAAACGTTGTTTTGCCAAATAATTAACCATCCCACGCGCAACCCCCTACCCCGCGCAACCCCCACCCCGCGCAACCCCCACCCCGCGCAAACGCCACCCCGCGCCACCCCCGCGCTACCCTCTAGGTCTTATGGTTCCAGAGATATCGTGAACATCTCCTATCGCAAACGTTGTTTTGCCATGTAATTAAATAGGAGTTGATCGTAGAGGGGTGAAAATTGAGGGTTGTTTGTATTTTTTTATGTTGAATCTTAGAAAAACAAAAGCATAAAATTTTCTCTAAAAAATAAACACTTTTTTTTTTGACCCCCCCTTAAAATTTTGTGGTATGAAAAATAGATGTTGTCCTATTTTCATACCTACCCAATATGCTCACAAAATTTCATCATAATCGGTCAAGCCGTTTCGGAGGAGTTTGGCATCTAAAACTGTGACACGAGAATTTTATATATTAGATATTATGGGACGGGTCCTTGTCATGACAGATTTAGAATACGTAGAGTCACCACCCCGCTCCATCCTGTGGGTTATGTAAAAGCCGTCTGAGAATGAGGTGGTGACACTGTGGATTTCAAATCCATCAGCACACGGAGCAATGCCGTCCGCAAAGCTGATTTAGATATCGTCGTTTCAGCCCATAAATAACCCACTACTGAGTCGGGCCTCCTCCAAATACATGGAGGGAAATTAGCCTACTGTGCCACGCTGGCAAGACGGGTTGGCACAGGGTTTGTATCAAGTTTTCCTTCTCATACGGCTAGGAGATCTGTCTCTTACGATCCTTTAGTCGCCTCTTACGACACCCTCAGGATAGTGTGTGGGTTGGTGACATTTTGTATTGTAAATCCGTCACCACACGCGACCAATTTAGATATGCGATACACAAAATCTTAATTTAATTAATACTTTTTACCTACAACCACAATGAACACGAAACTAAGTATGTTTGAATGTTTTGTTAAGAACGTGTTTATTTTTTAAACATATCGACAGAACTACTTAAGCAGAATCACCTCGTTCAGTGCGACAAATTATGAAATAAACCTTCCATAAAATTTACGTATTTTTTTCAGCTTATTGAACTAGGGTTAAACATACGGATACTATTAATGTAACAGTCACTGCACGGAAATAAAAGGCTTTTTCTATTTCTAGAAAACAATGTACGCAGATTGTCTAAGCACCGAGAAAACTACCCATTAAATGCCTAAGACGCTATCTGGGCAGCATAATAAGGAGACGCAGCATGGACTATAATGATGATGATCATATTTATCAGAGTACCGATCTAGGTATAGACTTGTCACACCACCCATCGACCCATATTGCTCAACGTCAGCTTACATTCATAACATGTTACATATCTAGACCCACATATCTGATCCACGTTTGATCATTCACTGACTTATTCAATTTGAATGATTCAATTAAGCCCATGTAGTGAATAATATAACGTTATTTTTGAACTCCACCTGGTGACGGATTGAAAATATACGATGTCACCAACCAAGCAAGAGACAGATCATTAAGCCACAAAACAAGGAAAACTTAAAACAATCTCTGTGCCATCTCGTCTGGCCAGTGTGTCACAGTAGGATAATTACCCTCCTTGTAATTGGAGGAGGCCTGACTCAGCAGTGGGTCGTATAAAGTCAGAGTAGTATTAGTAATAGTGAATAATTTAACGTTCTTTTGTATGCATACGTTATTTTATTAACCGTGTGGTGAAAGATTGTGAATCAATGGGACTTATTAGGCGCCTCAGAGTCACCCAACGTGCAATGGAAAGAGCTATGCTCGGAGTTACTCTACGTGATAGAATCAGAAATGAGGAAATCCGTAGAAGAACTAGAGTGACCGACGTAGCTAGAAGGATTGCACAGTTGAAGTGGCAATGGGCAGGCCACGTGGCCCGAAGAACATATGGCCGCTGGGGCATAAAAGTCTTGGTGTGGCGTCCACGTATGGGAAAGAGGAGCGTGGGAAGACCCCCCACTAGGTGGACGGACGACCTTGTAAAGGTCGCTGGGAGTCGGTGCATGCGGTCTGCACGAGATCGCACATTGTGGAAATCTATGGGGCTATGTTCAGCAGTGGATTTCTGTGGCTGATAGATAGATAGATAGATAGTGGTGAAAGATTTAGAATACACAATGTCACCAACCCATGATGCCCTAGTCACAAGAGAAGGAAAACTTGACACAAACCCGTCTTGCCAGCGCGGCACAGTAGGATAATTAATTACCCTCTTTGTAGTTGGAGGAGGACTGACACAGCAGTGGGTTATGTATGAGCTTATTAGTATTATGACGTGACTTCGACCGCGTGGGTTTGAACCCGCGCTTATTTCGGCCTCGCATACAGCCAATGCTACCAGGAATAATATAGCATTAATAGGTGAATGGATTATTTAATCAGTTATGTGGTTTTTGAGTATATTCGATACAACCGTTATACCGAGTTTCTCCCGCCAGGTCTTCTCGGTTGTTCCACGTTCCGACCGATCTGGTAGTAGTGTTATAAAAATGATGTATCCGGTGACTATTGTAAACGCCATAATTGGTTTAAACATTATAGCATATTTCTATTCTATTCCAACAAATAGGAAATTCGTTCCATACATCACTACATAGTATAAAACAAAGTCGCTGTCGTCTGTCCGTCCCTATGTATGCTTAAATCTTTAAAACTACGCAACGGATTTTGATACGGTTTTTTTAATAGATAGAGTGATTCAAGAGGAAGGTTTAAAGGTATAACCCACCCCCGCTTTGCACGGGCGAAGCCGGGGCGGGCCACTAGTCCTGTATAAAATCCTGTATATATCTTTCCTGTATAAAAGATTAAATAATATTCTTCTTCTTCTGCCTGGCGTTAGTCCCGGCTATTGCCAAGATTAAATAATATTAGTTATACATATATTTAGCTTATTCTGAACGGACATGCGATGATATCTATTTAATGTGTACATGAACGGATATACATAACCGTTTATCTGATGCATGAACTTAAGGTGTGTCATTAGAGCTACTTTCGCCTTTATTCAATGTTCTAATTAATTTAGCCACCTTGTCTCAATCGATCTTATTATGTTTTAGTTGCAAAATAGTTTTAAATAGCTCTAAATAAATGGAGGCCAGACTGGTTGGCATAGGGTTTCGTATCAAGATTGCCTTCCTAATTTTAGGCCTTGTCATATCCTTTTGTCGGCTTTTCGGTCACGACACCTTCAGTATGGAATGGGGTGGTGACATATGTATTCTAAATCCGTCACCAACTAGATGACAGTTGTAGCAACCCTGTGTCATTTTTTGACCTCCATGATAACATGTAGTTTTTAAATATTTAATTACACACATGTTCACATCCGTCAAATATCGGTAACCTCTTGTTAATCAAGGAAGTGATTTACTTAATAAATTGAGTTCCATTAGCAAAAATAATAATTATATCATGTTTTCTCGCCTCGGTTCTTGATTGTGGGCTGTAAGCGCATAAAATATATCTTTATGCTAATGATTAGTATTAGGCGTGACCCTTGATCTTTTAACACCGTTTTTTTTTAAACAAGTTACGATCGAAAAGTTAGCTGAGAGATTGATTGATAGATAAGTTGATGCAGAGTGATGTGCAAATGATAAAATCAATCGTTGATCTATTTTAAATGAGTGCTTTTGTAAATGACTTAATACTTTTTTTTTGTTATATGAGTATTTTTCTGTTTACGGAGGTAGTGCTGTACCTTACTCGTACATTTGAAACGACTACTTAATCATCAATTTTTTTAGAATAATTTTGGAATATTTTATGTATTTCAATTCGGCAATATTCTAAGTTTAAGTTTAGACAATTTAAAAATGTAAACGCCAATTTGTAGTTGAATTAATGTTCAACTTATAATATAATATAACATGTAATTTATTATGTAGGCAGTGTTTTTAGGTTAGTTATGAAGCTAAATTGTTTCTTTTGAATAAAAACTGATAATAAATGAATTTATCTTCGGCGGCAAAACTACTAAGATCCCTTTAGCGTGGCATCAACAAAGAGCAAACCACTTCATAAGCCTAATGATAATTAATATCTTCAGAATGGTGAGCTGTCTAACTGACGGAGAAAAAGTAATATCCTGTTAAAATTATTCTAAAACATCTGTCATTGTAATCCAGTAATAGTAATTCTTTTCATTTCTTTTTAGGTGACTGGTGTTTGATGCATGTTAGACAAGTTGTAGGTTCTGTGTTATGGAGGATTATTAGCCTACAGTGCCACGCTGGCTTGATAAGCTTGGCACGGGGTTAGAATCTCACGTTCTCTCCTGCCTTAAATGTAGTCGAGATTGTCCGCCGCCTTTTCTTTCTTTCTTTTCTTCAGTCTATAGCCATAAAGAAATGATAATGAATTTAAATGACTTTTGTTATCTGCAAAATTTTAGGCAAAAATAAGCAACTTAGGTAATACAAGTTTCATAACTACAGAAAAAAGGTATGACACATTGTGGAACACAAATTATCAAGTTTTTATGATACTAATCACGATATTTAGCTAAATTAAAAAAAAATAAACATTTTGTGACTAAAAATTGGTTAATACAAACGTCAATTGCATCATACTTTAAAATAGTTTAATAGGCTCTATACTTTCGCTTCGGATGGCTTTGTAGTTTTTGTTACGCCTTGTCTACTAGTGGCTATGATCAGTTGACGCCTTGTTTGTATTTTTTTTTCAGTGGCTTTAATACCTTTGACCCTAGACTTGCATGTTGGAAAGCAACGACAGGGTCTGCGGGCACTGGCTCTCACATAAACACGACGAAACACAGTAAAACTGCTTGGCGCCGGACTTAGATATGGACCATTAGATTGTACCACCAAACGAGCTTGACTTTCACAACACGCTATATTTCCCAGCATGCGGCGGGAAGGGTGCCTTTGGATCACGGGACCCTAGTTCCACTCCGGGGTCTTTGTGATCAGAGGCATTTGCTCTGTGTCTGGGTGCCGCCCCACAATACAAGTTATATGCAGAGCGTATGTCGGTGTTTTTTTTTTTAATATGACATGGTCTTCCAAATCGAATCTGTGGGTGACGTAAGAGATGACAAAAGGAAATGATAAGGCCAAAAGCCTAGCCGCAAAGAACGAAAACTATATACCAAACCCTATGTCAACCCAACTCGCAAGCGTGGCATAGTAGGTTAATTACCCTCCATGTATATGGGGGAGGACCGACTCAACAGTAGGTCATTAATTATGGGTTGAGAAGTAGAAGAATTTCCAAATCCGTAACCACACAATGTGTAACAATTATGATATTATTAGTCCTTACATAACACACAACTGGTACTATCACTCTGTATTACTGAAGTCATTAATTTTGTTCATGCCCCATTGTTTTGTGGAAAAAGTTTAGATACAAATTACTTTTACCACAATTTGAATACAGCACGTTAAGTCATTCCGAAAATTCTCACGAGCAGTCTCACTTTCTCGCTAACGAGTAGGTATTTTAATGGGAGCCATACCAATACAAATAAGTAATCAAAACTAATTTAATCAATTGGCTCAATAGACCTCCTTTGATTAGTCAAACAATTAAATTAAATTAACAAAATACCTATTATAATTCATCATTTAAAAATAACCACCGGCTCGGACTGCAGGTATACAGAGAAGAGCCGGCAAGGAATTCTGTAGTTGCTTCTTTTATATCGCCATTTTTCGGTACAAGCCCGGGATAAGACAGACTTGTGAGAGCGAACTCGCGCAATAGTCGTAAAGGGTATTAAAATACCCGTATAGGGACGGGTCAGAGTATTACACTTCCCCACCGGTCGCTGGGAAAAAACGCGTGTTGTAAAAGTCAACAAAACCCAACACCCTTGGTGGTAGGATCTAATGGTCCGCCCGGCTAGCTACCCTCACATCTAAGTCCGGCACCAAGCAGTTTTACGGTATTTCGTCGTGTGTAGGTGAGAGCCGGTGCCCGAAAGGCATTTCCTTGAATTGCCTGCTCCATCTTAGACCCTGGCGTTGCTTTCCATCACGCAAGCCTAGGGTTAAAGTGACTGGTAATAAAAAACAGTTTATAGCAAGATACGTTATGTGGTCAGATATTGCTGGCAAAATCTTCAGTTTGTATTGAAACATATTCGTTGTATACAAGCGAAATCTGACTGAGAAACGTATTTCTCTAGTGAACAGGTTTGTTTTAATACTATTACTACTCAACCTATACATGACATACTGCAGAGGTGGTTTTGGGTTTAGAATAAACTATGCTAGATCCGCCATTCTATCCAGAGGGTGATCGAAAGACAGGATGATGAGAAGTATAACTTAAAATGAACTCCCATGCCAACCCGTCTGTCCAGCGTCGCACAGTAGGAAATACCCTCCATGTAACTGGAGGAGGGTCAACCCAGCAGTGGCTCTTTTATGTGCTGAGTATTAGTAGTAAAATACTTTAGTGACAGTTGAGAGTGGTGATGGATTTAGAATACATAGCGTCACCACCCCATTCCAGCCTAAGGATGTCGTAAGAGCCGACAAAAGGAAGTTACAAGGCCGAAAACCTAGCCGCAAGAGAAGGAAAACTTGAAACGAAAACTTTTTTTTTTTAGTTTATGAACCTTTTATAGGTCCCCAGCCGAGGGACGGGGCTGGGGTATGTGGGAATCCCGACCGCGACAAGATGGTGAATTGCGGTCGGTGTACCCACTAAAACCTAACCGTGCCAACCCGTCTAGAAAGCGTGGCACAGTAGGCTAATTTCCCTCCATGTAACTGGAGGAGGGCGACCCAGCAGTGGCTCATTTATGGGCTGAGTAGTAGTTTAGTGAGTGGTACTTATATAAATTGACTTAGAACCGCAAAATGATTGACGCGTAAAAGCTAATATTACCTACGAAGGTCCTTCATCGACGACCGTTTACAGTGAAAGGAAACGACTTAAATGTAAGAAGATTTACTAGATAACGATATAATAGTGGATTGCGTAACATCTCTATCATTATATGGAATCGAGTCTGTTACCGCAATAATTGTTTTGTTAACACATTTGTTCTTATGATACGTTTTAATTTTGCAACTGATTCTTCCTGCTGTCGACAGACCAGTGGTAATGAGTGAATGTTGATAGGTTGCTGCAATCCTACTAATATTGTGTTTGTTTCTCTTTCACGCAAAAACGATTTAATGGAAACTTTACGATAATAATCACTACATAGTATAAAACAAAGTCGCATTCTTCTGTCCGTCCCTATGTATGCATAAATCTTTAAAACTACGCAACGGATTTTGAAGCGGTTTTTTTTAATAGATAGAGTGATTCAAGAGGAAGGTTTATATGTATAACACACCCCCGCTTTGCACGGGCGAAGCCGGGGCGGGCCACTAGTATTGTATAAATTGTATATGTGGCGAAAGTTTTTATTTTTAAAACGACACCCCTGCCTTAGGTATAACCTATGTCGCGGGGGGAGTTTACAAACATGTAATTCACGAGCACAAATGACACCCAGACTCCGAGCCAGTGCCTCTGGTTTAGACAAAGACACTTGCCCGACCCCGGAATCCAACCCGGGACCCATTGATCCAAAGGCGGCACATCAAACCACTAGAATAGTTTCACTACCCTATTCCATACTGAGGGTGTCGCAGGAGAAGGAAAACTTGAGACGAAACCCTGTGCCAATCCGTCTGGCCAGCGTGGCACAACAGGGTTATTACCCTCTATGTGATGGAAGGAAGCCCGACTCAGCAGTGAGTCATCTGTGTACCAAATTTCATTTCAATCAGTTTACTAGTTTTGAAAGCATGACAGACAGACAGAATTTCGCATTTATACTATACTAGAGACCCGCCGCGGCTTCGCACGGGTGCAAAGACTGCCTTGTTGGTCTAGTGGTTAGATGTGGGGTGCAACGGGTCCCGGGTTCGATTCCGGGGTCGGGCAAGTGTCTTTGTCTAAAAAAGTTCATCAAGTTTTCCTTCTGTTGCGGATAGGTTTTCGGCCTTATCATTTTCTTTTGTCGGCTCTTACGACACCCTCAGGACGGAACGGGGAGGTGACACTATCTATTCTAAATCCGTCACCACACGGATATGGTATACTGGAAGGACGTTATGTATTCTAGATCCGTCACCAATAAAATTATATCATAAACAAACAGCTACGAAACGCATTCGACAAAACCACGGCTATTAGATCAGTTCCGATTTCGCAATGTTGAATTATAATTTCTTTCATGGTTTCGTGGTTTTTAGGATCGGTTCAGTTATTTTCTGATGTGCTTATATATTTACGGACTAAGTGTTACTCGCGACTTTGTCCGCGTGATATTTAATAATAAAGTGGAAATCTCTGTAATTGCGTGCTCCTGAAAAGTGTGGGGGTATCAATATAAGTAGCGTAACTCCTTGTTACATCAGCTATCTGCCAATGAAAGTCCCGTCAAAATAGGTCCAGCCATTTTAGAGATTAGTCGAAACAGACAAAAAAAAATTTATTAATTTATAAACAGAGACTCTAATTTTATTTATTTGTCTAGATTGGAAACAGAACGTAGGTAATGATTTTATTAGCTTTGTTTTTTTTTATAAGGTATCATTTGTTTGATTAATATTTATCTTGTACTGGCAGACTCGATAGACTTCTTACTGCCTCAATCGATAAATAAAAGACCTAATCTTTTGTATAAAATAAACTTAAAACAAACAAAAGCAATCATCAAGCGTTACTTCAAAGGAAAAGCAATTTAATTCCGAGCACTTCTCACCCTTCCTGGACTTCCACGAATATTTCAAGACCAAAATTAGCCAAATCGGTCCAGCCGTTCTCGAGTTTTAGCGAGACTAACGAACAGCAATTCATTTTTATTTATATAGATTAAAAAACCTAGTGGTTTCCCATTGGTTGGAATTCAACCATAATTAGTTTAAATTATAGTTCTACAAATATAGTTCCATTCTTATATTGACCAATGACTTTAACACTAAACAAAAGGGTTATATGCGTGGGTGTGTTAAATCCATGGTAGTGTGTGTGATGTGTTTTTATTAATTTTATGTATATTTAATGCAAAAAAAATGCATTCTGCACTCCTTCTCTATATAAACTTTAGGTGTGTGAAATTTCATCCTCCTCCATTTTCCTAAAAAGGGGGCCAAAGTTTTTGCTTCACGTATCATATACATATATAGTTAAAAACATATTTTAGTTTTTAAAATTACCATTAATTTTTATATTCATCTTTGTCGTCCATGGTATGTGTTTTTCTCTTTCATGCGTCGCTTCAGCCCGTCGTCTTACTTTGCTTTAGTCGTTTCATTTTAATTTCCACTTAACTTTAACTCTCCTTTGTACTTTCGTAATCCCTTCCTTGCAAATTTGTCTAAAAATAAAACAAGCCATGAATCTTAGAATAAGTAAGTAAACTGTTGATAGTAGCATCTAAAATTAAATTAAAAATTTAAATAAACCCCCGACACAATAACCTTTAAAAAGTAAAAAATAAAAATAAATGCTTCGCGTTGAGGGACCACTCCCACTTATTTATTACCTGACCCCTGGTCCCCCAACGCGAAGTATTTATTTTTTACTTTTTAAAGGTTATTGTGTCGGGGGTTTGTTTAAATTTTTAAATTAATTTTTATTTTATACGTTTTATAGGTACATACTTATTATAATGTAGATTTTGTTAAATTGCACTCGATTATATTTGCAGACATTCGGTTATTCTTCCCCACTTTCACCCCTCATAACTTTTAAACGGCTCACCCGATTTTCATTAAATATGTCTAAGAACACTCGCCCGTAACTCACCTTTCATACAAAAAAACTTTATTGAAATCGCTTCATTCGTTCGCGAGCTACGGTGCCACAGACAGACAGACAGACCGACAGACAGACAGACAGACACGTGAAACTTAAAACACTCCTCTTTTTGCGTCGGGGGTTAAAAAAAACAAAATGTTTTTTTAGAGAAGTAGTAATTTAATGTAAGTTGTTTTGCAATAATATTACTCACTGAATTTAGTATTACTAGTCCGCTTATTAACGCTGCGGTTTATGCTGATCTATTATATAACATCATATTAGACAGTAAGAACGAGTTACATTCTGTCGCTCGCCTTGTACTTTTTGCTCTACAGTACGTCAATTAATATAAGACTTATTCTAGTAGTAGTAGTTCTCTAGTATTCACTATCAATATTTTAACGGCCCCGTTCTAATGTTAATAAAACATTCCTCTACTCAAAAATCCTGTAGCTATAACATAAGGATGGACAGCACTGCTGATATGGATACGGTGTACATAATCTCATGAAGTTCTTCTTGAGATTATGTAGTCAAGTCTATGAAGAAATTGACATAGCTCGATATACATATGAACCCAGAAACCATAAGATGCATAATAAAACTCGGATTACTAAACGTGTAATGATAGCTAGTTGGTTGATATTAGTGGAAACCAATTTGTTAACTATGGTTTAAGGCAAGGGCTCTCACTGATACATCAAAATAAATAACGTAAAAGGCAGATAGAAAGAGACGGAGAACTAGTTATAAACCCTGAGTCAATCCGTCAGGCCAGCGTGGCACAGTAGGCTTATTACCCTCTATGAAGATGGATATAGTATTGGATCCTTAATGAGCTAAAATCATGAAGATTCGTGTATCATCACTACATCAAAGTCGCTGTCGTCTGTCCGTCCATATGTATGCTTAAATCGTTAAAACTACGCAAGGATTTTTGAAGCGATTTTTTTAATAGATAGAGTGGTTCAAGAGGACGGGTTATATAATATGTATAATATAAAATTCTCGTGTCACAAACTCCTCCAAAAGGGCTTGACCAATTTGATGAAATTTTGTGAGCATATTGGGTAGGTATGAGAATAGTACAACATCTATTTTTCATCCCCCTAAATTTCCAGGGGGGGGGGGGGTCAAAAAAAATATTTATGTTATGTTATTTTTTAGAGAAAATTTTTGGCTTTTATTTTTTTAAGATAAGGTTGCGCGGGGAAGGGGATTGCGCGAGGGATGGTTAATTATTTGGCAAAACAACGTTTGCCGGGACAGCTAGTAATATGTATAATACATGCATAATATTGTAGAGAAACACTGATAAATTTAGATGTTCATCATTGCACACGTGCGAAGCCGGGTCGCTAGTATTTTAAAGATGTAATGTTTTGAAATTAAAGATTGTTTAAAATAAGTAATCCTTTAAAAATATTTACAAATATGCATGGAAAATTTTATGTTAAATTTTAATGTAAATGTGTAAATGTATGAATGATAAAATCAAAAGTGATAAATATGAACATAAAACATTCCGTGATTTTGTAGTAAATATTTTTTATTGTTTTAAATACATTTTAATTGTGCAGTGAGTATATGTATAATAGTCACGTATATAAAGCTTTGCGAAATGAAATTTAAAAAAAATGGGATAATAAGTAATGGTTTAGATTCCTTATGAAATTTTTATTTGAAATTTTTATCTTATTTACCGTTACTTTCGGAATAATATCAGTAGGGATTTGTAAGCTATTGAGAAATCATATATAATTTTTAATTAACGACAAAATAGAGAGTTATAAGTTTGTCGTTGAACTGATTGTGATGCAGTTATTTTCACTTGAATTTTCAATAATTTTCAAGTCTGTCTGTCTATCTGTCTCTGGAACGAGTGGACCGATTTTGACGGGACTTTCACTAATAGGTAGTTTTTTGACTAGCTTCGCCCCGCGGCGTCCTCCGCGGGTAACATTGTACCCATGCGAAGCCGGGACGGGCCGCTAGTAGCAAATATATAAACATGTAGGCGAATGGACTAGATTAAATTCCAAAAGGCATTGATACATCATTATAAGACATAATAATAGTATAGTTAATTAAAGTAAATGTTTCCTAGCTAACAGTTTTGTTTTAGAATGTTGTTTGAAATACAACTTTAATACTGATTGTTCTTAACAATTTAGCGTACACATAATGCCAAATGTAATCAATAAAACGTCAGGTTTGCACAAAGACGGAACAAAATCACTTTCACAATAACTAGAACACCGTTCTGCTTACCGTGACGCTAAAAAGGTATGTTATAATATTAGTACGTTAAAACGATAAAAAACAAGTTTGGACGCCATGTCTGCATGTCGCATTTTATTACTGTCGCTACAAAGAACATGTTCAATTATAACCAGGAAATATCTATCAAACACTTATGATATTTTTTCCTTAAAATATACGGCATTTTTATACTAGTATGTCCAAAAAGTGAATTAAAAAAAATACTAGTTCTCACTACTCACACTCTCAATCGCAGTCATGGGATAGACTAGACTATTTAAATGTACCGCCTATAATTTAGTTTCATTGATGAGGTTCCCTGTGTGTGTATGCTGAAATCGCTCACGCTGTCGCAGAAGAGTGTTCGATTTGATCAATTTAATGACAAATTAATTTAATGAACCATCTAGTCTGTATTTAATTTCAATGTGTAATAATCTAGAATTCCTAATATATTTCTATCAAAAACGTTGGATGTTAAGCCTGTTTAAAATGCCATGTTCCATCATACAAAAATGCTTCAGGAAGGGATCCGGACTTTAAAGGCCTAGTAACGTTCAGAGAGCGCTAAAGTCTGCTAATTTAATAGAGTCAAAGCGTACAGTGTCAGTTAGGGTTCCTTATTCGGTAGATTGATAATTAAAATTGAAGGAATCCCCGTCAAACCTAGAAAATACCTGATAATTTTCTAGGTTATCTAGGTATTTGAGTTCCTAGTTACAAATGAAAAACCCGCATCATAATATATTCCATCGTTTATGGTACAGGAGGTCTATAACTAATGTTGTTTCAAGCTAGTTTATGCTCTCTGTAACGATCAATAAATTACAATAATTTAAATTCAAACATTCTCAAACTTGAACTTTTAAAGGTTGATTAAAATCCACTGCTCGTAACGTTTTAATTATCCATTAGATAATGTAACCTTGATTACAATCCATAAAAATATACATACCGACTGCGTGTTTTCAAGTTGTATCTGTTTTGAGCATAATTTTATTCGCAAATAGTAAAACATAATAAATGATTCGTCAGTTTATACATTGATTTTATAATGCAGTTTTTCATCATCATTACTATTTTAATTATTTTTCATATGATTCATTTACTCACACAAAACGATAATTTTAATAAAAGCTAAAGAAATCTTTATTAACAGACGTTTAAAATTGGTTTTTGATACTTTAGCCAGCGTACTTTGACACCATCTAATCTTGACATAACATATGATAATATAACAATTGATACGGTTAATTCAACTAAGTTTCTAGGTCTAATAATTGACCGACATTTAAATTGGAAGGAACACATAGATTCTCTGAGTAAAAGAATTAGTAGTAGTGCCTACGCATTATACTTGCTGTCACAAAAAGTCAAAAGGGAGGCGTTATTAACAGCTTACTATGGTCTGGCTGAATCCGTTCTCAGATATGGTGTTATATTTTGGGGTAAATCGACTAATAGAGAAGTACCATTTAAAGCACAAAAAAGATGCCTTAGAGCGATGTTTCACTTGAAAACTACGGACAGCTGCAAACCCTATTTCATTATGCATAAAATTTTAACATTGCCATCCATATACATTTTTGAAACTGTAATGTTTGTCAGGAACAATCCTAAATTATTTATGCGCAGAGCAGATCAATTTCCCAGGAATAGGCGTGACCCAATTATATGTACTTCCCTGTAGGACTACACTTATGCGCAAAAGTGTTTTTCATATGGCTACAACTGTCTACAATAAGTTGCCTAAAAGTTGGAAGGAGCTTAATAATATACATTTGAAAAGAAAACTTAAGACATATTTAGTCGGTAAGGCATATTACAACATTAACGAATTCTTAGAGGAAAGATCTGTATTGACATAGTTTTGATTTTGTTATTTATTGTTCTTTGATTAATTTATTGTTATTATAGGAGTTTATTTTTTAAATTTATAATTGACATTTGCACGTCACATCAGGTGGCAAACATGTCTGTATACATTAATATTGTTACCATCTTGCATGCATGTCTTTTCTTGTATGTATGTCACATGTTTACGCAAATAAATACTATCTATCTATCTATCTTAAAGTTTGTCATTTTAGCTCATATAAGACCCACTCCTTTAGGCCTCCTGCAATCTCACGAAGGGAATTTATTATTAATACATCACCGTAGGCACAGCTTAAAGCCGAACGTCCACCGCCAGCTAAAATAAGTTAGTTTAGTTTTTCATACATGTTAGTTCATCGTCGGTGGACGCACATGTATGAAAAACTGGCTCAACTATGCAAGCTAAACTAAACTAACTTATTTTAGCTGGCGGTGGACGATCGTCTTCTAATTGCTAGCGCTGGTAATAAAATACGCCTCTAAAGACTATGCTAGTAACATCAGCTGTTGCTCAAATAAAAAAAGCCATTCGTTAAAACCACACACTTCTCATCAGAAAAATCGAAACACCTTGCAAGTTTATGTTTTGTAAGGATTATCAGAAACATGTTTATATTTAGAAATATACATATGTCAAATGTCGTATAATAGTGAACATTGAAATGTTTTCAAATCCTAATGTTAATGTTCTAAATTTAAATTAAACTTTCATAAGTTTCGTATTCATTTCACAAAATGGGAAGTGTTTCGATTTTTCTGATGAGAAGTTTAGCTTACTGATCGAATTTAAGTATCAAACGTGAAACTAAACTTACTTATTGCCCACAATCATTACAGACAATCAATTGTTTCCATCGAATAAGTAATATGTTTTAGACAAAATCGTGCTTTACGGCCACTAAAAAAAGAAACAACGACAACGCATCGCATATTTATGCGTTAGTAGACAATCAATTAGTTACGCGCCATTTTACATTAACAAAAGACAAGCGAAGACGCGTGCTTTTACTATTATACTCTATAGATGGTGCTGTAAAACGGGTATACAACGTGTTTGTTTTGATATTCCATAACTCTACGGTTAGGTTCTTTAAGTAAAAATAAAACGTCCTAGAATATGTAGAATTGTCAACAAGACCAATGATTTGAAAAAAGCAACAACAGAGTTTATTGGCGACTCTTCTCTGTAGAGCAGCATACCGAACCGGTGGTAGTTTCAGCATGAATGTGGGTGGACGCATGGGTTGTGGGAGATCAAAAGAGATGGGTGGATTGTAAGAATGAGCAATTGTGTATGAAAGGTGTGACGGTAGATATGACGACTGATAGGTGTTATGGAGACTACCACCTAGCGTGGGACAGGGGCCGTAAGATTATAATCGTAATTTTAAACATGACGATTTATAAGAGTTTTGTGATAAAATCAACGTCAATAAAGTTCCTTTTGAGTTTGAGTTTATGTGGTCAAAAAATGCGTTAGAAGAAGAAGAAGAAGACTATAGCAACTAGTGAAGGAAAGGTTTCATTGATATATACGAGTCATTAAAACCAACAATATTTAAAGTTCACGTAAAAGTGTTTCACATTAATAATCATGACATTGCTCAATTATTTTGTATGAAAATTGAAAACATAAAAACATATAATTGAATAATAATTTATAAGTCAGTTGATTCTTGGATATGGTCTCATTCATACCCTAAATTAATAATTATTTTTTTATAATTTCGTTTCAATTGGAAAGTTTAAATGTATAGTACATGCATAATTGCCACCGTGCGAAGCCGGGGTGGGTCGCTAGTTTTATTAATATACTCTTATTTCTACAAAACATGCTGTATACATTAAAACTAAAAGGTCATATATTATCTTAGAAGGTACTTTGTTTATTCAGGTCACCATTCCATTCCAGGCCTGACCCACGGGTTTACTTCCTAATATTTGATATAAAATATTGTGGCCATAAATATTGTGGCCATAAATATTGTGGCCATAAATATTGTGTGGTTTAATAATGACTTTATCCTCATGGCCATTCCTGTTTGCTAGTCGTATATATGCGCGCCATATTTTTTGCATGACTTTTCGACAAATGTTAGGCGATAAACTTAGCTCCCTAATGTCAAATATGACAGATATCCAAGTAAAGTGGCACCATCATACAATCACGTGGAACACAGGTGATAGATTGACACCCACTCAAATTACTCTTGATGATGCAGGCATATTGGTGAAATTGGTATTATTAATCCGTTACAACACGGATATTTCTATATATTTTTTTACGTTTTTGTTTAAACCTAGGGTGCTGTTTACAATCATGAAATTCACAAACAGAAATGACACCCAGCCTCAGAGTAGGTGCCTCTGGTTTACGCAAATACACTTGTCTGGCCCCGGAATCAAACCCGGGACCCCGTGAACCAAACGGGCGCAACCAACCTTCAGTCCAAGAAAATGTTAAGGTAATGTGATTTTGAACAAGGCTTCCGTAATAGTATCGATGTATAAATCATTTTTGTTACCTGTCATTATGAGAGAAGGTAGCCAGTACAAAAAGACGAGCGGTTGTCCTCGCGGCAAATACCACTTGATCTGGACTTCCCAAGTTATGTGGGGCAGTTGTAATTTGCGGTTCCTTATCAAGGTGTTGCACGTCATATTGGGGGTACTTAACTTTGTAAACACACTTTCATATTTATAGTTCTCCAAGTAAATTTAAGAGAATAGAATACTACATATTATATATGATATTTCGTTCGGTTCGATTCCGGGGTGAGGCAAGTCTTTGTCTAAACCAGAGCCACTTGCCCTGAGTCTGGGTGTCATTAGCGTTCGTGAATTACGTGTTTGTAAACTTTATGAGTTGAAATAACCAATTGTTAACCTCTGTCTTTTAAGTTGCCCAGCTTCGTTGTTGCCATATTAAGCTTCTATGACTCCCATATTTTACATTGCGTGTATATATTATGTTACGTATTTGAAGTATGAAGTTGTACCGGAGGTATGAATCCGTTAAAAAGTGTTTAATTTAAATATGTAATAACCGCGAAAACCTAAGAAATCATTTGTACCGGAGGTTTTAAAAGATTCGATGCAATTTTTTTAAGATTTAAACAGGATGTAAAATATTTAAAAAAAGGTTTGAGAATACGAGACCGCACAGTAATATTTCTTAATATATTACTGTGCGGTAATTTTATTTTTAACATGGCCAGTAAATAGTAGGTATTATATTAAGTTATTGGTAATTTAATACATGTTTAATACAGACAATTAAACATTGTAGTTTCCACTAAATTGCGTAAAATATTATATATTCTACGGGTAACCTTAGTACCTACCGAACGACAGCAGTACCAACAAATACAAAAATTAAAAAGGTCAGATGTACAATAACTGTGAACGGACAATAACATGAACTTATCGTAGAAACTTTTTAATATCACTTATAGTCTCAGGTTTATACAATCTCAAAATCAATAAGGTCTCAATTGATGCAGAACCCTCTATGAACATTTCTATTCGTAATACACCGTCCTGGTATAAATTTTACGGGCGATTGAAGGTCACTGCATACGTAACGAGATATTACCTCGGACGGGACGGGGACGTGACTGCCTCGTCCAAAACGGGAACGTGATGTAAATGCATACGCACCGTGACAGTGCCTCCGATCTAACGTGCTAGTGTTGTGAATATGGAAAGATAGATTTTTCGTTTCAAGAATTGGCTTTAATTGCTAATGCTCTAGATGACGAAGTAGCTACGACAGTGAACAAGAAGAGGAGATTTTCTGTACAAACCCCATTTTCGACACTTGCGTCATTAAGACGTTACTAGTTTTCTTTTCGGAACGAACGGAGTGACTGTGCATACGTCTCGGAAACACGGACGGGACGGGGCACGTCCCGTGAGTGCCACGTTCCCGTCCCGTCCGTGTCTCCGTGACATATGCACTTTCATATACATTTTGTATGAAACGATGTTTGCAATAATTCCCGTCCCGTCCCGTCCGTATAAAAACCCGTCACGTATGCAGCGGCCTTTAGACGGCAGTTTTTCCGTCTCGTCTACAATCTTGATGATATTTTGGATATACCATGACTAGTGTTGTTGGAAGTCTATGCTTGTGCAGCAGGACCAGTTATTGAACTCACAGTATCTTTTTTGTTAGCACGTTGCCATTGTACATCCTAACATAGTCTATTTATTTGCCAGATTATCGTTCCAGATTAACAATGGTTTATGGAGTAAGATTTTCCGTGTGGTAACGGATTTAGAATACATATTGTTACGAGCCTATTCCATCCTGAGCGTGTCGTAAGAGCCGACAAAAGGAAATGACAAGGTGGGACTCTAACCCTTACATGACCCACTGCTGAGCCCTCCTCCGCCCATTTCATGGAGGATGATTAGTCTACATTCCCAAGCTGGAAAGACGTGTTGGCACAGAGTTTCGTTTCCTCCTCTTGCGGCTAGCTTATCGGCTTTGTCATTTCCTTTCGTCGGCTCTTACGATACCATTAGGATAGAATGGAGTGGAGACACAATGTATTCTTAATCCGTCACCACGCGGATAAAAAAACTAAATGTAACTAATAATTACTGTTGGCTACTGGCTGATAATAAAGTAGTATTTTGATATTGGTGTTCGTTTTATAAAAATATTGTTATGGTTCCTATTGTCAAATACGTTTGTTTTTAGTTACCTAGATCTGGATATACTGGTCGGTCAGTACAATGAAATTGGGAAGTGCAGGTACGTACGGTCTGTTGATTACATTTATGCAAATCGTAGACGCGTGCGAATGTCATACAACTTTTGAAATTCTCTCATAAATACCATTTCCTGTTTACTAAGGCATGACAAAATCATTGCTGATTTAACGTCATGTATTTTCGTGCTCGGTATTTTAAGACCTTACTTCTATAAGTTGCGACAAAAAGACTATATAATGTGTGTAACGAATATGAAAACGAAAAGAATCTAAACCGATTGGGCGTATGAATGTTCTGCAGAAACATAAGATTTTTCATGAAATATTGTTATATAATATAGCGTAGAATGTGGTGGAAAATTAAAATGGAAATCCGTGTGGTTTAGAACACATAGTGTCACCATCATATCCCGAGGATGTCGCAAGGACCGCAAGACACGGAAAAAATTATACGTAACACGTCTGTCCAGCGTGGAGCCTGGTCTCCCTCGAGGCGGAAACAGGGTCACAGATCTCGCTGCCCGATGGGGAACATGCGCCGCAACCCTGATGTGTCTTGGCCTGCCTTTCAACTGGCTCTAAGCTTTGATGGGGAGCTCTGGATGCTCTCCAACAACGTGCGGGACATTGCACGTGCCGCCTTCAGGCGTCGGATGTAGTGGCGCCCGATCCATGCGGCCGCTCCTCCACTGTTCGTTGGGGATTCAGACTATCCCACCACTGCGCTCTGTGTCGCAACAATTTAAGGCTCCCGAGATGACTCTGAAGACAGAGGAGTCCCTGGAGTCAAAAGCCACCATGAAACTGTGTTTCGTACTTCGTATGACTCTCTGTATGCCCGCCCGACATGGTATAGCCCCTGCACGCAAGCCCCGTCACTATAGCAAGGTGTCAGTACGGTCGAGAGGCTATTTTAAGACAGGCCAATTCTGTATCATTAAGCGATAATTTTCAATGCTTGAAGATTAATCTACCATTTTTTTCTAAATGCAGTCTTATCGTTCTAATTTTACGACTATCTTAGTGCTTTTAACACTAATAAGTACTTTTATAAGTGCATGCATTAGAACCTATTACTTTCGACAGGGTCAGACCTATATATAATAAGTTTAGTTTAGTTTCCGGTATAGCGTGCTTAAATAGTAAATGGTTTTTTTTAAGATACATGAAGGGTAATTAACCTACTGTGCCACGCTGGCCAGACGGGTCGGCACAGGTTTTGTATAAAGTTTTCCTTCTCTTGCGGCCAGGTTTTCGGTCTTATCATTTCATTTTGTCAGTTCTTATGACACTCTCGGGATAAATGGGGTAGCGAAACTATGTATTCTTAATCGAATCGACCTAATTACATACTGACATTTTTGATCAACATTTGAAATCGCAGACATAGTATCGTTTTTGAAAAATAAACTACAACTAAATCTACCATTTGTATTTTTAATTATGGTTCAGAATTGGAGAAGTTGATTAAAAAAATATCTGATTATCATTATTTCTTTTTATTCCTGGTAAGAAATGTCAATCAACTTATCTAAACTCAGTATTTGAAAATCGAACTTTACGTTTTCGATTAGGCAATCGCGCAAATCTTGTTGGCCTTACTTTTAAACACATGACATTAAAAAAAGTACATAATAATTAATCTATTCGGTTATTGAATCGTTCTAAACAAAGAGACGGATGAACTAGATAATCTTTATCAACTCGGCTGCTTTATATGGATAATTATAACTGAGGTTACCTACTCATAAGTGAATGGTAAGGACTAATGGACTTACCTAATGATTAACTCGCTCTTTTAATAAATGTTGTTTTTGTTGCGTGTAATATTGGAGTAACATTTTTATTTTATTACATACATTCAAAGACACTGAATAAAAATAAATGAGACAGATTTAAAATACTTTATGCCACTATCTCTATCACTATAACTCCATTCTGATTTTCTCCATCCACTTTGAAAGCAACAGGAATATTGTGAAACATGATAATGGAAGACTGAAGACAGGGCGCTATGGCGTTCTTTAGGGGAGGCCTATGTCCAGCACGGGACTAATGTGGGCTGATGATGATGATGATAATGGAAGCTACTAACAAAAAAACCACATCTTTCTACCAAAGATTCGTGTTATTATTACGACAGACAAAAGCCATTACAAAATGTTCGGCTTGATATGGAACAACAAAGTATAACATAAACGGCCAGTTATACAGGATGTCCCAAAAATAGTGTCAAGCGGAAGTCAAGAGATAATAAGCACTCCTTAGGGTACCCGAATCACCCCCATGTATGTTCTGCGTTTTTTCATAGTATTCGTGTTATTATATTTTTTCTGGATTTATGACCTAAAAAACTTCTTTTTTTAAATTTATAAATAAGATTAATATATATATAATAGATAATTTTTAAAGATTTTTTCATTTTTTCAGTCTCTAACTGTATCATCTTGAATTGTACTGTTGAGCATCAAACATCATAACATGAATCATAACATGAAAACTTATGATTCATGTTATGGTTGTAAAGATAAACTTACACCAATATTTTCATAATTTTGGTCAAATATACGAAAGCTGATTATTTTATGCTCAACATTTTCTTACCATTAGCATTTAACTTACGCATTTAGTAAAAAGTGGTTATTTTATTATTACAAACAGACACTCCAATTTTATTTATTTGTATAGATTTATGGGGTTACCCATTATGCATAAGGATTGGATGATCGAAATAGAGAGAGTTAATGAAGCCGTGTGTAGGAAAAGTGTGAGTGTAGATTCATACACTATAGTGGACTGTCATCAGTCTAGTGGAGTGTATGAGATACACGATAATGTAATACGAGTACTTAGCGTGGGATAAGGCTGGAAGATAATAGGGACCTAATCATTTCAGCGATAGAGATATGCACTAGCATTGTAGAGGACAATAATAAACATTTTTTAGTACCTATTGGCTCTATGTTTAGTACTATAAATTTGTTAACGACATATGTGAAATTGGAAGAGACGGTCGGTTACGCTAACATTTGATCGAACAATTTTATCCTTACCACGCATCGTAATATGATACCAAATGTCGTTGATAAAGTCACCTGTCAAACAGATTGCCTTCCTGATTAAAAAAACCTTATGGCAAGCCATTGCAAGAAGTGAAGTGAAGTATAAAAACCTTATTACAACGGGTAGCATAGTCTGACATTTAAAAGGATTTACCTGTTTTCTTGTTGCCAAAACCAACTATAAATGGTCTAGGATATGAGTAAATAAATAAATAATAAATATCCTTGGACATTTCACACAACGCCATCTCGTCCCAAGCTAAGCAACTTAATACTTGTGTTATGGTAACGAGATGGATGATGAACTACATTATATACATTATTTTTTGTAAATGCATACATATTATAGATAAAAAACACCCAGACCCGGAACAAATACTTGTAGCTCGTACACATATTTCTTCCGTGCGGGAATCGAACCCGCGACATGCTGCGCAGCAGTCGATCGCTCAACCACTGCGCCAACCGTGTCGTCAGTGTAAACAGCACGTTATTGTTTTTGCACAATCATCACCATCATCAACTTGATACAATAAATGGCCCATTGCCTCCTACGGTAGGATAAAGGTAGACCTTTATTGTCTTCATTGCCACCAGTCTAAGTACAAGTCTGGTGGTAATTGCGTTAACATATTTTTGACAGTTTTGATCGTGTTGTTTAAAATGTTTAAACTGGGATTTTTCACTTGGTGACAGATTTAGAATACATTGTGTCACTACCCCATTTTATTCTAAGGGTGTCGTAAGAGTTGACAATAAGGACTGACAAGGCCGAAAACCTAGCCGCACTCGAAGGAAAACTTGATACTAAACCCAGTTCCAACCCGTCTAACCAGCGTGGCACAGTAGGCTTATTAACCTCTATGTAGTTGGACGAGGCCCGACTCAGCAGTGGGTCATTTATGGGCTGAGAAGTAGTATGGACACCCATCCAATATCAAGCAAAGACATAGGTTGCTTAACTCGCAGATCGCTTGCGTTACACAAGTACTGAGGTCATAAAATGAAGCATAACATGATTGATGATACCTTTAGCATAATGTTTACATAACCTGAGTGTCTTTAACGTATGATTAAAACTATTGCATGTATGACCTGAAATCTTTGAAGCGCAAATCTTTCCAAAATGGAAGGCTAATCAACCTTCTAATAGAAGCTAAATTTTATAAGGTTGTTGTTGAATGTTAAAGCTAGAAAACATCAATATTTTAATTTTTAAATGAAATTATTTAAACGGTCTCGTTTTGGTATTATTTCTTTTTTTTTATTAGTCTTTTTCTTCTTATGTGGTACGGTATGTCCATTAATTACGTGCCCTCCCCCCTTACGAGATTTGTAAAGATTTAGCTTGATCCCTTCCCCCCCTAGAACACATCACGTAATTAATGGACGCTCTCATTTAAATTGATAATCCATAAAAAGTTGCGTTTTAATTCAATTGTTACCTGCTAGTACCACCAGAACGGTAAAAGGCATTAGTAATATAATAATAATTTTCGAAATTAGTATATGAATGAACGTGCTACGCGGTAACATACATACAAGAAAAACACAGATGACATGAGAGCCTCCCCCTTTTTGAAATCGGTTCTAAGTAACATTATGCCGTAGCCTGGCCAAAACAAATTAAAATGTTATTGGCAAAATTCAATATCAAATCGGAACAACTGCTATTATATTATGTGAAAAAGTTAATACAAAACACATTAAAAGCTATTCATTTGCAATAGTCCATTCTGCTGGTCGTAACTTTGTAATTACTGCAGGCGTTGCTCAATTTTTGGTTTTTAAATAGATTGTTTGGTTGGAGTAATACATTTTATTTGGTATAGTTTCAGATTAAGTTCATTGTTTTGTGAAACCATTTATATGTAAACGAATTATAGTATGTTTACAATTTGAGAACATGCGTAATTATGTGTAACATATATGTTTTTATTGAGAATTAAATGCATGTTAACGTTAAGTAAAGACAATCAGACCATAAATGATTTAATTCTTTCTGTCCCCGGTTGTTTTTTTATAAAACGAAACCCCTGCGATTTTGGGTAATCGCGGGGGCAGTTTTACAAACATGTAATTCGCGAAATCAAGTTGGCTCACTAAACTTATTTTACTTAAAATGTCAGCTTGTCTGGTCATCGTGGCAAAGCAGGCTAGGTACCCTACTTGTAATGTCGGGGAGGCTTGACTTATCAATGGATATTACGATAGGTATATTCCAGAGTTACAATGCCTTATTGTATGTACTCATTTACGCACGCTACACTGGCGACATATCTTTGCCATTGGCTTAAGGTTTTTTATTATTAAAAACAGTAATCACGGCGTTTTTTGCGGCTGGCACTACTACTATTAATACTTCTCAGCCATAAATGACCCACTGTTCAGTCGGCCCCCTTCCACCTAGTAGGAGGGTAATAAGTCTATTTTGACACGCGGGCCATACGGGGTGGCATTAGGTTTCGTATCAAGTTTTCCTTATCTTACGGTTAGGTATCCGGCCTTATTCTTTAATTTCCTTAGGATGAGATGGGATGGTGACACTATGTATTCTAAATCCGTCACCAAGGAGCACAACGGCTGGCACTGCAAACTTTTTACTTGCACATCGTAATAATGCCCTTTTTACTTTAAAATATGTATGAACTAATAACTAATGAATGCTAACACGTCAAAGGACTGTCCAGAAGTATGTTTCAACTACAAAGACAATATTATTTGGAGTTCACCTTCTTAAAATTTTATACGAAAATGTTTTTACTCATTAATTCAAACTAGTTTTTGCAAATAGCAGATTTTGGTTTGACAACGACGTTTTGGTAGTTAGCAACAAATGAATAACAGGATAAACCTTAAAATTACTTTTAAAACGATAACTTATATTAATTGACCTTGGCCGGTGGAATCTAACATTTAATAGGTCACCAACATTTTAATGGAACCGTCACACGTCGTTAGAAACGAGTTATGTTAATAGAATTATAATTATGGCCTTTCAGAAACGTGGCTTCACTTTTGTCACATTTTTTAACAGTGTAATTACAA
This sequence comes from Clostera curtula, assembly GCA_905475355.2. Classification (NCBI taxonomy): domain Eukaryota; kingdom Metazoa; phylum Arthropoda; class Insecta; order Lepidoptera; family Notodontidae; genus Clostera; species Clostera curtula. The sequence goes on from FR997802.1 coordinate 16,935,681, forward strand.
TAATTTATTTTTAACTAATACTACTACATCTATTCAGCCCGTAAACGACCCACTGCTGAATTGCACGTTCCTCAAGGCTACATCACCATTCACACCATTTCTCGCTTTTATTCATTCAAAATCAAAATTAAAATCAAAACTCATTTAATCAAGTTGGCTCATTAGAGCTATTTTGACAGGTCAAACAAAAATAAAATTTAAAATTTACCATTTAAAATTAATTATTTACCATCTACCACCGGTTCGGAATGCACCTCTACAGAGAAGAGCCGGCAAGAAACTCTGTAGTTGCTCTTTTTAGATCGCCATTTGGGTACAAGACTGGTTATAAGACAGATTTGTGAGAGCAAACTCACGCAATAGTTCCAAAGGGCCAAACATCAGCCAGATCTAGTTGACAATAGTAACCTTGTAATGCCCAAGCCAGCCGACCCCCAGCAACGGCACCTGTTCACAAGCATGACGCATGCGGCAGCAATCGCCCTCCTCAACCATATTGCAGGGAAGAGAACGACCCCGATTCTTTCATTCTTCATACTATATCTGGCCAGACAGGTTGGCACAGAGTTGCGTATCAAGTTTTCCTTCTCTTGCGGCTGGATTATCGGCCTCGGGCTCTTCTGACTCCCTCAAGGAATGGGGTGGTGACATTATGTATCCTAAACCACAGGGACTTTTTTTAACTATTACTTTCCAACCTACTTTTGAAATCGTAGCTTGTCGGGGTCTTCTGGAAGAAATCGCCTACTGCGATAAGGCCGCCCATTGTAGGTACATTTCTTTTTTTTTAATGTGTCTGATGCCATGTTATTCTTTTATACGATATAGAATGGGCTAATTTATTATTAATCAATGGTTCTAATTTTTAAAGATGTAACATTAAGTCCAGTGCAATTTTAAGAAGTTAATTGTAAGAACACGACGGCATTTAGCCTCGAAATATAGAAAGGAGATTTAGTGATGTCCGCTAGTATTTTTTATTTTATCGATAAAAATTGTATCAATAGATAAAGCTATAAACAATCGAAATATTTTTATTTGAATTAACGATGTGGCTACCTATACGAAAGATACTCTTTTCTATTTTAAATAAAACCCCTGCACTAAGTATAACCATAAAGGTTATTACGCAGGGGTATTACAAACATGTAATTTAAGAGTACAAACAATACCCAGACTCAGAGCAAGTACTTCTGGTTTACACAAAGACACTTAACCAACCCCGGAATCGAATCGAACCGAAGACCTGTGATCCAAAAGCGGTATATCCAACCCCTAAGCGGTATATACTGGAGCAGTAGCCGTCGACGTTCAGAAACCAGCTGACAGCTACACAAGTCGTGTACTTATTGACTGATATAGTGGCTCGAATGGGCTTTACAGGCTAACTGAACCTCTGCTGAGATCAGATGTTGAAGTGTAATGGCCCCTCCACTTTACAGAATACCACAGACAAGTAGCATCCCGCATGGGTGGTGACGGTTTTAGAATACATAGTGTCTCCACCCCAAATCCATCCTGACAATGAATAACAAAAGCTCTTGCGGCCGAACACCGCAAGAGAAGGAACATTAGGTAACGAAACTCTGTGCTAACTGGTCTGGCCAGCGTGGCCCAGTAGGCTAATTACCCTCAATGTAATGGGAGGAGGCTTGACTCCGCAGTGGGCATAAGTTGAGTCGTAGTATGGATGGGGAATAGATACATGAGAGACATGTTCTTGACAGCAGAAGATATGTACTTTCAGGAGGACTTAGGACCTTCTTTCTTACTTTCTGGACTCATGAAAACACCTTCGGTTTTAGAAGAGGCACCGTAGGCTTGAGAGCCACCCAGGTTGAATAAAAATACATTCTGCGCTATCAATTAGGTTACGACACCTCTTCTTCGATCGATATCGATATACTTGTGTAATAATGTATGTGCCATCCCTTCGCTCATCTTTGCTTGCGGTCCGAACGTTACAAGGACTGATGATTCTCACACCACGACTGATGTTACAGCTGCGGTTAGTTTACGTAACTTATAGGTATAGATACATTTTGACATTAACTTTTTCAAAATGAGGTTTCAAAATCTTTGAATGTAATTAAGTAGTCTTTCGTTATTTTTTATTACATCCGCCAATTACAATTTTGAAAACGTTGTTTAAGTGAAGGAACAATGACAATTTAAGCTTAATATTAGATTTGTCACTAGGTAATTATTTTGTCCTAATTCATTATACAAACCTATTTTTGTTTTTTTCAGGTAAACTGTGCCTTCATTATTTACAGACGATTAAAATATCTTTGAAACTACCGGCCTTCTGCGACCATCTTAAGATTGCGTGTCATTTAACTAGAGAGCAAATTTGTGTATTGAAACTCGTAAATAATATTCAATAGTAGGTAAGTCTTAGTTTAGTTGTAAGACAGTCACGGTTTCGCAATACAATTTCCAGTTAAAACATTTTATTGAAATTATTAAAATAAATTAAAACTTAATTTATTACTTATTTTACATTTAACTTACTTTAAATTCCTAAGAAAATACTTGCATAAATGCACTGCTTGCTGTACAGTATTCCAAACGTTAGAAATCAAACATATTACTGTATTAATGATTAACTCATTGTCAAACATATTATGTCCGTAAATATATTCAACTCAAAATATATTTTGTAATCGACCAATTTATGTGCATGCTTTGCCAAATATTGATAATCATAATGTTTATCATATTTAACAAAATACATTAAGGATTCGTATCGATTACAAAATCGTAGCCATGGGCTAGAAAAAATTTAAATGTGAATCGATTAGTAAATTCAAAACAACACTAACGATATGTCTTAAATTACATCAATCGACCTTAGAAAAGATTAAAAAAATAAACATTTAAACGCTACTTTAATACGGCACATCACATTGAAATGACCTCGTGACATGACGGGTCTGAAAGCTTACTCTTCCACCTGTCATTCAGGGCTCATCATTCTTGAGGTCACGGAAGGCCATAGGCTTGCATGACCAAATTGCAAAACGAAATTGAGGTTTAACGGTTTAGTAATAAAGATTAGATTGCTTTATATTAAATGGAATTAGCTACACACGACTGAGTTACGGACTCTGAGGTTGATTGATTTTGAGTTTGACTTAGTTTTTTAATCAGCTCCAATTAATGACGAATATATGAAGCGATGCATCGTTTTGTTCGGAATTATTTATTATTCAAAAGGACTCACGTGTCTGGAAACATTTTCTATAAACTGTTCATTAATCATCTGACCATAAATATAAATTATTATTAGATTACATTACTATATTATAAATTGACAAAAGGAAATAATAAGTTACGACCTAGCCGAAAAAGAAGAAAAACTTGACACCCTGTGCCAACCCGTCTTGCCAGCATGGCACAGTAGGCACCCTCCATGAGAAGTGCAAATTAGTAGGCAAATAAATCATTTTAATGATGATAGCAGACAGTTACAACTTACAACCAATACTTTTAACATGTTTTGCCGGCATGACGTAAGTTTTTATCATCTTGAACTTATGTTACTGGTATAATTTCTTCTTCCATAAAGGGAAAATGTTTCACCCACATCAAAAGGTTTTCAGAATTGACCTTTTTATGTGAACAGGTTTACGAACGGCATTTCTGTTCTTTTTGTAAAGCACAAAAAGAACAGAAATGCCGATTTCGTGTTTATATTTTGTTTAAACTTTTTAAGATAATCTCTGTTAAAAAACTCGTGAGAAACCGAAATTCAAAATTACAATACTTTAGTGAAACTGAACATACATGCTTATTAGACACGATGACTAAGTCACCGATGCAATATTGATAAACTTTTTTTAGGTATGAGCTAATAGTTATGTTTTATATAAATAAATAAATATATAAATATCCTTGGACATTTCACACAACGCCATCTCGTCCCAAGCTAAGCAACTTAATGCTTGTGTTATGGTAACGAGATGGATGATAAACTACTTATATACCTTTTTTTTGTAAATACATACATATTATAGATAGAAATGACACCCACACTCCGAGCCAGTGCCTCTGTTTTAGACAAAGACACTCGCCCGACCCCGGAATCGAACCCGGGACCCGTTGATCCAAAGGCGGCACATCTAACCACTAGACCAACGTATAATAATAATATATACGTATAATAACCAAAACCAATATACGTGGAAAAGATCGTGTGGTGACAGATTTAGAATACATGGTGTCACCACTGCATTCAAACGTTAAGACCGGTAAACTAGCCGTAAGATATTTCCATAACTTACTGCTAGTTTACCGGTCTTAACGTTTCTTTTTGTCGGCTCTTACGATAAGGATTGAATTCCACCTTGATACGAAACCATGTGCCTACCCGTCTGGCCTGCGTTGCACAGTAGGATAATTGCACACCCCGTGTAATAGGAGGAGGGTCGACTCACCAGTGGGCCATGTATGGGTTGAGTAATAGTAGTAGATAGTGTGATAGTAGCAAGTGTCATCAGCTTTTCAGTGTGTGCCATAGTTCTCTCAGCAGTCATCTACCCATCCAAGTCAGGGTGTTCAGCTTCAGAGAGCATTGATGTTTGGAGCGAATGGACCATGTTCTGCTAGTGGCAACTCATTGAACTCGTGTCAATCCGTGCGACCTTTCTAATCGTTACCGCATAATATCAATCGGTCGTTCACATCTTAGGATGTCTGGAATCGAATAGGAAGTGTTCCGAATTGCAATAAAATGACTCGCCAGCGTGAAAGGAACCGATATGTTACGTGGTAATGATATAATGATAATGGATTATCGTTTGTGAAGAGGTCATAATGATTCGGATATTTTTAAACATAATTAAATAACAAATAGTCGTCAGATGACATTCGACCATTCTATTTTTTGTCTGGCTTCCTTATCGTTTCTTAACCTCTGATAAAAATAAGTAAAAAGGGGTTACCTTGTTTACACAAGAAAAAAAGGGGTTTCTGTTACCGTTTATGTTCAAATTTACGAAATAAAAAACTCGATATATTATCTCAAAAATAAAAGAAGTGAAAGTGTAGGTTGTTGGCAATATTGTGGGCATGGTTTTATGCCAAATATTCATTTGTTATAAGTTTGTTATTGTTGAGTAAAAAGTATTGACTAAATATTTACGACACCATAATATATTACTTATCTGTAGAAGAACCGACAACCGTTGGTGTAGACGAGTTCGTGAGTGGACGCGAATCGGCAAGCGTAGTGTGCGACGGCCCTCTGCCAGATGGAGCGATGACCCGCGAAAGATTGCGGGCAGCAGCTGGATGCGTCAAGCAGAAGACAGGGCGCTATGGCGCTCTTTAGGAGAGGCCTAATCATCATCATAATTTCAGCCCATAAATGACCCACTACTGAGTCGGGCCTCTACCAAGTTTACGGAGGGAAATTAGCTTACTGTGCCACGCTGGCAAGACGGGTTGGCATAGGGTTTGTTTCTATGCGTAATAATGTTAATAAATTAATAAGCCGACATAACTCCATTGGCCGATTTGAATCATGTAGGTACTGAATGGCAGTCGTGACTGGTCGCAACCTCATTCTCAGACCGAAATGTATTGAAAGTGAATGCAAAAATGTTTATGCTGACCATGTTTATGAACTGCTAGACTTTTTATGCAATGGACACAGCAGTTGGAGTTTATAGTTCACGTAATGGTAAGTGAAGATTGTCGCTTACGTGTTAGAAGAACGGTTTACGTGTTTTAATGTTTAATCCTTAGGGAGAGAGTTTTAGAGTTCATTATGCCGCTCTTTTGTGCGGAAACCTCAGGATGGTGTCATTAGACAAAAAAAGACAATCACCCTAGCCGCATTGTGACCGTGAAAGATTGCAATGAGAAAACAGAATGTTGTAACTCCATGTATTTGATAATACTACCGAGCACTCCATGCTACCCGTCTCTTTCTATTTGGGTTGGCCCTGTATAAATTATTATAACTTTTTTTTTTACCTCGGAGAACCTCATGGATACCCGGCCGTTAGGGACTGGCCGGGGCATGTGGGACTTCGGGGCGCGTAGGGATGGTGAATTGCGCCCCGACCTACCCACTAAATCCGACTGCGATCTTCGACTGCCCAAACCAGGGCCACGGGATTCACTCCCATTACTGGAGCATGCTCCGTGACCCTGGGGGGCAAATTATTATAACCTCGTGTAAGTGTTTCCATTGTCTACTCCGCGTATTTACTTTCGATCTCGCAAATAAACACCAGGGATCCAATGCCCAGTGGGTGTGGGCCTTTATCAAAACCCAGAGTGAGCGACCGAGTTCACCACGCGAACGTACAGCGTAACGTTAACGATACATTAAGTAATACTCTATTTTATTATCGCAGTCATTAATTGAAGCAATTGTCTGAGCAGTTTTTTTGTGACGACGCAAGAGTCGGAAGCTTTTACCAGATTTATTTTGTGTGTTACCTCATAACGCTAGTCTATTACAATAGGTGAAGGTTGTTATGCATGTTCAACGTCTTTTTACTTTTTCTTCAGATAGGGTAAAGGCGCCGCATTAGGAGGGTTCTAAAACTTTTAAGCATATTATAATAAAACACACGGACTTTGAGAACCTTTCTTGAAGCTTTTTGTTAAAAAGTTGTGTTTACTATTAGTCAGCCTAATACTGTTAGGCTAATTAATAGTAACTAATAATAAATAAATATCCTTGGACATTTCACACAACGCCATCTCGTCCCAAGCTAAGCAAAGTTTTCTAGCTATAATATGGATGTATTTAAAAAAATATATAAGTAGTTTATCATCCATCTCGTTACCATAACACAAGCATTAAGTTGCTTAGCTTGGGACGAGATGGCGTTGTGTGAAATGTCCAAGGATATTTATTATACATTTTTTTTGTAAATACATACATATTATAGATAGAAAACACCCAGACCAGGAACAAATACTTGTAGGTCGTACAAATATTTTTTCCGTGCGGGAATCGAACCCGCGACATGCTGCGCAGCAGTCGATCACTCAACCACTGGGCCAACCGTGTCGTAAACCGTAGTAATGTAGGAGAGCAGCTAGGAGAAAGTTCAAAATATGTGGAGAAGTAAATTATGTGGTCAAAAGCTTCTTGAATAGGTCTGAAAGGAAGCGTCTCTATTATACTCGTCGTTTCAGCATAGAAGGACTCCCGCCTCAGTGAGTCATTTAGACCCAATGAGGTGGGACTCCTCCAAATTCACGGAGGAAAATTAGTCTACTGTGTGGCAACCACAAGAAAATGAAAATTTAAATGTAAATTTCTTCCTCGCATTCTACCCAATGTTTTCCTCGGCCCCAATATAACTTGATTTGGCTAATTTACGGTATTTATACGGAGAAATTGCCGTCTGCCCTCCACCACCCATTTAGGGGGACCACCGGTAGTTAATTGGGTAGATCAGCGGTCAGTTTTTACGCTACTGACGCGACCGATGGCTTTACTTGCCCTCCAAAGACCCACCAAAAAGTAAACCCCGAAACAAATGTGATTTGTTAAACAAAAAATATAACATTTTGGCTTGGAGATATGTCTTGTCCTACATTATTTAGAATCGCCTGTACCGGATAATCTAATTTTTGAGAAGTTGTTCAATTAACACTAAGTGGTTAAGTTATAAAATGTTACAAGCAACCAATGGCATAATTAACTTTGGGTCTCAAATGCCAGAAGGCGATCTACTAACATTTAAAACGGAATAAGTTATAAAAAGTTGTAAATCAAATATGAGTACAATTTACGGCTAATTGCTTCGTACGTATAATTAAAACTTGCTTCAGCATAACGAAGCAGGATCTACGTATTGTATTAAAAAAAATCATCGTTATATTCATCATCCAAGCGAACATCTTTCACTGCAAGAAACGGGCATCTCTTAAGTTTTGATTTGTCTTGTTAACCTTACAACCAATTAAGGCGCGAGTAGTAGTCCGTTAAAGCGTCGACAAGCACCGTCTCACCTGTTACTTAAGTTACCGAATACGGATTTTTAGCTTTTAGCAGTGATTTAGTTTTTTAACTAACCACGTCATCGAGTTAAAGTGGACATTTGAAGATGTAACCTTCTGACCATTTTGTAGGCATCTGGAAACATGATCACCCACGATAATTCCTATATTTGATAGTTTCTGTTTTTAATATACATTACCATTTTAATTTGGCCAGAAATAATATGTATGAGTCAGTGATGCGCGGGACGTGTTGGTCGTGTAGGACTCATTATGAATACTAATTAATTTGGGAAAATTAGAAACAAATCAATAAAAAATAAAACTACTTAAGCGATGGTGGTACTCATCAAACTTCACTCAAACTGACTTAAATAAACTGGACTAAGGACATCAGATCAGAAGGATGCGTTTGGATCACGGTGTGTCGCGGTAAGGCTTAGGGCAGTACCCGTGTGTGTATACGAAATATTACACATCCCCACCGCCCGCTGGGAAAAACGCTTGTTGTTAGAGTCAATACAAACCCAGCATGCTTTACTGCCTTCCGTCGTGTGTATGTGAGACCCTGGCGTTGCTTTCCATCACGCAAGCCAAGGGTCAAAGGCATTCAAGTCATAGATTAAAAAAAGGGTCCAGGTTCCCAAGTTAACTTTGAAAACAGGGGAGATTTCAGGGGAGATAAAAATCCACCACCATACTGGGTGTCGCTTTTCATCTGCCCCCTGCGTTGGTATGGCTCTGGCGACCTATATTATTATTATATAGTATTATCGATGTTTGCCCTGTGGCTATATATAGGATTTTGGTTATACCCTGTATATTAAGATAAATATGTATTCATAATAAAAATACGGTGTCCCAATTTACACCATAATTTAAATGTCAAGGAAGCGTCACTTAGTCAATTTGGCGCTTCCAAAAAAACCTGTTTTTGATATTTTAGTTATAGTTAATGTTAATTTCTTTCTTGTGTGTCATTTATACCGACTAAATGTATTTTCTTTCATTCTTCTTTCACACTATTTAATACGAATCTACCCTTGAAATAAAACGGATGTCTTTAGATTGTTATGTCAAACAGTCAACAGTTAATGTTTGCATAACAAAAGTTTCATATTTGGTTTTGTCAATCTGTTTCTTAAAGAAAAATTTATAAATAAATGGGCAGCTTTTGACGAAAATTTCACGTCGAAAAGGTAATGCTAAAAATGTTGACACTAATTTATAAAAACAATAATTTGAATACAAATATTGCAACTATTGAAAGATGCAGATAGGGGAAACTAGGGTCATAGAGTCAGTGAAATCATCATCATCTTTTCAGTCCAAGGAAAACTTTTTAACCCGACATATGAATGGAGGAGGCCTGACTCAAAAGTGGGCATATGGTGAGTACTAGTAATTATGAATGATAAAAAACTACCTTGCTCTGGATTAGTCACTAATTGCAACGCAGTGTTTGTCCGCAAAAGGACCTGTTTTCAGTGGGCCGCCTCGATTCAATCGGTTTCGTCACAGCACTCGGTCACCCAATATGGTTGATGTGAAAGTGGTTTTGTGTAATACAACATAAACCTTACTTTTGTCGCTATACCAAAATATTGTCTTTTCACATTGTAGCAAGCTTTTTTACGCTCAGTTGCCAATCAGTAGGTCATTTATAGTCCGTGTGGTGACGGATTTAGAATACATGGTGTCACCTCCCCATTCCTTCCTGAGGTTTTCGTAAGATTCGCAAAAGGAAATGACAATGCCGTAAACCTTGAAAAAGAAGGAAAACTTGAAACGAAACCCTGTGCTAACCCGTCTGGCCAGCGTGGCACTGAAGGGCTAATTTCCTTCCATGAATTTGGAGGAGGCCCGACTCAGCAGTGGATAATTTATGGGGCTGAAAAGTTAGCATACTTTTGTTTGCCGATACTAAGCTTTTATTGACAAATACATTATGCTAAGTATACGGGTTTTGTATAATGCTCTGTTTTTTGTTGGATAACACGAAGAATCTCTTGATATAATATAAAGAAATTACTTAAGACTAGGTAACTGGTTGACAAAAGTTTCGGTATCCTATTTTCTTAAATTTGGATTTCAATAACAACTTGATGTGAAAACTTATTTTTAACTAGCTGGTGTTTTTTTGGTTTACCAGTGTTTATTTTTTTTTTTTGCGGGTACTTTTTTTTTTTTGCGGGTACTCTCCAAGTTCACAGTTAATCTCCGATGTTTTATATATTTTTAATTACAAAGTATTTTTTTGTGTGCAAAATTAGTGTTATAACATTTGAAAAGACGTGATGGTGCGCCAATAGTGTTATCTAATAAATCTACTCATTATCTGAACTTTGCAACCAATAGTGAATATCAATCGAAAACGTACCAATTTTTGAAGTGTCTGAATTTATATTAGCAAAGCAATATTAGTGGAAGTGTTAACATCGATAGTGTATATTTAAAAACATAGTGCTAACAGGAGATCAACTTCCATAATATAGACATTTATCTCAATATTTTAAATTCCTGTTATTTGGCGCCATCTAGTGAACGGTCTTCGTACTGATTCGATATTCCCATTTCAATCAAAAACTAATCGATCGTAACGATGAAGTGTGGCACCTGTGGAAAGTTTTTAGCGGCGACAGGGGGCGTAACCTGTTCACATTGTAAGAGCGCATATCATAAACAATGTGTAAAACTTCCCGCTACTTCAAATGTACCCAAGAGATGGCTCTGCGAGGACTGCGGATCAAAAAAGACCATACAAATCCCATTCGATACCTCTCCAAAGAAAGGCAGCTCAGACGGTTATACTACAACCGAGTCTGATATGGAATTATTGACACCACAAGGATCTGAAAAATCAACTTCAGAACAAAATACTGAAATTGAAAATTGGGACAGCGGCCTAGTACGAGAACTCCTTGTAGAAATACGTTCATTCCGTTCCGAAATGGCTATTATAAGACAGGAGTTTGCATTGATGAGAGAATTTCAAAAAGAAATTAAAGAAGATATAATTACCTGTAACAGAAAGGTTGGCGATATTGCCAATGAAATGAATAACTTTGAAAAAAGGTTGTCAAGCTTAGAAGGTACAGAAAGTCAAGTCCAGCAGTTACAACTCGCAGTCAAGGAACTGAAACGGGATGCACAAAATAAAGAACAAGAGATACTATACAATGACATCGAAATAATGGGTTTGCCTGAGAAAAACGAAGAAAATGCCTATCACCTTGCTAGCATGATTGCAACAAAATTAGGCACGTCGATAGAAGAGACGGACGTCGTGGAGGCATATCGCTCCGGACCTCGTAGATTGGTCGTAAGTGGAGCCCCGCCAGCAAAACCCAGACCTTTGGTAGTACGTTTCACCCGTCGGGCAGCAAAAGAACGGATTTTGGCGGCTGCCAAAGTTCGCCGCTCCACCACCACAGCTGGCATGTGCCTTGGAAACGAAAAGGAGAAGATCTATGTGAACGATCGCTTGAGCAGTTGTAATAAAAAAATACTAAGGAATGTGAAGGATGAGGCCAAGCGACACAATTATAAATATGTGTGGGTAAAAAATGGAAAAATATTTGTAAGAAAATCTGAAGGGACAAAATCCTATTACATTCGTGAAGAAGATGATATTAAAAAAGTTTTTTTTTTATAATTAGAATGCTGTGTAAAAACGCCTTTTTTATTGTAATGTTAATTGTACACAACAAAATCTACTACTTGCCACAATTTTGGTTATTCAGACCACAGCTAAAACGTTTTTTTAATTTTGTTATTCATAGATTATTTTATAGACTACTTTATTCTAAAGTGTGTAAGCTACATAAGTCGCATTGTTTAAATGAAAAATATTTTGCTCATACATTTTGTAAATTACTCAATCTTGAATATGGGTAAAAATAAGAATAGGAAATTGACTTTAGGTCTGTTGAATATTAGGTCAGTTTATACAGGCCATACGGAACTCCTGTGCTCCATGGAAAAATACAAACCTGATGTTTTAGCTTTGAACGAGACATGGCTGAGAGCAGACCAAGAGAATTTCGCACCAAAAATACCAGGTTATATTCTGAAACATAAAGCGAGACCCACCAGCTCTAGGGGCGGAGGTGTTGGATTTTTCATTCATCGAGACCTGCGTACTCATGTTAAGCCACATCCAGCCTCGCAGCTGGAACAAATGTGGCTGGAAGTTTTATTACCAAATAAGAGGCGCTTACTTGTCGGTACAGCCTACAGGCCCGAATCTATATCAGTGACAGACGCAATCAACGACCTCAGTCAATCTGTTAGTTTTTTTAGTAACTTCAAACATATTTTCATTTTGACAGACTTTAATATAGATTTCCTTAATACAACAAGCAAACGAGCTACAGATTTTGGGACCTTTCTGAGACATCATGATTTAATTCAACTAGTAACGGAACCTACGCGCGTCACTGAACAGACAGCAAGTCTATTGGACTTAATCATCACTGACTCTTCCTTGTTGTGTAAACAAATTGACATACATCATAATCCAGACTTAAGTGATCACGCTATGATAATTTGTGAATTAGTTATTGAAAAAAAGGAATGTTCAAGTAAACACACGACGCGTCGAGCCCTACAAAGAATTAATGAAAAAGATTTTTTGTCCGACCTTTGCAGTATCACATGGGAACAAGTTAGGAAGGCAAATAACATCAACGGTGCAGTTGAAATATTTAATAATCTACTTCTAGATCTCTTTAATAAACATGCACCACTCCGTCGGGCCCGACAGAAGGAGCTACCACAACCATGGATTACGCATGTTATAAAAAAGATGATGTCTCTGCGGGACGCTGCATTAAGGAGAACCCATAAATCTAAATCAGTAGTTCATCGACAATACTATAACAGTTTGCGCAATTACGTTAATGCCTCCATCAAACGTGAAAAGGCTGCTTTCTACTCACACTTTGTCAATAACAATATACAGAATCCTCGTCAAATGTGGTCCTTTCTGAAACGTGCATCAGTAAATGGAAGCATGCATGTGCTTGATATACCTGAAAATCTAAACAATCCAAACTCCATAAACTCTTCCTTCTTAGATATACCAGGAAATCCCAACATAGATGAAAATACAGTAAACTACTTCAGACAAAATAAATTTGGAAAAGATATGTTTGAGCTCAAATGTTGTAGTGAAGAAGACTTGTCAAAAGTCATAAATAGCATTAGCACGAATGCGGCAGGCCACGACACAATCACAATACAAATGATTAAAATGACATTGCCTCATACTCTGCCCATTTTAACATATTTAGTAAATATGTCGCCCCGACTCGTGGAAATTGGCTAAAGTCAAACCTATCCCAAAGAAATCATCCATCGAAAATTTTAAAGACCTCCGGCCAATCAGCATTCTCCCAATTCTATCAAAATTGGCGGAACGAGTCGTATGTTCTCAACTATCGCACTTTGTAGAATACCATGACATACTTCCTGATACGCAATCAGGTTTTCGAAGTGGGTATGGAACGGGAACAGCACTGGCGCACGTCACGGACGACGTTCTATCAGAGTCAGAAGCAGGTAGAAGTACTATTTTGGTGTTACTCGATTTCTCCAGGGCTTTCGACTGTATGAATGTGGAACTCTGTCTTGCGAAACTCTCATATTACGGTGTTTCATCGTCGGCTCTTGAATGGTTCAAGTCATTTTTAAGTAACAGAAAACAATATGTAGTTTCTGAAAATATTGTTGGTGACGAACAGAGATCCTCAGTTGAAGCTATGGTACGAGGAACACCTCAAGGCTCAATAATCAGTCCCCTTATTTTTATCTTATACACAGCAGACCTTTGTGGCAATATCAAACATAGTAAGATACATTTATATGCAGACGACACTCAACTTTACTTTTCGTTTCACCCTAAAGATACACAAGCTGCTATTGAAAAAATAAATGAAGATCTGCAGGCAGTATTTAAATGGGCTGGAAGAAATAATCTAATATTGAATGCCTCAAAATCAAAATTTTTATTATTAGGCACAAAATACCAGCGAAAACTTGTCTGCGCCCAGTGCCCAAAAATAGTTATTAATGGAGAACCAATTGAAAGAGTAGAGTCTGCGAGGAATCTTGGACTGTTGATGGACTCTGATCTTCGCTATACTGAAGATATCAACATTAGGATTAGAAATGCTTTTTACAGACTGAAGGTTTTATACGGCATCCGTGAATATTTGTCAGAGAAAGTGCGAATAATCTTGGTTGAGTCGCTGGTATTATCTCTGTTTAATTACTGTGATTTCGTATATGGTCCTAGAATACTGGCAAAAACCTCGAATGCAATCCAGAGAGTTCAAAACGCTTGTGCACGTTACTGTTTCAACATCCCAAAATTTGAGCATACCACGCAGTTTCTGAACAACAAAGAAATCTTAAAGATGGCGAAAAGAAGAGATCTCCATTTCGCATGTCTACTACATAAAATTATGCGTAGAGGGAAACCAAACTACCTAGCTGAAAAAATATTATGGGAAAAAGATGGTAGACATAGGCCGACCAGAGAACTCTATATGAACAGAATTAAAATATATAAGCATCACACTACATCTTTCAGAGGGAGTTTCAAATTCTGTGCATCCAAAATTTGGAACGATCTTCCACCACCTTTTCGAGAGATCGGCACATACTCAGATAAACTTTTAAAAAAAAAATTGAAGATACTTTTTATTAAACAACAAATAACTTGCGCAGTTCGCTCGACCTAATTTCTATTTCTCTGTTTATTTATTTTTTGCAATGATAATATAGTTTCTATAATAATGTTATGAGCAAATAGTGATCGCTTAAACAAAACCATTTTAAGTCGCTTATTACGACTTAGCGTAGCATTAATTTTAAGAATTTATGTGCGATTTCAAGAATTCATTCATTAGCGATTTCATGTTATGTTTTTTTTAAGTATGTGCCCGCAAAAGCAATATGTAATTATTTTTTTTGTAGTCAGGTCTGGGCTGTAAACCAGCGCTGGGTGAAGCTGTGCCAAGTGCAGCTTCCTCAGCATTTGCTGAGCTCACGCCCATTGCCATTGCTTATTTTTATTATTTTTTTAAGTTTTTATTTTCTGTAATTATTTAAATGTATGTACAAAATTAAGTGGCAATAAAGAAATCTATCTATCTATCTATCTATCTATCTATCTATTTGAAATCATGTTCACATCGGAGGTTCTATCCTCGAAGTTATTGACCATTACATTTACAATACCGCAGTGTTTAAAGACAAGAGTTGATCAATGTGTGTTGCCAGTGATGACATATGGTACAGAGACGTGGTCGCTCACTAAGGGCACCATCAGAAGGCTGAAAGTCACCCAAAGGGCAATGGAGAGGGCTATGCTCGGAGTTTCCCTGCGAGATCGAATCAGAACTGAGGAGATACGCAGAAGAGTTACCGACATAGCCCACAGGATTGCCAAACTTAAGTGGCCATGGGCAGGGCCCATAGCTCGCCGAACTGACGCCCAATGGGGCAGAAAAGTCGTCGGGCAACCTGTTCCGGAAAGCACCTTCTACTCAGTCCGTAGATCACCCACTGTTAAGACGGGCCTCCTCCAGTTACATGGAGCATAATGATCCTACTGTGCCACACTGGCCAGACGAGTTGACACAGGGTTTTATATCAAGTTTTCTATCTAATATACTGCGGCCAGGTTATCGGCCTTGTCATTTGCCTATGTCGGCTCTTACGACGCCCGCAGTATGGAATGGGGTGGTGACACTATGTATTCTAAATACGTGATGTATGCAGACACTGTGACATCTGTTAACACGATTGCACTTGTTACCTACGCATACCATTAGCCTACTTATCGACAATAGGGTGTTGTAAAGCGTTTTACTTTTACCGCTTTGTTTTGATGGGTAGCCGAAATTGCTAAATCTGTGTCTTAGAGTCGCCGCACACGGGCCACAAGCCACAAGCCACAGCCACAAAACGCAGCCACCAACCTATTTCCGGTTGTTTTCATACATTTTGCACGGACTCGCCGCACACTGTAGACGCCAGTGGTCGCCACACGCCACAAATAGTGGTCGGCTCGGTCACAAAACGCCGACACAAGCCACTCGCGCGACTCCCCACCCCTCTCTCCCTACATTTCGTCCGTCGGAGTCCAATATCATACTGCAAGCACGCGTTAAAAAAAAGTAGCGGCCACCGACCGCAAGTGTCCAACAAGAGGCTGTCGCGCGCGTCCACTTCTTTTGTAGCCGCTTCTGGCGGCGATTGTGGATGTGGCTAGTGGCCCGTGTGTGGCGACCCTTATTGGCCTCTTGTGTAGGTATTGCTGTCTTATTACACAAGAGGCAATACGACAACAATATCTCTCTAAGAAAATTTGCCCATTTTGGATATTTTTTTTGAATGACTTGAGAAAATTAACTCTAAAGGTGGAGTCAGGGATTTTTGTACTACTCAGCCCATAGATATTCCACTGTTGAGTCGGACGTCCATCGGTCCGGACATGGAGGTTTATTTTTAACCCGGGGTAAAATCCTTTATGGACTATCCCCGCCAGCCTGGGGATGGCCAACAGGGGGTGTGTGGGAGCCCCCTCCGCCTCTGTGAGGCATACCCACTAAACGTCCCCGGGGTGTGCCGTCCCGCGCCTCCTGCCCCGTGGGCCCTGACTGTATCTCCACGGGGAGGTAATTAACCTACTGTGCCACCCGGTCCACGGGTTGGCACAGGGTTTCGTATCAAGTCTTTCTTCTCTTGCAGCTAGGTTTTTGGTCTTGTCACCCCCTTCTGTGGGCTCTTACGACAGCCTCAGGATAGAATGGGGTGGTGCTACTATGTATTCTAAATCCGTCATTACACGGCTTTTTGTTTACCGACTTCAAATAAGGAGGACGTTTTGAATCATCTTTCATTTGATTGGTTTTGCCTTTAAATTTGTGCTATAGGCTTCCTTAAAAAAACCTTATTATAACCAATATTCTGTTGTATTTGTCGATTAACTGTGTTATGTTGTTAAAACTGGATCCTCGTAATAAGGATTTAGTTGCTGTATCTTTAAAAAAATATACAATTAAAAATATATCTTAATCAGTATTAAGTAATCTCACATCCGCAGCATAAAAATAAAATTCATTAAAAACCATTTTGCAATGGCCGCTATCCCAATGCCAAAGAACAATAAGGTAACAGTAACAATTGATGGCCCATGCGTTCTAAATGCACAAAAGACATTGCTTTTGACCTACTTAGTTAAAACCAATATCTAGACTACGGTTACGTAAGCATATCTAATCGGAATTTTGTATGGGATTAGCTGGAAAACGGCTGAAAGAACTGCGTTGCCAAAATGGTCACGGTTCGTAGATACTTCTCTTTTAAAAACAAGACACTGGTTTGTGATGTAATGCGTAGGATTTCCGTTAAAGGATCGATTAGTTCCGAAAAAGGATTTGGAGACGCCAAAAGTGATGGTCGAGGAGTGTGTACCTTACATAATGTGAATGTTGGCTTTTTTTAAGTTATTAATTATAGATTTGCCGCTGTCAACTGGTGATATAATCAGCCTGGTTATAAGTTAATGATCCACTACTAAGTATGTCCTCCTTTAAATTCATGGAGGGAAATTAGCCTACTGTCCCAATATACCTGCCGTATGTAAAATTGTATTAATGATATACATAATGTCATTAATACAATTACCCACACCACCCATACCATTCTGAGACTGTCGTAAGAGGCGACTATAATGAATGATTGCATGTAAGAATAAATATAAAAGGCAGATCACCTAGTCGCAAGAGAAAGACAAGTTGATACAAACACTGTGCCAACCCGTCTTGCTAGCGTGTTACAATAAGTTAATTTCCCTCTATGAATTTGGAGGAGGCCCGACTCTTTATGAGTCATTTATGGGTCGAAATGATATATCTAAGTGGTATTAATTGTAATGAAAGTTATAATTCGTCATAAAAGGATATAAACAGTTTCCAAGGTTCAAGCTCCGTTTGACCCCCATTCATTTAATTCCGATTGTTATCAGCTTAATCCGGTGATACGACTGTGTTTGTTAAATTTAATTATTACTTTTCAACGTTTGTAAATAAGATTAGAAAACAAAGAATCATATCGTGTAGGGTGTTTCGTTATACCTAACGTGACCATTTTATTTTCGTGTTTGAGCGGGACGCCTACTGACTTTTGTATAAATAAATAAATATATATACATATATAGAGTACGTTGGTGTACGTAAGATATCATATTTAAGTGCAAAGGATATAGAGGTTTATTCGTAAAGCGGGACATTTTTGTGCTCGTTGGGGACAGCGAGACGGACAGCCTGAAAGCGGGACAATCCCGCCCAAAGCGGGACGTATGGTCACGTTAGTTATACCTCCTCCAGTGGTAATGTAGACAATTAGGTCTATGTCACTCTAGAAATGTCTCTATGTCACCCAATGACCGTGTGGCTATGGATATAGAATACACAATGTCATCAACCCACACTATCCTGAGGGTGTAATAAGAGGCGACTAAAGGAGCACAAAAGGCAGATCACTTGGTACAAACCCTGTGCAAACCGGTCTCGCGAGTCTGGCGCTGTAGCCTAATTTCTTTTTAAGATTTTGGAGGAGGAAGATTAATAGTGTGTAATTTGTGAGCTTAAACGAGGCGACATGTTACCTACGTTATATCATCGGATTTTACTATCTTCTTGCGCCCGGGAGTAACACACAGGACCACAAAACAAGGAAAATAAACATTCCGGTTTTCCATTTTAATGTGTTATTACGTTCACCTTTTGTGACACCCACAGGATGAAATGGGTTGTTCTTAATCGATACTACGCTGACAAATGGACATACGTGCATTTGTCAGCGCCTATTTAAATTTGGAAACATATCCTCGACAGATTTTTCTATGTTCATATAGAAGCATTTTATCGCAATCTTCCTTAGTTATTTAACTTACAACTTTATGTAAAGTTATTTACTCCAAATTCATGCCTATCTGGCTGCGCACATAGCCTACTTATGGATAGTGTATCATAATAACGGTGAAAGACAAACATACAAATATTTCCTCTTTGTAATATTAGTATAGATCAGAAGTGAGAACACATTTTGGTAATTTCATTTTTACACTACAGTCATGGTACCACGTTCCCGGAAAGCCCAAGCAACGCTTTGTCACTTTCGGTGAGGTAACCTTGAACGATTTTATTGAACCATACAAGTGATGAGCGGAAAAAGAAGCATGTTTGACTCCACAATGTTAACCGCTCCACAAATTAATATAAACTTTAAATAAGGTTTATTTTCGTAATGTATGTAATTAAAAAGCACATTTCTGGCGAACTCGAATTTGTAGTCTATAATTTACGATGAATTTATGCGGTGTCTGGAATTAATGATAATTAGTCTACGATCCTGGTTAAAATATAGAATTCAAATTATGTAAAATACTAGCGACCCGCCCCGGCTTCGCACGGGTGCAATAAACCTTCCTATTGAATCACTCTATCTATTAACAAAAACCGCTTCAAAATCCGTTGCGTAGTTTTAAAGATTTAAGCATACATAGGGACGGACAGACGACAGCGACTTTGTTTTATACTATGTAATGATAATGATAATGATTATGTCAAAATAAGATATGTAGTTCTTCAATATATTTTAGCCCCATATAAAAATAATAGTTTATAGGTTTTCACTAAGACAATATATTGTTTTGTAAAGGTTTTACAATTGTTCCATTGTTTTTATATATTAATATAATTTTCTTAGAATTATTACCTATCTCTCTTCGCAAGGGTATGGTAAATAAGAAATTTACAAAAAAAACAACAACTACAAGCCGAAAGCCTTCCTTTACACTAAGAACTGCTTTATATCTTCAACACAGATTGTAAACTGTGTAATAATATAATAATCTAAATTATGTTTATCCGCATATCGCTTCCTCTTTGTTCCAAGCTCCAGTTGCAATGATATTACATTATACTGAAGAAAGCCAACTGGTTTGTCAAGAAAGTGATCTTGAGTACTTTCGCTTAAATAAACTTTATAAAAAAACTCACATATGTAACAGAAATGTATAATTGTATTGATCGCTTCTTATACAAACTTGTTTTACTACCATGAGAAAGTTCTAAACGCAGTTTACATAAGAATAAACCAGTTAAATTTTAATTACTTTCGGAAGCGTATAGGCAGTTAACTTAACCGAATCGTAAACTAGTTAATAATGTTTCACGGTTTTTTTTAAGACCAGAAGTTAATTGTCGATATAAAAATAGTCAGAAATGTGATTAATTGTTTGTATACATAAATGTGATTAATTGTTTAATTAAAATATGAAAGATTGACATTGGTTTTGGTCATCAAAATATAACGTGAAATTTCTACGAACCATCACCAAAAAATGTCTTCCTCCAAAATAGTTTTTTCTTCTGTTGGTAAATCTGTCAGCAAGTATTTCAATAAAGATTAACCTATCTGGAGAATAATCAACAACTGATGTGGTAGACATCTTCTGAAGTGGTACCCGCAACCCGCAAAGCGTAGTTTAAAGGTGTTCTGCTAGATGAAGCGACGATCGGCCAATAGCTGAATGTGTTCAGGCCGCAATGGCGATAATTACATCCTCGTACCAGTATCGTGGTGACGGATTTAGAATACATGGTGTCACCACCCCATTTCATCCTGAGGGTGTCGTAAGAGCCGACAAAAGGAAAGGACAATCCTGAAAAAGAAGAGAAGTAAACTTGATACCAACTCGTCTGACCGGCGTGGCACAGTAGGCTAACTACCATTATATCGTTGCGTTCCAAAGGGTAAGTTTAACTAATGAAAGAAGTTAAGGTGCCAGAAGGTTACGATTGAGTCGTTAACTCGTCTTATATAGGTATCAGATTAGCCAACCAATATCGTTGAAACGCCAAAAGGAAAATATAATTCAATTCTTTTTTTTCTAACAAAAAATTAGGTATGGAAACGGAATCTGAAAACTATCACCAAATTCTCTCCCGTTACCGCGACTACTCCCATGCAGTTCAAAATTTGAAACGTTGGGAATTAGATAATATAAAATACACGCAAAAAAATCCGTTATAACCCCAAGACATTAAAATCAACAGAGTTTGCGTGAAGACAATGTTCTAAAATAAACGTGAGGAAATGACAAATAATATATTATTAGAAATAATAATTAGACCATCTTCAATACGAATTATAAAAGATCGATTCGACACAAATTTATCAATCGAGCACGCATCATGATTTTGACATTTTCATAACCAACCGTAGAACATTACAAGCGAATTGCGGTCTGAAGCCGAATAACTTCGCAGAATCTCTTTGAACCGAAATCGAATCGATATTAGATCGATTTCGCAATAACTTATGTGTAACACCTATAAGTCACGAAATGAGAGATAATGCCATTTTCATAATGCCATTATACATGAATACTATATGCCCGATTATTGGCAATCGTTATTGACTTAGCAATTTGGGTGAATTAATTCATTGTGAATGTTCATTTACTTATGGCACTGACATTTTGAGAAGAGTGAAATAAAGATAGGGCAATGATCGAGAAATAATTGAAACATAATAATAGTAAAGTCATTTTAAATAATTTAGATCGAATTGATTGTCTGTTTTGTATTAACGCTGTTAATTTGTGAATGATGAATGGAATTGCTTGCCGTATAAATTGCATAGCGATTTTTGCACTATAGTGTGTTTAATTTGTCAGAGTTTAGAGATTTTAAGCATGAAAAACTAACACGTGATATAGTGTTCATACAATAAAGAACAAACTTTACTTTTGTTAAAAGATACATATATTTATGTTTACCTAAATAAAATATAATTTAAAACATATTGAAAATATGATACACAATATAAATATGTATAATAGTTCATATTCTATTAAAATATGCTATAAAAATGTACTCCCGTCTCTATTTAGATGATACATTTTAAATGTCATGAACGTTTTGTTATATAAGCACAAAAACAGCAATAAACAAAATCGTAAAATAAAAAATGTAGTATTATACTATTAAAAATTACTCAATGTTTTTGGAATTAGAATTCAAATATAAATAAAATACTATTACCTATCGTTAAATATAGACCTATCGTTAAATAAGGACTGATATAAATTCCAAATGGTACTGTACCAAGTTACTCTACACTATTTAGAGCAAACTGTATGGCTAGATTGGTCAACTTATGTATTACATAAAACTCGTCATGCGGTGTTTGGTATATGTCTTTTTATATTCCAAGTTATGAGCTAATGGCGTTTGTTTGTCAATGCCTTGCTGGCCTAGTGGTTGTATGTGTATCCTTTGAATCACGGTTCCCGGGTTTGCTTCCGGCTCCTGTGTGTCTTTGTGGAAACCAGAGCAATATGCTCTGAGTCTGGATGTGATTTTTGTTCGTGAATAACATATTTGTTAACAGCCCCCGGGATACAGGATGCTAGTTTTACTCAATATGCAATACAGGGTGTAACAAACCCCATATAGCCATCAGAAGTAAGGGTACAGAGCTATTCAATAGAAGCAGTTCTGTTTATATTATTATTCTTTATTTAAATATTGAGTATGATGTTGAAGTTTTCCTAAACCAGATTAAAATTAACTAACGGTTCCGGGGTCAGGCAAGTGTCTTCGTATCATATAATTCGAGAATGACATGTTAGTAAAGAGGCCCTACTATACAGATTATAGCAGGAGCGTCGTTTTAAAAACAGGCCAAAAAAGGGCACCACAGTACTCTTTGGATTTGAAAGAATTTGAAAGAGTATATATTTGTTTGATTTGGGAATAAAAACATAACAGCTTCAATTTATGCTAGCTATATTTAGCGTATTACCGCATTGCTGATTATGTAAACGACACAGCTGCTTGGGACTAAGCTGTTCAGTGCCAGTATTTTTATGTTACTCAATTATGTTATTGTTTAAATACATAAGAGACAGGACCGCAAAGCAAAAAAAAAATGACAAGCCCTCTGAGTTTCTTGCCAGTTCTTCTCAGCAGTGGTCGCGTTCCGAACTGGTGGTGGATGGTAGACCATTAAATTTGTTTTATATAGACTCATTATGAATATTGTGTTGACTTTTTGTAAGTGTCCATCGTGACCCAAGTAAAATAAATGATTTGAATTTGAATTTATCACTTAAACCTCATCCAGATGTGGTATTATCTGGCAAAATTCAATTCACTTGTTCATATCTAGAATGCAAACCGAGTTTAACGTTTCGCTGTACTGGAAATTTTGATGAATCATAAGTTTATGCAATTCCCGAGAAGCAAAGTGCGAAGCTCTTTTTTAATTGCAGTATGCATCTCTGGGTCTGCTAACAAGCATATACTCCACGGGAAACAATGGTACCAAGACTCGGAGCAAATGGCTTTGGTTTACACAAGGACCCGGGTTCCAAAGGCCGCATATCTAACCCCTAGACAAGGCAGTCAATCTCCCATAAAGTAAACGGAAGATTCTAATTAAAGACAGACATCACTAACACTACATAGTATAAAACAAAGTCGCTGTCGTCTGTCCGTCCCTATGTATGCTTAAATCTTTGAAACTACGTAACGGATTTTGAAGTAGATAGAGTGATTCAAGAGGAAGGTTTATAAGTATAATACATGCATAATATTGTAGAGAAACACTGATAAATTTAGATGTTCAACATTGCACACGTGCGCAGCCGTGCGTCGCTAGTTATTATTAAATTATCAACTACCCACTTTAGCCAACTGCTGAAAAGAGCTCCTCCAATGAGCTTTTTCATCCGTGTGATCAATCTGCTGCCCACAGCCTTCGTAGGTACAGTCGCTCTATCTAACAAAGGGGTGTCTTAGACCACACTTGTCTATTTTTCCACTCAAGATCTTGACTAGCCCAGCAGTTGTCAGTTCTTTTTATATCAAGTAAATATTATGATATTTTTTATATATAAATAAACATAATTATTAATTCTAAATTTTCAAGAAATGAACATTTTACATAATTTAGAATACATGGGCTACAAAACAACAAGACTCCTTCTGTGAGGCGTGTAATTAGGCTAATTAACATTTATCAAATTGAAAAAGGATTCAAAGCGGCATAACCCGATTTCATAAATACCGTAGTCTTGTTTCTGTTGCTGTTGCTAAAAAGTAAAAATAGAATATGACCGAGTTTTTTTTGTAAAATTCCATCCCCCAAGGCCTTTCTCACAGGACGTTAAACTCGGCCAAAATTAGGTAACATAGGTATTTAACAATTTCACGAAAAGTCCAGGGATGTCACAGTTAAAATGTCATTCAAATAATTAAGCATGCAACTTATTTCAGATAACAATGATAACTATTAAGCCAATTGCATAAGTTATATCTATGACTAGCTGACACGGCAAACATCGTACCGCGTATTAAAAAAAATGTTTTTTTTCTCATTTTCTTTTAACCATTTACCCCAAAATTAGCCAAATCGGTCCAGCCGTTCTCGAGTTCTAGCGAACAGCAATTTATTTTTATATTTAAAGAAAGATAGATAGAAGATTTTATTGACCATGAGGTTGCGGGTAGAGCTCCCCATCAAATTGTGGGCCCCGCTGAAAGGCACGCCAAGGCTCTTCAGAGTCGCGGAGCATGTTCAAATTAAGAGTTAAAAAGGACGGAGTTCCTACTTTTTTTTTTACATTTATGTTAAGGCGACGATCATATTGTTTAAGCAAAGCCGGTGAGGATACAAATTTTAAACCTTAATTTAATCATAACGTTATTGCGACAGTAGTCATTTAAATTCCAAACAAATTTGTCTGATTCCTAATTTATTTAAATCATTAGGTCCTTGAATCACCATAACTAGAATAACCACTAAACTGGAATATGATGCTGTAGTTTAGCAGATTTATTCGATGATATCATCATCATCAGTTGAGCCTATAAATTAAAATGTATTTACAAATTAAAAATGCTTATTTTGTTGACCTATAACAGCGACGAGTGATGTAGGAATGAATAATAAACTACTTGACTTGTATGTGAGTAACGATGAGTCATTTTAATTTAATGAATGTGTGTTGACGGAGTTAGAATACATAATGTCACCACCTCATTCCATCCTAAGGGTGTCGTAAGAGTCGACCAAAGGAAAATACATGGCAGATAACTAAGCCGCAAGAGCAGGAATATTTGAAATAAAATCCTGTGCCAACCCGCCTGGCCAGCATATTACAGTGGGAGAACTTATCTACTGTAATTGGAGGAAGCTGGACTGAGCAGTAGGTCTTTTACAGGATGACGAGAGGAAAGCTTTTTTTTTATGTGAATGTGTCAACCCTATGTGACCACAAAGTGTCAAGGTCTGTAAGTTATTGTATGAAAGTGGTTCTGGCGGAGTTGTGACTGATACAATCAAGTGCTTTCGCTTAAGCTGATTATTTTTATATATTCAAAAACTTATGCTTAACTAGTTATCACCTACGGTTTTGCGAGAAATCGTATGGTATTTAAACATTTTGATAGCTCTATAAAGTGTAACAAAATCCCTAAGCAATTCAAAGGGTGAATACACAGCAACGGAAAGGAAAATTTTGTTTGCCATAAATCGTCATGAATAAAAGAAAAGACATAAAGTGTTGCATTTCAATTTCCTATTTCAGTGTACTTTTGATCCTTTCTTAATGAATATAGGGGTTTTTATACATCACTATCACTACATAGTATAAAACAAAGTCGCTGTTGTCTGTCCGTCCCTATGTATACTTAAATCTTTAAAACTACGCAAATTTTGAAGCGGTTGTCTTTATTAGATAGAGTGATTCAAGAGGAAGGTTTTTATGTATAATACATGCATAATTACACCCGTGCGGAGCCGGGCCGGGTCGCTAGTTCTGTATATTTCGCAACCAGAACTCTCAAGGAATCCCCGATTAAGAAAAAATAAAATACTAATAATTGACTAATTAATGAAAGATTAATAGTAGATTTTCTTTGAACATTGCTATGTACACATTTCATAACAAATAAAGAACTAAATCAAAGTCGGTTAATTTGTCCAAGTGCCATGCTACTACAGACAAAGAGACAGGTACACGCTACAGTTATAAACTCAAATTCAGCCTGGCTCACAGAGACATTTATCCGACCCCAGAATGCAACCCGAGCTTGTGCCTCAACCGCGGCGCTCGGGACCCCTGGGGCATCAACCAAAAGAAAATTTAATAGTTAATCAACAGTTAAACTGAAATATTTGTCTTCGCGCTTTTTATGCCTGGCACACAAAAAGCTGTCTCTTATTACAATGAATGTCAGTAAGTTCACGTGTCTACATGCAATTAACAAATGCTTTAATGAATGGAGCGTGGCAAAGGTAAAAACCTTCTCAGCTAACATTAAGTGATTATGATTCATTTATCTTGAGCAAGAACAAAAGACTTGACTAGTGCCGTTCAAAGCAATATTTACACGTTTAAATACTAATTGTCAGCTTGTAAAAGACGCACTGCTGAGTCGGGCCTCTTCCAAACACATGGAGGGTAAATTAGCCTACTGTGCTAAGCAGGCCAGACGAGTTGGCAAAAGGTTTAAGATCAAGTTTCTCTTGCGGCTAGGTTATAGAGCCGTCAAAAGGAAGAGAAAGAAAACATGACACGAAAGCCTTTTTTTTTGTTGACGCTATGGAAATGCTTTATGCATACCACCGCCCCCCGGGGGAGAGGTTGGTGATTATGTGGGACTCCGACAAGGGTCGTCTACCCAAGAGTCGTCTACCCACTAAAACCCCAGCGGTATACCCTCACACGGCGCGCTTGGGGCGCCACAAGTTCGCGTAAACGCATTCTACTGTGACGCCCCGACGTGGTGCCCGCCACGGGCAAGCGACTGTCGGAGAGGGCGTCCCGGTACACTGGGACGCCCTCAGTCATCGAGGCTTTCGTCGGTGGCGGATCCCCCGACCCACCACCGGCCTCTCAGGCGAGGGCAGAAGGGGTTCGCATCGTCACGACCCCCCTCCACTCCTGCCTCCGTCCGCGGCGCGGATCAGCCGGAGCTCCCTCCTTTGCGACCCGCTCCGCAGCCCCCTTCTGCGACATAACGGCCTCGCAGAAGGAGGCCCATCGGCCCTCGGGTTAGCGACAACCCAAGGGCGTTGGTGCACCGCAGCGGTCCAGGACTCGCAGGGCAACTTTGAGGACAGAGGAGTCCCTGGAGCCCCAGTCCACTGCGGCGCTGGGTGCCGCTCTTCGTCTCACCTTTCCCCGTGGGCCCGCCCGGCATGGGAGGCCCTGGCCGGTATGGCCCCACGGATCATTGAGGCACTCAAGCCCCCTCACCACAAGGTGGCAGCACAGTCGAGGGGGATGTCACGAAACCCTGTACCAACCCGTCTACCCAGCGTGGCACTGTAGGCTAATTACTCTCCATGATATGGGAGAAGGCCCGACTCAGCAAGATGCCCACTACCGAGCCGGGCCTCCTCCAAATTCATAAAGGGAAATTAGTGTGCCACGATAGCAAGACGGATTGGCACAGGGTTTGTATCAAGTTTTCCTGCACTTACAATTCTGTGATTTCACCCTTGCGTTCCTGTCGCCTCTTACGACACCCACAGGATGATTTGGGCTGGTGACATTGTGTATTCTAAATCCGTCACCACACGGAGTAACACACAGCCCTTAGCCCCACCGCACATGCTCAGACTCGCATTGGCTGTCACGAGCCGCGTGCGAGTGGCAGTATTTAAAACCTATGGCGCAGTACCAAGATACGCATTTGCTCTCACGTGTCGACGCACACGCGTACATGCGGAGTTTGGTTCTGCGCCTCGCACGCGGCGCGTGACAGCCAATGCGAGTGTGAGCATGTGCGGCGGGGCATACGGACTTGTTAGTGCCTGTTACACCCGTTGGTGTAACCTATTAATTTATTTTGTCAGATGTATGTCACGTGTCAAATTGTTATATGCAAGTACTGGCTGGTAGGCAGGTCGCAGCAACCGTGCCGCTATGCACGACATTGTAATCCAGTTGAAAAGCTTTAGGCGTTTTTATTGCAGTTAAATACTTTTTCTTTAATTAATACATCACTGAGCATTACAAGTGTTTATATTTCGTTTGTTGAAATTGTATGAACGCTCATGTAAAAGTTTCCGTGTGGTAGCGAACTTAGAAAACAGAAAGTCACCACCCCATTCCGTCCTGGGGGTGTCCTAAGAGCCGACAAAAGGAAATGACAAGGCTTATACCCTAGCAGCAAAAGAAGAACAACTAGATACGAAACCCTGTGCCAACCCGTCTGGCCAGTGTGGCACTGTAGGCTTATTCCCCTTTATGTAACAGGAGGAGGCTAGACTCACCAGTAGTAGTCATGTTAAATAGGTCCGAGATGGATTAACGTTTCTTACTAATTTCATCCTGAGGGTGTCGATAGAAGCTACTGAAGGAACGTAGGCAGATAAATATAGTCTCATGGGAATTAATGAAAATAGCAGCAGCGCCTCCTCCAATTGAATACAAGAAAATTAGCCTATTTTGCCATACTAAGAACCATAAGAACTGTGTCCATTTTAGTAAACGTTTCCTGAATAATAATTGTATTCTTAAATAACAATGTTATAAAAAAAGTATGAGTTGTTGCAGACACCAGGTAGAAATAAAACATCGAAGTTAATATGTACAGGTAATATGCATGGAAAGTTTACAGCAGGAAATTGACAGGGCATAATGAAATATTAAACATTAAGTTTTGTTTCAAGAAAAAATATTTACTGCATGACATTTTCTCAATCCAGGAGATCTACAAAGTTGTTATTTTCTTTGAAATGTCGATCTGACACGGTTAAATTTCTAGCACTAATTTGCTAAAGGAAAATGTTCCTGCTAAGTGCTGGGTCAGAACGTCCGAAATGACACTATAATAATTCGTATGTTAACAAGACTGTAAAAAATTACAGCGAAGATCACCAACATTATCGATTTTGACCATTTTCTCTAATAAAATAGAAAAAGAGATTAAAAAAAAATACAGGCTATATGGTTTATTTTTAGTTTTAGTGTATAGTGCTTTCATACACCTGCGTCACCGTTGACATTATCAAGCGAAATTCGACCTTATCGCAATAATATTACCACTATTAGCACCTAGATCAATTTAACGATCAGACCACAAAGGATCGGGTTGCTTGTCAGATATTGACCTTGTTTGTGGGTAAGGCTGTGTCTACACCAACAATTTTTACGAAGTGCACTTACTACTTAAAAACTTATCGATAAAATAAAATTTCTACTCTTAAAATAAATTATTAACAATACGCAGATAGATGTTAAAGTATGTGTTTATCTTTAGACACTTAAATTTATTGTCTATACCAATATTTTAAAGAGGAAAGATTTGTATGTTTGTATCGAATTGGCTCAAAAAGTACTGGACCGATTTTAAAATCAAAAGGTGAAAAATTCTTTCACTATTTCAATGCTACAATATCATTGATGAATATTGTATATTTTAAGTGCAAGAAAAAAATTAAAATTAAATGTCCACCCGTGTTTTAAAATCAGATTAAGTCGTATTTAAAAGCCGAGGAAGTGTATACCAGGTAATGTTTTCAGATTATCTACACTAGTAATATCTAGAAACTATAAGGAATATCCTCGAAAAAGTACCAGCAATACAAGTTGAGATCTTTTTTAAATTTTAGGTTTGGGCCATCCATGCTCATTTTAAAATTTCACTCTGTATACGCCTTTGTAACCGAGAGCGCAATGACAACGAGATTTAGCGGTGTCGTGCCCAGATCACCTAATGTCCAGGCAGTATTCGGTCGTGCGACTGCGCTTGGCAGCCGAAGGCCGAATATTTTTGAAAATATTCTAAAATATTCGTCTTGATTGATAAAATTTTGATATAAATAATTGTCTGCGATAGAATATTTCATATTTTCCTTGCATTATTCCCTAATCTCATAGGCATACTTTGTGGCGATATTTGGAATCTATGTTCATAATTTCGTATAGATAGAGTCGATGAGTGACGAATTTAGTACACATATAGTCACCACCCCATCTCATACCGAGGGTGTCGTAAGAGCCGACAAAAGGAATTGACAAGGTCGAAAACCTAGTCGCAATTTATAGAAAACTTGAAATGAAACCCTGTGCCAACCTGGTTGACCAGTGTGGCACAGTAGGCTAATTACGAGGGTAATTGTCATTACTACAACTGCCCCATTGGTCTAGTGGTTAGATGTGCCGCCTTTGGATCAACGGGTCCCGGGTTCGATTCCGGGGTCGGGCAAGTGTCTTTGTCTAAACCAGAGGCACTGGCTCGGAGTCTGGGTGTCATTTCTATCTATAATATGTACGTATTTACAAAAAAAAATATGTATCTAAGTAGTTTATCATCCATCTCGTTACCATAACACAAGCATTAAGTTACTTAGCTTGGGACGAGATGGCGTTGTGTGAAATGTCCAAGGATATTTATTTATAATTAGCCTGGAGGGTAAAATTACCATTGGAGGAGGTAGGTTTTAGTAATCCATCAAAGTACGTCAGTGGCTGAAAAATGGATACGAGGTTTAGTATCTCCGTTATCTCCATGTAAACACTGGTAGGTAAATGGGGTTATAATGGCTGGTGCAAAAAGCAAAATGTGTTCATGTGTCATGTGCACAGTATTTATCGCTCTGGGTGTGTGTGTGTGTGCTTGGTACATACGTTATTAGAATTAACTACCCGACTACTTGATAACCCAAGTATAGGCACACGGGTCAGCTTATTTCTTAGGGTTGATGGTATTAAAATGTATTGTATTGTCTTCCATGTGGTGACGGATTAAAAATAAATAGTGTCACCACCCCACTCAAACTGTCAAACTTAAGTGGCAGTGGGCAGGGCACATAGCTCGCAGGACCGACGTCCGATGGGGCAGAAAAGTCCTCGAGTGGCGACCGCGTTCCGGAAGGCGCAGTGCTGGTAGGCCTCCCACACGGTGGACCGACGACCTGGTTAAGATCGCCGGAAAGCAGTGGATGCGGGCGGCGCAGGACCGGCCTTTGTGGAAATCCTTGGGGGAGGCCTATGTCCAGCAGTGGACGTCTTTTGGCTGAAATGATGATGATGATGATGATGACCACCCCACTCCATAAATGATCTAGTGCTGAGTCGGGCCTCCTCCATCCACTTGGAGTTGGCCTACTGTGCCACGCTGGCAAGACGGGTTGGCCAAGGGTTAGTATCAAGCTTTCCTTCTCTTGCGGCTCGGTAAGCGGCCTTGTCATTTCCTTTCGTCGGCTCTTACGATACTCTCAGGAGGGTATGGGGTGGTGATACTAAAATAACTATGTATTCTAAATCCACTAACATATAATTCTAAAGACAGGATTTCGTTTCCAAGTTGTCATTTTTTTTTTGCCAAATATCTTCAATTTATGTGATTTAGCCGAGAATAGACCGTAATATGTTACTATAATTAACGATATATAGACAAGTAAGAGGTATTCGACAACCCTCATTATTCTTAGAACGTTAGCGTTTGCTAGCCGCCGCTCACTTTGAATATGTGACCCACTAAGCCCGCAATGATAAAGAGGGTTGCTGATATAATGTAGAACTCAGCGTAGGCCGGATAATAATAATACGGTACCATATTATTCATACAAAATTAGGTTAAATGCGATATGCTTATGCGATATTTAAGTACACCACATTTTATGTATGACTTTTTTGAAAAAAAAAACCATCCATAAATAGCACATAATGTCAAATATGACACATACGTGTATACGAATAGCGTAGTGAAATACATAATAGCTTGGAGAAACCAAGAGAAGTACTAGTTTTACTATAATACTAGTTTTATTCAGCCCAAAAATCACCCACTGCTGAGTCGGACCTCCTCCAATTACCACAAGGCATCCCTCAACTACGAGTTTTAGTCACAGAAAATCCTACCCCTCCGCTGCTACTAGTGGTAAAAATGTCACAAACAGCTTTAAAAAATGTCTAAACGGATTTGACGTAATTTCACTGTTATGTCATATTAAATGACTAAAATGTCAGTTCCGTTGACCGCCTCTTTCGCATTGTTCTACCTCACAATATGCACTTTCTTCGTGCACGCTCTAGTGACGTGCAATTTTAGATTTGGCCAAATATTTTTCTACATTATTATTATTTTACTACATTATGTTATTGGAGTAATTATGTAGGTTACTATACATTTATAAGTAGGGTATCTATGCTTAGGCTATTTGTAGCGATTTGTATTTATTTTCATTTTTTTTTTATAATAGTGCACTAAGAATAATTAGACTGCACCATTCTTATTACAACCTAGCTTAGGCTAATAAGTATCTGTCCTAAATGACTACGGAAATAAATAAACTAAGGCAGTGTCCACTAGCACTTGTCTTATCGTCTCTACAAATAATAAAGCACTTTGATCCTGGTGTTCTTCAAAATATTACACATATTGTACTTATTTCACTATTGTTCACTTATACTAGTTCGAAAGGTTTAGTCCTTTTTAATCGTCTTATAATGTCTGTGGTGTCGAAGAGCTGGATAGCCTCGACATTGACATGGTGATGAAGCCTGTGGTCATGCGGTTCAGCCTGTTTCTTTATTACGCTGGCAACAAAGTCCACTTTCATGTCCCGGTGGAGGTCATTTGTTGTGATGTACCACGGTGCGTTAACTTTACCCCTTATTACTTTATTTAGAAATCTTTGTATAATATGCACATTACTTTTTTGGTACAACCCCAGAGTTGTATGCTGTTCTGAATTAAGGCTTTATTTATAGGCACTGTGCGTCTCCTAGGAGCTATCTACAAGATAAAGCTTTGTCGTAAGAAAAATTATTTCATTTCTCTAATAGAAGACCCACTTGTCAGTTGGGCCTCCCATATAAGTAGGGTAATTAACCTGCTGCGCTGCGCTGGCTAGACAAAGAAAAGAAATACTGCATTGAAAGTCTGTGCCAACTGATAAAAAAGTACTATAATAGTATTAACCCCAACAAAAGTCATATGTGTTATTTATTATTTTGCGAAAACACATCACAAGATGAAGCTTGAATTTTAAATTTGGTATATAACAAATGTTAGACAATGAAATAAATTTTTCATTGTCTAACATTTGTTTGTACATGTTGAAGGAACCTGCGCGGTGTCGTACAACTCACAATTACACTTTCTATTTCAGCGTCGCTCATTAAATTACGGGCACGCGTGAATTGACTGTCGTGTAGATTGTATGAATATTCAAAGACAAATATATACATAAATCCGTAAAGGATTAAATAGAAGCAATGCATAGTCCGTGTGGTGACGGATTAAGAATAAATAATGTCACCAACCTATAACCTAATGGTGTCGTCAGAGGCGACTAAAGTGCAAGAGCCAGATCAACTAGTCGCAAGAGATAGGAAACTTCAAACCCTGTGCCAACCCAATTTACCAGCGTGGCACAGTAGGATTATTTACCTCCATAAATTTGGATGAGGCCCGATTTAGTAGTGGGTAATTTATGGGCTGAAATGCAGAACTAGAAAAATGTTGTTTGAGAATGTACATTAAGGTTTATTTTTATTTGATTTCAGGCGGAAGGCATAAGGCGTGTCGGCAGGAGATTACCGGCACCATCAGCTGCTGACACAAACAGTGTTGCGAGCTCCGGACCTGAGGCTGCCCAACCAACATTCAGGCCCAGAAGTAGTAAACGACGAGAAGACACGCCAACCCGAGACGTCATTCGGATGAGAACCAGATCTAGGCCAGACAGCATTCCAGAAACAGTACAACCTCAACCACAGAGTGGAAATAGCGAACGATTTGATTCAAGAAGAACGAGCAGCCGAATACGTAGTAAACCCGACAATGAAGCTAACATAGACACTAATAAGGAAAATGTTGTTCGGTCAAGATCTAGAGTAGTTAGTAGACGACCGACTTCAACAACATCAGCTACGTCAACAACTCAAGCGCCAACTGAATCAACTTTACCCGTAATCGATGAGAGTAAAATCGATCTAACCAACTCTAACCCTGATGACATAACAAGAATAACACCTAAAGAAGCTACGTCAACAACACAGTTTAAGCGCAGAAGTTCCGTAGCTCATACTACTGAAAGCATTGCGCCTAAAAGATCACGTACTCGTGGTAACGTTCGCGCTAATTCAAGATCTCTTGATTTGGCTGAAGCAGGTACTACGCATTCTTTTTCGGTAGCAGAGAAAGAACCAACAACTGCTCGAACAGCTGCAGATGTGAGAAACTCTAGAAAACTTAGATACCGGACGCGACCCACAGACACTGATTCTAATTTAACCGGCGAAGGGCTCGTAACTGCGAATGAAGTCATCAAGTCTAGTCAGAACAAAGCACGCGTTACTAGTCAACCAGAAGCAAAACCTGTTGTTGTGGAAACGGTTGTCCAGCAAAGTACGGAACCAAATAATCCAAGATCTACAACGATCAAAGTTACAAAAGTTGTGAGGCGTCCTTTATCAAGGAGTAAACCAAATTTTAAACCAACTGCGTCATTACCGAAAGCAGATAAAAGAGTTTCTGATGAAGTAAGTGAAGATGACAATTACCCCGCAACTTTCAAGGCCTTGATACAAGCTAAAAATTCTTCGGTAAGTTACATTACAGAATAACTATAGGAAAATAAATATAGATAGATGATTCATTAATGTCATCTAATACGTTAATTTGAAACTCATTTTGATGAATACATTATTTAACAAAACAGATGTTTAAAATAATATGTTCTATTTATTAAATTAATAAGCAATATGCATGATTTGTATAATGCACTATCTGGTATTACTAAAGTAAATTTGAAAGTCAGTGAATGTCTATACTACTCTAATATTTTTTCTCTCTTAATCATTAGCTATAAGGTTTAAATGTTTAACATATATAACTCTATCACCACTTTCAGACAGAGACGAGCTCTCCAATTGGGGAGAGTTTGTCACTGAGGGCATCACAAAAAGTATTAAAAGCTTTTACACCTTCATCACAGCTCACACAATCTGGTCCTGCCACAAACAAATTCTCAAGGGTAATGAACACTAAACACTATCGCTTAAACACTGCTAATCAATAAAATTACATTAAGCTAATCACTGTTGATCAACATTTTTACTGTATAATTTTAAAAAGTGCCCTTTGTTGATTAATAATATATCCCTAACTAGCTTTTGGGCGCGGCTTCGCTCGCGTGGACTTCGAACCCGTGCTTATCTCTATGCATTTTTTTTATGAATATAAAAGTGGTTATTGTGACTAAACTATGATAGTTAGATATGTGCTCTCGCGGACTTTTTTGTAGATTTTAATAAGACCTACAAACTCGTAGTACTTCATTTTATTCTATTGTCAATCGTTTTTGCAGCGCACGCATAAATAGGATTTCGATTTTACACCTTGGGTTACAAAATCGCAATTTTCATACGGATCCCTAATTCTTTTGAAAATAAAATATTCCTCGATAAATGGACTATCTAACACTGAAAGAATTTTTGAAATCGGACCGGTAGTTCCTGAGATTAGCGCGTTCAAACAAACAAACAAACAAATAAACAAACAAACAAACTCTGCAGCTTTATATATTAGTATAGATATAATTGGTTGTTACGTAGATAACATATTCGTATCTCTAAAATATAGATGTTTTAAGTACACGTAGATTTACCTCTGTTTTTATTGTATTAAAAATGAAACTTATACAGTCTAGTCTGTCTTACAAGTATGAAACTTGTACGGCTGTTTCTGTGCTCGTTGTGTTCTATATTTATACTTAATTAGAAAATAATAATAAAACGTTATATTTCTATGTACAGTTCCGAAAACAAGCTATCGAGCCCGCAAAGAACAAAGAAGAAAATGGCAACGTTGAAACAACTGTTTCTCCTGTGGATACAAAATCAAGCAGCGAGGGGTATCAGCCTAGAGGAACATACGCCGCTAGAAATAGAAAACCTACGTTTTCCGTGTTATCATCGACATCAACAAGCCTCACATCTAGTACAGAAAAAGCTACATATAAATATAACAGAAAATTCAAAGTTTCGTCTACGGTATCTCCCAAAACAGACAGTGACAAGAAAATCGTTGAAACCGACAATGCTCCCAAAAAATCTTTTGTAAGACCTTCTGTTTACTCAAGAAAGTTTAAAGCCGTAAATACATCAAACAATGACACATCTTCTGTTGCGGCAGAAAGTGTTAAAACCGATATTAAAACTATTAATCCACTAAAAACATCTCTTCCAAGAACATCATATTATTCTAGACTAAGGAATAATTTGAAAAATGACACTGTGATTTCGACGGAATCTGTGAAAGAACCAGTGACTGAAACCATTTTAAAGAAATCTGAGGAAGTTGTTGATGCACCGTTGCTTTTAAACTTATTAAATACGGGTAAAGAAATTGAGGGGAAAAAATTTAAGAATAAACCTCACCAAATGTTTGTTGTCTCCGTAACAAGTAAAGAATCTTTGGAAAGAAATAGTAATGAAGTTTTGGACACGGCAGAAGAAACTGAAAATAAGCCAATTATTAACATAACTCCAACTATTTCATCAAGAAAAGATACTGAAAAATATAAATTCCATGCTAATTATAAAGATCTAAACAAAAATAATGCGGTAGTAAATGAAAAGATTTCGTCTACGGTAGTGCCTCCGGTGAGAAACCTCCAAACGAGAAAATATGGACGTTATAAACAAAAATCCAAAGAAAGTGACGAGTTTCCATCTACATCTCCCAGACCACGACAAAGGAGCTTGAAGAAATTCAGCGAATCATTCTCAAAAACCACAGAGGCCTCCAACAATGGCGTGAGTATTTTAGATAATATTATTGTCTTACAGTAGTCTTCATGACACATTCACTGACATGGTATTCCACCACAATTTTACAGATTATTCCAGAGCCAGAAAAACTTAAAAGTAGGTTCAGTTCTAAATACAGAGCCCCACAAAATGACAAACCATTTTACAAACCCACTGTACCAAGTATTACACCATCTGTATCACCAACTGTAAGTACTTACAACAAAAATACTAACAATACTATTCGAAAACGATTCGACAACGTAATATTTTTCAAAATTATCCCCCGATATAACGTATAAGAAATACAAAGCCCCTTTATAAATTGGCTATAAATTAACCAAAAACATATTTATCATATTATCCCTAGCTAAATATTCACGATTTTTTGTATAAATTTAAATTTGATAAGTCAAACAACATCATAAACTTCATCTGGCATAGCATTAGATATTTTGATATCGTTATCAATCATATTCATTTTATTAACAATAATAACGTTTTATTTCTTGTTGCTGAAGGCTTGGCTGAAATTCTACGTCACTGATCACCTGTTGACAAAGTCTGTAGAAGAGCCTAACTGGTTCGAAGGAGACATTACCACAGAGTTGATATCAAGACAGAACACAACGCTACCATACACTCATCAATCATCCATAGAACTGGTTAATGGAATCATTTAGTTAACATGCATCATTATGATATCACGATCATCGCTAATTTCAATCACCTGTCTATATAATATGGACTATGGTTTAGTTTTAAAGACATACATATTAAGGGCATTTATTTTAGTACATTAAGGTTATAATGTAGTCATGGATTCTTTATTTCATTCTCTTTAAAACAAAACATCTTTTTAATTCAATGTTATTTTGCGTCATAATATATATCATATTCAATGCACAACATGTATAAAAGTTATGATGGTGCATGAAATTAACAAATTAATGTACGTGACAAGTAGAATAGCATCCACTAACAGTAAGAATAAGGCATTAAAATTGTATACATTTCCTATCTTGTTTTAATCAAATATAACACCTTGTCACCTTTCATTTCATTAAGCACATATACCCGAATGAATTTTAAACTTTACCCCCGTTTATAAAGAGGCTTTGGTCTTTTCACTCATTTAAACTTGGATCTTTCCACTTGGATTTCGTTTACTTCTTATTTATAAATAGCGATTTTTCTGTTTATATGGGTGAGATTACTTCTTATTTCAGGTAGAGGGAGAAGAAATACAATTAGGGACAGACCTGAACGCAATATCTTTTACTCAAACACGTGAGACTTTATCCTCTGCGGATTTAAAACTATCCGAGAGTTTGGTGAAGCCATCACACGTGATGAACGTTGAGGCCTCACACCACTCGCCTTCAGTTACAGTATCTATATTTGATGCTTTAGCTGAAATACTCACGTCCACACCCAGACCACGTTTATCAACCACCACCGAAGTAATGAAAATACAAAACATTAATACTGATGTTAAACAAATACTCAACGGCGTGAGTAATGCTAATGTAAATAGTGTCAGCGGTTTAGTGAGTCAGGACACCTTTGTTTCGCCGAACGTCGATGTAAGCACAACTGCTAAATCTGTACAGACCACTGTTCAGAGCACCACAAATGTGATTAACAGTATACAGGTCGGGGAAACAGTCACACAGTCACTAAATGTATCAGATGGCAATGTAACTCCTGTGAATACACAGCAAACCCCTATTCCCACTCCCACAACTCCCGTTTCCGCAAGGAGACCATTCGCTATCAAAATATTGTATTCAGATGTAGCGTCACCAACAGACTTACCAACGACCGCATCAACACCAACTCAAGCTACGACTGACAAAATGGTATATAACACAGTGTCTGATCTTTTGTTGTCGAATAACAATTTAGTGTCTTCAGAACTAACTAGCATGTTAGCTAATAATATAAAAAATATTATTGAAAATATGGACGAGAAAAGCAAATCTAGGTTATCTGTAGATATGACAAAATTACTAAACACGTTAATACCTAGAGCTTTAGGTGGACTGTCGACTGTACTTGATAATTCTGACTTTATTCCTAATACGACACCTTACAGTTTGGAGGACATTAAAGATACTGAAATAATTGAAATAAATGATAGTGAGACCGGCAATGCCCTTCAAAATGTAGTAGTTGAGAGCAATGTAAATAATATCACAGTAGATAATAGAAATGCCCCTGTTACACAAAATACAACTCAAGCTGTAAATAGCTCAGTTACTTTAGCAGCATCTCAGAGCACCGCGTCTGTTTCTAACAGTCAGATGACGACTACAGATTCAACTTCAACTATGGGTAGTGCCTCTGTGCCACCTTTGTTTACTTCTACATCGACTCTTTCCATGTCTGCAAGAACAACCACTGCGTCAACTGTCTCGATAGAAACAGGTGCCTCAAATGTAGATATTTTCGATAAGTTAGTGTTCTCTTCAAGTGAATCCACTAACCAGAACATTCCTTTACCTTTCCTTACAAATTTCCAAACTAGAGACTTTACATCTCCTGATGTTACACCAAATACCATTTCCAATACCCAAACCACGAGATCTCTACCACCGATGCCCCCAACTCCACTATTGAGAAATAATATAAGTATTCAAGATCCTAGTCAGGTATCACCTTTACAACTATGGATATTATCAAGAAAAGCCAACGTTTTAAAGATGATCGAAGACCTAATAAGACAACACAACAATGAAATAGCGACTGCACCACCTTTGACAGATTTTGTTAATTCATCAGGTAATGTTAACTTATCCGAACGATTGACCAACATAATGAACGATATGATAGTTGCTACAACAACCAATAGTGACATGACTTCTCCTTTACCACCTCCTATTTTCTCCAATCCTTTAACCACAAATGCAGTTATGGCAACTACAACCCCCCCTGAAACAACGACATTGGTACCTCCAGTTGTGACAAGCATCATGCCATCCACCACTCCACCTTCCTCAGAAACCACCCCACAAATTGGCACAACCGCGACCAATAATGGCACAATAGGTTCTACTACGATTGCATTGACTACACTAGCAAATGATGTAGTCAGCACCACTGCAGCACCCACAACAACCGCCCCACAAGTACTTAGCAGAATACAAGATGGTTCTATTACGACGAAGGCTGTAACTAATAGCGATGTTATAACAAGCACCACTCAAGCAAATACAGAAACAACTACTGGGCCTACCATGACAGAAACTACAACGCAACTAAACACTGAAACGACTACATTAAGTGCAGACATTACAACCATTTCAAACATAGCAACCACAACGTCTGCTTCTGTTACAACAACACCTGTAACAACTGTTAATACAGTCAACGTCACACCAAATATTCCAAAAAAAGATTTCGTTATATTCGGAATATTGCCCAATAATACAGTGGTACGTAAAGACCCTAATGATGATATACTGGAATCATTAACAGAAGCGAGTCCATACATCGTTTACGGTGTGCTACCTAATAACACAGTAATACGTAAATTTCCGAACGGGACTAGAGTGCCACGAGTCATGCAAAAAATTGACATACTACCAATAAGTCCATGGAGTTTGAGAAATCCATACAGCCCCATCCATAATAATCCGGCCATTGTCAGACCACAGGCTAACCCCATCCGAGTATCCACTAATACTGTGACACCCACAGACACATCAAATAACGGATCAGAAACGTTAACCAACGACACTGTAAATAACCTACAACAGATGGTATTGACTTTATGTTGTTTAGCTTGTACGCTCCGCTTTGGTGCTTATATTTCACTAGCAGCGGCAACGTCTCAGG
Organism: Clostera curtula; assembly: GCA_905475355.2. Classification (NCBI taxonomy): domain Eukaryota; kingdom Metazoa; phylum Arthropoda; class Insecta; order Lepidoptera; family Notodontidae; genus Clostera; species Clostera curtula. Next base: position 16,976,359 of record FR997802.1, read on the forward strand.
AGCGGACGGGGCATGAGGTTTGGTCACGGGTCTACTGGTATCTGTTGGAGCTCCGCATGCCTTGCACTCTAACCGCTTACAATAATGGCGCAAGGCGCTGACATTTTATTTCGTAATTGCAGATACCTCCATCGGCACTTAATATTAAAAGCAGTAACGGTGTAACTACCACAAATAAGCCGTTCGCTGAAATAAGCACTGCCTCGCATGTATTGAGTTTACGCACAACTACAATGCTACCCTCTATTGACGAGATTCTGCTTAATAGTATATCTTCGGCTGCTAAACAGGAGATGGTCATATCAGAAATGACGAGCTCTACTCGCGAACCAAGAATATTAACACTGGATATTGATCCGGAGGTATAATCATTATATACATAGACGTTTCTTTATTTATATATTACACTCTTTAGGTTACTAATGTCCACTATAAATCGATCACTATTTCATACGCAAAATTAACACTCGGACTTGGTACAATAACATAGTGTTTAAGAACAACAGTTTGAATTATTATTTGACATCTTATAAAGGTAAGTGGTGATGGCTCACACCAAAATTAATCTGTAACGCATTTACCACTTTGCTGAATTAAAATTGTATGATCCACATAAATACATTATTTCAAATATTAATGTAAGTTATATCATTTGCAGACACAACAAATACGCACAGAAAGACCTGATGACGGTAACGGAGGCACAGTATTTAAATTTATACCTATAGACGAAGTCACTGTGCAACCTCAAAATTCTAATGTATTGAAACTAGCTTCAACTAAATCAACTGTTGATGGCGCCAATACTCAGACAGTAATAACACAAGCAAGTACAAGTGATGTAACAATTGCTCAAACATCTACTACCATAAGTCCAGAATCTACTGTAATGTCGTCATTCACAAATACTGTTGACATGACTACTGTACCAACGACTATGGTTATCCCAACAACAACGACTGCGGTGCCTACCACTACCATGGTTTTAACGACAACTACTCAGCCACCGACAACCACAACTACTACTCAAGCACCAACAACGACAACAACACCAGCCCCTGCAACAACTACTATTCCTACTACAACTACCAATGCACCAACTACCTCGCAAATTCCAATATTAGCAGCAAGAGCATTGGACCCAACAATATCAATGTTGACTACCACTGCAGTACCTTCTACCACTCTCAGCCTCCAAGAAGAATTGCGACGGTATCAGGAAGACGTCCAGCTTCTACAAACATTGCTTAAAGCGACAGGGCGGGACCCTAAAAACTTAAATTTACAAAGTAATGCAAACTTGTTGTTTGCTGATAGTACAATTACTACTGCACCAACAACGACCATTTCTACAACAACAGATGCATCGACTTCAATGACAACTGCACCAACTACAACACCGAGATCTATAACAACAACTCAGCAAAATGAAGCAGCTAGATTACTTCAAGCATTATTCACGGGCGGACCAGCACCTTTAGCTATCAAAAATGTTGGCGATCCTGGGCCAACAACTCCACAACCACGATCAACAACGGTACGATCAATACAGGATGACATCAAACAATTCGAGGAAGACACAAAACTCTTGCAAGCTTTATTACAAGTCACCGGGCAAAATGGAGCTTCTCTTAATATACCTGGTTTAGATAGATTATTAACAACTAATGTCCCCACAACTCCACAACCAACTAGTACAACACAACCACCAACGACAACAACTCAAACTACCACCACAACGCAGCCAACAACAACAGCTCAAGTGACCATCCTACCATCAACCACACAGTCGATAGAAGCTGACCTTAAACAATTCCAAGAAGACACACAATTCTTACAGGCTCTGCTACAGGCAACAGGTCAAAATACAGGCAATTTAAATATTCCTATAATATCTGGTATAACGTCAAACGTGAGAATAGCGTCAAACCCTCAGACTACATCAATAGGACGGAATCCGACAACACCGCTGAACATTAGGCCAGTGTACACCACAACTCCATCAGCGTCTCTATTAAATGTGTTGGTACCAAGAACTGTTGCTCCTACGTTACAGCTTACAACTGAAGGTGGCATTTCCACGACGTTCGCACCGTTCACTACAGGACAACAGCAGACAACTACAGTCAGGAGTGTTTCGCCATCAACAGTGAGTAGTCGTCGTGCTCCAGCTACAGGGTTCACAGTCTCTACAGAAATACCTAGCACCTCCACATTCTCTGTTGAAGAAGATTTGGCTTTCCTCAACAATTTGGTGAGTGTGTTAATTTACTTTTCTATCTAAATAGCTAATTAAATGTCTTTTACTTAAAATATAAGATAACGAACCTTGTTTTTTTTATTTTTCCTTCACAATTGTAACCAATTTGTTGTATGTCACATATGTTAATTATTCCTAATTTCAGTTATTATTTGTACTATAAGTAATCACATTGGTTTTCCGTTACAGAAATCAGTTTTAAACACAAATCAAAACACCGCCGAACCTGAAGCTGCACTTGCAAACAGAATAATAGCTCTTGCAGTGGAAAAAAGCCTCACAGAGATCCAATCCGGCCAGTCAGCTGTTACCGTTCGTACTGGAAAAACAATAGCTAGCAGTGCTAATAACGTAATACAAACCACTACTCAACCAACGTCTACCACAATGGTTACTACGACCACTACTCCTCAACCAACTACAACACGACAAACAACAACAACAACACGATCAACAACCACACAGACACCAGTGACTACTACTTTCAGCTTACCATCTATAGAAGACGATATCAGACAATTTCAGGAAGACACTAAACTACTACAAGCACTGATCAAAGCAACAGGCCAAGACCCGACAAAATTTAACATTCCCACACTACCAACTACAACGATAAACGTGAGTCCACAATTGCCAAATGGTGTCAGTGCTGATCTGAACTTACTATCAAATCTTCTCGCTTCGCCATCGCCTCTGAACGAACCTTTCGATCCTCTAACCCAGAAGCCTTCTACAAATAAAGGCAATGTTAAGACGACTGTACCGGCGGTGGCTTTGCCTTTTGGTGCGAAAATAGCTGTTAAAGATGATCTGAAGAGTGTGCAGGATGATGGAAAGTTGTTACAAACTTTGGTCAACTTACAGGATGCACAGGAGACTACGACCCTAAAAGGCAGACTAACTATAACAGGTAACATAATATACAATCACCATTTTCATTCATTTATGTCAAAAGACGTCCACTGCTGGAAATAGGCCTCCTCCAAGGATTTCATCGAATACAATAATGTACCGACTAAACTTATGGATGCAAATTAGTATTGAATACGTACCGAATAGTGTCATTCACGTTAATTTGAACAGTTTAAAAAAATCGTCTCCGGTACGCCTTCCCTCCGGTGCGCGGTGTCTATATGTTTATTATTTAATTATTTTTCAATTTGACGCAAGTAGGTTCACAGAATTAGATTTAATGTTACTGAACAGCGTAGCACTATAGAGAAATTGACCCACAACATTGGAATAGCTTAAACAGTGATTTTATGGGCAGGGACATCTCTCAGAATAATCTTTTACGGTTTCTAGGCCAATCTTCAGATGAGGCGCTTCAGAAGCTATTACAACAGCAACAAGTGAAGTCAACGGGCATGGTGTCAGAGGCGACTCAAGCGCCTATGTCTCTGAGCACCGAATTCGGCAAGAGCAATGACGCATTGCTAGCTGCGTTACTCAAGGAGCAGGGTTTTGGTCCCACCACGGCAAGTTCTTTGGATGAGCAACTACGACTCGCTGTTAGTCTAACTTTTCTTATTTCAATTTCTAACTCTTTGTAGGGAGTTTGTCATTTTTGCTCGGCTTGAAGTTTGAGAAAGGGTATAATAAATATTTCAAGAATGACATTATTTTTTATATTGCCTGTATCTTACATTTCTCAAACTTTTACCGATGATATCATTCAACTTTTCCAAATCAACTGGATAACACTCAACTGTCATGCAATCAATCAGTAACATTGGGCTTCCAGCACTTTTCCCATTCACTTTCATCTATCTCAGCTTCCCGTCATATAATTTATTGTCTTCAAATCATTCATCGCCAATTCTAGAATTCACTATAACCTCGTAGGCTTTACTCAACCAAGTGGTAGTGACGCCGAAGACGAGAAGAACAACTACCGCGCCGCCACCGCCTCCAGCTCCAAGAAGACCAATTTTGGATGGCCTCGCGTGGATTTGGCAGCAGTGGAGAGACACAGGTCCTGGGCCGACGCCAGCCAGGCCTAGCAGAAGGCCTGCGGCTACTGCAGCTGCTTCGGCTGCTCCAGCCCCAAGTCCAGTTTCATCAGCGAGGCCTTCCGTGTCATCGGCAGCCATTGTGTCAACGACATCGGGCAACAGAGCCAATTGGTTTGGCTCTGGTCCATTCGTGGGCAACGCTGATGAGACGCCAGCCAAGCGAGTGGGTTTCGCATCGTTACTACTCAAATTATGTGATTGGGGATAAGGTGGTGGGTACAGACTTTAGATTAAATTGATAACATAATATTAATAAGCAAAACATTTCAACTTTCTCGTTCATTACTCAATTGTTCCTATTTAATCTTAAGTCTGGTTTTTAGTATGTGTACAGTGTAGAAGAAATAGTTTGTATATAGTGAGATGATGTTTTTATTAGATTTTTGTACGTGTAATCTTTTTTGTAATCTTAGTTAAATTATTTATTACAAATTGGCTTCATCGGCTTGTAAATACAGATACAACGCGTTTTTGTAAAATAAAGTGGTTATTTATATATTTGTGTGTTGTTCTTATGTTACTAATTATGGTTTTAAATCACGTAAATCTATGCACGATGTAAATAATCTAAGCCTTTAATAAATGGATTGCACATATAGCTCTTAAGATGTATATAATATTGTCAAGTCTATTTTACCTAACATACAGAACCAAACATCCATACAATGTTTTACTTTGTATACAACGATGAATTCACTAACATTTTCTCCTACAGTTTGAAGATTTTCCTATACAACATCCAACAAACTTACATCGACCAACATGTAAATACGACCCACCTATGTATAGTTTTTCAAAATTATAAATATATACTCTGTACATACAAAGTGAATGTGAAGTATACATTATTAGTTTGGTGAGTAAATTAAATTGGTTTAAATAGTTAACACTATAATAATTCTAAATTGCACAATTTGCTGAAATGCTTGCCTATTAAAATACTGATAAACTAAATTTTACAAATCTTATGTAAATAAGGTAAAATATTTTAAAACAACTGCGGAAACCATCAAAGAAAATTCAAAACTCTACTCTTAACACAATACATTATACTTACGTATCTCAATTACACTTACTGTAGCACTCTTGTGGCGAAGTTTTCGAGCTTGTCATTTTCTTTTTGCCGGAACCCCCAGGATGGAAAGCGGTGGTGACACTATGTACTTTAAAACCGTCACTACACGGAATTATATGTATATACTTGTATACACCCTGTATGTATGTTATATATTCTAATTTACTTTGTATTATATTGTACATTAAAAAACACTTTATGCTTCTGTTGTACATCACTTGAACCACTTTGCAATACACGTTTCGTTAACCTTTTGTACGAGGATTTCATGAAAACATTAAAGTTCAATATTTTACATTCTTTAAATCCCTACGTTTCGAATATTGGCGGCAGATTTAAATGTTTCTTTGTACTTTTGAAAACAACTGCCATCTAGTCTCTCCCGTAGCCAAGTGCTGCAATCATTCGTAACGTCCGGAATTAAATAATTTAAAGTAAACGCGATAAATCCGTTAAAATTGTTTAATTTCAGTGTGTAATGATCGCAAAAACCTAAGTTATAATTATTCAATACCAATTTTGTTTAGCTTGTCATAATATTATCATTTAGCTGTGCATAATTCATGTACTAATATTTTCGTAATATTCATGATGGCACAGAATGTAGCCGAATTTTACCGATTTGGGAAATACTCGTACAAAGGAAACCATTGCACGCTCACCGCCTTTGCTCTACCATGGCTTACATACCTCATCTGCTCTCGATCTAACTTCTAATCCAGTGACTTACATATAGATACCTCTGGAGCCTCCACGAGCTGTTGCACCAGGAGAGACTCCTGGAAGAGGCCAGCTCGTTTCAGCAGCCATTAACGTCACAAGAGCTTTCTCACAGTTCCTAGGAGCTGCGATACAGGTTTGTGCTGCTTAAAAAAAAACCTTCTGTATCTACTTGTCCTTCTGTATCTAAAGTCACAGGGCATGTCGCCCAGTGGCTTTGGTAGAACAGCAAACTAAATGTATGAGACTGACATTTGTCAATGGTCGGGTCAATCATTTAGGTTTCTATTCTCTAATTGGTTAGGCCCTCCTCATATTCCCTGTCTAAAGTGAGTCAGTTTAAAATGTGTATCTAATTTGAAATATGCGTGAGAAATTCGATGTGTTTCTGTGTCTTATCATATACACAGAAAATATTAAGGACAACTACTGAAATAATAGCATTGCTGAATGTCTGTAAAATTTTAATGTATTTAAAAGAAAATATTCAATTAATTTCAGAGGAAAATTGGCTGAGTTTGAAAAAAAGGTGTAAGTTTTTACTAAACTTAACAACATCATTCGTTTACATCAAAAACAATCTATTTTAACATATTATATCGTGTTCCATTTTATCATATTAATAATTCTAAGGCTTCCAAACAACACTAAATATTAGTTAATAGTTCAATTATAATAATTTATTTTATTTTTTTGAGAAAACATGCTTAGTCCGCCAAAATAAAATATCGAGAAAAATAATTGTTATTAAAATCTAATATATAAAATTCTCGTGTCGCGGTGTTTGTGGTTAAATTCCTCCGAAACGGCTAGACCGATTCTCATGAAATTTTGTGAGCATATTGGGTAGGTCTGAGAATCGGACAACATCTATTTTTCATCCCCCTAAATTTTAAGGGGGGTGTCCACACCAAAAATAATTGTTTTTAATTTTTTGCTTTTATTTTTTTAAGATGCTGCATACAAAAATACAAACAACCCTAAATTTTCACTTAATTATTTGGCAAATCAACGTTTGCGGAATCAGCTAGTTATATTATATTTGTGCTAGTTATATTATATTTGTGGCTAATATAAGGGTGGGATCACCACGATAAGGTCTAGACAACTGAAGCGACCTTCGCCGTCGCTGGATGTGGCACAAAATAGTCAGTTGTGGATTTTGCTTAGTAGCGATTTATGACGTATCGTAGCGAACATAAGGCTCCCTCTATTCAGCAGTAGCTAAGCTGTGCTAGAAACATAACCAGATAAAATCTTTAAATAAATAAATATCCTTGGACATTTCACACAACGCCATCTCGTCCCAAGCTAAACAACTTAATGCTTGTGTGATGGTAACGAGATCCATCTCGTTAAAAATAAAAATATAATCTATATAAGTAGTTTATCATGGATGATAAACTACTTATATAGATTATTTTTTGTAAATACATACATATTATAGATAGAAAACACTCATACACCCATACCCGGAACAAATACTTGTAGGTCGTACATTTTTTCCGTGCGGGAATCGATCCCGCGACATGCTGCGCAGCAGTCGATGGCTCAACCACTGCGCCATTGTGAAATTGTGTCCATTTGAAATAGACTCTAGGCCCAACAGCATGATCATCCAGCCAGATGAGGGTGGTTTGTCTGGGGGCCATGGCGCCTATGCCTCATTATGACGATGACGATTTATAAGAGTTTTGTGATAAAACCTACGTAAATAAAGTTCATTTTGAGTTTGATAACTGTAGTCAGGGGCTTGACTGTGCGAAATTTTGGTAATTCTCGCATTTGTATTTCTTGTTGTTGAATAGTTCAGATTTTTCTCGTAAATTGTATAAAGTATGTAGCATGCTGGTCGATACAAGACCATACATATCCAGTGTTACGTAGACCACACCTAAAAATCAGAACATAATAGTGAAGGGTACGTTTCGTAACTTCTGTTTATTTCTACATTCCAGGGTGCTGCCCAAACAGTCCAAAGTGTGATCAGGGCTGGTCAGCGCGCAGCGACGGACGTCTACAGCAGTGGATCAGGGGCCTCTGGCTAGACCTTAACAATGGACTGCAAACTTTTACGAAAGTGTCATAGTACGCACTATGTGTTGCAAGTGCTCAAATGTATATAGTCGGTTGTAAAAATGTATTAACGTGTTAATTTTATTTTGTTTATCTGCAGATTTTCTTTGCAATGGATAAATTTGACATGCGTTTTTGGAATATAATAGTTCAAACTCGTTCTTGAGCGAAGACCGTTACTCAGCAAGCGTAGTGTAGAACATGCAGTCAGTATTGTTCTATACTAATAAACTTTGAATGAAATCTTATTACAATAGTTAGAATACTTATTGATAAAAAAGTAATTGTTTGCCAGAAAACCTATAAAATAAAATATTATATTATTAATCTTCTGATAATATGAACGTAGACGCATGTGATATATTCCTGGCATGTATACTATACTTTATACACCATTTCATATCTGTAGAAGTTCCTAAAGAATTTCAGATGAGTTAAACCTTTACATATTAGATTATTGTTTTTATGTGTATTTGTATAATCACAATGCACACAGTTCGTCGGCGAGGTTTAACTCTGTAAAGTTTGAATCTAGGATATAGGCAAATGTGATGTTAGCCTTATATTAGTTATAGTATTTAATAGCTATCTTATAATATCTGCAAGAAATTTACCTAATGACAAACGATGTAACGAAATGTATGAACCTTAGACGATTTGTAGCACAAATTGGAAAAGTAGGTTCCGTTTCGCCTTTGTCAACTATTTTGGTTGGAATATTTTACGCTTAGCACATAAAAGGGATAAAAGATTTTTAACTTTATATGGTCTTAGGTAGGATTACATTTAAGTATTTTTAAAACACTTAGTTATAGTGTGTCTTAACCTGTTTAATTTCCAGTTTCTGAAATGTATTCAAATTCCTAATAGTCCTACATTCTCCATGTAACTCATTCCAAATGTAAATAAATTTATTTTATAAAATAAATTATAAATAAAAGAAATTAAAAGAAAGACAGTTTTAAAATTATCCGGTAGTCTGGCTAAATTTGTTCTTGTGACTCTGTACTGTAGTTTTTAAACAAAGTGTACACAGGTGAAGTACTAAAATTTTTTTCAGAAGCTGGATTTTAATTATTTAGTTTTTAAGTGAAACTATAGCCTTAAGCCTCATAACATGTGCCATTTCGCACGTGCTTGAAGTACTCGCTTCTACATTCTTCAGCTTTTATTTATTTATTTAAGGCAACTTTTAAATTAAAACATACAATTATTAGGCATAGACAAATGTCGGCCATCATAAGCAAAAACTTGCTATTAAAACAAAACTGACATTTTAAAATAAAAGACAATTAATTTAAACTAAAAATAATCAATTTGTCTAACGTAAAACGATCTGAATACAAATCGAAAGCTCTCTCGAACGAATTTACAAAAAATAAAATGAGAATATTATTTTACTGGGTTTTATTTATAAATGTAAATATAGTCTTTTCTTTCTGTAATTACTAAAGCTTGTAATAATATAGGTTCTGTGTAGTTGTAATTAACATTAGTTAAAACAGCATAAGTTAGTGTAAGTACGTAACATTTATTAGCTTTATTAATAATCAAAGTATGTATTTTAATATACAGCGGGTTATTAGCTATAACCAAGCCATTAAGCTTTCCACTGCCTCTAGTTGTATATACATTTAATAATTTGTATTTTAATGAATAAGGGATGGGTAGGTGATTTTGAAGTTTTGATACATCCAGTGTTTAACTTTTAATATTTTTTTTATACTTTTTACACATTTTTAACAATTTACGCGCTTTTTAAATTTGAATGTAATGTTTGAACTATTTGAAATATTGCCAATAATTTTAACTTGTATAGAACAGCGTCTATATAGAAACATTAATCTAATAAAGTCACTGCCATTTTCATTGTCGTATACAGGGTGTATAAAAACTAGTGACCGATAAAAATAGACAAAGACAAATACACATTATGACGCAACGTAGTATCTTGTCTCTTTCACAGGTTTTTACAATTGAGTATTCATTCTGTGGTTATGTAGAAAATAATATTGTTACTGCGGTTTTTAATTAAAAACTAAATATATATATTCTTTTAGTTGACCTCACAAACATAAAAAAAAACAATTTATATCATCATCACTACATAGTATAAAACAAAGTCACTATCGTTTGTCCGTCCCTAATAGATAGAGTGATTCAAGAGGAAGGTTTTGAAGTATAATACATGGATAATATTGTAGAGAAACACTAATGAATTTAGATGTTCATTGCCCCGTTGCAAAACCAGGGCGGGTCGCTAGTTCACTATGTGAACCTATTTAAACAAAAATTTAATATTAGCAATTCTACATTCGTAACAGATTTATGATATGCTGCAGGCGTTTTAAAAAGAATAGCTACATTAAAACAGTTTTCAGTAAACGGTAACCAGACCGTAAATCTAAAAGCTTGCAATATTTTCCATCGCAGCTACTTTCCTATATCAAAATTAATCAGTGTGATATCCTCGATATCGCATGTTGGTTCTTAACACCCTGTATACGTACATATTTGGTAGTATGTACTGCGCGGTAAACTTAGATTGCATGGGAATTAAAATTATAATATTATTATGAAATTAATTGGTACAACCATTAAAGCTAAATTAATTATTTAAACGCTTATATTAAATTAATCTTTTGTGAATAAGTATAAGCATCCCGAATCTGCCTTTCTCAGGCTTTATATGTAATATATATATTGTACAGTCATGAACATTATTCGCTAATTTGGGTCTAAATCCGATAACAATAAATTATTTTGAATATACGACCGTATTTTTAACTTCTTTGCCTTTTCTCAATTTTCAAGTAGATCACATTTGAACAATTGAACTCAATGTCATATAAATTAATGTAATTATCAAGCCGGCAAAGGGCAATGGAGAGGGCTATGCTCGGAGTTTCCCTGCGAGATCGAATCAGAAATGAGGAGATACGCAGGCAAACCAGGGTCACCGACATAGCCCACAGGATTGCCAAACTTAAGTGGCAGTGGGCAGGGCACATAGCGCGCAGGACCGACGCCCGATGGGGCAGAAAAGTCATCGAGTGGCTGTGCTGGTAGGCCTCCCACACGGTGGACCGATGACCTGGTTAAGGTCGCCGGAAAACGATGGATGCGGGTGGCCCAGGACTGGCATTTGTGGAAATCCTTGGGGGAGGCCTATGTCCAGCAGTGGACGTATTTTGGCTGAAATGATGATGATGATCAAGCCACTCGTTAAGTTAATTTGAATAAAATGCATAAAGACCCACTGCTGAGTCGGGCCTCCTCCAACTCGTAATTAGCCTACTATGCCACGCTGGCCAGACGGGTTACCATAGGGTTTCCTTCAAGTTTTCTTTCTCTTGCGGCCATGTTATCGGCCATATTATTTATTTTTGTTGTCTCTTAAGATACAAAAGATAGGATCTGAGTGTTTTTTATCTATAATATGTATGTATTTACAAAAAAAAAGTATTATAAGTAGTTTATTATCCATCTCGTTACCATAACACAAGCATTAAGTTCTTAGCTTGGAACGAGATGGCGTTGTGTGAAATGTCCAAGGATCAAGACCCAGACATCAAAGTGCATACATACATACATTGTATCGCCATCCCATTTCATCCTGAAGGTGTCGTAAGAACCGTTAGAAGAAAATGATAAAGCTGAAAAAGTAAAAAACTTGAAACGAAACCTTGTGCCAACACGTCTGGCCAGCGTGGCACGGTAGGCTAATTACCCTCCATGTAGTTGGAGGAAGCCCAACTCAGCAGTGGGTCATTTATTAGCTGAGCATTTGATCGCAAGAGCAACAAAGTTAGTACTACTACTACTCACTACGCAGCCCATAAATAAGCCAGTGCTGGGCTTATTTATACTGAGTACTTAGTAGACTGAGTGGTAGTAGGTAGTAGTACTGACCTTGTTGTTTTTAACCTCCGACGCAAAAAGAGGAGTATTATAAGTTTCACGTGTCTGTCTGTCTGTCTGTCGGTCTGTCTGTCTGTCTGTCTGTCTGTCTGTGGCACCGTAGCTCGCGAACGGATGAAGCGATTTCAATAAAAAGGGTTCCGGGCGAGTGTTCTTAGACATAATTGATGAAAATCGGGTGAGCCGTTTAAAAGTTATGAGGGGTGAAAGTGGGGAAGAATAACCGAATGTCTGCAAATATAATCGAGTGGGGTCTCAAATGAAAGCGCATCACGTGCAATTTAACAAAATTATCATTATAATATAAATAAGTATGTACCTATAAAAAGTATAAAATAAAAATTAAATTAAAAATTTAAATAAACCCCCGACACATTAACCTTTAAAAAGTAAAAAATAAAAATAAATACTTCGCGTTGGGGGACCAGTGGTCAGGTAATAAATAAGTGGGAGTGGTCCCCCAACGCGAAGTATTTATTTTTATTTTTTACTTTTTAAAGCTTATTTTGTCGGGGGTTTATTTAAATTTTTAATTTAAATATTCAACAATGCTAATATGCATGTGATATTTCAAAAATTGATACGTAGGTATGAGCCGCGATAGAGGGAGATCGAGAGCAGGTGTCATTAAATTGTATAACTACAAGTAAAAAGATCTTAGTCTATTGTGGTAGAGCCACGCTGTTCGCAGCATGAATGGGCCGGCTCGACCGGGTAAGTACCACACTCTCGCAGAAGACCGACTATTGAGTAGTAGCTTTTAGCCACTGCGCTTCGTTCGGTGAGTGAGAGAGCCACCCAGGGCTTCCTATTCCTTCCTTAAAGGTCCTATTCCTTCCTTAAAGGCCGGCAACGCACTTGCAACCCCTCTGGTGTTGTGGGTGTCCATGGGTGGTGATCACTTACCATCAGGTGACCCGCCTGCTCGTTTGCCTCCCTCTTCCATAAAAAAAAAATCTTCAGGTAAACTTTTCGTGATTATAAAAGTGTCATGTTTTGGGTTTATAGTAAACATATGTATTAGTAGCTATACTTTGTATAGTTACTATACTTTGTTCACGTTAATAATGCTGTGAGCTATCCTACGAATAAATATTATTTATTCGTCTATCTATCATTCTGCCTGCCTGCCTGCCATCTATCAGTCTGCCGGCTTAGCGACGGCAATCAAATCATTCCAAAGTAAAAGTCATGTTCCCAGTGACGAAATGAAGGCATACTTATAAATGCAACAGTTGTGTCCTATCTTTTATCATCTACACCATCATGAATACAACTTTACTTACTGCATCCTTAACGTGATACAAAACGACCTGAGAAACGTACGTAAGCCATCCATCGCTACTGGGGAGACCATAGTAGGCAACTGTGAATATTTACCTTATAGGCCGACCCTTCAACAAAAAGCGAGTTCCAACTGCATTTTTTTTTTAATTTTAGTATATGCTATATTCATTGGTAATAGGCCTATTTAGTTAATTTATATTTCCAACATTGTGATCACACACGTGCCCAATATTTCCAGTAGTTTTTTTTATGTTTTTCGACCTTGAGCTGTCTAACGACATTGTCAGTGGTCACTGGTTTTTGTGGTCTAACTAGTATTTGCATTTTCTATTAATAGATTTGAAAACATACTTTATGTTAATAGTTACGTACGGTACGCGATAATTGAACAATTATAAAATATTTTTCTGCCAGCCCCATTGGTGCGTTGCGTTGCATCGCACCGCGTCGCGTCGTCGCAGCTTTGACGCTGCGACGTTTTATATGTACCTATTTCTTAAGACTGACTGCCTCGTTGGTCTAGTGGTTAGATGTACCGCCTTTGGATCAACGGGTCCCGGGTTCGATTCCGGGGTCGGGCAAGTGTCTTTGTCTAAACCAGAGGCGCTGGCTCGGAGTCTGGGTGTCATTTGTGCTCGTGAATAACGTGTTTGTAAATTCCGCGACACAGGTTATAACTGGTGCAGGCGTTTCGTTTTTCTTAAACATTACATTAATGCATTGCGTCGACGCCCGCGACGTTTCATCGGATCGACGGACAAGAGACGAAGCGGTTGATGCGCTGCGCTGGCGGAGCTCCGGTGCGACGACGCCACGACGGATAGTGTTCCACTGCTTGAGGAGTAAATTGAGACGCTTCGCTGGCGACTGCGACGGCGTGCGTCGCCCTCTTGTGTTGCGATGTCGTGCGTTAACGTAACGCAGGTGTGGCATAAAACGCGTTGATCCGTTGCGACGTCGCAACGCCACTCGCTAAGGGCTTGTACACAGAACTGCGATGCGACGTCGCATCGTAAAAATCTATGAGCTCTCAACAACATGCCAATTGATTCCGCATCGCGCATTCCTGCTATAATACATCGCACTTGTTGGTCACCCGAATCGTGGAAGGGCATCGAAAATCGCATCGAAGCAGTTCGTGTCGCAGTTTTCTGCGTTAAAAATTCGCATCGCGCTGATTCGCAGTTTTGTGTACAAGCCCTAATGGGGCTTCAGCCTACGAGTAATATTTTCAATAACTGTAATGTTTTTAATCTGATTGTTGATTCGAGAGTCCTCATATTCGCTTCCAGAATCCGGTGAATATTCGCAAGCTGCAGCTACTACATCTGCGACTGTGCATCACAACGACTTTTTTAATACAGTTGCTCAAAAAGTGGCGTATTGCAGGGACGTATAGCGTTCGGGAAGTGGGCTATTACACACTCGTGCTTTTTTTTTTGCCATTCCCGCACTAGTGCGTTTTCTTTCCCAACTGTCAAAATAATGTCTATTAAAAGAAAAACCAGCCATGAAGTTTTTACTAAAAAAAATCATAGCAGTTTATAGGATTCATGCAAATACGTATATTTCTAAAAAGAAACTACTTACTAATTTGTTTCAATATAAGATTTAATGATTTGTTTGTTTCATTTCATTTCATTTCAATAAAAAAAATCTACTGAAGACTTGGCTGTATGGGCGTAGTTGCTTTTGCTTAAGCAGAGATTTTTTTTTGGCTTAAGCAGAGAATGGGTGAAGAAAAAAAAATCTCTGCTTATAATCTACGGTGGGCGCGATTTTTGTTTATAAGTCATAAATGATTGGTTAGTTGAGTTTATTGTGTTTTTATAATTTTATTAAATTGCTTCATTTTTTCGCAACTGTATTAAAAATAGTCGTTCAGTACACGTGCGGAACCGTTATTGCAACTTGTTCCGACTGTCAACTGACATTTCTCGGAACTCTTTGCAATGACAGCCTTTCTTTCCGCAATATATACATAGGCTCAGTAATTATATGAAAGGGGGGGGGGGGGGGTATCAATAAAAGTAGCAAATATTCATGGTACGTTCGTATCGTCTACTTGATCTACATGGGTTGTCTGTTTAACATAACAAAAAATACTTCATAGGAAATCTAATTTGTTTTTTGTGAAATTATCATAAGAGTAACATTAGTTATAATCCATTATTTGCTATCTGTGCTCCGCTGTCATGACAATAGCTGTGCGGATAAATACTACTTAAGCTCCCGTATGTTTTCACGCCCTTTGTTACAACGTACTTTTGAGTAAGACTAATACGAATTTGTCACATTAAAGTACATTTTATTATTGCATGTAATTCCATTTTCTATTAAATCGTGTCTAATAAAAACTTTACTGATATATATTCACGGCACATTTAGTTTTAAAATGTGTCTGTAGAATGTTGCGATTCGTTACAGGAAAATTAAGTGTAGTATTTTAAGCAGAATGCAATTTTTAGACTATTGTTAGTCTTTTTTGTTGTTTGAAAATTAAGGAAATGCAAGTCTTTCCAAGAATCAATTTATAGGTTCATTTCTAATCATGTGCATATTCGAATAGATGCATTAAATGAATTATACCGAATTGCAATTTACCATTTTAGTTGTAAAATCATATAGCCCATAGTTACGTTCTGTCGTAACGTAAATGTTGTATTAGCATGAAATAACTTTTGACTTAATCATCATCAGCCTTGGTTAGTGCACTGTTAGTCACAGACCTCCCTTTATGGGCGCCAGGACGGCAGAACAGCGTCCCGTCAAAGTCCTTGACACATCTATATTTACAGAACAATAATATTATAAATAAATATCCTTGGACATTTCACACAACGCCATCTCGTCCCAAGCTAAGCAACTTAATGCTTGTGTTATGGTAACGAGATGGATGATAAACAACTTATATACATATTTTTTTTGTAAATACATACATATTATAGATAGAAAACACCCAGACCCTGAACAAATTTGTACGAACTTTGTACGAACTTGTAGGTCGTACAAATATTTCTTCCGTGCCGGAATCACGCAGTCGATCGCTCAACCACTGCGCCAACCGTGTCGTATTAGAATGAGCAAACACCTATGTGGTGCTGAGGGTGTCTTATGAGCTGACAAAAAGAAAAAATGATATGGCCGATAACCTGGCCACAAGAGAAGGAAAACTTGACACGAAACTCGGCATTTATGGGCTGAGAAGTAAGTAAAAATATTAGTAACTTTATTTAAGACTTACTAATCCTGATTATCATCATCGTCATCATTGCAATCCATAGTTCTTAGATCATCCTGGATAGACGGGTGGGTACTGGTATTATGTAAATGTTCTAAGTCACTTTTAGTCCATAAAGGATTTTACCCCTGGTACAAATAGGCCATTGGCTCTCATGACGACGTTGCCTAGACTTAGACTATCAAAGGTTTATAATTTTCCAACTAGACATATTAAAATCGGATGCCATAACTCGGTGTCCCGTACAGAATATTACCCCCAATGACGGGCATGACATGAATTGATGCTGTGGCATTAGCGACATTTACTTTAGATGCCACTGACATTAAACCAAATTACATACCCCAGGCGAGTTGCCATTACATGGAAACGGCACCACAGTTTAATACCTTGTTAA
This sequence comes from Clostera curtula, assembly GCA_905475355.2. Taxonomy (NCBI): domain Eukaryota; kingdom Metazoa; phylum Arthropoda; class Insecta; order Lepidoptera; family Notodontidae; genus Clostera; species Clostera curtula. The sequence goes on from FR997802.1 coordinate 16,993,351, forward strand.
ATTAATATTTTCATTTTACTGGAAGAGATGTATTAGTTTTTTTTAGTCCATTAAATATCTCTCTCCAATTTCTTGGAGAAAATTAGCCTACTGTGTTTGGCTGTCCAGAGTAAGCAGGACTTAGGATGCTTATACACAATACAATTACCTGGAGCAAATAATGATTCAGGTTAAATGTGCAAGTAATATTCACGAGCCATTTGTTCAAAGTGACAATGCCTGTTGCCTAAAGACGCGTCAAAAAAAATGTCTCTAAGAACGAAATACATTTTAAATTAATTTGGTAAAATATTAATTTTATCAAAATTACTAATTAGATGACAAATTTGCTTGGAGGTTTCCCTAAAATGGTAAGGTTTTGGACAGATTATAATATAAATAACGGGTTGAATAATGCTAGTTGATTATAGTGTAAATTTTTGTAAATCGCTTCCAGTTTTATCGATATGACTAATACAAGAATATAGATTAGGTAACGTCATTAACGATTGATGGTCATAAAATACATTGTTCGTTATTTGGTGTCAAAGTCATAAATTATCTAAACATTGGCATGGTGAGATTTTTTTTAATTCATTTTTTATTTTGTCCATAAACGAGAGCTATTGCCCTCTTGATAACGGAGGGTACTATTTTTATCTTCAATCAAAAAAGGTATACTAAGTTGTTTTTTTAAACGAGTTCTAGGGAACTTTTATCGCGATACTGTACATATACATGCTATGTAGGAGACTAATTGTATGGTGGTGATAATCTCTATGCCTTTTACCAAATATGTATCCGTCAGTCAGAACAAGGCCAGGTTATGTGGGAATGGAGATATATTTTTTAATACGAAATGCAGGGCGCATTACCTGTATCACGGGGGAGGATTACAAACATGTATTTCAGGAATACAAATGACACCCAGACTCGGAGCATTGACTCTGGTTTACACAAAAACACTTTCGCCCCGGATTCGAACCAGGGGCCCGTGGTTGGGGCGCAATTACCATCTTTCCAAGCCTCGGAGTCCTTATAACCCGGCTCGCGTTTCGCGGTCAGGCACCCATGAGAATTTCCAACGTAAAAAAAATAAGGGTTTGTATCAATTTTTCCATAACCTCGTCGGTTACGGCACTGCCAGGGTGGTCTGGGTTGATGGTTTATCTAATTTGCTGGGGTCCAATTTTAATATCAACTTCGATAAAGTCGCTGGGAATAAGTAGTTTATTATAATAGTGTTAACCATTTAGCATTCGATTGCATCGTCAATTCAAAATGTCAAAGGACTATTTATAGAATGTATAACAATGGCTGTGGATTGACTGGGGTTTTCCAAGTATTTGCAACCTACAACTTCGTGCTTAAAGTTGTTTGAAAAAGGTTTAGCAATTTAACGTGTTCTGTGGTAAGCAGATATGTAATGCTGATCTGTTCGTATTGTTCGATATTGTCCATGCAACTGGTCTATGTTGCAAGTGCATCTTCTCTATGAGCGTCTGCTTAGGATCCAGTCATAAATTTGATGACATCTTAACCCCTTCTGCAAAAATTACAGGCGGAATTTCTTTGTTCCTTCGAAGAAAACAGATATCTCGCCACTCCCATGACTACAACTGCTGCAAAATGTCGGAGATTAAATAATGTAAAATACACGGGAGACACAACAAACCTAGTAGCAAGAGACGGATAACTTGAAACAAATCCTTTTTTTTTTTGGGACGGGTAACCCTTTTTGTTAAGTTAAACGTACTTAAGGTCGCCGGAAAGCGGTGGATGCGGGCGGCCCGGGACCGGCCTTTGTGGAGATCCTTGGGGGAGGCCTATGTCCAGCAGTGGACGTCTTTTGGTTGAAATTATGATGATGATGAACCCTTTTTGGGTATCCAGCCGCATTGGGGTCACGGCTGGATTATGTGGGACTCCAAGGCACGTTAAGATGGTGATTTGCGCCTTCGTTACCCACTAAATCCCCGTCTATGTCCCGACCCGCGCTATATCCCTGTGGGTCCTATAATATTAAAATAATAATAAATAAATATCCTTGGACATTTCACACAACGCCATGTCGTCCCAAGCTAAGCAACTTAATGCTTGTGTTATGGTAACGAGATGGATGATAAACTACTTATATACATTTTTTTTTTGTAAATACATACCTATTATAGATAGAAATGAGACCCAGACTGCGAGGCAGTGCCTCTGGTTTAGACAAAGACACTTGCTGGACCCGGGAATCGAACCTGGGACCCGTTGATCCAAAGGCGGCACATCTGACCACATTTCTCCACTGGGTGAATTTGAGCGCTAGGGGGAGATGCTGCTCGACCCTATCTATCAGGCTCCATTCTGGAGCATCCCTCGCGTGGAGCTCTGAGGCTCTGTCGGTGTCACACGCAAGGCATGTGGAATGACACCGTCCCTCCCAGGGTCTCCTCTCCCACGGGTGAGCAATTTCCCCTAATCACTCACCCGGAGGCCCCTGTTAGGGGGGCAGGTGGCGCTCGTGCACCAGACGTCTGCGTCCCCTTCTAGAAGGTAGCGTGGCACAGTAGGTTAATTACCCTCTAAGAAATAGGGGGAGGCCCGACTCAGCAGCAGCTCATTTATGGGCGAAGTAGTAGTAGTAGTAACCGGAAAAAAAACCGTTAAAAAGTGTTTCATTTGAACCGTTAATATTTTGTAAACATTTATTGAAATTTGACAATATTTGCTGAAAATGCCGTTTTTTTTTTAAATCACATTTTATATATTGTATACAGAACAGTGATCAAAAACCTTATTATGCATTACATACGCCAGCATCATTGATGATGACTTTTTACCACTAATTATAAAACCTACATCCACATACAATATTGGAAAACTACATATATGCGTGTAAAAATATTTTGATGTATGTGTGTGTTTATATTTAAATTATAAATAATAATCTAGGCTTTTCCTATGAGGTACGTTATATACAGGACAACGGAACGGATGCCAAGTTCGGCTAATAAACACTACTGTTAAAACTCGATCGTGAAACCGTTGCATTCGAAATATACGACCATTATAGAGAGTTGTCCTTGAAATTAAACACTTTATAACGGATTTATCGCGTATAATCGCGTACTTATTACATTATTTAATTCCCGACGTTTTAAATGTGCTGCAGCAGTCGTGGTCACGGGAGAGGCTAGATGACAGTTGTGATCAAAAGTACAAAGAAACAGTTAAATCTACCGCATATAATTTTGATTCATTGATAGGGTTCCCTGTGCACGCAAAAATCACTCACGGTGTCCAGATATCGTTGTTGTGTCGTATTTATAGTACCTAAAGTTACACAGTGAATTTATGAAGTTGGTTCGGAGTTAAAATATAGGCCAAATTGTACTTTTTAACTAAATTGTTTTATTGTAAACAAACACACGGCTAAAATATTCGTCAGTAAATATCTTGAAGTGGGTGAAATTTTAATTTGTACATAATCAAGTGCAGCGTTATAAAATGTATTAACTATCTTACTAATATTATAAACGTGAAAGTTTGTAAGTATGGATGGATGGATGGATGAATGGATTGATGGATGTTTGTTACTCTTTCACGTAAAAACTACTGAATGGATTTTAATGAAAATTTACAATAACATAGCTTATACATCAGAATAACACATAGGCTACAAGTTAAAAAGATATTATGTGAATTACAACAATATAAACAAGTCGAATTCAAAATATCTAATTGTCAAATTTTCGGCCATATTAAACTATAGACAACATCATGCTTCGCTGTCAGTTGCGTTTTAAAAAAAAAAAGTTTTATACGGACGGGATAAAAATCTCAGGTATCCTATGTCCAACTTTCTTTTTGTTTTAAATATTTATAATGCGGAACAAAGTTCGCCGGGTCAGCTAGTTGTATATATTGATTAAACATTGTTTGGAGTATGGAAGGTTACCTACCTATGGTGTAGGTACAATATTGTTGTATACCTTCTGGCCATTTGTTGATTCTATAAAAGATGTACGTGCATCAAATCTCGTAGTCCCGTAGTCAATATTTACTCATTTATTAGTCAATGCTGACCGCTAGCAACACTGTTGAAATTAAACATTTGATTAACCAGACTACGATTAACGTGGTTTATTCCGAAAGTTCAAAAATGAGCTTTTGATCCAAATGGATTTAGAATACACAATATCACCAACCCACGATATCCTGAGGGAGACAAACTTAACGCAAGAGGTCAATAACCTGGCCTTATGAGAAGGAAAACTTGATACAAAACTCTGCCCACCCGTCTGGCCAGCGTGGCACTGTAGGCTTATTACCGTCCATGTAACTCGAGGAGGCCCGAATCCTCAGTGAGCTATCACAGTTATTTGAATTAATACTTCTTCTTTTATTTTCTTTGTTTGCAAACACAATCAACAGACGATCGTGTTTTATTTTATTGTTTTTATCGATGTGCTTTGGAATTGTGTTTGAAAGGCGTGAATATGTGTTTAAGGAAACTATCACTTAGTGTGGAATAGGGGCCGTAAGATATTTACGTAGGTATCACTATCACTACATATTAAAAAACAAAGTCGCTGTCGTCTGTCCGTCCCTATGTATGCTTAAATCTTTAAAACTACGCAACGGATTTTCATGCGGTTTTTTTTAATGGATAGAATGATTCAAGAGGAAGCTTTTAGATGTATAATACATCCATAATATTGTAGAGCAAGACTGATAAATTTAGAGGTTCATCATTGCACACGTGCGAAGCCGGGGCGGGTCGCTATTATGTAAATAAGGTTTCTTTGAAGTTTGAGTTTAATTTATTTTAAAACAGTTAATATATTCTTAAATAACAAAATTAACAATTGTCTATTTATTATATATTTTCACCAAATATGTATAAAAATATAAACACCGTTTAATTTTTTCATTATTTATTATTCGAGTATAAAGTGACTTTATAATTCGTAGTAATTACCGAATGTAATCTCGATCGATCATAGATTTTGACGTAAGGGGTCAGGGCATGGCGCAGTAACTTCTGAGAAATAAATTAGTTACGTTCGACTTGATGTTCCGTGAAGCAAGTTTGTTTTTATTTGGCTAAGAACAATACTTACGTACTCAAACTGATCAATTTACTTATACTCGTCCACAATACCGCAGTGTCTGAAGACAAAAGTCTTCAACCAATGTGTGTTGCCAGTGATGACATATGGAACAGAGACGTGGTCGCTCACTATGGGCTCCATCAGAAAGCTCAAAGTCACCCAAAGGGCAATGGAGAGGGCTATGCTCGGAGTTTCCCTGCGAGATCGAATCAGAAATGAGGAGATACGCAGGCAAACCAGGGTCACCGACATAGCCCACCGGATTGCCAAACTTAAGTGGCAGTGGGCAGGGCACATAGCTCGCAGGGCCGACGCCCGATGGGGCAAAAAAGTCCTCGAGTGGTGACCGCTCCGGAAGGCGCAGTGCTGGTAGGCCTCCCACACGGTGGACCGACGACCTGGTTAAGGTCGCCGGAAAGCAGTGGATGCGGGCGGCCCAGGACCGGCCTTTGTGGAGATCCTTGGGGGAGGCCTATGTCCAGCAGTGGACGTCTTTTGGCTGACATTTTTAACCCCTCCCTCCTCCTTGGTGATACGTGGTGAGGTTTAAGACCCCCCCCCCCATCAAAAATCACGTGTATTTTTTATAACCTACAAAGAAGCTTAAACACGCCGCTCTTCGGTTCAGAAATGACGCGTTTGACGAAAAATTAAATACACGTGATATCTTACTATAGGGTAGGGGGGGGGGGTCCCCTACCCCTTGGTGATGTTTCGTGATTTTTGCCGAACCCCTCCCTCCCCCTTTCGAACCTCACGTGATTAATGGACAGCCGCTAGCCACTGGTCACTGTTGGTTATAGAACCACTCATCCATCAGCCAACCAAAGGCATGCATGGCTATCCATGCATGTATCGGAATCTATAGTTACATTTTATGTGGTCGCTACAGCATGTTGCGATCACATAAAATATGTTACGACCTTTACCTAGAAATGGGTATTTTGGGTGCGAAGAATTGTGATAATCCCACAAATATTAATTTGGATTTAGGATAAAGACGTGAAATAGAATGACACGATTCCGAAAGAATTTTCCTCATTTCAAGAAAATTAAACTTACCCTAGTTCTTTGAGTATTTTTTGCGTCAGCACAACATATTAGGTATTTATTTATTTTAAAGGAAAATAAAATAATAAATCCTTGTTATTTTTACTTGAGAAATCCTCATGGCGTCCCGGCTATTGCAGACTAACCAGGTTATATGGAAGTCCAAGTTGCGAGAAAATGGTTGTTAAGCCTCGAGCTATCGGAGGGCTCTTTGACCGTCTGAGATTCCAGAGCTATGATTTCACAATTTTTAACTGAGGGTGTATGTTGTAGATGTGCCGCCTTTGGATCAACGAGTCCCGGGTTCGATTCCGGGGTCGGGCAAGTGTCTTTGTCTAAACCAGAGGCACTGGCTCGGAGTCTGGGTGTCATTTCTATCTATAACATGTATGTATTTACAAAAAAACATGTATGTATGTAGTTTATCATCCATCTCGTTACCATAACACAAGCATTAAGTTGCTTAGCTTGGGACGAGATGGCGTTGTGTGAAATGTCCAAGGATATTTATTTATTATTATTTATTTATTATTACGAGCATCAAACGAGACGATAAGACGTAACACGAAAGAGGAAAAACCTAAAAGTAAACTTTCACGTCTGACTAGTTTACTCTATTAGTTATCGAGAAGGTTTGAATGCAGCAATAAGCTCTGCAATTTTTCTACAAAATAGTGTTTAAAATATTTAAACACAAACTTAATTGATTTCACCTTTAAGAGGTAATTATTTAGACAAGTTTTATTATTCAAATAACAGACAAAATGTCGATAAATTTGATAAAATACTTGTTCGGCTTAAAGACACCTGGCTTAAACTTAGAACCGGTTGTAGTGTGGCGAATTATCAAATATACTCTTAAGAACGAACAACATTTTTGTAACTATTTAATATGCACGACGTATGTATTGGACAGAGGATAAAACATTCAATAAACAGTTGAAATAATTGATTAAAATCAAGAAATGTCTATGAGTTTTGTAGGGCTGTTATACGCTGTTATACCGCGTTATTCTTATAATTCCCAAAAAGTAATTTTTTTACAGAATTTATTTTTATTAATCGTAAATGAAGAGAGCTTAAGCAGAGAGTATCTTTACCCAGCAGAGGGTTAACATTATTTTATTTTACAGTAGGTATAGCCTAAATAAATTCCATAAAAAATGTCGGTCTGTTTGGAAACTGAAAATAGTGTCACTAGTTCTGAGAGGGTTGCAAGCCGGACTAAAGGAAATTTTATGTACTATCAAGCTACTCGTAAAAATGGGAGCACCTTTTTTCCCTCCAGAAGACATCTGACTCAACAGTGGGTATTTTATTGGCTGAGATCATAGTATCTTGAAAAGACCTACAAATCAAGAGAAAAAAGCAATGAGGACCTCTTGGTCGAGGTAAATAGGACGAAATCGGCATAAAAAGTAGTAACAACTTTTTGCTCAACCATCCAAGCAGCCTGGTACATAATGCACCACTACATAGGCAGCATTTCATCGGAAAATGTGAAAAAAATCGCCGTTCGACCGCAGAGTTTCGAAGTGGGTAAAGTAGGTCGGGCCACTTCGTCGAACCTCGGGTGACTTCGTAAGTCTCCGGCGATCGCCGCGCGCGCATACAGCATCGAGACACCGCCCCGGTCGCAGTTGCGCTCGTGTTACAATAAAGTTTATATTTATTACGTCACGGGATGCTAGTTCTGTTTTCAAAAGGACTCTAGACTACAGACTAACATTCTCGCCTATTAAATTTATCTGCCAATTGTATTCGCGCATTCGGTTTTTTGTGACACTTGTTGGACTGTTTTTACCGAAAACATGTTGTGGGAGACTGGTTTTCTAGAGGAGACAGATACTGTGAGTATTAGTTTTAATTATTTTTTAATGGAGAATGTCAGCAATATTTGTACGTGTTTTAAATTATGAAATCGATTCGCACACCAGCGTGGGGCTTGCGTGTGCATGTTTTGTATGTGTGTGCGTCAACTTTCTAGTTTTCGCTCGGCGTTCGAACGTATTTACATAAAACGTGAACAGTTTTTCATAATATAAACCTCATGGATGTGCTTAAGGAGTATTTTAAGGATTCATACAGCATGCTATGCTCTGTGACAAGTTTAGAAATAGCCTTTGATGTAAATTGTATGCTGATTTTGACGTTTCTGCGCGCTAGGGACGCTAAAATAACGCTTGTAAAACTCGAGTATTCGTCTTGTGGAGCTTTTTGTATAGCGGCGGCATTTTAGGTGTCTTTTGTATTTAAGTTTACAAACATAACGTATTGTTTTTGTGTGCTAAGAGAAGAATGACCACACAAGTGTTTTAATATTATGCAAATGCTTACATCATTTATAAGTACATATTAGTTATCTTTTTTTTTCTCCATTCCAAATACAATTTCACTTTTATAAATGCGAAAAGAATTGCATATGTCAACTATTTTATTTTTTTACGCCTAGGTGCATTCATTGTTAATCTAATTTGTTCTTTTAGAAGCATACAAACTTGTGTGCAGATATTTTTCATCTCAAAGTAATTTTACAGTTTCTTTGAGATATTATCAAAATTAATAACTACAAAAAGCCACTGTAGAAATGTCAATCAAATTTTCAGGACAATTACTGAAAAGATCCATTTACCCGTGGTCTAAAGATGGCAGACTTACCCACTAAAACCTACATATAGCAGGTACCCCGTATTGCCAATTTGCTCCTTTTAAATGGGGTAATATTGTATTTAATCCTTGATCAAGTATAGCTGAAGACTGCTTAAAATTTCTAATAAACTTTAGCGACAAAAACGTACACTGGTGTTGCTACGTCAGTCTGTAGAGGACCCACTATGGAGTCAGGTCTGCTCCATATGGAGTTAGGGCACAAAAATAGCTTAAGGTGAATGTTCCAGGGTAGCCCGCGAAATTCAAATTTTCGTACGTTTTTTGCAATTTGCAGGTCAGTGCTAGGTTGTATGTTGACTAAAATGTTATTCGCGGCTGTAAGACATATGTAGTTATAGAATTATAATCATCAAACTCATCAATACAACCCTCCAACCTCATAAAGGTGCAAGAATGACTTGAAAAAACGTAAGAAAATTTGAATTTCGCGGGCTACCCTGGAACATTCACCTTAATGCGCCACGCTGCACAGAGCAGACAGCACAGAGTTTGTCAATTTCTCATTCTCTTGCTAGATGACCTTGTGGCATGTTCCCTCATTGGAGAGTAAAGCTCCGGGGCATGTTTTGGGAAGTCGCGAACCACCGTTTGGTTTTAGTGGGGGTGCTAAAAGTTCGCGTGGTGACTGGTTTAGAATACATTGTGTCACCACCCCGATTCATCCTAAGGGTGTCCTAAGAGTCGACAATAGGAGATGACAAGGCCGAAAACCTAGCCGCTAGAGTAGGAAAACTTGATACTTAACCCTGTGCCAACCCATCTGTCCAGCGTTGCACAGCAGGCTAATTACGCTCTATGAAACCCAGACTTAGCAGTGGGTAATTTATGGACTGAAAAGTAGAAGTAGCTAATTGTTCTATCTGCGGTCTGACTCCCACATAATTCGGCTGACCCACCGCAGGTGATGAGGGTGTAACGTCACGAGGCACTTGCCTTTCTATATTATGCCATCGCAAGTACAAGTAAAAAATAAAGCTGTGAAAAATATACACGTATACACGCAACATGGTTATCTCTTAGGACGACCACACGCGAATGTATTCGAAACCTTTGTCAAATATCCTAAAATAATAAATAATAAATAAATAAATATCCTTGGACATTTCACACAACGCCATCTCGTCCCAAGCTAAGCAACTTAATGCTTGTGTTATGGTAACGAGATGGATGATAAACTACTTATATACATTTTTTTTTGTAAATACATACTTATTAAAGATAGAAATGACACCCAGACTCCGAGCCAGTGCCTCTGGTTTAGACAAAGACACTTGCCCGACCCGGGAATCGAACCCGGGACCCGTTGATCCAAAGGCGGCACATCTAACCACTAGACCACCCAAAAGTCAGACTCTAACATTCTACATTATTTTTCTTGCTTTGTAGTGAAAGAAATTATGTGCAAGTTTTTTTTGTTACTAGATGTTTTTATTCCATTTGCCGCCTTGTACGACACTCTTGGCATGTAATGAGTTAGTCACATATTAAATAAATCGTCATACTACAGATAATGTTATTATCTTAAAAACAGCAGTGATAGTTTACAAATTGATAAATGGGGTCATCTAAGGTCTTTGACATTAAATTTTGGGCCATTGTGCTTAGGTACTGTTATCAAATAAATTCTGATTATTTTACGCTAGTCCGTGTGTTTTTATCATGAAGAATAATTTAAGATATTGACGTTTTTCTAAACCAGATGTTAACTATAAAACTTAGGATCCACTGAACATCATCCAATTACCTGTAATCTAAGAACCATACTGGTTTTTGGAATCTCTGAGCTCATTTCTCAAGTTATTTATTTATTTATACTTATTGCACAGTAATGTACAAAGGCGGACACTTTCGTCACCAACTAATCAAAATTTTAAGAAAAAACGGGGCTATGTTCTTCCTGAAATGAGAACAAACTGAGTTACTAGATCCCTAGGCTATCCCAGATATGTGCACCACTGCTAGAAAATAGTTTTGCCCTTGTGGTGGCTGATTTTGAATACATAGTGTCATCACCTCATACAATCCTAAGGGTGTCGTAAAAGCCGACAAAAGGAAAATTGTTTTTTTTTATATATAAACAGATGCCGTTAACCTATCCTTGAGAAAAGGACAACTTGAAACGACACCCTGTGCCAACCCGTTTGGCCAACGTGGCACGGTAAGCTGATTGCCCTCCATATGACTGGAGGAGGCCTGACTCAGTAGTGGGTCGTCTATGAGCTGAGTAGTAGCAGAATATATGATTCAAATATTGAATGATTAAAAAAATTGGAAACAAAAATCGTTTTATGCCAAACAGAATTCCACTGGCACATAATGCCAATTTTCCTGTATTAATTTGCACTAGCAGTAGCTAGATTATTTGCTGAGATGATAGTGATAATTGGCTTATACTACAGGTATCGTTGGTCGCCACCCTAAATGCCAACCTCACGCGCTATCAAAATGGCACCTCGGTTATAGAGTTACGTATCATGTAATAGCTGCGCTGTGGTGACGGATTTAGAATCCCTCGGGATGGAATGTGCTATGTATTCTAAATGCGTCACCAAACGGAGCAAATTATATACAAACTAGCTGCGCCCCACGGTTTTAACCGCGTGATGATGGAATTAATTTTTTCGTTAGATTTTTTTTTCTACTTTCTTGACACTTATTTTTTTATTTTGGACAATTCACACAATATCTTTTTAAATTGTACCCTATGTCTTATTCTGATGTTAAAGCTATGTTAATGTAAAGCTTCATTAAAATCCATTCAGTAGTTTTTACGTGAAAGAGTAACCAACATCTATCTATCCATCCATACTTAAAATCTTTCGTGTTTATAATATTAGTAGGATAGTACAAATGTAAATAGTACAAAAGTATAACAAAAACTATAGCCCTAACGAAATCTGTCAATCGCAAACGTTGCTTATCTGTGAGTAGTTATAATGTTACCATGTGGCCATCATACGTCATACCTACCAAACCATTATCACGTTATAAAAGATTAAACTGCCTAAATTAAATTTAACAATCTCAAAACGAGAAAAAATATTTAAATAACTCGCTTAATAAATATAATATGCTAATTATAGGAAATCTTTACACAATCGAGATTGTTAAATGAACTATTACTACTTAGCCCGTTGATGACCCACTGTTGAATCGGACCTCCTCCAAAAACAGGGAGGGTAACTAACCTACTGGGCCAGACGGGTTTCGTATCGAATTTTCCTTCTCTTACGGTTAGGTTTTCGGTAGTTTACTTATGTCATCTTGATATGAAACCCTGTGCCCACCCGCCTTTAAAGAGGCATTTTCGCTCCATGGCCCGACCCAACCAGTCCAGTCCAGTCGGAGTTTTATGGGATCAGAAGTTTCTTTTTTTTAATGAAATCCCTGCACTAGTTATAACCTGTATCGCGAGGGCAGTTTAGAATAATGAAATTCACGAACTTAAATGACACCCAGACTCAGAGCAAGTGCATCTGATTTACAGAAAGACACTTTTCCGGCCCCGGTATCGAACCCGGGACCCCGTGATCCACAGGTGGCGCATACAACCCCTTGACCAACAAGGCAGTCAGATAATCACCAACAAAAAACATTTTCTGTGTACATTTTTTTGCATAACTCTCATAAATCGTCAACATTAAAACCTACTAACTACCGGTAAGGAACACTCCTCTGAAGAGCTGACAAGAAACTCTGAGTTTTCTCCTTAAAGTATTGATTCTGAGCTATTATACTGATATATATCGGGCCTCAATAATGAGTGCACACTCAATAAATGACGCAAATTATCTGTTTATTATTTACAATATGAGATCTAATTATTGCTACTTAACCTAATTGGTGTTATACAAATTACAATAATAAATACATATACACACATACCTATTCTTCGATGTGTTTGTGAATTACATGTTTGTAAGCTGCCCCTGCGATACAGGTTATTAATTTTTAATATATAATTATTTTTTAATATTAATTATTTAAAAATAAAAAAGTATTGGCTTTACCGAATTTATAGGATGTGTTTTTCTTTGACTTTGCAGCCAGTATTAGTAGTTTCACTAAGAAATTACACGAACGTAATTGCGTAGTGACCCTTCAAGCTCACTTTAAATGGCTTCTACTTTATGAGTACGTCGCAATACCTATGTACGACAACAATATTGAGATACAATCGTAAATCTCTTCCGACATTAGCTCGAAACGTGACTTGTCTCAAACTACGTGCAAACCTTTTGTTTTTATTCGCTTGTAAGGTCAACGACTTACGTATATATTTCAAAGATTTTTTTTATATTAATAACGGGCTTGGGACATTAATTACAGTAAGAATATTAACAATACCACTATTATGAAAAGTCTTATAAGATTGTACAATTAATAGTAAATGTTACTGTTTTAAAAATACAAAATTACATGTAATTCTATAAGTCTGGATATTATTTTATACTCTTCACTTTATTTTTAAAATATTACAAATAGTTTCTTGAAATTAAATTAAATTAAATGCGTTTCTTAAAGTTTTGTCGGTTCTTCAAAATTAACCATTTTATTTTTACAACTGATATTGAAGAGAGTTTTAATCACAGTTAGCTCGTGTATTATGAATATTCGTAAATTCATTTTATTACCATATAAATGCATTAGTATAAGGAAAACGTTTGATGTCACAATGTGATAATGGCATGCATTTTTGGAACCGGTTTAGGTTAAATGAACATCTTTATTTGTGCTCAGATAAGGAAAATCACAGAAAAGACTAGCTAAAAATGAACACTTAGAAGGTCCAAAGATTTTTCCGTAACAATTTTAGTTTTTTTTTTAAATAATAATGAATTTCCTTTAACATAAAAACTCGAATGTCAAACCGACTTTTCAGTTAAGGTAAAAGTAGTGAACAATATGTCCTTATTTGTGGATATCCACAAACCCACAATATATTTATATAGATATAGGTTTTCTACGATATTCGGTAAAAACAAGTACAGCTTTATTACAATTTTTAGGCAAACAAATTTATAATGGGTACATTGTATTGACTGACTATTTCTTTAATGACTCCAGAAGATATTTCGCATTCACTTGTATAAAAAATTTGATTGAAAAACTCTTCGTTACTAACTTAATTAAATTTAAGGATACGAGCATAATATAATAAAGTAGCGACCCGCCCCGGCTTCGCACGGGTGCAGTGATGAACCTCTAAATTTATCAGCGTTTCTCTACAATATTATGAATGTGTTATACATATAAACCTTCCTCGAGAATCACTCTATCTATAAAAAAAACCGCATCAAAATCCGCTGCCTAGTTTATAAGATTTATGCATACATAAGGACGGACAGACGACAGCGACTTTGTTTTATAATATGTAGTGATAGTGATAACAGTTCTTAAATTAACATTATTCATGCTAAGCGCTGCCTGCGGTTTGCTACCGTAGAAATAGGTCTGGATTGCAAGAATAATCTCGGTGTGATTCCTACTCATCTCCACAGAGTAACTAACTCTTTCATGGGTCAAAGTATACTATGCAACTTAGAGAATTGCCTCGCAATGCCTTTAAAACGGCGGTCAAGACAAAGCTTTACAAATTAACGCATAGTTAATTGTGTAAATGACCCAGCTGCCAGGGATTATGCTGTTAAGTATATAATACTTTATTTATATTATTGTAAATACAAATATGAAATAGGAAAGTAAAGAAAAAAATGACAAGCCCTCTGAGTTTCATGCCAGTTCTTCTCAGCAGCGGTTGGTCCGACGTAGAAAACGAGGGAATGTATTTATTTTTACTAAATGTTATCAATAATATGTTGATAATTTGTAAGGGTCCATCGTAACATAAGCAAAATAAATGATTTGAAATTCATACTTGATAGTATGGATGCACGTTATAAAACTCTGTATTACTAGTCAGCCCCTCAACTGGCGCGAGGCGGCTAAAGAATCACAATCCGTGTCTTCCTTGTGCATGAATATTTTTCTTGTTGTCACTAGGTTTTTGTTGAGATAGAAAACTGTGTAATTAGGTTTTACTTTACGTTTACACTTATATGCTATAAACATTAACAGTTAGAATTATAGTGTGTGTGTTTTTTGTTAACATACTCTATAGCTATCTAATAAAGCTTGTTTTTTAAAACATGCTTTGATCTTTATGAACTCGGAAATACTCCCTATGAAGGTCGTGTAGTCGTTATTAAAATGAAAATCGCCTTCCACATGCCACGCTATTCTCGACTTTGAACTCCAGTCTATAAAATTGAATATGTTTTGTACTGCCACTTGTTTTAAATTGGACCAGTTTTTACTCAGGTGCACAGTGTATAACGACTATGGAAAAGGTTACACATTCAATTTGCGAATTAATATTGCGCCCTGTAAAGTTCAATCTTGTTTGTCGAGCAAGACGTAGGTAAAATATATGTTTTTTAAGCGTAACCACTCAAATTTAATACTTACAAAAACACGTTGTTTGTACCAAGAATATTAATTAATTGAAATATTTTAAATGGTTTCAGATATTGCAATTAATTTAATGTATTTAAAAGCAATAACTAGCTAAGATATTATTTTAAGAAAATATTAAATATTTTAATTTTAGCATAATGAAAATGTTAATTAGTCTATGGGTTTGTTTGAATGTCATTGCATATTGATCTCGGAGTATTTTGTAGCATAATTTTGCTCATAGTCATGCTTTTACTTGACTATAGCATTCTGACCATTTTAACCCCTCACAACAAAGAGGCGTGCTTTAATATAAGCTTCACGTGTATCTGTAACAGCATTCCGAACCGGTGGTAATTTCTGCAGAAATGGGAGTGGACGCAAGGGTTGTGGTAGATCAAAAGAGATGGATGGATTGTAAGAATGAGGAATTGCGTATGAAAGGGGTGAATGTAGATATGACGACTGATAGGTGTGTATGGAGACTATCACCTAGCGTGGGACAGGGGTCGTAAGATGATAATGGTATTTATAATGATGTCTTAGGTTTTGTGATAAAACCTTCCTAAAATAATTTATTCCATAAACACTAACTTAAGTAATATGTACTTACAAACCACTAACTTAAGTAATAAAACAAGACTAAAAATACCAATACCAATACCTTCGTAAATAAACTGAAAGATAAGAAAAACTTGATACGACAGCCTGTGCCAACCCATCTGGCCAGCGTGGCGCAGTAGGCCAATTACCCTCCATGTGAAGGGAGGAGGCCCGACTCAACAGTGGGTAATAAAGGGTTGAGTAGTAGTATACTCAACCTGAGTATCCTTAACAATGATTGGAAAAACTGCTTGGACATTAGAAAATGATAGATAACGTTTCAAGCTGGGTCGGATTTTTTTTAATTTCTAATTTTTTTCTTTGTCGTTCAGACATACAAAAACTGGTGAAAAAATCACGTAAAAAGCAATATAATTGAGTCTATCCTTTGTCTCGTTTTTTACGAATAGAAAAAACTCCAGTGACAAATTAAGTTATGTACAAAAGCGTATTGGCAGGTTATATTATCCAATGTTACATTGAAATAGCTTGACCGATTAGGTATGGTCACAATAGCCGCTTAATTACTATTATTTATAGCTTTGCTCGGCGATTAATTTTATATTATTTTTCCAAGTATTTAATTCCTTTCTCATGTCCTTATTTTGTGTGTAAAAACTTCCTCCGTACTTTGAAGGGGACGTGTAGACGTCGGTGCCGGCTGCTATTCCACACCTACCTTTTTATAGCAGCTGTTGCACGTAAAACCTGTCCGTGTGGTGACGGATTTAGAATACATAGTGTCTCCACCCCATTCTGAGGGTGTTGTAAGAGCCGTCATAAATAAATAATAATAAATAAATATCCTTGGACATTTCACACAACGCCATCTCGTCCCAAGTTAAGCAACTTAATGCTTGTGTTATGGTAACGAGATGGATGATAAACTACTTATATACATTTTTTTTTTGTAAATACATACATACTATAGATAGAAATGACACCCAGACTCCGAGCCAGTGCCTCTGGTTTAGACAAAGACACTTGCCCGACCCCAGAATCGAACCCGGGACCCGTTGATCCAAAGGCGACACATCTAACCACTAGACCTATATTGACATGGCCTATAATATAACCGCAGGAGAAGGAAAACTTGATACGAAACCCAGTGCCAAGTCGTATAGCCAGCGTGGTATATTAGGCTAATGTCCCTCACTTAGAGGACTGAGGTTTTTTTTTATTGCTCTTTGTGGCAATCGAGCTAGCGGCCCACCTGATGGTAAGTGTTGACCGCCGCCCATAGACATTGGCAGTGCCAGGGGCACAGCCAAGCCGTTGCCTACCGTGAAGTGAGTGCTCTTTTTAAACCTCGTTATGGGCTGACTACTACTACTTAGACACACCAAAAAGGCTACTCGACACATACGATATGACACAGTCTAAATGGTAATTAAAAATAAAATAGCACCCATGTTGTGCCTCTGTTTAGCAAAGCTCCTTTAATCAACCGATCATGAACATGCCTTTTTAGTGTGCCTACCACCCCATTCCACCCTGAGGGTGTCGTAAGAGGCGACTAATGGAACGTAAGAGGCAGATCACCGCGTCCTTAGAGAAGGAAAACTTGACACAAATCCTGCGCCAACCCATCTGGCCAGCGTGACACAGCCTAAGTTTAGTGGATATCAAAAGCTTTGCTGACCCATCTAGCCAAGCGTAGCAACGCAAATATTTTATCAACAGTGTTTAGTAGCTTGTTGTATACTATAAATAAGACTCTAAAGTGCTATTTTTTAAGAAGTCGTCAGCTAAAATACTTTTGCCAAGTACACAGTAAACTTTCGCATTTTTGCGCAGCCACACTGCCCTTCAAAGTCGCAAAGCCTACAATTTAAATTCCGCACAAATTGTGTCACGGAATGAGCTTACTCGTGTGCCACATATTTCACTTTACGAGTCTAGGCGCTCAGCACATATTTGTCGAGAGAACTGCAAATATATTGCGAGAACTTTATGGCCCAAGTGTCAGTAATTGAGCAGTCTTATTATTTTCTTCTACTTCTATTTCTCAGCCCTTACGTTAACCACGACAGACTCGGACCTCTTCCAAATTTATGGAGGGAAATTAGCCTACTGTGCCATTCTGACAAGACAGACTTGCACTTGGTTTATACAAAAACCAAGTGCAAGTCTCATAAAGGTGCAAGAATGACTTTGAGCTTGAAAAAGTTTTTCTTGCACCTTTATGAGCTTGAAGGGTTGTATTGATGATTTTGATGATTATAATTCTATAACTACATACGCCTTACAGCCGCGAATAACATTTTAATCAACATACAACCTAGCACTGACCTGCAAATTGCAAAAAACGTAAGAAAATTTGAATTTCGCGGGCTACACTGGAACATTCACCTTAAGTTATCTTTCTCTTGCAGCTTGCGTTCCGTTGGGTTGGTGACATTGTGTATTCTTACTTACCATTTATTTATCTTAATATATGTATATGCCATTGCTGAGCAGGGCCTCCTCTAACTACATGGAGGGTAATTATCCTACTGTGCCACGCTGCCCAGATGGGTGAGCACATGCTTTCGTATCAAGTTTCCTTTCTCTTGCGGCTAGGCATTTCCTTTTGTCGCCTCTTACGACACCCTCAGGATAGAATGGGATGGTGACACTATGTATTCTTACTCCGTCTCGCGAAATACATTATGAGTTGGTTGTACAGTGTATTCAAAACTCAACGGAAAAATCAAATCAATCTGACACGCTATATCCTACTTCCTACTAATATTATAAACGCAAAAGTTTGTAAGTATGGATGGATGTTTGTTACTCTTTCATGTAAAAACTACTGAATGGATGTAATGAAACTTTACAATAATAATTTAAGATACTATAATATAATAAGCTTTTACGTCAGAATAAAACACAGGCTAAAATTTATAAAGATATTGCGTGCATTGTCTATAATATAGATAACAATACGTGGCAAGTAAGTTGAAAAAGAAAATTACGAAGAAATAAATTCAATCACCACGCGGGTAAAACCGCGGGTCGCAGCTAGTTAACTATATTGTTTTCAGTGAACGCAATCCACACTTTTCTATGCAGTGGTTCAACGTCATATTAGTCATAACCAGCCGCGGGATTACCATTTGAGCAACCACCGCTTGCGTAATTTTGGACGACGCGAATGCGAAATTTCAATGACTGTTGCTTGAAGTTTACAGTAGCTATTTATTCAAACTCAATACTCAACTTGGTTTCATCATCATCATCATTTCAGCCAAAAGCTGCTGGACATAGGCCTCCCCCAAGGATCTCCACAAAGGCCGGTCCTGGGCCGCCCGCATCCACTGCTTTCCGGCGACCTTAACCAGGTCGTCGGTCCACCGTGTGGGAGGCAACTTTGTTTTACTTCCGTGTGGTGACGGATTTAGAATACCCATTGTCACCATCCCATTCCAGCCTGAGGAAGTCGTAATGGCCGACAAAAGGAAATGACAAGGCCGAAGAGCTAGCCACAAGAGAACGATAACTGGAAACGAAACCCCGTGCCAACCTGTCTGACCAGCGTGGCACAGTAGGTAAACCCCCCTTGTATTTGGAGGAGGCCCGACTCAGTAGTGGGTCATGTATGGGTTGAATAGTACCACAAAACTCGTCATATTTAAAATTACCAACATGATATTTCGGCCCTTGTCTAGGTGGTAGTATTCATACACTCCTATCGGTCGTTTTCCTCACTCTCACAATATATCCATCATTTTTGGTCTCATTTGCGTCCAACCACATTCAGACTGAAACTACCAGCGGTTCGGAAAAGCTGTACAAAGAAGAGCCGGCAAGTTTTTTTTAATCTACCTCTTTCAATTTATAAAATGGTTAGAATGACAATTATCAGGAACAAAGGAAGCAACCACGCTTAAAACTTACCCGCAAAAGAATTAAAAGTTGGTCCAAGACTATGGCAACACATCTGGCCATCGCGGCGTAAGCTAATTTCCCCCCTAAGTAGCAATTGGAGGAAGCCCAACTCCGACAGTGGATCTGTGGGCTGAGATCAGAGATGATGCTTCAAGACAACATTTCGTGGAAACATTTAAAAAAAAAAAAAATGTAGGCCTTTCTTTTCTGCCACAATTAGCCGCCATAATACCACGGAAAAGTTTTTATTATGCTGCGGGTTTTTTTGCAACTGTAAATTACCCCTTCTTCAGCTAGATGGAGGGAAATCAGCCTAATGTAACAATGACAGTTCTTTTTTTTTCTACGCCGATAAATCATAGTAAATCTTTACTTTACGCCTCTGAAGCTAAAGAAGCAGTTACATTTATTTGTGCTTGATAAACTTATTTGTTTATTTATGTTGTCAGTGAGGTAAGTACTTAAACTACTTAGCTGCTAGCTTGTAGGAAGTGATTGCGCAACGCTCCATTGTCTATGATTTGTTATTGTTTTTTTTTTAAACAGTACTTATCACGCTCTACTATTTACGTTCAATGTATGTTCAAGTAATTATTATAACGCCCTTAGACCCCTAAGCGTGTGTTGACGGTTTAAGAATACATAGAGTCACCACCCTATTCCATCCTGAGGTTGTTCCGAGCCGAAAGAGAAGGAATACTTGAAACGAAACCCTGTACCAAGCCCGTGGCACAGTAGGCTAATTACCCTCCCTGCGAAGGGAGGAGGCCCGACCCAGCTCTGGGTTATTTATGGGCTGAGTAGTAGTCCTGCATGATATTCGTTTACCTACTGGAGCGCCATCTGTCGGGCTGATATGTAAATCTAAACCACCATCGGTGCCACCCAAACTTAAAAAAAAACATTCAAATCGGTCCAGCCATTTAGGAGTAGTTCAGTGACATGCACACGTACAGTAGAATTGTTTAAAGAAAGATAAGTAATTAAGCTACTTTAAATTTGGAAAACAACTCCGTTAAAAAAACATTGGTCCAGCCATTTAGGAGGAGTTCAGTGTCATACACACGTACAGTAGAATTGTTTAAAGAAAAAAGAAATTAAGCTTCTTTAAATTTGGAAAACAACTCCGTTAAAAAAACATTGGTCCAGCCATTTAGGAGGAGTTCAGTGTCATAAACACGTACAGTAGAATTATTTAAAGAAAGATAAGTAATTAAGCTACTTTAAATTTGGAAAACAACTCCGTTAAAAAACATTGTGTTTGAAACCGACAGTAGTCGAGTTCATATAAGGTTTGTTAACAGCCTTGTGAATGTTCTAAGAAGTTGCATAGTTAAACAACAGATCACCGATGCGGATCACGCAAGCTCTGATTCACAGTTGCGAAAGTGGCCGCGTAGCAGGAAAAATGTGAAAGAAACGGTTGCAAATTGAATTTGGGCATAACCGATATAGAAACGTAACTTGAGTCAAGGTTTTTGAAGGCCTTCGTGTTTTGCATTTGATTATTTTTATTTATTTCGCTTCATCAAAATATTGATTTAATTAATTAATTTAATCAATGCATGGAGGATTAACAGCTACTAAAGTTTTAAGTATGGCTTAGGGATAGCTACATTGAGTCAATAACAAGTCCTCACTTAAAGCTCTTGTGAAGGAAATTTAGCAGCGTACAATAAACAGTATAGTTAGTGCTCAAACAATCCAAACATCTTCCTAAATTGCCCTCAAAATAGTCCGTTCGGCAAAATGTTTTTTAAATTTATATATTTTGTAGGAGCTGTTCTATAGATAGATTGACTCATCACTATTTTTCTGGAACCATAAGACCTAGAGACATGAAATTTGGTAGGAATATTCTATTCACCGAGTAGAGGTCAGATTTCGGATTTTTCAAAATTCTAAAAAAGGGGGTTGCGTGGGTTTAATTATTTGGCAAAACAACGTTTGCGGTATCAGCTAGTAATTATGTGTAATTGCCTGCTCAGTTGGACAGTTTTAATTGTTTGAAGCGAGTAATGTTTATAAATGTAGTACTAGCAAAATACGCAGCACTAAGTGACGACTTAATGTATTCAGGTTGATAGGGACCTTAACATTCGTCATCAGCTGATGAGCTATTTTCACAAATACGCACGTAGCCCATGAGTGATTTACTGGAGACAATTTGTAGATACAGTTTGACGTCAATTGTATTTGAACACACATTTATCGCCTCTCGAACATAGTACAGCATAAAACACGAGTTTTTGGATCTCTTAGCAAAATTAGCGCGTAAATGTTAATATTTTTTTATAGGAATGTTTTGCTGATTTTTCTTGGTAAATCCACCAATCTCGAGTACCCTTTAATGCCCACCTGATATTTTATCTACTAGTCGTTGAAACACCTTTTTTTGTAAGCCAGGCCTCCTGCAATTCAATGGAAGAAAATTACTGTGCTAAATTTTACTATAGCAAAGACGCCCAAAAAATTTGTCACAAAAGTAGTTAAATATATATAAAATAAGCAAATAAATATAACTATGTAAACGATATCACTACATAGTATAAAACAAAGTGGCTTTTGTCTGTCCGTCCCTATGTTTGCTTAAATCTTTAAAACTACGCAACGGATTTTGAAGCGGTTTTTTTTAATAGATAGAGTGATTCAAGAGGATGGTTTTTAAGTATAATACAAGCATAATTGCAACCGTGCGAAGCCGGGCCGGGTCGCTAGTACTTCATAATTTATAAAAAGTTGAATTGTGCGAGATAGGTTGGATTACAAGATACCTTTTTCTTATGTTTGTCTATGGGCGGATGAAATGGTGGACCTCATTAAAATTATGGGTTTAGAAGACTTAATACAACCAGCCTGGTTGGTCTAGGCGTAGGATCCCGAGTCCCCGATTCGAGTCCGGGATCGGGCACCTGTGTAAGCCCTTGCTGTGAGGCTCTTGCTGTGAGTCTGGGTATCTTTTGTGTTCGTAAATGTCATGTTTGCAAATAGCCCCCACGATACAGGTAAAAGACAGTGAAGGCGTTTCGTTTATTAAAAAATCCAGCCCATTTTCCATTAGACAAGTACGTTTTCGCCTGGATATTTTGTCGACTTTTGCCTTCACAAAATCGACGAAATGGCGTGACGATTTTTTCTCACAGTGCCCTTTGTTCACGTTGAAAGTTCTGATAAATACAGTGCTGTTAGGGACTAGTTGGGTTATGTGGGACTCCGGAGGGCGAGAGTTGTGCCTCAACTTACGCGCCACGGCTTTTTTTTGCTGCCACGGGTTTCACTCCTCCCAACTGGAGGAGTATTATCCACAACCCTGTGGTGTGAATCCTGGGCCTGGCGCGGCACAGTAGACTCATATATCTTTCTTTGTATAGATGAAACCCATCGCAACAGTTGGACATTGATACACTAAAAGGGTGCATAGACCAGTCTAAACAAAGGCGCAAAGTCGTGCGCAAACAAAATTTATCGATACAAAATCGATTGTGGGCGTCGTGGTATCGATTTTAATGTATCGAGTGCTCGGTCTGCCCAATCGGAGCGGTGAAAGGGAAACTTGTTTTGCGTCACAGGCTATATAATATTACGTTCAGTTGTACATATTGCCGACCTTGTTGCGACTCTAATTATTACGCGTACATACATAATTGTTTTTGTTGGCTACTGATTTTTGTCTGTGCGCTAATCGATTACGTCCTGAAGGTGACGGCTCTTGCGTTGTGGCCAGGCCACAATAAAATGAATTCTTAAAACAAACCCTGTTACATTCTCTCTGCCTAGCGTAGCACAGGAGGCTAATTTCCCAAGGCGCCAATGCGAACAACCAATATTATGCTATAATAAGTAATTTTTCGTATATTATGTACTCATAGCGCCATCTACACGAAACAGTTCGAACTTTTAAAAATCAAATCTAATCTGCGTCACTGATGCGTATAATGTCGAAATTAAAACTTATGACTATTTTAAATTTGTCAAAAGAGGTGTTATCATTTTGACCGAATCACCGATTTCACGTTTGTGTTGTGTTCATTGTTCACTTTAAAAAATCCAAGAGTTATTTTTGGCTATGATTTTATTTACTACATATCATTAATTGTTTGTTTTTATTATAAGCTTTTTAAATTACCAACGAGGTTAACAGTTAGAAAGTTTGATGGACTTACATATTTTATTTATTCATTTTTATTATGAGCAATAAAATACCAAGCGCTTGGTTAGCATTATTATATCTGTGGCTATAGTAAACTGCAGTCGGGTTGACACTTTCTTTTTGTAGATAAATTAATATTTCACTCCCTTTTGCTCCCAGGAGCTGTCCCTCTGGGGAAGGAGACCTTAAAGAATGTCACACACTATAAACAACTTCAATCTTCGCCTCTCGTTTTTATATTAAAAATGACTGAAATTTCTATACTCTATACTATGAAAAAATACATATAACATCTTATCAAACAATAGTCTTCTTTCATTACGTCGATTGTTTTTAGTTTTGTTTTATAATTAATGTACATAAGGTCTCATTACGCCTTAATACACAACAAGTTCTACAGTTAGAACCATATTTATTACCAACTTAAAATAATCGGTCTACAACATTACTACATACTAAAAATGAATGTAAAAATACAACATACTAAAATGCAGATATGACCAACTTTGGTACTAAACAATAGTACTAATTATATTTATTATATTTGAATACATTATTATAATAGGTTTCATTAAAAGAACACGTTCAGAACCGTTATGAAATCATTTCCTGCAATGTGCAAAGATCGTGAAAATCTAAGACATCATTAAACTAAAGTTAGGCGATAACCTAATTTTATTTTAAGACTCAGTGACCGCTCCTTCCTAGGTCCATAACGTAGCAACAGTGACCGTATAATAATCCAAAAGTATATAAAGTTCGCCATTTTGTTAAGAGGCGTACGGCGCGGGAAAACCCAAGGTCTTGACAACCGGTTCCATTCGACTCGCGCATGTGGTACCACTCTGATATAACTCTAAGATTTAGAATTAAATAAACCTTGTTTTATATTATGTGCCCAAATTATATTAAAAGAGAGATAATTAAAATAGATGCTGGAGCGATGATCTGCAGCCAGGCAGCGGCTGGATGTGTCAAGATAAGGATGCTTAGGCCAATATTTAGGTCTAGGGTATTTAGGTCTCGGGGTTAGATGTGCCGCCTTTAGATCAACGGGTCCCGGGTTCGATTCTGTTTTGTTGGGTAAAATTTACGGCTCGTCTAACCAAATCATTACCGGACTAACTAGATGGTCACGGAGGGCAGATGGTAATTGCTGCGTGTAAAATGATGGTAGTTAGTTAGGTTCGACTCTATAAAGACTCCCCAAAATTGGGAAATAGACGAGAAAAAGGAATAGTAGAATATAATGGTGGAATAAACATCCTTGGACATTTCACACAACGCCGCCTCCTCCCAAGCTAAGCAACTTAATGCTCGTGTTATGGTAACGAGATGGATGATAAACTACTTAAATACATTTTTTAAATACATGCATATTATAGATAGAAAACACCCAGACCCGGAACAAATACTTGTAGGTCGTACAAATATTTCTTCCGTGCGGGAATCGAACCTGCGACATGCTTCTTATAATCTACAAAGAATTGTTAAACTATTATCACTACTCAGCCTATAGATAGCCCATTGTTGACACGGGCCTCCTCCGGTTACATGGGGGGTAATTAGCCTACTGTGCCACCCTAGCCAGATGGGTTGGCATAGTGTTGTATCAAGTTTTCCTTCTCGTCCACCTAGCTTTATGGCCTTGCCATTTCCGCATGTCGGCTCTTACGGCACCCTCAGGATGGAATGGGGTGGTGACACTATGTATACTAAATCCGTCACCACACGGACATTTTTTTATATCCTTGGACATTTCACACAACGCCATCTCGTCCCAAGTTAAGCAACTTAATGCTTGTGTTATGGTAACAAGATGGATGATAAACTACTTATATACATTTTTTTTTTGTAAATACATACATATTATAGATGGAAAATGACACCCAGACTCCGAGCCAGTGCCTCTGGTTTAGACAAAGACACTGGCCCGAGACCCGGAATCGAACCCAGGACCCGTTGATCCAAAGGCGGCACATCTGACCACTAGACCAACGAGGCAAAAGACATTGGCAAAGTATTGTTATAATTTCATTGTATTATTGCATAATAATGAAGTAAATGCAAATAATTGCTTTAAATAGAAAATGCAGCATTTGATTTCTTTGTTTTTAAATGGAAGCGACATTGAGCAGATTAACTGTTAATGTGATTAAACTTCGTTCAGAATCAGTATTTTATCAAATAGGGGTGTTACACTGATAACATTAAATGTTTACGTCCTAAGTTGATAAACTTATAAAATACAATAGAATTAAATCTATAACTAATTTTTTCTTTCACATAGACAATAAGGATCTAGAAAGCAATAGAAATTAATCTTCGTTGCTTTTAAAAAAAATGCTATAGATTACCGGTCTTACCCAATTTGGCTAATTACCAGTATAGTCCGTGTGGTGACGGATTTAGAATATACTGTATCACCACCCCATTCCATCCTGAGGGTGTCGTAAAAGCCAAAAAAATTAAATTAAAAATTTAAATAAACCCCCGACACAATAACCTTTAAAAAGTAAAAAATAAAAATAAATACTTCGCGTTGGGGGACCACTCCTACTTATTTATTACCTGACCCCGGGTCCCCCAACGCGAAGTATTTATTTTTATTTTTTACTTTTTAAAGGTTATTGTGTCGGGGGTTTATTTAAATTTTTAATTTAATTTTTATTTTATACTTTTTATAGGTACATACTTATTATAATGTAGATTTTGTTAAATTGCACGTGATGCGCTTTCATTTGAGACCCCACTCTATTATATTTGCTGACATTCGGTTATTCTTCCCCACTTTCACCCCTCATAACTTTTAAACGGCTCACCCGATTTTCATCAAACATGTCTAAGAACACTCGCCCGTAACTCACCTTTCATACAAAAAAAAACTTTATTGAAATCGCTTCATCCGTTCGCGAGCTACGGTGCCACAGACAGACAGACAGACAGACAGACAGACAGACAGACAGACAGACCGACCGACAGACAGACAGACAGACACGTGAAACTTATAACACCCCTCTTTTTGCGTCGGGGGTTAAAAAAAGGGAAATGACAACGCCGCAAGAAAAGGAAAACTTTATACGAAGCCCTGTGCCAACCCGTCTTGGCAGGGTGGCACAGTAGGCTTATTTGCCATGAATTTGGAGGAGGCCCGACTCACTAGCCAGGGTCATTTAAGGGCTGAAACGGCGACAACAACGCTGTTTTCCTTCTCTTGCGGCCAGGTTATCGTCGTCGCTTTTGTCGGGTCTTACGACACCCTCAGGACGAAATGGGGTGGTGACACTCTGTATTCTAAATCCGTCACCACAAATTCTTTGTAAACCTTCAATTCATTGAAGCCATAAAACTGTGCTAAAATAATAATTGCTGTAATCACAGCAACGAAAATTTACATAGTTAAATCATACTTCATGTTTTACGATTTCGGTGAATCCGAGTCAAAAGTAACTATTATGTCATTATACATTAACAGGTACTGTATATAATCAACCGGTTTTGGTTATCGGTTCAATAGTTCTTGGAGATTGGCCCACTGTTGAGTTCGACCTCTTCTGTGCCTACGTGATCTGCCTCTTGCGTTCCCGTAGTAGCCTCTTCCGACACCCTCAGGATGTCGTATTGGTTGGTGACATCACCATTAGCATTTCAGCCAAAAGACTTCCACTGCTGGGCATAGACTTCCCCCAAGGATTTCCACAAAAGCTGGTCCTGAGCCGCGGTGGATGAGGGCGGCTCAGGTAACATTGGCTATACTAAATCTGTTCCCCACGCAATTCTTTATCCTACGTCTACTTCTACTTCCCAACCCATAAATGAACCACTGCTGAGTCGGGCCTCCTCCAACTAAATAGAGGGTAGTTAGCTAACTGTGCCACGCTGGCCAGACGGGTTGGCAAAGGGTTTGGTATCAAGTTTTCTTGCGGCTAGGTTTTCGGGCTTAACATTTCAACAACAGGAAGAATTGGGGCGGCGAAAATGTATTGTAAATCCGTCACCACACTGATAAATTCTGTAACCAGCTTCTAGATTTTCGTCTCTCTTATTTTTTAGTTTTCTCTTACTACACCAAACAACAACATATTTGTGTGGACTTACAACATTCATAATACAACTCTTTCGTTTCCTGTGTTTCATAATCTTGTCTCGTAGGCTTCTACTCGTAACTGATGAATTAAAAAAAAATAAGATATCATATATTGAGTTACGTTAATGTTAAATGACGGCATTATAAATCAATAGCAATTTAAAAACATTGAATATTCTATCCAAAACAACACCTGAGATGAGACACGTATACCTTAACACAGCTACTAGGCATTACGTCAATTGTGATAGCTCCAATTCAGTGCATATTTATCACCCAAAAATAAATTCATATAACCTTAAAGTTATCAAAGAAAGACCTTATAAGGCAACGACGATATCAATACTATCTAATCGCACCGAACTTTGCTCTAATGATAAACGTTACAGATAAATTTATCGAAATATATAGCGATACACATTCGTGACAAACACATTGATGCGTGGGATATTGAAGTGTTTTAAAGTAACGTCTGTTCTAAAATACAGAGCTAAAAAGTGTTATTTTGTTTGTGGTTCTGCATTTGAAATATTGTGATAACAGTTCGCGTTTTGTCATTTGTTATTAGTGAAGAATGTTATCTATGCAGAATAGTGGATACGGGGACGAGGTGTGGTACTTGCCAGAGGACTATCAGGTATATTTATATTGTAAAAAAGTGAGAAATACTTGTTATTTATTTACAAATAATTGTTGTAGCTTTACGAGGTAACATTTTTAATATTATATCATCTACTTTCTTTGGGTATCCAGAAATTGCAAGAGCGATTAATTACAATCTTTCTGGTTTAGTCTCTGTTCTTCTAAGTATTTATATAAAGTGTTTTTTTACTAATTTTAGTACCTATATATAGCAACTCGATATATTTATGTAGTCATTTAGCCCGTATGGTGATGGATATTTATAATACACAGTATTACCACCCCGTACAATACAAAATCTGTAATGTGTATCACTACATAGTATAAAACAAAGTCGCTGTCGTCTGTCCGTCCCTATATATGCTTAAATCTTAAAAACTACGCAACAGATTTTGAAGCGGTTTTTTTAATAGATAGAGTGATTCAAGAGGAAGGTTTATATTTATAATACATGCATAATTGCACACGTGTGAAGCCGGGGCGGGTCGCTAGTTTATTAATAAAACATAATAAATGCAGATGTTACACTTTTTTTACCGATGGTATCCATCGGGTGACTTAGTACAGGTCTTCGTCGACTTCCTTGGTGGAAGCTGTGAAAGAATGTCCAGCAGTCAACTTCTTTTAGCGTTTTGAGTAAATAATTGAGAACATTTTTGATGTTGCCACATTTACTTAACAGTTCCACTGTTAAGTTAATAAGTTGTTTCCACTTGAATAAATGTGTAAATTAGGAAAACAATATTATCCAATAACTACGTTTTTAAATGGAACACTACAAAGTCATATAATAATTAGTACGGAAAGATATTATAATTACATTCAAAGTTCAATATAAATTGGTCACACTCTCATATGACATTGATAACAGAGACAATATGACACATATTGGTGACGTCATCGCAAATCTGCGCAACCTTACGTAATTGAGGCTTTTCCCAATAATAATTCAATTACATGGAGACAATAAAAGAACTGAAATGACCTAGAGAAACCCCGATTTTTTTTATTGCGCGTAATATTTACTTGATCTCTGCCTTTCATTTCAGTTAATTGATGACGTAATAAGAATACAAGTGTCACAATACATACAGGGATATCCAGTTGTGTGTCAGTGTGGTGAGGGATTTAGAATATACAATGTCACCAACCCACCTCATCATGAGGGTATCAAAGCGGCGGCTAAAGGATGCGTTCCTGAAGCAGACCCCATAGCCTTAAGAGGAAGAAAACGAGATACAAACCCTGTGCCAACCAGGCCCGCCTCAGCAGTGGGTTATCAGTGGGCTGAGTAGTAGTAGATTCGTGTATGACAAACATAAAGAGTAATTTGGATCGCCTTTGGATCACGGGGTCCCGGGTTCGATTCCGGGATCGGGCAAGTGTCTTTGTGTAAACCAGAGGCACTTGCACTGAGTCTGGGTGTCATTTGTGTTCGTGAAATTCATGTTTGTAAACTGCCTCTGCGATACAGGATATACCCAGAACAGGGGTTTCGTTTTAAAAAAAAGAAAAGAGTAATTGATCGTGATTAGGGCAAAGTAAGGCAATTAAAAGAACTAGAGGAAAATAAACAAAAAAAAATAAAGAGAAGTAGAGCCAGATTTAAAATGCTCTGGCGACCCGGCGTGGATAATTTCCTTTCATGAAATTTAAGAATCTACACTGAACTTCCCATCATTACTTAACAGCGTATCGATAGCCGATGATTAGCGACCGGTGGGCTAAATCGATTTAGAATAATTACAGATTTGAAACAAAAACTTAACGACACTCGTTATTCCGGTTGTCAAGTTAGATAATAATTTAAATACACTATATTTTTCGATAGCGATTAATTTTTTATCCGTTTTCTAAGAAGAACTTTGAGGATCCGACTTTTTACTGACCTATGACAAGTTTACGGTCTTATATCATCGATTTAAATAAATATACTGTCCTATACTTAAAGGACTCGGGAAAAATATTTTGTTATTCATAATTTATTGTGTTAATTATTTATTTATGTTATTTGATTTTGAAAATTATAATAATTAAGAAAATATATGTCTTTTATAACATTAATTTGAAATCGGCGAAAAAGGCGATTACAATTTTTTTGGCGACTTGTCTATCACATTTGTTATTCTATTCTGACCATGCAAACCTTCACAAATTAGAAGCAATTTTTATCACTTAGGCAGGTCTAAAACTGCTTAGTGCACTGTCAAGATTAAATAACTTTGATCCTTAAAACGAAAGACATTGGCAAAAAGTTGTGTATCACTCGAGCGTGGGTTTTGTGAATGAATGGGTATTAGTAATATCGTGACAAATACCGAGACAATCGGTAATCGGCAATCCCGCTTACATAACTCACTAGTACATAAATAGCTATGCAAATCATAGCGCAGTGCAGTAAGTCACGTTACTTAACTATTTTGATATAAATTACTATACGTATAACATAATACACGGGAAAACTTGACAGCTTGACTTATTTCCTTCCAAAAAATTGGAGGAGGCTTGTGGGTAATTTATGAGTCTGCAATGATAATGACATTCGCACGAGGAAAATCTATTTGATATTACTGGTCTCATCTTCTTTCATTAGCGGTTATGGACACTCGACTACCCACTAAACCCCCAGCGGTATACTCTCGGACGCCTGACGTTGCTTAACCTGCAGTTTAATTGCGTTGAAGTGTTTTATTATGGACTGAAATATCATTTTTTCATAATCAGAATACTGCCAACTCATGATAATGGGATAATGATAAAAATGTCTATTTTCCACAACCTTTGGCTTTTCGTTGATGTCTTTATTACGTCCAAGATTGATTTACCCGAAAAAGCTATGCTGCTGCAGTCAAAACTTGTAATTAATATTTATTTATTTATTAAATAAATAAATGAAATATAACTGAGCAGGTTAGTTAAACGTTTCAGAATGTAAATTTGCAGTAAAATGTATATTCTAGTCTATAATGAACCAACTAATTTAATTTATCAAAAGTGTGATTATTACAGTAAATATTTGAATGGAACTAAAATTGAGTAGGATATTTATTAAATTTAACATGAAGTATTCTAATGTATTAATTGACTTACTATCAGCGTCAGTATTACACGCGTATATGCTTTAGCGAACAAAAATGATATCTCATTAGACAAACTTAATATTTTCTTCCTTATTACTTTAAAATAAGGTTCAAATTCGTAGATGTGCGGTATAGAACTTATAATTAAGTCCACGTTTCTTTGTTAGTAATGTACTATATGAATGAAGTGCGGAAGTCTACGCACATACCGACGTCATACTCATATTGTAGTCGTATAACTATTATCTAAGAGTGGATTAACCCTGCGTGTATGCTCCATGTAAACCAAATACAACCATCTCTTCATCTCAGACTGCCTTGTTGGTCTAGGTATTGGATGTGACGGCTTTGGATTCCGCGTCCCCGGTTCGATTCCGGGGTCGGGCATCTGTCTTTGCGTAAAACAGAGGCACTTGCTCCGGGAATTGTGTTCGTGAATTACATGTTTGTAAACCGCCCCCGCGATACAGGTTATAAGTACAGGAGTGCAGGGGGTTTGTTAGAGAAAATATCTCGTACTTTATGAGAGTGTTATAAAAGTCTAGCTGATCTCGGGGTAAGATCTTGAAAGACGGCGTGTATGATTTCTCTGTGTCTTGCTGTCATTTGTTTTGTTAATTACTAGTGACCCGCCCCGGCTTCGCCCGTGCAAAGTAGGGGTGGGTTATACATATAAACCTTCCCCATGAATCACTCTATCTATTATAAAAAACCGCTTCAAAATCCGTTGCGTAGTTTTAAAGATTTATGCATACATAGGGACGGACAGAAGAATGCGACTTTGTTTTATACTATGTAGTGATGTTCTTAATGCGCTCTCGCGATACACCGAGTGCAAGAGAATAGTCTTATCAGAGAAGAAAACTCATGAAACAGGAAATAGAATGTTTGGTCTGGCGTTTCTTTTCTCTACTTTTAGGCTCAAGTCTGACTATAAACTGACTAAAGACTATAAACTGAACATAATCAACCCACAAGTAGGTTAATAATATTTACATTCCAATTAAGATAAACTGATAAGGGAATAATAAAACTTTTAACGATTCTCTGTATAACTATCATAGCTGATTGAAGATTCCCATCACATATTTGAGGAATTTTACAGTTATAAGCATACTAATTGAATGTTATAACTTTAATTCGTATTTCTAAAAGGTTTGTAATTACTTTCCAATAGTCTTTAAGTGTTACATTCTGCAATGTATTAAATTTTCCAATTTTTCGTGGAAAACATACACATTTAGTAGTCGCACAGTTTGTAAATTAATTAATGAAGTAGCAATACAAACCACATATACAAACTCACCGAAAAAAAAGAGAAATATGATGATTTTGTTCGATTATTGCATTTAGGTGTCATTACATTTGTAAAGGCCCACTACTGAGTCGGTCCTCCTCCTATTGAATGGAGGGAAATTAGCCTACTGCCCGCCAGACGGGTTGGCACAGAGTTTGTATCAAGATTTCCTTCTTTTCAGAATAGTTTGTCTGCCTCTTGCCTTCCCTTCTTCGACATCCTCCGCTGGAATAATCATCATGCCCATTTTATCCTATAATATAATCCAAATTAATGGATGGAAGTTAGCAGACTGTGCCAAGTGAACTTCCTTTTGCGTTCCTTTAGTCGCCACATAAGACACCCTAAAGATGATATGATTTGGAGCTCTCAATGAAAATGCGTCATTAGATTCACACCACCAGTGATTTGCCACGGAAAATTTGCCAGCCGTTTAAACTAGATTACATAAGATCCAACCAAGTCACCCAAAATAAAATTACTTTTTAATTTATATCTATAAAAAGCGTAATTAAATATATATTGTGACGTCAAATATTGGTAGCGGACTTCCCGTAGTGACGTCGCCGTTCATTGAGCCAAAGGCTTTGCACGGAGCCGGCTACGCTCAGTGCCTGTGTGAACTATGCGTGGAACACACGCACTCATGTACCGAAAAATTATTTAGTAATCGAGGTTGTGTGGTTGTGTCAAGAGTAGGACGTGTACACCGACCGGCGAACTGAACTCATCTTGCGATGGAAATGGCTTAACTTGTGAGTGCGGTTTTTGTTTCTTCATTCAAGTGACTATGGACGGTGAAAGTTGGTTTCAAGTGAGTCAAACAGTTACACGTGCATGTCGTATGTTTACTTTTGCGCCGACCTTGGGTCCTTCGTGTACATTTGGGATGTAGACCAGGTTATGTGGTGACGTCACAGTTTTGTAATAGTGACGTCACGGTACTGACGTACATCTATATATGTATACTCCTTACTAACAAGTATTATAATTCTGAAAGTAACAATATTAATTTCGGCTGAACTTGTAAATAAGTATATTGCCTTAAAAGAGGTAGCAGCGACATCTATTTGCAAAAACATAAATTAACCCAATAAAATTCAACACCGGCGAAGTCGCTTTCATCTAAATAACTGTTGGTTCATGTTATGCTTTAGTTTAACTGATTCTGATACAGTTTTGGTTCTTGTTCTTCTCGGCCCATAACTGACCCACTGTGAGCTCCTCCATAGAGGAGGAAGGAATATTAGCCTAATGGGCCACTCTGCCAAGACGGGTTGGCACAGGGCTTGTATCGAGTTTTCCTTCTCTTCAGGCTAGACTGTCTACCTCTTGAGTTTATTTAGTCACATTTAGACACACGCAGGATGGAATGGGGTGGTGACATTGTGTATTGTAAATCCCAATCACCACGGACAAGTTTCGGTTGAGCTATTTTATTACCATTATACAAATTGAACCTAAAAGTTTGCTATAATGGGAACATTTCTTTGAAAATTTGCTTACAAATTTGTTTTTGATAGGTCAATAGCGCCATAAAGAAAAACTTTTAACCGAACTATGAAAAGGTGGAGTTTGCTGGGAAAAATCTATTTTTTATTTAGTGGCTAACACATAAAATACAGTATGGTGGTTAAGCTGGCTGTTTTAAAGTATTATGACGAGTGGCTCAGGGCGGCTCATTGTGGAAATCTTTGCTTATGGGAGGCTTATGTATCCCAGTGGAATTCTTCAGCCTGAAATTATAATGGTGAAGAGAGAAGAGTAATCGCTATAATTTTACTGCATTCTACTAAACCGGTTAGAATAGTGTAAAACAAAAACTTCGATAGCAGAAGCGATAGCAGATTTAATCTTTATTTTACACATAATACTAATACAAAATGGATGGGAGAGGCTTTATACTTAACAGTATAACTATGCAAATATTATCAGAACACTATTAAAGTGCAATAAATTTGTCCATTAGATCCGCTTGGCATATTTTATTGCCTTGGGAAATACCGAGACTTAATCCGTATTCCACATTCTAAATTTTTAAGTCATTGTCATTAGGCTATAGCAATAACTTTAAACTGCTCAAGTCTATCTATCAAGTACTCACTGACCTCTGCTGACAATTGGGTAGGTACCTCTACTGGATTGGGGAAGGATCTCCCCTTACAGAGTCATTATCAACCTCGCCTCCACCAAATGTATGGAGGGAAAGTAAACTATTATGCATGACCGGTTGACACAGGTTTTGTATCCAATTTTGCTCTATTGCGGCTACTCGATGTTGCGTTCCTTTAGGCTCCTCTTACGACACCCTCAGGATAGGAAGGGCTGGTGACATTTTGTATTCTAAATCCGTCACGACAGGCAATACAGCGTTAAACTACTATAATTAAAATAAAGGAATAATACGTAGATTATTACTTTGTATGTACTATGACCCGATTTACTTTAATAGCCTCCGTCGCTTGACGTCGCGTCTTATCCACAAACTCCCAGCGACCTATAAAAGGTCGTACGTTCAAATAAGAGTCTCACACTGCCTCAACAGCTTATACTAAAACAATTAATCGTAAAATTCAAACTATGCCAGTATGTTTGTTAGACTATTCCCCCTATCCTATAAAACAATTGTGAAGAAATCGATTTATAAATCACATTTTTTCGCAAAACTCGATTATTGGTTTTTATAACCACAATATGGTGAAGTAAGGAACAGTTTGGGCAGATTAAATAAAGATGCCTGTGTGTGGTGATGGATTAAGAATAGGGCCTCCAGTTACAAGGAGCCACGCTGGCCAGACGTGTTGGCACAGGGTTTCGTATCGGCCTTGCCAGTTTCGTTTGTCGGCTCTTGCATACCCTCAGGATGGAATGTGATTAGGCTAATACCTATTTGATAATATAACTAAAATTATGATTGGCAAGTTAAGCTTCCACGTACATATATCTTGCATCTTTAACCCAGATTGTATGGTGGTTTCAGTTGGTCGGCTCCTACTACCGCCTCTGTATTGAATGGGGTAGTGACACTAAGTATTCTTATTCCGTCACCATGCGGCCATAAGTTACCATAATGGGCAGTTTTATTGCTATCTCTGTCAGACATCAGGATACGAGTATTGTGTTAATATTACGAGATTATGTTAAGATATATTATGTTCCTAAAATAAAACCTAACGATACTGCAGTCACGGTCGGCTTGGTTGGTTGGACCAGTTTTTAATATTACACTGGGCTGCAAAACTAAGTATCAGACTTTTAAAATTGCAATATCTTTTTAAGTACACAAGTTAGACTTTCGAAATAAAAAGGACTCGAAAAAAAGTATGTTGAGTTTGCTATAGTTACATAGAAAGCTGTTAACATTTTCTATAAAACGTTTTTTATTTTAAATCCTAACTTTTATAGTTTAGAAAACATTGATACATTAAAAGTGTAGTACTTAGTATTGCAGGTCAGTGTTTAAGTACTTAAAACATACTTTTGGTACAGCCCTCCGAATCCATCGGTTTTCGGCGACTTCAAGCAGGTCATCGGTGCACTGTGTGGGAGACCTACCAGCACTGCGCTTTCCAGAACGCGGTTGCCACTCGAGGCTCAAAAAATCGAATTCGATCCTGTGAACAATGGGCTCTGCCCACTGCCACTTAAGTTTGGCAATCCGTTTTTTTGTTTTCACTGGGGAAATGCTTAATGCACACCGATGTCCATCGGGGTGGGATCAGCGCTTATATGGGAACTCCAGAACACTCGACTACCCACTAAAACCCCAGCGTTATACCCTCACACGTCTTGTTTGAGACGCCATAGGTTCGCGAAGACTTAACCTACTCTCTCGTATCTACTCGTATGCCAACAGGTTACAGACTCTGGTTCGCCTGCGTTTCTCCTCATTTCTGATCCGATCTCGCAGGAAAACTCCTAGCCATTGCCCATTGGGTGACTTTTAGCCTTCTGATGGAGCCCATAGTGAGTGATCTCATTCATACATGCATTCTTTTCATGTGTTGTCTCCCTCACCTTTTTTGTCCATGGCAACAACATAAATGTGACACTAAGTGATAACCTTACAATTTGCGTACAGACTGCAAAGCTTATTTGATAATCTAATCTATTCGCCAGCTGATTATATTTTTTGCAAATTCGTCATGCTCTATTGCACCACAAAGATTCATTTCTTTTAAGAAAAATAAACGCTTTATTCAACTTAGCTAATATTTTGATATGCAAGATCTAAAATCATCTACAAACTACATATTTAAGCACATTTCAAAATTATTAATTACTTACAATAATGTTGCCTAAATATTACGAAACAACTTAATTATTTTTGCAGTTATATCTCCTTGGGTTACCGAACTGTTTAATTGTTTGCTACGACTTAAAAAAAAACATAATAATAACTTTAATTGGTCAAACAACAGTCAACTGTAATTTATTCTTTTGAGTAATAAAGATTCTTTAAAGCAAAGAAGAAACAACTTAAAATATGAAGATATTATAAAGAGCAAAGTTTTGATTGTTTGTTTATTGCATTCAACAGTTATTTCAACATTTTTACATAATTCCTAAAGAACATAGGCTATTGAATATTTTCAAACAAGTTATTAAGTATGATTTATAATTTTTGATAAATACTATCAAAATATTTTATAACGACTTCATGTATACATAAATAAATAAATATCCTTGGACATTTCACACAACGCCATCTCGTCCCAAGCTAAGCAACTGAATGCTTGTGTTATGATAACGAGATGGATGATAAACTACTTAAATTCATTTTTTTCTTGTAAATACATGCGTATTATATATAGAAAACACCCAGACCCGGAACAAATACTTGTAGGTCGTACAAATATTTCTTCCGTGCGGGAATCGAACCCGCGACATGCTGCGCAGCAGTCGATTGCTCAACCACTGCGCCAATTGGTCGACGATTAAAGTCTGCCCTAAGAGTTTGTGTGCTTCAGCGCTAATCTACTACTACTACACAGTCCATATATGACCCACTGAAGAGTAGGGTCTCCTCCAGTTACATGGTGGGTAATCAGCCTACTGTGCCACGCTGGCCAGACGTTGGTTGGCACAAGATTCTGTATCAAATTTTCCTTCTCATTTCCTGTCGGCGGCTCCAAACTACTATATATTTAAATTAAAGAAATCAATTGTAATTTACTCGGGAATACTGCATACATAAAAAAATCAAACAAATTAATTAACCAGACCAAATTTTCTAATTTTGCACTGAATGCTGTAATACTAAAGTCTATATTTTAAAATCACGATATTATGACGTCCGCGTGCTTTTTTTCATCTAATCGCGCTATTCATTCATGCTGGCAGACTAGACAATATTGTTTATTTTTTTTTCATTCCGTGTCAGTATGTGAAAACCCCAAGGTCTGTTCGAAATTAGAACAGTAGGCAGTTCTATTTGGTCACAGCAACATGCAACAGTTCCACCAATAGGCTACCAATACAATGCTATGACGTCATAATCCATTGTCGTTTTTTGCTTAATAAGGAACGGACTTCCTATAGTTTTATCTGTATGATCTTAAAGAGGTTATGTGCATTCTATTGCGTATTAAGAATTAGGTCGTTAAACTACTCGCGTACTTAAATAAATTAAATCAGTGTTGCTTTTCTTACGGCAATTTGAAAACTTCGTTGCCACTATCCAGGTTTCAATATGCAATAGAAACTAATCCATCCAACTCTCAAGTAGGCTAATTTCTCTCCATGAATTTAAAGGACTGAACTGAAGATGACGGTGAGTGAGAGCTACATGTAACATTTACGCAATGCATAGCTAGCACAATTTGCCATTAGCTTACCTTACGTAGCTGAGTGAAGCCTCCGGAACGAAACTTGCTATTGCTGCATTCATCCCTTTTTTAAATGAAACCCCAGTAATAGTTATAATACCCTGTATCGCGGGGAAAGTTTACAAACATGAAATTCACGAACACAGATGACATCCAGACTCGGAGCAAGTGCCTCTGGTCAAATCCCCTTTGATTGTAGATTTTGAGTTCAATGAATTAGAAAGTTTCCCGCTTACTAGAGGAGGTAGAGGCCTATCTTCAACAGTGAACTTCGGTGGCTAGTAGATACATTTCTACCAATAAAAAATTGCGTACAAAGCAATGGTACCGTGGGAAATTTTATAAATGGTCTACACATTGTTCTAGGCCACAATAAAAAACATAATTATCCATATGTAGATAGACCGGTCTAACTTGAAATGACAGAACTTACTACGAACAATTGATGCAACACAGTACTAAAACTGATGTTAACAAGATGGGTCTGTCACTGCTTAGAGTAAGTTATTTTTATTGCAAATGTATTAAATAATCAATTTTTACTCCAACTTATATAATATTTCGACCTAAATTGTTTAACTCATAGGCATATGAAGTTCTCTTTATAAGTAGTTATTTTTTAATTATGGATCTCATCGCAAGATGATAAAGAATTAACATATTATTTGCATATTTTTTATATAACCATGAAACTCTTTTTTATCGTGGGATGTTAATAATTTTAGTTGATAAGAAATCCAACAAAGAAATAAAGTTATGTAAATTAAAATAAAGGTAAATTCTAATTGCTGGTTAACGTAACAATTAAATATTTTACCAAGCTCTCGAGACCTCATCGACAAAAACTGGCGTTTTAACTGTTTTAAGACGCCAGTTCATCAGTCATCTTTGAACAGTCACGTGGTTCTTGATCTAATCAATAAAATAAAAATACTACAGAAGGCTATCCCATTTGGCCAGCGTGGTGCAGTAGGCTAATTTCCCTCCATGAATTTGGAGAATGTCCGACTCAGTAGGGGGTCATTTATGGGCTGAAACGATGACTTGACGGATAGTAGAAGGTTACCCTCCGAACAAGCCGGTTTCCGAAAACGCTACAGTACCGTAGAGCACATATTAACGGCAGGTTATATAGAAGACTGATGACGATTACCTGCCCGTTTATCTAGCGTCCGTGGACTACCAGAATGCCCTTGATTCGGTCGAGACGAGACGTAGCAGTATTGCAGCCTCTCCAGAGGTGCCAAATCATTACATCGATTATTAGAAGATTTTTAATTAAAAAATAATTTTGAACTGACAAATAACTATTCATTAAACTGTACAATCGAGGTAAAGTCCCCATTCTAGGATATCTTGTAATTTTTCGTACAAATAATAAAAAGTAAAAAAGAAAATTAGCATCATTTATATGCGTGTGAACTCTTAGTAACCGATGAAGTCGTGACTTACCGAGAAAAAACAATTTTCCTGAGTTGATGATTAAATATTGATTCTTATTTTACAGAGAATAGGTTTGTAAGATGAGTGGCAATAATTTAAAATACGCTGCTTTCATAAAATACAATGTATCCAATATTAGTTATATATATCATAGAACCTATTGTATAATATATAATTTACAAGAAATTAAACGAATATTAAAACACCATCGCATCATACATTGATAAAAAAGTGAATAGATGTGTTACTACAGTATGAGTATTAATTAATGCGTAGTAATTTTCAAATTACGACATAATCGAACTCATTAAAACTAAATATCTTTTTCCATTGTCCACAGATGCCACAAACAGTGCCACGGTCAGGGTGCAGCCCGCCGTCATCATCACAGGGCGAGCGCCAAGTGCCCGCCTCCCCAGCAGACTTACAGCACCTTCTCCGCCTCTTCGGAGCAGCCTCTCCCCCAGAATCCATGCTTCATTCTCCACCCAACCCACACTCAAAACCACCCCCACCTTACCCAGAAGACAACATAAACAACGTGTTTCTGGAACGTTTATACGACTTCGAAGGATATCCTACCCCGTCACCTTCGTCCGACGAAGGTTCAATACCAACTGTGGCCTTCCAACCACCTTCACCGTACAACTCCATCCAATACAACTCACAAGTGTACATCAAAGAAGAACCAAACAGGTTAACAGTGCCTGGATTCGCTTCCCCCTATCCTCTTTCTCCTTCAGGGTCCTGCGTTTCCTACGGCAGCCAAAGCCAATACTCACAGTCACCAATCCCACACGAAGAATACATTGATATTGAGGAGTTACTCAAAGGCAATCAGATACTCCAGGACAACACACAGAACTACATCAAACTTGAAGTAGACGAACCCAGAGATCACATTCTACTCAGGTCGGCGTTAGAAGATACATCGTTCCAAAAGCGACTGAATCTCAAACCTCTCCCATTGGAATTGGGCAGTGTCAAGATGGAAGAAAGCAGTGGAGGTGACGATGCGTTAGTTGCACCAGACATCGACAGAGTCCTGAACATGGCTATAGAACAAACGAAGAGAGATGTGGACAACACATGCACAGTACTTGGAATCTCACCAGGTAGGTCAACTACATTCATTAATCGCATATTCAGAGTTGTGTAACGTGCGAATAATGCAAGAACAATGTGTGACTTAGTAAGGTACACTGGCGTGTCATGGGAATGCTGTACATTTACGTCCTACATGATTACTATTAGTAATGTGATTAACAATGACGTCAGTCATATGTTTGATCGGTTGAAAAAACGTAGCTCTACGTCGAGAATATGTTAGCTACTGCTTAAGTGTTACGCGATTACAAATTATTTCTCGGAAGATGGATGGAATAGTTGGTTACGTAAGCTGTTTGTGCTTAGTGATGAGCTGGGCTGCTACGCTTGACGTTCACAGTTTACGTTATATTAATTGTATATGTAAATATGGCGATAAAGATGCGATATTACTTGTTCCATCCATAGACCGTAACTACGCGAGAAACGGAGCGATTAATTACCCTTTACTAGAAAACCATTACCAAATACTAGTTGTTAATACAATCGACGAATTAAAACTGTGGAAGTCGATTTGCTGGCTGATGTTAATGTTAGAATTCTTTGCAGACCCGATGTTGTGGAGCACAGGGGACGTGAAAGCGTGGGTAATGTTCACATTGCAACATTACAATTTGCCGATGGTGCCCATAGAAAACTTTACAATGGATGGTGCAGCTTTAGTAGGACTTAGTGAAGAAGAATTCAATCAGAGAGCACCTCAGGTAAATAATATCATGAGTAACAGCAAGATGTTGCAATATGACAAATACGCAATCATGACCCTAGTGGACAGTGGCAGATGGGACAAAGTCTGAATCTGGTACACAATAATAACACTGATAATACTTTGTTTATATGTACTCGTAGTTAAAACGCTCGCAGTAGAAACTATCTACGATTTATGTTGCTTTTGCCTTATCTCGACATTCCAACGGCCACGTGTCACTGAGGTCATCACATCATATACAAAGTTATCGTATGTTGTTGGTTTTATTTGAATAACAATGTGTTTAAAGATAAAATTCGATGTGATCCAAAAACGTTATCCAGATATTTATGATGCCTTAGATCATCGACGGCTATTCTGATAATTACTTCCCATATTTTTTGTCTCCTAAGCTTACATCATTTAACAGCGATGCGTGATTTTTGCACATATTAATCGACAAATTACTAAGTGGTAATGATTTAGGTTAAATATATGGGTATATACATTTTTCTCAAATTATTCTAAGGTCATCGGCACATTAAAGATTCGGCATTAGACCTTCTCCAATCACAAGCAAGGAAATGCACATGATTATGAATGCAAATGAAATGAACAAAGACAACGTGAACATTATGTTTAGTGGCTTATGAAACAATGATTAGATTAATTTATCTGATGCCGTATCAATGCGGCATTATAATATTCTTACAATATCCAATGGCGTATTAAATATCCTAATTTCGGCTTATACTGAGATAGTGTTATCACCAACTATTCAGAGGACGTCTATAGCCAATACTAGTAATAATAATAAATCAATGAATTCCAAAAAGAGATTAAACGCGAAGCGAGGAAGTCGGCCATCGTTTTTTAAAAGTTCAGTTTTAATTATGCTTGTGCAACTAGCAGTTTACGGTAAGGTCTATAAAAGTAAGGAAATCCGTACGCGCTGACCGATATTATGCAATTTGACTTGCGTTGTGAATATTTGCTCTTTTGAAATAATGATTACATCAGCACACTAACTGGCAGGATTTTCCTCTTACCTAGTGACTTAGATATCTTCCGGAAACTTATGATGAGTGTTAATTACCAAAAAACCTTCAAAATAATATGATTGTAGCACGAAAAAATAAATGAACGACCCCAATCTCTTGCACTGATATTTGTAAATATGTAATTCACGGTCACGTTTTATTTCTAATAAACTCTTAAGAGTGCAATATGTACTGAAATCGTTAAATATTTCCGTTACATCCAGATGGATATTTTAGAAATCAACTCTACGAAAAGAACCGGCAAGATACTCCGTGGTTGCAAAGGACACCAGGTTCTAACACAATATATCGGGCTTACACGAAGATACTTGTCCAAACGTAGATTCTTGATCTAAAGGTATTGCAAGATCAGCAAGTCGTTCAAAGCCAAAATACAGAAAAAAGACGAAAGTTGTTAAAGAATGATGTCTTAAGTTTTCAAGATCTTTGCACATTGCAGGAAATTATTTCTTGATGATTCTGATCGTGTTCATTTAACTAAATCCCAATGTTTCAGACTCTTTTCAGTTATAAGAGCATGTTGTTAAAGATTTTTTTATAACAATTACTGTGGCGCCGGCTACTGTCACCGTAAATAGCTATTCATTGAATGTGAGAACTGTGATTACCTTAAGAACATCGGCTAATTAACACGGAGAAATAACGTATAACGTTGGATAAGGCTCGTTCCGGTCTAGAGCTATCTTTGTTATCATACGCACCGCTG
Source organism: Clostera curtula (assembly GCA_905475355.2). NCBI lineage: Eukaryota > Metazoa > Arthropoda > Insecta > Lepidoptera > Notodontidae > Clostera > Clostera curtula. The sequence goes on from FR997802.1 coordinate 17,037,170, forward strand.
CGCTTGCTACTTTCTCTAGCGTCATTGAAAGCCACACCGTTGCACCAGGCGAGTAGTCTTCAAACTTGTCTGCATACAAATGCTCCCCCTCGGTATTGTAAATAAAAGGATGGAATGTATAAAAGATATCGATACCATTTTAGCCCAGTTTTATAAAACCAATGTTAATGCCATGGTATATTTTAAATTTCATAGTTCGCATAACTTGCGTCTTTGTTAAATTTGTTAGAGTTAATTTTGTCATGGTCATAACAAATGTCATTTCAATGATGCTATTTGAAAATTGCTTTACAATTTAAATGGAATGAATAGCTACAACATAACTGTCTAACATTGTTGATCCTTGTGTGTTTCCTAGAATGTAGTCCTATGACATGACGTGTCAAGATAAATACACCCATATTATATCCAATTTTGATCGGAGGTGTATAATATAAAATATCTTCTTTAAGTATTGGCTGATTTCAAATTTATAGCCGTATCTGAGTAATTTGGCAAAATTCACTGTGACTGTTATTAACTACTTATTGTTGTTTTTTTTTAATAACGCTTTTCTTGGATACCTGGTTAAATGAATCAAGCTTACTTCAGCTATTATAACAGGTCAAAACTCACTTAAAACTTAACATTCAACATTTCTGAATCAACATTTACCATGCTCTAGTAAATTGATCCAATAAGTTATATCGGACACAGTATTACTTGATAACTTAATGTGTTGATAATGGACGTGACTGTTATCAAATTTATTATGTTGACCTGATTTCGTCAAATCAAATCTTGACAAACATTACAAGTTCAAAGACATGCTTGATTATGAGTTCTCATAGCTTATCCTGACGTTCTCAGTGTTGGAATAGAATGATCTCTATTGCACCTTATGAAAAGAACAGCACATATAACAAATTTGTGCAATTAGCTGCCTTATGTATGTATGTTATGTACTTATCAATAGAGTGATACTAGAAGAATGTTTAGGTGTAGCATTTATTAAAGAGCATTGTTAAAAATATTGACCCCACCTTTGCTTAGTCACTATGCCATACTACTTTTCGGGTGTTAAATGGCGATTTAAGGGCGCTGTACCAACACATCTTGCCAGCGTGGCACAATAGGTTAATTTCCCTCCATGGACTAAGAATTTTATGTTTTCTCGACCACCCGCGCGAAGCCGGGGCGTATAATGTAAAAGCCGTAGAATAGTTTATTTTTTATTAAATGAATGTTACCAATTAGTCTTCAAATGTTAACTAATTATCTCAATTACGAGTAGTATATCACAGCTCTATGGCCATAAACTCTACATAATCATAATCTACTTCAACGCGCCGATGATAACGAGTTTCTAAATTAGCAACGTTTATTAGTTTCACGAATCGAATATAAATAGAATAAATTGTCGAATCATCGTGGCCATCCTGTTATAATTTACTGGGTGTATTAAAAATATTATATACAAAACTAAACGATTAATAGGTTTGATATCACTGTATGCAAAATTTCCGAAAAAAAAACGAGCACAATTTGTTTTTCTTCAAATTGGTGATGAAACTGGCATAAATAGAGAAATAATTACAGAGTACAATGTAGCAATGTGAAACACAGATTACTAAGCTTGCAATTCCGATGGAACATGCGACTCAAATGGATTCTGATCCATATTTGTTCCTACATCGGTTTCAAAATGGAAAACCAATTTACACTCTTCATTGTTCACTCAGTAAGCTTTATGTCCTGACATGTGATCGTTGTAGGACTTTCTTTACACCCCGTATAGGAGTTACGTAAACGAACCAAGCAACAAATAGGTTTCGGAGAATATTCCGAGATTTTCATCGAAATGTGTACTCTATTCAGCATCGATAATGACGTTATTTGTTTGTACTTGACCAGTGTTTATGTTCCATGCAGGCTGGCAGCACGTTGTACGCACAACTGGAAATCTGGAGAACATCACAACGTTCGGATCATCAACAGATATCATCATCGCCTAATCCTACACCTGCTGGTTTACCTTCAGCTGACGACATGAGCGATGGTATGTATTATCAGCTTTTGATCTTTCTGAGGGCGATAACCTTAGACTTATTATGCTATTGCTCTATGCTAAATTAATGTATTTTGTAACTGTATTATGTAACTTCACTTAACGCCAAATTTTTTAAAATACACACATCGCCGTCTTCATAACCGCGTGGGCTCGCAATTCAAATTATGAAGTGCCCAAAAAAAATATGATCATTCATATTGACAATAATAAAAAGAAACTGCAAGCTGATTGTTAGGTACCAATAGACATAAATAACAAAATAGAAAAACGTTCGAATTAAAAAATAATAAAATATTTGTGGTAAGTTTTCTAGCCTGTACTAAATAACAGTCACTTAAAATGTGCATGATTCAAGAGAAGATATGGTAGTACATGTTTGCAATGTGGCACAGCGATGCATCAGTTGTATTGTGCGTCGACCGTTACTCGATGCAGTTGGCACACAGACAGACCGGCTAATGATAAATGTCCAAACAGGTACTTGAGAGCTCATGTCAAAAGAATAGAAAATCTACGAAGTGTCAGACTGGATGGGGTTAAGTGTATTTAGGATGAAATTGATAGTGTTCATGACAATTATAGTCCGGGTGGACGATTTAGAATACATTTTGTCACTAGCCCTGAGCGTGATAAAAGTGCCATCAAACGGAAATGACAATTTAAAAATAAAATATCACCTATGTGTCTCTGTATAGCAAAACTCCTTTAATCTACCGACAGTCAACATGCCATTTTGTATTCCTGAGTATCATAATAATTCATATTTTGTATATTTTTTTATTCGCGTATTTATATGTAGAAATAACTAAAATATCGATAGGCACACTTATCTAGTCCAAAAACAGAAGAGTAATGCTTAAAGGTCCCAAGAATGTCCCCTTATGGGCTGCACAGTTACCTTATAAATATAAAAAGTGTTAGATAGTAGCACAGGAAATAGCAATCAACAATTATCTACGACTCAGTTGTCAGTCCACACATGTTGCATTTGACATGAAGATTTATATCAGAAAGGCCTTACGATATAAGAACGAATGAGGTTAGTAGGCGAGACAGTGAATTCAGAATTCAATTGCTTTATTGAAATTCTGATGGCGTGGTTAAAAACTTTTTAAAAGTAAAATCGGGGTCTTTGGTTACAGAATTCGTGTAAAGTTGATCAACGCTGTAATTTTCCAAAATATGCAACAGCTTCTATATTATTTGAATATGGTTTCCGCAAGGATTAGATTTCTTAATAACCGTGGAAGCACAGCTTTGATAGTAAAATTATGCTGCTACAGGATTTGCAACATATATCTTAGAACATACATGTCATCTGCTATGGATTTAGAATACATAACGTCAAACCATACCATTGCATTCAGAGGGTCGTATGAGGCGCCTAAAAGATCGCAACGGGTAGAGAACCTAGTCGGAAGAGATGGAAAACTGGGTACATGCCTTAAAGGCTAATCCTGAAATTGCAAGAGATTTGACTCCAAAGTGGGTAATTTAAAGGCTGAGATGAAGAACATTTAAACAACTAAAAAATTCGATTTATTTGTTACAGTCGTAGAAATAGCATTGAGATCTTTCTTCGAGTCACATATAGTACACGTGTCACGCCTACTTACAGTTAATCCATCCGTCAGTCTCTTGACATGTTCCTTAAACGTCTGTACTAGCCAAGTCCACTTTTTGTACCCTTTCCGAAGACCTAGTTAACGCCACAAGGCTAGCGTATATCTGAGCAGCATTCTTTGATAGTGTGACTAGTAAATTATTGACCAGCGTTGACAATATTGAAATTTCAAATTACACCTAGATGGAGAAAAAATGTTGAACCCTTTTTTATGAAAAATACGCCAATCGTAACGTATGATTGTCGTCGTTACAGCCCATAAATGACCCACTACTGGGTCGGGCCTCCTCCAAATTAATGGAGGGAAATTATCCTACTGTGCTACGCTGGCAAGACGGGTTGGCGCAAGGTTTGTATCAAGTTTTCCTTCTCTTGGCTAGCCCCAAGAGAAGGAAAACGTAGGGGCTCTTGCGTTCTTTAAGTCGCCTCTTACGACACCCTAAAGATGGTATCAGTTGGTGACATTGCGTATTCTAAATCCGCCACCATAAGGACGATAAGATTATTGTACGGTATGATTGTTGACACAGTAAAATTTTATAAAATGGAGAAGTGCATAAATCTTGTATTTTTGTAATTTATGCATTAGAAATAAATTCAATTATTAAATGTTACACATACAAAATATCATTCCGAGACTTATCATTATATTGTAGAATTTCGACATTAGGTCGATAATATGACCATTCCATTTCCACCCTTATAGGTATAAATAAGAACGTCATTTGTTATGACAAGTGTTTCCTCAAAACCGTCTATACATATTCATTTGAGCCGAGCTTCTCTCTTTAAATAGCATGTTGCTTTTCAACTGTTTTAGTGCAATTCTGTTTACGTGATTCGTTTGAGTGTCAGTCTGTTTACATGTCTAATATTGAAGGTTGGCGGCTGTTCGTACACTGTTTACAGTAACACGTTAAATATATTTTTAGGTAGCTTTAACATTTTTAGAAACTTTTTATATGTTAGCCTTTGTATTTTATTACACAAAAAGCTTTATGTAGCTCAGACACATTTATGATCTTGCTTTTTCCCCATTACCACTGGGGTCCGCTACAGGTGTACCAGTTATTTGGCATTTACCAGTATTTAAGCAAGCGATCGCTTCCATACCTACAAGATCCAATGGTACACCAGAAATTATTTTGTTTAAACCAGCTATCATCGTCAGAACATGAAACCAGATGTTCTGACGTTGTGTAACAACTATCCTTATCAAAGCACGGAGACCAGACAGTATTACTGTCTACTGTCATCATGGTTTATAAGACACTAAGAACTGAAACTATGCATTTCTAAGAAAATGCGACCTCGTCGGTGATAGTGCAACCTGCACTGTCCCCATTTAGCTTCATAAATATGCTATTATGTCTTTTAATGTCCCATACCAAGTAAAATTTAATGCTTACCCATGTGGGTTAAGTAAAGTGTGTTAAACGAACGACGGGACTAGCTAGAAGTTGGATGAATTGAATGACTGCAAAATATTACGCAGCTTTGCGCTTCATATTTGCAGTATTACAACAAAGAACAAAACACAAGGGAGACAAACAAAATTGTGTCTGAAACCATGTTTCCACTTCTGTATTTCAGACAGGAACTTTTAAAATCGTTGTTCACCTAGTAGTTTATACGAAGAATTGGCTTCCGCGTGAAAGTAAAATAGTTCTAAAAGTATTATCCTTGTTAACAGACGAGGATTCAGAACCAGCGGGAACAAGTACGGTGCCGACTAGTGGAAAAGCCAAAACTGGAAGCACACACATACATCTATGGCAGTTCCTTAAAGAACTTCTGGCGTCCCCACACATCCACGGTTCGGCAATACGGTGGTTAGACCGAAGTAAGTATTTAAATTTCAATAGCCACAATGTCACCAACCCTCTTACGAGATCGGTAGACTCCTGAGGATGTCACTAGTTATTTAGGGACGTTGGGACAGTAATTTATTGGTTGTGGCGATGATGATGTTTCCATCCGCTAAATATTTTAATTTAATTCCCGATTTGGTTGTGCATTTTTTATGTTCTGGGTTTGGGTTTTTATGGTCTGACAAACTTGTACCAACTTGTGTTTGAAAACAAAAATTGGGTAGAAACTAGATTACGGTAACCAAATCTCTCTACCTTTTTGTATCGGTATAGTCATTGCTATTTTTGCCGATTACGTATTGGTTTGAGGTGTTACAATTTATCATATTATCGTAACAGTAAAGTATTGACGCACTTAGATAAAAGTGCAGACGGTTTCGTACTAGATGCAAAATCTCTAAAAAACAAGTATAGTTCAGGAAATATAAATTGGTCACTTCTCATCTACTTTGCGATCTTTACAAACGTTCAATTCATATTTCCTGAACTATACCAAGTCATCAGCGTAATTATAGCGGTACCAACTACAACGGTTTTAAAATAAAACTTTTATGTATTTCATCAAACTAGTACCTAAGTCATAAAATATAATTAAACTAGAGATTGCCCGGTCGTCGCTTAATCCTACTTCAATAAATTTGAGGGAAAATGTAATTAGTGTGAGTAACTTTTCTTAATTAATTATCGTTATCTAGAATTTACTATGACCAACATTCGAGTTTAGGACTAGGCTAAATTATAACGTTTTCTTTTTGTCATTGTTTTAAGTTTCTTCATTTATAAGCCAATAAGGAAAAGCATATCTACATAAACGATTTGGAATATCAAAACATAATTAAACCTACAGTGTTATAGTTTACGATGGATCCAAATTGATGATTTACAGCTTCGCAGGGGTTCTTTCATTAACGTAATTCAGCCCCTAAAAGATCCACAGCTGAGTCTCTTCCGAAACATGACTCTTTACAAACAAGTAATTTACGGACTCTCTGTCTTACTCAAAGATTGTTCGACCCCCAAATCTAAGACCACTGATCCAAAGGTCTCTTGCCATCCATAGAAAAACAAGTTGTCCAAATAGATCACAATGAAAACGTTAGTACGTATTTGTTTATAGAAAATTCATTCCTACAATGACATTCCAAGCCAAGGTGAGCAGGCCGTTTACTTGCCGTGTGCTCTATTAAATAGTTTGTAGTGTTTAAAGTAAAGGTTACCTCGATTCGTGACTCGACGATGTGGTACTGTGCATTGTTACGATTTAAAGATCGTTTGGGTTTATCCTTTTTTGGATTTAAGTCACGAATGATATTTGTACACATCGTTTTGCTAGATTTAATGGCCTGCTGTGCTTCTTGGAATAATTGTTGTGTTTGCTAGCTGTCGTTTAATCAGCATTGAACTTCTCAAATTCATCTTTGAAACGTTGATCCGGGTTTACACGTTTCATTTTGTTGTTTAATTCTGAAATATTGGTTGCCTTTGTTCTTCTAAGATTAGTGTAAGAGTGTCAAAAGAGATTCTTTACCAGTCAATTACTGAATTTTATATAGAGATAAGCACAAGTAGATTAATTAAATTTTCCTTTAAATTGAGCACTTACAAGTAATTTCTTACCGTAGTAGTACTACTTCTTACATTAGGTAATTAAAAAGCTCTTCTTTCATTGTGTTTTCCGTGATTCTGTATTTATTGGCTATAAGTTCGGCTACTTATTTGACGATTAAGTATTCCCGAAATTATTAAGTCCCGAAACCCAACGTCCTCTTAAATTATTTTAAAATATTCATAGCCTTTAAAAAAATAAAGTGTACATTTTTATCGACGCAAATGGTTAATTCATGATGTTGTTCGCAGGTAACGGAGTGTTCAAAATTGAGGATTCCGTGCGCGTCGCCAGACTCTGGGGCAAGAGAAAGAACAGGCCGGCGATGAACTACGACAAGCTGTCCAGAAGCATCAGGCAGTACTACAAGAAGGGCATCATGAAGAAGACGGAGAGGAGTCAAAGGCTCGTCTACCAGTTCTGTCACCCGTATTGCTTATAAATTCTCAAATTTAGTCTTAGTCGTGTAAATAATTTATTGTTAGTTGTAAATAATGTGCGTGAGAGCCGCGGTAATGCGGACGATGCGACGACTGTCTGCGTTTTGTGACTAATCGCAAAGCGTGGAGCAGTCGGAACGTTTTGTGGACTGCCGAATTTTTCATCGCCTCTGTGTCGACTTGTAGTCGTGAGGACTGGAATTACTAGGTGTCGTGTACGCTATCCCTCCATACAATTCGGGAAAGGTAATTTTCCTGTAATTCTATTGGACGGGACCATTAGCTGTGTTATTGTTAAGATTTTTTTACCAGCGATTAAGTGACTGCGATCCAATTTTATTCGATTGTGCCCAGGATCGCTTTCACCGAAAGCTGGTATTGTTTATCCCATATATCTATGATATATTTCTAGTACGTTCTATGAACTTTTAGTTAGTTAAGCATTTTGTAAATATAAAGTAACGAATGTCTATCAATTGATAGATAATCGAAATAGAGATTAAAAAAGAGATTATTCTCGATGTAAGTTCATAAAAGTGTAACATATTTTAAATGACTTAATTTTTTTAAATGTATATTTTTATATTAAAAATGATCTATTCATAAAACAGGCGAGTTACGCCGAGTAATGCAATAATTAGCTTGTACGTTTTTATAATGTACATAATGGCGGGGAGAATTGTAAATTTATAGAGGTGAAATTGTATAGAAATATTAATTTTGTGCCAAATAGACTGATTGTATAATTTATTCGGGACAAAATTGTTTTATTGATTGCGTAAAAATTTGGTATCCCGCTGATTGTAAATATTTGTAAGTTTGTATAAAATATTTGCAATATTTGGTGATGGGATAATATACTCAATGTTCATAGAAATTAATTAATTTTCTTACATGTAAGATAGGTCGACGCAGTCAGCGTTATGATCTTAAATACGATTATAAATATTACTGGACCAAACTAATATAGATTTTATGAATCAATTTAAGTGAAAATAAAATTAAATGGCCATTTACTTTGTTATTTCATTTAAATTTCATATTCCTGTTTTTAGTGGTTAAAACGGGTGAAAGCGCTGGATCATATGGAGATTTTGTTGTACCCGAACTACCCACTAAAACCCCAAATCCTCGGTTTGTCGTTATGATTTTTGTAGCCATTGCTATTATTTTTACCAAGTGGGATAGTGCAATCACATTATCACATGCCTTGAGTTTTTAATTTAAGTTATTTTAATAGAGGGGCACACATGGCAAATGGATACATTTGATCATAATGACAGAACAAAGAAGGTTATGTTATTCTTTTAAATAATAGCACCTTAATAGACAAGTTCATTCCCTATTGAAGTTGTTCAATCAACTTAGTGTTTATTTTGTGGCTTTAAATCTTTCATACGATAATTTGGTAAATCTCAATTTTAAAATATACGTGTCAAAATAAAAAAAGCTTTAGTTCGACACAAATGACAAACGAAAAAATGACAGCTTAGTTTGATCCTTGATGACCTATCAGTGCTTAGACATTTAAAAATTAAATATATTTTAAATATAAAAAATATAATGCGTGTTAATAAACACAAAAAATATGGAACGCGTTGCATCACATTGCGCAAAAATGACGTCAGTGGACGCTAACTGTCAAATTCTTAGAGTGAAAGTGCCTTTCGCCGTCCTCGGGGAGGGGAGGACGACCTCGAGAGAGGGGTGCGGGACGGGGGAGAGGAAAATTGTGTAAGAATAAGCAGTTATTGGCGACTTTTATTGATAACATTGCGATGTTCCCAATATGTGGACTTATTTTATTTATTTATTTATTTATTTATTTATTTATTCTTTATGCAACAGTAAGTTGAACATAGGCGGACATTAATGCCTTAGGCATTCTATCTAGATGATATGAATTTAATGAACAAACGACTGTATGTAGTGTGAGGACAGTTTATAAACAAAATAATTCCAATCTTTTTTCCAACATATAGCGACTGCAGTGAAAGCTTCCACTTACTCCCTGAGATTCTTGTGGTTCATTAGTTTCTTGAAGAGCAATTGCGGAGACTTGCCAGTCCCGCAATTGCAGGGTCGGGACTGGCAAGCCAACTGGCGATAAAGGCAAAATGATGAAAAACTTTGTCCACTTAGTGACGGATTTAGGGTACATAATGTCAGCACCCCATTCCATCCTGAGGGTGTCGTAAGAGCCTACAATAGGAAATAACAAGGCCGATAACCCAGCCACAAAAGAAGGAAAACTTTATAAACCTTGATGTCCAGCGTGGTGCAGTTGGCTAATTACCCTCCATGTATTTGGACGACTCAGCAGTGGGTAATTTTTGGGCTGAATTAGTTAGTAGATAAATACTGTGACTATAAAATTCTTCTCTATGCTTTCCAGCCAAAAGGTTTCCCTCTGAAAGAACAGTTGCTGGCCAAAAGCCAACTATTTGGGATGCTTTCCAGCCAAAAGGTTTCCCTCTGAAAGAACAGTTGCTGGCTCAAAAGCCAACTATTTGAGAGTAGATTTTGGTGATCTGAAGAGGAAAATATTCAGAATAACAAAAATAATTAAAAATGGATTGAATCCTGCACAAAATGAATAATTTGTGGAATCTTCAAACCCTTTAAAATCAAGTTTTTTATTACTAAACCAAATAGCGGAGCGTAGCTTTTCCATCACCATTTTACCTACTGCCGAATGACTTGCATATATGTTATTTAAAGCAATAAAAAATAACAAAACGTCTATTGAAAGATCCTTTTCCAATAATTGGTGAAATAGAAATACCCGATGAGATGATAAATCCCCGAAAAGACGTAAAAAACATCGCCAAGATGAATCAATGATGACTAATGATACCGTTAAGTTCAGAGAAACAGCTGTACCTTTTTGTGATAAACTAGCATCCTGGCGAATCTGATGCGAAAGTTTGTATGGCTGTGTGTGTCTATGTTTGTCAATACCACTGAATGGACTATAGTGAAACTGTTGCTGCGGCTAAAGTTTTTGTAATATTACATCCTAGCGAACTATTCAAGGGGAACGGAACGAGACCATCAGTCATGGGGACCACCATGCATTTTTACATAGATGTGTCGTTTCAGCCCATAAATGGCCCACTACTGAGTCGGGCCTCCTCCGAATCCATGGCCGAAAATTAGCCTACTGTGCCATGCTGGCAAGACGGGTTGGCACTGGGTTTGTATCAAGTTTTCCTTCTCTTACGGCTAGGTGATCTGCCTATTGCGTTCTTTTAGTCGCCTCTTAAGACACCTTCAAGATGGTATGGGTTGGTGACATTGGGTATTCTAAATCCGTCACCACACGGATCCACATAGATGTGTAGCTTACATGAAACGTTTATACTTCTAACATAGCGCCATCTATTGAATACACTCAACAGATATCGCCATCTTAGAACGTTAGAATCGTTTGGAGCTAACAGATAATTGTGATTTATTAGACGAATAATTTGCAATAAAATTAAATTGCGACTAAAAATGGAGATGTAAGCTATATTTCAAGTTGGATCAAACTGCACACGGTGTGCAAATTTAATTAAATCGGTTTAGCAGTTTAGGAGTCCATCGCGGACAAACCACATGACTCATAATTTATGTGTAATATGATAATTTATACGTAGACGCTAGTTAGATTTATGAATTCTTTTTAGAGTGACGCTCAATCTCAAGTCGGTCTGATGGTAAGCGGTCACCGTCACCGTCACACCGAAGGTGCCACTAACGTGTCGCCATGTAAAAAATGAAAGCATGATGAATGTTCATTTTAAATGTTTATACATTACTTACATATTCAAAAACAACATTTTTTACATTTGTTGTCGGTCTGTTTGTTGGTTTCGGTTAATCTCTGTTATGGCTGGACCTAATTTGACGGGACTTTCACTGGCAGATAGCTGATGTAACAAGTAGTAAGTTGGGCTACTTTTATTGAACCTCTCCCGCTTTTCAGGAGCCTACTTAGTACGTTTTTCACTTTTGTTGTAACAATCTTAGCCGGTTGTGACCCCGGGCGCCGAAGCGAGAGTTTGGGCTGCAACCGGGATACATACTAAGATGATGATGAATCTTAGCCGGTTTTTCCAAATATTAAGGTATTCTTCAAAATACAGTATTAATAAGTTATCGTAAACTCTGCGAACTGAACAATATCGTTTTTGTTAAATACAACGCGGAAGAAGTCGTGGTCAACAGCTAGTTACGAAGTTACGTAGCTAACGAAAGCATGATGCTTGCCAGTAGAGGAAAAGGTTCATTACCTACGACCATGCTTCCCCTCATAGACCTATAAAGACCTTACTTCCCCGCAGGAACACAACATCATCCAATGATGATGGTATTTAGCTTCGGTAGTCTTTAAGGTATAGGTATGCATTGCTGAGCGTCGAGGTCACGGACACGGGCGCACATCAGGGAAGGTTACCTATCAATAAAACAAAATTATGCGGTAGATATATATGTATTGGTACTTTTTAAGACAATTGTCGTCTAGTCTCTCCCGTGACCACGACTGCTGCAAAGCATTCGACGCGTTGGAAATTAAATAATGTAATATACCTACACGCGATATTAGTATAATTTTTGAAATGTTCAATTCCTTAGTGCTCGAGTTATCATGTTCACTTTAAGACTCATGGCAGTGGTGGCGTCGTGCGGCGGGTCGTTCTCTTCCCTGCAATACGGTTGAGGGGGGCGATGGCTGCCACATGCGTCATGCTTGTGAACAGGTGCCGTTGCTGGGCTCGGGCATTAGAAGATTACTATTGTTTACTAGAATTGGCTGATATTTGGCCCTTTGAAACTATTGCGCGAGTTTGCTCTCACAAATCTGTCTTATATCCAGTCTTGTAACTAAAAATGGCGTTCTAAAAAGAGCAACTACAGAGTTTCTTGCCGGCTCTTCTTTGTAGAGGTGCATTCCGAACCGGTGGTAGATGGTAAATTTGAAAATTTATTTTATTGTTTGACTTGTCTAAAGCTCTCTAACGAGCCAACTTGATTACTTAAATGAGATTTGAATCATATGGCATGTTTTTTTAAATTTCCTAGATGAAATCAAAATTTATTACCTACCCACGTCAAATAGAGCTATTAAAATAGATGTCGACACATAATCCTACATTATATCAAATAATCTATTTCATAATTAATACTACTAACTTAACAGATGTCAAATTCGATTTAAACCTACTATTTTTATCAATAGCTCTGTCTAAAGAATTGTCTGGGCATAATTAGTGTCAGTGGCCATATTCAACCAAATTGACCATAAACAATGTACATAATCGTTCGTAACAATATCTGACCAGTCGCCAGTTGGTGCCGATTTAAATAATTTCCTATGTTTTGATGAGTGGGTTAATGAAAAGGATGAAGCGATTTTGTTGCTGGAGGTTTCGCTGAGGAAATGCTTTATGCACACTGCCGCCCTTTGGGGGTGGGGTCGGCGATTATGTGGGACTACGAAAACGACTCGTCTACCCATTAAAACCCCAGATGTATACCCTCACAAGACACGCTTGGGGCCATAGGTTATTGTTATTTCTATTGTATATAAATGACTTACCCAATATTACCGATGATGAATGTATTTTATTTGCGGATGATACGACAATAGTAATAAAGAGTGATATTAAAGAAGATCTATTGACTAAGGCAAAAGAAACGCTAAATAGCGTGGTTGACTGGCTTGAATGTAACAACCTTAAATTGAACTTGAGTAAAACCAAAATTATGCAATTTCTAACCTACAATAAGAATATACCTGACCTTAATTTAGTTTACAATAACATTAAAATTGAAAATGTACATTCCACTAACTTTTTAGGCATAACTATTGACAAATATTGTAACTGGAAGGCTCACCGCGACATGACATGTAAAAAATTAGATAAATTTACCTATGCACTTAAAAGAATTAGAGAAGTGGCGTCATTGCATGCAGCTAATTTAGCCTATCATGGATATGTTTCATCATTGTTAAGATATGGCATAATACTGTGGGGTAACTCTGGGGAATCAGTAACAGTATTTAAGGCACAAAAAAAGTGCATAAGGTCCCTATGTGGAGCTAACTATCTAGATACGTGTAAACCATTGTTTAAGAGCCAAAATATACTTCCACTTCCATGTCTGTATATATTTGAAATAAGTTCATTTGTATTCCAACATAAAAATCTTTTCCAGTCTAATGAGCAAGCACGATCTGACCGTAATAAACACAAATTAAATGTACCAAAGCAAAAATTAAGTGTTGTTCATAACAATGTTTACTGCATGTGCGTCAGGATATTTAACCACTTACCTGATAGCCTCAAAACATTAACAATTACTCGATTTAAAACTAATTTATTTAAACTATTAATAGGTAAAATGTATTACTCAGTAAAAGATTTTCTTACAGACAAAATATGATTTCAATGATGACAATTTTATTAAGTATTTATGTAAATAATGGACTTATTAATATAATTGTATTTTTTCTTTTTTGGTTTATATATATTGCGTGAATGCTAATTAATAATAATAATAATATGTTAAGCATTTCGGACCGCACGACTATATGGAAGAGCAAGGAGTTACACGGAAGGTTCTACAAGGCTCTCACTGGGCCGGACGTAGACCAACTCGCTTCTGTGGCTTGGCTACGCTTCAGTAACCTCTTTGGGGAGACTGAAGGGTTTGCCTGTGCAATTATGGACGAAGTTATTATGACGAATAACTACCGGAGACATATCCTAAAGGATGGGACTGCCGACATCTGTCGAGCCTGTCATCGTCCAGGAGAGTCCATTAGGCATATCGTCTCTGGCTGTTCTCGTCTTGCTAACGGAGAATACTTGCATAGACACAACCAAGTGGCCAAGATAGTCCATCAACAACTTGCCCTTAAATATAGTCTTGTGGATACTGAAGTGCCCTACTACCAATACCAGCCTGCGCCAGTTCTGGACAATGGTCATGTCACGCTCTACTGGGATCGATCGATTATTACTGACAGGACTATTCTCGCTAATAAGCCTGATATAGTGATAATTGACCGATCGGCGAGCCGGGCAATGCTTGTTGACGTCACTATCCCGCATGACGAGAACCTCGTTAAAGCTGAAAAAGAGAAACTCACAAAGTATCTCGATTTGGCTCACGAGGTTACCGCAATGTGGCATGTTGATTCAACAATCATTGTGCCGATAGTTGTTTCAGTAAACGGTCTTATTGCGAAGAGTTTCGACCAACATCTCAAGAAACTCTCGCTGGGTTGCTGGATTAAGGGCCTCATTCAAAAGGCTGTCATACTGGATTCGGCAAGGATCGTGAGGAGGTTCCTCTCTCTGGAGCCCTGAACCGTCGGTAGCTTAGGTCATCGACCTCGTTTTCGACGGTTTTTGTCTATTTTTATGTATATTTTTTTTAAACATTTTGTATTTTTTAAAAATATATGTAAAAATATGAAATAAAGAGACATGAAAATAATATGATTGAATTCAATATAGTATCTATGTCATTTTAATTTTAATTATGGTAAATTGCGAGAATTTAATATAATAATTTTACATTTAATATTTGTACACCGGCAAAACCGGTAGAATATAATGATACATACATTTGTCAACATCAAAATAACTACTTATATTCTAATAAATAAACGTTTCTCTCTCTCTCTCTCTCTCTCTCCGACGTGGTGCCTGTGGTGGCAATCGTCTATCGGAGGGTGTCCCGGACAACTGGGACGCCCTTAAAAATGGAGGCTTTCGTCGGAGACATTGAGGAAATGACAAGGCCGAAAACCTAGCCACAAGAGAAGGAACATTTGAAATGAATCCCTGTGGGGCGTGGTATAATAGTCTAATTTCCTTCAATGAATTCATAGGAGGCCCGATTTACGGGAATAGGCTGAATTAACGACTGACTTTTGTTGAAGTGGAATTTATTGTACTTCTACGAAAAATCTATTCCCCAATCGAGTAGCTCTACTAAGAGCTGTATTTAGGATTAACACCGCGTAACTCTTATGGTCTGCATCGTATGCTCAGGCGCAACTGAAGGTCGGCCACATTCCGAATTTCTGAGTCCAATCCACTCGAGTGGTACCGTCGGCGCGGCGCCCATTCCTAACACGTATAGCTAATTATGTAGGTATTTTATATTTTGTTTGTCATCGTAACTTGAAAAGGAAAAGTCTATGCAAGTACTTTCCTACCTTGCTGCGCTTAACTGCGCACGTGTCTCGCTTGAAGTTTAATAGGTTGTTGGTCTAGGCGCTACATGCAACACCTTTGGATCACGGGTCCCTAGTTCGCAGGGCAATGATGGGTCCCCAAGGCAATTCAATGTTCGGGGCCTATTCAGCCGTATGAAGACCATCAGCAACATCACCCGTTTCTTAAAGTCACGCGGGGCTCTGGCCCATGTGATATTGTTCAGGCAATCGCCAATCCCAAAATTACCGCGATCGGGGATCACATATCGGAGCGAATTGCTTTCACGATTTTGAGTTTTTCTTCTAGGCGATATTTCAGGTCAACATCGACAGCTTTATGCAGCAGTTACTAGATAACTGAGTAAAGTATGTAGCATTCTGGTTGTTTATACCTATGAATAGTTCCAGACGGGTGTAGCTTATTAAATAGTGCGGAACGTAATCGATATGCAGCAGGCAAAGTCTGCTCTCCATAATGTTGGATTTCCCATCATTTGTAACATCTGATATTCTCCGTGCTTTGGAAGGCACGTGAAGCCTTCATCCGTCGCAACTGCCATTCTACTACCGATGGCGATAAGCGTAGCGTAGTCATCTTCTTCTTCTCCGCCCATAAGAAACCCACTGCTGAGTCTGGTCTCCTTCAATTACAGGAAGGAAATTAGCCTACTTTGCTCTGCTGTAGCAATAAATTGGAGACTCAAAACTGAGTAATAGAAGGGCAGGCAACCAATATTTCGGTTCATGAAAGATGCTTTAACGTCACATAGCGACATCTATTATCATGGTTAAGAACTGTTAAATGAATTGATTGTTTCACCCTACATTTCTGGTAATTGTATCATTATTTGTTACCACTTAATGGAAAAAGCATGTATTTTATTTGGTTTTCTTCAAAAAATCACAATTAAAGAGATTTTCATTGCGTCACGGAACGTAAATTCGCGTAGGCCTTATGACGTCACAATGACGTCATAAGGCCTACGATTTGACATTTGACATTTGAAAAAGCTCGCGGCTTTGTTTTAATTTTATTGTAAAAAATATTTATTTGAAAACAAAGCAATTTCATGTGAAAATAATGTTACAGGAATGGAGACCGTATTATTTTCTTTCTGTTGCGTCTAATTAAACTTGTGTCAGTGCTTCGGTCACTGGTGAAAATAATATATTTTGTTTGGTTGTGTTTTACGTGGGTTGTAACGAAGGAATTGATTCAAAATGAAGCCTGGTAAGAGTAGTGACGTGAAAGAGGAGATAGCAGAGGTCCATACTACAGCTCGATCTCCATCTCCTGAGCAGAAATCAAAAAGACCTCGCAGTAGATCACGATCCCGCAAAATGTCTAACGGCCACACAGCTCCTCAAGAGCCAGGCGATTCCGAAGACCAGACAACGGACAAGTCTAAACGCGACAGCTGGATCAAGTCAGAACATGAATCTTTGGACACAGAGCTGCCTATCCACGACCAAATAAAACAAGGAATATTAGGTTTTGTTGAGAAAGAGTTCAAGAAATCTGACAAGAACCCATCATTCGTTTTCTACTCACATGATCCTAACCATTTGGAGGAGAAGTTTATGAAGAATTTGTCGAGGCCTTCTAGTGGTCACAAGGAAAAGCGGAGTCCATCTTATAAGAGGAAGAAGAGACATTCCTCAAAACATAGAGACAGAGATTTACATGATTTTGATGTGCCGGGCTCAAGTCTGAGTGCATTAGAAAAGGTAAAACTTTTGTCTAATTACTATCACTACATATTATAAAAAAAAGTTGCTGTCGCCTGACCGTCCCTATGTATGCTTAAATCTTTAAAACTACACAAAGGATTTGAAGTGTATTATTTAATAGATAGAGTGAGTCAAGAGGAACATTTTTATGTAAAAAACATGCATAATATTGTAGAGAAACACTGATAAATTTAGATCTTCAACATTGCACCCGTGTGAAGCCATGGCGGGTTGCTAGTATTGTATACAAAACTCATTTCTCAACACACATTCTAAGCTATAATATTTAAACAAAACACTGCAAGTTAACTTACTGTGATGAATAAGAAACTTAAATCTTAATTCTATAGGTATATTTGAAAATAAATATCACCAGAGTATAATAATGAAATAAACAAACTAAGTAAGTCAATGAAATTAAACAGCATTTTTGACATAATACGAAAAAGTGATTGCCGTTAATGTTCCTAACAATAAGACTTTTTATTACCACTTCAGGTTGATGATTATTTAAAAGAGTATAATAAAGATGAAGTTGTGACACTGAGTGGAGAGTTAGAGATAGAAGTCAATGACTTGGAGAACAATAATGGAGTATCTAAAGCGGTACGGCACAAGCCACGCAAGACCAGACGGAAAACCAGAGACGAGAGACAAGATAGCAATGCTAATGGCAGAGATGTCAGTCCCAAGGTGTTTAAGGCTTCAAAATCAAAGTCTGCTACAAAACCAGGTAATGAATTTTATTGAACACCAGTTACCCTATAAAAATAAAGAAAGCGAATTGTGTATGGATTTTGCATTTATTTCACTACTATTCAGCCAATAAAGTATGCACTGCAGTTTGGGCCTCCGGCCTTGTTACATGAAGGGTAATTAGCCAACAATGCAACGTTGGCCAGACAGGATGGTTAAAAAAATTATGTGGATTTTGTTTTATTGATTTAAAGTTTATTAGTAGGCAGACAATCTGTGTGGTGAAGGATTTAGAATACATTGTGTCACCTTCCCGTTCTATCTGAAGGGTGTCGTAAGAGCCGACAAAATTAAATAAGAAGGCAGATAACCTAGCCGTAAGAGAAAGATAACTTGGAATGAAGTCCAGTGTGAACCCATCTGGCCAGTGTGGCACAGAACGCTAATTATCCTCCATGTAGTTGAAGGAGGCCCGACTCATCAGTGGGTTATTTATGTGCTGAGTGAGAGGAGGGTATGTAGGCAGAGCAGATAACCACTCCTCAAGTCGGAGCTGCAGCACTAAGGACCTCCTCTTTACTCCTCTCACTCCACTTCTTTTCAGCTCGCCCCACGGACTTAACAACAATGCTACAGACACTTGAATCAAGTATGCCGTACCATGATCAGTACATAGACAACCCTTTCTCCTCCCCTTCGCCACTGACGTCGCCAAATGATGAGAAATTAAATCCGTTTGGGTCGAGAAGACCTGAGAAGATATATCTGCAAGGCGGTGGGACGTTCAGAGCTGTGTCCAGAGACAGAATTCTGGAGTCACAACCCTCTAAGGATGGTGATAAATATATTGGGTAAGGTGTACGGATTTCCTTAGTTATGTAGTGACCAGTTGCTACATACTACTACTCAGCCCATAAATGACTGCTCAGTCGGGCCTCTATCTCTAGCTGAACTTGAGTTCATGGAGGGCAATTTGCCTACCGTGCCACGCTGGCCAGACAAGATGGCACAGGGTTTAATATCAAGTTTTCCTTCTCTGTTGGCCAAATTTTAGGTCTTGTCGCTTACTTTTGTCGGCTCTTACCACACCCTCAGGTGCCGTCCTATTGCCATCCCTCGCGCGATGATGCGCCGTGCGTTCAAATAATACTGATATCTACTGAATGTCCTATTGAAGGTCGTGCTGTCTTGCGAGGCGACCAAATTGTTGAAACGCATTACATTGATCGGACAACCGTGCGTTCAAATATACTGATATCTACTAAATGTCCTATTGTTCGATTGCATGGATTAGTAAGATGACAATTGAAGAAAATTTAAATAATGAAGTGCATGCTCATCCCATTATTTGGAATAAAATGGAGTGAAGACTATAGAAACGCGCTTATAAAGGGAGTGGGCTCTTATTGCAAGGAATTCGAATAAAACAAGTTTAAAATTAAACTTACACTATTATTGATCACCGCACGAGCATAATAGAACATACGTTTTCACATCGCGCGATCAGTTTCATCGCACGATGAAACCGCATGGCAGAATCGCACGAGCGATGGCAATAGGACGGCGGCTCAGGATGGAATGGGCTAGTGGCACTATGTATTCTATTGGAAATCCTCATGGATACCCGACCGCTAAACGCCAGCCGGGTTATGTGGGACTCCGAAGCGCGGAAAGATGGTAATTGCGCCCCGACCTTCCCCCTAAAACCAACGGTGTCCCTCGAATGCCCGAAGCAGGGCCACGGGTTTCACTCCCCTTGAGGAGCATGCTCCGCGACCCTGAAGGGCCCTGAAGGCGCTTTGATGGGGAGCTCTGGACCCTCCCCAACCCAACGAGAGGTACTCCGCCAGGCGCCGGATGAAGTGGCGATTTCTTTGTTTTTTTTTGAGACGGGTAACCCAGCCGCATTTGGGGCACGGCTGGATTATGTGGGACTCCGATGTAATTTGCGCCTTGGTTACCCACTAAACCCACGTCTATGTCCCGACATGCGCTATATCCCTGTGGGTTTTATTTCTCCACTGGGTGAATTTGAGCGCCAGGGGAAGATGCTGCTAGACCCATATGTCAGGCACCATTCTGGAGCATCCCTTGCGTGGAGCTCTGAGGCTCCGTCGGTGTCACGCCCGAGACTTGTGGAATGACACCGTCCCTCCCAGGGTCTCCTCTCCTACGGATCCCTATCCCTGCCCTACCTTTCATCAAATGACTTGTGTTTATGCAAAATGGAACCATAATATAGACAAGTTTGCTGGGTGGTTCCTTTTTGCATAAATACGGACAAATGATCTTCTCTTCCAGCTTGGGCGAGTTAACGCCTTTGGACGTGGCCTTAACAGTGCAGAAGTCTTGGCGGTCCTTCGCACCAGCGTGTCACGGAGTGTTAGGTGGCCTGTCGCTCATGCATCTGTTGCTGATCAGCTATTCTGACGGGCTGGATGCGAGTCACCTGTCTTTCCATTCCATCGTCACCATGCCTTATGTGGCGACCTATTATTTCTTCTGTGTGCTGTGTCTACTTTCCGTACTAGATAGGTAAGCTTTAGTATTTTTAATTTACATGTTAAAATTTATCGCGACTAACGTACATTTGAAAATGGTCGCAATTTTATTATGGCATTTCAGTCGTAGGCAGACGTTTTGGGCTTAGAACTGTGTGTTATATGGGGAGTACCTGTAACTGTGCATTTCCCGAGCCTGACTTCCTTGTGGGTCTAGGGGTTCGACCTTAGCGTGGTGAGAGGGCTTGTGTGCCTTCATGATCCGTTGAGGCTATACCAGCTCAGGGTCACCCATGCCGGGCGGGCCCACGGGGAGAGGCCAGACACAGAGCGGCACACGGTGCCGTAGCGGGCTTGGGCTCCAGGGACTCCTCTGGCCTCAGAGCTGCACTGCGAGCCTAAAACCGGGACCGGCCGATGACAAAAGCTTACCCGGGATGCGCGCCATAGTCGCTACCCTTCGGGAGGCCTCAGTAGAAAGCCTCCTCGCAAACTTGTGGCGTCCCAAACGAGACATGTCAAAAAGAAAGAGAAAAGGAGTACCTTTGGATCCCGGGTCCCTGGATCGATTCCGGGGTCAGGCAAGTCGTCGTTCGTCGTTGTTTCAGCCCATGAATGACCCACTACTGAGTCGGGCTTCCTCCAAATTCATGGAGGGAATTTAGCCTACTGCGCCACGCTGCCAAGACGGGTTGGCGCAGGGTTTGTATCAAGTTTTCCATCTCTTGCGGCTGGGTGATTTGCCTCTTGCGTTCCCTTAGTCGCCTCTTACGACACCCTCGGGATGATATGGGTAGGCAAGTATCTTTGTGTAAACCAGAGGCACTGGCTCTGAGTCTGGGTGTCATTTGTGTTTGTGAATTTGATGTTTGTAAATTGCGCCAGCAGGTGCGATACAGGTTTCACGTAGAGAAGGGATTTCTTTTTTTATGCTAAACGTAAAGAAGAATTTTAGTTTTCTTAAAAAAAACTGTTAATCGTTGATAAATTGTTAACTGTCATCCTGCTTGTTGTCGAGGCGCATATTCCATGCGAATTTACAGTTTACAATTTGACATGGTTATATTGCAAACTTCAATAAGGCGACCGTATTCCAGGTTGGACGTAACCAGCTTGGATTTGACGCGTGGCCTTCAACCGTACTTCCAGCCGATAGTGCTGGTGATATTATACACAGCCTGCCTCCTGGTTTGCACTGCAGCGAGAATGTATGACGAGCTCATGGTCTACAATTATACGTCACTTGTCAGCAATACTACAGCCAATGTTACGGCGGTAAGATACTTCTATACTCGGTCCATAAATAACCCACTGCTGAGTCGGGTATCCTCCAACTACATGGAGGGTAATTAGCCTACTGTGGCCCGCTGGCCAGATGGGTTGGTATTCGGTTTCGTATCAAGTTTTCCTTTTCTTGCGGCTAGGTTTTTGGCCTTGTCATTTTCCTTTTTTCGGTTCTTACGACACCCTCAGGGTGGAATGCTCACCCGTTTATTCTAAATCCGTCACCACACGGATATAAAAGTATAGTTTCTGCCGAAACCTATCACAAGACAGAAAATTAGATATAAAACTGCGCCAGCACAGTAGGCTATTAACAGGCAATCGTATATTATCGTTCTACGTAATTGGAGGAGATCGAACTCAGTAGGGCAGAACACATAGCTCGCAGGACCGACGCCCTATGGGGCACAAATGCGCAGTGCTGGTAGGCCTCCCAGGCGGTGGACCGACGACCTGGACTGTCGCCGGAAAAAGATAGATGCGGGGCGCCTCAAGACTGATCTTTGTGGTAATCCTTGGGGGAGGCCTATGTCCAGCTGTGGGCGTCTGATCTCAGTAGTAGATCTCTTACGGTACAAAATATAGTATCAAAATAATCTGATTTCTTTTCAGTCTACAATCCCAGCCTTCTACCATACTTGGACTCACTTCTCAATATGGCGGGCGGTGCTGTCTATTCTCGGATTAATATATTACATAATATCAAATCCTCAGGACTTGGTTTTCAATAACCTTAACAAGCTCTTACAGTTCAAACATTCCCTTCAAAGTATTGGATGATTCGGTTTGTATATAAGTATATAGTACTTTATTTTGTTTGGTATAAGGTTGATATTCGAACGTTCTGTGAATGATTCTGTTTATACAGGGTGTACCAAGAAAAGTGTATATGTAACGCAACATATTGTGTGAAAGTTATTCGTTTGGTTAAGATGTGCTGGATAACAGTCATGATTTGTTTAAGGCAAATTTGCTCTCTCCAAATAATCCTAAGGAAAAGGGACAAATGGATTAAGTATACCAATCTCTAGTCTTTAAAAAAAAAAATCTATTATATTTTAGCGCATTCGGCAAAATAGGTTTTTATTTCTTCAGATTATTATTATTTAAATGCAGCCCACTTTGCGTACATATCTATAATTATTGATTGTAAAAAATGTTTCATGCCGGAACTTCTTTGTAGCAGCCTTCGACCCGCTGGTAATTTTATTATAAACTTTCAAAAGCGCCTCATGAGTAAACTGAAATAAATAGATTTGTGTGTGATGTTTCTATGATAGTTGGTTTTGTAGCGACATATTGCAGTAAAAATCACCTCATATTACCCTTTCCAAGTCGTAGCATCAAGAACTCATATAAAGTGGACTTAAATGCGCTGATGGTGATGAATACCAACATAATATTTATTATTGGAGGTAACCAAAGATCTCATTGAAAATATCTCAAAAAATCTAGTCATACTAATATAAGTCTAGTCATTAAGCGGGACCATAAGTACCTATTATTTTTTTGTTCATTGGAAATCCTCTTGTATACGCGACCGCTAAGCGCTTGCCGTGTTATGTAAGACTCCGGGGCGAGCAAAGCTGGTAATTGCGCCCCAACATACCCACGGTTACCAATATTTCACACCCTAGTGGGGAACATGCTCGGTGAACATAAGTACCTAATTGACTTTGCAGCTTATTTTAATGTAGGCGATATCAGTATTTAAACTTTGTGGATGGGCGTGTCGTCAGCAAAGAAGAAAAGGCAAGACTTACCTAACTGCTCTTTTCGATATATTTCATTCCATTCGTATTCTGTATTCAACGGTAAGCGTCGTACCGGTTTAAACATAGATGTAATGTATGTTTATAGAGATTACATAATAATGAAATGACTATAATGAATGTTATAGAATGATAAGATCTATTTATTTAAGTGCTGTAATACTTTTGCATTAATGTTAGGTAATCATATTCATATGATATAATGTTAAATGATACTTTATTGAAATATTAGTGAATGTAAGAATTGCATGTTCGGATTAAAGGAGAATTTCTTTTAAATTTGTATTGTTTTAATTTAAACACAATATTTAGGTTGATAACATTTTACCCGTTAAATTAACGAAGTGTGCAATATACATTACAATTACATAGAGGTACCTAATATCGTATAAATAACCTACTTCTAAGTGACGCCCAAAAAAACTTGATACAAAACCCTGTGCCAACCCGTCTTGCCAGCGTGGCACAGTAGGCTAATTTTCCTTCATGAATTTGGAGGAGGCCTGACCCAGTAGTGGGTCATTTATGGGCTTTAACGACGAAGTCACGTCCGTGTGGTGACGGATTTAGAATACATAGTGTAACCACCATCTTGAGGGTGTCGTAAGAGTCGACAAAAGGAAATGACAAGGACGAAACCTAGCCGCAAGACAAGGAAAACTTGAAACGAAACCCTGTGCCAACCCGTCTAGCCAGCTTGGCACAGTAGATTAATTTATTCTCGTTGTAATGGGAGGAGGACCGACTCAGCAGTTGGTCATGAATGGTCGGAGTACAGCACTCGCAAATCTTTATGGCCGCTGTGAACTGTGAATATAGCTGCGCGTCGGTACGAACTTGCGCTTCGTACATTTCATAACCAATACGAACGTAGCACACTCACACTAACGCGCGGGAGGCGGGGTCGCTCGGCCATAAAGTTCGGCGAGTTCTGTAGTAGTCGTTAAAAATACTCCGTGTTTATAGGCCCTTATTCTCGCTGGATTGACATATCCATATATCTTGATTTCGGCAAGCTTTCCTGCATAAGCCAAGGGGTGGGGCATGGAGGCTTCGAAATTGCGCAATTTAGCAAAGAACATACGAGAATGCATATTCCAAATTGAAACGCGAAACTGAATAGAAATAAAGGACAACATTTCATTGTCATACGATCTTTATTGCATAATATTATGTAGATAATGTAATTCCGATACAAGCGAAAGCCAGTTTCATTCAAATAAAGAATTCTTCATATATTTTTCATTATATAAAAATCTGTGTATTCTTGATCCATGGCTTTTTGACTAGGTAACTATTAGGTTAAATAAATAAACTTTGTAGAATCCCCGTGTTGTGTATATAGAAGATATATTTAATGACTGCAATTAAAGTACTATTCACGATTCGGTAGGATATTTTGGTGGCACAGAATTATGGAAAGAATTAAATAAGCATATATGAGATTTTAGTGATAAGGCCGCCAATTGTATGTTTTATATAATTTCTACTTTAAGCCATGTGTATGTCGCAAATGTACAATAAAGTGTTATCTATCTACATGGACGTATAAAAAAAGTCGGACAGTCTCATTAACAAACAACTGTGACATCATAGTCGGCCAGCTCAGTTGTATGTATAGGCCAGTACGCAAACATTCACACATTAGTCGGCCATTACGCGCGCAAACATGGAGTCATCGAGACGCATTACGCGGCGAAAAAATATAAATATACATCATATCTTGCGTGGTAAAATGGTGTAAAAACCGTAGTGACCGAAAGAAAAACCATGCAGGAATCACGTTTCATAGGTAAATGAATAATTTAATCACTTATTTCCCGATTTTTTAAATTATAATCAATTTGCATTTGCTAGAACAAAACAATTAATTTTAAGTTCAGTGCTGCCAATATTCACGTGTGCAAATTACCCGAAGTATGGGCAATTTTTAGTTTATTGTTCAAATCAATATATGAAGGTTAATTATTTAATAGTTACTACTGGGTATTTTATTTTATAGTCCTATTGCTAGATTTTCTAAGGAAAATGAAGTATGGAGAAATGATTGGATTCAAATTAGAAATTGATATAATAAATAAAATAAATTAGAAATCGTAATGGTGAAAACGATTGGATTCCAAACAAATACAGTGTCGTTTGCAGTAAACATTTTGATGCGAATGACTTATAAGCAACTATAGGAGGACTCTGGCGTGTTGTTACTTATGCAGTACCTCAAAAGGTAAATTAGCAATCTAACAAGACGTGGTTTCTATAAAAAAAAAAGAAACATTGCCGCTTACTTTTTCAAAATTAATATACCTAAAAACTAGAGGAGGCCTACATTTACCATCGAAAGATATATTCGATATTTGTTGTATTTGCGAAATGATCATACGAAAAATTATAAAAGAAAGCATAACATTGTACAACGAAAGGCAATATAAATATATTATCACAAAAATTCAAGAAAAAATTATAGGTAATGAAATCGTTTTTTTTTTACTTGGAATCTGAACAATCTTTCGCCGGAATAGAACACAAAATTATATATTATATATATTTTAAATAGCGGAAAAATATCTAACGATTCGGTTTCACCACAATTCGAAATTAAAAGAAATTTCAAGAACGTCTCAAAGTAAAAGACATTATTATAAAAAAAATACTCAGCATTTGGGATATTAAATTAAATTAAATAGGACCGCAAATGATTAAAAAAAGAATGACAAGCCCTCTGATTTTCTTGCCAGTTCTTCTCAGCAGTGGTCGCGTTCCGAACTGGTGGTGGTAAACTACAATATATTACTTTGCATTCTATACATTTTTTTAATATGTTGACAATTTGTAAGCGTCCATTGTGTCCTATACTAAATAAATTATTTGACTTTAACTTAAACATTACAATTTCGAACAATACATATATTTTTTATTACGTTGACCGTGTTTAATGGAAAATTTTTGTTTAACTTGGCCACTCCAAAATTAACTCACACATAAAGAGCGGCCGCCATCTTGGCGTCTCACTTTTGTCTTAGCGAGAGTTCCGTCCGCCGTTTTTTTATACGTCCATGTCTATCTATAATACAAAGCTATAATACAAAATTCGATTAAAAATACATAAAATTTACGAGAAGCACTTGCACGACGAGGGATTAATACAATAATAGTACGTCCAATAATACAATCACATTAAAAAAATAAGCTTTCAAATAATTTAATAATACTACCGTACTAGTAAACCCCGATTTACCGGCATAGTACATTTTGTAGGTAACATATAATTTATGGTATGCAAATAAAAGTCACACAACATTTATATATAGGAACCTTAGAGCCCCCGCGCATTAGGCGGCCAGGCCGCGCGGCCGGTCGCGCGGCCTGGCCGGTCGCGCTGCCTGGCCGCATAATGCGCGGGTTGGCCGCGTGTGTGTCGCGCAGTTTTTCTTTGGCCGCCTAACGCGCGCAGCTACATACATCGTAAAAGAATTAGTTGGCCGCGCGGCCTGACCGAATAATGCGCGGAGGCCCATAATTAAAAAAAATACATAATTTTTAGGTTTTATCGGAACTTTGCGACTATTTCTTTAATAGCCGAATAGCATCCTGAGATCAGAACGATTAAATAGAAGAGTAGAAGTAACAAGTTCTTCCAGAGTATATAACGGTATTTCCCCAGTCCTCTTTCCCACCTAAATACTGTTTGTACTACGGTGGGTATGAGAAGCCCAAGGGTCGAGAAGAATATGGCTCCAACCAGTCCAATAAGCAGCTCCAAGTCAGGCACAGCTGCAGCCAAGATAACTGAAAATGAGACATAAATGACTAGAATTTACGGTCTATTTTTATCAGACTTCAAAAAGGGGCTTTTTATGTTATTTAAGTCTGTCATAATTTATACCGTTTTGGAATATATATTTTTGTTCGAATAGTCTCATTAAAAAGTGTATCGAACAAAATCAAAAATATATATAACTGATGAAATTAAAAAATGACTTAAAATATATCATTGTTGCGGTCGGTGTAAATTTGGAGTTGGAACCGACATCAAATCGTTTTATTATTTGTTATTTTTCGCTTTTACTGCACTTTTGAAGACAGTTTATTTTCGTTTAGGTACTAATGCCGAGGAGGTAAATATATAAAATATAAAAAACTATAAAATAACTCAAAATTTGCCGTAATTTGACTTATGTTCGAAGTCGTCTCTGGCAGACTTGCCTGATTGGCATAAGGTTTCATACCAAGATTCAAAGGATTTTTTGATATGATACCTTCTACCAATCAGCCTAATGGGTGCGGGTATACAGGGTGATTTACATAGAGTTGACCAAAAAGAAAAAACACTAAAGACGTTGTTATTAAAAATATTGTCCTACTCCATACTTAGTTGAAGAGAACAATCAGTGGCCCGGGAACAAACAGAATTTGGTAATTTCGTTGATTATTCTACTAGTGTATTATACTAAAACAATGGACATTCGATGCTATTACTAAGTGTAAAAATAAGTATATTTTTAGTTCACAGATCGTAAGTAGGTACCATTCCTAAAATTACCCTGTATAGCGTCACAACCCCATTAAATCTTGAGGGTGTGGTAATAGTTGATTAAAGACAGCAGAAAACCGGGCATGAATATGTTCTAAATCCATCATCACTCACCGCTTAATAATACGCTTAGAGACCGCAGTACTATCTGACCAATATTATGATAGTCTTTTTTTATGTTGGACTTAATACGCGTCCATATAATGTCCATAGGAGCGTACATTTGTAAGCAATACGTGAAGAAGACCGCCACTGCGACTAAGACCTTCGCTGTTAGCGCCAATCTAAAAAAAACAATACTCAACGTTTTTTTTTATATTACATAAAGATTATTAATAAATTGTGGTTGATGATATCTTCGAGACTAAAAGTGTTTGGGCCACATTTATAGGCAATGTTTTTACATATAACCCGAGTTATGGAATGTAAAAAACCCATTGTATTTAGATTAATACAAGAAACAAAAAGTTTGTACTATTTTTACGAAAATTACGCGGACAGAGATGTAAAACGTCTTATTTTTAATTTAAAACTAATTTTAAAACGTGGATTTTGTCACCATAATAAGAAAAAAATACATTTTAATAAGAATAACACATACCTAACGGTACACCTTTGTTATACCTTGCTCATACGAGGCATTTGTACATATTAATTTAATTTACCATAATTTCCTATATTTCGCTTTCAGGAAATTGGACAAATTGTAACAATTTTATGAGTTACAATTTGTCTGTGACAGAAAATGTAATATTGAGCTTATTAACAAGCTGCTAGAGCACGCGCGCGTATCGGCGTCGCATATAGCCTATGTCACTAAGGGACAAGGTGGAATTATAAGTTAGAAAGTTTTTTTTTTAATTAGTCCAGTTTGGGGTGTATTATTTACAAACAAATATATACTTGAAACTCCATACAAACGTCCATACAAAACATTCTCCGTGTTGTGACGTATTTATAATACATTGTGTCATTTCCCCCATTTCATCCTAAGGGTGTCGGAAGAGACGACAATAGGAAATGACAAGGCCGAAAAGCTTGAGGCAAGAAAAGGACAACTTGGTACGGAACCCGTGCCAACCGGTCTGGCCAGCGTGGCACAATAGACTAATTTCCCTCCTGTAATTGGAGGAGACCCGACTCAGCAGCGGGTCGTTTACGGGCTGAGAAGTAAGAAGTAATCTTCTTGTATATAATAATCAATTAAAGTTTGTTAGTCTCATAAAAACTCGAGAAGAGCAAAGGTGAAAAAAATATATTACATGTACCGGTAATCAGATACTCATTAATTGACGTACTAATTAAAGTCTAGCGACTTCAGAATACATATAAATTAATATCAAGTCAAGACTACACTCACATTTCATCCTGTGGTAGATTTAACGTAATACTCCCCAAGACGCCATCTCCATACCTCAGGTATCCAAAGATACCTACTATACCGTACAGAGTTGCCACAAATATCATGGTCACGTTCAACACGCCTGGACACCCAAGGAACTGCTGGGGTTTGGCCATTTCATTCTCGACTGGCATCACCACGTTGATGCCTTCCATTGCAAATATTGCTGTGCTGTAACAATCAATCCGTTGTTATTCTTGGGGTCAGAGCAGCAGGCTCGGGACCGCCTGTGTCTCATGTCACATGACGTACGAGGGGTTATAGCGCCGTCAGGCCTGGCGCCATACCCGACCCCGCACAATCTCGGGTACACAATAGACAAGAACACAAGTAGGGACACCCTGTTCTGGCGCAAGGTCCTAGAGGAAAGCGCTTCCGAGCGCTTTAGTCATCATCTGAGGGTAGAGCAAGGCTCCCCTCGCTAAGCCACTGTCGAATGGATCGTTTACGAAGTTTCCCAAACGACAGATGGCCAGCGCAGACAAATAGTGGTAGGTTTTAGTGGGTAAATCACCATCTCATTGCGACCGGGACTCCCACATACCCCAGCCCCGGCTGGGGACCTAGAAAAGGTTTCCCCCACTATAAAAAAAGGCCTGGCGCCATACATACGTACTAAAAACCACAAGGGTAGAGTTCTGACAACCCCTCGCCCAACCACTATATACTTACTTCGTACTCCAAGCTGAGGACGTATCCAAGGTTAAACCCACAAAAAAAGGATTGGATCATTAGCATGAACATACTCCTCGTCAGTTTTAGTGGATAGATTGAGGTACCATAATGTAAAATGCCCGGACGCTTCGACGGGATCCATACGACCAGGTTAGTCCTCAACAATAAATTAGACTAGCTTAGGTTACATAGATACAATGCTGAACTTTTGGGTTCCGACATTTCATCGTGAGAAAGAAGAAGAAAAGAGAGAAACGGAAATGCTGCCGGTATTTTAGGCACTATATCACACATTTTAATTTTCATAAAAAATATGATGTTTCTTTTTAGTTTTAAGACTGTTATGGTAGTTTATTTCTTTAGGTTATTAAAGCTAAAATGCATATTGGGTATCTATATCGTCGTATTCTGGTTTTGTTGCAGTTCGAACATGCGCCACATTTCGATTGTAACTGAGTAGCGTCGTCTCTATAAAAATGATAGCACAAATACTCGTAATATTAGTACACTCCTAGAATATCAATTCACCTGCATGTGTGGTGACGGATTTAGAATATACTACAGGTTAAAGGAAAACAAGATGCAGGTCGCTTAGCCATAAAAAAAGGAAAACTTGATGGAAACCCTGTGCCAACACGTCTTGCCAGCGTGGCGCAGTACGTAGGCTGTTAATCTGGAGGAGGCACGACACAGTAATGGGTCAATTATGGGGTAAAATTATCATGATGAGAATATCAAACCTGAGAAATAGCGGCCAGGTTCCTACACCAGCCACCAATTCCACGTTCTCCAAAGCTGGTATATCCACAAACGTGTAGTAACACGTCACTCCGAAGGTAAGCACTAGACACGCGTTGGCCAACATGGAGAACGGCACAAGGAACTTCAAGTGACGTATCTGGGTTATCAGGATTAAGGGCAGGAGTAGAAACCCGCAGTAGACTTCAACTTTGAACTTTGTTTCTGGAAAGGCAGAGTCGAATATCTGAAAACAATGTCTTTGCTCAAAATTACGGAAGTTTCTTGGAGTTCGTATGTAGTGCTTCCGTGATCCGCGATTTCGTACGCTCTCTTTTTCCGAGCCTTGTCCACGCTACACGCCACGATGGATGTCATTTCTACCATTTTGAACACGATACAGGTAACTATTTAGATATTGCTGCATAAGACGGACTAAATATTATGTCCTCTTACTTTCAGTTTTTTTTAAACGCAACCCCTACAGTAGGATTACCTGTGTCGCGGCCTTTGGTTTACACAAATACACTTGACCGGCCCCGGAATCGAACCCGGGACCCCGTGATCCAAAGGCGGCACATCGAACCGCTAGGCCAACGAGGCTGTCTAAATCTAAATCACCTATTATAAAATAAAGTCGCTGTCGTCTGTCCGTCCCTATGTATGCTTAAATCTTTAAAACTGCGCAACGGATTTTGAAGCAGTTTTCTTCGATAGATAGAGTGACTCAAGAGGAAGGTTTTTGAGTATAATACATGCATGATATTGTAGTGAAACACTGATAAATTTAGAGGTTTCTAATGTGATGTCGTACATAAACACACTTTTATGCGCTTACATTGCAAGGGTTTATTTAGTATCAGCATTGCACCCGTGCGAAGCCGGGGCGGGTCGCTAGTTATATTATAAATCTAAATTATAATATTGGTAGGATCTCATTAGCTTCGGGTGTCACGGTGGTAGTTCCGCCGTTGGCGAGCGCAACTCCGGAGCGGGCAGGCCAGGAATCCCGTTAGTTTTGAGGGATTGGTCGAGGCACTAATTTCCATCTTTCTGCGCCCTGGAGTCCCCTAATCTAGTCTAGTGGCTAGTCCCTTACGGTACTACTCAAAATGTTTGAAAGTGTATTTTGCACTTCTGGTGGAAATAATGTATTCACTCTTGAGGGTTTCATTGCCGTCGATTAAAGGAACAGCATACAAAGCCCACGTGCTTACGGATTTAGAATGCACAATGTCACCAAACCACACTATCCTGAGGGTGACGTAAGAGGCGAGTAAAGAAATGCACAAACAAATGACACAGATTACGTAGCCGCGAGAGAACGGAAGTTTTATAAAAGCACTGTGCCAACCGCCTTGCCTTCGTCCTTCGTCTCAGTAGAGGAGTCCCGAATCAGTAGGGGGTAATTTAAGGTAGAAAAATAAAGATAGACAGAAACAATCTAGCGAGAAGGATAGGCTAGGCGCGTTGGCATGTGGACCGCCGTGAGGGCCACATGCCAACGCGCGGGTGGGTGTCGGCGCACGGCGGGTTGTTTTAGTGGGAGAGGGCCCCACACTACCCCGTAGTCTCCCCGGAAGCGGGATGTGCGCTCAGGCATTTTTTCCCGCCAAACAAATAAAAAAGGCGCGTTGGCATAGGGTTCATAATTATCATTCTCAAAACACCGATATGTAGTTACTCATTATAAACAACATGGCTCTGAGTTGCGGTGCTAAACGTCAGGCAATTATAAGTTTTCAGAGGACCTTCAAAATTTCACAAAATTTGTAATCTATTGTTTGTCTAAGGGTTGGACGTTTCGCTTTTGGATCACAACCCTCCGTTTGATTCCTGGGTTGGGCAAGTGTCTTATATGATACTTCTACAGGTATCTTACTACTCGTGAATTGTACACATGTTATTGTAAAGATCCCGCGATACAAGGTTATACCTTAGTACAACGACGATAGATGTCTTCAAAAGAAATAATTAAAACCGCACCATATCGTAATATCATCCTCGAAATTGTCTGCCAATAGAAATCCTAAGTTTGGCAGTGATAGTCTTTTATCGAACAAACCGTGACTACCTCAATTTAGTTCCAAGGATAACAGTGGCCCTTTTTTCGTACAAACGAGATTTTTATACAGCAAACGTCTGGCATCGGCACTATATGCCTCGGTTGTCTGGATCTAGACTTTTTTGATTGGCTTTATTCTATTTTAGAACTGACATCGCGTGTTATGACACAGTGGAACACAACTTAGGGTTTTTATTGAAACCAATATGTTACGCAACGTATGTTACTTTTGTGCGTATTTTGTAATATTGCGGAACTTTTGTGCACCCACGTGCGGATACGCTCGTCGTGAAGGATTTATAAAAAAATAACAATAATGAAAACAAAAACCCTTATCAGTGATTAGGTGGAAAATCAGACAACAGGAGAAGTGGGTCCATCTTAAGGTGGATGCTCTAGGGTAGCCCGCGAAACTCAAATTTTCTTACGTTTTTTGCAATTTGCAGGGCCGTGCTAGGTTGTATGATGATTAGAATGTTATTCGCGGCTGTAAGGCGTATGTAGTTATTGAATTATAATCATCAAAATCATCAATACAATCCTCCAAGCTCATAAAGGTGCAAGAAAACCTTTTTCAACGTCAAAGTCATTTTTGCACCTTTATGAGCTTGGAGGGTTGTATTGATGAGTTTGATGATTATAACTCTGAAACTACATACGTCTTACAGCCGCGAATCAAATGTTCATCATCATACAACCTAGCACGGCCCTGCAAATTGCAAAAAACGTAAGAAAATTTGATTTTCGCGGGCTACCCTGGAGCATCCACCTTAATATGTACCTTCTCCCAAACTGTATGGTTAGAATGGCAGAATAGGCTGACTTGCCTTTATTTAGAGTAGACTCAATGGCAGAAGAGTTTGTAAAGCCATTCGCAATATTATGGCTGATTATGAATGCTATAGCCAATTCAGAATGTTACAGCTGATCCAGAATGTTATGGTCAATACATCATGTAAGGCTAATTTAGAATGTATTGGCTGATTATGAATGCTATAGCCAATTCAGAATGTTACGGCTGAATTAGAATGTTAAAGCGTTCCAGAATTTTATGGTCAATACAGAATGTAAGGCAAATTTAGAATATTATGGATGTTCGGATTTAACAGTATGTTGTGCGACGACTGGGACAAAATATTGAAACGGCAGCAGTGAAGGACAGCCCCGCGTATCCCCCGAAGCTAGAGCAATACAAATATTATAATGGTCACAGACATCCAGCCAAGTCAAACGTTGCATATCCAACATAATAATTTCTTTCCGCATCTTATCTCCTGAACTATGAATTTTTTGTTACAATCATACTCACACAAATTCTACTACTCACATTTTTCAATGAGGATGCTATGAAAATAACATAGACGCTGGTACCCCCAAGGCACACACCAGCCATAGCAGAGTCTGCAAAATGTCTGGAATTAGAAACGATTTATTTACTGCGGGTTGTTTCTACCATTCCGCGTGGTGACGGATACATAGTGTCACCACCCCATTACATACTGAGGGTGTCGTAAGAGCCGATAATAGGAAATGACAAGGCTGAGGACCTTTTTTTTACGTCGGAGATCCTCTTGGATATCCGGCCGTTGGGGACTGGCCGGGGTATGTGGGAGTCCAGGGCGCGTAGAGATGGTGAATTGCGCCCCGACCTACCCACAAAAACCGACGGCGATCCTCGACTGCCCAAACCAGTTCCACGGGATTCACTCCCTTTACGGGAGCATGCTCCGTGACCCTGGGGACCTAGCCTAAAGAGAAGGAAAACTTGATACGAAACCCTGTGCCATCCCGTCTGGCCAGCGTGGCACAGTAGGCTAATTACCCCCCAAGGAGTTGGAGGAGGCCCGACTCAGCAGTGGGTCATTTATGGGCTGAGTAGTAGTTTCTACCATTGGGGTGGTGCTTTGGAATACTGCCTTAAAGTAAATGGTTTCTTCTGCCTATGTCATTCTTGAGTTGCTGATCCTGTAAAACGGGAAAGCATGACAAGGGCGGCAAAAGAGACCATCCATCCATCCTTTTGGTCTTTAAGGCGCAAACGGATGATCGCGGAGGTCCGCGGTGCCTATCCCCCGATAGCTGTAGTCGGGGTTTTCATAACCGTGGGAATTGCTCTGTTAATTTCGCTATCGCGGTGTAGGCCTTTTTTTGGTAATTCTCGAATTTCTAAGCGACATTTCTTGTAGTTATTATGTAGTTTAGATTTTTCGGGTAAATTTGGTGAAGTATGTAGCATGCTACAGTCTCCCACAACTACCCACATTAATTCATTAACAACCACTGGATCAGAATACTCCTATACAAAAGAGAGCCGGCAAGAAACTCTGTGGTTGCTTAAAAAGATCGTTTGAACAACCCATGTAGTGGTTCTTTTATAATTGTGTAGATTAGATATAGCAGTCACGTAATAGTTTACAATGTCGTTATTAAATACTCGTAGATAGAAAAATACGGTCAAACAAATTAAAAAGTAAACAGAATTTCTTCTAAAACTTCGTTGATTTCACAAAACCAATTTAGAAGCAAGATTAAGGACTAATACGGATATGATTCTAAGTTGCCGAGCCGTGTATCGAACTCAGGATTACAAGGCTAATAGGAAGTCTCTTGAGAAGGGATTTCCAATTACTGAGAACCATTTAGTTATTAAGGGAGTAGCTGTTGGTGGCTTGGTGGGTATACTGATTTATTAGTAAATGAAGATAGTTAATTTTAATTGGATCTACGGTTGTGTCAATCCTACGATTTGATTAACTTGGTAAACTTCAACTAAAGTATTTTCGTTGTTTCAGCCTATAATGACCCACTACTGAGTAGGGCCTCCTCCAAATTCATGGAGGGAAATTAGCCTACTGTGCCACGCTGACAAGACGGGATGACCACACGGTTTGCATCAATTTTCCTTCTCTTTCGGCTAGATGATCTGCCTCTTGCGTTCTTTTAATCGCCTCATAAGACACCCTCAAGACTGTATGGGTTGGTGACGTTGTGTATTCTAAATCCGTCACCACACGGACATAAAGTATTTTAGTTACTGATTTTTATTTATTTTTTATTTGTCTGCCTTGTTGGGTTGGATGTACATCAAGGAGAAGTGCCCTGAGTCTGGGTGTCTGGGGTCTGGGTGAAACAGGTTATATCTAGGGCATGGGTTTCGATAAAAAAAAAAGTTTCTCGGTAATCAGTGTAATGACGAAGTTTACAGAGCAATACGCACGGTTAAGAAATTATAGTCATCGGGGATAGGCGTCGCGGCCCGCTGTCAGACATACCGCCTCGTCTGGCTGAATGATTATCCCTTTGCACCTAAAGTTATATCGCGGTGGAAATGGAACCAGCGACAGCTATATGCAAAAAGGAACTAAACCAAATTCTACGTCATTGCCACTTCCACTTCTACCCACTGCTTGAATCGGGCCTCTTCCAACTACATGGAGGGAAATGAGCCTACTGTGCCACGCGGAACTGTGAAAATGCTAATCATAAATAGAAAGTCATCATACCTGACATGAGTTGAGTACGGCCTAAGCTTCCTCGGACCATGTTTGAACACATTCTCACAGGTGTCCGTGTACGTCAAAGACCCAACTTTGCTCTCTTTGCAGGATTGCCGAGAAGTTGATACCTGCATGAATTCGACGTATTAAAATTCAATTTAGATCAAATTTTCAATATTTTTTCTGGTTTATTTTAGCGCGTGCTTCCTTGCAGCTAGGCCCCAAGACTTCTCTGTGGCGTCACAGTCGGGAGTCACGACGCAGTCAGTCAGTCAGTAGACGCCCCTCATATTGTTAAATCATGCCGACCTTCCCCAATCACTTTCAATTCATTCAAAATCGACCGCTAACGTGCTATTGATTGTCGACTTTGATAGTTTTGGTAACTGTAGCAGTTCGTGCTGTCCCAGTTCGGGATATATACCACAGGCTTTTGACACAAGCACTAGGCAAGAACTTTTGAATGTATCAGATTACGAGCGATCGACTGCTGCGCAGCATGTCGCGGGTTCGATTCCCGCACGGAAGAAATATTTGTACGACCTACATGTATTTGTTCCGGGTCTGGGTGTTTTCTATCTATGATATGTATGTATTTACAAAAAATAATGTCTTTAAGTAGTTTATCATCCATCTCGTTACCATAACACAAGCATTAAGTTCTTAATGCTCTTACTATTATAAAAATTAAATTAAAAATTTAAATAAACCCCCGACACAATAACCTTTATAAAGTAAAAAATAAAAATAAATACTTCGCGTTGGTGGACCACTCCCACTTATTTATTACCTGACCCCTGGTCCCCCAACGCGAAGTATTTATTTTTATTTTTTACTTTATAAAGGTTATTGTGTCGGGGGTTTATTTAAATTTTTAATTTAATTTTTATTTTATACTTTTTATAGGTACATACTTATTATAATGTAGATTTTGTTAAATTGCACGTGATGCGCTTTCATTTGAGACCCCACTCGATTATATTTGCAGACATTCGGTTACTCTTCCCCACTTTCACCCCTCATTACTTTTAAACGGCTCACCCGATTTTCATCAAACATGTCTAAGAACACTCGCCCGTAACTCACCTTTCATACAAAAAAAAACTTTATTGAAATCGCTTCATCCGTTCGCGAGCTACGGTGCCACAGACAGACAGACAGACAGACAGACCGACAGACAGACAGACAGACACGTGAAACTTATAACACCCCTCTTTTTGCGTCGGGGGTTAAAAAATACTAAAAGCGTCAAATATGAGAACACAATATATTCACCAATATATGAACGCAATGCGTAGCTATGACTCCGACCAGAACAGTGCCTATACATCCAGGTATTAATCCCGTGTTTTTGAACGCAGCCGGCATCGCCAGTATTCCGGAACCCAGTGAGGATTTGAGCAAGTGGAAAAATGCGCCCAAAGTCCTGTAAAAAAGAACAATATAGATTCATGTCTTTGCTGATATAATATTACTACTACTACTACTCAGGTTATAGATGACCCACTGCTGAGTCGGGCCTCCTCCAGTTACATGGAGGGTAAAGCCTACTGTGCCATGCTGGCGAGACGGGTTGGCACAGGGTTTCATAAAAGGTATTTCTTCTCTTGCGGCTATATTATCGACCTTGTCATTTCCTTTTGTCGGCTCTTGCGTACCCTCAGTATGGAATGGGGTGGTGACATTAGATATTCTAAATCCGTCACCATACGGGCTTAACTTGCAAATTAACTTGTAGTGAAATGTGACGTATTCCCATTTGGTTCAGATGTAGTTCAGATAATGCTCACAGGCGTTTCTACGCGTTTTTTTTATTATCATTGTATGGTTATATACATATCTAACTACATCCATAACGAAAAGATCGATACTGCAGAGAAACTCTCGGCAAAAACCTTAATTTTCAATATATATATATATATATATTTATTTTACTTACGATGTGGGGTGTGATAGTTTCCTATGTTCAAAGGGATTGTATTCTTCATCCTTTTCTTCCTTCTGTGGGGTGAGCGTTATAGTTGATTGTGTAGCTGACTGAACGTTCTCATTGCTGAGTTGCACGCTGTAACAAAAATAGTATATACATAGATCAACCAAGATCTCTTTTCAAATAGATTTATTTGTGTGAAATCGTGAAACCACTTCTTTAAAAAAAGGCGGCAAGAATAGGCAAGAAGGCGGTATAAATGAGTGATTTGCACATGATAGAAAGTAATACGGACAAATGGAAGATAAGGCGCGGTGTGAAATTTGTTATGCAATTGAAAATGTGAAACAGGACAAGAAATAACGTTCAAAATAAATAGTAATATTATGTTAATAGTATATAATTATGTTTGGTTATTTAAATGAACAAAACTATTTTCACTTCAGTAGCTCAAACATGTAGGTTTTGCTCACTGAGTGAGACAAAGTAACTTTTTAATTATATTTCGAAACATTGACACTCTATCTCTAACCCACCAATAGAAAAGAGAGAGACAAAGCCCCAGCACCAACAGCTCCGATTATGAATTCGACCTCAAAGACAAACACGTTCGGAATTTCGTACTAACTAAAGAAATTTAGCAAAAATGCATATGTCTTTTAATGTAAATTATTGAATTTTTTACTTATTATTGTATTTAAACGAAAATAAGTATTTACTGCTTACAATAAATACTTATTTTCACACTACACTTATTTTTACAATAGTTATTTGTGCAGCAAGAGAGCAAAGTCGTTTTTTGCTGCGAGTGCTGATATTGAATCCCGAGTAAGCGAAGGAATCAATGATTGAATCACGGGCGTAGCGAGTGATTCTAAAGTTGATTCCTGAGTGTTGCGAGGGATTCAAAGGCACGAGATGCGAAAAATTTTGCTCTCGTGTAACACATATAACTTTTCACTTCAGCAGCGAGAACACTATAGGAGATGAATTATATTACGTAACATTTTTCAAAGTTTCAAAAATGTTACGTAATATAATTCATCATAATTAAATATTTTTAAGTTAAATATCAGTTTTTAAGCAGTAAATACTTATTTTCGTTTAAATACAATAAGTTACAAAAAGTTAAAAAATCAATAAATACAATACAATAAAAGATATAATTATCATTTTTGATAAATTTCTTTAGTTGTACGAAATTCCGAACGTGTTTATCTTTGAGGTCGAATTCCAAATCGGAACTGTTGGTGCTGGCCGCTGGGGCTTTGTCTCTCTCTCTCTTTTCTATTGGCGGGAAAGAGATAGAGTGTCAATGTTTCGAATTTTAATTAAAAAGTTACTTTGTCTCACTCAGTGAGCAAAATCGCATTTTGCCCACTGTTTTCAGTGAGCAAAACCTACATGTTTGAGCTACTGAAGTGAAATAGTTATTTGTGCAACAAGAGAGCAAAGTCGTTTTTTGCTGCGAGTGCTGATATTGAATCCCGAGTAAGCGAAGGAATCAATGATTGAATCACGAGCGTAGCGAGTGATTCTAAAGTTGATTCCTGAGTGCTGCGAGGGATTCAAAGGCACGAGATGCGAAATATTTTGCTCTCGTGTAACACACATAACTTTTCACTTCAGCAGCGAGAACACTATAGGAAATGAAATATATTACGTAACATTTTTGAAACTATAATTAAATATTTTTAAGTGAAATATCAGTTTTTTAAGCAGTAAATACTTATTTTAGTTTAAATACAACAATAAGTTAAAAATTCAATGAATTACAATAAAAGATACAATTATCATTTTTGCTAAATTTCTTTAGTTAGTACGAAATTTCGAACGTGTTTGTCTTTGAGGTCGAATTAAAAATCGGAGTAACCCCATAACGAACTCCTTTCATCCAATCGAACTGTTAAAAGTACGTCTAGTTTGTATTTAATCAAATATAGTTCCCATAATATTGCTCTATCAATTTAATATTTATAATCTGTACTTTAATGCTTTGTATTGTTTTCTATAGCGCTACCTGTTAACATTTAACTTCATAACTCTAACGCAACTTATAACCAATTAATTTAACTTTCATAATCACACGAACTTTCTAACACAATCATCGGTATAACGATGGAAACCAAAACCTAAATGAAGAAGAAGAAGAAGAAGAAACATCGGAGCTGTTGGTACTGGCCACTTGGTCTTTGTCTCTCTCTCTTTTCTATTGGCGGGAAAGAGATAGTGTCAATGTTTCGAATTAGAATTAAAAAGTTACTTTGTCTCACTCAGTGGGCAAAATCGCATTTTGTTCACTGTTTTCAGTGAGCAAAACCTACATGTTTGAGCTACTGAAGTGAAATAGTTATTTTCACTTCAGTAGCTCAAAC
Organism: Clostera curtula; assembly: GCA_905475355.2. Lineage (NCBI taxonomy): Eukaryota > Metazoa > Arthropoda > Insecta > Lepidoptera > Notodontidae > Clostera > Clostera curtula. Next base: position 17,078,176 of record FR997802.1, read on the forward strand.
ATGTAGGTTTTGCTCACTGAAAACAGTGAACAAAATGCGATTTTGCCCACTGAGTGAGACAAAGTAGAAGTGAAATAGTTATTTTCACTTCAGTAGCTCAAACATGTAGGTTTTGCTCACTGAAAACAGTGGGCAAAATGCGATTTTGCCTTGTTGCACAAATAAATATTGTCTCACTCAGTGGGCAAAATCGCATTTTGCCCACTGAGTGAGACAATAGTTATTTGTGCAACAAGAGAGCAAAGTCGTTTTTTGCTGCGAGTGCTGATATTGAATCCCGAGCAAGCGAAGGAATCAATGATTGTAAAGTTGATTCCTGAGTGTTGCGAGGAATTCAAAGGCACGAGATGTAAAATATTTTGCTCTCGTGTAACACACATAACTTTTCACTTCAGCAGCGAGAACACTATAGGAGATGAAATATATTACGTAACATTTTTGAAACTTGAATTAAATATTTATAGGTTAAATATCAGTTTTTTAAGCAGTAAATATTTATTTTCGTTTATCATGCGTTATTTACAGAGACAATAAATATATTTAAACATTCGCAGAACTAAATTTGAAAATGTTGACCCGCTTTAACGAAACGTAGTTTAGTCTATTTTGATGAAAACTAAATTTCCATCATTGGATTTTTGAGAACTCAATAAGACCTCTACTGGACGAAAGAAATATTGCTACCGAATTTCACGTCTCAGATCCTCATGGTTCCAGAGATACCTATTGTGATGAGTCAGTATATAGGTGGAAATCTATTTCGTGAAATAAATGATATATTGATAATTATATGTAGTTTCTATCTATAATATGTATGTATTTACAAAAAAAAAGTATTTATGTAGTTTATCATCCATCTCGTTACCATAACACAAGCATTAAGTTGCTTAGCTTGGGACGAGATGGCGTTCTGTGAAATGTCCAAGGATATTTATATTTATTTATTTATATATTTAAAATATCCACCTGTTTGACTACACCATCAAATATTACCTGTAATAAGCATTAACTTCTGAGAATCTACGCCGTAGCTCCCTCTATAATTTCCCAATTTCATTGCGGTTGGGACCGATTTTATGCTTAGACCAATGGTCAGTTTTCACGATACAAAGTGTGACATTTTTTTTTATCTACGACTTAAATGCCTTTGACCCTAGGCTTGTGTGATGGAAAGCAACGTCAGGGACTAAGATGTGGCAAGCATTGCAGGGAAATGCCCTGACGGCACCGGCTCTCACATGCACACGACGAAATACAGTAAAACTGCTTGGCGTCGGACTTAGACTTTTACAACATGCGTTTTTTCCCAGCGTGCGGTGGGGATGTGTATTATTCTGCCCCGTCCCCACATGTGGCAGAATGGCAGTCGGTCCGCTCGGCGTTACGTGCCATCCTCAGCACGGAGGACACACATCCAACAGTATCCGACGTTTCTTAACCTACACATCGATTGCACAATTCGTTAGGTGGATATTTTTTTATGTAATGGACGTCGGCTTTCAACGTCTAATTAGTGGGTCGTTGCGAACAAATTTTAAATTTTATTCATTATAATTAGACTTAACAATGGCAGGCAGCGAAATAGGAATTTTAAACAGGATAATAACAGTTAAGTTTGTCAGAATTGTAAAATTACATATAATTTACGTGTAAACTGTTCTGTTAACTCAATTTTACTTTTTAGCACTTATAAGTGAAATTACCAGTACCAATTTGGTAGAGGAACCTGCTGAAGGTTAGGATGAATCTTAGCGTTCCCCCAATGGATAGCGAAACCCGTTGTGGGCAGTTGATGGGTAATATGTATATTATTTAATTATTTAAAAACACTAGCGCTTTTAACATAGGGCGATTGCCGCCTGCCCTCGAAGGATCATCTTTTTTTCATCATTTCAGCCAATGACCTCCCCAAGGATCTCCGCAAACAGCACTGCGCCTTCCAGAACGCGGTCGCCACTCAATGACTTTTCTGCCTCATCGGGCATCGGTCCTGCGAGCTATGTGCCCTGCCCACTGCCACTTAAGTTTGGAAATCCGGTAGGAGATACGCTGGAAATCCAGGTTCACCGACATAGCCCTGTCGGTGATCCTGGTTTTCCTGCGTATCTCCTCATTTCTGATTCGATCTCGCAGGGAAACTCCGAGCATAGTCCTCTCCATTGCCCTTTGGGTGACTTTGAGCCTTCTGATGCAGCCATAGTGAGCGACTCGTAGGATAACCGGTAATAATTTGGTTTGACTAGCTGTTAGTTTTACGTAAGTTGCGTAAAAGTGTGTGGACTCTCCGAAGCAGCCGCGATGATTGCAGATCAACTGCGTTACGGAAAATTCCGCTAGATTTAATCTATACAGTTTGATTAGTGTTGTAAAACAGTTTCTGACAAACCTTGAGTTCTTTTAAAGCAATTACAGTTATCTTCTCAAAAAATACTACATTTTTCCATTCATTCTCTCAAACAATGACTAATAAAAATGATTGTAATATAGTTGAATATAAAATTTATTGTTATCTTAGAAGTAAATTATTGTTGCGATCCATTCTCACTACTGGACCTCGTCCATTAAATGGTTAGCCGAGGGTGCTTGGAAGCTGCCCTCGAAGCACCTCTGCTCCAAACCGGCCTCCTTTCCGAAGACTTTGCTTGTTGGCCAAGGAGGAGGCCGGGTGGACCAGAGAGCTGATGCATCTGTTAGTGCCGCAACAGGCGCCAGCTCCAGAGGGCGCTCACTGTAAACTGGATCTTCGGTCGATGAAACCGGGAATTCTGTCTCCCACACGGCCCGGGAGGAAAACGAGTGCTTCCTAGCGGTAGCAAACTTGAGCCTCCATTAATTGAGGTGTGCCAAGGCTCTACCAGACCGCAGAGCATGTTCCACCACTGGAAAGTGCAACTCACGACCGTGAAGCGAGTAATCGAAGAACGACGTAGGTTAGGTAGGTAGGTTGCGGCGCTAATCAACATCTCGGAGTCATTACAACAACCCGGAGTCCCAGATACCCCGGCTAGTGCCCAACGGCCGGGTATCCACAAAAATTTCCAACAAAAAAAAGTCCGTTGCCGTCCATTTAAATCTTGGCACCCGGCAACGAGCACCACCTCGCCTACTCGCTTACCGAAATTGGGTTAAAAAGCTGTGTGACACGAAATTAATTTTATGTCCTAGCCTGTGACTGTCCCTGCAAATTGCAATATTTTATTACACCCCAACGTTTCAGGTACCTTGCAGCGTTCGGGTCACAGGCGTTTCATTTACATATTTTAATAAAAAAGCAATTATAAGCAACGTTGATTGGAGCCAAAAATATAAGTTTCGTTTAACGTTTAGTTACACGTTACACAGTACACGTCATCATCATCATCATCATCAGCCCACATTAGTCCACTGCTGGACATAGGCCTCCCCTAAAGAGCGCCATAGCCCCCTGTCTTCAGCTTGACGCATCCAGCTGCTGCCCGCAACCTTTCGCAGATCGTCGCTCCATCTAGCAGAGGGCCGTCCCACACTACGCTTGCCGAGACAGTACACGTAGTAATTTTTAACAAAATGTTCGTATTTTGCTAAATATTTACTAGTTTCACAATTTGGTACTAGTATAGGCGACTAAAGGAATGCAAGAGGCAGATCACACTAGCCGCAAGAGAATGACAACTTGATGCAAACCCATTAACCCATTAACCAACCCGTCACGCCCCAGCGTGGCACCGTAGGTTAATTACCCTCCATGAATTTGGAGGAGGCCTGACTCAGTGCGTAATTTATGGGCTGGAATGATGACATGACATTACTTGACAGATGGGGTGAAGCAATAATACAGGGGCAATAATTTTATTTTTGAATTCGGGCTTCGGGTGTTTTCGGGCTCGTAATAGGCCCTAAATTATTGAACAACAACCTGGACTGCGCAGTAGTCGATTTTGACAAGATGTCGATAAAATTATTCTCGACTCGGCTTGACTCGACTTCTCGGAGAAGTGCCAGGTAGCAAAATAATTTCTTAGTTTTTCGCGATTATTACACATTGAAATTAATTACAGTTTTTAACGGATTTATCTCAGACCTAGTCACGGTCTCTCCCGTGACCAGGTCTGCTGCAAAGCAGTCGGAACGTCGGGAATTAAATAAAGGAATATACCTACACGCGATAAATCCGATAAACAGTGTAATTTTAAGTAAAATAATTCTGTTATTTCTCTTTTATATGGCAAACGGTATATATTATTGGGAGTATAAAACAAGTGGGACAAAATAGTGCAAGTAAAACTAAAATTATGCTAGTAAATTAAAGGAAATAATAGCAGTATTTAAAATAAATTAAATATTTACCTGTTAGTATCCGTACCCATGTTTCACTTTTAATTGCAGTCCAAGAAAAATACACTTTAACTCTATGCAATTAAGTTAAAAAATCCATTGTCACATGTCGAATCCATATTATTTATTACTAAACACTGCCTGTTGCGTTGAAGTAACTATCTTGATGTGAGGTTTTCTATACACTAGAACTGGCACAAGTAGCGACGAATGAATGAAATATCTAGTTCCGCTTAAATGGTTTTACCCTATACGATACCGTTCATGAAATTAGACGTTATGAAATTGGTTTAGGGTTCAAAGTTGGAAAGCAATGCGGGCGGATTGAAAGGTTTATGCAAAACGGATTTTGAATTGTTTCTCGCTTGACGAGTTCTGGGGTGACCATGGGTTGTACCGCAATATTTCTTGTATGTTTTTTACAATGATGGCTGGGCTGACGTAATTACAGTTGCACATGTTTTTTTTTCTCAGCTTAAGAATTGGTGTTATCGCCATGTTCAAACATATTGACAAAAAACATTAATGCATCAAAATTTTCGCATTTATAATTGCCATCTTAATTATCTGCTATAATCGGTATTCATTATATTGAGCCAGGTCTCTTCCAAATTAATGGAGGGAAGTTATACTACTTTAAGACGAATTGGTATCAAGTTGTCCTTCTCTTGCGGCAAGGTGGTCTGCCTATTGCGTTCATTTAGTCGCCTCTAACAACACCCTCAGGATGCTTTGGGTAGATGACTAGACCACACCCCCTCGACTGTGCTGCCACCTTGTCGTGGTGAGGGGACTTGAGTGCCTCAATGATCCGTGGGGCCATACCGGCCAGGTCCTCCCATGCCGGGCGGGCCCAAGGGGAGAGGTGAGACGAAGAGCGGCACCCAGCGCCGCAGTGGATTGGGGCTCCAGAGACTCCTATGTCCTCAGAGTTGCCCTGCGAGTCCTGGACCACTGCGGTGCACCAACGGTGAAAAAAACGATCATTGTAAGGGTATGTAATTGTTCGATTGACTATTGCGAATATAACATCGATAAATTATATTTCCTAGACGAAATATAGATAATATTTGCACAATAAAAGTCATGACACGCGCGTCTGAAGCGAATGGCATTCGCCCTGGCACTGTTTCCAAACTTTCTAATCGTTGCAAGATTACTCCGATGTTACTCGGCGTTGTACGTAGGATCACTAATTTGTCAGATTTGATTGTACCAGGATCATTGTAACCCTTTTATTTAAAACGGCAACCATGGCTCTTCTCTGTGGAATGGCATTCCAAACCGGTGATTAAGACTAATTGTTTATTTTTTTAACTTTTTAAATTTGAATTTTTGTACGATTTCATCGTAAGATACGTCGTAAGATTCATCGTAAGATCGTAATCATACGTAAGAATTTGTTTAAATAAAAAACGAACAAAAAAATATTGATATTTCTGTCTTTAATGATATTTTCCGTTTCACAGCGGGTTTCCTTCAGGTATATAAATATAAGTATATAACATAGATAGTACTGAGGCGATGTATTTATTCTTGGTATAACCTGTTTATTTTTTATCGTAAAGAGATAAATATTATTCAAGGTAAAATTACAACAATGATCGCTCATATCAAGATCTTAGCATTATCATACATCATACATGATGATGCTTTTTGTCATAAAATTGCTTGCATTTCTGTATCTGTGAAAGATAAACAATAAGATTTGGGTTTGTAAAGAGTTTGATTATAATAATAATCGACTTGCATTTATGTGAGTTGGATTCGGAAACCAAATATGTCTACAAAATAATGAACGAAAGTTTGTTAACGATTGTTTGTACAAATAAAAAAATGAAGTGTCTATTGATAACAACATTTTACATGTATTTAAAACTACGATATGATACATTAATAAAAAAGAATTTCATTTTTGTCTTTATGTTTGTTTCGGCGATCGTTGATAAGCTTCGACAAATGTGTCGGGTTTTTACTCGTTAATCTATTTTCAAGAAGCAGGCCTTGCCCCAAATTTTAGTAATTTATGGACAAATTAAAATTAATCAGAGTATTGTACGTTGACGAAGACGCAGGTCACAATTAGTCACAGAATATGATTATTTATAAATTGTAATACATATAATTGTTGTTTCTTTGGGTAAACCTAGGTTTGGGTTAACCTATTATTGAATAAAAATACGTCTAAACAGAAAAGGAAAACTCACCCATGCTGAAGTCAAAAGCAAACCACCGGTGGATACAGATCCAGAGTGAGGACATTCTCACGTTACGCACCGTATCCAGAAATACTGCTTTTTACATCAAGCTCCCTACCCAACAACCGAGAATTTCTGCAGGTATTGGTCGTATATCTTCCGAATCAGTCTATGCACTGAAACAACTATCGGTACAATGTTTGTCGACACCATACTCCATATGGTAACAATCTCGTGAGCTAGATGTTCTCATTAGTATCTTTTGATCTTCTCACGCTCAGCTTTCACGACATTGACCCCGTGGGAAATAGTGATATCGACAAGCCTTGTATGATACGCCAACTAATCTGTTACCACGATATCAAGTTTCATAATTTCAACTAAAAGACGTCCACTGCTGGACATATTCCCCAACATTTTGAAAGCAAAACTCAGTGCATGAATGACAGATTTTTTTTTGTATTCTACGGGCAAGCAAGGTAGTCTATTGAATATTGAATACATCTGCATATCACTATCATCACTATCACTACATATTATAAAACGAAGTACGTAACTGTTTACGTAACGAAGTACGAACACGTAACTGATTTTGAAGCGGTTTTTTTAATAGATAGAGTGATTCAAGAGGAATGTTTATATGTCTAATACATCCATAATATTGTAGGGAAACACTGAAAAATTAAGAGGTTATTCATTGCACCCGTGCGAAGCCGGGGCGGTTTGCTAGTTGTTTATAAAAAGCATCAATTTATTATTGACTTCTGAAGAGATGACTCTGCGCACAACATCTAATTCTTAACAAGGTCGACCCAATACTATATTTAATCTTATTTTTTTTTAATTGCAGTCTCCTTTATTTGCGCCTGCCATCTCGTTCTCTGCATCGCCCAAAGGTTGACTAGAAAGCATTAATGTCCGCCTATGTTCAACTTACTGTTGCATATATAATAAATAAATAAATACTAGCGGCATACGAACCTCTGCAATTACAAATTCTAAAACTTAATTTTTACAATTAACTTTTAAATTTATTTTACCGACAACATTAACGACATCTCCTGAATAACCAGTAATTAAAAAAGTTAATTTTTAAATTAACAATGATTTAAAATCATCAATTATAATATCTGGTTATTCAGGAAATGAAAATGAACCTTGGTTAATTTTTCAACATTTTGTTTTTTTAAATTTTAATGCAAGGTGAAGCCTGGGCAGCATAATTACGGTTGAAGTTGGATATACCTGCCCTTGCCGGTATAAATCCATTACGTGCCAAACCAATGCCAGTTGAAAATAGTAATAATACTAGGGCTAATAATTGTAATTATTATATGTGTACAGCTGTATATGAGTTATAATTATTTTTTTATAACTATTTTCAATAAAATACTTGTGTAAAAGGAAAAGAAGGAGACGTTACGTTTAAGTTTTCATCCAAAACATGACCGCTCGAACCGGCCTTGGCCCTTGCCCGACTGGGGAACGACCTCCACGGTAGAGGGCTATTTGGCTACGGTTCTTTTTAAGGTGGAGGCTCCACCTTACAGAGAACCTTAACCAAATAGCACCATCGAAAGGTCTTAGATCTCATTTGTGGGACGCTGGTAGCAGAAGGAACCTGCTGTTCTTTTTTAATTTTTAAAGACTAGCAACGCACTTCATGCTTCTCCGGTGCTGCATGGGTGTACATGATGTACACTTAGCATCATTACCTCATTGCTCATGGGACTCCCTCTTTTATAAAAAAGGGCAGGCCAACTAGCCAAAAGAGAAGGGAAAAATCTCCAGTGACCAGCGTGGCATAGCGAGCAATTTTCCTTATCCCATCCGACTCGGCAGTGACTGATTTAAGAGCTAGTTATTCATTGAATTTACAAGAAATCAGTCTTTTTGGGCATTCCCTTTTTTTTATTGCTCTCGGTGGCAAACGATCTAGCGGCCCACCTGCTGGTAAGTGTTAGCCGCCACCCATGGACTTTGGCAGTGCCAGGGGCACAGCCAAGCCGTTGCCTACCGTGAAAACCCTCCCATTCTACCAATAAGTGCTGCAGAGAATCAAAAGGTGAATATATTTTGAAAACAAATGAAATGACCCATTTTTAATACGCTTTTATTAGCTTCGCTTGTATGTATGTATGTAACGGAATCTTTGAACATGATTTTGACCCACTTAAAAACGTCAGATTAACTCGAAATTTGGCATACTTATTAAGGACCGATGACAATTCAATATTTTGACCCATTATCATTAATAGAATAATAATAATAACGGTGAGCAAGGTGGAACACCGCTCTTCGATGCAATAGCTAAGAGAGATGTAAATATCATAAAGCTATTGCTATATTTTTTAGTGATTATTTAGCAATAGCTTTATGATATTTCAACTAAAAAATTAATAATAGTTTTAAAAATACCCTTTTATAGAAAATTTAACTAAAAAATAGAAAATAAATTTTAATAAATTTGGATTAAAAATAGTGTCAGAAAAATTTTTTTTATTGTAAAAAGCGTGGGGTGCTTTTCAGGATATTATCAAAATAACCCTTCTATCTGTTCATAAAATATTTAGAACTATTGATACCATGCACCCCACGCTTTTAGAAAAAAATCATTTTTTCTGTGTATTTTGTCCTGAGAAAGTCCTGTTGATGGTCACCCGATCGGGTTATGTGGGACTCAAGAGCAAGGAAAATATACCCCTCATACCCGCTAAAACCCCGCGATGCTCCTCGTATTGCCGCTTTAGGGGTTAAGGGTTTCATTCCCCCGGCTAGGGAGGTATGGCGCCTGAAGTCGACCCACTCCGTGTCAAGTAGAGAATTTTTTTTTTTTAATAAAAACTAAACCCCTGCACTATTTATGCAGGGGTTTATGATTCTTATCAGCGAGCAAAACAATGTTTATCGAAGAGTTGCCTTCTGCAATTAGACAAGTCTGGATCGAGATGGTTGAGAGCCTTCCGGTTTTAAATGACGTTCGCGTCCCACGACGTGTACTTATTGTGTGATTTTTACTCTAAGTTAGAACTCCACCTTCAGAAAGCGCATATGGATCTTGCATATATATTAAAAGCATAAATGACCAGAATAAAGTTTCAGTTCACTTATTAGTTGCTAAAAGTCGTGTTTGTCCAATTAAAACTACGACAATACCACGTTTGGAGTTGTTAGGCGCTTTAGCGGGTGCTCGTCTGTATGAGAAAGTCATTAATTCCATACTACTTTATTCCATACAAATACCTCGGATCGTCTTCTAGACAGACTCTACGATAGTTTTAGGGAGGCTTAAAACATTTCCTGAATATAAGTTATTAACTTATAATAAGAAACTACCAAGTAAAAATCCTTTATTTAAATTTAACATTTATCTTGATAAAAATAAGTTAATTAGGATTGGTGGTCGAATAGACAATTCTAATTTTGTATTTGAGAAGAAACATCAATTGTTAATACAGTCCACACATAAATTTAATAAGTTGTTAATTAATTATGAGCATCGAAGATTACTGCATGCTGGCCCTCAGCTCCTGTTAGCTACAATTATGGAAATTGGCCAATTGGTCGCCGTAACTTAGCCAAAAAGTGTTATTACCAATGTATTCGTTGTAGTCGTATGAAAGGGAAAATATTATCTCCTTTAATGGGAAATTTACCACAGCAGCGTCTAATTCCTGGTGGATACCCATTTACAAGCGTAAGGGTAGACGATGAACCAGTGGCATGTGCCACTCGTTCAGGACGTGGATGTAAAATTATAAAATCTTACATTGCCATTTTCATATGTTTTACCACCAAAGCAGTTCATTTAGAATTGGTGAGTAATTTGACAAGTCATTATTATCTATTAGCTTTACGTCGTTTTATCGCCCGGCGGGGAAAACCTAATCATATATTCTGATAATGGTACTTCATTTGTGGGCGCATACAATGACTTGTCCAATTTCCTAATAGCTAACTGTAATTCTTTGGCGGACGCGGCAGCTCAAGACGGGGTTAACTTTCATTTCATTCCCGCATATTCACCTCACTTTGGAGGCCTTTGGGAGGCTGGTGTTAAATCTGTTAAATACCACTTGGTTAGAGTGCTGGGACATTGTAATTTGACATTTGAGGAGCTTAATACAACGTTAGTACAAATTGAAGCCATTCTGAATTCACGACCGCTAACTCCACTATCTTGCGACCCAGAAGATTTAACACCGCTCACACCAGGACACTTCCTGATCGACCGACCCGTTACTGCTGTACCTGAAAAGGATCACCAGGATCATGCGGCCAGTAGATTGACACGTTTTCAGCGAACTGAACAGATTCGCCAACATTATTGGACCAGATGGAGCAAAGAGTACATAGCAGAACTACAACAACGAGTAAAATGACGATCCAGCAAGTACTTCTTGAAACCCAACAGTCTAGTTCTTCTGAAAGAGGATCAAGTGCCACCTCTCAAATGGAGATTGGGGCGAATTGTGACAGTGCCCTGGAACAGATGGTAGGTATTAATCGTGTCGCTGACATTAAAACGACTACTGGCATCGTACGAAGATCCTTTAGTAAAATTTGTCCTCTGCCTGAAGATGATACGTCTGGTTGAAAGGACTCCTTTCAACCAGACGTATCAGCGCGGGGATATGTTTGAAAATTAAAAAATAAACGCAGCTGTCATAGATTGTTCTTGGTATAGTTTTTGGCGCCAACGGATAAATTAAGAAAAAAAAAAAGTAAAATACTTCTATTAACACCTACACAGCATTTTCATTAAAAATTAATATACCTGGCTATTATACACAGGGATAAGGTCATTAAGTCTCAAATGATGGACAAAAGCAATATCAAAATTAATATAACAAGTAAGTTCATTATAGCTCTTTTGTCAAGCCCAAAGAGCAAATTTGAACAATATTAATAACACCATTACTAAAATTAATTAACTGTTAGGGTTGGACATTGTGTGAAAAATAAAGCTATTATTTAAATATATAAAATATTGACAATTAAAATTTACCATATAAGTTTTAAAATTGAACATTTTTAACTCTTAACCAACATGTAGCAAGGCCAGACTGCAAAAAAGGGGATTTTTATAGGTATAGGCTTACTGCCTTGTAGGTACTTACGACAGTCAGTGATGGAATGCTTTTTATTTTTCTGAAGAAATAAGCAGAAGACTCAAGTCATAAAACAATGAAAATAACTCAACCTGTCTCGGGTACTTATAGATGTAAAATAGCCGGTTTGAACCGTTTTAAACCAAATGTCGCGGTTCTAAGCCCCAAATAAACCGTTTTATACTCTCCTACCAAAATAAAAGAACTTTATGGTAAAGAATATTACTTTGCATTGTATAAAATTTTATTAATATGTTGACAATTTGTAAGTGTCCATTGTGTCCTATGCAAAATAAATGATTTGACTTTGACTTTGTTTTTGCACTTCTTTTTGGGCAATGTTTCTTATGATTGACCTTACCTATACTTTACTACATATTATAAAACAAAGTTGCTGTCGTCTGTCCCTCCCTATGTATGCTTAAATCTTTTGAACTACGCAACGGATTTTGAAGCGTTTTTTTATAATAGATAGAGTGATTCAAGAGGAAGGTTTTTAAGTATTATAAATTGATAATATTGCTGAAAAATACTGATAAATTTAAAGGTTCATCATTGCACCCGTGCGAAGACGGGGCGGATCACTAGTATTTAATAAATAATATTACACACAATAGAAGGATAGGCAATACCTACGCTCAGTTGGACGGATTAAATAGAACTAATTTTAAATTCATATCAGTAACACATTTAATATCACAAAGTTTTAGGTATGACCGAAATAACTCATCATTTTTCATCATTTCAGCCAAAAGGATCACCACAAAGGCTGGTCCTGGGTCGCCCGCATCCATTGCTTTCCGGCGACCTTAACCAGGTCGTCGGTCCACCGTGTGGGAGGCCTACCATCACCTCGCCTTCCGGAACGCGGTCGCCACTCGCGGACGTTTCTGCCCCGTCGGGCGTCGGCCCTGCGAGCTATGTGCCCTGCTCACTGCCACTTAAATTTGGCAATCCGGTGGGCTATGTCAGTGACCCTGGTTTTCCTGCGTATCTCTTCATTTCGGATTCGATCTCGCAGGGAAAATCCGAGCATAGCCCTCTCCATTGCCTTTTAGGTGACTTTGAGCCTTCTGATGGAGCCCATAGTGAGCGATATAACTACCTCGGTAAAATTAGGAAAATGTAGTTATAATTAAGAAAAACACAGTCTTTAAAACCAACCGTTTTAAACCGATAAAAATAGTTTATTTCTTTTTTAAACTGTTTTTTTTTCTCGTTTCAAACGGTTTAGTTTAATTGGTTTTAAAACGGCCTTATATAGTCTCGGGTAATTACTCGCCTAGTAATGAACAAGCACTTTCAGGATAATCGCTTGCTCCCTTTCAATTTGCCGTCGACGACAATGACTGTCGACTATAATAATAGTCTTAGCTTGTTAAGTATAAGGTGCAATTTAAAGTGCATAATACAGTTCAGTGGTTAGCAAAAACCATAATTTGACATTTTAAGTACTAGAAAAGATCCGAATCATTGAAAAAATTTTAGTGGGGTGTTAACAAGTTTGTATCCAATTTATTGTTGAAACAACAACAAAATAACTTAGGAGTCAGTATTAGTTGCTGTCATTCTCAGTTTAACTTCATGTTTGATGACACAAAAATAACATGCTAGTCGCGTACAGACAACTCGGTACGTGCGTTACAAATGTCTCACGAGCACACATGCCTCAGCCTGAGGCATACGGCACCATGTGTCCTGAACGACATTTATGCTCAAATTGAGCACGCACATAGCCACGCACGGTGTTCGCCAGTAAAATACTGGCTCCGGCTAGTTGAGTCTCCGTGTGGCGACGGATTTAGAATACATTGTGTCACCACCCCATTTCACCCCAAGGGTGTCGTAAGAGTCAAGAACAATGGGAAATGACAAGGTCGAAAACCTAGCCCCAAGAGAAGGAAAACTTGATACTAAATCCTGTGCCAACTCGTCTGGCCAGCGTGGCACAGTAGGCTCCCTCCATGTGGTTGGAGGTGGCCCGACTCAGCGGCGGGTAATTTATGTGTTGAGAAGTAGGTAGTTTAGAGTGATTCATTCGATATTCAAAAATAGTTGACGCAGTGTTTTAGAATCCTCCATTAATGCATTTATGTTGGTAGGTATGTGGTGAATGCTCACAGTGAGACACACACACATGCGTGACGAACAATTTCACGGTCACGACTCGCGATGTCTGTACGTGCTTTCTGGTGATGAAACGGCACACGTACTAACTACACATGACACTGACATTATGTACATACGATACTGACGTCGTCTCAGCACATAAATTACCCACTACTGAGTTAGGCCTCCTCCAAATTCGTGGAGGGAAATTAGACTACTGAGCCATGCTGGCAAGGCGAAGTGGCACAGGTTTTGTATCAACCCCTCTGTGCAACCCCCTCTGTGCTGCTACCTTGCCTTGGTGAGGAGGCATATTCTGTTGGCATGTCACATTATGCAAGTTTAAATTAAACTTATACCTAGTATCAATTTCTAGCTGTGGCAAACTACTGCTAAGGTAAGGAAGTGTAAACATTACAATCTTATGTACATTCTTCAGATTTGCCAATAAATCACAGTAATGTGAGAGATTCCGTTTGTTTACATTTCCTCTGTTTCCCAAGAAAAGTATCAATATAGAATTTTGATCAAACTTACTTTCATGCCATTTTCATCATCTACCTACATCATCATAATTTCAGCCCAAAAGACGTCCCCTGCTGGTCATAGGCTTCCGCAAGGATTTCCTCAAAGTGTAGTTCTATTGTTTCCCGGCGACCTTAACCCAGTCCGTGCGTCCACCGTGTAGGAGGCATACCGTCACTGGGCTTTCTGGAACGCGGTCGCCACCCAAGGATTTTTCTGCCCGATCGGGTGTCTTTTCTACCTGCTTGCCTGCTGTCATAGTTGAAATCAAACATTTTTGGATGTATCGCGTGTTTTAGTTATGCTTTAAGAATATATTTGAGTGATTAAAATAGTGTAACTATCCTTTTTATAGTATTCTGTAAAAACATTTCGCGCGTCGTTAATTAAACATTGTTTCTAAGATCGACCTAGATGAGACAATGCAGTATCATTGTTTTGGAAAACAACTCTCTGTCTTAAAATATAAATTACTGTCTTTTGCTAAACTTGACTCTCCAAAACGTCATAACATGGTTAAGGGTAATAATTTACTAATAAATTTAGATAAAACGAATCTAATGAAATTACATAAATATTCTTGACATTTTATTGATAAATATGACATTCTTATTTTATTAAATGTTTATTTTATTAAATGTTTGTTATTATATATATGAATTGTAATTGAACTCAATAATTGGATAAAAGGACAGGTAATTAAATCATAATAGTTAACATGAACGTGTACACCCTAGTGGTAGATCATTTTTTAGAACTACAAAAGATGCACAAGCGCCTATTATTAAGCCCAAAAATCACAATTATGAATAATTTATGATTTAATTTACTATTTAGCAGCGGTTCATAAGACTGCTCTACAGAGAAGAGCTGGCAAGAAACTCTGTATTTGTTTTTATTAAATCGAATTTTATCAAATAGCTATAATTTGAATTAATTATGGTCGAAACTCGATCGCTGGCGACCACTAGTAATGTGTTATCTGTTAACATTTGTTACCAAGTCGTACTTAAGGTATAATACCGCCGTGCCAACACAAATATTACGATAGACATGACGGACCGTATTTACATAACATTATCGGCATATCACATCAACGGTTCTGTCAACAAAATAGCACTGATTCGCTTTGGATCGAATGAAACACTTTGGGAATCAAGAGTAAATAGATTATTTTGACAATTGCCGGTTATTTAATGTTAACTTAAGGTATAATAATAGGCGCTTCGATCGAACCTCCCTCGACCGTGCCACCTTGTTGTGATGAGGGGGCTTGCGTGCCGATTCGTTGGGGCCATACCGGCTTAGGGTCACGAGGAGAGGACAGCCCAAAGGAGAGGGAGGTTTTTGGCTCCAGGGACTCTTCTGTCCTCAGAGCTGCCTCGAAAGCCTTAAACTGCCGCGACAAAGGTGGGCCAGGGCTGCCGCCGATAGTAGCGGGGACTCGACTAGGCCGGCGGGCTTAAAGCAAGTGCCTCTGGGTTAGACAAAGACACTTGTCCGACTCCGGAATCAATCCAGGGACGCGTTGATCTAAAGGCGGCACATCTAACCCCTAAACCAACGAGGCAGTTTCTGGAGTTCCTGAAAACCCCTTACCGACCCCTGACGGGTGGCAGTATTCATCAAGGATTTCCCTAGCGAAACCAAATTGAAAATACCGCATTGAGGTAATGAGACAATTCATAGGTATAATTTACGTTTGTTCCATGTTTATCCGATTTAAAATTTGTTTACCGTGCAAACAAAGCGCTGAACGTAATATAATTGTCTCAAAACAAACATTACAAATGTGAACGTTAACGGGGACGTATATAGTAGGTATATTCGTTATTCATATTTATTATATTGTGGTTTTTATTTATTAGTTAAACAACTTCAATACATATACAAATTTCAATACATATAACATAGAGAACACACTAAAGTAATTGTAAGTAACTAATATTGAAAAAAAAATATTGTAAGGCGGCTTAAAGAAAAATCTTTAAGCCGCCTAGTGGTACCGCCTAACAATGCGGGCTGTCTCAAGACAATCTGCCTTTTGTATGACACGCCTAACCGGTTGCGTTAGGCGTGTGATACAAAAGGCATATATAGGATAGGATATTTACCAAAGCTTCAGTCAAACCATGATTAGTCGACGGTTGGATATCCGTAGACTGATCGTCGACGGTTGGATAACCGCAGACTGATCGCTGCTGAAAATAAAACCTTATTTATCACAATATATATTATTGTACACTAAGCCATAGGCGGGGTCACCCTCTTCCCTGCAATATGGTTGAGGAGGGCGATGGCTGTCACATACTACAATGTTGTGAACATTTGCCTTTGCTGGTGGGGGTCGGTCAGCTCAGGCATGCAGTTCTTCCCCTCGACTGTGCTGCCACCTTGTCGTGGTGAAGGGGCTTGAGTGCCTCAATGATCCATGGGGCCATACCGGCCAGGGCCTAAGAGCGGCACCCAGCGCTGCAGTGGACTGGGGCTCCAGGGACTCCTCTGTCCTCAGAGTTGCCCTGCGAGTCCTGGACTGCTGCGGTGCACCAACGCTCTCGGGTTGTCGCTAACCCGAGGGCTGACGGGCCTCCTTCTGCGAGGCCGTTATGTCGAAGAAGGGGGCTGCTGGGCGGGTCGCAAAGGAGGGAGCTCCGGCTGACTCGCACCGCGGACGGAGGCAGGAGTGGAGGGGGGTCGTGACGATGCGAACCCCTTCTGCCCTCGCCTGAGAGGCCGGGGGTGGGTCGGGGGAACAGCCACGACGAAAGCCTCGATGACTGAGGGCGTCCCAGTGTACCGGGACACCCTCTGACAGTCGCTTGCCCGTTGCGGGCACCACGCCGGGGTGTCACAGTAGAATGCGTTTACGCGAACTTGTGGCGCCCCAAGCGCGCCGTGTGTGGGTATACCGCTGGGGTTTTAGTGGGTAGACGACTCTTGGGTAGACGACCCTTGTTGGAGTCCCACATAATCACCGACCTCTCCCCCGGGGGGTGGTGGTATGCATATAGCATTTCCCAAGCGACAACAAAAAAAAAGGCATGCTGTTCTAAGTACTGACCAAATAATGCCAATGTTTCTTTGTATCAATAGCGCGGGCTTGTTCTCACAAATCTGTCATAACAGAGCTTTGCTCACTAATAAATATACTCTGAGCAGCGGTAGCGACGTGTGACGGATCGGTCACTTCCCTTTAATATGGTTTAGGAGACCGCCATATGACAGCCATGTCACATGCGTTATACTTGTGAACAGTTGCTGCTGTTTGGGGCTGGACACCTCACTAGACCAAGGAAATTAAATTTTAGTTTATTAAAGTTTATTTTGTATTGTTTTAATATTCACGTTTTAGCTGACGCCTTCCAGATCCAATACAAGTTATATACAATTTGTTGGGTTAATATTATATTACATTATCAAATAGGACCGCAAATAAAAAGAAAAGAATAACAAGCACTATGAGTTTCTTGCCAGTTCTTCTCAGCAGTGGTCCAATATTATTAATTAATCTCAAAATATTAATTAATAATATTTTCATAGCTTTTCCGACTTATAACTAAATACAATGACGTTATCCGAAATTATTCGAACGACGCACGACCAGTATGAACTGTTGCGGCCATTGTTTGGCCAAATTTTTGGTTGGGCCTTACCATAATTACGTAGAAGTAACTTGTACTTTGTAACCTGGCCCTATATTATATTAGTAGACACGCCTCATGGTTAAGTTCAACGTTTCATTGGAAAGTTACCTATTGTTTCTTTCTATACATTACGCCGAGAGAAAACTTTGTTAATTAGTGAGCTAAATATATTTGGGCGTCTGTATGTTATATCATAATTAAATATTTTTTTAACTAATCAAAATGGAAATCAACACTCATTTAATCAATTTGCAGCTTTAACAAGCTGGCCCCCACGCTTTGATGGAGAGCTCTAGACGCTCCTCAACCCACCGAGAGGCACGTGTGGGACCTTGTCAGGCGCCGGATGAAGTGGCGCCCGACCCACGCGGTTGCGACGGCAGCCGTGGTACGCCTGCCTTGCCAGCCCTCCGCTGCTAGTGGTGGCAGCCCTGGCCTTAACACCTGCCCTGTGTCGCGGCATGTTAAGGCTTCCGAGGCAACTCAACAGAGGAGTCCCCAGCCAAAACAAAAAAAAACAAAGGATATGGCAAATACTTTTTTTACACCCAGACTTAGAGCAAGTGCCTCTGGTTTACACTTTGACACTTGCTCTGTAAAGTAAATGTAAGCCTAAGTACCCGTACGAATTAGCGGTTGCTTATGTCTGTACGCACTGGCGGTTGAAATTTTGTGGCGGTTTAGTGAGAAAAGCGGCTAGCCGCATAGGCGGCCAACCGCTAGTGCGTCCCCGTACGTACGCTTACTTAGAATCCCTACACTAACAAGCTGACTCGGCGCATAAATATGAGTAAGCACACGAGTAAATAAACGTACAGAGTCAAAGATTCAAACCACGGTAGGTACATCACAACAAATATGATGCGCATGTGTGCGTGAGCACTGGCGGCTCGTCACGTACGGAACGAACCGGTTTATACTGTTTCAGCCAGTGCTCAAACAAAGGGCTCACTCACCGCTCGCAGCGCGAGGATTCGTAAGTGTTTGTTTAAATTAGAAATTAGAATTTATTAGAAAGAGTGTACATATGGTTTATTGTACTGCGTGCATGAATAAGAATCGAAAAAATAAAAATATATTTTTTTAAATTATCCCAAAGACTCCAAAGACACAAGTAGTAACAATAATTTATTTTTATTGTTACTTAGGTAAGATAGATACCTCATAAAATAATATGTAGCTGCCTCAATTTCGAAAGAAGCTCATATATATTTATTTTAATTGTCCTGTGCCAACCCTATCAGAATGGGTAACAATTTTGGTCGCTCTTTAGAAGCTTGGTACATAGTACATAGTTCGGTACATAGTTACATAAAATATATTATAAAACTTGGTGGTCGGTAAACCACTTATGCAATTTTCTCCCAACTGTGCAAAACTTGAACTTTGAAAGCTTCACTTCAGCATCAAAGTTGCCAGGTTTGTTAACAAAATAATAACACTTGCCAAAGTTATCGTTTCCTAGTTTGACTTGAGAGCGACTACATCGCCTCGTGTTAAGTTTCTGGGAAACTCTGCTCGATTTAGTTGAACAATTACGTTCAAATTTACCTCTACTACTCAGCCTATTGATGACCCACTGCTGAGTCGGGCCTCCTCCAGTTACATGGGGGGATTTAGCCTACTGTGCCTTCCATATAATGTGACGAAGTCTGACTCAGCAGTGGGATATGTATGGGATGAGTACTACTGCGAATGTAATTGCGAAAACGGGCGCCCACAAAGTTGCTCATCATGATTGAATGCGTTCTACATTATCAACCTTGTCACACAAGTATTCCTTCCTAATCAAATATATGGTCATTGATGAGAATAAAACGATTGTATTTATTTTGATATTTATTCAAATAACATCAAATTTTCATCTCAAAAGCTTAAGTCTATACATTAAACATTATAAGTAATTTATTACCAAACGTTCTGGGCAGAAAAGTCCTCGAGTGGCGACCGCGTACCGGAAGGCGCAGTGAGTACGGACAGTGATACGGCTAAATACTCATGCATGACGTTTACCGATCGAATGGACCTGATAAACTATCTTCTATTCTTCAATATATACCATCTTTTTCCAGTCACTCTGTATACAGAAAAATAGTACACCATGTTTGGTAGCCTGAAGCCGAGGCAGGACCTTACAAAACATTGCATTCAAATACCATCATCCTTAGGTGGAGTTGAGCTAATGTAAGCTCGCGAGAGCTCTTTTAGAAGTAAAATGGAGTTGGCAGGAGAAGTAACTGCCTTCCTTTGTGCGTTAACGTCAGTTTTTCTTCTTACAGGCAGAATGCTGTTTTTGGTGTGGTTAACGTCCATTGGCGATGGTAATCACTCATTATTAATCGAATATCGATTTTTAACTTAAATATCGAGAAACATTGACAACACACTTATAAATATTTATATAAACATTTAATAAGTCTAATTATTCTATGAACATCATGTTATTTTACAATTTTGAGCCTCTTTGACACTAACTCATGTAATTTTAATCGAAACATAAAATAAATCACGTATTTGTAGATATACACACATCCAGAAAAACATTTCTAGTCTCTTTATTTCTCATTTTTACATATATTTAAAAATAAGAAAGTGATTTAAAATCGTACAATACATAAATATAGACAAACCCGTCGAAAACGAGGTCGGTGACCTAAGCTACCGACGGTTCAGGGCTCCAGAGAGGGGAACCTCCTTACGATCCTTTCCGTATCCTGGATGACAGCCTTTAGTATCAGGCCCTTAATCCAGCAACTCAGCGAGAGTTTCTTCAGATGTTCAACCACTGCGCCGACACGGTTGGCGCAGTGGTTGAGCGATCGACTGCTGCGCTGCATGTCGCGGGTTCGATCCCCGCATGGAAGAAATATTTGTATGACCTACAAGTATTTGTTCCGGGTCTGGGTGTTTACTATATATAATATGTATGTATTTACAAATAAAATGTATATAAGTAGTTTATCACCCATCTCGTTACCATAACACAAGCATTAAGTTTCTTAGCTTGGGACGAGATGGCGTTGTGTGAAATGTCCAAGGATATTTATTTATTTAAAAATATTTTTTCTATGATACAGAAATGCGATCAACTCAAGTATGAATTGTATAGTAATAAAATTGAATAAATTGTTGACGGCACGTTTCTTGGGGCGTTTAATTTAGTTTTTTTTCGGGAGGCAGCAAGGCTCGTGCTTTCAACAGGTGGGCTATTCCTACACTTTCATACTCCTTCGGCATACTCAAGTGGACTTAGACTGAACTGGACAAATTAGACCGGAAAGTCCGTCGACTAATGACAACATTCCGCATGCACCACCCTTGCTCCTCAGTCATGAGAGTATAAATAAGATAAGAAAGAAACAAATTGATTATGAGATATAAAATGGAATAATAAATCTTGAACCCAGTGAGCGCACCAACCCTAACAGTGGCACTTGTTCTTCTCTCTCTCTGGTCTCCTCAACCATGTCAAAGGGAAGTGGTCGACCCGCTACATATCGTTTCGTCGATAGCCCCTGCTTAACCAACAGCCTAGTTTAGTTGAACAGTTGAGTAGTGCCTAAAGAACGAGAGAAAATCAATGCAAGTAGTCGATTAAAAAAAACAGCAACTTTCTACGAACATAGCAACATATTATATTATAATATTTCCTTAACTAACTCGTTGTAAAATATTAAAAGCTGATATCTATAGCATAAGAAACTTATACAAAATATTGAGCTTGTTATTTATTAGATTTTTTTTTTTAATTTAAATAATGTATAATATGATGGTATTTTTCTGACAATCCAATATTAAGAATCCGTTCAATCACCTACATATTAGACAATTTATTTAGGTATAATACGCTGCTCTTTTTCCCTGTAGGTATTCAGTATCAATTACATCAGCGATGAAAATTGGCGCCATCGCTTCTGGTGTTGTATGCAATACAAAATTACATGTGAAGTAAAAAAGAACTACTGCACGTAAATATTAAAACAAATCCACATGATGTACTAGTGTCGTTCACTACAATTTTAATTAATGTCCATACACTAAATGTTGACATTGAAAACTGTTCACAGTTCGAACACTTCAAAGTTCCCTATGATTTAATTTTAAAGTCACTAACTTTGACCTTTGGCCTCCACTCGCCTAAAGCTAACACCGTAGAAACGCAGGATACGAAGGAATGTTTGTCCTGCTTCCGTGTCAGTATAATTAAAAGTTCAAATTTAGAACGATTTGTCACTTTCACTTCTTTAAAACCGACAGTGTCACATCACTAGAAAAAAACCACTCCAGATAGAATTATAACGTCATTTCAAGTGTTTGTCTTTTCAGAAATCACTTTGTGAGGAATTAATCGAAGGTCACAGTGACCGTGTCCTTTACTCATAAAGTGGTTGTGTTGGTCCACTGGACTTTGGCAGGCCGGCTCGGGCCCACGTGATCTTGTACAGAAATTGGCTTCCTTCTTCGCCGGTTTCGATGACCTGGTAACCAAAAAATAATTATCAAATATCTTTTTATTTAAGTCGACTCATCTGAGCTCTTTTCACACGTCAATATAAACTCAAACTTTAAAGGATCTTTATTTCTACTTCTCAGCGCATAAATTGCCCACTGCTGAGTCGGGCCTCCTCCAAGTACATGGAAGGTAATTAGCCTACTGTGCCAAGTACGCCAGGCTGGTTGGCACAGGGTTTCGTATCAAGTTTTCCTTCCCGTGTGGTTAGGTTTGTCATTTCCTTTGCCGGCTCTTACGACACCTTCAGGATGGAATGGGGTGGTGACACAATGTAAATCCGTCACCACTCGGACTAGTTAATTTAACTGAAATACAGAACTACTACTACAACTCGGCCTGACCTGACCCACTGCTGAGTCGGGCCTCCGAGAAATGGCTGTTAGGCCATTTCTAAATTATTTATTCATATATATATATATATATATATATATATATATATATATATATATATATATATATATATATATATATATATATATATATATATATATTTATCCATCGTATTCGCGCCATTTAAGCCTCGGAATATTAATAATTAATAGGTCACCCTCACATTCAAAGAGTGGACGTGTTATTTTGGGAGTGAGTAATGTGGCAACATATGTTTAAAATGGACACCATCCTATGTCCGGCCATTATGCACGTCATAAATCCTCATGGGTACCCGGCCGTTGGAGTCCGACCGCGTTATGTGGGATTCAGGACGCGTAGAGATGGTAAATTGCACCCGTACCTACCCACTAAAACCGACGGTGATCCTCGACTGCTCATACCAGGGCCACGGGATTCACTCCCAACTCCCGTGTACAACACGATGAAATGGCAAGTCTGTCATCAATTTGTAATTTGGTAAATTAGAAAGAGTTTCAGCGATACCATTAGCAGATAAGCGCTGGCGGGAGTTATTTTAGGAAAACTAAAATACTTTTCAATATTAATGTATATTTAAGCGACATTGGCAGGCATCTGAAGAGAAGCGTGGGAAGACCCCCGACTAGGAGGACGGACGACCTTGTGAAGGTCGCTGGGAGTCGGTGGATGCGGTCTGCACGAGATCGTGCATTGTGGAAATCTATGGGGGAGGCCTATGTTCAGCAGTGGACTTCTGTGGCTGATAGATAGATAGATAGAAGCGACATTCACTAAAATTGTTATTTAAGATTATTCAAAACCAAAATGATTTTTATTCGAATAAATTCCAAAGAATACTTCCAAATAGTTAATTAATAACACAAGCATTAAACCAAATCAATTACTCTTTACCACCGGTTCGGAATGCCATTCCATGGAGAAGAGCCAGCAAGGGAACTCCTTGGTTGCTCTTTTATATAAAAGTGTTACAATGATGGTGGTACAGACAAGTCTGTCAGATTAGTGAAAGTAATTACACGCATAGACATGTAGCATGGCCAATAACAATTAGAATTTATGTCATTCAGCCGTCAATTAAATGTAAGGTGCAGGAACAACTAGCTTTGCCTTTTTTTGTTCACTGGATGCACTTAGCTCAGCTAAGCTTCTATAGTTTATTCGCATCATCTCAGTGCAACAGAAGGGTGACCACGATTATAAATTTAAAAAAAACTGCCGAATTAATGTTGGTTTTTATTATCCTATTTCTTTTTTAATTATTTTCCATTTTTTCACTAAGAATGCTATAAACTGTTCTCTCCGACACACCGGAAAGTTGCTGTTTTTGACACTGTATTATTAACGCGAACGAAGTATAATCATATTTTACCTGTGTTATAGGCCTCGTTACGACGGGCGCGGGCAGCGCGGGGTGCCCTCCGCTTCCCAGACCCGTGCTGTGGGAGCCGCTGCTAAACACAATCCTCTCCTTCTAGTCCATCCATCTCTGTAGAAATTAAATATCTTTGAAAGAACCAAATGAGACCCTCGGATCAATTGCATTGCAACAACAAACCAATATCTGGATATTTTAGCTTGTATGTATTGGTATTGGTATTGGCTTGGCTTGGATGTATGACGCTGTACGTTCGACGCACTAACGCATCAGCGGTTAGGTGTGAAAGGCTGAATATTTTATCATCCATTTGTCTGTTTTTGCGTTATACGACCGATCATACGCGACGCATTTTCCGTCAGATGTGAACCGACCCTTAGACTTCTGCAGGACAACACGCGAGACGTTTTAATGCGCCAAAAATTTACGAATTGTTTAAAAATTAAGCACTTGGATTGTGTTAAACAAGCGGTCACGTCAAATTGACCCCATTGCTACCGCTACCAGAGCTAAAACAATGATTGGTTTCCGAAAATGGGCCGGACAATTTTTTTTTAAATCCAGGAATACAATAACCGTTTTCAAAATTACGTAATTTGGTGCAACAAAAGTTATTCAAGAAAAGTTATACAGGTTCCTTATTGCCAATGCCGAATAGTGAATACAAATTCTTGCAAATTTATTTTATGGGCGATTCAGTAAGGCAAGTCGAGCGGTGACAAGACCAATTCTGGAACAACTCCAAACATTTTTTCATCAACATAACGAATTGTTGCATTATTCACGACCGCTTTGGACCGCATTGTCTGATTATCACAAACTAGTCATCAAAGGTATTTTAACATCTGAATTACAACACGCGAGGCGCCAATAATTCGGCGAAGTTCCTATTGTCACCGTCGATAAAAATTTAGAAAACCGAGACAGAGTTTTACTTCGGCGAAGCAATCAACTGTGCCCGAAACACATCGATCATAGGATGCGTTACAATAACCTATCTTATTTATTTATTTATCTTCCACATCTACCATTACAGATCAGTGATCCAATTCGGCAGAGTGGCCTTACATGTTGAATCCTTAATCTACTTCCTATAAAATTACATATTACTAGAATCCTAAATTTTAACCTACATCTAAAAAAACATATTATATATAACTAGCGACCGGCTTCGGCGCCATCTAAATTCATCAGTGTTCTCTACAAATTATGCATGTGCTTGCTTGAATCACTCTATCTATTAAAAAAACCGCTTCAAAATCCGTTGCAAAGTTTTAAAGATTTAAGCATACATAGGGACGGACAGACGGCAGCGACTTTGTTTTATACTATGTAGTGATAGTGATGCAGCTTTTGCGAATTCACTCAAGTTGCACCGCAATACATCAACCCTCTCGTGAACCTCCTTCACCACCCGCATGGCTCTAGTAAGAGGAGTCCTCGCCAGGAAGTTGGCCCTGGCTGCAGGCACAGCAAGCAGGGACGGACGTCGCCACCTCTGCTTGCTGTGGATCCCCTTCGACCGTGCTTGCGTGCCTTTAGACTCCGTTGGGGCCATACCGGCTCATCGTCACCCCTGCCGGGCGAGCTTACGGGGCGAGGCCAGACGCAGAGCGGCACTCGGAAAACATATTCAGACCTTCAGCAGAGCAGACCTTCAGAGCAGTTAACTACGGGAGGGTTAACACATTTTTCTTTGGAAAGTTGTTTACTTTTATGGTCTGAACCTCCTATTTAAATTTAGCGGGTGGTCCAAAAATCACCCTGTGTAAGTCGTTGAAATGCCATCCAATATGTTGCTCTACAAATTAAACTTTCAATAATTTCATTTAAACTCCATAAAGTGTAATTGTTAGACGTCCATATTAAAATTGTATCCTGTTCTTGTTTTATGACGTGCAGAAAGTGTATCTAACATTATTCTATCCAACAAGTTTCATAAGCCAGTTATTTCACGACAAGAGCATAAACCCTTGGAAAAGCTATTTCGTGTCGTTCACTTTATGATTGTACGAGTCTTATCCTAATACACAGTACGTTGAACTGAATTGAAACTCATCTCAGTACGGGACGGGTCGACAGTTTGAATAAAAATTTCTTGTTCTTCTTTTTCTTGCCACGTTCTGTGCCCGAAGCGTTGCTTTAGTCGCCTCTTACGACTCCCTCAGGAGACATTATTTAAAAACAAAATCCTTGTTTGTGTAAAGTTGTTGTGGGGAAGATATGTTTATAAACCAGCCCTTGCCGTCCAGCGGCCAGGCAGGCGGGCACGTGCAATGTCCCTCACGTGCCTCTCAATGGGTTGGGGAGCGTCCAGAGGTCCCCATCAAAGCGTGGGTCCCGTGACTCTGTTTCGGCAGTCGACGGTACCGTCTGTTTTAGTGAATTGGTTGGGGCACAATTACCATCATTCCTCGGAGTCCCACATAACCTGGTGGCGTTTGGCGGCCCGGTATCAATGAGGATTTCCAACGTAAAAAAAAGCTATTTGTCAGTGAAAGTCCCGTCAAAATCGCTACAGCCATTTCAGAGATTTAAATATGGAGTATAGTTTATTAAGATACTCGTATTAAGAGACATCGATCGACCATTTAAATAAAAATAAATATATAGCCTACATTCAAAACTAAATATTTAATCATTTTACTATTTCTGCTTTCACGAGGTTCTCATCATGTGGAATGCTTTACGCGGCATGTAGACGATGTCAGGTATATGGATCCCAGTTGAGCGTGACATGGTCATTTTCGAGAACTGGTTGAGGCTGATACTGGTAATTTGATATTCGGCACTCACAAGACCATATTTAGAAGAAAGTTGTTGATGATTTTTTTTTTTTTTTTATCAGTGATTTGAATGCCTTTGACCCTAGGCTTGCGTGATGGAAAGCTACGCTAGGGTCTAAGATGGAGCAGGCAATTCAAGGAATTGCCCTGTCGGGCACCGTCTCTCACAAACACACGACGGAACACAGTAAAACTGCTTGGCGTCGGACTTAAATGTGGTAGCCTGACAAAAGTTGACCGTGCCGTACTTCAGAATTTGCTTCCGGTATTTGTTATCATGATAACTTCGTCCTTAATTGCAAAGACAAATATTTCAGTTTCCTCAAAGAGGTTATCGAAGCGTAAGTAGGCCACGGATGCGAGTTGGTACACCTCAGATCCCGTGAGAGTTCGATAGAACCTGCCGCCTTTACAATTATTATACGGCATCTTGCATGTTGAATGGATGCCAATTTTTTTAAAGAAGCCCCCTTTTTGCCGTGGCCGATGGCCGATGTATGATACACACCTGAGTTGGGCCTTTTTTTTTTTGGTGCCCGGCTAAAATCCTTTATGGACTATCCCCGCCGGCCACGGGGATGGCCGAGGGGGGCGTGTGGGACTCTCCCCCAGAGTGGGGGCATACCCACTAAACATCCCCGGGGTGCTCTCTCTCGCGTCCATGTCGGTGGCATTGCGGGAACTTAGCCTACTGGGGCCCCGTCCGCTATGCCACAGACTGGAGGCTCACCGCCTCCTCAACCCGCGCTCCAATGAGCCCCGACGTTCTGCCGTGAGCACAACGAGCAGGATGTCACCTGAGTTGGGCCTCCTCTAACTACATGGAGGGTAATTATCCTACTGTGCCACGCTGATCAGGCGGGTTGGTACAGGGTTTCCTAACAAGTTTTGTTTCTCTTTTTTTTTATTGGTTCACAAAACTGATGTACAATCTTACATAAATAAATGAATAAATACTTAGAGAAATACATATGATTGACATCTACTGGATGTGAACACTACATGCTTATACTAGTTAATAAATAATAGGTAATCTAATAGCTACATTTAAACACTTTTATAAATTAAAATTACATGTGGAAAATTATTATAACCTAAACTAATTTAGCTGCGATAACACGTCTAACTGAGGCCACAAAACCAGAAAAAACATTTACTTCAGTCCGAATCGAGTTGGCGAAAGTAAACATACGACACAAAGGTGAATTTTGACCTACGTTAGTGCTCTGGTGAATCTACGAAACCATGAATTATATACTCTTTGGGCCTGGTTATCAAATTAAAATTCAAAACTCATTTAATCAACTTGGCTCATTGGAGCTCTTTTGACAAGTCCAACAATAAAATAAAATTTAAAATTTACCATCTTCAACCGGTTCGGAATGCAGCTCAACAGAGAAGAGCCGGAACGAAACTATGTAGTTGCTCTTTTAGATCGCCATTTTTAAGTACAAGGTCGTGTTAAGACAGATTTGTGAGACCAAAATGGCGCAATAGTCGCAAAGGGCCTCTGCAACAGCATCTGTTCACAAGCATAACGCATGTGGCAGCCATCGCCCTCCGCAACGATATTGCAGGGAAGAGAACGACCCGCCGCATGACGCCATATCGACCTTACAATTTCCTTATAACGGACCTTACAATACCTTCTGAATGGAACGGGGTGTTGACACTATGGATTCTTAATTCCCCCACACGCACGCAATGGAAATATTTTTTTTCGAAATCTTTGTGGCTCCAAACTCTCTCGTGACAGTTTTTTAAATCAACGCGACCAAGAAACGCATGTTCAAAAATCCATCAGCCAATCTTTTTTAAATTCCATTTTAAAAGTGATCTGCAATTTAAATTTAATGATATTGTAAAGCTTAGATCGTCAGTGAACGACAGATGCAATCTTAGAATATTCAAATTGAACACGTACATGAAAACAATATGGTAATCTTAATTACCAAGTGTCGGTTATGGAATTCTAATGAGCAATTTGAATTAGTCATCATCATTTTCTGTTCAATCCGCGTGGAGGATTAAGAATACATTGTCTCCATCCCATTTTATCCTATGGGTGTCGTAACAGCCGACAAGGCCGATAACCTAGCCGCAAGAGAAGAAAATCTTGATACGCAACCCTGTGCGTCATGCTTGTGAACAGGTGCCGTTGCTGGGGGTCAGCTGGCTCGGGCGTTAGAAGGCGAGTTTGTTCTCACAAATCTGTATTATCACGGCCTTGTACCTAAAATGGCAATCTAAAAAGAGCAACAACAGAATTTCTTGCCGGCTCTTCTCTGTAGAGCTGCATTCCTAACCGGTGCTGGATGGTAAATGTTAAACGTTAAAGTTTGCTTTGTCAAAAGAGGTCTAATGAGCCAACTTGATCAAATGATGTTTTGAATTTTGTGCCAACCCGTCTTGCCGGCGTGGCACAGTAGGCTTATTACCCTCCTTGTAATGGGAAGAGGTCCGACTCAACAGTGGGACATCTATGGGCTCAGACTCAGAGTCCACTAGTGTTATCATTTCAGCCGAAAGCCGTTTACTGTACGATAACATCCTTTAAATTTTGTTTTTAATACGAGCTCACATGCGAGCTCATAATTTACTTCAAAAGTTAGCATGGCATGGTCAGCATACTTTTATCATTAACTATTCCGTTCTGTTCTACTCAGAAGAGCCAGCAAGAGAGGATGTAGTTGCAATTTAACTCTGGATTAAATTTGGTTTACGAAATTTTAACTTCATGAAATGTTTTGACAGAAATTTTGTAGTCAAGTGACAAGTAAACCGCCACTTACACACCACCACACGACTTTTCTGCCACATCGGGCGTCAGGCCTGCGAGCTATGCGCCCTGACTATTGCCACTTAGGTTTGGCAATCCTGTGGGATAAGCGCTCAATACTTAAACGAAATTTATCCTCCGAAGCCAATTGGCATGACCCTTGAATTCACTTCGCAGCTGCCAGCATCATGCCTTTTTAAAGGGTAATTAGTGTAAAAAGTGTTATAAATCACTTACCACCCATCAATCATGCCGTACGCATGGGCTTCGCACAAGTGATATAAAAATATAATCCAGGAGCAAATTTTAAAAACGTAGGAATCAAAAGCTTTCAAGAGATTAGTGGTCTGGCTAATGGTAATTGACATAGGATTTTTTTGAAATGATTTTTTTGAAATCTGAAATATTTTTTTTTACTTTTTCCTTTTGAGTGAAAAGAAATCTAGACAGTTATGTAAATTTAATTAAATGTTGAAGAGCTTGTTCAATATTCTCTCGTGTTTCGTGTCGTAGAAGTGAAATAAGTGATTCATACTTTTAGCTTACGACTTCGAGATTTTGGGGACCTAAGAATCGATTTGAATTAGAGAGAAAGAATATAATATATTTTGTACCGTTTGTATTTAAGGGTATGTGTGTGTCAGTTTTTGCGAAGTTCTTGTGTCAAAAGCGAACGACACACGTCCCGAACACGATATTATTAATTAACAAAACTGTCAAACTCGACAATCTAAGGCAGGGCGAATAAAAGCCAGAATTGAGGCAAAAAAAAACGCTTTGAAATTAAATATTTTTCCTGGTAAACTGATTTTGAAAGCCAGGTTCCTACGTTGAAATTTAAACGAATTCATTTACGATTTCCTGCTATTCGGGATTTTTTTATCTATTTCTAGAAATCCAAACCTTTGTTCTTTACTAGGAACCCTGTAAATTTAAAGTCTACTAGTAGTTACTCGTGATCACACAGACGATGTGTTCAATAAATTTGAGGAAAAAAGCAGAACCCTTTTTTGGTGTAGCTGGGGAAATGCTTTGAGCATACCGCCTCCCCTCGAGGGTGGGGGTTGGTGATTATTTAGGACTCTTATACCCACTAAGACACCAGCGGTATAGCTCACACGGCACGCTTGGGACGCCACAGGTTCCCGTAAACGCTTTCTACTGTGACATGAAGCACATCAACTAGCCGCAAGAGAAGGAAAACTTGATACGAAACCCAGTGCCAACCAGTCTGGCCAGCGTGGCTCAGTAGGCTAACTACCCTCCATGTTAATGGAGGAGGCCCGACTACAGGAGTGGGTCATGTATGGACTGAGAAGTAGTAATGGTATTGTAGGACATAGCTGTTACCAAACCGATTTATTTTGATAACCGATTTTATCCGCGCGTTTTGCCGTTTCAACGCAGTTTTTTTAATTGTTACGTATTTGTAGTCGCGGTATTGCGCGTCTGTTTTGATTTGGTTTTTACTCGTTATTTGTACGCGTATGTTGTATTTTTTTGTAATATGATCTCCACAAAACAGTAATGTTTGTACGCATTTCACAGAACATAGGAAACTAATCAAATGCTATCTATCTCGCAAGATATCGCCATTCCGAGAAAGTGATATATGTACATATAAGGCTTCAGTCACTTATTGTTATTGGCGTGTTACCGGATATCGCATTATCGTGAACTCGCTATTAATCAATTACTAGTTTCCTATGAGAAAATTATATATATTTACTAGCGAATCGCCCCGGCTTCGCACGGGTGTAATGAGTAACCCCTACATTTATCAGTGTTTCTATACAATATTATGGATATGAAGAGCCAGGATGGCCTGAAGGTCCCTCACCAGAACTCATCTTCTTCTAATTATATGGGTAGGTGGGCGCGGAAATAGAAATAGATGTCTTCAGATCAAAATCAACGTATTTTAATCAGTATTCACAGAAATCACGATATAATTAAGTAATTTGCGATTACTACTGTGCAAAATCAATTTAATTTAATCTTAATATAACGTGATGGCGAAGACTCTGAGCGATTCGTCACAAGCGTGGTGCGCGGGCGCCGTCTCGTTCCAAAGTGAGCCCAAGATGGCCGCCCGCACTGCCATCGACAATGACGCTTCGCTAGGTTGACATTGACAGGCCTGTCAACCTGACGTTTGACGTAACCGCCGTCACGGCCGGACTGACTTGCGACCGTCCTCGGGCGATTTATCTGAAACAAATTAAGATGCATAGTCCGTTCGCTCATCCTGACTTAATCATTTTCATCAGCACACAAACACTAAAATCATTGAGAGACTTGGACTAACCAGGCAAGTGTATCGCTTAGCCAACCGTAAGGTGTGACTCGGACTACACTTCAGTAAGACCAGTCGACAACGTTAACACATTTTCGTCCTTGTAACATCTAGACAGGCCAATCCATGACCCGGACGACACAATTCGTCTCAAGAATAGCAAGCGGTCATCCAGGACGAGTCAATGCCTGACTCGGACGACAGATTTCGTCAGATGACGCTAAATAGATCACTGTGACAAGTCAAACAGACATGACTCGGACGACACATTTCGTCTCACAAATAGCAAGCGATCATCCAGGACGAGTCAGTACTGACTCGGACGACAAATTTCGTCAGATGACGCTAAATAAAACAAGTCAACCAGTCATGACTCGGACGACACATTTCGTCTACCTTCTGTGACGAGTGAAGTGTGCCCTCTAACTATTCACCTAAGATTAGTAAGGACGACACTTCTTCGCCCAGGATCAACCATTTGTACAATTTATCATGATTATCGGAATGTAACAGTACAGTAGCGATAGTTTGTACTATACCAGCTTATGATAATGAATTGTCCTGTTCCGTGTGTACTTCCGCTTCATGAAGACCCTCCCATGTTTCAGGGTCTGAGTGTACGCTCATGGTATCTGAGCTTGCAGTCACAGTATGTGAGTCAGCCGAAGCAGTGTCAGAGCATACGGTCATAGTGTCAAGTCGGTCTAATGATTCGTTATCATTATTTAAACACGAAGTATTTTCTACATCATCAGACGCCGTCTCGGCCTCGACTTCATTTAAAAGACTAGACGCAATTTCAAGTAATCCGTCATGTCCTCGGGGTACTGCGCGCAAATTCTCGTGGGAATATTTAAGAGTTCGATTGGAGGCATCGACTATGCTTTTAAGTTCATAGCGATCATTATTTAAAACTTCTGTTATCACGAATGGACCCCTAAATTTCCTATCCAATTTTGTTTGATTGCGTTCACAGTTTTTGATGAACACGTAATCGCCCTTAGAAAATGGTTTAATTTTTGCGCGGCCACGATTGAATCTAACAGTTTCGGACTTGGCAGCTTTCTGGATGTTTGCTGATGCATCCTCCCTAATAGAATCAATATCCAAGCGAACCTCGTTGTCTTTGTCAGTGCAGCTTATTTTAGAAATACCCAGCGAATTGGAACGAATCCCAAACATAAGCTCTGATGGGGAATATTTGGTCACGGTAGATTTTGTACTATTTAGAGCAAGCTGAATATTTCCTAATTCGTCGCGCCACGTCTTATTAGGATCGTTTTCGATGATAGTTAAAAGGCTCTTTAATGTACGCATCACTCGTTCTACTTGGCCATTGGCTCTACTTGCACCCGTCGCAATAAAGTGGAGTTCTATTTTATGCTCACCACAAAAGCTTTTAAAATCAGAACTAATGTAGCAACGACCTTGATCTGCGATGATTCTTTTTGGCGCTCCAAAAAGAT
The DNA here is from genome assembly GCA_905475355.2 of Clostera curtula. Taxonomy (NCBI): domain Eukaryota; kingdom Metazoa; phylum Arthropoda; class Insecta; order Lepidoptera; family Notodontidae; genus Clostera; species Clostera curtula. The sequence goes on from FR997802.1 coordinate 17,111,664, forward strand.
AAACTGCTTTTTGCAGCGCATATATTGCACTCTTCGCATCAACGGATGTGGTATGTTCGAGTAGAACATACTTCGTAAAACCGTCAATAATTACTGAGCAATACTCCTTCCGGTCGCTCTTCCCGCTCAGCTTTCCCGAAAAGTCGATATGAACTGTGTGCCAAGGCACAGACGCTTTAGGAATCGGATGAAGCTGAACGGGCAGAGCACCCGAAGGGCCTTTAGAAGCCTTACAAACTATGCACGAATCTATGAATTTCCGAACACATTTAGACATATCTGGAAACCAATACTTCTCATAGAGCTTATCCAACGTTTTATCTCTACCTAGATGTTGCAATTCGTTGTGAACATGATTTATGAGTGTCCAAATAAGAGATCGCGGCACTACCGGCAGCCAGGAGATCGCTTTATTACGAACAATTTTCCTATAAAGGATACCTTCTCTGACATCGTATGTGTGGGCTACGGTTTCAGGAAAACTATTATTGTGGCATTTTGTGATGAGATCTTGGATTTCAGGATCCCTTTTTTGTTCCACTGATAACCAACCTTGGTGGAGCTCAACAAACTGGACCGATCTCGTTTGAAACCTTTCAGATTCTAAGGGAGTAACCGTATTAGAATTTGGAATAGGATTTCGAGACAAAAAGTCGGCGTGTTCCATTTTCCTGCCTTCGCGATAAACGATATCGAAGTCGTAAGCCTGCAAGTACGCCCACCAACGATATACACGGGGAGTTAAATCCTTCTTAGACTTTGACGCCTTTAATGAATTGCAGTCCGTTACAACTACAAAACTCCTACCATAAAGATAGTGTCTGAAATGATCTACCGCTCTAACGACTGCTAGCGTCTCCAGCTCGTAAGAGTGGTAACGAGACTCCGCATCTGACGTTCGACGGCTAAAGTACTCTACAACGTGGGGAAGGTTGTCTTTCTTTTGTAAAAGGATCGCTCCGTAACCGTCCGAGCTAGCGTCGGTATGTAACTCTACAGGGAGTTCCGGGTCAAATATGGTGAGTACGGGTTCAGATGTAAGAATGTCTATTAAACTTTTGCGTATTCTTTCATGTCCCGTAGTCCAAGTAATTCGTCCTTTTAATTTCGTAAGAGGATACAAGGGACCTACAACCCGGGTAAAATCGGGAATGAATTTCCGGAAATATGACGCTAATCCCAGGAGCTGTCGGACATTCGTGGCTGACTTCGGTTCAGGGGCATCAACCAATGCTTGAATTTTCCGCGAATTGGGTCTAATAACACCAGATTGCACAGTATATCCTAAATAATCGACCTTTTGCTTCATGAATTTACATTTTTTAAGGTTTAGTGAAAAGCCAGTTTCCGACAATGCGGCCAATACATCGTCAAGACGCTGCAGACCCTCAGAGATGTCCACGGAGTGGCACAATACATCATCCATATAAATTAATGGTTTATCTTTTAAATGGCTAATGGCTTTTGTGATACATCTCTGAAAGACTGCCGGTGCATTTTGCAACCCAAAGGGCATGGCGAGATATTCATATTGCCCCTCGTTGGTGACAAAAGCTGTTTTCTGCACTGAATCCGGATGAACGGGGATCTGGTGGAACCCAGCTGCCATGTCTAACGAGGAGAAGAAATTGGCCCCAACAAGCTGATCGATTTGTTCCTCTATACGGGGCAAAGGGTAACGTTCGGGCACGGTATTGGAATTTAACTCCCTATAGTCGACACATAATCTATCTGTATTGTCCTTCTTTTTGACAAGGACAATGGGGCTCGCGAAGGGGGAAGAGCTCTCCTGAATCACTCCTGCATCTAATAATGTCTGGACCTGTTCCCTGATTATTTGTTTTTCTATGGGAGCTCGTTTGGTGGGACACCTATATACGACCTTTTGCGGATCTACTAATCTAAGTTCACATACCCCTGTCGTCACCCGTTTGGTGGGTATACCTTCAATAAAATGATGTGAATACTTTCTTAAAATTGAAATCAACATTTCCTTATCGTTCCCCTGCAGATCTGTGTCAATATGATTTAAATCTGACGCGTCTAAAGTCCTATTACAAAAATGAGATTGCTCCTTGGTGTATATTACTAGATTATCATTATCGATTTTCACGCACATTCCTAATTCAAAGATATCCCTACCAATTATTATAGGGTCTGATATATTACAATCGGGGACCACATGGAACCACAGGCATATTAAACGTTTATCGATCTTAACCTCGCTCCGAATTTGTGTAGTGCATTGAATATCATTACCTCCTATACCACTAAGATAAACGATATCTTTGCGTTCAGTACCCGAGAGCTTTCCACGAAAACTTTCCTTTAAAAGTGAACAAGACGATCCACTATCGAATAAAAAAGGAACTAGCTCACCGGATGATGTTTCCAAAGTACCCCTCGAAGGGCGGTGTTTGCAATGATGAACCTCCTTGACCGCAGCCTTGCTTCCGTTCTTCTTGTCGGGGCAGTTGGTAGTCACATGCCCCTTTTGTCCACATGAGTAGCAGGTCACAGAAGTAATGTTCTCCGAAGTGCGTGATGAGCTCGGTGTGTCTTGAGATGTAGGTCCGGAATGATCACGACGTTTCCTACATTCTGCAAACCGGTGACCCATTATACCACAGAAGCTACATCTGCCTGAAAATCTTTCGGTGGGACGATAGCGCTTGATCTCGGGTTCATTGATTTCTCCACCATCCAACCGACGCTTAAGAGATACACCTCCCAGTATTCGGAATAATTGAGTGCGAGTGGTGATATTGTGAGCGTTTAACTCGCGACGTATAAGACTGTCCTTTTGACAAAGTACTGAAATCACAAATCCAGTCACAACTTCTTCAGGCATCACGATCTTTGGAATTCGTTCGATCAAGTTCCACAGCCGAAGTGCAGATTCTGAAGCTGTTTCCTTGACTCCGATTTGGAATCGTAGAATGTCGTCAAAGTAGTCCTGAAGTAATTTAGGTTTAGAAAACTTTGCTATAAGAGACTGCTTGACCACGCTCCAGGTCATTTCTTGCAGGTTCAATTTGGTAATGCAAGATACAGCTCGTCCTTTCAAAGCACTCGTTAGAGCCATAAGTAAGTCTATTCCATCCAAACGCCTCTTCTGAACGATGGCTTCTGTTATATTGCACCAACCATCAACGTCAGCGTCAGCGTCATCTGGATTGAAAGGTAGTAGTTGCGTAGAATGAATAGTGTTCGGAGTTGGTATTTGCTGAACCGCCAGAACTCGAGATAAAAGCGTCTCCATGCTGTTAAGTAATTTTTCGGCATCCGTTTTGATCCTCTGGCCCTCAATTTGGGTCCCATCGGATCCCACTTCTGATGAAGAGCCAGGATGGCCTGAAGGTCCCTCACCAGAACTCATCTTCTTCTAATTATATGGGTAGGTGGGCGCGGAAATAGAAATAGATGTCTTCAGATCAAAATCAACGTATTTTAATCAGTATTCACAGAAATCACGATATAATTAAGTAATTTGCGATTACTACTGTGCAAAATCAATTTAATTTAATCTTAATATAACGTGATGGCGAAGACTCTGAGCGATTCGTCACAAGCGTGGTGCGCGGGCGCCGTCTCGTTCCAAAGTGAGCCCAAGATGGCCGCCCGCACTGCCATCGACAATGACGCTTCGCTAGGTTGACATTGACAGGCCTGTCAACCTGACGTTTGACGTAACCGCCGTCAGATATATTATACTTAAAAACATTCCTCTTGAAACACCCTATCTATTAAAAAAACCGCTACAAAATCCGTTGCGTAGTTTTAAAGATTTAAGCATACATAGGGACGAACAGACGACAGCGACTTTGTTTTATAATATGTAGTGATAGTGATATAGTACACATATGATGTATTTTTTTTTATAATATGATGTCCACAAAACAGCAATATTTGTACGCGATTCACTTAACATAGGAAACTAATAAAATGTTATCTGTCTCGTAAGTTATCGCAATTCCGAGAAATTTATATATGTATTTATAAGGCTTCAGTCATTTATTGTTGTTGAAGTGTTACCAGATATCGCGAACTCGCTATTATTCAATTATTAGTTTCTTATGAGAAAATGATATACATATATATGGATTAGGTTTTTTTTAAAAAAACACGACACAGCTGCTTTATGTATAACTTTTACCATGGGGGCAGTATCGTCGTCATTCCAGCCCATAAAGGACCCACTGCTGAGTCGGGCCTCCTCTAAATTCATGGAGGGAAATTAGCCTACTGTGCCACGCTGGCAAGAGTGGTTTGTATCAAGTTTTCCTTCTCTTGCGGCTGGTGATCTGTCCCTTACGTTCCTTTAGTCTCCTCTTACAACACTGTCAGGATGGCATGGGTTGGTGACCTTGTGTATTCTAAATTCGACACCACATCGCAGTTTACAAACATGAAATTCACGAACACAAGTGACACCCAGACTCAGAGCAAGTGCCTCTGGTTTAAAAAGACACTTACCCGACCCCGGAATCAAACCGAGGACCCACATACCACCTTGGCTGGCTGGATGATCATCCCTTTGCACCTAAAGTGCAGCAGTCTTGGGGGGGGATAGGCGCTGCGACCCCTAGCCAGACATACCACCTCGTCTGGCTGAATGATCATCCCTTTGCCCCTAGATATTTATTTACCCATATTTGCGTAAAGCTTCGTGTCACACATCCAACTTATTATTTATAAATATGGCATTTTTTTTTATTTTTAATAATCTTACATCCAACATCCGATTTACCTTCATCTCAGCGCGTTAAAGATCCAATGCTGAGTCAGACTTCCTCCTATTACAGGAGGGTAATTAGCCTATTATACAAGCTGGCCAGACGGGCTGGCACAGGTCATTTCTCTTAGTCAGCTCTTACAATACCCTAACGATGTAATTGGGTGATGACATTAGGCATTCTATATCCATCATCAGACGTATCCGTTAAACTACTTGAAAAAAATATCATCATCACTTTCACTACATATTATAAAACAAAGTCGCTGTCGCCTGTCCGTCCCTATGTATGCTTAAATCTTTAAAACTACGTAACGGATTTGGAAGCATTTTTTTTAATATATAGAGTGATGCAAGAGGCAGGTTTATAATGTATATACATCCATAATATAGTAGAGAAACACTGATACATTTAGGGGTTCAACAATGCACCCGTGCGAAGCCGGGCGGGTCGCTAGTGTAGTATAAATGAGTGTATCGTCCATATGAATACATGACAGTAACTTTATCTTGATGTAGTAAAATTCGTCCAAGTGGAGCCATACCAATCTATGGAGTGTTGTATAATATGAGATCACAATATAATTATGTTTGTAAACAATTATAACAAAAATTGCTTTGTTCTCTAGTCATTTGTCTTATATATTTTCCGCTTGTCGTATTCATTGAGATGGTTTTACGTTACAAAGGTTATTAGCATTTTATTTGTGGAATATTTTGAGTAGAGACTTTTCATGATTACAGACAGTGAACCTGAACCGAATATTTGGATCCTATTTAGTTTATCGTATTTAAACACATTTAGCCATAAATAAAAACTTTGCCATAGATATACACTTTGCTATAGATACACACTTTGCCATAAATACACATTTTGCCGTAAATACACACTTTGCCATAGATTTACTTATTGTTTAGATATCTGGCTTTATTTGCCACACGTAAAGCAGCCGCAACCGACGGCTTTATATGTAAAGAGTCAGGAGTTCTACAGTCCTCACCAAACTTTATGGCCGCTCTGAACCTAGCCGCATTACGCTGCGCAGAACACAAAATCAGGTATTAGCGGGACGTACGCGGGCGTGGAGGCAAGCCACGCCCGCGCGCGTTCTCGCCACAAAGTAGATAAAGGACAGAGATAAAGATTCAAAGAACAACGCCATGGTAGGTACACTACTACAAGTATGATGCGCGTGTGTGCGGGAGCACTGGCGGCTCGTCAAGTACGGAATGAAACCGGTTTAAACTTGTTCGGCCAGTGCTTTAACAAAGGGCTACCTCACCGCTCGCTGTATGTCGCGTCGTGCGTGTTTGTTTAAATTTGAATAAATTACAAAGAGTGTAAATATGGTTTATTGTAATGTTTGCACGAACAGAAATCGAAAAAATTAAAACATATCTTTTTTTAATTATCCCAAAGACCAAAGAAGACTTTTTGAAATTATGTGATAAGTTTATGACAAAAAATATGTCTGAAATTATTAAATGACAAATAGATGTAAACAAACTTTTGTGTATTTTTTAATCCTCCTGTGCCAACCCTATACAAATAGGTAATAATTTTGTTCACTCTTCAGAAGGTTTCCCTCTGGTCGTTATCTACTCCTGTGTCCTCGCCTCACGCGCGGTAGTGTGAGTGTGCTACGTTCGCATTGGCTTTGAAATGCACGATGCGCAAGTTCAGACGTCTACATTCAGAGCGGCTATAAAGATTGGCGAGGACTGTAATATTTTTCGATTATACTCGTATATTCATAATACTAGGACGAGTAAGTTTTCTAAGTTATAGTTTAAAAAATGCTCTTGAGTTCCCAGTATGACTAAAGTTTAAAAACTCTCTCGACTTACCAGTACGTCCAGTTTGGCTTCCCCTCACAATGCAGGCCGTCGCTTCCTGACTGGAGCTGACTGGCGGTGGCGTTGCTTGCTTGCACTCCATTTTTTCATGAAAACACGCCCTGAAATACAAATATACATTAGTAACGGGTTACATACATACAGTCAGGCTTTGTTCCCGCAGGGGTAGGCTAGAGATCACATCCTTCCACTTGCTACGGTCCTGGTTCACAACTTTCGCTTCTTCCACTTTCATTAAACTCTTCATGCATGCTCGTCAGTTTTGGGTGCTTCTAACCTGACCTTTCTTTACGACATCACCCATTTGGTCATGGAATATCCTTCTAGACCTGCCCCTTCCAACGTTCCCATTCACACTCCCAAATTTCTTTTGTAAGTCTGCTTTCACTCATCCTCTTGCCATGACCACACTATCTAAGCATCTTCTCAGTTCTAGTCCTAAGGGTCAACCAGCCACTACATTTCGATAAACCACAAATCCTTGCCAAGGAATATCATTTCATCCCAAGAGTGATGCGCGACACTAATAAGACTAACAGTATCCAAATTTCTAACGAGTGGATAGCTGGCAAGTAGTTCCTTAGAAACCTTGACATAAAGCTTAGAAACCAGTCATTAAATTGATAAAATCCCAAGCGCAAAGTGCGTGATTTTTGCGTGCACAGGGAACGTTATCCACAAAACAAAATTATTGGCGGTGGAACATCGGTGGAATTAACTTTTTCTTTGTACTTTTAATGACAACTATAATATGCCTCCCGTGACTGTTCCAAAGCATTCGAAACATCGGGAATTAAATAATGTTTAAGGTACATGATAAATCCATTAAAATATTAAAATTGCAATGTTTGTAATCGCGAAATCCTACGACATTTACATTCAGATAATTTCTCACATCGTAGTTGGAGAAAGCTCCTGCAAGCATCGTATTTAAACTAAGTTTAAACAAATACTTATAAAACGGAATAAAACAGGATAAATCAAACAGACTAATTACATACATACATCAGTAGACACGTAAATCTTAAGTTTGTCTATATGTGTTTGAATTTTGTACGCACGCAAAATATACTGTATAACACGTACAGTTTTCATTAAGGCATGACATACACTAAGGTATTCCCTATATGACATATGAATTGCTAACGCTGTCTTTACGTCACTGGTCTCCAGTTCAATATCAGAGTCATGTATTTTTTTTATGTTAATCAACAGATCTACGTAGTATAGCGTCGGGACACAGGAGGCAATAGGTGCCTGACAGTTAATCGGGGGATGTTTAGTCGGTATAGGGGGTGCCCCTCACATCACCAAATGAGTGAATATTTACCCACAAACGACCCACACCGCATTTTCCTTAGGCCATCGGAAGCTTGCTAAAAGGGTTGTACTTCCCAAAAAAAGGAAAAAGCATAATGCAGAGTGCTTCTGCAACGCACATTTTATGTAATCCACTTTCTTCTATGCTTTATATGAAAACTTTATATGCTAACCTGTTTAGACCTAGGTGAAGCTCGTCCACTGTTACCAGTGACAGCCCTATCGATCTATGTGGGATACCGCGAATTAGCTACCATTAGTTTAGTGAATTAGCAACGAAACAAGCAACTCAAACAGGGAGTGGTTATAGGGTTTACATGTCTATTAATACTTCTATTTGTCATTTTGATTAGGCTAGTTTTGTGTCATTGTGTAAGCCTATAAATGGTATATTTAAGATGCTTGGTGGAGCTCTATCTAATTAAGATGTGTGAAATTACCCTTATGTGTTAGGTTTTAGCGATTGTTACACATTGAAATTTAAGACTTTAATGGATTACATTTACGTACATTTTACATTATTTAATTCCCGACGTTTCGAATGCTTTGCAACAGTTGTAGTTACGGGAGAGATATTACAGTTGTCTTGTAAAGTAGAAAAAAACAGTAATTCCACCGCTTAAAATAATGTTTTATTGAAAGCATTAGCTGTTCACGCAGAAATCGCTCACGATAGCCCGAGGTCTTGCGGATGAGTGTTGTGCTGGAGATTTGGTCTTAATGACTGGTTTCCAAGCAGGTCGAATTTGCCAAACACCCGCTCTTTTGAAATTTGGATAACTTTTAATCTTAATCATTCTTAGCATGTAAATATTTTCTTTGGCAAGGATTTGAGTGGTTAGTGGCTTTCACACTAAATCTCCCTATGTTCCAGCCGACTCTGCTGTATATTCTCCTTTTCGACTCCAGGACATGCAGTGCGAGTCGACTACCCACAAAACTCAGTTGTATACCCTCACTTTTCTCGTTTGAATTGGCACAGGTTCGCAACAACGCATTGTACTCTCCAACTTTTGCTTATAATATTCACCTCAAAAGTTTGCTAGTCTTGAATAAACTGATGAAAGCTTGTCTGAATTTTCTGTTCATGAAGCAGTAGGTGACAGGGTTGCAGAAAGACGAGCAGTAGGCCAGCAGTTGGAGAGACACCACGCCCTTGGGTCCGATGTACTGGTAGAGCTCATCGGGGTAGAACAAGTAGATCTAAGAGTACATAAAAATATTTATATTAGTATCGATTACAATAAAACTCCATCTTCATTCATTCCTCCATCCTCTCAACTCTCATCCAATATTATAAAAGTCCGATATTCCAAAATTCTTCAAGCAGTGCATGTTACCAGCGATGATTTATGGATCCGAGACGTGGGCGTTCATAATGGGGCTTATTAGGCGGCTGAGAGTCACTTAATGTGCGATCGAGAAAGCTATTCTCGGAGTTACTCTGCGTCATAGAATCAGAAATTAGGAAATCCGTAGAAGAATCAAAGCGATGACAAAGGTAGAATTGTATTGCACAGTTGAAGTGGTAATGGGTAGACCACGTAGCCCGAAGAACGAATGGCCGCTGGGGTATCAAAGTCTTGAAGTGGCGTCCATGTATGGGAAAGCAAAGCGTGGGAAGACCCCCGACTATGTGGAAGGACGATGTTGTGAAGGTTGCTGGGACTCAGAGGATGCGGTCTGCACGAGGTCGTGCGTTGTGAAAATCTACGGGGGAGACATATGTTGAGCAGTGGACTTTTGAGGCTGATATAAACACTAAAACTGAGTTTTCATAAAACGTCAATGTAATGGAGCCCGTGGGGAATGAAAAACTCAATCAGCACCGGTTGTAAATGAAATTGCGATAAGCTGGTGGCGAATAATATATTTCATTACACAAGTTATGCTGCAACGGACTCAAACATCGACACCTAAACCTGTGTGCTCCAGCGTGGCGCTATTGGCAAAATTTTCTCTATCAAATTTGAAGAACCCTAACACAGCATTGAACAATATATGGGCTAAAAGCTTTTAAACATAAATTTTAGAATTACGGTGATTGAAGTTTGAGCCATGAAATCAAAGGGCAGATCAATTTGTATGCAGAACGATTTCTCCAGCAAAAACAAAAAGAAAGGTATATGGGTGAAAACGTGTGTGGCGTGTCAACAATCCCTTAAATCTGAACTTTGTTCTCACTCAAACTAAGTACACACCACTATTTGTTTGGGACATGTTTGGACACGAAATGAAGTAATGTCCATTTTCCCTACAAGCATTTATAATTTACTAATACATCCTACATCCTCCGGTTTCATCTGTCTGTGCACGATTATCTCGAAAGATACTGCGTGGATATGCATGCAATTTTCACACTGTGTCCTCGTCAAAGCACCGCCCGCGGTTCATGATTCGGTTGACGTTCCGCCATTGCTGGCTTTCACGAATAATCTATTACACTAAATGATTAAGTTTTAAGTTAGAGATATGACGATCATTATTGAAGATCCTGGAACAAATGAACTACGAGCTTTAATCGAAAAAACTTATTATCTGTATACAAATAAATAAAATTGGAGTGTCTGTTTGAAATAATAAAATAACCACTTTTTACTAAATGCGTAAGTTTGTATACACAGCACATAGACCAAAATAATTATTTTTTTAATTTGTTCTGTCTGTCTGTTTGTTCCGGGGTTCCGGCTAATCTCTGGAACGGCTGGACCGATTTTGACAGGACTTTCACTGATAGGTAGCTGATTATAAAAGGAGTAACTAAGGGTACTTTTTTTAGACTAGCTTCGCCCCGCGGGGTCTCCCGCGGTACGACAATAAGTAAGCACGGGCGAAACCGCAGGGCGCAGCTAGTTATAAATAAAACTGATGGCTGAGGCAGCTCTCAAAGCTTAAATGATCCACTAACTCTTCCAATTTCTTGGAGGGAATTAAGCCTACTGTGTCTCGCTGGGTTTGTATCATGTTTTTCGTCTATTTCGGCTAGGTCTGCCTCTTGAATTCGTTTAGACACCCCCAGCATTGTATAAGTTGGTGACAATAATTGTCTATCTGCCGGTAGGCAGTAAGTATACTGCTATAAAATTATTGTTTTCAAACTTTGTGGCGTTTGTTGTCAAGGGAATAAAAAAAAACATCTAATCAGCAAATAGCGTATAAATTCGCGCTCACGAAAATATAAGTCAGCTTGGACAAAAAAAAAACAATAAAAAGTTTAGTGATTGTGGGGGACAGCCACTATATTTGATTAAAAGCTTAATAATGGTACCCACATGCAGTACAATGACTCAGTACTGCGTTGGACCTCCTCCAAATTCATGGAGGGAAATTACCTATTTTCCACGCGGGCTGGCTTGAAGGGTAAGCGCCAGGTTTTCTGCCTTATTATATTCTTTAGTCAGCTCTTACAACACACTCAGGAAGAAATGGGGTGGCGACAATATGTGTTCCAAATCCGTCTCCACACGGAAATGTCATTGGCTTGCCTCATGGTAAGCTGCAAGAGTCGACTGTTTTTCATCATGCTTTGACATTGGCTTCTGCTTCTACTTCTTAACCCACAGCTGTGTCGGGCCTCCTCCATTTAAATAGAGGGTCATTAGCACATTCTTCCACGCTGGCAAGACGGGTTGGCACAGTGCCGCAACAGGACGCGAGTTGGAGCACCCCGGGGAGGCTTAGTGGGTAGGCCCCCACTATGGGGGAGAGTCCCACACTCCCCTCGCTGGCCATTCCCGTGGCCGGCGAGGAACTCCATAAAGGATTAACCCAGGGCAAACAAAAAAAAAAATTCAAGTTCAAGTTTCATATCAAGTTTTCCTTCTCTTGCGGCTAAGTTTCCACTTCCTTTTGGTGGCTCTGACGATCTCTCAGGATGGAATAGGACTACATATTAAAAACTACGGACTATCACGGACTATCACTATCACTACATAGTATAAAACAAAGTCGCATTCTTCTGTCCGTCCCTATGTATGCATAAATCTTTAAAACTACGCAACGGATTTTGAAGCGGTTTTTTTTAATAGATAGAGTGATTCAAGGGGAAGGTTTTTAAGTATAACCCATTCCCGCTTTGCACGGGCGAACCCGGAGCGGGCCACTAGTATTATTATAAAACAAAGTCGCGGTCGTCTGTCCGCCCCTATGTATGCTTAAATCTTAAAAACTACGCAACGGATTTTGAAGCGGTTTTTTAATGGATAGAGTGATTCAAGCGGAAGGTTTATATGTATAATACATGCATTATATTGTAGAAAACACTGATAAATTTAGAGGTTCATCATTGCACCCGTGCTAAGCCGGGGCGGGTCGCTAGTGATTTATAAATCCGTCACCAGGCGAACTTGCAAGGGATCATTTAAGGGTGATTTTATTTGGCTGCGAGATTCCATGAAGTTCTCCTTCAGGTTTTTGTCACATCCTCTACTGATACGTAACCGCACGTACATATAAGAACAAAATATGTTCACTGACCCTTATGTGTATCCCAGTCAAGGCATTATGTGCTTATTGAGTGCCATTGATGCCAATAAATTAATTCTGAACACGTTCAGATTTAACTTTGTATACTTTGGCTCTTAATATGAAGCTGTGACTTAGCGTATAGTAACCTCTCGTAGAGGCAGTCTGTCTGGCCAGCGGCTTACAGTAGGCTAATTACCCTCCATGTAGTTGGAAGAGGCCCGACTCAGCACTGGGTCATTCATGGGGTGAGTAGCAGTATCTTATAAGTTAAATATCCTTGGACATTTCACACAACGCCATCTCGTCCCAAGCTAAGCAACTTAATGCTTGTGTTATGGTAACGAGATGGATGATAAACTACTTATATACATTTTTTTTGTAAATACATACATACTATATGTAGTTGGAAAACACCCAAACCCGGAACAAATACTTGTAGGTCGTACAAATATTTCTTCCGTGCGGGAATCGAACCCGCGACATGCTGGACAGCAGTCGATCGCACAACCACTGCGCCAACCGTGTCGTCAAAGTTTCAAGTTTCGTCCGCTGTTCATACAACAGCTTATTCGATTTTCACAGAGTTAAATACTCACCGTATTTATGACGTGTAGAGGCGTCCAACATATGAAGAACTCCAAGATGATTACGAAAAGCATTCTTATTACCTGCGTAAGAAAATATAAATTACATTTTTGTCCGTGTGGTGACGGATTTAAAATACATAGGTTCACCACAACATTTCATCCTAAGAGTGTCGTAAGAGTCGACAGTAGGAAATGACAAAGCCGAAGAGCTAGGATGGAAAATTTATACTAAACCCTGTGCCAACCCGTGGCTCAGTAGGCTAATTACCCTCCATGTAGTTGGAGGAGGCCCGACTCAGCAGTGGGTCATAAATAGGGTGAGAAGAAGAAGAAAAAAACGTACTTTCCTCTTTGCTTCTATACTCTTGTCAATATGCGTGGACCTGACCACGTGTCTGAACTCCAGATCTACGGAGTGCATGCAGTAGGACGGTGTACTTTTCGTCTCCGTATCGCTTCGGTCGTCCAAATTCTGTGAATAAAAACATTGCATTATATCTCCCTCATCCTTTGTTATTGGCGCAGCGCTAGTACTGATCACGGGGTCGCTGGTTCGATTCTGGGGTCGTACACAAAGACACTTGCACGACGGCAGAGGAAACCAGCGGCACTTGCTCTGAGTCTGGGTGTCATTTTTGTTCGTGAGTTTCATGTTTGTAATCTGTCCCCGCGATAAAGGTTATACTTAGTGCAGGGGTTTCCCTTGTTTTTAATAAGAAAAAAAATATTCACCACCCCCTTCCACCATGAGGGTATCGTAAGAGCCGACTTAAGAAAATTGCATGGCGGAAAACCTAGCTTTAGAGGAGAAAAACTTAAAACAAACCCCTGTGTCAACCCGTCTGGCAAGCGTGGTACAGTGGGCTAATTTCCCCCCTGTAATGGAGGAGGCCCGACTCAGCGATGGGTCTTTCACGGGCTGAAATGTGCTACAACTCCACCCATATCTGACCCACTGCTGAGTCGGACCTCCTCCAACTACATGGAGGGTAATTAGCATACTGTAATTACTCATTACTCCCACGCTGGATGGGGGGCACAGATTTTTTTTTTTGTTCTTTATTATCAAAACAATATTACATAATATACATTACAGCTCAGTGTACGTTAGAATCCTAAGCGTAAGTAAACATGAGTATTAAGTTTATAGTTTAGTAAGTCGTAACTTAATTAAAACCTTAAATCATAGATACTAGCTAGCTTATATAAATCATATGCACTTACGTAGTTCCAAAATAAGATGATCGTAGTTAGGTGTCCCCGATTTTGTAAATTTTTGACGAAATTTACAACTTTTTCTAAGTAATGTATAACCAAAAAGGAAAAAGGAGTTTGGTACTGATATACCGTATGAATGTACTAGGTCCTGCTAGGGTTTTAATAAAAGAATAGGACGCGAGCTACTCTTAGCGGGCGCAAATAATTGTAAACGCAGGTAGCATGCAAAAAACACAGTATATTTCGTATCAAGTTTTCCTTCTTAAGAGAAGAAGAAAAAAGACAAGGCCGCTAACCTATCCGCTTACGGCTTTTTCTTTTGTTTGCTCCTACGAAACCACTCAGTATTGTTTCACCTCTTAAAAAAACTAGACCAGGCTAGATTCATTTTAAGCTACCTTATTAATTAGAAAATAGTCTTAGAATACTTAACGTCCCCTTAAAACCCACGCGAGCACAGCCGCGGATGTAAGCAAGCTTTTAATAAACTTTTTTATATTTCCCAATAGCCAGCCAAGGAGAGGATAAGGAATTTTATTACACATGGGTATGTGAGACTTGGAAAATCGCCATGACCGTTTAGCGATATTGAATTTTCCCTTTTTTATTGTGTGAATGTTTGAAGGAACTGATGTCACTTCAGTCTTATTTTGGCTTCGTAATTTCAGCCCATAAACGACCCACTACTGAGTCGGGCCTCCTTCAAATTCATGGAGGGAAATCAGCCTACTGTGCCACGCTGGACTGCCTCGTTGGTCTAGTGGTTAGATGTGCCGCCTTTGGATCAACGGGTCCCGGGTTCGATTCCGGGGTCGGGCAAGTGTCTTTGTCTAAACTAGAGGCAGTGGCTCGGAGTCTGGGTGTCATTTCTATCTATAATATGTATGTACATATTTACAAAAAAAAAAGTATATAAGTAGTTTATCATCCATCTCGTTACCATAACACAAGCATTAAGTTGCTTAGCTTGGGACGAGATGGCGTTGTGTGAAATGTCCAAGGATATAAAAAAAAAAGACGGGTTGGCACAGGGTTTGTATCAAGTTTTCCTTCTCTTTCGGCTTGGTGATCTGCCTGTTGCGTTCTTTTAGTCGCCTCTTACAACACATTCAAGACGGTATGGGTTGGTGACATTGTGTCGTCACCACACGGACTATTTTGACGTCACCACACGGACTATTTTGCCTTACATCAGTTTAATAAAATTAGTCCTGGTAATTAGTTGTTGGACTATAGTGGACTATACCGTGTAGTGACGGATTTATAATACATAGTGTCACCCCCCCCATTCCATCCTGAGGGTGTCGTTAGAGTCGACAATAGGAAATAACAAGGTCGAAAACCTAGCCGAAATAGAAGGAAAACTTATGATTGAACGAAATCCATATGATTGGAGGAGGCCCGACTCAGTAGTGGGTCAGTGTCAGCTCTTAAACATCCCCAGAATGGAAAGCGGTGGTGAGTAATAAATATATTTAAAAGAAATACGCTTTACCTATAATTATTTTATAATACCTGGGGTATTATAAAATAATCAGAGGTATTTTCATAACATTGCTACTAGCTTAACCTTTCATGCTTCCGCTAACCAACGTTTAATTTAACGTAATCCAGCTGATCGCAGCATTCCGATAAACAATTCAATGTTCAGAGTACACATTGATTAAAATAAAGAGTCGCGTGAGCGTATCACATTACGTATTTGTACACAAGAAATGAAAATAAAACTTCGTCCATGATTTGGCAGTAATAAGGGTTTTTTACACGGTGTTCAATAAAATTATTTCTTAGGGTCTCTACAGACAGTCTAAATTAAACTTTCAGCCCGTAAGATTTTTCGTTGCTGAATCGGGTCTTCTAAAATTCCGCGAAGAAAGTTAGCCACGTGCGCCAGACGTCTTAGCACAGGGTTTCGTGTCAAGATTTCCTCAGCTTGCAGCTGGGTAATCTGCCTTGTCATTTAATTTAGTCGGCTTGTACCACCATAATTGTAACCCTTTTATTTAAAAGAGCAACCATGGAGTTTCTTGCCGGCTCTTCTCTATGGAATGGCATTCCGAACAGGTGGTAAAAACTAAATGACAAATTATTTTTATATTTCTTTTTTATTATTTTGATTTAGTGTTATTTTTTTTTGACTATTTGAAAGCATTCGCAAGAATTTATTCGAATAAAAAAAAATTTTATTTTTGATTTTCCGGATGGAACGGGGTAGAGAGACACATACGTGAACGAATGTAATAACAATGAATACTTTTCTCGAAATCGAAGAAGGTGTAAAAGCTACTATTTGTTTATCGTAGTTGTGGTATTGTAAATACCACTGGATTTTCAAGCATCAATTAAAGCCGTCGCTCAACGTGGCCTAAAATCACAAAATAATTAGGTACAGAAGGCAAGTTTTTCGTATACAGGCTCATCGGTTGCGCTACTTTGGCTTATGCAAAAATATAACTGTGGTAGTTGTATGATCTTCCTGTCGTTTGATTAATTTTTGAAAATAAAACATGCAGAAACCTATCGTCTACTCATTACAATTAAACACTTTTTAACGGATTTATCGCGTGTATATAACATTATTTAATTCCCGACGTTTCGAATGCTTTGCAGCAGTCGTGGTCGCGTGAGAGGCTAGATGACAGTTGTCTTCAAAATTACAAAGAAAAAGTTAAAATCTACCGCCTATAATTTTGACACAAGAAAATGTCTGAAGTGGACGGCTCGCGTACTCGCACTGTTCCCACACCGAGATATTATTGTGTCGGCGAGCGACCTGTATGTGTGCGTTGCTCGAGCGCCCCTTGAAAGCAGATTGGATTCTGTACCAAACAATTTTATGACCTATGGCTAATAGATAAAACTATAGGCGACACAACTTTACAGTGAGTGTGACTCTCCCAGTTTCAGGAACCCACATTTACATAAAGTAGACTTGGATGGATTCGCAAGGTACCTTGTAAGTCAATATTAGAAACTAATAGATAAAAAATCACGTTTGTTTTGTTTCATCATTTCATACATAGGCCTCCGCCAAGGATTTTCTTATAGGCCGATCGTGAGCCACCCGCCTCCATCATTTTCCGGCGCCTTTGACCAGGTCGGTAAACCATGTGAGGCCTACTAGCACAGAGCTTTTCCGAATGCTGTCGCCATTCGAGGACTTTTCTGCCCCATGGCCCGATCCTGCGAGGTTTTTTTTGTTTTAGTTGCCTTTATTTTACAATTGACAAAAATGGAAACCTCTGTCTGTAATAATGGTGATCTTAAAAAGCAACTACAGGGGCTCGTCTCGGCTCTTCTCTGTAGAGCTGCAGTCCGATTCAGTGGTAGATGGTAAATAATGAATTTTCCTTTTCTTGTAGCTGCAAGAGAAGGAAAATTTGATACGAAACCCTATGCCAACCCATCTGGCCAGCGTGGCACAGTAGGCTAGTTACCCTCCATGTAGTTGGAGGAGGCCCGACTCAGTGGTGGGTCATCTATGGGCCGAAATGATGATGATGATTCAAATAAAAATCATCTTCACTTTGATAGTGATATAAATTATAAAATAATTGCCCTCCTCCTCTTAACGTGCTCAAGACCCAACTGATGTGATTAATCATGATTATGTGGTAAAAATATCTTGTATTTTAAGTTGAAAGTTTAAACATTATCAGATTTTCATAGTATCTTTAGGTAAAATATTTATGGGGTGTCTGAAGATTGTAGTATACAATAAATTACGTTGTATTAAAAAGGACTTCAAAGGTATATAGTGCAGAAAAATAACGCCCCAAGCCGTATATTAATAACATAACGGCTAGGGGTCGCAGCGGCTATCCCCCGATAGTTGTAGTCGGAGAAATCTTAACCTTGCGAATTGCTCTTGAAATTTCGCTTTCGCGGTGTAGGACTTTTTGGTAATTCTCGCATTTGTAGGCGATATAATTTCTTGATGTGGTTAGTTAAGGTTTTTCGGGTAAATATAAAGTGTAAAGTATGTAGCTACAACACCTTATCCCCAAACTTGCTAATTCAATAGATTAAAATCGACAATCAAGATGCCTCTGACTGTCCATCTGATCTGCATGGACCACCATCATTGTAACCCTTTTATTTAAAAGAGCAACCATGGAGTTTCTTGGCAGCTCTTCTCTGTGGAATTGCATTCCGAACCGGTGGTAAAAACTAAATGATAAATTATTTTTATATTTCTTTTAATTAATTATTTTTATATTTCATTAATTTTTTTTAACTATTTGAAAGCATTCGCAAGAATTTACTCGAATAGAAAACATTTTGATTTTGTCGATTATGACTGGCATAATAAACTGCTAAGTGTGGTGACGAACTTAGAATACACTGTGTCACCACCATACTTCATTCTAAGGGTGGCGCAAGACTCGACAATAGGAAATGACGAGGCCGAAAACCTGAGCGCAAGAGAAGGAAAATTTGATAGATAATTCGGTGCCAACCCGTTTTGCCAGCGTGGCACAGAAAGCAAGAAAGTAAATTAATAAGTGAATCAAACTTTTTTATGAAGAAAAATAATTTCACTTACCTGCTGAGGATTTTTCATTTTCCATTTCTTGCAGCAAATATCTGATGTACTCTTTACCATCGGTGTGGTTGTAATAAGATGGTCGCTTTTGCAGCTGCTCTGTCGCGTCACTGAGAACAATTGAATAAACATAGATACTAGGTTCGTCTGCTCGGTCAGTTACTTAATTATAGAATTACTTGCAATTTTACATGTAAACCTTCCTCTTGAATCATTCTATCTATAATAAAAAACCGCTTCAAAATCCGTTGCGTAATGTTAAAGTTTTATGCATACATTAGCATTTGCGCGTGGCTTCGCCCGCGTGGGCTTCGAACCCGTGCTTATCTCTGTGCATATTTTTTATGAACTTAAAAGCGGTTATTGTGACTAAACTATGATAGTTAGATAATATGTATGTGCTCTCGCGTGACTTTCATGTGACTTTTTTGTAGATCTTTATAAGACCTACAAACCCGTAGTACATCATTTTGTTCTATTGTCAATAGTTTTTGCAGCGCACGCATAAATTTGTTTTCGATTTTACACCTTGGTTTACAAAATCGCAATTTTCATATGGATCCCTAATTCTTATGAAAATAAAATATAGCTAAAACCATCCTCGATAAATGGACTATCTAACACTGAAAGATTTTTTGAAATCGGACCAGTAGTTCCTGAGATTAGTGCGTTCAAACAAACAAACAAACAAACAAATACAAACAATCTCTGCAGCTTTATATATTAGTACAGATAGGGACGGACAGACGACAGCGACTTTGTTTTTTAGTATGTAGTGATAATTTAAATTAATTATGGTCAAATTTCGACCGCTGGGCGACAACTAGTTTAGGTTTAGAATCTAAACTGTTATTATTTTTTCTTCGGCGTTCCAGATAATCAGCACATAAATAACCCACTAGTGAATAGGGCCTCCTCCTATCGCAGGTAGGTAATTAGCCCACTGTAAAAATTAAATTAAAAATTTAAATAAACCCCCGACACAATGACCTAAGTTCCCTTTAAAAAGTAAAAAAATACATCGCGTTGGGGGCAACTGTATTTAAATCGCTTCATCCGTTCGCGAGCTACGGAGCCACAGACAGACAGACACGTCAAACTTATAACACCCCTCTTTTTGCGTCGGGGGTTAAAAATGGCGCGCAGGCCAGCCAGGTACAGGGTTTGTATCAAGTAATCCTTCACTTGCGGCTAGGTTATCGGCCATGTCATTTCATTTTGTCAACTCCTATAACGCCCTCAGGATGGAGTGGGATGGTGACTCTATATATTTTAAATCCGTTACCACATGGACTGACCACATGGAACAATTCCTGATCACAGGAACTACAATATACCGCATGATTCGAATAATCTTTTAATGGCAGGTATTAATTTCTTTGTTTATTCTTTAACTTGTGTATGTTGACGTAACTGAGAGTTAAGGTAACGTTTATCTAAGCTAATAATTTTTTTTTCAATTCAATTGATCAATGAAACATTGTTTAGTGTTTTGATTCTGAAATAGACGTCTAAATTGAATAGGTAATCGTTTCATTTCGCCTTTTATGGTAATGGTAAATCTGTTGGCTTTTACGAAGGTTTTTACACGAAACAATCTGGAATTTAGAAGATTGCCAATTTTCTACGCGATATTACGTGTCTACATTCTAGAACACGAGAATCGTTCCTTTTTCAAAATAAATCTGCCTTTGTACTATACGAAACCTAGGAATGTATTATATGAACCACATTTCGTCCAAGTCTGTTCAGTTGTTAGACTAGGGAAGTACTTTCAACTACTCAGCCCATAAATGACCCAGGACATACCCCACCAGGAGTCGGGCCTTCGATCATCACAGGGTTATAAACCTACAGTAGGTCACGCCAGACGGGTTAGCACAGGGTTTGATAGCCCACCGTCCGCCGATATAGCCTACCGCGAAGGTGTGACGCCCAAGTGCGCGGGGCGTCGCACGGGAGAAGGTGCCCGATGGGGCTGCCGCCTGCGGGCCACGGTAGAAACGAACGCGGTATCTGTGGTCCGCCGTGAGGGCGGGTGTCGGCGCACGGCGGGTTGTTTTAGGGGTGAGGGCCCAACACTACCCCGTAGTCTCCCCGGACGCGGGATGTGCGGTAAGGCATTTTTTCACGCCAAAACAAAAAAATACAAAAAAGGGTTTCGTGTCAAGTTTTCCTTCTTTTGTGGCTAGGTTATTGGCCTTGTCATTTCCTTTTGTCCGTTCTTACGACACCCGCTGGATGGAATGGGGTGGTGACACTATGCAATAGCTTTAGCCCATGAATGACTCACTACTGAGTCGGACCTCCTCCAGATTCATGCAGGGAAATTTGTCTACTGCGCCGCGCTGGCAAGACGGGTTGGCACAGGGTTTTTATCAAGTTTTCCTTCTCTTACGGTTACGGCTAACGGCCTCTGGCGTTCACAGAGTCGCCTCTTACGACACCCTCGGGACGTAATGGGTTGGTGACACTATGTATTCTAAATCCGTCACCACACGGACTACGGTATAATATGGTACATAATCACAAAGCATTTGCACGAAACATAAATTGAAATAATTATTTCTATACCACTTCAACATGAATCGTAATTACAGGGGCTTTTAATTAGATTGTATTTAATATGAATTGATCATCTAGTAATTATTCATGGATCAAGCCGTTTTGGAGGAATCTGATAACAAATAACAATCGTGACTATTGACAAACAAATATATTACAAAAACATTTCGTGACTCTTTCTTACGGTTACCAAGTTTCGGTAACCGTTTCGTTTGTTAGTTTTAGCCCTTAAATTACACACTACTGAGTCGGACCTCCTCCATATTCATGGCGGGTAATTAGCCTACTGTGCCACGCTGGCAAGACATTGTCGTCGTGTATGTAAATGTAAAATGCGGTAATACGTATCAATAGAGTAATTCCTAAGAAAGTTAATTTGTTTCAAGATGAGCACAGGTTCGAGACCCACGTGGCCGCGCGCAGAGATAAGACCACCAATAATTAATTTGTGAGAGTAAGATTATAAGTAAGCTCATATCCCTTCAGTTTGTTTCAATTGTCTCCTTCTTGCGCTCCTCTAGCCACCTCTTAGCACACCCTCAGGATGTCAAGGGCTGGTGACACTGTGTTATATAAATCCGTCACCACATGGAGAGTGCATAATAAGCATTACGCGTGAAAAAAAAAAAAATCTATATCTATACTCTATACTAATTTAAAAAGCTGCAGAGTTTGTTTGTTTGTTTGTTTGAACGCGCTAATCTCAGGAACTACTGGACTGGTTTCAAAAAATCTTTCAGTGTTAGATAGTCCATTTATTGAGGAAGGTTATAGGCTATATTTTATTTTCAAAAGAATTAGGGATCTGCATGAAAATTGCGATTTTGTAAACCAAGGTGTAAAATGAAAACCTATATATGCGTGCGCTGCAAAAACTATTGACAATAGAACAAAACGATGTACTACGGGTTTGTAGGTCTTATAAAGATCTACAAAAAAGTCACATGAAAGTCACGCGAGAGCACATATTATCTAACTATCATAGTTTAGTCACAATAACCGCTTTTATGTTCATAAAAAATATGCATAGAGATAAGCACGGGTTCGAAGCCCACGCGGGCGAAGCCGCGCGCAAAAGCTAGTGACCTTATAAATTGTTTATTTACTAAATAATAATACAAAATGCAAAGTTCTGAGTGTTTACACGGAACCATTTAGACTATAAATCCTTTTAGCAAAGTTTGAGAAAATTAAATATTGGTTAAAGAGCAAAAGTTTGACAGTAATTTGAAACTTTTGTAATTAAATGAATTGTTTCGAAAAACGACAGATTGTTTTATAAATTAATATTAACAAAACCTTATTTACCAAGTATACAAATTACGATGCCTAAAAATTATAGTTAATTGAAATTACCAAAATTCATTGTAAATTATTTCCACATACCCCGTCTTCGAAAGGGTAATAGAGATATTCGTATGTTTTCCGTTTTATCTCCCGACATTTTAGTATTTCTACTGATATTCTGAATGGATACGAAGCAAACAAATCGCAATTATGGACTTGTAAATGGTGTAACTAAGCCGAATTTATTTTCTGGGTATTATAGATGATTTATTCAAATTACCGAGGATTATTTGAAGCTAAAATTATGAAATGTTGAAAAACGCTCAATGTAGTCTCGATCCCGATTTTGATGAAAACTGAAACCGCACTATTGCATTTTAGAAAATCCGTTTTTCCTAATAGGCCAGGGCGGAAGCTTGAGAAAAAAAACGCCCGTAAATTATTTTTCCTTGATTTTTTGTCATATTCTCTTTCTTTTAAAACGGTAAACCCTACCTACTATATTTTTTGTGTTTCAGAAATTATCGACACTGGTCTTAAAAATTATAACAAAAAAACAAAAAGTAACTACGTTTATAGTTGCTCCACATCTGATAATGTTTCTTATAATATTTAAGATAGATTGTGAGAAAAAAAATCATAATCCACCAAACCAATAAAAACAAATTTTAACTAATGTGAAAGTTTTGCATTACTACGCCTGATAATCAGTGCTGTGGTGGCGTGGGTTTAGAAAACATAGTGTCACCTCCTCATTCCATGCTGAGGATGTCGTAAGATCAGACAAAAGTAAATTAAGTAAGCTAAAACCTGTGCTGTCTGACCAACGTGGCACGGTAGGCTTATTTCACTCCATGCAACTGGAGGAGGCCCGACTTAACAGTGGGTCATCTGTGGGCTGTGTTGTAGCATTAATATTTTTAATAGTATCCAAAATGAGTCAAAATTTGTTCTAGGCATTTATGATAAGGGAACACAATTTTGGCGCAAAAGTGAATTTTCGTTGATTTTACAAGGGTCGATATTTTCTAATAAGGTTAAAGACTATTGATAAATCTCGGGTGCCCTAAATCCATATATCAGAAAGAACATAAATTTGTCTTCGCGCTCCTGCGAGTATTTCCTTCAGATAAATTTAGAATCAGCGAATGGAAGACTTAAACTTGCAAACTTTTTGGTACTTCATCATCTCCTTTAGCTTTACTGAATCAGATTGCTGTTGGGTGCTATCCAGCCTGATTTTCTCGCCAAAAGTTCAAAATTGATGATGATGCTGATGAATAGTGGAGGCCATTCTTATTTCCCACCCGGCCTAGGAACTGTTTGTTCGGACTGTGTACTCGATTATATGATCTTCCCATAATTTCGTCGCTTTCGCGTAGCAGGCAGCCATGTCTAATGGATCCTAAGGGATCCATTAGACACATTAGACACATTACCAAATAAGTCCACTCCTGGATGGTGCGTGAATGCACGCACCATCCAGGAGTGGACTTATTTGGTACAAACGTTGATGATGACGAAATATTGTCAAGCGATTTTTTTTCAAAATGTTAACCTATGTACATACGAAAATGTTTGTTTGTGTGTGTTTTTTTCAAACAGTTTTTGTGTTTGACAAGTTACCCCTGGGATACAGGTTATTATTTTGTGTACAGTTATTTTGTTACGACCGTGGGTATGTCATGCCATTTGAAACTTAGGGACTTTATTTACACAATCACAGCACAAACTCACACACAAAAAATAACTATTAGAAACTACACAATAATAAAATCACTAGCACTTCGCGTTTTTGTTTACCTTCGCGCTCGTATTACAGTAAAAAATAAATAAATAATAGTTTAAAACAAAATAAAAAAATACGCTTTTATAGAAAATTGCTTTTCAGGATGCTATCAAAATAACCCTTCTAGTTATATCTGTTCATAAAATATTGAGAACTATTGATACCATGCACCCCACGCTTTTAACAATAAAATCATTTTTTCTGACACTATTTTTAATTCAAATTATTTAAAATTTATTTTCTATTTTTTAGTTCAATTTTCTATAATTAGTTTATTTTTAACTAAATATATATTATTTTTTTAGTTATTTTTTAAACTATTATTTATTTTAAAGTTGAAATATCATAAAGCTATTGCTAAATAATCACTAACAATTATAGCAATAGCTTTATGATATTTACATCTCTATTAGCTATTGCATCGAAGAGCGGTGTTCCACCTTGATCACCGTTAATAATATTATTCTATTAATGATAACGGGTCAAAATGTTTCAAATATTGAATTGTCATCGGTTCTTAATAAGTATCTCAAATTTCGAGTTAATCTAACGTTTTGAAGTGGGTCAAAATCATGTTCAAAGATTCCGTTACATACATACAAGCGAAGCTAATAAAAGCGTATTAAAAATGAACAATGTCGGGGTGCGAGTCTTTTAAATGTTAACGAACATCCCCGTTAACCCGAGATAATTAAGGGTTATTAACGTGATAAACATTCGGTGAGAAATAAACAACTATTTCAAGAATATCTCGACATGTCATACGATTCTCGACTCTAATTGTTCAGTCATAAAGCACGTAATCTTGTGTGCGCGCTAATATGCTGGTACAACAACAAAATAAATAAACAACCGGGGTTAATTAACAAGCGTGGGAAATAAGAGTATTTCTCCAAGCATTTCTTGGTGATTCCATGATCTTTCGGTAAGCAATGCGATTCCAGAATTCAGTCATTAACGAGTTCTACGCATTGGAACGTTCCGCGGTGTAACATTATTAAAACCTGGCGACATTTTTAACCCGTGGCTTTGGGTATCTTTACCAGTAAATAATTAACCCCCGATAAAAACAAGGTATTGTAGAGTTTGTGAAAGCGTGTGTCTGTGTCTGTCCGTGGCATGTTAGGTACTAAACGAAATGAGCAATTCGGATATAAGTATTTTTTTTATTAGCACGTTTCTTTTATCAAAATCGGTTTATAAATTTTAAGCTCAGTAGCTCTTTTCATCGCGGATGCTTAGTAACCTTCAATTTTGGTAATACTTACAATGATTCTGCCAATTGAAGTTATGCTGTATCTCATGCCGCATTCCTCTCCAGAGTTTGGTGACGATCAGGGAGTAGGCAACGGACATTATGAAGAATGGCAGCACAAGTAGCCCAGCGTCTAAGCCCAGGTTGAAAGCGCGCTCCAATTCTGGACTTGACCAGACCTCTCGACATTTGTATCCTGCAAGAAATGGAGAGTTAAGGCATATCGGATGACCACCCGATGGAGCTGACGAACTGGGGAAGGACTTTCACCTTAAATAATACCACATTCAAGCCTCCCAGCACAGTCACTTCTGGTGTTATGTAGTGTGCAAGCTCACTTGAGCTCTATACGAAAAGTGTTAAAGCATACTGTCCTCTGCTGCTAGCGTCATACTTTCATGCTTTACAGAGTCAGCAACACGTGATAATACCTCTTACCACTAGGATGGCTGCCATGTCTTGCCCCATTTTCTGTTAAGTTGGAGCTACGATCAGGGGCGTAGTTACCGCCGTATCTGACGTATCAATTATAAGGGCCCCGGGCCACGTGGGCCCCGACGTGCGTAATAAAAAAAACTCTCAAATTTTTATTATTTCTGAAACGACAATAGTAATTTCTATTTTTCTCGCGTGGAGCGTGCGTTCGAAAGTTAGCAACACCTTACATCGGTTACGACATAATTTTGGAAAAAGTGACAAATAGATAATTATGATGAATAAACTATTTCTATCAATTTTATGCAATTTTTTTTTCTTTTATGAGAAATCTTTACCCTTAATAAGTGCCCGCAAATATTTTTTATACGGGGCCCCGCCAAGGCACGCTACGCCCCTGGCTACGATACACATACTCGTACATAAACAAGTTTAAATACCCCTCTCGGAGTTTCTAACTTTGTACTTTTAGTATAAAGTACTAAAAGTACATACTATGTTCAAGTATAGCATAGTGTCTGTCAACTTGTAGAACTACTTCATTGTAAGTAACCGGTAAATAACCAGAACCAGAAGTAACTAAATACTTCAGAAAGTTTTGAGTATGCCTGGCAGATTAAATTGTAGGGAATACTTGACAAAGTTTTATGAATGGCTTCAATATAATGCATAATAACGTAGCATTGTTCTTTCATAAAGCTCTAAGCATGTTTTATTCCAAGGACTTAGGACCTTTTAGCAAAAGTAAACCTGTTTTTATAGAATGTGTATTGCAAGCTTGGATCTATTACTGAATGAAATCGCCACAGAAATCTACCAGTAGTGTTAATATTTTGGTGGCACTCATTCGCGTTTTTGACGAATCAACGTAGAAATGAATATTACAGTGTAACAGTGTTAGCTGAAATATCCATCACTATGCTCCAAGTCAACCCAAAGGCGAAGATGAAGAGGGCTAAGTTCGGAGATACCCTGTGAGATTTAATCAGAAATGAGAAGGAGATGCTCAGGAGAAACGGAGCTATCGACATAGCCCACGTGATTGCTAAACTTAAGTGGCAGTGTCCAGGGCACTGCCTGTAGGCTGCCTGTAGGCCTGCCACACGGTATAACGACGACCTTTAGGTTAAGGTCACCGGAAAGCAACGGATGCGGGCGGTTCAGGATCGGCTTTCATGTAAATCCTTGGGGAAGGCCTTTGTCTAGCAGTGAACGTCTTTGGCCGTAATGATGATGATGAGGTGGTCTCGCATAGCTTTTTTTTTAAATCACACACTTTCACATTACACGTCCATGTTTACAAACCCTATGAAAGTTTCCCAAGTTGACGCAAAGGCACTTGCCAAACCGTAGCAACAAATTTTGAAACCGTACTTCAGGCAGAAAATGCCTTAACTTTAACTATTAAAACTTTTGCATGTGGTCACGATGAGTTTGACGGTAGTAATAAAAACGTCCCCTTACCGTTTCCTCTCATTGGTTGCAGCGTAGACACGACAAGGATGGGCGATATCAAGATAATGGACAAGATCCACACCATGGCTATCATCTTGTACGCGTGGCATTGTGTCTGCCACTTCCTGGATTTCAGCGGGCGGCAGATGGCAAAGTACCGTTCCAGAGATATCGCCACAAGTGTCCATACGTCTACCGATACAGAGACCACTAGAGCAAGAGCAAATAAACATGATTGTAAAGGTTCTAAATAATAAAAACAACAAGTGTGCTTTAGATCACGCGACTGAAGTAAAGCTTCTTTTATGTAGGAGGAGGCCCGACTCAGTAGTGGGTCATTTATAGGCTGAAATGATGATAACTAAGCAATTTAATTGGCATATGGTACAGAGACGTGGTCGCTCACTATGGGCTCCATCTAAAGCCTCAAAGTCACCCAAAGGGCAAAGAGCTATGGTTGGAGTTTCCCCGCGAGCTCGAATCAGAAATGAGGAGATACGCAGGAGAACCGACATAGTCCACAGGATTGCCAATAGTCTAGTCAACAAGTTCAAAAACGTGAAAAATAGAGATAAAGGTCCTAAAAATATGAGCGATGGCTCATTCGATTCGGAATCACCTCTAGAAAAATGTTTCAGAAGGATTTTGGTGCAGGTAAAAAATTGGACGGTAGACCGACGACCTGGTTAAGGTCGCCGGAAAGCAGTGGATGCGGGCAGCCCAGGACCGGCTTTCGGGAAAATCCTTGGGGGAGGCCTATGTCAATGGAAGTCTTTTGGCTGAAATGATGATGCTTATGATGCAATTTAATTTTGAACTTTTCAATAATTAGGATAATATGCACTTAAAAACGTTCATTACACAGGCGAAATATGTACTAAGTGAGAATCAATAGACAAATATATATTTACCTTGTAAGAATGGTATCAGTTTGCACAATAATGCTCCAAATAGGAATCGTCTGTACATTTGGCCAACCAGCGTGAAAGGCAAGCAGAATACTCCCAGAAGAAAATCTGATACGGCCTGGAAGAATAAAAATGGTTAATATTTGGTACCGCAACTCTTCTTCTTCTCAACCCTTAAATGTTCCACTGCTGAGTCGAGCTTCCTCCTTAGGTATAGGAGGTTTATTAGCCTACTGTACTGTGCTGTCCAGAGGAGTTGGCGGTGAATTGTCTCAAGTTTTTGTTCTCTCCAGACTAGGTTGTCTACCTTTAGTCACCTCTTGTGACACCCTCAAGATGGAAGGTGTTGGTTTTTTGTATATTCTAAATCCGTCACCACACAGACAGTGCTACAGCACTTGGGGAGAGCACAATATAATTATGTAGAACGAAAGATTCAAGTCCGAAAGATTCAAGCCCGAAAGATTCAAGTCCATCTACGTGACTCTTATCGAATTGAGTTTGTGCTCAAGTATGAATTCATGTAGGTTTTATCACAAAACTCTTAGAAATCGTCGTGTTTGTAACTACCATCATCATTGTTTGTCCCTGGTCACACGCTAGGTGGTAGTCTCCATACACAAATATCGGCGTCTTATGTACATCAATGTCTTTAGTCAGCAAGATCACTTCATCTGGCCTCTTGGCCCTTTGCAGGTCCAGCATCGCATCTTGGGGGGGTGACAAGTGCCCCGGGTGGCAAATTCAAGCTTGGCAAACGAATGGACCACCTAAAATTTTACGTTTTACGCGTTTTTACGATTTTAGCGATAGAAAATAGAATTGCACTTATGATTAATTATGACAAAGCCATAGATTTGTTTGCAGAACTAAAGGTTCGAAGAATAAATTTGTAATTTTAATGTTTTTAATCTCACTTTTTATTTCAGATTCTACCCTGTCCTGCCATAATTAGAATACTGTCATAATTAAAATACACATCCGACATATCCATGTAAATTTTGGAAAAAATAAGGCATACCTAATAGCAAAACATAAATGTAAAAATATTGGCGGGCGGGGCCGGAAGTTTTCAGTTTTTGCCCCGCCTCGAAAAAAATTTAAGAACCGTGTCTGCACCGGTCTGCCACCAACGGTTTCTAAACTCTCAAACTCAAAAGTAACATTATTTGTATAGGATTTTCACAAAGCTCTTACAAATCATTACGGCTGAAGGCGATAACACAGAGGCACAAAAGGCGGAAGTGCGACGGTTTCTTTGTATTGTTCGAGTTGGTATGAAAGATGACGCACACAATTCGGAACGTATTTCACTAACTTTAACAAAAACCGTTCACCCGACACGCCCTCAGCACACCTACGCTTTGTGTGATGTCACCTTGAAGTTACCAACATACGCGAAACCCCCCTCACACACTGCAAGGTGGTGTTGCGTTCTATACTATTACTACTCAGCCCACAAATGACCCACTGCTGAGTCGTGTCTCCTCCCATCCTACTGTGGCCCACGCTGGCCAGACGGGTTGACACAGGGTTTCGTATCAAGTTTTCCTTCTCTTGCGGCTATGTTTTCGGCCTTGTCATTATTATTATTATTATAGACTGCCTCGTTGGTCAAGTGGTCAGATGTGCCGCCTTTGGATCAACGGGTCCCGGGTTCGATTCCGGGGTCGGGCAAGTGTCTTTGACTAAACCAGAGGCACTGGCTCGGAGTCTGGGTGTCATTACTATCTATAATATGTATGTATTTACAAAAAAAAATATGTATATAAGTAGTTTATCATCCATCTCGTTACCATAACACAAGCATTAAGTTGCTTAGCTTGGGACGAGATGGCGTTGTGTGAAATGTCCAAGGATATTTATTTATTTATATTTATTTATTTTCTTTTGTCGGCTCTTACGATACCCTCTGGATGGAGTGGGGTGGTGACACCATGTTTTCTAAAGCCAGAATGACGGAATGTGTGTTTAAATTTACCCGACAAATATTTTCATAGTCCATATTCTTTATCCTTACGAAATGATATTTGCACACCTGAGGCAACCAATCAATCAGAGAAAGCCATAAAAATATTCCCATAAGTCATTGTTACTGAACACACAGACGTTCTCGTAAACTTATCTTTATTGCTGGCAGTACACATTATAAATAAATTTATAACTTCAGAAGAGATCATAATAATTCTGAAGCAGGCTAAGAGTTAGAGTTTCCAGTATTGTTATAAATGTTAGGGATTTTCGAGATAAATGTTTCACGAGTGAGTCATTTTTCATAATCATCAATTTCTGCTGTTGTTCTTTATAGTTTAAAATGATCGTCCATGTGGTGACGGATCTAGAATACATTTAGGATTTAGGATATGTCACCACCCCATTCCACCCCGAGGGTGTCGTAAGAGCTACTACTACTACTACCAGCTAGTGTGGGACAGAGGCCGTAAGATGATAATGGTATTTTTAAATCACTACATAGTATAAAACAAAGTCGGTGTCGTCTGTCCGTCCCTATGTATGCTTAAATCTTTAAAACTACGCAACGGATTTTGAAGCGGTTTTTTTTAATAGATAGAGCGATTCGAGCGAATGTTTATATCTATACTAATCTATACTAATCTATAAAGCTGCAGAGTTTGTTTGTTTGTTTGTTTGTTTGTTTGAACGCGCTAATCTCAGGAACTACTGGTCCGATTTCAAAAATTCTTTCAGATTTAGATAGTCCATTTATCGAGGAAGGTTATAGGCTATATTTTATTTTCAAAAGAATTAGGGATCCGTATGAAAATTGCGATTTTGTAACCCAAGGTGTAAAATCGAAAACCTATTTATGCGTGCGCTGCAAAAACGATTGACAATAGAACAAAAAGAAGTACTACGAGTTTGTAGGTCTTATTAAAATTTACAAAAAAGTCCGCGAGAGCTCATATCTAACTATCATAGTTTAGTCACAATAACCACTTTTATATTCATAAAAAAAATGCATAGAGATAAGCACGGGTTCGAAGTCCACGCGAGCGAAGCCGCGCCCAAAAGCTAGTGTTTAATACATGCGTAATTGCACCCGTGCTAAGCCGGGGCGGGTCGCTAGTATGACAATAAATCGTCATTAGAGTTTTGTGATAAAACCTACGTAAATAAAGTTCCTTTTGAGTTTGAATTTATACTTACAAGATTTAACAAATACACGTTGGTTACAGTTCTCATTCGTCGGTTGCTTGCCAGTGTCGCTATGACCAGACAGTTGCCAATGACAGACAGCATGAAGATGAAGACGTAAGGCGGGAGTATGAACCGCCACTCATATGCGTTGTTGGATACTGCTATTGCAGTGCTTTTGTTGCTGACTTCGTCGACGGCAGCCACCGTCGTTGTCTCACGCATCCTCAACAGCGACGCGTTGTATACAGCTGTGAGATCCTCCATATTGACCTGTAAGGAATAATTGCATCAATGGGGTTCGTTTCACCCACTACTGGGTAGGGCGACGATCTGCGAAAGGCTGCGGGCAGCGGCTGGATGCGTCAGGCCGAGGACAGGGCGCTATGGCGCTCTTTAGGGGAGGCCTATGTCCAGCAGTGGACTAATGTGGGCTGATGATGATGATGATGATGGGTAGGGCCTCCTACAAATTCGTGAAGAGAGTTTCTTTTTTGACCCGGGGTAAAATCCATTATGGACTATCCCTGCAGGCCTGGGGATGGCCAACAAGGGGTGTCTCCCTCTGTGAGGAGACGGAGTCATACCCATGCCGTCCCGCGCTTGCTGCCCCGTGGGCCCTGACTGTATCTCCACGGAAGAGAAATTAGCCTACTCTGCCACGCTGGCACGACGGGTTGGCACAGGGTTTGTATTAAGTTTTCCTTCTCTTGGTTCTAGGTGATCTGCCTCTTGCGTTTTCTTAGTCGCCTCTTACGACACCCTAAAGATGGTATGGGTTGGTGACATTGTGTATTCTAAATCCACCACCGCACGGACAATAGGGTTATTAGCTGATAAAGCGAAGATGGTTATTTACCATTTTGAGGCTGGCGTAAGAGACGACTAAAGAGACGCAAGCGGCCGATCACCTTTTGTTGTCCTTTATGTTTGGGGACTTGATGGGATATGCGGGACGCGGAAAGATGGCGCCCAAACCTACCTAATTAAGCCCACCGCGTTCCTCAGTTGCGTGGAACAATGGGGCACATGTTCCGCCAACTTGGGGGCCTTCACCCCCCTCGATTTATGGAGAAAAGTCACCTAGCCGTAAGACACGGAAAACTTGATACGAACTTGTTTGAATCCTTGGAAGTGGCCTTACTAAGTACTTTATTTTTTTTATTTATTAAGCTAAACATGCAGTCATATTTTGTATTATATATAGACTATTAGAACTACACTAGGCTGCGAAACTAAGTAACGCACTTTTAAAATTGCAATAACTTTTTAAGTACACAACATAATAATATACTTTCGAATAAAAGGGACTCGAATAAAGTTTGTAGAGTTTGTTAAACATAGAAGCTTATAACATTTGCTATAAAACGTTTTTTATTTTAAATCTCTAACTTCTATAGTTTAGAAAATTATATTGATAATATTGAAAAATAATATTGATATAATAAAAGAGTAGTACTTAGTATTGCAGGTCAGTGTATTAGAGTTCCATTACATAGACACTAATTTAACCGATAATTTGGACTTTACCAATTCCTGCAAGTTATTTTGAAAATCTGTATATACAATATTAATCCAAAAATTCCTAAGTTAATATACAATAAATACAATGTATAATGCCACCCACTTTTTGTTTAATTTTTTCTAACGATAATGAAAAGATATCAACCTCATATAATCTATCATTACTTTAACCTCCAAGAGCCTCTGATAAAAGTGTGTCATTTATGAAGGGAACTTTACGTAGTATGCAGATTGGACGGTCATTGCAGTTACAATAAAAAAAAACAATAATAGATCAGATTTAAATGAACAGAACATGAAAAGGTTTTCCGATTGTGAAGACTAAAATACATCAGTATTATATAGCGAACAACCGGCAATGAAACTTTTCAACTGATTAAATACGTATACGTTGTCACTCCACTACAAATTATTGCAATTTCATCGTGATTATGTAGAATTCCAATAATATTAAAACACTTCTATATCTATATATCTACTACTATATAGAGAACAACCGGCAATGAAACTTTTCAACTGATTAAATACGTATACGTTGTCACTCCACTATAAATTATTGCAATTTCATCGTGATTATGTAGAATTCCAATAATATTAAAACACTTCTTTATCTTTAAATCTACTACGCTCTTAGGCAATATCTTTACTCGACGGTACGTAAGTATATTGTCCCTGTAAGATTGCCATTACCCTTTAGGACACCCACACGTCCAATCACATAGACGACCCCATGAAGGTCACTAGGGTCGATGGTATATACAAAAGTACAGTTCGTGGCAATCGACGTGAGTGACTTGTACCAGTGGGTGTCATTGTATGTTGAGTATCTTCTATTTTCCTGTTTTCCCGAAGTCCCTGGGGTAGACACCTGGCTAACAGCCAGAGACC
Source organism: Clostera curtula (assembly GCA_905475355.2). NCBI lineage: Eukaryota > Metazoa > Arthropoda > Insecta > Lepidoptera > Notodontidae > Clostera > Clostera curtula. Next base: position 17,145,656 of record FR997802.1, read on the forward strand.
CACCGAGCTGTTCTAGCAAACATAAACAAATTTAATCGATCTCAAATCAACTCTATCTATTTATTGAAAACATAACAGGTATCAACTAGCAACTAAATAAGTATTTTTTAATTGACGAATCTTATTTATCTAGATTGGAACCCTTCAATATTTTAAAAGGTTTAAAAGATAATGTGAATCAACTTGGTTGTGTATTAGTTTATGTAAGTGAGCTAGGTAGTGTTGTTTTCTACGTATTCAAGCAGTAACAGTGAATTTTGCTAATATTTCTTCAAAACTAGGAAAAGATAATCAAAAATCAATTTAATCAAGGTGGCTGATCTGAGCTCTTTTGACACGGAAATATAATATTTTTATTGTTTACATTTACTATTTACCATTTACGGCACGAAACTTAGATTATAGCAACGAACGCATTGACGTTTAAAACCCTTTAGGTACGATTTAAAAACCCACGTGGAGGAGGCTGTAGTTGGAAGGTAGAAGGAAGTATCTAAAGTCGTCACCATCCGTCGTCCGTCCATCGACAACTTCTTTTTTTTTTATAGAAACGTATCTCCTGCACTTGTTTTAACCTGTGTCGCGGGGGCTGATCACAAACATGTAATTAACGAGCACAAATGACACCCAGACTCAGAGTAAGTGCCTCTGGTTTAGACAAATACACTTGCCCGACGCCGGAATCGAACCCGGAACCCGTTGACCTAAAGATGGCACATCTAACCCCTAGACCAACGAGGCAGTCAATCTTAGATCATTACCAAATCAATCTTAAAAGTATAATAAAAGCTTTGATGAAGTTTGCCTTTGATTAAGCAACAAAAGGCCGCGTTACACAACGTAAATGCTAAAATGTCTTTGATTTAAGTCATTAAGTTCATACTTAATAGGGCATAATTTAAGTTCTGATTTTGTAATTAGTCTAATGAAATAGAGGACAAAGAAGAATATTTACAAACTTTAAAATATGTAGATAAAATTTAATAAAACAAAATCGCTTCGTCTGTCCGTCCCTATGTACCTATGCTTAAATCTTTAAAACTACGCATTGGATTTTGAGCCGTTTTTTTTTTCATATATAGAGTAGAGAAAATATTAGAGAAGTACTAATAAATTTAGAGGTTCATCATTACACCCGTGCGAAGCCGGGGCGGGCCGCTAGTAACCAATAAACAACTCTAACTCAAAAGTTTTATTTACGTAGGTTTTGTCACAAAAGTCTTTTATATCGCCATATTAAAAACTAGTTGAACCCGCAAACGTTGTGTTGCCAAATAATTAACATTTTGGATTTGAATATGGATTTTTTTTAAATCCGTTGTTAGCTGACCTCTCCTCGGTGAAAAGAATATTCCTACCAAATTTCAAGTCTCTAGGTCTTCCAGAGATATCATGATGAGTCAATCTATCTATAGAACAGCGTATGTATCATCTTTCGCTGGGCGGTTGTCTTCATACAGTATTACTGGTCGTCATATCGACATCCACACCTTTCACACACATTTCGTCATTTTCACAATACATCCATAAGTATTCGTATACCCTTACCCTTTTAAGTTGGCGCACTCCTATAACTACTTTTAAACGCAAGTCGGTCACATTTCAAACGGAATGAATGCAAATCGAATAAAAAAAACGTTCCTAATGCTGATGCTGAAAACACCAAGCGGCACAAATATAGCTTTCTTTTCTTGGTAATTTCAGCCCATAAATGACCCACCACCGAGTCGGGCCTCCTCCAAATGTACGGAGAGAAAATATGCTCCTTTTTTAGACTAGCTTCTCCCCTCGCCGTTCCCCGCGGTACGTCAATAACCGCGGGTAACATCGCGGGACTCGGTTAGTTCAAAATTAACATTTATTGATTATTAGTTATATTATTATTGAGCTAGCCAATTCAAATTAAAAAATCTTTTCTTGGCTTTTCTTCGGGAAATTGATTAATAAATCAAATTGAACAATGAAATCATCCACAGCTGAAGACGATTTCAGTTTTTCTAAAATGCATCTATAGAAAAAAGAGAGTCCCATCATTCATCATTCACCAAGTCATTAGAGGAATTGTTTTATCGTTTTTTTTTGTCCCTGTGGTGACGGATTAAAATGCATAGTTTCACCGCCCCATTCTATGCTGAGGGTATCGTAAGAGCGGACAAAAGGAAATGAGAAGGCTGATAACCTAGCCACAAGAGAAGGAAAACTTGATACGAAACACTGTGGCAACCCGTCTGGCCAGAGTGGCACAGTAAGCTAATCACCCTCCATGTGGAGGCACAACACACAAATTTTTTAAGAGAAAGTGAAAGCACTTTTTAAGGGTCTCTGTAACCCGAGGCCCCGTATCATTGCTACGGCGCGCCGTAGCAATGATACGGCTACGCAGCTACGCCCTTGCTTCCGAGCAATAGTGACGTAATAAGCAAAATTGTACATTTTAATGACAAACAACTACTTAATCTTTACCAAATACAATTTATCAATATCTTCACCAATACCAATACCAATCAATCAATGACAATACAATAGTTATACAACTAAATAATAATTAGTTTTATAGGTACTTAGCAACCAATCAATTTTTCTGATGAATCCACGAAAAAGGAAAGCTTGATACAAACTATTTTTGGTTGTTGTTTCTTGTTGAACGTTGGTAATCCTCAGGGACTTAACGCAATAAAACCAATGGCGCTTTGGGTTTTGGCTCGATTGCCACGGATTTCGCGGGGAACACGCTCCGTAACCCTGGGTTTAGGTTTGGTGCGCCTTGTAGTGGGCCCCACGCTTTGCTGGGGAGCTTTAGACGCTCTTCAAGCCCGTAAACCGCTCAGCTTCGCTCTCGCTGTTGGCGGGGGATTACCGGCCTACCAGCACTGCGCTTTTCGAAACGCGGTCGCCACTCAAGGACTTTTCTGCCCCGTCGCGCGCCCAGGACCGGCCTTTGTGGAGATATTTGGGGGAGGCCTATGTCAAGCGTCTTTTAGCTGAAATTATGATTATGATGATGATGATTAGTATTATGGATCCTTCCATTACGGCTATCATGTTATTGTTTAACGATGTAGAAAATCAATGCGTAAATATGTAAACGGTGCACGATATCTAAAGTATTTAATATTCTAAGGGTTTCCTGTGTTTGCAATTACATAATGACATTTTCATGATAACGATTAGGAGACGTCAATAGAGGGACCGTTTTTTAAAGTCAAAATGAGACCAGATACAACTGGCAATAACTGAAACCCTTTTGATAAACTACCGCTAGAAGAACATATTTCAAATAAACAACGCATCACAATCAGCCCATTCGACACCTGAAACAGACCCTTATTATTGTCGATGGTTGTTTAGACGCAAAGGGATGATCATCCAGCCAGACAAGGTGGTATGCCTGGCTGGGTCCGCGGCGCCTAACCCCCCGATATTTGTAGTCAGGGAATTCATAGATGTGCGGATTGCTCTTGAAACGTCACTATTGCGGTGTAGGATTTTTTTGGTAGTTCTCGCATTTGTAAGCGATATTTCTGGATGGTATTCGTCCAGATTATTCGGGTAAATTGTGTAAAGTATGTAGCATGCTCGTCGCTACGGTTGAAAAGGGTCTTCTTCTTCAACCTTTCACCATCCAATGCTGAGTGTAGGTATCTTCCAATGCACACCATTCTTCGCGGTTTTGCGCCTTTCGCATCCAATCCTTTCCGGCCACTCCAACAAGGTCGTCGGTCCAACGCATCGGTTGCCTGCCCGCATTTCTATGCCCTACTCTAGGCCTCCACTTAAGAACCCGATTACCCCACCAGTTGTCCTGTCTACGGCTTATATAGCATATAGGAAGTATCATTATGTATGTCCCATCATTATGTATAATACTTAACTTTGGGAATTTTCTTAATTCAGAATAAATATCACAATAGCAGTTACGCTGAAATAGACATTCATATGCATTCAGGGCGTGTAATGCAATTTGTCTACACCCGAGCAGATGCGTCATATCTCTTTATATTGCCTTTCAGGCTTCGTTCTTAGAAATATGGTGCATTGGTGCCATATTAAGCAACTGTCAACTGCAAAAGTCTGCATAAGAACTGCATAAGATTATCAAGCATGAATAGCGTATTTTAAGCGCCTGATGCTTTTCGAGAGCAATGCAACTGCAATACACGTCGTTAAAGCCCATAAATGACCCCCTACTGAGTCGGGCCTCCTCCAAATTCATGAAGGGAAATTAGCCTACTGTGCCACGCTGGCAAAATGGGTTGGCACAGGGGTTTTCAAGTTTATCTTCTCATACGGCTAGGTGATCTGCCTCTTGCGCTCCTTTAGTCGCCTCTTACGACACCCTCAGGAGAGTGTGGGCTGGTGACATTGTGTATTCTAAATCTGTCACCACAGGCACTATACATTTACAGCTCATCATCATCATTTCAGCCAAAAGACGTCCACTGCTGGACTTACACCTCCCCCAAGTATCTCCACAAAGGCCGGTCCTGGGTCGCCCGCATCCACTGCTTTCCGGTGACCTTAACCAGGTCGTCAGTCCACCGTGTGGGAGGCCTACCAGCACTGCGCCTTCCGGAACGCGATTGCCACTCGAGGACTTTTCTGCCCCATCGGGCGACGGTCCTGCGAGCTATGTGCCCTGCCCACTGCCACTTAAGTTTGGCAATCCATTTACAGCTAATAAGGTTTAATGGAGTTCCGGCTTTCTTTAATCACTTATTAACTGGCAGCTATTACACTCAGTATTATTTTAATAGTACCACCCTAAAATTAAAAAAAAAATTTTTTGCCTATATTTGCTGATTGGATGGGCTATGAGGGAGTCCGGGGCGAATGGTATTTATTGGGCCTGACCTACCCACTTAAAGAAACGGTGCTCCTCGACTCCGTTGAGTTGGGGGGCACGGGTTACGCTCATCAACGGGGGACATGCTCCACGACCTTGGGCCACCTCAGTTAATGGAACCCTGAGCTGCAAGTTCGTCCATAAATTTGGAGAAGTTCTGATACAGAAGTAGGCTAAATAAATCTTAGGACTCACATCGTAGTATCAATTCTTTTCAAATTTCAACGCGCACATAATACATAAATATCAAATGTTTCTCAAAGTTTGCCTCCATTCATCATTCTAAGAGACTTAAAGTTTGAATGCTTTTAAATAATTTCTTTAACAAAATTTTTCCATTATTGGAAATCCATTTAATACGGTATTCATGTTAAGACGGCTTTTCTCTGCATTTCATCTGTATACATATACCGGTAGTTAGGCATAGCAGGTTAGACTGGGAAATAGCATAGTAGAAAATAACTAAAATTGGTCACTGATATGACAATAAAGATCCGTCACCACCCCATTTCATCGTGGGGGTGTCTTAAGGACAAGTCCAAGAACCTAGCTGCGTTAGAAGGAAAACTAGTGCCCGTGGCACAGTAGACTAATACTAGACACAGTACCCTCCATGTAATTGGAGGAGGCCCGACTCAGTAGTGGGTCATTAATGGGCTGAATAGTAGTAGGACAACAAGAAAAGAGCTATAACTAGAATGCTACATACTTTACACAATTTACCCGAAAAATCTGAACTAAGAACATCAAGAAATTTCGCCTACACATGCAAGAATTACCAAAAATGTCCTACACCGCGATAGTGAAGTTTATAGAGCAATTCGCACGGTTAAGAAATCCCCGACTACAAGTATAGGGGGATAGCTGCCGCTGACCCCGGCCAGACATACCACCTCGTCTGGCTGAATGATCATCCCTTTGCGACTAAAGATATGTTACTGGAAACCGCTGACCCGATATTGATTTAGAACATGTAAGAGACACCACCAGAAAACCTGCTTACAAATAAAAACCACATTATAATCGGTCCTTTCGTCTAGGAGCTGTGATGGCACAGATATACAGACATATCAAACTTTAATACCTCACGTTATATATATGTAACGTGTGTAATCTTAATATTTAGATCACTGCCATTTCCAATATAGATTAAGTTATGCCGTATGTAATGTTTTATTTTACATTCAATATTTTTTAGTTATGAACAACTTATGAACAAGCATGATTGGTTGCTGCAATTGTTTTAAATTTTGTCCCGCAATATGACCGTGCGTGACGTCACCTGTCGTCCCCGACGGAAGATCAGCGTTGGTTGACAACAACCAGCATTATGCCGAGTCTGGGTCGGTTTGTGGCAAAGACTATAAAATACAATTGATGTCTATTTTAATTTTAAATCTATGTAATTTGTATTTTTGTCTCTTACCACAATAAAGAATATGTCTATGTCTATATGACAATGCCGCCAATCCATTTTTTCCAGAGCTTATTGTACAAAAATAACAATCTGTTAGAAAATGCAAACTTCTATAGCATAGCAGGCATAGCGGATAGCTTCAGTGAGTTGACGGATTTCAAATACAAAGTGTCACCACCCCATTCCGTTCTGAGGGTGTCGTAAGGGAAAACAAAAGAAAATTACAAGGCCGAAAACCTATCCGCAAGAGAAGGAAAATTATTACGCCCGACTCAGCAGTGGGTAATTTATGGGATGAGTAAAAGCAGTATCTGGGAAATTTTATATTAATTTTTCGTCTCATCAAGCTTAATTTTCCATTTGTTTATAGTTCATTTAGTCTCATGTCATATGAGACTAAATGTCGTTTGCTTGAATTGGTTTTAATAATCATTAAAACTCTCTTCTCTTATTCCGTGTGGTGACGGATTTTGAATACATACTGTCACCACCCCATGCCATCTTTAGGGTGTCGTAAGAGCCGCAATAGGAAATGACAAGGCTGAAAACCTAGCCGCAAGAGAAGGAAAACTTGATACGAAACACTGTGCCAACCCGTCTGGCCAGCGTGGCACAGTAGGCTAATTATCCTCCCTGTGATGAGAGGAGGTCCGACTCGGCCGTGGGTCATTTATGGGCTGTAGTAGAAGTAGAACTCTCCTAAATATTTAATTACAGAAAATCTTACAATTAAAGTTTTAATCTTCATGAAAGCCTGCGTGAAACTAATAAAAAAAGAAAACACCGCCAAACTCCCAGAAAGTTTTTTTAACTATGTATAATAATTATAGTTTACTTACTAAACAATTTTTGATCCCGGTAAATGTAAAAACTGTCTAACACTAACACTGAATTTACACTAACACATTATTCATTTAATTCGACACCTCTTCGACACTTAGTTTACAAAAAAATTTTATTCACACTTATAAAATTTTGATAAACTTTCGGTAACTTTTTAAGGGACGGGACAAGCGCCGTCTACCTATGAGCTTCAGTAACTGGAGTTTGGACAGGAGTTTGGGACGTACGCATGCGTCAAATTGTGAGATTTTCGTGTGAACTTCATTGCATTATTTTAGTTGCCAAATTCGTGGTAACTTTCTATTACATAGTGTAAACTTATACAGTGATATTAATTATTATTTCCCACAATTGTAATACAATGTAATATAACCCTAGGTCAATTATTATTATTTATCTGTATATTCTTTATTCATATTTTTTACATAATATATATAAAAAAGAGAAAAACATTTTTTTTAAATATTATATTAAAATCATAGCAGCCCTAGGGGCGGAAAATTTTTTCAAGCCGCCTCAGTGGTTAGTGTTTCAAAGAGAGGAACCGCCTAACAATGCGCGCCGTCTCAAGTAAAACTGCCTTTTGCATCAGACGCTTCACCCAACCGGATATCGAGAGTTGATTGAGATGTCCATCAAAACTTTTCGATATCAAACCATGCACTGATAAAACGATCGGAATAATACTGGTTGACTCAGCACTCAACATGGCGGTCACCTCATGGGCCAGGTCTAAATATTTAATCATTTTTTCTTTTTCCGCCTTCACGAGGTTCTCATCATGCGGAATGGTGATGTCAACCAGCTTTACGCGGCGTATAGACCGATCTATTATAACGATGTCAGGTTTATTGGCAGCAATATACCTGTCCGTTATAATAGATCGATCCCAGTAGAGCGTGACATGGTCATTTTCGAGAACTGGTTGAGGCTGATATTGGTAATATGGAACTTCGGTACTCACAAGACCATATTTAAAGGCAAGTTGTTGATGAATAATCTTGGCTACTTGGTTGTGTCTATGCAAGTACTCCCCGTTAGCAAGACGAGAACAACCGGAAACGATATGTCTGATAGATTCGCCGGGACGGTGGCATGCCCGGCAAATGTCGACCGTGCCGTCCTTCAGAATATGCTTCCGGTAGTTGTTCGTCATCATAACTTCGTCCATAATTGCAAAGACAAACCCTTCAGTTTCCCCAAAAAGGTTGCCGAAGCGTAGCCAGTCCACGGATGCGAGTTGGTCCACATCAGATCCCGTGAGAGCTCGATAGAACCTGCCGTGTAACTCCTTGTCTTTCCATATGGTCGTGCGATCCGAAATACTCATTACCTTTGGCTTCCTCCAGTTCTCGATAGCAAGAGAAAGCGGGGTAAGTCCTTTATCAATCGCGACAACATTTCGATACATATCCACGTTAACCTTAAGAAAATACTCTCTGAGATTATGTATCTCGCGATTATGTAGGTCCTTGGCATTTAAAAAGCCGCGGCCGCCGCATTTCCGCGAGATATACATTCTCATTACAGATGAACGTGGATGGTGCATTTGATGTGCTGTTAGCAATCGACGGACTTTTCTATCCACAGCGTCCAGTTCCGTCTGAGTCCACCTTAATATGCCAAAGGAATATGCGAGTACCGGCATGACCCAACTATTGAAGGCTCTTACTTTATTGCCACCCGATAAAAGGCTTTTTAAGACCTTGGTCAGGCGACTATAAAACCGTTCCTTCAATACTTGCTTCATGTCTGCATCAGCAATACCTAGAGCCTCTGACATACCAAGGTATTTGTATGTTTCGGATTCAGAAAGACATCTGAGTGACACGTTCCGTGAGACCTGCAAACATTCACTGTTTACAATTCTCCCCCTTTGTATATTGAGGACCGCACATTTGTCCACACCAAATTCCATTCCAATGGATTTGCTAAAATTGTCGGTTATTTTAAGCAACTCCATTAGGTCAGGCTTTTTCGAAGCATACAATTTGAGATCATCCATATACAAAAGGTGCGAAATGGCCTCATTCTCTTTCCGAAGACGATAGCCAAGCCCGGAACACTTTAGCAACGTGCTCAAAGGGTTCAGAGCTAGACAAAACCACAATGGACTTAAACTGTCACCTTGGAATATACCACGCTTTATCTTAACTAGGTTCGATGAATCAAAATAGTTTACTTGACCTGGATGAAGAAGGAAGGTAGACCATTGTTCCATACAAGTTGATAAAAAATCGCATAAAGTTGGATGTATTCTGTATAGATTTAATATCTTTTTTAACCAGGAATGGGGTACAGAATCATATGCCTTTTTATAATCAATCCAGGCCATGAAAACATTTCTCTTATTCCTACGAACCTGTTGGCTAATGGCCATGTCTATGAGGAGTAAATCCTTGGTACCTCGTGATTTGGCCTTACATCCATTTTGACTGGGGGACAAGATGTTATTATCCATCACATGCGCGTTTATTTTAGTTCTTAAAATAGATGTAAGGATTTTTTTAATACAGTTGCTCAAAAAGTGGCATATTACAGGGACGTATAGCGTTCGGGAAGTGGGCTATTACACACGCGTGCTTTTTCTTTACCATTCCCGCACTAGTGCGTTTTCTTTCCCAACTGTCAAAATAATGTCTATTATAAGGAAAAACCAACCATGAAGTTTTTACTAAAAAAAATCATAGAAGTTTTTATGATTCATGCAAATACGTATATTTCTAAAAAGAAACTACGTACTAATTTGTTTCAATATCAGATTTAATGATTGAATGTGTTTTATTTCATCTAATTAAATTTCATTAATTCATATCAATAAAAAAATTCTACTGAAGACTTGGCTGTATGGGCATTGTTCCTTTTGCCTACCAGAATGGGTGAAGAAAAAAAAACCTGCTTATATTCTACGGTCGGCGCCATTTTTCAGAAATGATTAGTTAGTTGAGTTTATTGTGTTTATAATATTTTATTAAATTGCTTCATTTTTTCGCAACTGTATTAAAAATAGTCGTTCAGTACACGTGCGGAACCGTCATTGCAACTTGTTCCGACTGTCAACCCTCGCCTTCGGCTGCGCCTCGGCTCGGGTAGACATTTGTCGGAACTCGTTGTAATGACAGCCTTTCCGCACTTGTAATGAAATATACTATATAAATAATAGGCAAACACGTTATAGGTCTAAAATTTTTGGGGTCCGAGGTACTGCTGGATTTGTGGATCAGATGAGTGAGCCCTGTCGTCATGAAGTTAGGAACATTACCTGACTCAAGGGCTTGTTGAAATTGAGTTGCCAGACGTTCGTGTGAGCTGCGGTAGGATTTAATCCAGTAGGGGTGCGTGAGTGGAACCTCCCCGTGCGATAAGTGCTTTCTCTGTCTTCCCACTTGTCCGGTGCACCCTGGTAACGGCTGGCTCACGGTAACGCAGTGACCAGCCGGCCAATCCACTCCCCGTCGATCTCTCGCTCCCGAGTTGACGGATTCTGCTTTTGTTACGCTTCAGTTGGTGAGACCGTTGGGTATCTGCGTTGACCTAGTTCCGCATACCCCCCTGGGATCCCAATTGCTGTCGTCTTCAGCGCTTTTGTGTCTTTTTGTTTACTTGTCGTTGTTGTTTTGTGACGTGTTTGTGCTGTGTGTGTTTGTTGCTCACCATGAGCTTCAGCGCTGCGGCTGCTGGGTCGGATGGAGATCGTTCGTCCTCAGCGGTAGAGGTAGACCTCGAAAGTTTACCGGAGGTCGGTATGGCGGCTGGAGGAGTCTCCGACTCGGACTCCAGCGTGCTGGTGGAGAGCGGGCGGCGCAAGAGATCCCATCCTGCGTCGCCCAAGAAAAAGGTGGCCGATTCAGACTCGGACACGGAGACGGACACCAGGCCCAAAGCCAAGGTGACGACGGCCCTCCGGGGCAAAGGCAAGACAGTAGCCGGGCCAAGTCGCGTGCAGCGGCAGCGGAGTGAGGCCGAGGAGTCGGACGAGCTTGGGCGTCACCTTGGTGCCCGAGCCTTCCTTAGGGAGGCCCCGACGTCGGTCTTCCTTGACCCAGAGGCGGAGCTTGGTTTCGGGCCGAACGACAATCCCGACGCGATGCCGATCGAAACGCTGCGCGCGATAGCGGGCAGATGCTCGGCGGCGGTGCTCGAGATCGCCAGGAAGTCCGGCAACCTGAAGGGGGGGTTCGTCAAGAACCTGAAGAAGGCGGCGACGACGTACACGGACGTGGTGGAGTCCCTGATCTCCAGGTCGGAGACGCAGGAGATCCGCCGCGTCCGTGCCGACTGTGAGCGGCTCCGGAGGGACAACGAGTCCCTCCGGGCCGAGCTCAAGGCGCACCGGCGGGAGTTCAGCGAAATGAAGGCCGCAATGAACGCCGCTGAAGGCGCGACGTCAGCCCCGAGGGAAGACGAGACCCTCGAGGTGTGGAGGCGCTCTATCCTGGAGTCTACCGGGAATATGCTCGCGGCGTACGTCGCGAGCATAAACGAGCGCCTCCTGCCGGAACCGGTGCGCCGTCCCTCGTTGGCGGCCGACCGAAGGAGGGCCTCCGTCCGACCGACGGAGCCGGTGGAGCCCGCTGTGCGCCCCGCAACCGCCCCCGTACGGAGGCGTTCGGCCGCGGCCGCAGCACCCCGCTCCCGCACCCCCGTGCCGACGGAACGCGCCGTCACACCGACGGCCCCGACGGCCTTGCCTGCGGCGGCTGCGCCTTCGCAGAGTGCCGCGAGCAGGAAGAGCGAAAAGAGGAAGGCCAAGAAGGCCCGCCGCGCAGCGGCTGCACAGTCGGCTGCTGTCGCGGCCCCACGGGCCGCCCCACGGGCTGCCCCGCGGGCTGCCCCTGCGGGGACCCAGCCGCCGGCCCAAGAGGGCGACGGCTGGACTACTGTAACTAGGGGCAGGGGCCCCAGGGCGACGAGGGCCCCCGCGGTCCGGCCGGCTCCACCGGCTGCGCCCGCAAGGGCCAGGGGTCGGAGGCCTGTGCGGCCTAAGCTCACTGAGCCATCCACGGCGGCGGTGGTGGTCTCACTGCTGCCGGAGGCCGTGGAAAGGGGGGTGACTTACGCCCAGGTCCTCCAAAGGGCGGAGGAGGAGGTCAGCCTGGCTGAGCTGGGGATCGAGGGGGGCCTCCGAATCCGCAGCTCGGCCACGGGCTCCAGGCTGATGGAGCTGCCGGGCTCCCATAACGGGGACAAGGCCGACCAGCTGGCCGAGAAGCTGCGTCCGGTCCTGGAGGGGCTAGCCGAGGTCACCCGGCCCGTGAAGTGCGTCGAGGTGCGCATTTCGGGGCTGGGAGACTCGGCCACAAAAGCCGCAGTCGCGGTGGCGGTGGCCAGGGCAGGGAAGTGCGCCCTGTCCCTGGTAAAGACGGGGGATATCCGTCCCGGGCCCGGCGGGGCGGGCACTGTCGTCGTGCGGTGCCCGATCGCCGTCGCCAAGACCTTGTCGGAGGCCGGCAAGGTCCAGGTTGGGTGGAGCGAGGCCGTAGTCCGGGTGATGGACCAGCGCCCGCTAAGGTGTTACCGGTGCCTTGGCATGGGCCACACCCGGCCGACGTGTCCATCCAGGGTGGACCGGGACGGGCTATGCTTTAGGTGCGGCCAAGAGGGCCACAAGTCCTCCGGCTGTACCGCCAAGCCGCGCTGTGCCGTCTGCACGGACGCGGGGCAGCGTGCCGATCACGTCATGGGGGGCAAGTCGTGCAGTCCCCCCGTGACCAAAGGTAGAGCGACCGCCGTCGCCTCCACCTCTGCCGGGCGCCCGCAGGCGCAGGAGGAAGCAGACATGTCCTCATGAATAGGTCCGGACATGTCACCTTCCTCCAGGCGAACGTCAATCGCTCCGCCGGGGCTCAGGACTTGCTGATGCAGTCCATGGCGGAGCGACGAATTAACGTCGCAGTCGCCTGCGAGCCGTATTACGTCCCCTCCCAGGGCCACTGGGCTGGGGACCTAGATGGCGACGTGGCGGTCCTCACGAGGGCGGACGCTGCCCCGCCCCTCTCGACGATTGAGAGGGGCGAGGGGTACGTGGTGGCGGGGTGGGGAGAGTACCGTATTGTGGGCGGTTACTTCTCCCCCAACCGACCCCTGGCGGAGTTCGAGGCGTATCTCGACTCCGTCCGGGGCGCCTTGGACAGGCTGTCGCCGGGGCCAGTGGTCGTCCTCGGCGACCTTAACGCCAAATCCGAGGCGTGGGGTAACCCCGCCACGGACGCGAGGGGTAGGGCCCTACAATCTTGGGCCCTACTGGCCGGTCTGTCCCTGCTCAACGTAGGGACAGTGCAGACATGCGTGCGCCATAACGGCGGGTCCGTGGTGGTCGTCTCGTTTGCCACGCCCGCCGTCGCACGCAGAGTCTCCGACTGGCGAGTGGCGGAGGGGGTCGAGACGCTGTCGGACCATCTGTACATCCTGTTCAGCGTCTCGCCCCTCCCAGGCTTCAGGCCGGCCCGTAGGCGGGCCAGCAGGCTGCCTAGGTGGACCTTGAGCCGGCTCGACGTGGAGCTGGCCAAGGAGGCGGCCATCGTCCAGCGCTGGTCCTCCCCTGCCGTGGGGGCTGGCTCGGACGTGGACGAGCTGGCCGGCCGCATGCGCGCCTCACTGCAAGAGGTGTGCGATGCGGCCATGCCGAGGGTTCGGAGGGGGCACCAGGGACGGGAGCAGGTGTATTGGTGGTCGTCTGAGATCGCGGAGCTCAGGGCGGCCTCCAACGTGGCCCGCCGCCAATACACGCGGTGCGGCCACCGCCTGCGGAACAACCCGTCCCTGGAAGAGTTGAGGGACCAGCTGCGGGGCATCTATCGAGAGGCGAAGATGGCCCTGCAGCTGGCAATCAGTCGGGCCAAGGCCGCTGCCAGGGAGCAGCTGTTGGCGGATCTCGACAGGGATCCCTGGGGGCGACCCTACCGCGCAGCGCGTGACAAGCTGTGCGCGCGGGGAGCCCCCGTCCTGGAGACTCTGCCTCCCGACCTCCTCGAGAGGGTGGTCGGGGAGCTGTTCCCAGCCGCGGCTCATCACTCTCCGCCGGTGATGTCGCCGCCGTCTCGCCCGGTGGCTGGTGGGGACGACGATGTCCCGCTGGTCACCGAGCCGGAGATGGAGACGGCGCTGGCCCGACTGCGGGCCAAGAAGACGGCCCCCGGGCCTGACGGTGTCCCGGGCCGCGTGGTTGGCGTGGCCTCGGAGTTCCTGGGGGAGGGGCTTCGGAAGCTGTTCGACAGGTGCCTTCTGTCCGGGCGGTTCCCGAAGCCCTGGAAGGAGGGGAGGCTTTGCCTCCTCAAGAAGGAGGGCCGGCCGGAGGACTCCCCCTCCGCGTACCGGCCCATCGTGCTTCTGGACGAGGCGGGCAAGATGTTCGAGAGGGTCCTCGCTGCCCGTCTCGTCCAGCACCTGGAGGGAGTGGGACCGGGGCTCAGCCCGGTCCAGTTCGGCTTCAGGGCGGGGCGGTCGACGATCGACGCGCTCGACGCCCTGAGGCGCCTCCGGGAGGAGGTGGTGGAGGAGGGGGATGTGGTCCTGGCGGTGTCGCTCGACATCGCCAATGCGTTCAACAGCCTCCCCTTCGAGACGCTCGAGGAGGCACTTCGCTACCATGAGGTGCCTCCTTATCTCGGGAGGCTGCTGAGCGCATACCTCCGGGACCGCGAGGTCCTGTGGGAGGGAGCGGACGGCCGCATTCAGCGGCGGACGGTAAAGTGCGGTGTTCCGCAGGGCTCGGTTCTAGGCCCTGTCCTGTGGAACATCGGATACGACTGGTTGCTCAGGATGCCGCTACTGCCCGGGGTGGGGCTGCTCTGCTACGCAGACGACACCCTCATCACGGCCAGGGGCGGCACCTTCGCCGAGGCGGCGAGGAGAGCAACGGTCGCGACGTCGCTGGCTGCGGACCGGATCGGCCTGCTGGGCCTGAGGGTCTCCCTCCCGAAGACGGAGGCCCTCCTCCTCCACGGGCCACGCCGGGGTCCCCCTCGCGGTGCGAGCATCACCGTGGGGGGGACGGTGATAGAGCTGCGGGCCCAGATGAAGTATCTGGGCCTGCACCTGGACGGTCGGTGGAGCTTCGGGGCCCACTTCCAACAGATGGCCCCGAGGCTCATACGGTCGGCCGCCGCCCTGGGCAGGCTGCTGCCCAACGTCGGCGGCCCGGGCTCCGTCTGCAGGCGCCTGTACTCCGGCATCATCCGGAGTATGGCCCTGTACGGAGCCCCCGTCTGGGTCGGAGCCCTCACCGCTCGCAACAGGGCCCTTCTGCGGAGGCCGCAGAGGGTCATAGCGGTGAGGGCGATCCGGGCTTACCGCACGGTGTCGTGGACGGCTGCCACGCTGCTCGCCGGGGACCCACCCTGGGAGCTCCAGGCGGAGGTGCTGGCGGCCGTCTACAGGTACCGTGCGGCATGGAGGGAGGAGGGAGCGCTGCCCCTCCTCGACGGTGGTGGTGCAAGGCGGGTCAGGGACAGAGCGCGAGAGGCCCTGATCCGCCACTGGGAGGAGGATTTGGGGTCCCCAGCCGCCGGGCTGGCGACGGTGGAGGCGGTCCGCCCCCACCTAGATCGCTGGCTGTCTCGGCGGCACGGGACCCTAACCTACAGGTTGGTGCAGGTGCTTACCGGGCATGGCTGCTTCGGTAAGTACCTGCATCAAATCGCGGGCCGGGAGCCGACGCCGGTCTGCCACGAGTGTGGCGCGCCAGTCGACACGGCGCGCCACACGGTGGAGGAGTGTGCCGCCTGGGTGACCGAGAGGCGGGCCCTGGCGGCACAGGTCGGAGGAGACCTCTCGCTGTCGAGCCTTATCGGACGGATGCTCGACAGCGAGGAGGGGTGGGAAGCAATGGCCTCCTTCTGCGAGGACGTCATGTCGCAGAAGGAGGCCGCGGAGCGGGTCAGGGAGGAAGACGTCCTGGCCGACCCGCGCCGCAGACGGAGGCCGGGGAGGAGGAGGCGACTGTACGCCCACCTCCTTCCCCCGCCATAGAGGCCGGTGGTGGGTCGGGGGACCCGCCACCGACGAAAGCCTCGATGACTGAGGGCGTCCCAGTGTACCGGGGCGCCCTCCCTGATAGTCGCTTGCCCGCGTAGCGGGCACCTCGTCGGGGCGTCAACGTCGACTGCGCTCGCGCGAACCGTTGGCGCCCCAAGCGTGCCGTGTGAGGGTATACCGCTGGGGTTTTAGTGGGTATACGGGTTCTGTCCCGGGAGTCCCACATAATCACCGACCTCTCCCCCGGGGGGCGGTGGTATGCGTAACGCATTTCCCCAGCGAAACCAAAAAAACAAAAAAAAAAAAAAAAGGATTTAATCCAGTATGCATTCAGACGGTCAGGGCCCGGGCTTTTCCAGTTCGGTGCCCAACCGACTGCAGACTTCACATCAGTTGCAGTAATCAACACAGGTGACATTTCTGAAATATTTTCGCACGCACGTCTGACAACTTCAAAACATTCATTTTCTGAATGGTTGATAGGATTTGACCAAATATTGCGCCAGAAAGTTGACATCTCATCAATGTTGGGCAATTGTTTATCGGGAGTTTGGTCTTTTAGATGCCACTTCCTATAAATACTCCTCTGATCCCTTTGGAAAATCTTATTAATAGAATATCGTTCCATCCATAGACTGTATAGTTTAATGCGCTTCGCCCAAGCATAAACTTTTTGTTTCCAATAATCTATACGTTCTATAATATGTGACAAATAGTTATTTGAATTTATCTCAGTACCAGCGAATGCTTGTTTTACAAAGCGCATAATTTTTGGTCGTGTGTTTCCAGCTTGAAAACAATATAGCTTTGCTATTATTGTCCTAGCTGCCGTTATACGGCGCTCAATCCTTTGTTTCCACAGGGGAGGCGATCCTACAGGTCTAGCGTTTTGGTAAGAGGCTGGAAACCTTACACCAGCTTCATAACATGCAGCAACCGCTCCACAGTAAAGGATTGAATGCGTGTCGGTAAGATCTGAACTAGAGTCAATGTATGTTTTTAAAATTTGGTCAAAAGCATTTACAAGTGAGATATTATATGGATTTAATGGTAAACGTGGTAACTGAGGTTATTATTATTATTGTTATGTACCTATTAATTATAAATTAATTTTTACTATTTTTACTACGATAATTTTTTTTTTTTATTGGTCTTACTTACATTTTTTTTTATATGTAATTTAATAAATTCAAATTACTTTCAATCAATTTGCTAAAAACAGATTATTTTGTAAATTTAAGAATTGCAACAATATTGTTATGTAGAATTAATGAATAATATGCAATCACACGACAAATTGAAAGTTATGTATACCTTTAAGTAACGCCATCACAGAGCACGAAGAAATTATGTTTTTTATGTTCTATGATATTAATTGTGATACGTTGTTGGTATACTGAATAAATAAATAGTGTCACTACCCCTTTGTGTCCAGGGGTTGTCGGGGGGACTGCTTGATCTGAAGTTTCTACTACTACTATTACTCACCCCAAAGATGACATTAAATTGAGGGAAACTTGCCTGCTGCATGTGATTTGTATCAAACCCCTCGACCTTGTTGTGGTGAGGGAGCTTGCGTGCCTTTACGATACGTCGGCTTAGGGTCAGCAAAACGAAAAAAAATTACTAAAAAAACTTGGATATAAAAAATATATTCTACATCCATTACCACACTGTCCACCCATGGCCCTGGGTACCCTTGCCTTAGGGTTTGGGGGACCTACCACCGACACAAGCCTCATTGACTGAGGGCGCCCCAGTTACCGGTCAGAGCGCCACAGTACACTGCATCCTCGGCAACCTGTGACGTACTAAAAGAGACGTATGGGGTGGTTTTAGAGGGTAGTCGATTGTTCCGGAATCCACATAATCTCTGACACTCCTTCCACGGGAAGCAGTTTGCATTGCACATTTATATATGCATATACATAGAACAAAATAAAAAAGGTCTCCTCCATGTTCATAGAGGGAAATTAGCTTAATAATGAGCTCAAATACATACTAAGTACTACACTTTTAATATATCATTTTTTTCTAAACTACAGAACTACAGAAGCCTTCTATGTAACTATAGCAAACTCTACAAACTTTTTTTCGAGTCCTTTTTATTTCTAAAGTATATCTTGTGTACTTAAAAAGTTATTGCAATTTTAAAAGTGTGATACTTAGTTTTGCAGCCTAGGCCTACTTAGGATTTCAGTCTATTTTGTCACTACCTCTGTCACTCAGGATGTAATACTCTGTTCAATATTCACATGACCTTACATGCTACGGTTTGTGGGTTGCATATCGTAGTATATCCGTGTGGAATAACACCTGGTATAAATAATTGAATGGCTTGTTATTGTGCTCTTACAAACACTAATTAATACTACACAACCAACACAGTTCTTCCCGTTATTGCTTGCAAGTCGCCATTTTGCCCGGAAGTTGAGGAAACTTGGGATGTACTAGTCAACTACCAAGTATCCAAGTATACCAAGTAGACGTATTTAAAATGCATAGAGTAACCACTCCGTTCCATCCTGAGGGTGTCGCAAGAGTTGAAAAGTCCGCAAGAGAAGGAAAATTTTAAATGAAACCCTGTGCCAACCTGTCTAGCCAGCATGGCAATGTAGGCTTATTACCTATGATGGGAGGAGGCCCGACTCAGCAGTGGGTCATTTATGGGGTGAGAAGTAAGTAAGAAGTAAATCTTCTAGTGACGCAGTGCTACAACATTTTTAGTATGCAGTATATCCAACTCCTGCCTCTGCTGGATATTGGATGAATGTCTATCTTGTCCAATATTTGTGTGGAATATTTGTACCCGTGTGGGGATTCTACACTATTCTAGCATTCTAGCAATGTACCGTTCCTCATTATAATGCTACAATATCACTGATTAATACAGGCTATTATAATTGCAAGAAAAAATTAAAAACAAATTTCCACCCGTGCGAAGCCGGGACGGTCCGCTAGTTAGCTATAACCTGTATTGTGGGGGGCAGTTTACA
Organism: Clostera curtula; assembly: GCA_905475355.2. Lineage (NCBI taxonomy): Eukaryota > Metazoa > Arthropoda > Insecta > Lepidoptera > Notodontidae > Clostera > Clostera curtula. Next base: position 17,164,731 of record FR997802.1, read on the forward strand.
AACATGAAATTCACGAACACACACGAACGAACGCCCAGACTGGGAGCAAGTGCCTCTGGCTTACAGAAAGATGCTTGCCGCGGGGGGCGGTAATCCAAAGGCAGTACATCTAGCCTCTAGACCAACAAGGCAGTCAAGATAGTCACGGAGAGCAGACGGCAAATTATTCCGTGTAAATACTGGTAGTAAGCCAAATTGGGCTAGACCGGGGCTCACTCTAACGGAATTGGGAAAAAGGCGAAGGAGGGATATTAATCAAGGAAAATGTTTTTAGGATTTGGAAGGAAATAATAACCAACAATCCGTATGGTGACAGATTTAGAATACATAGTGTCACCATCCCATTTCATCCTAAGGGTGTCGTAATGAAACGTAAGTGGCAGATCTCCTAGTCCCAAGAGAAGGAAAATTTGTGCAAACCCGTCTGGTCAGCGTGGCACAGTAGGCTAATTACCCTCCATGTAATTGGAGGAGGCTCGACTCAGCAGTGGGTCTTTTATGGGCTAGGAAGTAGTAATAATAACCAGTTAGAGATTGAATATTCTTTTAATGTAATTGAAATGCTTATTATCTTTAGAGAATTTAGTTTTTGCAACAATTTCTTTAAGCGTTATCGATAGTTTTTGTTTAATTTTGATACAAGTGTTGAATTAATTTTATGGGACTTCAACAGTACGCTGTATTGCATTAACAATTAACTCTATAGCATATGACTGATCACCAACTCTTACTGTAACTGGATTCGTCGGGAAAAATCTGCTAGAGAAAGTCATCTCCCCTTGTCCACAGAACAATTCCACGCTACTTGCATCTACGAAGATTCTCCAGACAAGATCTCCATTTGGTTTCCACGTTCGCTTTCTTATGCCATCTTCACCCCCCCGGTTCAAAATCACTTTTTCCTCAGTGACGTTATAAGTAAGGACAACCGTCTGGTTATCAGATTCAATGTATAGTGTGAAATCTTTATCAATAGCTGTTTTTATTTTAATTTCAGCAGTTTTGTCAGGTAACGTCACGTTTAGCGATGGTTTACCTAGTCCATTATATAAATTTTCTCCGATTATGCAGTCAACAGTGTTCACAGGCGTTTGATATATAATGTTGTCTGAGCCAAGGGTTATATTTCTTGGCAGTACCATACTACCGGCGAAGCCATCGTAGCGTTCAAGGTAAGACTGTGTGTATTCCCACATACTAAACCAGGCCATTACTATTGTAAAGCCATCTTCATTTAACATTTGAGTAGCATAATAGTCATGTCCACAGTCCATTTCTCTGAACTCTGTGATTTGCTTAAAAATCTTAGTATCGTAGTCAAAATCACCAACAATATATCCAGTCTGGTACGTGTTTTGGTAAAGATCACCTTGTGGTTCGACACCTTGCGGTGAAAACAATAACACCCAATGATCGCCCAGTTCGAAGAAAGTCGGACATTCCCACATGTAGCCCAAAGTACCATTGGACTCGGCTAATATTGCAGCCTGAGTCCACGACAATTTGTCCTCAGAAGTGTATAACAGTACCCTCCCCAAGGTTGTATTACTAGTGGAATTGAAAGAGTTACCTAAAATCATGTAATAGGTGTCATCGTGCTTCCAGACTTGGGGATCTCTTATGTTCGGTTGATATTGTTCTGCTGCGATCAGCGGGTTCAATGCGTACTTCTCAAAGTTTTCTCCATCAGTACTTATAGCCAGCGCTTGTTCTTGCTGGGCCGGGTCATCCACGTTGCCTGTGTAGAACAAATACATTGTCTCATCTTCAATTAAAGCTCCACCGGAATATACGCCGCCACTGTCGTACGAGCTGTTGGGATACAGAGCTATAGGCAAATGCACCCAATGGAACCAATCTGTGCTCTTTGCGTGTCCCCAATGAATATTCCCGGTGTTCAGACTTGTTGATGGATTGTATTGGTAGAAGAGGTGGTACCACCCCTTAAACTTGCACAGCCCGTTGGGATCGTTCATCCAACCGTGTGATGGTGCGAAGTGGTACCGAGGATAGAATCGGCCGCTGACAGTTGTATTGTCAGCATCGATACAGGAGAACAGTAGGGTTAATAAAATTCCGAAAATAATCATTTTTCCACTTGTTAAGTGCCACGTTACAAGTCGAAGTGTTCGTCGTACAGTTGCACAACATCTTATAGTAGACACGACGTCAATTAATTTATCGAAACTATTGACTTATAATTTGATACGCGCATATTCCAATTTAATTTTGGAAAGATAGTTTTATATAATTTGCCTAGTTTACAACTGTGGCTGCGTTTGCGTGAATTTCGTACCCATGTGGCCAGTAAGCATCATTTGTAAAAATATTTTTTTTTGCATTCTAAATTCAAATTCTGCATTCTTTTTCTACTAATTGAATAACGGATAGTCAAAGAATACACAAAAATCTTTGCTTACTTGTCTACCGAAATGAGTGGTTCTGTGCTAAAATTATTTTTCATTTGTTAGTATGAGGCCGAAACAGAGGTGATTATTATCTTACAAGTTTGGTAGCCTGTGTTCGATAATTTTTCTATGCTGTAGCACTTTCGCCACCAGCTGGTGACCAAAATAATCAGAAAAAAGTTTCCTAGTGTTTCGTGAAATTTTGTAGAGATTATTTATTTTGTAGATATCGATTCTTTCGATATGGCAATAGGGTTTTGTTTGGTTATGTTACACCCCGAATCTGAAAGACAGAAATTAGGTAACGGCCCTTTGTCCACATCATCATCATCAGCCCACATTAGTCCACTGCTGGACATAGGCCTTGTCATGAAGTTTTCTATTCTCCTGTATAGTATTCTCCTGTCTCCAACCCATACTATCATGTGGATGTCGAAAGAGGCAACAAAAAAAAACAAAAAAAAAACGCAAGAGTTTTTTTTGGTGCCTTACGACCTAGCCACAAGAGAAAGAAAACTTGATAGAAACCGAGTGCCAACAGTGGGTTAATTTCCCTCTATGAATTTGGAGGAGACCCAACTCAGTAGTGGGTAATATATGAGCTGAAATGGTAATGATTATGAAGTTTATTCTCATTTTATTCTCCTGTTTCTGCCTTTGTAACTCCAATAGGGTAAAGGGATCGTTAAGACGTCACCCCATATCAATTTGATCCAACGTCATTTAAACGAAATTAACTGGACAATTTGACAAGACACGAAACGGCAGCGTTTTTTTTATAAACTCAATTCAAACGAGTAGAAAAACGTGAAGGTCATGATTGAGTAGTGCTCATCAAAACACGATTAGATTTGCTTACTTTTTTCGCCACGGCGTAAAATTTAAGGACAAGTCACTAACTTTTAGGTAATTTATTCAGAACAATGATTGAGGCAATACGGTTCTGGGTTTCTAGCCTACATATGGTGCAGGATAGGCAAAGCTCTCTCATCTGGTGAACTTGCTCTCAATATGTCGTTTTGTGTTTTTCGTAAACAAGACCAATAATTTTAAAAAAAAGCAATTACAGAATTTCTTGCCAGCTCTTCCCTGTAGAGCAGCATTTCGAACCGGTGGTAGTTTCAGCATGAATGTGGGTGGACGCAATTGAGTATGAAACGTGTGACTGTAGATATGACGACTGATAGGTGTGAATGGAAACTACCACCTAGCGTGAGACAGGGCCGTAAGATGATAGTACTAATTTAAAATATAACGTTTTATAAGAGTTCTGTGATAAAACCTACGTCAATAAAGTTCCATTTGAGTTTGTTGCTCTGCTTCATTTTGAATGTGTATCCATCAATGGAAATATCTGACTGGTTACCATTCCACCATCTAGGCAACCGTTAAACTTAGACAGTAACGTGGAAACTGACAGCTGGTCTCACTAAATATTTCCGGTGGTTCCACTAATTGGATCTTGAAGGTCATATGAGACCTTCAGAGAGCTGAGACCAGAGAAGATACTTGGGATCATTCACTGCTTTAAAGAATCCATTAAGTTGTTGTTAAGTCTTGGCTTTGCATGGATTTAGAATGATAATCTGTTTTTTTTTGTTTATTTCGGTTACGTGGTATATTCGAACACAAAACAAGTAAACCAGTGTTCGATGTCACTGAAAACATACATGATTAAAAAACAGCTGAATTATCGAATCTTTTGACCATGACTAAATTGTTATTACTTGCGTCAACGTTTAAAAAGTAATTTTAATATTTCACATTCGAATTAAAATTTACATTTAATAAATGTAAATTTACATTTAATGTACACCTAAGTAAACCTTTCAAATTTATGTGAGCCAACATTACAAGGCTAAATTACAATAAATTAATTTCAAAAGTATGTTAAGTTATTAATATTATTTTTCTTCTTCTTTTATTACTTTACTTTTATTTTATTTACTTACCCTTACTTACAAGTGGGGCTACCCTTAATCGTATGGACAACCACGTTTCATGGTTTTTTTAAGTTTCGCTGCATTTGGTTTATCGTTCTTCGCGCAGACTGTTTACTTACATTCTATACTTATACTAATAATCTATACTAATATATAAAGCTGCAGAGTTTGTTTGTTTGTTTATTTGTTTGTTTGTTTGTTTGTTTGTTTGAACGCGCTAATCTCAGGAACTACTGGTCCGATTTTAAAAAATCTTTCAGTATTAGATAGTCCATTTATCGAGGAAGGTTATAGGCTATATTTTATTTTCAAAAGAATTAGGGATCCGTATGAAAATTGCGATTTTGTAAACCAAGGTGTAAAATCGAAAACCTATTTATGCGTGCGCTGCAAAAACTATTGACAATAGAACAAAATGATGTACTACGGATTTGTAGGTCTTATAAAGATCTACAAAAAAGTCCGCGAGAGCACATATCTAACTATCATAGTTTAGTCACAATAACCGATTTTATGTTCATAAAAAATATGCACGGGTTCGAAGCCCACGCGGGCGAAGCCGCGCGCAAAAGCTAGTAATATTATATAGAGGGAAGATTAGTATTTCTGTGTGTTTGTAACGGATAATCTATCTTTTGTATTCTATGTAGTATGTATTTTCTATGTCTATTTGATTATGTAGGTACATTATGGATATTATTATGTTCATTTATATGAACGTAGTATATTATATATTCGTATACTAGCGACCCGCCCCGGCTTCGCATGGGTGCAATTATATTATACCTATAAACCTTCCTCTTGAATTACTCTATCTATTAAAAAAAACCGCTTCAAAATCCGTTGCGTAGTTTTAAAGATTTATGCATACATAGGGACGGACAGAAGAATGCGACTTTGTTTTATACTATGTAGTGATAGTGATTATTTATATTTATAATATCATATTCTAACAACTGAATCTAAAAATCATCATCCATTTCCATCTCCATCCCATGTTTGTCTTTAGGGCGCGAAATACACACAAACGGCGCGTCGCTTGAGTGTAATTCACAATTATGTCTCCTTAGTACATTTTGTTTGCAAAAGTTTTGAAGCGGCATCTTGCCTGGGCCGCCGCCGCCCGCTGCGCCGACCTCCTCACCGTTTGTGTGATAGTGTGTGACAAAATGTATAGTTGTTCTTGAACTTTGTGCATACATAACTACACTGTGTACAATACATAAGTAACACAATAACTACTGCCGCGGTTGTATCAATTTAAGTTGGCACCAACTTCAACTTGTTTTATTGGTTGTTTCGTGTTTAATTGTTTGTGCATAACATAACTTAGAACCAACAACATGTAAGTCGTCCAACATACCCAAATGAGCCTTCCGACAAACAACGTTGCTCACTTATTGCAAGTTTAATTGCAAACTAATGAACCGGTTTCGATAAAATGTGTATGGGATTAATCGAAAGAAAAAGAACGTACACACGTACTTAAAAAGGCCAATAGATAACCTCCACTTTTTTAAAGGCGGTTGATAAATTGCAATAAGCATTTGCGAAGGTAATGAAAGGTGATACACGACAATGAAAACAGTTCGGTATTTGTAAGTTTATTTATATTAATATGTTATATTATTTGTATTACAACATTTGACTATTTATATATTTTACAATTCAACATTCTACTTACTAACAACAATTCGACACGCAAATAATATATTTTTATTAATATTTTACTTAAAAACTATAATAATAATTGTACTTACAATTTTTCTATATCAGTACCTTATATGTAGTCGGAATTAAAAAGTTTTTTCTTAAAATAATACTGGTAGGTAACTTCGTAAAAATCGTAAATATGTTATCTTACAAATATTATTACTGGTAACATAAATATCGACGCTAATAGAGCGGTCCCGTATATTAATATGAAGCAGTAACATATAATACTTGCTACACATCTGTTAGTTCTGTTTTGGTATAAAATTCCGGAACGTAGCTAGGAAGCCATGGCCTCCTTCTGCGACATAACGTCGTTGCGGCGGAGCGGGTCACGGAGGACGATGCTTTGGCTGACCCGCGCCGCAGACGGAGGCCACGCAAGAGGAGGCGACTCTACGCCACAGAGACCGGTGGTGGGCCGGGGGACACGCCACTGAAGAAAGCCTCACTGATTGAAGTCCTAGTGGCCGGGGATGCCCTCTGATAGTAGGTACCTTGCCCGCGTAGCGGACTCCTTATCGGATCGTCACAGTGGAATGCGTTAAGCCAACACTGAACTCACCCCAGAGGGGCGGCGGTACCTATGCCTAAAGCATTTCCCAAGGGAGACAAAAAAGGTATCTATGAAATCAGTCTTTCCCCCGGCTGCCATTCGAACGCGTCAGAACTGACAGCTGCATCCAACAGATGAGTCCCCCACGTAAGATGGCAAATGCCCCATGTAAATACAGTTCATATAATTAGTTTACACTGACAGTAGTCTAGCGGACTGTGTGTTACGCAATGGATCCGCAGGTTAAGTAACGTCCGGATCCGCTGGATGTTGGATAGGTAACCATCATTTGTGTGTAATATCGGACCTTTGTGCTTCAGAGGGCTCGTAAACCTACAGTAACATAAAAACTGACTGATGGTCTTATCATATAACTACCGTTGGTTCCACTATATAGCGCGCTTAGATCAGATGGTAATCACTTCAGGGCAATACTGGTAGTTAGCGTAAGACCCTAAACCGGTGCCGATCCCCATAAAATTGGGAATTTAAATTATTGGTCCCACCCATTAGCGCCATCTACATTTCACTAGCACTTATTAAAAATACATTCATTTCGCTCTACAAAATTCAAATAAGCTAATATGTCGTATACATTCGAATCATCTCGTCAAAGTGCCATTGGAATGAGCTTCATGATCTCCTGAACTGTGACCTCCGAAGTCTTCAATCATTCCAACAATCGACACATACCCGCCTGACACGCATGCAATAACCGATACAATTCCAATCAAGATGTTCTTCCATAGAACGTAGTTGTAAGGGCCCAAGTTGCGTTCCCAGTGGTACACCGTGTCGACTACGGCGGGGATGAGAAGGCCGAGCGTTGAAAAGAAGACAGCGCCGACGAAACTGATGACTAGCTCCAAGTTGGGGAAAGCAGCGGCAATAGCAACTGTTGAAAGATTTAAAATAATAATAATCAATTTAAAGGGTATTCCGTATGGTGTCGGATTACCATTTTTTACTTTTCATTTTTTATTTTTTATACTATACGCCGCTTGTTTTAGAAATCACGCGTTTGACGAAAAAATAAATAAAAATAAATATCCTTGGACATTTCACACAACGCCATCTCGTCCCAAGCTAAGCAACTTAATGCTTGTGTTATGGTATAATATGTATGTTTTTTTGTAAATACATACATATTATAGATAGAAAACACCCAGACTCGGAACAAATACTTGTAGGTCATACAAATATTTCTTCCGTGCGGGGATCGAACCCGCGACATGATGCGCAGCAGTGGATCGCTCAACCACTACGCCAACAGTGTCGTCAAAATACACGTGATATTTAACTATACCCCCCCTACCCCCTTGTGATATTTTGTGATTTTTGTCGGAAGACCCCCCTCCCCCTTTCGAACCTCACGTGATTCATGGACAGCCCCAAAGCAAGAGAAGGAAAAACTTGATACAAAATACTATGCTAAACCGTCTGGCCAGCGTGGCGCAGTATGTTAATAACCCCTTCTGGAGGAGGCTCGACTCAGCCGTGGGTGATATTTGGGCCGAGTAGTAGTAGGAGAAAACCAGACTCAGCAGAGGGTCAATAATTATAAGCTAAAAATAGAAGACTAAGGCCCTAATTAGATGAATGAGAACATCAAAGCCAAAACACAATATGTAACAAAAATACAAAGCTTGTTGGATAACAAGATGGATCACGATAAGAAGACGGCTCATTTGAGATGGAATAGACGTTCTGAGTTTAAAAATGGAATCGAGTAAAAATATGCTCTCATTTTAAAACAAGAAAAAGTTTATACGCATTTGTTACCTTCTATCGAAAGCTGGTTATTATTTCGCTGAGAGAATTAATCGAATAGTAAGAATAGGAGAATAATGTCCTAATAAGCAACAATTTCTGGAAACTAACGATTGTGTCGTAACGAGTAATTAAAAAAGTATCTGACAGTATAACTCGTTATATTTTATGTATTGCCGAAAGCAGAAAATAATTAGGTACAGAATTCATGCTCATTTAGCGGTCGCGCTACGGATAAGTAGAGTGGACATCGTATCCAGTTGATTGAATGGTGAGATTAATTAAATCCTTAATTATTTTTTTTGATTAAGCTTAGGCGAATAAGTAATTTTTTTTCTGGCCAAAATTCATACGAAAATAAATAAAATAAGGCAGTGTCCACTAACACTTGTCTTGTTGTCTCTAGAAATATTAAATCACTTTGTTCATGTGATCTTCAAAATATTGTCTATAACACTATTCCATGAACTGAATAGTTATAGTAACTACGTTTTTGCTATATCTAGGAAATGTCATCACAGGACTAGTGTCTGTCATGACACGCGTGCTCTCCAGATATCGTGTCGGTGGGCAATGTCTGTGTGCATTGCTCAAGTATACATTGTATGTCGTTTGGCTTCTGTACCCATTTTATGCCGAAAGCGTTTATAGGTAATATTCAAATAGGCAAAAGAATCCAATTAGCATAAATTATTCTCAGACAGCAAAACATCAAATTCAATTGCTGCGAGACAAATAAAATCAATAAATTATTATTCAGATAAATAAATAAATATCCTTGGACATTTCACACAACGCCATCTCGTCCCAAGCAAAGCAACATAATGCTTGTGTTATGGTAACGAGATGGATGATAAACTACTTATATACATTTTTTTTTGTAAATACATACATATTATAGATAGATATGACACCCAGACTCAGCCAGCCTCTGGTTTAGACAAAGACACTTGCCCGACCCCGGAATCGAACCCGGGACCCGTTGATCCAAAGGCGGCACATCTAACCACTAGACCAACGAGGCATTCACATGAATACCAAATACAAGCAACACAGAATAGATTGTTTTTGTTGTAATATAGATTGAAAAAACCTTTAGATAATGTTATTTATCCTACTAATATTATAAACGTGAAAGTTTGTAAGTATGTATGGATGGATGGATGGATGGATAGATGGATGGATGGATGGATGGAAGGATGTTTGTTACTCTTTCACGTAAAAACGACTGAATGTATTTTAATGAAACTTTATAATAATATAGCTTATACATCAGAATAACACATAGGCTACAATTTATAAAGATATTGTGTGTAAATTTATAGCGATATTAAGTTAAATTTTAATTTCTAATTGTCAAATTTTCAGCCATATTTAAATATAGACAACATAAAGTTTCGCTGTCAGTTGCGCTTTGTTATACCACGTAGGTATTATATCACATTCTACGGGAACGGAATAAAAATCTTAGGTATCCTATGTCCGACTTTCTTTTAAATATATAGATGTTGGACAATTCACAAAATCATACTTAATATTATAAACCTGAAAGTGTAAATGTGTGTAATCCCGTTCCGTGATATAAAACATAGTTTATCAAAATGCAACTGCTGGAATAACAAAACTTCACCGACAGCTAAACGCTACGTTGTCTATAGTTTGACAAATTTGATAATTAGAAATTTTGAAGTTGACCGGTTGATGTATTTCTTTCGAGTAAATATTAGCTTATTGTGCCGAACAATGAAGAAGAACTAAATAATGCACGTGAAGATCACCGCATTAGTATGGCTTGAATCCGTGCTTCTCAATCACAAGAGCAAATCGAGGCAGCCCGTGAACGTTTCGATACGGTGGCAGCACTAATTACTGCTTGCATACTTGCGTCCGCATTGGACCTATAGATGCCATGTAATATTACAAAACACTCCTCAGCGGCTAAAGTTTTATCAAAATGGAAAATCGTCATCTGGGACGAATGTACAATAGCGTATACACGTGCATTGGAAGCACTTATCCGATCCGACCGAACACCTACGCAAGGACTCGAGATGTTTTGGAGGCGCAATAATTTTACTGTCTGGCTATTTCTGCCAAACACTGCCTCTAATTCCAAGATCGACTGCTGCCGCCGAAATAAGCGCTTGCCTCAAATCATCGAAATATGTGGATTGATTTTATTTTCTCAGAATTTCTGTTCATCGAAGGACGAACTCACAAACACAAAAATAATGAATGGTTGACTAAGCGAGCTGTTTTGGCGGCTAAGAATAAATATGTAGATGACATAAAGTAACTAACATAATTCAGAATGAAATCATTGGTACACTGCATTAATTCAAATATAATGACTGTGTAAAAAAAGAGAAAAATATATAAACCAAAACCACCAAACCTGTGCAACGGAACGCGTTTGGTGGTAAGTGAATTGATGAACAATGGAATATACTCAAAGTAAAGTTGGAAGGTGAGGAAATTCTCATCCGAGGATCCCGACGATATCAACTGATATACCGTTTTAGTTTTAATGATTTCCGATCCGTCGTGCATTCGCAGTGACCATTAATAAATCACAGTGCCAATCCTGGAAAGTTTGTGGCCTAAATCTAGAAAATTAATGTATTTCCCAAGATCAATTATATGTGGCATGTTCCGGGTCAGAAGACCATCTGCGTTATTTGTTCATGCGCCTGATAATAAACCGAAAAATGTCGTCTGTCACAAGGTGATTCACTGAAAAGTGCAGTTACTAAAATAGATGGCCAATAAAGTATAATTAAAATCATAGATGTTTTATTTATATTTCTCCTGATAAAAAATTGAAGTTAATAAAATAAAATATTATATATTTATTGCCTTTAAGGCGAAACAAAGTTCGCCGGGTCAGCTAGTTAGGCAATATATTGATATTGAAAACTCCTTATTACGTGTATGGTTATTAGTTCTTACAACGATTATTTTTTGTAAGTCTAAACTGTGTATGGGTTAGATGTGCTGCCTTTGGATCACGGGTCCCTGGTTCGATTCCCGGGTTGGGCAAGAGTCTTTGTGTAAACCTATGTGCACTTGCCCTCCAAGGCGGCGGGTCCGCGGGTCGGAAATGAAAAATGGAGGGGGACGCGACGTTACGCCCTTTTTCTACCCTCGCCTTAGAGCCGGTGGTTGGGCGTCCCATTAATCCGGGGTGCCCAATAGTAACCCGTTGGGGCGCCACAGTAGAATGAGACGTGTGAGAGTATACCGCTGGGCCGGAGTCTCACATCACTATAACTATCACTACTTATTATAAAACAAATTTGATGTCGTCTGTCCGTCCCTATGTATACTTAAATCTTTAAAATCTAAATAAAAAATCTAAACTACGCAACGGATTTTGAAGCGGTTTTTTCAATAGATAGTGTGATTCAAGAGGAAAGTTTATACGTATAATACATGCATACTATCGTAGAGAAACACTGATAAATTTAGATGTCCATCATTGCAACCCTGCGAAGCCGGGTCGGGTCGCTAGTAGTAAATAACCCACAAATAAAAGTATTTACCCAGCGAACCAAATATAACTACAGCAAAAGCGGTTTGGTTTTTTTTGTGACCTGCCTATGTATTTTAAAAAGTGATAGCAGTATACTGGAAGCAGAAAGTTGATTCCTTCGGTTGCCAACAACAGCTGCCTCTAATACGGAAACTTAATCACGCGTAGGACACCAAGGGTCTAGCCTGAAAGTGTCTTAGAGTGCATTTAGTCAGGCATTTTAGTCGTTACAACTATCATTATGAAATATTGAGCACCGTTGTACGTGTGGGGGTAACCCATCCTGAGGGTTTCGTAAGAGCCGACAAAGGAAATGACAATGTCGAATACCTAGCCGTTAGCCTGGGCAATAAAACTTGATACGAAACTCTGTGCCACCCAGACTGGCCAGCGTGGCACAGTAGGCTAATTACCCACCATGTAACTGGAAGAGGCCCGACTCAGCAGTGGGTCATGTATGGGGTGAGAAGTAATGACATAAACAAAATAAACAATAAACAGATGAATTAAGAACATCCTCCACTTCTGAAGTAATTAAAACATTTTTTTTTCCCTCACCAGTAATAGTGACTATTCCCGTTCTGCAACCGACTTGAACGAAGTTCTCGTATTTAGATTCCTTGTCCTTCCTTCTTCTGGTTATCATCTCCATGATGACGTAGAATTGCAGGGCATATGACAAGAATATTACCAATGCCATGAGTAGTTTTGCCGTTTGAGCGACGCTGAAACCAAAATGTTTATGAGTAAATCTCTATTTATAAACAAAAAAATCCCATCATCACTGCTGGACATCGGCCGGTCCGGAGCCACCCGCATCCATTGGTTTCCACCGAGTAAGACGCCCACACGCAATGCACTTTCGGATACGTAGTCACCACTCGATCACCTTTCTGCCCCATCGGTCCTGTGAGCTATGTGCCCGAAACCCACTTGGCAATCTGGTAAGATGACATTTCGTGGCTACTAAAACAGGTATTTTATAGGTATTGACCGCCGTGTTTGTTCCTCTGTCGCTCCTTAACCAATAGTTCAAATAGGATAGATACGAAAATCAATTAAACAACATAAGATGACCTAGAAACGACTCAACCACACAATAATACCTATTTGAAATAAAAGGACTACCTACCTACCGAAATGAATAAAGGTAGCCTTAATAAGGTAGAATAAACATAACCAATTCTTTATTCAAAGAATTGGTGAAAAACATTTCTTTACAGAAACAATTGACTACCACACATGTTGAAGTTACTATACAATTTGCGCTGGAGCATGGTGCGGGTGACAGTTGCCTGTACGACGTTGACATCCTGTCAGCACCACATGACTAGGGATGTGACGTTATGCAATTCATTTTTATCGCCAACGATACTCGCAGTTTAAATCTAGTTCTCATTAATATTTTTATGAAATTTAGTGTGTTATTCAGTTGTGCAGTGTAATTACGTACTGGGCAATATAGATGATTTATGGCTATATAATTATTTTTGTACTTATATAAAATAAACAAAGTACGAAATAAATGTATTTTTTCTTAGCACATTTGATTGTACATTTGTGACATACACATACAATCACTTCCAGGCAACCCACAAATTATTTGTAGTAAATTTTACGCAAATACTGTTGGGATCATTTTCAGTCAAGCATTGATTAATTAAAACTATGCAAATTTGATTTAAACAAAAAGAAATACAATTTGTTCATGAATGATTGACTAGGCTACACCTATACTCTTTGCGCTGTAGCATGGAGCGGGTGACAGTTTCAGTAACATTTCGTTTCACTCTTGAAAGTTGCTGCGATTTACAAATTATGACTTAATATTTCAACTGTACCACATTTGTAATTTGTTAAATCATTAATAACTGTGGTTAATTAAATTAAACCAACAATAATGTTCTAGTCTACAAATAAAATCAAATTGAATGAAATATTACGCAAAGTGTTATGCGTATAACGTAACGCCATAGACGTATTTAGTGATGAGATGTACTGCTACGATGGATAGTCGATATTCTTCATAATAAAAAACTTAGGTATATCATGCGTAGGTCAATTTTTATTGTTAAAATTAGTCTTTAAGTATACAACAGAACATTTATAGGGCAAAGTTGCTTAAAAGGTTGCTAAGAAAAAATACATTTATTTCGTACTTTGTTTATTTTATATAAGTACAAAAATAATTATATAGCCATAAATCATCTATATTGCCCAGTTTATACACGTAATTACACTGCACAACTGAATAACACACTAAATTTCATAAAAATATTAATGAGAACTAGATTTAAATTGCGAGTATCGTTGGCGATAAAAATGAATTGCATAACGTCACATCCCTAGTCATGTGGTGCTGACAGGATGTCAACGTCGTACAGGCAACTGTCACCCGCACCATGCTCCAGCGCAAATTGTATAGTAACTTTAACATGAGTGGTACTCAATTGTTTCTGTAATGAAATGTTTTTCACCAATTCTTTGAATAAAGAATTGGTTATGTTTATTCTACCTTATTAAGGCTACCTTTATTCATTTCGGTAGGTAGGTAGTCCTTTTATTTCAAATAGGTTTTATTGTGTGGTTGAGTCGTTTCTAGGTCATCTTATGTTGTTTAATTGATTTTCGTTATTGTTCTGCACATTACCACGTACATGCTCTGCACGTTTCGTATCAAATTGAACAGCCAACAACAAAAGAGAATTCAATTAAAATGGATGAATAGTTTGAAACTGCTGAATGGGCTCAACTAATTGGTACACGTTGAGGTTGTCAACAGCAAACTCAACTTGTAATGCCAAACACAACACATACATTTTCCACCGATTAAGAAGAATTGGATCACGATTTCATTTAAGCAACTTTCGCAACCAATGAAAGCATGACGCTAGTATTTGGACCACCTTTGGTCGACGGGTACCTGGTTCAAATGCATAGTTTACGATTCCATAAAGGACATACAGACAAACATTCATTTTCATATCTAAGATTCTGGGCCACAAAATCGTCGACTGCTCCCTCAAATCACAAGATATTAGCTACTCGTATATTTTGAATTTTTGCTAGAGGATTTTTCCACCCGGGTAAATCTAATTAAAAAAAATGGTAACTCACATTTCGTCCTCAGGGAGGTTTAAAGTGACGCTTCCCTTCACATTATCGCCATACTGAACGTAGCCGAAGAAGCCCACGATGGCGTACAGAGATATGACAATGATCATAGCAGTGTTAAGTACTCCTGGACAGCCCAAGAACTTCTTTGGGTTCGCCATCTCGTTCTCCACTGGCATAACGACGCCAATCCCTTCCATTGCAAATATGACTGTGCTGAAATACAAAAAGAATACATTATCCCTTGGCACAAACCTGCTATTTTTATTGAACTACCCATCAGGAACGATGCAATAACTATCTTTCTACTACTCAGCCCATACTTGACCCACTGTTGAGTCAAGCTTCTTCCAGTTGTATGAAGGGTAAATTAGCCTACTGTACCCCACTGGCCTCACGGGTTGGCTGACTGGGTTTCGTTTTAAGTTTTCATAGTTATAAGATTTTATAAGTCTTTTTAAGAAAATAGCAAAAAGGTTAGTAGATATCACAGCAGACCGGAGAGCTGGCAGCTACCTCGGACAAAGAGTCAGTCTATCGATTCAAAGAGTGAACGCTGCCAGTATCTTCGGAGCTTTGCCTAAAGGTACTCCTTTAAATAAAATATTTTAGTATTTTCTTTTTAGGGTTTTTTTTTAGTTTTAGGTTAGTTGGTATTAAGTTTTAAGTTTCGATTTCATGTGCAAATAATAGTTTTCATTATCTTGTGGTTATCGGTCTTGATATGTCACCCTTCGGATGAAATGCGATGGTGACACAATGTATTCTAAATCCGTCTCTACACGGAGAATTACTACTAATAATAACATATATATTCTTTCCCTTGCGGCTAATCCGGCCTTGTCATTTCCTTTTCTCAGCTCTTACGACATCCTCAGAAAGAATGGCATTGTGACACTATGTGGTATTCTAAATCCGTCACCTCACGGACTTTCTATCCGGATTGTTTTTTTTTGTTTTAAATTAAAAAGTTCTTTCCAAGTGTCAAGCCTAGTTTGAAAAGCGTCAAAAGCTATAATATCAGCTTCGGCCATGATTACAGTAAGTTTACTGAAACTGACAAAATTGTCAACCCCTGTGATTGTCAAGTTTGACTCTATTGAAATAGGGGATTTGGCCCTGGTACAATTAGAACAAGTGACCTTGAAACCGCTGAACTGATTTTTATAAAACACTAGCTGTACCATACAATAAATTTGAAGGAAGGACATTACACAAATATTCCTTTTTTTGTTCAGAAACTTTCGTGGGCTCTTGCACAACACTTTTGCTGAAGATAATCACGTGACCCAATGCATAGTTTACGATTCTTTAAAGAACATACAGACAAACATTCATTTTCATAAAAAAAAGTCTAATAACCGCCGGTAGAAAATGTTTAGGAAGTACATCGCCTATGGATGTGCCCAATACCTGAGAAGTCACTCACCACACCCTCTTTACGTTGCAAATCCTCGTGGGTACCCTGTTATTAAGGGGCAATGTGGGACTCTGTGGTGTGGTAAGATGGAAATAAACCAACGGTCATCTTGGGCAGCCTAAACCAGGGCCATGGATTTCGCTCCTCCAATGTGGAGCAACCATGCGAAAAGGGAAATCCCATGCTGGTAGTAAGCGGAACAGCGGGTTCCTGTCGACAGCACCGTGTTTTAAGCAGCTCTGATGATCTTATTCTACTACAGGACCACAACAACTGATGGTAGACTGGCAGAGAATTCCGTTATACTGAACGTATGTGCAAAAATACAGACTAAAAGCAGTGGATGGGATATGACTTACCTGAGGAACAGCGGCCACTGGGTGATGCTGGCGACCATCTCTCTATCCTTGGCAGGAGGCAGGTCAAGGAAGACATAGTACAGCGTTATGACGAAGACCACAAATATCAGAATGTTTGCAATCAACGAGAAAGGCACAAGGTACTTCAAGTTACGAATCTGGCAGATCACGACTAAAGGAACCAGGGTTAAGGCGCAGTACGTTTGGATCGACAGTTGGTATGATGGCAAGTAGACGTCCAATACCTGTAATGTTAAAATACAGGATTTAGAATACATAGTCCACCCCATTTGATCCTGAGGGTGACGTTATGATACGGCTGAAAACGTAGCCGGAAGAGAAGGAAAACTTGATCGACGAAACCCTATGACAACCCGTCTGGGCAGCGTGGCACCGTAGGCTAATTACCCTCCATGTAGCTGGAGGGGGGCCGACGAAACGTGGGTCATTTATGGGCTGAGAAGTAAGAATAAATAAATAAATAAATATCCTTGGACATTTCACACAACGCCATCTCGTTCCAAGCTAAGCAACTTAATGCTTGTTTTATGGTAACGAGATGGATGATAAACTACTTATATACATTTTTTTTGTAAATACATACTTTTAGGATATAAAGCCGGATTTGTATAAAAAAGAACATTTGAACTACACAAATTACAATGATTTTATTAACTTATAAGATTTAAACCTATTTAAAGCAATTTTTAACAGTAACCAATATTTTAACGGTAACTAATATTTTAACAGTAACTAATATTTAATCAGTAACCATTATTTAATCAGAATTACAATCGAAATATATAAACAGCCTTTAATTATGATCGATACCTCACGACAACCTTCCCGTCCGAACGCCGGCGAGCAAATGCCTCGATCGACCAAATAACCTCCCTTTTATAGAAGTCGTGCAGTGACGTCACCGCAATGCAGTAGACAATTTGTGATTATCCTAAAACGGCCTCTCCTGACCGTGTGCCGTCCTCGGACACATCTTCAGCGACGTCCGCAGTAGCAGGCGATGGATCTGCAGGAACTGACGAAGGTCCTGCAATCTCATAGTCATTTCAGTCTTCTGTGCCTGAAATTGTTAATTCGCTAGATATTGCCTACACTTTCATACTTCACGCTACCAAGGCCCTCTGTCATAGATGCATACGAGTACTTAAATAACGTTTGTCTTTCACTTCTCACAAGCTTCAGAGGCACACACACAAACATACATCTACGTTTTAACACGCACTCGCATTCTCTTCCCCATTAAGTTAAAGCGATTTGTCTTCTAGATCTTTTATACGCGCTACACGCTTACACGTGGAACGTGTCTACCGGGGTGCGGTCCCCACACATATTACAATGTGTATTGCCAGGCCGAAGCCCATACACGTGAAACGTGTCTGCCGGGGTGCGGTCCCCACACATAATACATATGTGTATTGCCAGGCCAAAGCCCATACACGTGAAACGTGTCTGCCGGGGTGCGGTCCCCACACATAATACATATGTGTATTGCCAGGCCGAAGCCCATACACGTGAAACGTGTCTGCCGGGGTGCGGTCCCCACACATATTACATATGTGTATTGCCAGGCCGAAGCCCATACACGTGAAACGTGTCTGCCGGGGTGCGGTCCCCACACATATTACATATGTGTATTGCCAGGCCAAAGCCCATACACGTGAAACGTGTCTGCCGGGGTGCGGTCCCCACACATAATACATATGTGTATTGCCAGGCCGAAGCCCATACACGTGAAACGTGTCTGCCGGGGTGCGGTCCCCACACATATTACATATGTGTATTGCCAGGCCGAAGCCCATACACGTGAAACGTGTCTGCCGGGGTGCGGTCCCCACACATATTACATATGTGTATTGCCAGGGTTGCCTGAGGAGATTCTCCTTGAATGCTCCGATCTTTCACAACTTCTTATCCAAGCAAACCCTCAGATACATTCATTTGCATATTTTGGAATATATCTAAAAGCTGTAACATAGGACTTTTGTTAGGAATACAACAAATAACAGTACTCACTTTCATACAAAGCCGTACAACTCTCGAGACACCACTCCCCTTTCCATGGTACCATTTGCTGCCCTGCTGCTTGCGTTGTTTTCCGCGTGCACCACTCAAGAGTTTTTAATACACCGGCGGAAGTAACCAGCCAGGCATAGAAACTGCCCGACCTGTTTTAAGTTCCTTGGTACGGGGGAGTTTGCCAACGCTTCCATCTTCCGAGAGCTCGGTCTAACCTGACCATGATTTATGACGCGGCCAAGATACTCCATTTCGGTAGTCCTAGTTTCGGTTAATGTTTTAACACCTCGCGCAACAAGCTAATGCCTTCATTGACAGTCATACTCACAATACGAACGTCGTCAATAAATATGAGTACCTGGCCTGCCTTAATTGCATTTCGAAGTATTCGTAATACCCCTCAGGGGTAACGAAACCCGTCATGTGGACTGAACCCTCATCTATCAGGATCTGGTGGAAGCCTGATGCCATAACTTGACCTGTGAAGAACCTCAAGCATCCAAGAGATTAGAATACCATCGTATAGCAATAACTCAATACGGCCAACCTTTTGCAATAAGTGCTTTTTACAGTTTTAGATTTTCATTAGGTTTAAGTTTTTAGGACAATTGATACGGAGATGTCCCGTTTCATCGCATGAGTAACACGAATTGTTATCGCTACTCGTGGGTATAGGTGTTCGTTTAAACGTTAAGTTAGGTTTATAACCTGAACGGTTGTCAAATTTGCCACGGCTAGGTTTGACATAAATCGCTAAAAATGTAAATAAGTTATCAACTTGTTAACTTGGCATTCGCTGCCGCAGCTCGGACTTGAGCATCATTAATGCCCCGAACCACTATTTGAACCATCAGTTCTTCACTCAGGCCCTTAACAATGCGCAGTCGCAGCAGCGAGCGTCGAGCATACTCAGCGTATGTATTGAATTTATCGAAGTTAGTATTCATGACTTCAAAAAGTATATTCGCGTAATCCAGATCATGTGGGCATAAAGATCTAAATAATTCATAATAAATTGATAAAATTACTCCAAGAACGGTCATTAGTGACCCATTCATTCAACCAGATCTTAGCATCCCCTTTTAAGCAATGGGCCACCTGAGATAAACACTCTAAATCGCCCCAATTATTTGTCAATTTTGCCCGCTCAACCTCGTCGTGCCATACCACAAAGTTGTGTACCGCGGGGTCGAAATTAGACACGTAGTAGTTATTCGGCCTTACCTTATTTATCACCACGTTGAATGCATCAGCCAACTTTTCAGCCGCGGATGGTATATCGCTACTACAGTGAAAAGCGGTGTTACCTGCACTACGTGGAGGTGTATGCGATGAGCTGGCCGTCCTTCCCATTATAGCATCCAGTCGCTTCGTTATGGCTGCTACCCTTGCACTACTGTACCTTCGTTGCTGCGGGAGCGCGCATTCTCCACTAGAACTCGACGGTGAGCGCGAAACGGAGTCGCGACACAATCGAGAATTGCGGAGGCGTCGACGCGATTTGCTACGCTTGCGCTTTGCTTTATGACACACTGACGTATCAGATACGACACGAGATGAACGAGGCATTTTAATTTTTAACCACAAATTAACGGCTGTTTTTCTAAAACTAACTCAACAAATTAATATATGTGGGCCCCTGAGCCAATCCCACTTCTGATTTTAGGATATAAAGCCGGATTTGTATAAAAAAGAACATTTGAACTACACAAATTACAATGATTTTATTAACTTATAAGATTTAAACCTATTTAAAGCAATTTTTAACAGTAACCAATATTTTAACGGTAACTAATATTTTAACAGTAACTAATATTTAATCAGTAACCATTATTTAATCAGAATTACAATCGAAATATATAAACAGCCTTTAATTATGATCGATACCTCACGACAACCTTCCCGTCCGAACGCCGGCGAGCAAATGCCTCGATCGACCAAATAACCTCCCTTTTATAGAAGTCGTGCAGTGACGTCACCGCAATGCAGTAGACAATTTGTGATTATCCTAAAAATACATATTGCGTGGGACAGGGGTCGTAAGATGATGATAATGGTAACTGTAAATATGACGATTTATAAGACCTTTGTGATAATACCTACGTAAACAAAGTTAATTTTAAGTTTGAGTTTTGTGTTGATAGGTTTTTGTGGATTTAGAAACTGTATCTATTATAGATAGAAAACATCCAGACCCGGAACAAATACTTGTAGGTCGTACAAATATTTCTTCCGTGCAGGAATCGAACCCGCGACATGCTGCGCAGCAGTCGATCGCTCAACCGCAGTGGTTGAGCGATCGACTTCTGCGCCACTGATTAAAAACCCGTTATGTTTACTGTTTTTTCCTTGTCATGATAATTGCACTGAAAGACATTATAGTTTAAGGACGACATCACAGTAGCCTAATTTCTCCCCACATAGTTGGAAGAGTCTCAACTCGCAAAACACAAGCTGGCACTAGCACAGTAGGGTGATTACCCTCCACGTAGTCGAAGGGCTCAGCAGTGGCTCATTTATAGGCTGCGAAGTAGTAGTAGTATACGTTTTAAAAATATTTTAGGCTATGGATAGCTTCGGGTATCAGTTCAAACTTTAAATGTTTGATTGTTCAAAATTTTTTTTAACTACTAGTTCTTGCCTTCAACTTCGTCTGCGTGGTATTTTACAAAAAAAGTTATTGTTCAGTTCGCAGAGTTTAATGGAAAAATCTGCTAAGTTTGGGGGTTGCTAAGTAACTTATTCCCTCCCATAAACGAACTAAGTTACTCCTTGTTACATCAGCTATATGCCAGTGAAAGTCCCGTCAAAATCGGTCCGGCCATTTCAGAGACTAGCCGAAACCAACAGGCAAAACTGTCTTGATAAAAATTTTGTTTTGCATAAATCCAAATAATACATATTGATGTTAAATATCATATCAATTTTATTGTTACAAACAGACACTCAAATTTTATGACGCCTGTGTAACGAGCTCGCTGACGTGGCAAACGTTGTTTTGCTATTTAAATAGTTAACTCCCCACGAAATATATATTCCTGCCAAATTGCAAGACTCGGGTACATAAGGTCCCAGAGATATCGTAAGGACTCAGTATATAATATATCAGTATTATTTGTATTTTTTTATATGGACACCTGTCAGTACGTTCAGTAACCAGCCATTCGACTGTGAAATATTGGGGGCAAAATCCTGTTTTAAGAGCGTTTTTCAACCTCTCGGCTTGTTTGTTTCAGAACTTTTGATTGGAACACGAAAAAGTCACGCGTACAAAATGACCGGAATTTTAAAACTGGATGGACTATGGAGTGAGAGAATTAAGAAATGTGTATGAAAGTTGTGAATGTGGATTTCATATGACGACCGATAAGTGTGCATTGAGACTACCACCTAGCGTGGGACTAGGGCCGAAAGATGAAATAGTAATTTTAAATATGTAATAATATATACTTTTAAGTTGAAAATTGACTGATTCCGTCTGCGTCTGGGTGTATTTTTTTTCATGAATTTCATGTTTGTAAAAATCAGACAGGTTTCGTATTAAAAAAAAACAATCTGTAACTGATCTGTTGACATTTGATTCTTTATTGATTTCTTTAAGGGTAACAAGATATATTTATTAATGTGCCTAAATTATTTGCCTATTTTGACGTATGAGAGAGAAACTGGTGCAGGCCTCCTGCAGTTACATGGAGGGTAAATAGCCTACAATGCCACGCTGACCAGACGTGTTGGCGCGGGGTTTTGTATCAAGTTTTCCTTCGTCCACGGCTAGGTTTATCAGTGAAATGAGAAAGCCAATATCCTAGCCGCAAGATAAGGGAAATCCTGTGCCAACTCGTGAGACCAGCGTGGCACAGTAGGATAATTACCCTCCAACCAGTTGGAGGAGGTCTGACTCAGCAGTGGGTCCTCTATGGGCTGAGTAGTAGTAGCTTTTTAACACTTTGTTTAATAGTCTTTAACAACAAGCCGAAAACCACTGAAACCGAATAATTTCCTCAAAGTTTTTTCAATTAAGAAAATTGATGTCGGGACGCCGAAATTTCGGAAAGCTCATCAACATTGTGAATTTTCCTAAAAGTCGTTTAGAGGTATTGTTTTCAATCGCAAACTTTTATGAAATTCTTATACCGGAATTGAATGGCAATGAAACTTTTCATTTCAGTAACTCAGCCACTAGAGATAAGGCTCTAGCGACTGAGTTACTGACCTGGAAAGTCAGTCCCTAAGGGGCATAGTGGAAAACTGCCACTTGAGGCAGTTACCTGACTTGGGAAGTAGGCCTTTCCTCACTACTAATATTCAGCCTATAAATTACCCACTGCTGGTTAATTACATGCAGGGTAATTAGCTTACTATGCCACGCTGGCCAGACGGGTTGGTCCAGGGTTTCGTTTCAAGTTTTATTTCTCTTGCAACTAGGTGTCCGGCCTAGTGATCTCTTTTTGTTAGCTCTAACGACACCCTCATAATGGAATGGGGTGGTGACGCTATGTGTTCAGTACAGTAGGCTAATTACCCCCAATGTGATGGGAGGAGGCCCGACTCAGCAGTGGGTCATTTATGGGCTTAGTAGTAGTACCAGTGACCATTACTTTTGCATCAGCTGCATTTGAAACGTCAGAAATCAAATAATTTAATATACACGTGTATTTATTTTTTTATTTCAATGTGTATCTATGGCCAAATCATAACCCTGGAACCTTGGAAGAATATTTAGCTAAACAAAAAACCCACCACGCTTGGTGGTAGGATCTAATGGTCCGCCCGGCTAGCTACCACACTCACATCTAAGTCCGGCGCCAAGCAGTGTTACTGTAACTATTCCGTCGTGTGTATGTGAGAGCCGGTGCCCGACAGGGCATTTCCACGAATTGCCTGCCCCATCTTAGACCCTGGCATGCGTCTTCATCACGGGAGTCTAGGGTCAAAGGCATTCAAGAAATTGGTAAAAATAGCATGTATTAAATTACCAGGTTTACGGGAAAAATATCTCTCTAAATTCTTCTTTTTAGTTTCTCGAATATCAAAGCTGGAAGAGAACATTTATCTAAACAAAAACTTGTAGTGAAATAATAAAATGTATTATATTACTCCGTTTCTGGGGAAAATATCGTTAGGAAGCTCTTTAAATTTCTTTTTGTTCCTCGTAATCTAAAGTCAAATTCAAATCATTTTTTTTCTAGCACACAGTAGACACTTACAAATTGTCCACACATTAATAAAAAATATACAATGCAAAGTAATTTAAGTAAGTAACCAGTTCTGTAAGTAACTCAAAAAATGACCGGCACGCATAGGCCGCATAGGACGGCATATTAATTTTTAAAATTAATATGCCTATTTTGCATTGTTCCAATAATGTAAATGTTTATTCTCCAAAGCAATTATAACAAATTGTTCTATTGGATCCGGAAAGCCCCTACTGAAACGTGGATTTTAGAACAATACAAAATACTTGAATCAAAGCGTCCTTGGACAAGAACAGACCAACTCGAAACACAGCACATGTTCCATTATGTAAATTCACTCTACATGTCCGATCGCCAGGTACCTATACTAATTACGGTTGAGTGGATTTCTATCATATAATTACTGTGGCAAAGGATTCAGAATACTTACTGATACTAACATAAATGCTTTCAAAAATTGTCAAAAACTCTACTCCCGGTGAATTTTGATCAATCCCCAACGTTTATCCTCAACACGTGATATTGGCGGAATCGTGTCAAAAGACGCAACAAGCCAAGAGAAGAAAGTAGAAAAAGACGCAGACAATACTTCATTTAGTCTCCAGGTTCGAGTTGCCATTCCACTGATAAAACTCCATGATTGATCTTTTAAATAAAAAAGATTACAATAAAGTTCCGACAGATTAGTGAAAGCAATGCATGTAATAAGCATGTAGCATAGCCAAAAATAATATGAATATAAAAATCATTGAAATAACTTTGAATAAATTTTAAACATTGAATAATTGTTATCATCATCATCTTGGCCATTAAATTAACCATGGACTATAATGGATTGCATTCCATGAGTACCGGCAGAAGCGAAAACTAAAATATAATATTAGCACGATAAACCGCTAACTACACACCTCACAATGTAAGCCAAATAAAAAAAATTGTCGAAAGAAATTTTCAACATTATTATTTATTAAAGACAATTATTAGTTATGAATTGACTATACTAAACACAGCGACGCAACAGTGAAGAGCAGCTGACTGTATCTTTCTCGCTCGGGTACACTCGGCGGTCCCGACTTTACCCGATCGAGCCTTTCACCTCAGAACGTGACGGATCAGCCTAAATTAATACCTACGGAAATATCAGAGTGCGGTGCGCCAAAAGAAGTTGTCACTTCAATAAATAGAAAAGGTTTTCAATAATCAGTCTTCCTTCTGTTGAGGATAGGAGTTGCGCCTCTTCCCCCTCGGCCGTGCTGCCACCTTGTTGTGGTGAGGGGGCTTGCGTGCCTTTATATTCTGTTGGAGCCATACCGGCTCAGGGTCACCCATGCAGGGCGTGCCCACGGGGAGAGGCCAGACGATGAGCGACACACGGAGTCGTGGTGGGTTTTGGCTCTGGGGACTGCTCTGTCCTCACAGTTGCCTCGGAAGCCTTAACCTGCCGCGACAAACGGCGTGGTGATGCAGTGGAGGGTGGCCAGGCGTTGAGGCCAGGGCTACCACCACTAGCAGTGGAGGGGCGGCCAGTCCGTGGCCCGCGTGGGTTGTTCGCCACTTCATCCGGCGCCTAACGGGGGCACGAGCAATGTCCCGCGCGTGCCTCGCGGTAGGTTGGGGAGCGTCCAGAGCTCCCCATCAAAGCGTGGGGCCCGTTTGTAAAAGCGCGTCAAGGCCCCATCAGGGTCGCGGAGCATGCTCCCCACTGGGGAGTGAAACCCGTGGCCCTGTTTAGGGTAGTCGAGAGACACCGTTGGTTTTAGTGGGTAGGTTGGGGCGCAACTACCATCTTTCCGCACCCCGGAGTTCCACATAACCCGGCTGGCGTATAGCGGTCGGGTATCCATGAGGATATCCAACAAAAATAAAAAAAGGTGATGTGCCTCTTGCCTACCTTAGTAAAATGTCATGTCATGTAACGAAATTTGCCAAATTTTTTTGACACACGTAACATCTGCGCTATTAACTTTTGTAAAACGCTCCATTGCAATCGCCTATGTAATAGAGAGTTTTAGTGGAGGAAAATTAAGTCTTTTTGTTTTACTAAAAGCATGAATCCCTATGTCGATAAACTGACTGTCCATAGGTATTCATGCCAAAACGTCGGGCAAATGATTTTCACCATCGTATTTCTACAACACTTCAAACCATTATCGCAACGTTAAAATTTATATTTTTTTTTACTGGGACGTTCGGATCTAATGTTCTTACTATTTTTCGTTTTCCGGACCATAGTTACATTGATTATAGCGGATTTTGTTACACCCGTATTTCAACCATCAGTCAATTTTGCAATACACTATACAGACTTTTATCTCTTTGCATAAAGGTGGTAGACTCTCTTTTATAAATATGTACCTCACTGCTGAGTTGGACCGTCACATTCTCTGATATACGGAAACTCTCCTAATGTGCCATATTGATCAGACGGGATTTCATATTTTAGTAATCTGGACCTCATTTTAATTTTTAATGTTTAATTTTTAATTAATTTAAAGTTTACTTTAATTAATCATCTACTACTTCTGGATACACAATGTCACCAACCTTGATACCCCGCTGGCCAGACATGTTGGGACAGGGTTTCGTATCAAGTTGTCATTCTTTTGCGGCGAGGTTTTTAGCCTTGGCATTTCCTTTTATTGGTTCTAACAGCACCTTCAGGATGGAATGGGGTGGTGACACTATGTAGTCTAAATCGGTCACCATACGGAAATAAATTCTTATATAATAAATCGATTTAAATAATTTGTAAATATTTATTTCTAAGTAGGTTCATCTCAAATTATGTTTTATTAGTTAGTTTTATTTAAGTTTTACTATAAAATAATTGAAATCAGCTGTTGAATAATGTTACCAGAATTAAATTAATTCTTACTAGTGGCCCGCTCCGGCTTCGCCAGTGCAAAGCGGGGGTGGGTTATACTTAAAAACCTTCCCCTTGAATCACTCTATCTATTAAAAAACCACTTCAAAATCCGTTGCGTAGTTTTATAGATTTATGCATACATAGGGACGGACAGAAGAATGCGACTTTGTTTTATACTATGTAGTGATAGTGATATTCCATTCTCTCAATAACCCATTATTGGATTTATTTGGCGGAGAAGGGAGCCTTAACCTGCGCGATTGATTGATGACAGGCATATTCTGCCACTTTTGGTTATTTAAGCTTTTTAAGATTTTGGGCTTTAAGCTTTTTTAAGATTTTTAAGCTACAGGATAGATCTGAAGATGTGACGCACAATACGGTATCTTCGAACGAGGTCCCATTCTGCATGTGGCTGGGTGTCACAGCGCTAATACGATCAGTGAAACCTAAATTGGGCTGTCAGATGTCTAAGGTAATCGTCATGTGAAACTCAGAAGCGCAAAGATGAGCACGAAAATTATTATAATTTCAGCCAAAAGACGTCCACTGCTGGAGATAGGCCTCCCCTAACGCTTCACGGAGGCCAGTCCCCTGATCCGCCCGCATCCCTCGCTTTCCGGCGACCTTAACCAAGTCGTCGGTCCACCGTGTGGAAGGCCAGCACTGCACGCGGTCGCCACTCGAGGACTTTTCTGCCCCATCAGGCGTCGGTCGTGCGTGCTGTGTCCTGCCCACTGCCACTTAAGTTTAGAAATCCTGTGAGCTATGTCGTTGACCGTGGTTTGCCTGCGTATCTCCTCATATATGATGATTTGATCTCGCAAGGAAACTCCGAGCATAGCCCTCTCCATTGCCCTTTGGGTGACTTCTGATGAAGCCCTTAAAAAGCCCGAAAAGTATATAACAAATATACTTACTTCTTTGCACGAAGATCCAATGAATACAACATAAACACACAGCACTCCGAAATAGGCTAAAGCCATAGACATGTCCACAATCATTCTGGAAAGAAAGAAAACACTATATAACAAAGCAACCAAATATTGTTCACATATTGTGTCATATTTCTACTATGCCCTTTTATTGGAAACTAACATTTGCACGTGATAGCTTTCTGATTAAAATATCCCGTA
The DNA here is from genome assembly GCA_905475355.2 of Clostera curtula. Classification (NCBI taxonomy): domain Eukaryota; kingdom Metazoa; phylum Arthropoda; class Insecta; order Lepidoptera; family Notodontidae; genus Clostera; species Clostera curtula. The sequence goes on from FR997802.1 coordinate 17,192,780, forward strand.
GAAAATAAAAATAAAAAACATACTAGTCTTGATTTTGTACTTCGGTTTGTCAATATTAACTATAAGCTGATTATATAATTTTGCTACAAAATCGTTAGAATAAAATACATTAATATATATGAATCTGGATCATTAAGTTTGTGAAGTGTTTTGCATGTTTTGGATCAAATGTTCATTACTTCCGGTGGGAGGTTTTGTCAAAGAAAATATATTATGCTATTGTTAATTGGTTAATTAAGCATTTTTTGCAAAACTATTTTTATAATATCGTACACAAAAAACTACGTCAATTTATCATACTAACATATTTTATCCAGTAAAGAAACTTGTTGTCGGACACGTGGTTTTAACTTCCGGCTGTCAGTCTAATGATATGAGACAGCCTATAAAAGGGATCGTGGCGCGACGGTGGCGCTTAGTATCGGCTCTGACCTGAAGACGCTTGACCAACTTCGTGGCGACATAATAACTACTATCAGAGTATTCAGTATTGCTGCGGTAGGAAAGTTAAGTAAACTATTTTCATACACTAATTTCAATCAATAAGATTATATTTACAAATTTAGAGGGCTTCCGTACTTGATAGTAGTAGTACTATTACGTACGGAATTCCAGAAATGGATCGAGGCGAACGCAACCCCACCCATCGGCTAGTAAAGATTAAAAGAACTTACTTTATAGTATTTCCCCAGTGTTGAACCCTCTTAGGTCCATGAGTGAAGGCAGCACCGGAAGTTTCAGCAAAGCTCATAGATGGCTTCTTCGCGTCTATGCACACTTCTTGAGATGTTTTGACCTGTACATAAATAGTCATCATCATGATTAACATCATAATGTGCGATGGGTACTAAAAACTATATTCTTTTGCCCTTCCCTAAAGCAGTGCACATAATTGCGTTTCAAATTTTAAAGATACAGAGGTGTCTTGCATGTAGACCGCGACTCAGCATGCATGGTGTAAGACTTCGCTAGATGAAGCGATGAGCTGGGAAACATCGAGGCTCGCAGAGACAAATATACAGACAGATTTCTTAGACAAAAAATTAACATCTAGATACACTCTGATAGACCCTATGTAAAGTGCATAATAATGTGCAAATTTCAAGTCTCTAGGTCTTATGGTTCTATCTATAGAACAGCTCCTATATATATATAAATTACCAAAATGTTTACGAAATGAGCAGCCTATAAGATATACACAAACGAATTAAAAAAAGAAGATGTGTGTAATATGCGCCTGGCACTGTCGACTGCAAGGCACTGGAAAGGACTGTAAGGCACTCCACGCGAAAGTGAGTATTTGCATAGCAAGACAATTCAGTATTTTCCTAACAGCCAGATTTTTGTGGCGCTTTTGGTACTCGGCCACGTCACAATCTTGTCGAACGGCCTAAAGATGCAATTACACAAAATTATCATGTCAGTAAATATCCTTGGATAAATATAAATATCCTTGGACATTTCACACAACGCCATCTCGTCCCAAGCTAAGCAACTTAATGCTTGTTTTATGGTAACGACATGGATGATAAACTACTTATATACATTTTTTTTTGTATTTACATACATATTATATATAGAAAAACACCCAGACCCGGAACAAATACTTGTAGGTCGTACAAATATTTCTTCCGTGCGGGGATCGAACCCGTAGCATGTCGCATGCTGCGCAGCAGTCGATCGCTCAACCGACTACGAAAGACCTACGAAAGATCCGTCGAATCGAAACAACAAATTAGGAAAATTACTTCCAGTTAAGTGCGCATAAAGCGGAAATTGATGATTCCCGCAACTCAGCGGACGGGTGGGAGACGAAATACAGGTGAGTTTTAGGGGGTAGACAAAGCCATTGACCTTGCTATTGCGTCGTCCTTGACTCCTACATCACCCTTCCCGGTTGCCTAGGGCACCAACCTGCTCCTTTACATTGTATTAATCCTTACTTAATACATATTATAAATGCGAAAGTAGCTCTTTATACAGATACAGCGGTGTGGTACACAGATAGTCTTAACCCTGAGAAAGGACATTGACCTTTTGATGGAAAAAGGAGTTGTAAGGGGTTGAACGGTTGTTGAAAGTTCGTCATTTTAGGGCTAAAAGCCTGGAACTTATTTTTTAGGCTGTTAGTGAAGCGCAGCGTGGCACAGTGCAGGTGTTACCGCCCCATTCCATCCTGAGGGTATCGTAAGAGCGGACAAAAGGAAATTACAAGGCCGAAAAGCTAGCGGCAAGAGAAGGATAACTTGAAATGAAACCCTATGCCAGCCCGTCTGACCAGCGTGGCCAGTGGGCTAATTACCCTCCATGTAATTGGAGGAAGCACGACTCAGTGGTGGGTCATGTATGAGCTGAGTAGTAGTACCACTTTGACACCTGGCAGCAGGAAACCACTTACCATCATGCTTCAGCACTGTAGAGACCAGCATGCTATATACGTTACACAATTTACTCGAAAAATCGGAGAGAGAGAGAGAGAGAGAAAGAGAGAAACGTTTATTTATTAGAATATAAGTAGTTATTTAGATGTTGACAAATGTATGTATCATTATATTCTACCGGTTTTGCCGGTGTACAAATATTAAATGTAAAATTATTATATTAAATTCTCGCAATTTACCATAATTTAAATTAAAATGACATAGATATTATATTGAATTCAATCATATTATTATTATTATTAATTAGCATTCACGCAAAATATATAAACCAAAAAAGAAAAATACAATTATATTAATAAGTCCATTATTTACATAAATACTTAATAAAATTGTCATCATTGAAATCATATTTTGTCTGTAAGAAAATCTTTTATTGAGTAATACATTTTACCTATTAATAGTTTAAATAAATTAGTTTTAAATCGAGTAATTGTTAATGTTTTGAGGCTATCAGGTGAGTGGTTAAATATCCTGACGCACATGCAGTAAACATTGTTATGAACAACACTTAATTTTTGCTTTGGTACATTTAATTTGTGTTTATTACGGTCAGATCGTGCTTGCTCATTAGACTGGAAAAGATTTTTATGTTGGAATACAAATGAACTTATTTCAAATATATACAGACATGGAAGTGGAAGTATATTTTGGCTCTTAAACAATGGTTTACACGTATCTAGATAGTTAGCTCCACATAGGGACCTTATGCACTTTTTTTGTGCCTTAAATACTGTTACTGATTCCCCAGAGTTACCCCACAGTATTATGCCATATCTTAACAATGATGAAACATATCCATGATAGGCTAAATTAGCTGCATGCAATGACGCCACTTCTCTAATTCTTTTAAGTGCATAGGTAAATTTATCTAATTTTTTACATGTCATGTCGCAGTGAGCCTTCCAGTTACAATATTTGTCAATAGTTATGCCTAAAAAGTTAGTGGAATGTACATTTTCAATTTTAATGTTATTGTAAACTAAATTAAGGTCAGGTATATTCTTATTGTAGGTTAGAAATTGCATAATTTTGGTTTTACTCAAGTTCAATTTAAGGTTGTTACATTCAAGCCAGTCAACCACGCTATTTAGCGTTTCTTTTGCCTTAGTCAATAGATCTTCTTTAATATCACTCTTTATTACTATTGTCGTATCATCCGCAAATAAAATACATTCATCATCGGTAATATTGGGTAAGTCATTTATATACAATAGAAATAACAGCGGTCCAAGCACACTGCCTTGTGGAACACCATTTTTATTATGAAGATAGTTAGACTGATGAACTTCCCTGCGGTTGTTTTCAATTCTAGATATTTCAACACACTGGACTCTGTTTTCTAAATAGCTTTTTAACCAGTCGTGAGCTTTTCCCCTTAATCCATAGTGTTCGAGCTTTCGCAGGAGCATTTTATGTGATACTAGATCAAAAGCTTTGCTCATATCTAGGAATAGCGACAGTGGATAGATCCCGTCATTAAAGCACTCAGTAACGCTTTTGACAAGTTTAAAACAAGCAAGTGTGGTGGAACTTCCTTTTCTAAAGCCAAACTGCTCATTTTTTATTACATTGTGTTTTGTTACAAAGCTATATATTTTTACAAACATAACTTTTTCAAATATCTTAGATATAATTGGGATCAAGGAAATTGGTCTATAATTTCCCATGTCGCAACTGTCACCCTTTTTAAATAACGGTTTAACAACCGTTTTTTTTAATCTGCTAGGAAATTTACCTTCACATAGTGACCTATTAATGACGTGCGTAAGTGGTACGATTATATATTTAGCTAATTGTTTAAGAGTATTAGTATTGATCAGATCATAACCTGTAGCATTGGTGTCGTTTAGTGACTTTATTATCTTATAAATGTCTTCCTCATTGACTGGTGTTATAAATATTGATGTTAAACAACTTGCAGTCTTATTGGTTGTACTGTTGTCTAATTTTGGATTCCTTTGAGTATCTGCTACCGATATAAAGAAGTCATTCAATAAGTTACATATTTTGTTAGGATCATCATAGGTTATATTATTAAATTTTATCGATTTTATATCACTTTTATTAGAATGCGGCCCAGAGGTTTTCTTAATTAATTGCCACGAAGCCTTACATTTGTTTTTTGAACGCTCTATAAATAGAGTGCCGTCTTTTTTTTGTGACTGGATAAGACACTTTTTGAGGATTTTTGTATAGTTGGAATAATTTATTTTGTTCCTTTTTTTTTTTTATTCGCAGGTGATAAGCAGTATTTTATATATAACTGTCTTTTGACTATACAGGACTTTTTTAATCCCTTTGTCAACCATTTGTTTTTAATAGGCTTATGATTAATTCTTACAGAAATCTCTGGAAAACACAGATCAAAAAAGAGTACAATGAGATCATGAAATTTATTAAATGCGATTTCTACGTCATTTTCAGTTAACACTTCTTCAAATCTAAGTGATGAAATACATTCATAAAATTTACGTGTATTATCTGGGCTAAAGTCACGTCGCTTATCTATATAATATGTCTGCTTAGCCTTAATTTTAGATGTAATCTGAACATCAACTGATATACTCTGCCCAGTTTCGTGGTCCGACAGAGCTAAATAATGAATATTTGACTTTACATCTTTTAGGTTCGAAACAATTAGGTCTAAACAGTTATTTTTCCGCGTAGGTTTTTGAATGTGACTCATTAGATTATTTCTATTTAATATACTTATTAATTCTTTTGAAGCATTATTTATTTGGAGCATATTTATATTCCAGTCACCACATAGTACAACTCTCTTAGTAGATTTATTTGTTATAGTCTGTATTAACACCTCTAGCTTATTAAAAAAAGTATCTAAATTGGATGTGGGGGTTCTATAGATACAGACAACCAACATATTATAATCTACTATTTCAATACCACAACATTCAAAGACATATTGATGTGTTTCTAACAACAGTGTTTTATAGCTTAAATTACGTTTCACCAATATGCAACTTCCACCTCGTCTTTCATTAGGCCTACTGAAACAGGAAGCTAGTTTCTGTTTCAGTAGGCCTAATCTTTTAGTTTAAAATTACATTCCGAACTAATAACATCAAGAAATATCGCCTACAAATGCGAGAATTACCAAAAAGTCCTACACCGCGATAGCGAAGTTTATAGAGCAGTTCGTACAGTTAAGAATTCCCCGACTATAACTATCGGGGAATAGGCGCCGCGGACCCCTGCCAGACATACCACCTCGTCTGGCTGGATGATCATCCCTTTGCGCCCCTAAAGCACCTTCATATAAATGACAACCAGACTCAGAGCAAGTGCCTCTGACTTACACAAAGACCGACCCCGGAATCGAACCGGTACATCCAACCCCTTTTTTATTTGTTGTCGCTGGGGAAATTCTTTATGCATACCACCGCCCCCCGGGGGAGAGGTTGGTGATTATGTGGGACTCCGACAAGGGTCGTCTACCCAAGAGTCGTCTACCCACTAAAACCCCAGCGGCCGTCACACGGCGCGCTTGGGGCGCCACAAGTTCGCGTAAACGCATTCTACTGTGACGCCCCGGCGTGGTGCCCGCAAGGGGCTAGCGACTGTCAGAGAGGGCGTCCCGGTACACTGGGACGCCCTCAGTCATCGAGGCTTTCGTTCCCCCGACCCACCACTGGCCGGTGAGGGCAGAAGGGGTTCGCATCGTCACGACCCCCTCCACCCTTGCCTCCGTCCGCAGCGCGGGTCAGCCGGAGCTCCCTCCTTTGCGACCCGCCCCGCAGCCCCCTTCTGCGACATAACGGCCTCGCAGAAGGAGGCCCGTCAGCCCTCGGGTTAGCGACAAACCAAGGGCGTTGGTGCACCGCAGCGGTCCAGGACTCGCAGGGCAACTCTGAGGACAGAGGAGTCCCTGGAGCCCCAGTCCACTGCGGTGCTGGGTGCCGCTCTTCGTCTCACCTCTCCCCGTGGGCCCGCCCGGCTTAGGAGGCCCTGGCCGGTATGCCCCCATGGATCATTGAAGTACTCAAGCCCCCTCACCACGACAAGGTGGCAGCACAGTTGAGGGAGGGTACATCTTACCCCTAGACTAACGTCGGGAAGTCGGGAAGTCTCGTTGCGGCTCCTATCTTTCAGAGAAGCCTAGTTTGCTTATGCTTACCAATATATGGACGGTATGAGTACAGATGAAGCCAGCAATGAGGGTTCCTATGGAACCTGTGACTAGACCACTGTTCTTGAAAGCTGAAGGCATGGCGAGGATCCCGGAGCCAAGGCATGACTTGAGTAAATGCACTGTAGATCCAATTGTTCTGTTGACAAATATTCTCACTTTATCACTTTACTTATTTGAATACATATTTTCTCCACCCCATACTAGCATGAGGGTTCGGAACCGACAAAAGGGAACGACAAGGCTGATAACCTAGCCGCAAGAGAAGCCCGTCCGGCTAGAATGGCACATTAGCCCATAAATGGGCCTCCTCCAAATTAATGGAGGGAATTTAGCCTACTGTGCCACGCTGACAAGACGGGTTGGCACAAATAAAACGACTGTAAGCATTTGAACAACAGACTGACTGATTTATTGCAGAGTCACATTCATGGTTACACTCATGGAACACAGATGTCGCTACTTGTAGCATACATAACAAATTACAATATTTTGATATACTTACAATCATGGACGTATAAAAAAAGTCGGACAGAGTCTCGCTAACTAAAAACTGTGACATCATAGTCGGCCAGATCAGCTGTATGTACAGGCCAGCACGCACACTTTCACACATTAGTCGGCCATTACACGCGTGAACATCGATGCTTAAAGACGCAATATGCGGCGAAAAAATAAAAACTATAAATCATGTCTTGCGTGGTAAAATGGTGTAAAAATCGTAGTGACCGAAAGAAAAACAATCCAGGAATCACGTTTCATACGTAAATGAATAATTCAATCACTTATTTCCAGTTAATATACATTAAAATCAATTTGTATTTGCTAGAACAAAACAATTAATTTTAAGTTCAGTGTTGCCAATATTCACGTGTGCAAATTAACCGAAATGTGGGCAATTTTCGTTTATTATTAAAATCAATATATTATTATGGTTAATTATTTAATAGTTACTACTGGGTATTTTATTTTATATTCCTTTTGCTAGATTTTCCAAGGAAAATTAAGTATGGAGAAATGATTGAATTAAAATTACTTAGTAGAAATTGTAATGGTGAAAACGATTGGATTCCAAACAAATACAGTGTCATTTGCAGTCTATATTTTGATGCGGATGACTTATAAACAACTAAAGGAGGACTCCGGCGTGTTGTTACTTATGCAGTAACTTAAAAGGTAAATTAGCAATCTACCAAGACATGGATAATACAAAAAAAAATGAAACTATGCCGCTTATTTTTTCAAAATTTAAATGTATGTTGTAGCTATTGTGTCGGTATATAATAATAATAAATATCCTTGGACATTTCACACAACGCCATCTCGTCCCAAGCTAAGCAACTTAATGCTTGTTTTATGGTAACGAGATGGATGATAAACTACTTAAATACATTTTTTTTTGTAAATACATACATATTATAGATAGAAAAACACCCAGACCCGGGACAAATACTTGTAGGTCGTACAAATATTTCTTTACCATGTAAAACAATATACATGTAAAACAACCGTGTCGTCGAATCGTAAACTTAATCATACATTATTTTAATCCCCAGTGCTTTATTTTGTTTTAATATTTAATATTTATTTAATAATTAATAATTTTAATATTTATTTTATTTGTTTTAATAATAAATTATAGTTAGGCAACATAAATATATTATCACAAAAAAATGTTTGGTAATGAAAGCATTTCTTTTAATTTAGAATCGTTTTCAACACATCTCGTTATTATAAAAAAGTAAAAGTATAGTAGTAATATAAAAATTTAAAACACGTTATAATAAAAAAAAACTCAGCATTTAGGATGTTAAAGTTAAACATAACAATTTCGAACAATTTTTTTTTAATATTTTAACCATGTTTTTATTGCAAAATTTTGTGTATCTTGGCAGCCCCAAAATTAACTCACACATACAGAGCTGCCGCCATTTTGGCGTCTCACTTTTGTCTTAGCCAGAGTTCCGTTCGCCTTTTTTTATACGTCCATGCTTACAATATATTAATACCCCCACTATATCAAAATGTTACACAGCAAATACATCTCCTAAATCATAAATCATTTATTCGTGTGAGTTTTGGGCTTAATGATAGGTGTCTTAAATCAATGACACACTAAATTAATTACATCATCACTACATAGTATAAAACAAAGTCGCTGTTGTATGTCCGTCCCTATGTATGCATAAAACTTTTAAACTACGCAACGGATTTTGATACGGTTTTTTTTAATAGATAGTGATTTAAGAGGAAGGTTTATATGTATAACCCACCCACGCTTTGCACGGGCGAAGCCGGGGCGGGCCACTAGTAAATCATAAATCATAAATCATTTATTCGTGTGAGTTTTGGGCTTAATGATAGGTGTCTTAACTCAATGAGACACTAAATTAATTACATGTATGTTGCACCCCCATCAGTTCCAAAAACTTATAATGTTTTACACAGCTTAAAGATTTTGTTAAAACATCTGCAATCCATATCAGCTGTTGGTTGGTAATTCAAATCAATCAAGATTTCCTTCTCTTGCGGCTAGGTGATCCTCTTGCCTTCTTTTAGTTGCCTCTTACGCTCTTACTCACCCTAAAGATATACCATCTTTGTTTGTTGGGTTGGTGACATTGTGTATTCTAAATCCATCACCACACGGAGATTTCCCAATTCCTTTGCAGGTCAGTGTATTCGCTTCTACAATAAGGTCCCTACAAATTTGAAAGGACTTCCGATCCATAGATTCAAAAAGACCGCTAAATATCAACTTTCTAAGAAAGGCTAATAGAGCGTTACTGATTTTATCTGACTGACCCCGTAGCCTGGGATTAAGCTACTCGAGCAAAAACGATATATTTTTTGCTAGTTTGGATTCTAAACAGCAAGCTTGCTGGAAATGAATATACGAATTTAACTTCATTTATTTTTGAGCGTCAATCCTGTGAGTTGTCATGCTCACTATACTCTGTGCGCTGTAGCATGGTGCGGGTGACAGTAACGTTTCGTTTCACTCTTGAAAGTTGCCGCGTTTTACAAATTATGACTCATTATTTCAGCTGTACCACATATATTAAATCATTAATATCTGTAGTAAATTAAATTAAATCAACCAGAATGTTCTAGTTTACAAATAAAATCCAATTGGATGAAAAATTAAGCATAGACGTAGAAGTATTTCATAGACGTATTTAGTGATGGGATGTACTGCTACGATGGATAGTCGATATTTTTCATACTATGAAACGTATATTGCGCGTAGGTCATTTTTTAATCTATACTCTATACTAATATATAAAGCTGCAGAGTTTGTTTGTTTGTTTATTTGTTTATTTGTTTGTTTGTTTGTTTGTTTGAACGCGCTAATCTCGGGAACTACTGGTCCGATTTCAAAAAATCTTTCAGTGTTAGATAGTCCATTTATCGAGGAAGGTTATAGGCTATATTTTATTTTCAAAAGAATTAGGGATCCGTATGAAAATTGCGATTTTGTAACCCAAGGTGTAAAATCGAAAACTTATTTATGCGTGCGCTGCAAAAACGATTGACAATAGAACAAAATGAAGTACTACGGGTTTGTAGGTCTTATAAAGATCTACAAAAAAGTCAGCGGGAGCACATATCTAACTATCATAGTTTAGTCACAATAACCACTTTTATATTCATAAAAAAAAATGCATAGAGATAAGCACGGGTTCGAAGTCCACGCGAGCGAAGCCGCGCCCAAAAGCTAGTTGGTCTATAATTATACAACAGAACATTTATAGGGAAAAAGGGAAAAAAAAAAACGTAATCCCGATTTTGATTATTTTATTTATGTACAAATGTAATTATGTAGCCATAAACATTTATATTGACAAGTTTATATACGTAGTTACACTAGAAAACTGATTATCACACAGGTCTTCTCGGTTTGTGCCGCGTTCCGACCTGGTAGTAGTATATAAAAGTAATGTATCAAATTACGATTGTGAACGCCATAATTAGTTTATACAATAAAGTATTTTTCTATTCTATTCTATTCTGTGTAGTCAAATCTACACGGTCAATGGCAGCTGACGATACCAAATATATCTCTTGTGTATATTAATCTATTGTTTAGAGTTCATTAACCGGCGGTTTCATTTTACGTCTTTTGTTAATATTGTAAGAGTATTAGCATCATCCTTTTAACGTAATATGTAGCCATTATAATGTGTCAATCAACGAAAGACTCGTCTCGACTTTTCTCACGTAGGTATATATTTTATAAACATCACCATCTTTATCCACACCATCTTTATCAATAGTGATATGGATCATTTAGACCCATATCACAATTGATAAAGATGCTGTGTTCAAATATTTCAGGCAAAAATAAGCAACGCATTTTTCTGAACCGTTTGCTCACCGACTGATGACGAAATTGTCACAACTTGAGAAATACGCACAAAGAACTGAAGGCACATAATGGAACACAAATTAGTAAGTTTGTAGGATAGTAATCTTCCCTGTGGTGACGGATTTAGAATGCATTGTGTCACCACCCCATTCAATTCTAAGGGTGTCGTTAGAATGGACTAAATGATACGACAAGGCCGAAAACTGTGCCAACCCGTCTGGCCAGCGTGGCACAGTAGGCTAATGACCCTCAATGTAATTGGAGGACGCCAGAATCAGCCGTGGGTCATTAATAGGCTGAAACGACGACATAAATTTAATCAATATGTCTGTTTGTGTTATTTGACAAGAGCATAATAGTTAAAAGATATTCTTATTCGGGCCTCCTCCAATTCATGGAGGGAAATTAGCCTACTGTGCCACGCTGGCTGGCAGACGGGTTGGCACAGTGTCTGTATCAAGTTTGCCTTCTCTTGGGCTAGGTGATCTGCCTCTTGTGTTATTTTAGTCGCGTCTTTCGACACCCTAAAGATGGTATGGGTTGGTGACATTGTGTATTCGGATAACGACCGTTTCCGTTAATACACATTACTCTCGGCGAAGGTTGCCAGTTCGCTTAGTTGGAATAGGGATTGAATTAATTACGTCGCTTCCACGAGTTCCCAAGTGTCTTCCTTTACATAGTTTGGCAAAACGAGTCCTGTTTCGAAGATAAAGTTTCGGTCGATATTGCTACAAGAACGCTCAAGTATATTGTCAGAGCCTAAAATCGTAAATGGATTTGGCAATACTACCTGGGTATAGAGGGTTGAAATTTGCCCAATAGAGTTTCTTTTAACTGAAATGATCATGTTTCTTTTTTAACGATAACATGCACTAGGTTTAGCCTGTATTGCGGGGGCTGTTAACAAAAATGTAATTTAGAACACTCAGAACTTCACAAAAATACTTGCTCGACCCCGGAAGCCGTGAATGTAAAAAAAATCAATTAAGTACAACCGATTTGAGAATCTTCTTTATTTGAATTAGGAATAAGGATGTATATTATCATAGCCACGATGATAACGTAATTTCGTGGATCCCGTTTTGAAAAGGGTCCGAAGTATTTTTAGATTTAACTCAAGAAGCCCTCGCCCCAACACTATCACGCAGGCTTTCATTCGGGTTATTGGTTAAATATGAGAAAACCTTTTCCTCATTAATAAAACATTGATATTCTCTCGCACAAGCTTGTTAATGCAGGCCCGTAGGTTTGCTGGTTGTAGCGATCAAGTCAAGATACGAGTAGACACATGAGTTTGACTTCTGTACCCAATTATTTTGTATTATTGTGGTGCAGAAGCGGTGCGTTAAGGTGCTATTCCAGTCTCGGCTGCAGCTGCACAACTGGTTGATTATGTAGTAATATTGATTGCTAATATTGCTAATTTGGTTGGAGCAAAAGTATGCTAAACCCTATATTATTTTTACTCTTTGGTTTGGAGTGACGTAACTATGTGCGTATCGGCTTGCAGTCGCAGCACTACTGGTCTGCGATCAGCGGCGGCTACAAGTCGCAGCAGCACTTGCAGCCGAGGCTCGGCAGCACGTGCAGCTGCAGCCGCGTTCGGAATGTTTTTGACAGAAATCAATACTACTACATAGACAACCAGTCGTGCAGCTGCAGTCGGCTACGTGCAGCCGCTGCATGTGCAGCCTGCGTCCGCAGCCTGCAGCCGAAATTGGAATAGCACCTTAAGTCATACGACTACAGGCCGCCAAGGAACGCCTAAATTGCGCCCTATAAACCACCCTAAAAAACTATTTTCAAATAAAACCCGAATCTTATGCGGCACATATGTGTAATATAACTAGAAAACAGATTATAATCATCAAATATTTGAACTAACTTTCGTTAAAATTGAATATTTATAGCTAAACACGCTCACGATATGACAAGACGAGATACGACAGCTCAAAATTTCTGAACCTGAATTATTTCAAAACATGAGTAGCGTTAGTTTTATCACTACATAGTATAAAACAAAGTCGCATTCTTCTGTCCGTCCCTATGTATGCATAAATCTTTAAAACTACGCAACGGATTTTGAAGCGGTTTTTTTTAATAGATAGAGTGATTCAAGGGGAAGGTTTATATGTATAACCCACCCCCGCTTTGCACGGGCGAAGCCGGGGCGGGCCACTAGTTATTTATAAAAATGAATGTTTGTCTATATGTTATTTATAGAATCGTAAACATTTTGTTGATCATGTGATGATCTTCATCAAAGTTGACGGTTCCGGTAAAAGGATTTCTGAACCAAACAATGATTTTAGTTAATGGCGTAGCAGGGTACAGCTAGTATCCTATAAATTTAGTAAACTGAGTTTGTGACGTGGGCCTAAGAAAACCGAATGAAACTTTGAATCTTTTCGTTATGAATTTAGAGGATTTTATACTCTGTATAACACTTATTCCGCGTGTACCTTAGCACCACCCCTTTCCAAAGAGAGAGTGCTGTAATAGCTGACAGAAGAAAATGGCAAGGCCAAAAACCTGGCCACAAAAGAAGGATAACTTGACACAAAACCCTATGCCAACCCGTATGTCTTACGTGGTACTGTAGGCTAATTACCCTCCATGTAATTGAAGGAGGCCGACAGGAGTGGGTCATGTATAGACTGAGTAATAGTAGTATAATATTTCCCCCGTGTGGGGACCGGGCAGAATATAATACTTCCCAACCGTGCGCTGGGAAATAACGCGTGTTGTAAAAGTCAACAAAACACAGCACGCTTGGTGGTAGGAACTAATGGTCCGCCCGGCTAGCTACCACCCTCACATCTAAGTCAAACAGTTTTACAGTGTTTTGTCGTGTGTATGTGAGAGCCGGTGCCCGACAGGGCATTTCCTTGAATTGCCTGCTCCATCTTAGACCGTTGCTTTCCGTCACGCAAGCCTAGGGTCAAAGGCATTCAAGTAAATGATAAATCCAGATTAATTTTCATGTGATAAAGCTCTGAGGTATCAGGTAGTTATCAAGAAATAGGATACTTTAATACTTACGAATTAGGATGTTCGACTGTGCGGTGTTCAAAGGGGTTGTAGGGCTTTTCTGAGTTTAGGGTCTTCGAAGCTATACTCAATGATGACTGGAAGCCAGGGTTGCTTGTCAGGTCGGCTCTGTAAAAAAAAATATTACTTGATATAATGAGATATCTCTCTCCTCTCCTTTCCTTTGTCGTACTACGCGTGCGGGGCTTCGGTGCCACCGATTCACAGTAGCCACCATTCCATTGCGAAGCAAGAAATTTTTCAACACGTTTCTTTGTCGCACCTCACGAGCATGGAACTCTATGGCCTGGAGTGGGATATCAAGATATCGATATTAATTTTTTATAAGTAATGCAAAATTTTCAGCCATTTCAACAAATTTATTATTTTTAGTATTTTGCTTTTCTTTGTAAAAATGTTTTTGGTTGCTTGGTTTACAATGTTTCATATCAAAGTTAAACTAATGAAACCGCAAGAGGCTCTGTGGAAAATTTGAACAGAATATTTTGTTATTTATTTATTTATATACTTTATTGCACAGAAAAATAAAATTAACATTATAAATGAGAAACCATATTAATTTATTTTTATTCTTTAATGTACACAAATAATTAACCTAAAGCAGAAACATACATTTGTAATTACATGTACAAAGGCGAGCTTAACTCATACATGAGTTTTCTAACAGCAAACCCGAGTGATAGGGAAATTTTATTGAGGATTCTGAGATTGGATCCTTGGTCAACTTGTCTATCGGAGGCCCGACTTAGCAGTGGATCATTTATGGACTGAGTAGTAATGGTAACAGACAGGTAAATGTGGGTGAACTAGGTAAAAAAAGACCATTAAATAACATGTATATTAATAAATAAATAAATATTAAATAAATATCCTTGGACATTTCACACAACGCCTCTCGTACCAAGCTAAGCAACTTAATGCTTGTGTTATGGTAACAAGATGGATGATAAACTACTTATATATAAATATATATATATATATATTGTAAATACATACATATTATAGATAGAAAACATCCAGACCCGGAACAAATACTTGTAGATCGTACAAATATTTCTTCCGTGCGGGAATCGAACCCACGACATGCCGCGCAGCAGTCGATCGCTCAACCACTGCGCCAACCGCGCCACTGCGCCAACCAATACTTAAGCTATTATATCATTTCGCACAACGCTCATAAATATTGTGCACACTACAAGTAAGCAGCTGAAAACTGCCAGAAAAATAAAAGGTCATTTTGCGGTCTTACTCTAAACCAACTGTCCAATTACAGACAAAATGTAAATATGTGCATTTTAATGATGGCACTTTGTAGCTATATAGCGTACCGAAACATAAAATTTTACAGTTTTCAGAGAACACATTGATTTTATTGAAATCGTGATTGATTTGGTACATAAATAGTAAAATACGTTTAATTCGAGAAATCTAAAGCTTGAGGTCAGAGTCCATGCAGCTGTTTTAGATGTTGGTTTCATTTCCACATCTTTAAATACTTTAGTAACATTAACATGTCTTTACGAGTGTACAGATGATGATGATGATGAAATGTAAAGACGATGTGATTTGTTGGTATATATGAATCTATTTACCATCAAATACAAACAAACTATAAAGTTTCTTGCAGGTTCTTCTCCGTAGAGCAGCATTCCGAGGCATAGGGTGGGGGCAATAGTTGGGTTAAAAAAAGATAGACGGAGTGTATGAATGAGAAAATGTGTATGAATGGTGTGGAATGCATATATTTAATATTATTTAAAGTTCGCCAATGAGAAGAAGAGAATGAGAGAAGAAGAGAAGGAAGCCCGATCTTGCCAGTGTGGTAAAGTAGGCTAATTTTCTTCCTTTAATTTGGAGGAGGCCCGACTCAGTATGGGTAATTTATGGGCTGAACCGACCTCAATGAACAACAATACTATTGTACAATAGGCGAGGAAGAGAAGTATTCCTAAAAAAAGCCACCCTATAGGAACTTCGGGTGTTGTCCTCTTATTCAACCTTGATCACGTTCAGGAACATAGTGTGTTTGAGTGCGGTATTATATAACGAGGTCTGTCTGAGGTAGATTAAAAAAAATGGTGAATGGACGCTGAACCTTAGGCTAGAAAGTCGCGATAATAAATAACAGTATCCAATTAAACAAACTTAAATTGCCTAAGTGTTGCTAATAAATAAAGAGTTATTCAGTTTCAAACCTCGTTAAATCTTCTCTTAGTACAATATTTACAAAATAAAAAGACTGGTACTGCTGGTTCCATTGATATAATACTCAAGTTCATAATTTGTGCTTGGTATTTGGAACGTTTGGTGTCGAGAATACATAGTGTTACCATTCCAGTTCTTTCTCAGGGTATCGTAAGAGTAAAGAAAATAGAATGGCAGGGCCTAATACCTAGCTGCTAGAGAAGGAAAACTCGATACGAAACCCTGTGCCAATTCCTTTGGCCAGCGTAGCACGGTAGGCTATTAACCCTGCATGTCGTTGAAGGAGTCCCGACTCCGCAGTGGGTTACGTATGGGCAGAGTAATAGTATTAAGTGGTAAGGGGAGGCCCATTTACAGCAGTGGACATTTGAGAGTGATATATAGTTTTACGAACGGTATTTAAGCTATAGAAGCCCATGGCAAAAGCTAGACATAAATATAAGTAAGATATTTTTGAATTTAAAAGAGGGAAAGGCATCTCAAATTCGTCGAATAATAGGCTCATTTTATCAATAGAACCGCAGTTTTTGAAGAATAAAGTCCTCAATCAATGTGTGATGGCATAGGGAACAGAGACGTGGTCACCCACTATGGGCTCCATCAGAAGGCTCAAAGGGCAATGGAGAGAGCTATGCTCGGAGTTTCCCTGCGAGATCGAATCAGAAATGAGGAGATACTACGTTCCGGATAGCGCAGTTCTGGTAGGCCTCCCACACGGTGAACCGACGACCTGGTTAACGTTACCGGAAAGCGATTGATGCGGGCGGCTCAGGACCAGCCTTCGTGGAATTCCTTGGGGGAAGCCTATGTCCAGCAGTGGCTGTCTTTTGGGTGAAATGATGATGATGATGCTGTTATCAGTTGAGGAAACAGTAGGCGTACTTATTCATCATAGTGCACATTCATAGTGCACAAAACATGTAGATATACTATTACTACTCAGCCCATAAATGACCCCCTTCTGAGTCAGGCCTCCTCCAACTACATAGAGGGTAATTAGCCTTCTGTGCCACGCTGGCCAAACGGGTTGGCACAGGGTGTCGTATCAGCTAGGTCTCGAGGTCGTCGAGTGCTCGTAAGGAGCCTGAAGAGAGGAGGAAGGCTTCCTCGTCTGTGACGGCGTGGTTCTGCATCAGATCCCACAATGCCGCAACAGGACGCAAGTTGGAGCACCCCGGGGAGGATTAGTAGGTAGGCCCCCACTATGGGGGAGAGTCCCACACTCCCCTCGCTGACCTTCCCCGTGGCCGGCGAGGAAGTCCATAAAGGATTTCACCAAGAGCGGACAAAAAAAAAGGGTGGCGTTTCATGTATTCCTTCTCATGCGGCTAGGATTTCGGCCTTATCATTTCCTTTTATCACACATCCTTTTGACAAAATGGTATAAACACTATGCATTCTAAATCCGTCACGACAGGGGCAATTGAGAAATAAGGACGGAAACCGAAGAAATATCATGGAATTTAGAATATTATAATGGTTTAAAAAATGAATAACGAATGCTAGTTGGATGATGAATGTAGTTCAAAGAAAATTCGAATACTCTGTCATAGTTCCAGATAGAAAAGTATTTTAAAAATAAATGCTTTTTTTAATAAGTGGCGTGTTCGGATGGATACGCCACTTATTACATTATTAATCCATTATTTACATCTTACTAATATTATAAACGTGAAAGTTTGTAAGTATGGATGGATGGATGGATGGATGGATGTTTGTTACTCTTTCACGTAAAAACTACTGAATGGATTTAAATGAAACTTTACAATAATATAGCTTATACATCAGAATAACACATAGGCTACAAGTTATAAAGATATTATGTGAATTACAACAATATAAACAAGTCGAATTCAACATTTCTAATTGTCAAATTTTCGACCATATTAAACTATAGACAACATAACGTTTCGCTGTCAGTTGCGTTTTGTTAAAGTAGGTTTTATACGGACGGGATAAAAATCTCAGGTATCCTATGTCCAACTTTCTTTTTGTTTTAAATATATATAATGCGGAACAAAGTTCGCCGGGTCAGCTAGTTATTAATACATATGAGTTTATTTGTTCACACTTAAAATCTATGTATTCATTCATGTTCTCTACATCTTACTAATATTATAAACGTGAAAGTTTGTAAGTATGGATGGATGGATGGACTGATGGATGGATGGATGGCTGGATGGCTGGATGGATGGATGTTTGTTACTCTTTCACGTAAAAACTACTGAATGGTTTTTAATGAAACTTTACAATAATATAGCTTATACATCAGAATAACACATAGGCTACAAGTTATAAAGATATTATGTGAATTACAACAATATAAACAAGTCGCATTCAAAATTTCTAATTGTCAAATTTTCGGCCATATTTAACTATAGACAACATAACGTTTCGCTGTCAGTTGCGTTTTGTTAAAGTAGGTTTTATACGGACGGGATAAAAATCTCAGGTATCCTATGTCCAACTTTCTTTTTGTTTTAAATATTTATAATGCGGAACAAAGTTCGCCGGGTCAGCTAGTTTAATAATAAATTTTTAATATTTAATTCCATAAACACTAATATAAGTAATGTATACTTACATAAACACTAACTTAAGTAAGTAATAAAACAAGACTAAAAATACCAATTAACCTAAAATTTAAATACTAAAATATATTATTTAAAGGAGTCCCTTTAGGCAAGGTTCCGAAGATACTGGCAGCGTTCCCCCTTTGAATCGCTAGACTGATTCTTTTTCCGAGGTAGCTACCAGCTCTTCGGTCTCCTGTGATGTCGACTAACCTTATTTAAAGTAACTATACTTAATATATTATATGTAATATAAAAATTTATCTATACTAATATATAAAGCTGCAGAGTTTGTTTGTTTGTTTGAACGCGCTAATCTCAGGAACTACTGGACCGATTTCAAAAAATCTTTCAGTGTTAGATAGTCCATTTATCGAGGAAGGTTATAGGCTATATTTTATTTTCAAAATAATTAGGGATCCGTATGAAAATTGCGATTATGTAAACCAAGGTGTAAAATCGAGAACCTATTTATGCGTGCGCTGCAAAAACTATTGGCAATAGAACAAAATGATGTACTACGGGTTTGTAGGTCTTATAAAAATCTACAAAATAGTCCGCAAGAGCACAAATCTAACTATCATAGTTTAGTCACAATAACCGATTTTATGTTCATAAAAAATATGCATAGAGATAAGCACGGTTTCAAAGCCCACGCGGGCGAAGCCGCGCTCAAAAGCTAGTACAGAATAAAAACACTGGTGACGTATTTACAACACATTTTGTCACCAACTCATTCCATCCATTATAGGAGGATGGCGGAGTTTCAATAGGCGACAATTGCTTCTTCTGCTTTTGTATATTCGAAGGTGTAGGCCATACAAATAATTTTTGTTTCATCCGCTAATACGTCTTTACTCTCTACAACTTCAATTAGTGTAAAAATATCGTATTTAAACGATTTAGACTGCCTCGTTGGTCTAGTGGTTAGATGTGCCACCTTTGGATCAACGGGTCCCGGGTTCGATTCCGGGGTCGGGCAAGTGTTTTTGTCTAAACCAGAGGCACTGGCTCGAAGTCTGGGTGTCATTTCTATCTATAATAAGTATGTATTTACAAAAAAAAATGTATATAAGTAGGTTATCATCCATCTCGTTACCATAACACAAGCATTAAGTTGCTTAGCTCGGGACGAGATGGCGTTGTGTGAAATGTCCAAGGATATTTATTTATTTATTTTATTTATTTATTTAAATATCTTACCCCATTTTTTTTACAAATTTTATGATAGGCTGCAAACTTCGTACCGCCTCAGAATCAATAAATAAGAAAACCTGAATGATAATTCCACACTGTTTCCACTTTATTAAAATATCATTACTTAATATAAAATAAAGTCGCTGTCGTATGTCCGTCCCTACGTATGCTTAAATCTTTAAAACTACGCAACGGATTTTGAAGCGGTTTTTTTATTAGCTAGAGTGATTCAAGAGGAAGATTTTTATATATATTCAATGCATAATTGCACCCGTGCGAAGCCGGGGCAGGCCGTTATTATGCAATAAAAAATAGTCTTTTTCATATTTTTAAACTTTCCCTGGACCAAAAATAGCCAAATCTGTCCAGCCATTCTCGAGTTTTAGCGAGACTAACGAACAGCAATTCATTTTTATTTATATAGATGAAACACAAGAACAATGCACATGAATAAACGTGTTTTGTATTGCCGGCACATCGGCTCGGTACAAGTTGGTGTAAAGTTTCCTTTCAGCGTCCCTTTAGCCCGGAAGTGTTAGAGGGACCATTATTTTTTGTTTCGATGGGAAACGCCTAATGCATACCGATGCCCCACTGGGATGAGATGGTTCTGTGGATTAGAAACTCTGCAAAACACGACTCCACACTAAAACCTCAGTGGTATACCTTCACAACGATTTCCTTAAAGATCTAAAGATCTTTTAGTAGCTCATCGCAAATATCCGTTTATGTGACACTTTTTTTTAATATAATATGTACTACAAAACCCCTGCACTAGGTGTAACCTGTATCGTGTCAGTCAGTTTACAAACATGTAATTCACGAGCACAAATGACACCTAGACTCCGAGCAAGTGCCTCTGGTTTAGACAAAGACACTTGCCCGACCCCGGAATCGAGGACAAGACTGAAGGCAGACTGGGCAGAAAAGTCATCGAGTGGCGACCACGTACACGACAGCGCAGTGCTGGTAGGCCCACACGAGAGACTGAAGACCTGGTTAAGGTCACCGGACACCGAAGGAATCGGACGGCGCTGCACCGGTCTTCGTGGGGGAGGACTGACGGCCTACTTCATGATCGAAATCTACGCGATTGAATCCGCGAGCAACTACTAGTAAAGTATAAAAGGCATTGGTTCTTTCATCAGATGGGCCTTGAGGTCATGACGCAGCGAGACCAGTGGCGCGTAACGACTTTTGTCGATCCCCAATGAGAAAATTAAGGTACTTAATTTCTATTGTGGTTATGCATCAATGGTTTGTTTGTACAAATCTAAAATAGCACAAACATTTCAGTTTTTGTGATGTCGATGTTCGTTTATATTTTTTAAGCGTCAATCGATTGATTTAAAACATTTTTAACCGACTTAATATAGGAGGAGGTTCCCAATTTGTCGGTATTTTTTTTAGTTAATACAAACTATGTGCCAACGCGCCGGGCTGGCTTGGTGATTTAGGCTAATTTCCTCCCATTATCTTTGAAGCGTGGTGGCGGATTTAGAATACATAATGTTTCCACCTCATTCCATCTAGGGGGTGTCGTAAGAGCCCAAAGTTGGTTGTAAACTTTTTTATCATGTTTTAAAGCTGACTACTGAACTGAATTCGACTTTTTTTACGGGATCATATTGAAAGGATTCCAACGAAACGTCAAATATAGAATTATCCAAATCTGTAAATGACTGAAGTTTGGCTTTACAAATAAATATATATATTTAGAAGTCGGTAAAAAATAAAAAAGCCGCCTGATCAATCTACAAAAAAGTTAAAAGGTTTCCACGATACCAATGTTACCATTAATCTTGATCAATTTAATTTGTGAGTTAGCAATAAATTACTAAAAACTGACACTCAAAATTGAAATGAAAAGTAATAACTTCGTTTGATAGATTCATAAATTCGATATTTGTATCGCGGGATATATTTTTAATTGTAAATATTTTCATTGTGTTTGAAAAATGAGAGAAATATGATATCCATTAGTTTAATACTGAAGGTTAGAGCTGGAATTTTATTAAAAGGCCGAACTGGTAACCAAGTAATTGAATTATCATCATCAACATTTCAGCCTTTAGCGAACCACAACTAAGCCAACTGTGTTGGCAAACTTGCCAAAGGGCTTCATACTCAAACTCAAAAGGAACTTTATTTACGTAGATTTTATCACAAAGGTCTTATAAATCGTCATATTTATAGTTACCATTATCATCATCTTACAACCCCTGTCCCACGCAAGTGGTAGTCTCCATACACACCTATCAGTCGTCATATCCACAGTCACACCTTTCTTACACAATTCCTCATTCTTGCAATCCATCCATTTCTTTTGATCTCCCACAACGCTTGCGTCCACCCAAATTCATGCCGAAACTAGGTACTACAGGTTCGGAATGCTGTTCTACAGAGAAGAGCCGGCAAGGATCTCTGTAGTTGCTTCTTTTTTCCAAATCATTGGTCTTGTGTACAAAAAGCTAAACAACATAGTGAGAGCAAATTCACCAGATGAGATGACTTCTATCAAGTTTTCCTTCTTTTGCGACTTGGTGATCTTGCGTTATTTTAGTCGGTTCTTACGACATGTGAGTTGGTGACATTATGTATTCTTTATCTTTCACCACTTAAATCTTTCACCACACGGAAATTTAATCGCAGGTCGGTTGTTGACGGATTTATATTAAACTAGTGGCCCGCCCCGGCTTCGCCCGTGCAAAGCGGGGGTGTGTTTTACATATAAACCTTCCTCGTGAACCACTCTATCTAATAAAACGGACGAACAGAAAACATCGACTTTGTTTTATACTATGTAGTGATGGTGTCACTACCCCATTCCATCTTGGCGGTGACGTAAGAACCGACAAAATCCTGGCAAGAGAAGGCAGACTTGACTGTTGGTCTAGGGGTTGGATGTGCCGCCTTTAGATCACGGGGTCCCGGGTTCGATTCCGGGGCCGGGCAAATGTCTTTGTGTAACCAGAGGCACTTGCTCCGAGTCTGGGTGTCATTTATGTACGTGAATTTCATAAACTGCCCCCGCGGTACAGTTTATACCTATTGCAGGGGAAACGTGACAGTAGTATTAAAGAAGATTCTATCGAATAGGCAGGGGAGCTCCTGCCTATTCATGCAAACATGAAATAAATTGATACTCTCAGTGACAGCACAATAGGCCGGGTGATATGATACTGATACGACTGTACAGACCAATTAGTTAATTAGTTTTGTAAGTGAAAACATCGTCTCTTTGACCGTTTGACAGATGACGTTTTCAGTTTCCATGTGGTGACGGATTTAGAATACACAATGTCACCAACCCACACCGTCTTTAGGGTGTCGTAAGAGGCGACTAAAAGAACGCAAGAGGCAGATCACCTAGCCCCACCTACCAAGAAGGAAAACTTGATACAAACCCAAACCTCTTGTTAGTTTCTTTGTTAATTTTAAGTACTACTCGTGTTTGGTGCAAGTAAAAACAACAATAATATTAGCCTAGTTAGTAAGTAATTATTTTAGTTGTACAGAAGTTTGAGATACTATCCACTTCATGTAATTTGTGAGCTACAATAAAATTATTTTCTTTCTTTCTTACCGACACGTCTTGCCAGAGTGGCACAGTAGGCTAATTTCCCTCCCTGAATTTGGAGGAGTCCCCAACCCAGTAGTGGGTCATTTATGGGCTGTAACGACGAGCTCTAATTTGCCTCTTTCTGCGCCACAGAATCCCATCCAACCCGCCTAACTCCCAACGGCGCTAATCCATTAGTATTACCGAAAGGTTGCGACAATTAAGATTGCAAAGCCTTGTTTTGCTGCCAAAGTAAACGTAGGCTTTCGAACTTGTTCGTCCTACATATGTCCTCGCATTAAAGTTATCGACTGCTAAAATATTTCCACAAGTTTCAAGTAACAACACCGGGCAATAAACTTGCTACTGTACTTTTATATGTAACGATCGGGAGCATGTGTCATTACGTATAAGTAACGATTATAGAGGAATTTAGTATAAGCAATGTCACCTTGCTCACTATGGGCTCCAACAGAAGGCTCAAAGTCACCCAAAGGGCAATGGAGAGGGCTATGCTCAGAGTTTCCCTACGAGATCGAATCAGAAATGAGGAGATACGCGAACAAACCAGAGTCACCGCTAAAGTTGTTAAGGGTCCACACCAAAGTTTATTTAAATATATATATATATATTTTATTCTTAGAATACATAAAACCTGAAATTTCCACCCCTCTACGATAATTACTTAGTGATATTTATATGGCAACACAACGTTTGCCGGGACAGCTAATGGAGATATAACTCTGAGATAAAACGCATACCATATTTCCTGAATAGCTTACCCACAGATATTAGAAACTAAATGTATATGAAATACATTAAAGGTACATAATTAACACGTTGCCGTAATAAAAATGTAACTTAGGTTTATTAGTTATTGACACAATGTTTCTGAACAATAGCGATCTTGCAGACAAATTGCTTAAGCAAATTGTCTGTGCGACATTGTCATACTTTACAATGTTACTTTGTGCTTGTACAAAATAAATAATTAACAAAGGAAATACAAATCGACAATTACCGCAGATTTTTTTTTATTACCTACTATGAAGGAAAATCTCAAAAAAGTATTCAATTCACAATACGATTGCATTACTCTACTACTACTCAACCACTGCTGAGTCGCGCCTCCTCCAATTACATAAATAAATAATAAATAAATAAATATCCTTGGACATTTCACACAACGCCATCTCGTCCCAAGCTAAGCAACTTAATGCTTGTGTTATGGTAACGAGATGGATGATAAACTACTTAGATACATTTTTTTTTGTTGTAAATACATACAATATATTATAGATAGAAATGCCACCCAGATTCCGAGCCAGTGCCTCTGGTTTAGACAAAGACACTTGCCCGACCCCGGAATCGAACCCGGGACCCGTTGATCCAAAGGCGGCACATCTAACCACTAGACCAACGAGACAGGTGGCACAGTAGGTCATCTACTGTGCCACGCTGGCCAGACGGCTTGGCACAGGATTTCGTATCAAGTTTTCCTTCTCTTGCAGCTATGTTTTCGGCCTTGTTTTTTTCCTTTTATAGGCTCTTACGACACCCTCAGAATATAATGGGGTGGTGACATGTATTTCTAAATCCGTCACCACAAGGATTTAATTACTCACGTCGACGTAAAATCGTCTGCGGGTATTCCGTTCTTCTCTTTAGCCATCTTGAGTAGTTAGTTATCTGTAAATAACGAAAAAAGAATTAACATCAACCCGTATACGTATCAACCCATCCTTGATAGATCCGCGTGGTGACGGATTAAGAATACATTGTGTCACCACCCCATTCTATCCTGAGGGTGTCGTAAGAGCCTATAAAAGGAAATAACAAGGCCGATAACCTTGCCGCAAGAGAAGGAAAGTATGATACGAAACCCTGGGGCAAACCGTCAGGCCAGTAGGCCAATTGCATTCCACTGGAAGAGGCCCGACTTAACAGTGGGTCATCTATGGGGCCAGTAGTAGTAGTAGTAAAGAAGTCCTACACCGCGATAGCGAAGTTTACAGAGCAATTCGCACGGGTTAGAAATCCCCGAGTACCGTTATCGGGGGATAGGCGCCTCCCCCCTGTCAGACATACCATCTTGTCTGGCTAGATGATCACCCCTTTGCGCCCAAAGCCCTTTTCCTTCTCTTACGGATAGGTTATCGAAATTGCATTTCCTTTTGTCAAATCTTTCGACACCACCATGATGGAAGAGGGTGGTGGCATGTATTCACCAATTCAATATCCAGCAAAGCCATGCATAGCTTAGACTGTAGATCGTCTGCTACACACGCCATGAAAACCAAAACTCTTATAATAACTAACCCAACAAAGTGATCACTAATGTATTTTAATCTATACAGGTGTTATTTATCAGTATTTTATGTACGGTACTTAAAGTGCGTCGAAATAACTATAATGTTTAAATGCGCTTCACAGTCGCATTTTAAACGGCAATAAATATTTTCATGTTGAATCCTTTGGCATTTTAAATCACATTATATGCACCTTAACTTTCCGATCACTATAGACAGCTTAAATGGCGTTGGACGGGACATATTATATGTTACGAGACAGTAAAGGAAAATTGACTAAGTAATCACAGAATGGGTACAAGAGATGGTAAAAGAAATAGAAGCAGACAAAGCTAAAGATGGGAAGAGGACCCCAAGAAAGTGGCTGGTCCGGTATGGACTCGTTTAGCAAGAGACAGGAATACGTGGAAATCTTTAGAGGAGGCCTTTGTCGACAGACAAGCTGTCCTACACAAAAATTCAGTTTCCGATAGTACAAATAATAGAAAAGATTAAATCAATTAAGTGTTTAGTAAGTAGGCATGTAAATACTAAGTGTAATAGAAAAAAAGCAGCAATAATATTTTTATTTTTATTTAACTTTCCGATGAAACATATGCTTGTGGATAAAGAAGTTATCATAAAAAGTCTGATAGCTACATAACAGATAACAGACTTCAACCCTGTCTATCATGAGTGCGTGAAATTTTCGTTAATTGGAGTCGTTACAATGAGTATAATTTAACGAGCGTGTGTTTGGATATTGATTAAATGTACGAGTAGTGTCAGCCGACGCCTGATAAAAACACGGCACGGAACTATATTTTCATGAATAAGTCACGTTGTGGTATGAAATGAGAAAATCAGTACAAAGTGGCATATCTAGTTCTCGCATATAGCACAAAGATTTGAACAGCAGTCAGTATTTATTTATCAAAGATCAGAATAAACAAATTAAAATTATTTTATTATTTCAAACACTTTGCAGTGGTCGTGGGATCCGAAAATCCGTAATTTTTTTCTTCTCAATAATCTTGATAACACATTATAATAAGTAACAAACATAAGATAAACTAATTTTTTATGTGTAAATTCAACACGTTTCTTCTAAAAAGATCATCTAATCAGTCGGCCCTCCTTCAAGGACGACACGAGGCAAGTTAACCTACTCCAAACCAGACGGGTTGGTATATACCGGGTTTCGTGTCAAGTGGTCCATCCCTTGCGCCTAGGTTATCGGTCTTGTCATTTCCTTTTGTCAGCTCTTACGACACCCTCAGGATAGAATGGGGTGGTGACTCTATAAATTGTGAATCCGCCACCACTCAGACAACATCATTATAACATTAAAAAAACCTTAAATAGAAAAGTAGATTTTTACATATACAAACAAGTAATTCACGAACACAAATGACACCCCGACTCAGAGCAAGTGCTGCTGTTTTAGACAAATACACTTGCCCGGCCCCGGAATCGAACCCGGGAAACCTTGATTCAAAGGCGGAACATCTAACCCCTAGACCTATTCCTCTATTTTCTTTTTTATAAATAGAGCATAAATAACCAGAAATAAAAAAAATACCTAAAGGTTTTTTACGTTTCAACATGTAAACAGACCGAGAACTGGATAGATAGATAAAATACGTTGAACTCCTCGTTTCCACCTGACCTAAAATAGTTATCCTTGTACTGTATTTCGGAATATTGTAACCTTTTACGGTATTGAAAAATACATTTGTTCCATGGACATTTCAGGGTATTAGGTCAATGGCCTAAAATGTCTCTCACGTTCGTTCCCTTATTCCATCGTTCGTTCCGGATTACTGTCTGTACTGTATCATCTTTATCCACAAAAACATTCTTAATTCAAAAATTAAACCTTGAACATTTATTCGTACTGGCACGAAATGACTAATTAGAAACAATAGAAATGTGTACACAACAGAGTACATATTTTCGATGACTGTGTACATATTTCAAATGTACCAATACTTTATTCGGATATGTTTGTACATATTCAATATTTGAAATACCATTTCGGCGGCTAAATTTATTTCGGTCAATACACGCTCTGTTTTGAGCAAACATTATGAATAATCTTTTAGTCACGTTTCTCAGATCACGTTAATTCTTTATATTTTATGTTCATATATTTTAGTTAAACACCATAGTAAGTAACTGATCCGATATGAGCAATCACTCCTTGCCACAAGAGAAGGCAATGTTCTAATGAAACCATGCAAGCCAGCATAGCACAGTAGGTTAATTGTCCCTCCATGTACAGATCCACCAAGTTATCTGTGAAACGGAAATCATTTTCCCGTAAAACATCTTTCATATTTATATACAACATTTATTACAACATTTAAAAAGAAGATGATTTACTGTTAGTTCTTTTAACGGGAACCGCTGTGATATTTTACTTGTACTCCAGACATCAGACAGAAAACGAACACTTACCTTGACTATTTTTGTAAGTCTTTTTGCACAAATATACCACTAATAAATGGCGATTATGACCTCTTAAGGCAAATATACTAATAGCGAAGTGAAGTGCCATCATATGACTGTTTAAATTCACGATTATCTAATGATAGTAATGTTTATTTAAATTTTATGTCAAAATGGCGACTTACTCCTATATTTGCACAATTGAAACACGTGCCACGAGATCGTGCTGTATTGTATTTTACGTGCAGATAAGTCCATTGAGTTATCTTTTAAATAATGTTAGTGGAGCCAAATAATGACGAGTCTTTTTTAAGTGTCTAATTGAACAGTCGTCGCCCAGTGGTTGAAATTCGACCTTAATTGATTTAGATTATGGTTCCATTTTCAATTTTACCACATACACTTAACAATAAACAAAAAGTATACGTAATTTTATGCATAGTATAAAAATATATAGCATTCTACACTCCTTCAGATTGGAACGTTCGTAATGTAAATTTGCGTATGTAGACGATATCTATGTACATCATGCAATCCGTCTCCATTGTAATGCAAATATTCAGTTTAATTAAAAATAATTTTAAGACTGCAAAAAATAGTTATCTAGTTGGATTACAAGCGCTGCGGGACTTTCAGACGGGTTTCGGGTTTGAAATCAGGGTTGAGATTTTTTGGAGCTTATGATTATTGCGCCTGGGTGGTGTCATATGTATCTGTGGATTGTTTGCACAAATTTGTAAAAAGATTTATATCCTATTGAAAAACCTATAATAAAAACAATAAATCGGTTTGTCGAAGAAAAACTGCGTACTATTACTAACTCTGCGTATAGCTCTCCCGGTCACGTGTAGGCATTCATCACATTACCATCAGTCCTCCTCCGTGCTTTGGAGGGTCTTTACACGAAGTGAACGCGAGAAAACTAACGGCTAGTCTACCCAAGCTGAATTAAAATGATTCCTTCCTCCTAGACGAGTCTCGGAGGTCAGATGGCAATCACTCAGTGGTACTAGTAATTAGGCCCTTCGTACACAAGGCTACGCAAATCTTAGATACTCAACTATTTTAGTCTTCAAGCTACCCACTACAAAGCAAGTCGCGGGACGAATGTCGGCGACGCGACTCGTGTACGAACCTCAATGGATTTGTATGACGGCAGTCGCTTGAAGACTAAAATACGATAGCGTTTGGCCAGCGTGGCACAGAAGGCAGTAGCTCGACTCAACAATGGGTTGAATCCGATTAGTCAGGTGGCCGCCACACTAGCAAAATCACAAGGAAACGGTTACATAATATATTTAACTAGCGACCCGCCCCGGCTTCGCACGGGTGCAATGACAAAACCTCTACATTTATCAGTGTTTCTCTACAATATTATGGATGTATTATACCTAAAACCCTTCCTCTTGTATCACTCTATTATATTACAAAAAACCGCTTCAAATTCCGTTGCATAGTAGTAGATTTAAGCATACATAGGGACGGACAGACGACAGTGACATTGTTTTATAATATGTAGTGATAGTGATAGTGATGATGTAGTGATAGTGACAGTGATATGTAGTGATAGTGATGATTGTGATAAAAATCTCGACGCACCGTTTTTTATCAGTACAAATATATTCCTCGAAACATGACCAAGGCTAGAGGATGATGAAGAATTCCGGCTTCCGACAAGGCGACCTTTCCTTAATGTGTGAACACAATGATATGATACAATTTAAAATGACAATGAGGAAAACCAAAACCGGGGTCCCAGGCTTGTAATTTTCTAAGGAAGTGCCCAACCGACACCATTCGATTGCTAGCATTAATTAACTATTTGTCTGTTATGACGTTACGCGACCGATAATACCATATACGCATTGTCCGTCAGATGTGAACCGACGCTTAGCAGATGTGATGTCATATTGACAGGCTAAAGGCTAAATACATCGTAGGATGGGTACTTGGTTAGAAAAAAGGTTTGGGGGCCCTTTTTTACTTTGGAAATTCTCACTAGCCAGGTAATGTGGGACTCCGGGGCGGGGAAAGATAGTAATTACGCCCTAACCTGCTCACTAAAACCGGTGTCCCTCAACTGCCCGAAACAGGGCCTTGGGTTTCACTCCCCAATACGAGAACATACTCCACAACCCTGGTGAGCCTTGGCCTGCCTATCAGCAGGCCCCACACTTTGATGGGGAGCTCTGGACGCTTTCTAACCGAGATTCAGGCGATCCACGAGGCACTCAGTTGTGGCGGCAGCCCTGGCCTTAAAGTCTGGCCGCACCTCTGCTCCCACCACCGTAATGTGGCGGCAGTTTAAGGCTCCGAAGGCAACTCTGAGAACAGAGGCATTCCTGGAGGCACACGAAGAACTGGAGTGGGCACTCTTCGTGTGGCGTCGCCCCGTGGGCCCGCCCGACCCAGAGCCGGTATGGCCCTAATGGAAAGGCACTCAAGCCCCCACACCACAACAAGGTAGCAGCATGATCAACTGGCCACCACTTTTTATTAATCCGTGTATATTCCCACATTCAAGGGCAGGGTAAGGATGAGACAATTTAGATGACATATTAAACAACTGGTTGATTTAAGTGGTACTAAGTATTCTAGATTACCTAGACACTTATGTAACAAGCGTCGGAGAAACTAGGTGATACATAAAATATCTACTAGACATATCGCATTAGGGTGATTATACGGATGGTTAAAGCGATTTTACGCACGTGTTCTGTGTCTTGACGGATTTAGAATACATAGTGTCGCCACCCAGTTCCATCCCAAGGGTGTCATAAAAGACGAAAAAAGTAAATGTTAAACGAAAAACTATCCGAAAGAGAAGGAAAACTTGATACAAAAACTTATGCTAACCCGTCTGGTCAGCTTGACACAGTAGGCTAATTACCCTCCATGTAGTTGCAGGAGGCCTCAGCATTGGGTCAATAATGGGCAAAGAAGTAGTAGTGTATGTTCACTAATATATCACTATCACTACATAGTATAAAACAAAGTCGCTGTCGTCTGTCCGTCCCTATGTATGCTTAAATCTTTGAAACTACGCAACGGATTTGGAAGCGGTTTTTTATAGATTGAGTGATTCAAGGGTAAGGTTTATATGTATAATGTATGCATAATTGCACCCGTGCGAAGCTGGGGCGGGTCGCTAGTCTACATAATATGATAAATATATTATGCCCTCCTATGGTGCTATCGATACACTACATCATAGTAGATACCAGATATTCCCTCCAAACTAATAGAAAATTGAATTGAATTTAATTATGTTTGTTTGTTTGCATTGAGCAGGCTCTGAAACTACTGGACCGATTTGAAATAAACACCAATTTTACTATTATTTTAGAATCCTACATTCTCCCTGAAGAACGGCGATAGATTATTTTCACAAATTTATGGACTCGTATGAAAACTTCGATAATGTATCTAACCCAACGTGTGAAAAAATACCATCAAAATAGTTATATCGCGTACGCTTCGTAAATATTGAACATAGAGTATGTTTAAATGTCTAATATGTCTTGTATATGTCTTTTAAAAATTTTAAATACCCTAGCGAAGCCGGGGAATGTCGTTAGTAATATAAATTCCCTTTCACCCGACTTCAAAAAGGAGATAGTTCAGGTTTTTAACATCAGGGTAGATACTTGTGGTAAATTCTTACCAATACACAATAAGGCAACCAGTACTCAATCAAATTGTATATTTTTTTAATGTTTTTTACCGCATATGTCTATGATGTTTATAACGATTTGAATTTTTTCACCGAATTTGTTACTCATTCTTTTCTCTTTTTAGTGCATTATTAGAAAAGGTGTAATTTTAAAAAAAGTGTAGTATTTTATTATATTTAGGTACTACTAGATGACCCAACGAACTTCGTATCACTAACTATATTTATGTCAAAAGTTAATACTTTATTTGTATTTACATTGTATGCAACACATAATTAAATGACTTAAATAGGTACCATAACATTTTTTTTTTCAACTTCCAGAAATATTTCAGGATCAAAATTAGCCAACTCAGTCTAGCTATTTCAAGTTTTAGCGAGCCAAACGAACAGGAATTCATTGAAATGAATATCCTAATGGATAGATACAATATGTATGGAATCCCCGTAGGATTGAAATGTTCAAGATTCGATATCGGAACGTTAAGACTGATTTTGCCTATAATATTACAGCCAGGATCTCAAAAAAAAAAAAATAGTTGTAAGCAAGTTGTAGGTAAGTTATAGTTTTATAGTCGTGACAAATATCATCATAAAATAATCATATATTTTAATTACCCTACTACGAAGTAATACTGTTCGTGTTTAATATATTTATAAACTGAATATAATTATTAAATACATAATTATTATATTAAATACTTCGTTTACTATAAACTTATGGTATCCATATATATAACCTGCAATGATTACTTGCATTTCAAATTACGATAAAATTGTAGCAAAGTTTGTGTTTTTGTAATTGTTTAATGAAAACAACTTAAAAATTTCACAAACGCCAAAGTAATCAATAAATCGAAAATACAAAACATAATTAATACCAAAGTAACAATAACAAAATATTAAAGTTAAAAAAAAACATTTACATACCCTCTTTTTAAATTCGCCAACAACTCATTCACATGCCCAAACTAAAATAATATCAATCAATACTGTTCACAGCGCGTGTCAATACAGAACTGACCTGTCGTATGCGCGAGCGCAGGCCGCAAACATTATCACAACAAAACCTACTTTGCGACCTTCAATTAATAAATAACAACCTGAACGCCAGATTTGTTCTCATTTTACATAAGAAATTGAACACTTAGGCTTCTGTAATTTAATACGTGTAGTGACAGGTTATGAATACAATGTCACCAGCCTATTCAAACGTTTTTTTTTTGTTAGAAACATGCATGGATATCCCGCCTTTAGTTACTAGCCCACAGGATTGCCAAACTGGCAGTGGGCAGGGCACATAGCGCGCAGGACCGACGCCCGATGGGACAGAAAAGTCCTCGAATGGCGACCGCGTTCCGGAAGGCGCAGTGCTGGTAGGCCTCCCACACGGTGGACCGACGACCTGGTTAAGGTCGCCGGAAATCAGTGGATGCGGGCGGCCCAGGACCGGCCTTTGTGGAGATCCTTGGGGGAGGCCTATGTCCAGCAGTGGACGTCTTTTGGCCGAAATGATGATTATGAGTTACTAGCCGGGGTATTTGGGACGCCGAGGCGCGGAAAAATGGCAATTTGCGCCCCGACCTACGCGACTACTCAGACCGTAAATGACCCACTGCTGAGTCGGGCCCCCTTTAAATGGAGAGTAATTATCCTACTGTGCCATGCTGGTCAGACGAGTTGGCACAGGATTTGGTATCAAGGTTTCCTTCTCTTGTAGCTAGGTTAGCGGCCTTGTCATTTCAGCGGTTATACGACTACCCACTAGCAGTGGGTCATTAATGGGCTAAAAAATATGTGCTAAATTTAAGTTCTTGCTAAGTGCATGTTTTTTTTTATCACTTGAATGCCTTTGACCACCAGGGTCTAAGTTCAAGGAAATGCCCTGTCGGGCACCGGCTCTCACTTAAACACGACGAAACACAGTAAAACTGCTTGGCCCGGACTTAGCTGTGAGGGTGGTAGCTAGCCGGGCGGACCATTAGCTCCTTCCACCAAGCGTGCTGGGTTTTGTTGACTTTTACAACACGCGTTATTTTCCAGCGTGCGGTGGGGAAGTTTTATATTCTGCCCCGTCCCCACACGGGGTAAAGACGTGTCGTGTAACATACGCCTCAAATTGACACTATAGTAGGTTGGAAACCCTTAGACTTTCAAAGTCAACAGTCATTAACGTCATTAGTCTTGATTAGGACTATTGCTAAAGCAAGTTTTGGGCCTGGTATGGAATCTTTAGGTCACTTTCAAGAGGATTAGAGAGTTAGCAAAACTATCGATTTTGTATCTATTGATTTATCAAGTTTTGGCACGACCCAGCAGTGGTTTTACAGGCAGAGCAGATGAATTTGTTATGTAAGTACTACGTTAACTGGTTACTGCTAAAACTAAATACTTATAACGGATTTATTGCGTGTATTTTATGCTCATTATTTAATTTCAGACGTTTGCTGTCGATGTGCACACTTTAAGAAAATACCAAAGGTTTCCAACTACTACTACCACTACATAGATGATTTACTGTTGAGTCGGGCCTCCTCCAGTTACATAAAGGATGTGCCTACTCTGCCACTCTGGCCAGACGGGTTGGCACAGGGCTTTGTACTACCAGGCAGATGGCCGAATAGGCCGCGGACCCCGGGGCGGGGCGCGGAGATGCACTGCCTCACGGGGGATCAGACGTTGGACGACGTCCTGTGCGGTGTGCTCACGGCAGGACGTCGGTGCTCATTGGAGCGCGGGTTTTGAGGAGGCGGTGAGCCTCCAGTCTGTGGCATAGCGGCCCAGTAGGCTAAGTTCCCGCAATGCCACCGACATGGACGTGAGAGAGCACCCCGGGGATGTTTAGTGGCTAGGGCCCTACTCTGGGGGAGAGTCCCACACGCCTCCCCTCGGCCATCCCCGTGGCCGACGGGAATAATCCATAAAGGATTTTACCCCGGGCACCAAAAAAAAGAGGGCTTTGTACTAACCTTGTCGTGGTGAGGGGTTGTGTGCCTATTATGATCCGTTGGGGCTATAACGGCTCAGGGTCATAGAAGACATAATATTATAACACCTGGTTTTTGCCAAAGATACGGTTGAACGTTTTACCCCTGTAAGCGTTGGGGTCACAAAGCTTACTCCCCCAGCGGGGAGCAAAACCCGTGGGCCTGCTTGAAGATCGCTATTTGTTATTACGGCGCCCCGGAATCCAAGTTCTCCTCCAATGGGTGGATCCATGAGGTTTTCCAACATAAAAAAGGTATTCAACGTTTTATGGAAGTACCATGCCACAAGTTGAATGTATTCCGAAAATTTTACATAATATTATCAACAATAAGTTTAAAATTTTACATCATTTTATCAACAATAAGTTTGTATAATTTGGTGATTTTTGGCAGAATTCCGCAGTCAGAGTATCTTTTAAAATTCCAATTGGACTCATTTCAATAAACAAATACAAGCCGTAGCATCGGTATTTAAACATTGTGTTAAATTGACGTCATGCATACATTTAACAGAAGAACACACCAAATCCTTTATGGCGCATTATTACATAGGTATAGACGTTTTAACGCAAAAGTATTTCATAGAAATATTTGGTTTGGGCTATCACGGTTACTACGCGTAATCTATTAATACTACTCAGCCCATAAATGACCCACTCATGAGTTATGAGTGGGTCATTTATGATGACAAATGATTCATTCATTCATTCATTCCACATGACTTCCTGGAACTACATGGAGGATAATTAGCTGGCCAGACGAGTTGGCACAGGGTTTCGTATCGTATCCTTCTCTTGCAGCTAGGTTTTCTGCCCTGTCATTTCCTTCTGTCGGCTCTTATGGCAACCTCAGTATGGAATGCGGTGGTGACACTATGTATTCTGAATCCGTCACTATTATATTGTATTAATAATTTACGCCAGGAAGTAGTTTTACGTTCTTTTTTATATATGTTCACTAACATTGCCCTCAATTGTGGATCGATTTGATGATACTTTGTTAAAGAATTGCTGTTTGATAGTTTTCACGATCTTTACACATTGCAGGAAATAATTTCTTGGCGGTTCATCATCATCATCATCATCATTTCAGCCAAAAGACGTCCACTGCTGGACTTAGGCCTCCCCAAGGATTTCCACAAAGGCCGGTCCTGGGCCGCCCGCATCCACTGCTTTCCGGCGACCTTAACCAGGTCGTCGGTCCACCGTGTTCCCACACAGCCTCCCGGCCTACCAGCACTGCGCCTTCCGGAACGCGGTCACCACTCGAGGACTTTTCTGCCCCATCGGGCGTCGGTCCTGCGAGCTATGTGCCCTGCCCACTGCCACTTAAGTTTGGCAATCCGGTGGATTTCTTGACGGTTTGTTTTATTTTATTGTATTCCCAACGTTTCAGACACTTTGCAGTGTCCGTGGTCGCGGGAATTTCTTATTGTTTTCAATTGCTCCGAGATAGCCTAAAAGAATTGTTAACGATTTAGCAGTTTGTTGCTATACGAGTATTTGTAAACCGTCGACTACGAATGGTTCGTTTTACAAAAAAAAGTTCTTTAGGTTTCGTTTTGAATTTTTGAACTCGGATAACATTTTTGTTAAAACATATATGATACTCCTCATGATACTCCTCCAGTAAGGAGCGTTACTATCCGGGGCATAGTTAAGAGTTATCTGTCAGTCAGTCAGTCACAAAACATTTAGCGATTACCTCACAGACAAAAAGTGGTCTATTGTAAACGTTTTTCTTAACAAGATTTAATTAAACATTTGCCAATGATTACAATTGATATCGAAGAGAAAGGACTTGTGATTCATCTGTTAGTCGCTATAATTGTATCAGCGAGGTCAGGTGATTAAGGAAAAAATACTTGTACCAGTTTTCATTGACCTTCGCTGGGCCATGTTCCACAGATTCTTACTAAGTATCCTCTTCGCACCAGAAGTTATGAAGTATAAAATAAATAAATAAATAAATATCCTTGGACATTTCACACAACGCCATCTCGTCCCAAGCTAAGCAACTTAATGCTTGTGTTATGGTAACGAGATGGATGATAAACTACTTATATACATTTTTTTTTGTAAATACATACATATTATAGATAGAAATGACACCATAACTCCGAGCCAGTGCCTCTGGTTTAGACAAAGACAAATGCCCGACCCCGGAATCGAACCCGGGACCCGTTGATCCAAAGGCGGCACATCTAACCACTAGACCAACGAGTATCATTGTGACCATGACAGTCAATACGCGGAGCCAATAGCGAGAAGTGACAGCTTGTGTAACCAAATTATTATCGGTAGTCTAATTACGTGTTCCGTGTTGTCCATGTAGTGACGGATTTTGAATTCGTGGTTTCACCGCCCCTTTACATACTAAGGGTGCCATAAGAGCCGAAAAAAGGAAATGACTAGGTCGATAACCTAGTTATCAGAAAGGGAAAACTTGATACGAATTCCCCTTTTTTTTACGTCGGTGATCCTCATGGATACCCGGCCGTTGGGGACTGGCCGGGGTATGTGGGACTCCGAGGCGCGTAGAGATGGTGAATTTTGACTGCCTCGTTGGTCTAGTGGTTAGATGTGCCGCCTTTGGATCAACGGGTCCCGGGTTCGATTCCGGGGTCGGGCAAGTGTCTTTGTCTAAACCAGAGGCACTGGCTCGGAGTCTGGGTGTCGATTTCTATCTATAATATGTATGTATTTACAAAAAAAAATGTATCTAAGTAGTTCCTCATCCATCTCGTTACCATAACACAAGCATTAAGTTGCTTAGCTTGGGACGAGATGGCGTTGTGTGATATGTCCAAGGATATTTATTTATTTATGTAAAAAAAATAAAAATTGCGCCCCGACCTACCCACTAAAACCGACGGCGATCCTCGACTGCCCAAACCAGGGCCACGGGATTCACTCCCATTACGGGCAACCTGTGTAGCCAGCGTGGCACAGTAGGCCAATTACCCACCATATAATTGGAGGAGGCCCGACTCAGCAGTGGGTCATTATGGGCTGAATAGTAGTAGTGTGGTGAAGGCTTTAGAATACATAGTGTCATCACTCCATTCAATCCCGAGGGTGTTGTAAGAGCTGAAAAAAGGAAATGACAAGGTCGATAACCTAGTTGTCAGAGAAGGAAAACTTGTGCGAAACCCTGTGCTAACCTGTGTGGCCAGTTTGGCACAGTAGACTGTGGTTGGAGGAGACCCGACTCAGCAGTGGGTCATTTTTAACCCCCGACGCAAAAAGAGGGGTGTTATTTAAGCACTAGTGTTTGACACTTATATCAGTGCGTAGTATATTTGACATTTAAATCAGTGCGGTTTCACTATTATTTACTTACGGCATGTTAAATTGGCGTAATATTAATACAGTACTCAAGTGTGCTATTGTAAGTGTCTCATAGTGGGCCCATACGACACGATGAAATTGCGATCCTGTCAAATTCCATTGCGGTATTTACTAAATTTCAAAATGTCTCGTGTCGAAAACTCGTACCTTTTCTTACCGATGTTACTCTTCTCAACTCGAAGTGTACCTCTCGTGACAATAGTGAGGGTATTTTTTATTTTATTTTATTACTATTCGGGAATCTTACAGCTAGTACATATTTAAATACAACTTATAAAAATAATGCTGGCCATTTATAAGTTTCCACTGATAAAACATTCGTTCATTAATTACAGTGAAAGGGTCGATCAGCACAAAGTGGTTTATAAAAAGTAAGCTTTCGTGAACACATGTTTAAGCTTGGAAACACTGGTGTTAAATAAATCTAGATCATATTCATGGGACAGTTCATTGAAAAGTCTACTCGTATCGTGGGATAAACATTGGGAGACGTATAAAAAAAGAAAGAATAAATACTGATTTGTCTCACTTAGTTAAGATCGTGGTACATATACTCGTAGTATATTCCTTAAAACAAAATAAACGTAAAAGTGGTGTTCTCATCTGGTGAACTTGCTCCTACTATGCTTTAAACTGCTTTTTGTTAGCAAGAAACTACAGAGATTCTTGCCGGCGCTTCTCTGTGGAGCAACATTCCGAAACGGAGGTACTTTCAGTATGAATGTGGGTCGATGCAAGTGTTGTGGGAGATCAAAAGAGATGAATGGATGGGTTCTAATAGTGAGGAATTATGTATGAATGGTGTGAATCTACCGATAGGTGTGTATGGAGCCCACTACCTAGCGTGGGAAAAGGGAATAATGATAATAGTAATTTTAAATATGACGATTTATAAAAGTTTGTTGATAAAAGCTACGTAAATAAAGTTCCTTTTGAGTGTGAGTAACAACACTGAATAGCGGACCGTAATCCTACACGACTTAGGCCGGTGTGGACAGTCCATTAAACATTTTACCCCTCAAAAACCAAAAACAAGCTACAATCTCGTCAGAGCAATGAAAAATGATTCGTGTAAGGCTGAACACAAAATCTTTTTTAACTTTTCACAAATGTAAATTTGGCTGCCTCTTGGCTTTCAAATTCAAAACATACCTTTGTATACTACAATTTTTTTTTTAACACGCCGATTTAGATACGGTCTTTGTATGAGCTCTTATTTTGGCATGGTGCATTAGTCAGGCCACGTACGACGAACGAATAATAAAACCTCGAGATGTGGTACTACTTTGTTGAACTCTCTTCTCTGCAATGTGGCTCTGCAAACAGGAGCCGTGCCGGGGTCGGCAAGCTTCATTGACTAAATATTGCTGATGACACTTTGCGATTATTGCACGATTGTGCACTCACAAATCTACCTTACCTTGTACCCAAACAGCTACAGACTTTCTTGCAGACTCTTGTCTGTGAAGATAAATTCGGAAGCGGTAAATATTAAATGAGAATTTTGAGCCTAGTTGACCTTGTTTTTGTTAGCTTATTTCAACTTCACGGATTCAAAATTAGTCTTTTCAGCCTTCTCAACTTGCTATTTTCTATCAACGTGTCCATCCGACACGAAGTAATTGCACGCATTTATCTATTAAATTTAAAAACCAGGGGCACTGACATAGACCACCGGATTGCCAAACTTAAGTGGCAGTGGGCAGGGCACGTAGCTCGCAGGGCCGACGACCGATGGGGCAGAAAAGTCCTCGAGTGGCGACCGCGACCAGGCGCAGTACTGGTAGGCCTCCAACACGGTGAACCGATGACCTGGTTAAGGTCGCTGGAAAACGATGGATGCGAGTGGCCCAGGCCTATGTCCAGCAGTGGACGTCTTTTGGCTGAAATGATGATGATGATCTAGTTAACTCACACGTGCCTGTCAAGTGCGTGTCAAAAGCGGCACACGGCCCGAACTGACACTAGTATTATTAAGTTACCAAAACTGTCAAAATCTACAATGAAACGCACGTTGGTAGTGGATATTGATTCAAACTTGAATGGGTGGGTGACACGGTGTTTTCTTTATAGGTCACAGCACCGACATTTGACGCCTATGTCCAGCTCTCATCGCATAGTAGGCTGTGTCTCAATAAGTATATAGACTCTAGTCAGTCTATTTACTTATTGAGACATACTCTCAGGTGAGATCAAAGTGGTGAATGTATAGTTCATGTGGGGACAGATTTAGAAGCCGCATTAGAATAAGCCACTCACTCTTTATTTCATGGTGTACAAAAAATATCAAAACAATTAAATTTCACCAACCCTTTCTAACCTGAACATTTCGTAAGAGGCAACTAAATGAACTTATGAGCCTTTTTTTATCAGTGACTTGAATGCCTTTAACCCTAGGCTTGTGTGATGGAAAGCAACGTCTAAGATGGAGCAAGCAATTCAAGAAAATGCCCTGTCGGGCACCGGCTCTCACATTCACGACGGAACACAGTAAAACTGCTTGGCTTAGACTAGCTTGGAAAGACTTAGATGCGAGGGAAACTTGATTCAAACCCAGTGCTAACCCGTCTGGGCAGCACGGAAGTAGACAATTTCAGGGCTGAGAAGAGGTATTGTAAATCGATCCCAAAGACAACTAGTAACTAGTTAAACCAAAGTTAATGACCTGACGAAATCCGAGTTTGCAAGTGAAAAGGTAAGCCCCAACATAATGAGCGGGTTTTGAAATTAGAGCAACTGGCTCGTTTGTTTTCCAATATGGAGTCATTATTCTCGGTGAATGTCACCTTGACTCGGA
This sequence comes from Clostera curtula, assembly GCA_905475355.2. NCBI lineage: Eukaryota > Metazoa > Arthropoda > Insecta > Lepidoptera > Notodontidae > Clostera > Clostera curtula. Next base: position 17,233,874 of record FR997802.1, read on the forward strand.
TCGAAAATTATTCAATGGCTGTGACACTTTTTTTAATTACACCCATTGTGCCAAGGCAGCATTTAATGGTAAAATAACATTAGGAGACATGTGTCAATTGCCAACAAAATTATATAGATTTAGAATCATGCGCGTGTTACAAGAGAAGACTTATGGTCAGCGCCGACCAACGGAGTGGCGGCGAAGAGACTAATTCAGAAACAATTTGAATTCAACCTAAACCGGTTTAGAATACTCTTTCTTTATTCTTTATTGCACACAGATACATAATATAAAACATGATGATTTGGAGACAAAATGTACACAGGCGAGCTTAACTCTATAAGAGTTTTCTTCCAGCAAACCTTTGGCAGAGTGAGACCTGTAGAAAATGGGTATGGGCAGTGCACAACAAATTAAAAAAGAAAAATAATTAAAATAAAATGAATTTACCATTAAATAGTATCTATCTATATACTACATATACCTACATACTAATAATACATACTATATACTTAAATAATTACAAAATACATAGGTAACTAAAAATATATATTATAATTATATACATATGCCTTATATCTGTCTGCCTATTAGCTTACACACGTTATGATGAAAGGAAGTATGTTTTAACTCTTTTTTTAAAAACTTCAAGAGAAGAGCTAGCACGAACAGAATGTGGAAGAGAATTCCACAAACGCACTGCATGCACAGTGAAGGAACCGTCATACCGACTGGAGGTGTGGAGAGGCATCTGAAGAAGAAGGGACGTTGCTGAGCGACAGGGTTTATCCCGCGGTACCAAATACTCAAAGCGTTCACGAAGATAGATAGGAGCATTAGGGTTATAGAGAATAGAATAGAGGAGAGAGAGGATTTGATAATCTCGACGCCGGCGAATTGGTAACCATTTTAGACGCGACCGAAATTCTGACACATGGTCATACTTATTATAACTGTATATACTAACTGTATTTAGAATACGCTCGCCGCGCTTTATGTCGCTCCCCGCTTTATGTCGCTCCCCGCTTTATGTCGCTCGCCGTCATTGTATTTCGTTGTACGAAATGCCTAGTCTCAAGATAATCTAAATTTGATACAAAAACTTTTTTTTAAGATGGAAACTCTCATGTTTAGCCGGCCGTGGGGAGCTGGCCGGAACGAACCATCTCCATCATCCATCATAACCTACCCATTCAAACCAACGGCGATCCTTGACTGCACGAACCAGAGCATGTTTCCCATCGGGGAGCGAAAGTATTGGGTGCCTCGTTTAGCAGTCCCACGGCCTGCGGCGGGTATTTCACTTACAGGGGCGCTTAACCTTAACAAACACAAACTAATATCTCTCCACTTAAGTTTTTAAGTGACTATGTTTAGTTCATAATTTAATTACCTACACTACTGTCAAATGTGAGTACGACTTGAATTAATTATGGCTACCACTTAAATATTTCAATTCCGTGTGGTGACAGATTTATAATACAAAATGTCACCAACCATACCATCCTGAGGGTGTCGTAAGAGGCGACTAAACGCAAGAGGCATATCACCTAGCCGCAAAAGAAGGAAAACGTGAAATAAAACCCTTGGCCAACCCGTCTTGCCAGCGTGGCACAGTAGGCTAATTTCCCTCCTTGTACTTACTTGTCTCCTCCAAAGGAGGCCCGACTCAGTACCTAGTGGGTCATTTATGGGCTGAAGCGACTTGAATTCATTATGGCTACCACTTAAATAATAAATAATTAATTATGGATTGATGACACAAAAATCTCGTATGTGGAATCCCTCAAGGAGCCATAATGGTACCATTATTATTTTAAATGTATGTTATTAACGAAAGTAGCATAGGTCTAACAGGCGAAATAATATTGTATACTGACGACACGTGCCTGTTTAATAGGAAAAAAAATACATTGTCAAATGCAATCACTTCAAAGCTATCTAAAAGATATCAAACTATTTTGAATGTATGTTGCTTACCAGCGAGATGCGATCGAGCTTGAAATCTAACCGCAAGTACTAACAGATTTGAAATTGACATTTGACGATGCAAATATGTACCTATCTCTATAATTCAAGTTTGGAACTTCCAAAAGTTTACGTCCAAATGTGAGCCAAGGTTAAATCGGCGCTTAGAGGTATACTAAATTTGAATCTATCGTTAGAAATGTCATAACGACTAGCCCTGCGACTGCGATTTAAATCCTTTGTGCAATGCCGATGAAATAAAAAAACTATTCCTGTCAGTTATTATTGCGCTGTCCAATGGAGGCAACTATCACAAAAAAGGATATTTCCTGGAGTAATTAAAACAAAAAATACCAATGACGATAAATTTATATTGTACAAGTAGTAATAATTAAAAGAGCTTACAAAATGTTATTTTCGTCAATCAATGCAAAATTGTTTTTGAGATCGGGCCGCTTGTTTCTTATAAAGCGAGCTCCAAGAAACAAACAAACAAACCCGGTAGCTTTAAATTATATCAGACGCGGTGAATTTTATTAATTAACGCCTTCATAAACTCCCACAAGCTAAATTTATAACATTATCCTCAACACAACTTTATATTTTGTAACCGTACAAATTTAAGACCCGCGATTGTTTTCAGACGTAAATGGAAGTCCACAATTAATACGGAGGCTCAGTTAAAGTTAAAATAACCAAAACTTAAAGTTTTATGGAAACCCCGATAAAAGAAAAGAAAAGCTGATAGACGTAGAAACGGCTGCACCGATAAAATAGTTATTAACCGAACTAGAAAATCTGTTATCTAAATAAATAAAAATACACTTTACTTCAGGTGAAAAAAAACCATACCTATTCAATCCGTGTGGTGACGGATTTTGAATACATATTGTCACCATCCAATTCCATCCTGACGGTGTTGTACGAGCCGACAAAGGAAATGATAAGGCTAAAAACTTTTCAATTGAACCTATTTACAGGTGTTTTTGAAAGGTCAAAAGTGAAGTTAGGAATCAGGTTGCTTGTTCCAAAAAGTAGATCCTATGGAGAAGAACAGGCAAGAAGCTCCATCTGTGCCAACCCCTCTGGCCAGCGTGGCATATTGGCTATACCCTCCGTGTAATAGGATAATTTATCTAAAAATCATCATCATAATAGGAAATGCCATATTTATTTATTTTTTGCCACTATACTAACCCAAAATCTGCCGCCCTAGGATTCAGCTTACGCAGTCTGCTCCAGGCTCCTCTCGTGACTAAAAAGGTATAAATAGTATAAAAATACCTCTTAAGATTTCAACGTCTATCAAACAACTTATCTTTATCATACTATGTCAAAACACCTTATATATCATTGTGTTTTTAAATGTAGCGATTGCGCGAGCGAATGTTTTTTTTTTATTTTAATGTCATAGATTTTGTTCTGCGCTTAAGTTGAAATGAAGAAGACGAAAATTAAGTTTTGCTGTACATCATTTGTAATATCTGACCTACTCCGTGCTTCGGAGCCGTAGGTATTTGGCCGATTTTCAGCGGGAGGACTTAGTGTGTATCTTACCGGGTCTTCTCTGAAGATTAGTCTTCCGAACCAGTGTCACTTCATACAATTCATAAGTATTTGTATTTAAATCTACTCGTGTTTAGTGCAAGTAAATACAACAATAATATTATCCTAGTAACTAAGTAATTATTTTAGTTGTACAGAAGTTTAAGATGCTATCCACTTCATGCCAATTGTGAGCTACAATAAAATTATTTTCTTTCTTCTTTCTTTTTTCTTTCGTTCTTTCTTTCTTTCTTTCTTTCTTCCTTTCTTTCTTTCTTTCTTTCTTACTCAGCCCATAAATAACTCACTGTTGAGTCGAGCCTCCTCCAGTTACCTGGAGGGTAATTATTCCACTATGACACGCTAACCAGGCTAGGCTAGGTTATCGGCCTTGAAATTTTGTTTGTCAGCTCTTACGACATCCTTAGTGTGGAAGGGGGTGGTGATACTATGTATTCTAAGTCTATTACCACATGGATATCGAACACATATTGACTGCCTCGTTGGTCTAGTGGTCAGATGTGCCGCCTTTGGATCAACGGGTCCCTGGTTCGATTCCGGGGTCGGGCCAGTGTCTTTGTCTAAATCAGAGGCACTGGCTCGAAGTCTGGGTGTCATTTCTATCTATAATATGTATGTATTTACAAAAAAAAAATGTATATAAGTAGTTTATCATCCATCTCGTTACCATAACACAAGCATTAAGTTGCTTAACTTGGGACGAGATGGCGTTGTGTGAAATGTCCAAGGATATTATTATATTATTATTATTATTACATAAAAACACGAAATCCAGTTGAATAAAGTTAATTTTCATTTGATTTGTCATAAAAATACGTATTTTCATTTCTGGATGACAACACATGACTGAATGGAAAATCCATTATTGTAAAAGTCGGTTGACGTCGACTGAATGGAAAAACCATTATTGTAAAAGTTGACGTCGATGGATGCGGTCTGCGGAAAACTGTACATATTATTCAGGATCAGGATACCTTGATATTTTTGACCGATCTTTTTATTCTATACCCCGGCTTCGCACGGGTGCAATTATGCATGCATTATACATAAAAACCTTGCCCTTGAATCACTCTATCTATTAAAAAACCGCTTCCAAATCCGTTGCATAGTTTCAAAGATTTAAGCATACATAGGGACGGACAGACGACAGCGACTTTGTTTTATACTATGTAGTGATAATGTTTTCATATATTTTTATCTATAGCCTTATTTGTTAAGGAAGGCATCTTTTGAGCCCTACTATTTCTACTTACTACTTCTAGGTCCATAAATGACCCACTGCTGAGTCGGGCCTCCTCCAACTACATGGTGAGTAATAGCCTACTGTGCCATACTGGCCAGACGGGTTTAGTATCAAGTTTTCCTTCTCGTGAGGCTAAGTTTTCGGCCTTATAATTTCCTTTTGTCGACTCTTACGACACCCTCAGGACGGAATATGGCGGTGACACTAGGTATTCTAAATCCGCCATGACACGTATTATTTTTTTATGTGGAGATAATCTTTTGCTTCCACCAAAACTGTAGTCAGAACAAGACCAGGTTCTACGAGAAAAGAGGTCAATATATATTTTTTTATACAAACTAGTATAAAACATGAAGTTCACGAACAAATGACACCAAATGCCTTTGGTTTACACAAAGACCCTAGCCCGACCCCAGAATCGAACCGAGTAGGTACGCGTGATCCAAAAGGGGCACAAATAACCCCAAGACCAACAACAAAACGAATTTCCCCTTTTACCGTAAAGTCCGCTACATTTTTTTTAATTACTCCATTACTCACGACCCTGAGGAGGCCAATAAGATACACAAGTGGCCTATTGATAGTATTTTAAATCACCATTCGAGCTAAGCGCTCATACACACGAACGGCATGTTGTCAACGGCACAGATAACTGCAGCCGTCGACGGCTTTAAAGCTGTCGACGGCTGCAGTTGTCTGTGCCTTTGACAACATACCGTTCGTGTGTATGAGCGCTTACATAGAGGTATAGATTACTGATATACATAGTTGACAATAAAATAGGATTCGTTGAAAGATACGGTGTCTTATCTGTTTATCTCTGAGTGGCTGAAAGAATTCTTTAACAAGTGGTCATGGTCAAGTGTTTTACAAACAAACTTTCGAAATAAGTTCCAAATCACATATTTGCTTAACTGATTAGTTAGTTTTAAAGGTCTAATCGCGTATTGCAACAACGGTCATTGAAATTGATTAGGCGTATCGGTAATTTTACCAGAATTCTGTGCCACAAATTTTAGACTCGAAATCAACAACCCACATGTTTATTTGGTCTACTGACTACTACTACTACCCAGCCAATAAAAGACCCACTCCTGAGTCAGGCCTCCTCCCATCGCAGGAAGGGTAATGAGCCTACTGTGCCATGCTGGCCAGATGGGTTGGCACAGCGTTTGTGTCAAGTTTCCCTTATCTTGGGACGAGGTCGATCTGCCTCTTACGTACCTTTACTCGCCTCTTACGACACCCTGAGGATGAAATGGGGTGTTGACACTATGTATTCTAAATCCGTCACCACACGGAAGTCGTTTGGTCACCGATATGGAAAACCTAGTGTCGCCACCTCACTCCGTCCTGGCAGTGTCGTAAGAGCCGACGAAAGGATATGACAAAGCCGAAATATTAGCCGCAAGAGAAGGAAAACTTAGACGAAACCCTTACCTATATTTTTGTCGGAAATCCTTATGTATCCGGCCGTTCGGGGACTTTAAATATATATCCTTGGACATTTCACACAACGCCATCTCGTCCCAAGCTAAGCAACTTAATGCTTGTGTTATGGTAACGAGATGGATGATAAACTACTTATATACATTTTTTTTTGTAAATACATACATATTATAGATAGAAATGACACCCAGACTCCGAGCCAGTGCCTCTGGTTTACACAAAGACACTTGCCCGACCCCGGAATCGAACCCGGGACCCGTTGATCCAAAGGCGGCACATCCAACCACTAGTTATGTATAACTTTGCTGAGTTATGTGGGACTCCGGGGCGTGTGGAGATGGTAAGTCCCAACCTACCCACTAAAAGTGACGGCGACCTGCGACTGCCCGACACAGGGCCACGGGTTTCCCTCCCCCATTGGGGCAGGATGCTTCGTGACCAAGGGGCCTTGCCCCATTCTCCGAGGGACTGTGCCAACCCGTCTGGTATCGTGGCTCAGCTCAGCTCATACATGACCCACACTTCAGTCGGGCATCCTCCAATCACCTGGTGGGTGATTAGCCTTCTGTGTCACGCTGGCCAAACGGGTTGGCCCAGTGTTTCGTATCAAGATATTGCAGCTAGATGATTTTGCAGCTAGATGATTTTGCAGCTAGATGATTTGCCTCTTGCGTTCCCTTAGTCGCCTCTTACAACACCCTCGGTATTGTAAGGGTTGGTGACACTGTGTATCCTAAAACCGTCACCACACGGAGTTCGTTTGAATAGTACACGTATAAAAGTACCTAATACCCTTTTTTTATTGTTAATTTTATTTCGCCCAATTAACAAATCATCATCATCATCATCAGCCCACATTAGTCCACTGCTGGACAAAGGTCTCCCCTAAAGAGCGCCATAGCGCCCTGTCTTCAGCTTGACGCATCCAGCTGCTGCCCGCAACCTTTCGCAGATCAATTAACAAATAGTAATATAATATTATACATCAATCCTGAGATATATTTGATAGATAAAGCGTTCGTGAAAATACTTAGGAATTTAAAAGAAAACATAGATGGACGAAGCGTGATAACATTAAAAAAAATGTCGTGTGTGAGTATCCATAGATGTCAAATTTGAATGATATGAATAATGATTGATTGTTTTCTGTATCAGTAAATCCATTGATAAGAATTATTATTTTATACTCGTACAGTTACCTAGTGTAAAATAAGATCAAGGTAAGACTACTGTGTGGGGTCCAATTTAGAATATCACAAAGTTATCTATGGCTTCGTAATAGATTTCTGGTTGAACTTCAATTAAGAACAAAAGTTAGACTTGTTCACCGATTTTTAGAAATCAGGTTAAATGATTTATTCTACAAATTAGAAAGGAATTACAATACATTGGGTCACCACTCCCTTCCATCCTGAGGGTTTCGTAAGAGTCGACCGAAGGAAATGACAAGGCCGAAAACCTAGCCAGAGAAGGAAAACTTGATACCGACCCTGTGCCAACCCGTCTGGCCAGCGTGGCACAGTAGGCTAATTACCCTCCCTGTGATGGGAGGAGGCCCGACTCAGCAGTGGGTCTTTTATGGGATGAGTAGTAGTAGTAGACCATCACGCCTAGCAACACCACACCAGCCAAGGATGGTGGTATTCGCTGCGGGCTTCTGCAAGGTGGAAGTACGGGTAGCAGTTGGGCAGCACTCGTTGAAGTGGTCGTCCGTTTTGCCCCACCTTCAGTTTAACGTCTCAATTCCTTTGGAACACACATTTTGTGATTAAAGAGTGGATCACAAAATCATCTACTTCAAAATATAAAAATAAAGGGATGCATGGAACTGATTGGAGGATCCATGGAGTTTCTTGTCAGCTCTTCTCTGGGGAATGGTATTCCAAACATATTCGAGTAAACCACCTTTAAATTTTTCCTCTTTTTGATCGGCTCTATGTAGCCACTTTAAAATGGCTTTAACGTTTTTGTTACACCCTATATAGACTGGTATGTATGTAGCTGGAAATGTCAAGCTGAAGATATGCTACGGTGCACAAAAGGCAAGGCCTTTGGCCAATAGTTTGTTAGAGTAAAGTGGGCGCTGATGATGATGATGATAGAGTGTTAGCCTTTGCGGCGTGTATGCACCAGCCTTGATCAGGCGGGCTGCTGGAAGTAGCTCAGCGTGGAATGAAATTAATTGGAATGTTGAATGATTGAATGGAATGGAATGAAATGGTACATTACATTAACGTTATGTGTGTTTTAGATTGTATTGTGTATGGTCATATTTTCCGCCCGTGTGGTGACGGATTTAGAATACATAGTGTCACCAATCCATCCCATCCTGAGGGTGTCGTAAGAGCCGACAGAAGCAAATGACAAGGCTGAAAACCGAGGTGTAAGGGGAGAAAAACTTGATACGAAGCCATTTTTTTTTTAATTTTTTTTGTTGCCCGCGCTAAAATCCTTTATGGACTATCCCCACTGGCCTGGGGATGGCCAGCGGGGGGTGTGTGGGAATCTCCTCATAAAGAGGCATACCCACTAAACATCCCCGGGGTGTACCGTCCCGCGCTTGCTGCCCCGTGGGGCCTGACTGTGTCTCCACGGAAACGAAGCCCTGTGCCAACCCGTATGGCCAGCGTGGCACAGTATGCTAATTTCCCTCTATTTAACTGGAGGAGGCGCGACAACAAGGGGTAATTTAAGGGCTGACTAGTAGTAGATATTTTCCCTTGAAAAAAGCATTAGCGTTATTCACCATTAAGTTTCTGCTATATGTTTTTTATTAGGCGCGTCCATTCGTCACCCACCACGGGTGGCGAATCCTGAGGGCACCCCTAGCCGCAACGGAAGAAAAGTTAAGAAGTGAAATGAAACTCAACTAGAAAATAACAATTCTACTACTAACAATTGTAGCGACCAGCATGCTACACAATTAACCCTAAAAATCTGAGCTATCAAGCAATATCGCCTACAAATGCGAGAACTACCAAAAAATCCTACACCGCGATAGCGAAATCCCCGACCACAGTTATGGGGGAATAGGCGCTGCGATCCCTAGCCTGACATACCACCACGTCTGGCTGGATGATCATGCCTTTGCATCTAAACAATATGAACAGATGTGATAAACACAAATTACTGTAGCGTAATCATATTCCCATGGGTCAGTGGGTCACTAAGCTACACTTTAGCTAGGCAGAAAAAGCTACGTCGAGTAGGGAATACTGATAATTATACTATATTAGCTTGTGTACGTCCGATGGCACTACAGAGAAAGATCTTTAAAATGTACGACAATATTTACGATTTACAACAATATACATTATTAAGTAACCTGTACCTAAGTATTAAGTTTTTGTCTTAAAGCCCCCCACAACATTTGAGGAATAACTTTTATAGCTAGATTAATTATTTTCAAATTAAGAAGCCATATTCTTTCGAAAACAGTTTTGCACTGTCAAGAGCGTGTCTATCACCGTTTTGGAGAGCGGCTCTGCAGACAGGAGCCGGAAAGAAAATATTAATCGCATCATAAACAATCAGATGGAGAATACCTGATGGAAATTTACAATGCATTCAATTTTAAAAATCATAATCACAAATGTATTTATTCAAGTTTTGAACTCTTTTGAACTTTTTTGACACGTCAATATACATGTCACATTTACTACACCTTGTTGCTGGCTGGCTATAATAAAAAAGTCTGTTCTATAAATAATAGTTCTGAAGAAACTCTGTAGTTGCTTTGTAAATTGCCAATTTTGGATACAAAGACTGTTAAGACGGAATTGTGAGAGCAATCCCGCACAATACTCACAAAGAGCCAAACATCAGCAACATTTGGAACTGCATGCCTAAACCGACCGAACGATGCTTATTCACAAGCTTCATAAGCTTGGCACATGTCGCTGCCATCGCCCACTTTAATCATACTGCACGGAAGAGGGTGGCACGACGCTACCACTGCCAGTCTTTGAGTGAGCACGACAACTCCAAAGGCAATGAAAAAATTAAGCCATAACGCGTTAGAATGCTCTCACATACTAAACACAAACATCGCGCTACATTACAGCAATATGTCTTAGCCTGCCTCGTTGGTCTAGGGGTTAGAATACTATTGTGATAGTGAACTCCCATCTATTTGTTTGAGTGAATATTGATAATAAAACATTCATAAACTGAACAGTTATCTTTTTGTTCCTCCATCTTTGCACAATTAACATAACAAGACGCGTGGCTGAAGCAGATGGCACGCACGCGCGTACCTACTATTCCGAACTTTACCGAGATCTCGTGTTCGAAAGCGATGTTTATGTGTATGTTGTAGGTTCATTTCTGTGCCTTACTATTTTGTGGCCAACCCCGAGTTTTGAAAGACGAAGATTCACATGAAATGTTGTCACCGTGTGTCAGTCTGCCGTACGGGAAATTGCATATTCTCTCCGTGTTGGCAGTGACGAATAGGGGAGCTTGGCTTTAACCCTTGGTGTTGTTTAAGAGCGCTAAGAAACGCTTCTCTCTAGGACTTTGTAAAGGAGGACAGAGTGTCCTTTCTCGTGTCCTCGTCCTCTTTTGTCTTTCTTTCGCTCGGCTATAGAAAGCCATGAGGAGGAATAAGCCTGTGCACCACACTGCCCGTCGGGTTCGCTTCAAGCCTTGCGCCTCTTCAACAATAACAATTCCGTTACTAACTTGTAATTTTCTTTATTGGGCACTTACGACGCCCTCAGGATGAAATAGGTCGGTGACGTTATGTAATTATTTTTTTAATACAGTTGCTCAAAAAGTGGCATATTGCAGGGACGTATAGCGTTCGGGAAGTGGGCTATTACACACGCGTGCTTTTTTTTACCATTCCCGCACTAGTGCGTTCTCTTTCCCAACTGTCAAAATAATGTCTATTATATGGAAAAACCAACCATGAAGTTTTTACTAAAAAAAATCATAGAAGTTTTTATGATTCATATTACTAAAAAGTAAAGTAAAGTAAAAAAGTATATTTCTAAAAAGAAACTACTTACTCATTTGTTTCAATATCAGATTTAATAAAGATTTGATTGAATGAGTTAGATTAGGTTTCATTTCATTAAATTTCATTTTCATTTCATATCAATAAAAAATTTCTACTGAAGACTTGGCTGTATGGGCATAGTTGCTTTTGCCTACTAGAATAGGTGAAGAAAAAATAAGTCTCTGCTTATATTCTACGGTCGGCGCCATTTTTCAGAAATGATTAGTTAGTTGAGTTTATTGTGTTTTTAGTATTTTATTAAATTGCTTCATTTTTTCGCAACTGTATTAAAAATAGTCGTTCAGTACACGTGCGGAACCGTCATTGCAACTTGTTCCGACTGTCAACCCTCGCCTTCGGCTGCGCCTCGGCTCGGGTAGACATTTGTCGGAACTCTTAGCAATGACAGCCTTTCCGCACTTGTAATGAAATATACTATTACGACTATTCAGCCCTTAGATGGCCCACTGCTGAGTCGCGCCTTCTCCAAATACATGGATGAATGGACAACCCCTTTCCTATGAAGTTTTCCTTCTCTTGCGGCTAGATTATTGTGGCTTGTTATGTCCCTTTGTCGACTCTTATGACACCCTCAGATTCTTCTTCTTATGAATTTATTTTAAATCTTTGTTTAAAACAACCTACGAACCTAAGCCACCTGTTACGACACCCTCATAATGTACGCGTTGGTGACGCAATGGGTATAGAAAAATTCAAATCTAAAATTGAAAGTTACATATCTACGTATGTTTTAATTAACTAGATGTTTTATAATCTAGAGAGCTATTAAGCGGAGCGAAGGAAAATAAACCTTATGACACGCTCTAGTGAAGTTGAAATCGCTGCCGCCGGTTAAAGGTACTGTGGTTTACGTAAGAAAAAGATACTTATAATTTAACTTGTTGCTCATGTAGTGTTGTTACATTATCATAGCATCGGAAGATACTATTGCGTAATTGTTTAGGTGTTAATTTTTTTTATGGCAACCGTTCAGAGCGCATGGATTTTTGTAAGAACAAGGTTGTCACTCTCGCGTCATCGACCGGATATGAAGGTAAAGCATGATGGTGCCAAATAGAAAGAAAGTCACTTTAGCTGCTTGCTTCTCCCAATATAAATCGAGGCCCAAGCTTTGATAGTTGGTTGGTTGGTTGGTCTAGTGGTTAGATGTGCCGCCTTTGGATCAACGGGTCCCGGGCTCGATTCCGGGGTCGGGCAAGTGTCTTTGTCTAAACCAGAGGCACTGGCTCGGAGTCTGGGTGTCATTTCTATCTATAATATGTATGTATTTACAAAAAAAAAATGTATATAAGTAGTTTATCATCCATCTCGTTACCATAACACAAGCATTAAGTTGCTTAGCTTGGGACGAGATGGCGTTGTGTGAAATGTCCAAGGATATTTATATTTATTATTTATTTATTTAAAAAAAAAGCTACTATAGAGTTTCTTGCCCGCTCTTCTCTGTAGAGCAGCTTTCTGAACCGGTGGTGTTTTCAGCATCAAGGGAGATGGAGGGATTATAGGAGTGAGGAATTGTGTATGAAAGGTGTGAATGTAGGTATGACGACTGATAGGTGTGTGTGGAGACTACCACCTATTGTGGTAAGCTGTTTGTGTTCGTAAGATGATTATGGTATAAATATGGTATAAATGGTAAAGAGTTTTATGATAAAACCTACATAAATAAAGTTCCGTTTGAGTTTGATGGGGAGCTCTGAAAACTCCCTAACCTATCGAGAGGCACGTACGGTACATTGCACGTGCCTCCGTCAGGCGCCGGATGTAGTGGCGCCCGATCCACGCGGCGCTCAATTGCGGCAGACTCACCGCTGACTTTTCATCACAATCGCTTCTGTCCTTGTTAGGTCATCAACACTATTGTTTTTTTTTGTAGAAAAGGCCTTTTATACAACTTTGTACATGTCAGTCCTATAGTACCTTATTCTAGCAAACTTACTTAAGGTGGAGGCTCCAGGGTAGCCCGCGAAATTCAAATTTTCTTACGTTTTTTTGCAATTTGCAGAGCAGTGCGTGTATGACGATGAACATTTGAATCGCGGCTGTAAGACGTATGTAGTTACAAAGTTATAATCATCAAACTCATTAATACAACCCTCCAAGCTCTTAAAGGTGCAAGAATGACTTTGACGTTGAAAAAGTTTTTCTTGCACCTTTATGAGCTTGGAGGGTTGTATTGATGATTATAATTCTTTAACTACATACGTCTTACAGCCGCGAATAACATTTTAATCAACATACAACCTAGCACTGACCTGCAAATTGCAAAAAACGTAAGAAAATTTGAATTTCGCGGGCTACCCTGGAGCATCCACCTTAACAAACATACTATTTAACCTACAGGCTTCTACACTATTTGGCGTAGACAATATGCTATGATAAGCGGCAACTTGCACATTATTTTAGCCAGAATTTTGAAAAAATTGGGTTCGTTGCGTTTTAAATTTGTCACATTCCATTAGCCAGTGATATACATCATCCAAGGTGTTACATAGATCGCAGTTAGGAGAAGGCTTTTTGTCCATAAGAAAGGCGAATTTGTTCAATGGGATGTGAACACTATTATTGTTACTGATAATAAATACATTGAAATTAAAATACTCGCATTCCCATTCGCATTCGATGAGTCTAGAATTAATTAATGTAAAATCGAAGCGATAGATGCGTTCAAACTGTTTAACTTTAATGCAACTCTTTCATTACAAGAACGGGACCAGAATTTAAAAGAAAAAAAAATGCTGATATTTCGTATTATTTTGCAGAGAGCATTTGTATCAGTAGTAAAATTGATCCTGTTGTTATACCTATACGGTGGATGTCACAACCTGTATAATCCTTAGAGAAAGTAATATGTTATTCAAAAAGGTCAAAAACACTTCGCTTGAGAATGTCGTCCCAAAAATGTAATAAAAATGCGGGGTATTTTCACAATAGAACAATTCCTAAAACATCAGGTAAATATTTCAAAGGTCCGTGGATGGCCCTTGAAACTAATATTGTCACAATAAGGAATAAAACGGACCGTGTGGTGACGGATTTTGAAAACACACTCGTCACATACACGTACACCCACCCATGTCACCAGCACGAAGGGTGTCGTAATAAAGGAACCTACCTAGCCGAATAAATAGGAAATCTTACTACAAACTCAGTGCCAACTCGTCTTGCCAGCATGGCACAATTGGCTAATTTACCGGCATAAATTTGGAGGAAGCCCGACCCAGTAATGGGTCATTTATGAGCTGAAATTAATATGATAATAGCATTATTATCACCTGCATAGGTATAATACAATGGAATAGAAAATCATTTATTGTAATATCAAATTCTGGTGTTCACAATTGTCCTCGACCCCCCACGACTTGGTTCTCCACTGGCGCAACCTCTGGAGCAACAGCTCCTGGTGCAGCGCCCGGAACACCCGGCGCTGCACCGTCCATCTGGGGATCTCTAAAGACGCGTAGGCGTAAGGGTGGGGACGACTTAACCCCTAGTCCCCACCCCGAGATCCGAACTTGGGCACCGGCAAGGGGCGCAGGTTCACCCGTCGACGGCGCCCTGTTCTTGCACGTCGACATGGAGGCGCGTCGGGCGCTCTCTGGCGCTCGCGCTCCGCAGCCTCTTTCCTACTCAAGACGCTCTCCGCTCATATTTATGTTTAATTATATTATAAATAATAAAACGATCCTCACGCTCGATAGACGCAGCCCTACACGTTGGTCCGATCAAATCCGCACCACTCTCAATTCTACGGTCGACAATGCGCTCCACAACGCCAGAAACAGGAACAGATGGAAGAACATCATCCAAGAGAAAGTGATGCTGAAGAGTGGTCACGACCCTCAACATTGAGGAATACGACACAAAGAGAGAAGAGAAATTAATTATGATAATTGATTGTTTGATTTTATATTGCAGTAAAACAAACTCTCTCAAATATAAAAAAAAGGAAACTGCTAATAAATCGTGTTTGTTTAGTTTTTTTTAAACTAGTTATATTTTTAAGGCCAGATTACAATAACTTTGAACATAAAAAAAATTTGTGAAATATTTCGGTTTAGAAGGCGCTCCTAAGAAATATGAATTTCGCTATAACTTTTTATTTTTAATTAAAAGAGAAACCATAATGGAATAATTAATCTTGGAGTCAGTAAGCTGAACAACGCAAAGCAAAGGCACCTGTTCATAAGCATAACGCATGTCAGTAGCCACCAACATAAGGAAAGGATTTAAGGCATATGAAAAAACACTCACAGGTGTTCCGAGCCCGATTTTCCAGTGAAAACTGTAACAGAATTATACGAAAAAAAATCCTAGATAGGAATTAAACTCGAAGATTTAGGTTATGAAGCATGGTTGTTGTTTCAGCCCATAAATGACCAACTACTGAGTCAAGCCTCCTCCAAATTCATGGAGGGAAATTAGCCTACTCTGCCACGCTGGCAAGACGGGTTGGTACAGCGTTCGTATCAAGTTTTCCTTCTCATACGGCTCGGTGGTCTGCCTCTTACGCTGCTTTAGTCACCTCTTACGACACCCTCAGGATAATGTGGGTTGGTGACATTATGTATTCTAAATCCGTCACCACATGGAGTAGCATGGTACTCTGTATTATTACGCCATCTAGAAATGGCTCTTATTTACTTTGATGTCAAGGTTTTCGCGATTATTACACATTGATATTAAACACTTAAAAATGTACACTCGATAAATCCGTTAAAAAGGTTTTCATGTTGAGTATTTGATATTTTGTGGCTAGATTTTCTATATAGGTATTTATTTAAGTGACTATTTTTTTTTAGATTCAGTCGTCTTAAGCGCCTTCCTCCAGATCGAATACTACTCAGACCATACAAGCTACGGAGTCGGGCCTAATCCAGCTACATGGCTGAAATCCTGTTACAGCTTGTACAAAATATGAAACTTTTATATTACAGGAGTTTAATGTGCCGCCTTTGGGACACTGGCCCCTGGTTTGGTTCTTGGATTGGTCTTTGTGTAAACCAGATCGTCTTGCTCTGATTCTGGGTGTCATTTTATTCGTGAATTACATGTTTGTAAACAACCCCCGCAATATACATTTTTGTAGTGGTTATGTTTAAAAAAACGCTCTAAATAGAAATGGACGCACTCCAAACACATATTTTCACTTGATACGAAACTCTGTGCCAACCCGTCTGGCCAGTGTGGCACAGTGGGATAATTTTCCTAAATAATTTTGGAGGAGGCTGATTCAGTAGTGGGTCATTAATGGGCTGAAACGACAACGACGATTGTTTTGAAGTTGCCTTAGATTTTTTGTAACAGTTTTTTATACTGTATTATATAGTTGAATAAGTGTTTTGCCTAAATATATACTCATGACATAGATTGAGATTTCAGAATTGTAATCTGTTATGTGTGTACCATGCCAGTAAATAATAATCTGATCCAAGCAACTAAAGCCGTTGGTGGAGACTAGTCAATATTTCTAGCCTATCCAGAATACAATGGCTGACACTACTTTAATGTCTATCATATATCAACAATGACAAAGGTCACGAGTCTTACCAGTGTGTTCCAATTATGGCGTGAAAGCTTTCGCTTATGAGTGGGCCTTATAAGGCTGTGTCTACACTAGGCTTGTTTTTTTTTCGTTGGTAATCTCCATAGATACCCGCTCGTTGGGGACAAGCTGGAGTGTCGGGGCGCTAATTACCAAGTTCCTACCCACCGGTACCTACCAGGACCCACCGGCAACATATGGTTTTGTGTAATAAATGAAGGCATGACGATGGCAACAGAGGGAACTTTCTGGTAGAGAGCTGGAGGCCTTAAGCACGGAGCACAAACCAAGGATTTTGGTAGGAGTATGTATCGGCGGTAAGGTCCTTTAACAGTCAGGAAACTCCAGCCAGCAGGTCTTTATCCGCTATCTTATTTATACTGAAACATGGACAGATATACATATAGATGCTGTGTGTGATGCTTGAATTCACTCAGCGTATATCCGACAGAGAACCAAAGTCTCCGACATAGCTCAGATATGGAAGTAGCAGTGGGCTGGTCATATCTGTAGAAGAACTGATAACCGCTGGAGTAGGTAGACGAGTTCTTGAGTGGAGACCGCAAATCAGCAAGCGTAGTGTAGGCCGGCCCGCTGCTAGATGGAGCGACGATCTGCGAAAGGTTATGGGTAGCAGCTGGATGCGTCAAGCTGAGGACAGGGCACTATTGCGCCCTTAAGGGGAGGCATGTGTCCAGCAGTGAAGTGAAGTGGGCTGATGATGATAGTGATGATAGATTCTGTATAAATAATTACAGAAAAAATAAATCATTTATTTAACGTGGTCGCCATAAAATGTTGGACTATAGCTTTTTTATGATGTAATAGGCTTATGTTTGACGTCAATCTCGCTTGATAAAAGGCCAAAATGAGGCCTAACATGGTACACGCTTGCCTAGAAGGTGTCTGTTCACGTTGGCTTTAAAGAGGTCTACATTATAAAGTTCCTAACCTAACTAAAACTAAGCTCGCCTGAGAGTTCTACTCCTTAGCTGTCCGCATAATGTATGAAGAGGCAAACTCCTTCGTAAGTAATGTCTATAACATGAGGTTGAAACTGCGCGCCGCCGTGCCTAATTGTTCAATGGAAAGGGGAAGGGGGTATTAGGTTGTGCAAAACCTCCGCAGCTAGTACAGTCATAACTGTATTGATAAGCACATAGAAGTAAAATGAAAAATTGTGTAACTAAAAATACGATGATTCCCCAAATACAAGGGAGAAAATTAACCTGTTGTGGCACGCTGGCAAGACGGGTTGACACAGGGGTTATATACATTTTTTCTTCTATTACGGCTATGTATGTTGCATCTTTTTTTATTTTTGACGAATTAAAATAAAATGCTAATTTATAACAAAATATTAAATAGTTTAGCTGTAGTAATCAGCGACACTTTATACAAAATTAACGTTGAATAATTGTGCTTGTGTGGTTTTCTTACGCCTTGTATTGTTTTTCTCAACCTATAAGCCAAAAAAAAACAAGAAATACCTTCCCGCTTCCATTTAGAACAATTAATTTCAGTAAGGAGGCTGACTCTAAATAGACTTAAGACAATTTAAACCACGGCGGTATGGATTAGAAGCCACTTTTTGAAACCAAATTGTATTTTTTTTTATAATGAAACGAAACCCCTGCCCTAGGTATAACCTGTGTTGCGGGGGCAGTTTACAAACATGTAATTTACGAGCACAAATGACACCCAGACTCCGAGCCAGTGCCTCTGGTTTAGACAGACACTTGCCCGACCCCGGAATCGAACCCGGGCCCCGTTGATCCAAAGGCGGCACATCTGACCACTAGACCAACGAGGCAGTCGATGTATGTCACACAATGTCATTGTTTCAGCTTATACGTAACCCACTACTGCCTGCCTACGCCACAGGGTAAGTATTAAGTCCCACTCGACTGTGCTGCCACCTTGTCGTGGTGACGGGGCTTGTGAGCCTTCATCATCCGTTGGAGCCATGTCGGCCCAGGGTCACCTAGGCTGACTGGGAGAGGCCAGATGAACAGCAGCACATGTGTCGTAGGAGGAGGTTTGGGCTTCGGGGACTCCACTGTCCTCAGAGTTGCTCTGCGAGCCCTAAGCCGCTGAACGCTTACGCTTACGTGAACCTGCGGAGTGTGAGGGAATACCGCTTTAAGTTTACCAAGGTTTTAGTGGGTAGACGAGTAGTTTCCAAAGTTCCACATAACCACCGAAACCCTCCCTGAGGGGCGGCGGTATGCATAAAGCTCCCTTTCCCTCGCGCAACCAAAAATGGGTTAGTTTTTAGTCTCTTGCGACTATATGGTTTGCCTCTCACGTTCCTCTAGTAGCCTCTTACGACACCTCTAGTAGCCTTTTATGATACACGGAATAATGTACTTTATGTCAATTGTATAACATACTAACAAAAATTAAATTAAAAATTTAAATAAACCCCCGACACAATGACCTAAGTTCCCTTTAAAAAGTAGAAAATAAAATACATCGCGTTGGGGGACCGCTCCTACTTATTTATTACCTGACCCCTGGTCCCCCAACGCGATGTATTTTATTTTTTACTTTTTAAAGGTTATTGTGTCGGGGGTTTATTTAAATTTTTAATTTAATTTGTATTTTATACTTTTTATAGGTACATACTTATTATAATGTAGATTTTGTTAAATTGCACGTGATGCGCTTTCATTTGAAACCCCACTCGTTTATATCCGCTATATTTGCAGACATTCGGTTACTCTTCCCCACTTTCACCCCTCATAACTTTTAAACTGCTCACCCGATTTTCATCAAACATGTCTAAGAACACTCGCCCGTAACTCACCTTTCATATAAAAAAAACTTTATTGAAATCGCTTCATCCATTCGCGGGCTACGGTGCCACAGACAGACAGACAGACACGTGAAACTTATAACCCCCCTCTTTTTGCGTCGGGGGTTAAAAACAGAACCTCGCTAAAAGCGAAG
Source organism: Clostera curtula (assembly GCA_905475355.2). NCBI lineage: Eukaryota > Metazoa > Arthropoda > Insecta > Lepidoptera > Notodontidae > Clostera > Clostera curtula. Next base: position 17,253,602 of record FR997802.1, read on the forward strand.
TCGCGCTAACTTGTGTTAATGCGTGAAATTCTCGAGCACTCCTGGGGATTCTCGTGACTTCTTGCGACATGAGACGTCGGTATTAATAATACTAATCTTAGACTAGCGTAGTCAAACTTAGCTAGCATTTTTTAAATAATTATGACACGGGTCTTAATCGCGGAAATATTTTGAAGGTAAATACCTTATACTGCCTGACGTTTCGGCGTGGGTTACACCAGCCGTGGTCACAGGCTGACTGATGGATGTAGCTCAGCGCCGTCTTCGTGAAGCTCGGGTCTCCATGCCTACCCTCGCTTGCTCTTCACAATTTGTTAGCTTTTGTAAATTGTCGGTATTCCGACACACCACACTAACGACGTCTACACACGAGCGGATTGGTTTTTTATTACGGAGATGACATTCACTAAAAACTGGATTCCACGATGATGATAAACGGTAACCATCCTCTCTATTAAAGCTGGTATGTTTTTTAATTTCAATCGCTTCCCGCGCAATTCTTGAATAATAGTGACGGTCTGTGGAGAGGATGGTTGGCTTATGTAGCTCAATCCAATGGTTTGGTCCTGATTCCAGTAGATGCTCCGCAATCGCCGACTTATTGACCTGTCTGTTTTTGACAGCTGCAATATGCTCCTTAATTCTCTCTGCGACAGTTCGCTTTGTTTGCCCGATATAGGAGCTACCGCAGCTGCAGTCGACTTTGTAGACGCCTGGGGTCTGAAAGGGTATAACGTCCTTTGGTGTCCGTAGGTGACGAGAAACAAGAGATTGTGGAACGTAAATTGTTTTAATGGATAATTTTCTCAGGGCGTTTCCCACCTTATCTGTCACGCCTTTTACGTAGGGCAGGTATGCGGGTGCTCTGCTTACCTCTGGATATTTTACCCTCTTCCTGCACGTATATGGGAAATTCTCCTGGTAGCCGTTCCATTTTAGTACCTTCTGAATATGTGCCAGTTCGGTCTCTAAGTATTCAGGATCGCATAGATCATAAGCCCTGGACTGTAGGGAAGCGGCTACGGAGCGGAGATGTTGTGGATGGTGATGCGAATCACCGTGCAGGTACCTGTCTGTGTGGGTCGGTTTTCTATAAGCTGTGTGCGCGAGCGTACCATTGGTTCTCACTGTCACTTTTAGGTCCAGAAACGCCAGCGATCGTTCTGTCTCTATTTCGAAGGTAAATTGAACTTTGGGGTGTACACCGTTCAAGTAGGTGATGAATCGTTCTACTTCTTCCTTGTCGCCCTTCATGATGCAGAATATGTCATCAACATATCGCTTCCATAGCTTCACGGTGGCTACTTCTTTCTGGATTACCTCTTCGAAATGTTCCATCCAGATGTTGGCCAAAACCGGTGCTACTGGACTACCCATGGCCACGCCGTCGATCTGGAGGTAATATTGCCCTTGGTACAGGAAGAAGTTACCCTCTAAGCAGTGTTTCAATAAAACGATATACTGACTAGACAGATTATTCGCTAGTAACTTTTGCTCGATGATTGTGAGGCATTCGTAAATAGGGACGTTAGTGAACAGTGATTCAACGTCAAAACTCACCATCAACTCATCTGGTTCTACTGTGAGCCCTTTAATAATATCAACAAAGTGGCGAGAATCTTTTACGAACGATTGCGTTTTCCCAATCAATGGTTGCAGTACCGTGGCAATGTGCTTCGCTAGATCGTAGGTGGGGGAATTGATCTGACTAAATTGATCGAAACTTCCGGAATTAAATAATGTAATATACACGCGATAAATCCGTTAAAAAGTGTTTAATTTCAATTATAATGTCTGCCTGGAAATGTCCCATTAAAAGTGATTAGCCGGAACAAACAGACAGACAGACGAATATTAATAGACTGAACCTGGAGCTGGTGACATTGAAGCAGGTTTTGATAAAATAACCGCATCACCATCGGTCCTCTCCGTTAGGAGATTCGATCCCACAGCCAATCACATACACCTCATGGCTCAACTTTTGTCAGGATATTTTTATTCCGTTGGAAATCCTCGTTGGAAAGGCCCACCCGCATGGCTATGCAAGACATGGGTGACCCTAAGCCAGTATCGAATCCGAAAGGCATGCAAGCTCACCACAACAAGGTGGCAGCACGGTTGAGGGAGGTCTCTTTGTCGGGACCTCAAAATATGGTGCTTTAGCAATTTGCAACACTAAATTAGAATTGTTGTTGTATAGTTTTTAACAGAATTATCGTGTGTGTTTTTCCTTATTTATTAAGAACTAGCGCCCCGCCTCGGCTCCGCACGGGTGCTTTGATGAACAAGTTAATTGATCAGTGTTTCTCTACAATATTATGCATGTATTATACATATAAACCTTCCTCTTGAATCACTATTAAAAAAAAACCGCTCCAAAATCAGTTTTAAAGATTTAAGCATACATAGGGACAGACTTACGACAGCGACTTTGTTTTATAATACGTAGTGATGGTTTACAGCAGTCGAGGCTTCAAGTGGTAAAAGTATTTAATTTCAACGTGTGATAATCGCGAAAGCCTTAGAGACCATTAATAAATAATAATTTACAAATTGCTGTGTACGGAAGATTGGGCGTCAATACGCAGTGATTTTACTGCTTTAAATACGTGTGCTGTAAATCTTTACGATAAATACTTAATATTATGACTGTTCTTTCTCGGAATTGTCATAAAATACATTACAGTTGCCTCAATAAAAGATCGGCACCGGTTTCCATTACCACTGACCAATATTATAACAAAAGCTGTATATAATGTTCCAGTGTACAATAGATTAGATGTTCCGTGTGGTGAAGGATTTGGAATACACAGTGTCACCATTCCACCTTGAGGGTGTCGTAACAGCCGACAAAAGGAAATGACAGGGCCGGAAACATATCCTTAAAAGAAGGATAAGTTATTAAGAAACCTTGTGCCAACTCGTCTGGTCAGCGTGGTACACTAGGTTAATTGCCCTCCATATGACTGGAGGTGGCAGTGGGTCATCTATGAGATGATTAGTTGTAGTAGTGCATTAACTACTAAAAAACGGCCTGGGAATTAACAGCACCATTACATGTGATCTTATTTCTGTTCAACATAACCAATTGCCGTTTTCAGTTCATGTGGCGACGGACTTACAACACACAGTGTCAACAACTCAACACCCTATTCCATACTGAGGGTATCGTAAGAGCCGACTAAAGGAAATGACAACTCGGAAAACGTAGCCTTATGAGAAGGAAAACTTGAAATGTAACCATCTGGCCATATGACATAGTAAGCTCATTTCTCTCCATGGAATTGAGGAGGACTCAACAGTGCATATTTCATGAGCTGCAATGATGATGATGGTAATAAATGTTTAAGTGTCAGGCCTATGTCCTACAGTGAGGTCTGTTTTGATGATGATGATATCTCAGCATTCAAATAACGAAAATTGAAAAGGCTTGAATCGATTTGTTATAACATGTATAACTCTTCACAGGAAATACGATACCCGATTTCCACCCGATTCATCCGTGTGGGAACGGGTCAGAATATTACACATCATCACCGCACACTGGGACAAAACGCGTGTTGTAAAAGTCAACAAAACCCAGCACGCTTGGTGGTAGGATCAAATGGTCCGCCCGGCTAGCTACCACCCTCACATCTTAGTCCGGCGCCAAGCAGTTTTACTATGTTTCGTCGTGTGTATGTGAGAACCAGTGCTCGACAGGGCATTTCATTGAATCGTCTGCTCCATCTTAGAGCATGTCGTCGCTTTCCTTCACGCAAGCCTAGGGTCAAAGGCATTAAAGTAACTGATAAAAAACCACAAACACACAGGCACGTCCAACGTATAGTGCTGCCTGTCTAGTTCCATTCACATTGTTCACATTGAAACCTAAATCGAGAGAAAGTATTGAACCGTGTCATTGCTTCGAATCACGTGGCATCAATCTCGACCGCCAAAATGACGGAGTCTGTAGGCAATAAATGATGATGATGTAAGGTTTATAAATGACGTAGTTATGCGATAGCACGCGTACAAAAATGATACAGACAAATTTTCTTCTTTTTATGTTGATTGGCTTAGATTACTCTACTACTTAGCCTATAAATGACCCACTAATTAGTCGGGCCTCCTCCCAATACCTGGGGGTAATTAGCTTACGGCTTTCGTTTCAAGTTTTCCTTCTATTCCTAAGCTAGCCGAAGCTTTTCGGCATTGTCATTTTCTTTTATCGGCTCCTACGAATCCCTCAGCATAGCATGGGTACCCAACAAAATGTTTGCCTTTTAACTAACACGCGTATAAAATTACGTGCCGGTGTTTATCGAACTCCTCCGATTTTTTAGTATATTTTGTGTATTAAGTAGGTCTGAAAATAGGTTGTTATCTATTTTAGAACCTATGTCGGATTAGCTAGTATATTATACTATATAATATCGCTCGTGATGTAAAATACATGCTAAAAATATATTAATCGCGTTAAAATGGCCACCCTACTTTTCTTTTACCATGTCTTCTCAGATGTAAATCAATGAAAAAAATATCGATGCCGATTGAAAACATGAGAACGATGAATTACCGTACAGATGAATTTATCAGATAATTTTTTTATTCTACACTTATGCGTTCCGCTTGAGCACCACCCTAGCGGAAAAAATGTTACGACCTTCTCCGCGCTAAAATGCTTTTTAAATAAAATAATTATATAATGCAAGTCGGTCTTTTGCACCTGTGCGCATAATGTCAACATACGATTATTTATTAACACTCATACGTCATTGCAACACACGGACTCTCGACCCGTGAGTAATCAGCTAATTTTGGCAACAGGTGACACCTGATCCGGTTGCTATGCCGTACAAAGAATCGGTATCGTGATTCGGTGCTGAAATGGAGCCAACTTTCTTGCCACTCTGCCGCATGGACAGCCAGCGATCGACTGCTGCGCAGCATGCAGCAGCTTCGATCCCCGCACGGAAGATATATTTGTACGACCTACAAGTATTTGTTCCGCGTCTGGGTGTTTTCTATCTATAGTACGTACGTATTTACAAAAAACAAATGTATTTAAGTAGTTTATCATCCATCTCGTTACCATAACACAAGCATTAATTTGCTTAGCTTGGGACGACATGGCGTTGTGTGAAATGTCCAAGTTTATTTAAATTTAGATCAGAATCAGAAAAGAGGAGATACGCAGGCTAACCAGACGTGTTTATTTAAACAATAAAATACTGGCCGCTAAGAAAGCGTGCAACAGACTTCTTTCAATTCAAATAAGGACGACATATAAAAAATAAATGTTGTATTTTTCACCATCACTATCATTATCATCACTACATAGTATAAAAAAAACAACAAACAAATCTTTAAAACTACGCAACGGATTTTGATGCGGTTTTTTTAATAGATAGAGTGATTCAAAATGACTGTTTATAATGTATATTACATGCATAATATTGTCGAGAAACATTGATAAATTTAGATGTTCATCATTGCACCCGTGCCAAGCCGGGACGGGTCACTAGTATAATATAAATGTATTTTATACACTGTGACGAGCTATTCCTTATTATTAAGGGCTCCACACCGACACCAGGCTAACCCGGTCATACTCATCGGTCCACCATGTGGGAGGCCTTCCGGAACGCGGGGCTCGGGCGTCGGACTTGCGAGCCCTGACCACTGCCACTTAAGTTTGGTAATCCTGTGGGCTACGTCGGTAACTCTGGTTCTCCTTCGTATATCCTCATTTAGGATTCGATCTCGTAGGGAAAAACTGAGCGGGCTATGCTCTCCATAACCCTTTGGGTTTCAATAGTGACCATTATGCTTAGCAACACAGGATGTCAGCCAACTTTTAAAGGGGCCTCTTCTTTTTCTTCTCAGGCCATAAAATACCCACTGTTGAGTCGGGCCTCCTCCAACTATGAAAGTTGACAAGCCTACTGTGGCCAGACGCGTTGACACACGGTTTTGTATCAAGTTTTCCTTCAGTTGTGGCTAGGTTATATTATTTTTCATTATCTTCTGTCAGCAAGGGTCGTAAGAGCAACACCCTCAGAGTGGAATGGGGTGGTGAGGCTATGTATTCAGCATCCGTCAGCACACGGTAACTAAGAGGTTACACATGCTAAGATCTAACAGCAATAAAAGAAAACGTGACGTGACGCCAATTCATCTGGCTGGTGAAGCCCTGTAGGCAAAATTATTCTCCATTGAATTGCAGAAGGCCGAATGAATCGGTTATCCACAAAGTGGGTTATTAATCGACTGCGATTATGACGCAATAGAATTTTTTTGACTGTCAGAACCGTTTTATCTGTCACATTCGTAAATTAGAATATTTGTAAAGATCATCGAATTAGGGGCCTCCGCGCATTATGCCTCCGCGCATTAGGCCGCGTAGTGCGGGGAGGCCCTAAGTGTGGAGAATCATTAAGTACAGTTGCTAATAAAAAATGATGTCAATTATAAAACAAACAAAATCAACATTATTTTTATTCGAATAAATTCTTGCGAATGCATTTAAATAGTCAAAAAAAAACAACACAAAAATTAAAATTTAAAATAAATATAAAAATAATGAATCATTTAGTTCTTACCAGCGGTTAGGAATGCCATTCCACAGAGAATAGCCGGCAAGAAATTCCATGGTTGCTCTTTTAAGTAAAAGGGTTACAATGATGGTGGTGCAAACAAGTCTGACAAACAAACTGATGACCTAAAATCTGAAAATTAAGTACAAAATCTCTTTTGCGTGAATTTTAGTTTCCTGCTCGTCTATTTAATTTCATATCTTTCTTCAGCCCTGCCAATATCTACGCAAAAAACCGCCTTTCATAAGCTCCCTGTCTCCTTGCCTATTCATCAAAAGCCATTGAAGCAAAAGCTGTTTAGCGTGAAAGCCTAATGACTTTTGCATTTTTTTACGAAGTTTTGATTCTTTCTACAAAGGAGGAAAAATACTTCTTTTAGGACTTCTGATAATTAGAATTTGTCAAAGTAGACACCTGTAACTGATCTCAATCAACTTGAGCAGAAAGTGCTTTGGTGGGGGAAAAGTCACCCATGTCATCAATCAATCGCTTACTTGTCTCTTCTCCGCTAATTGCCACCACTGAGACACACACATCGACATTTACGCATTGCACAGGTTGCATGACTGCCTCGTTGGTCTAGTGGTTAGATGTGCCGCCTTGGATCAACGGGTCCCGGGTTCGATTCCCGGGTCGGGCAAGTGTCTTTGTCTAAACCAGAGGCACTGGCTCGGAGTCTGGGTGTCATTTCTATCTATAATATGTATGTATTTACAAAAAAAAAATGTATATAAGTAGTTTATCATCCATCTCGTTACCATAACACAAGCATTAAGTTGCTTAGCTTGGGACGAGATGGCGTTGTGTGAAATGTCCAAGGATATTTATTTATTTATTTATATTTATTTATGATCCTGAGGGAGTCGTAAGAGAAGGAGTCGAAGAGCCGACAAAACGAAATGACAAGACCGATAACCAGCTAGGTTATCGGCCTAGTAGCTACAAGAGAAGCTACAAGAGAAGGGAAACTTGATACAAACCCTGTGCCTACCCGTCTGGCAAGCATGGCACTGTAGGCTAATGACTCTCCTCGCTCCCCCCCACTGGAGGAGGTCCGACTTAACAGCGGGAAGTCTGTGAGCTGAGTAGTAAACATATAGCAGGCGTCTCTTTCGGCTGTGGACAAAATATACTGGAATAACTTATCAATCAACTAAATTTTGACATCATCAGTTTACATAACAAAACAGTGCCACGTGTTTGATGAAAACAAATAAATTTTGAAGAAAGGTTGAAAGAAAAATAATCATTATTTTCGTTGCCGACTGTACATCCAGATGTTTAAATACAAGTTCCGGTGATGTTGCAACAACTGGAAAGCAAGTGCCGTTTGGGCACCTTTCACTGCAACACGATGACCACACAAATCTGGTGATTCGGTTGATGATTGAGCTTTGGCGTACAAGCTTGGGGAAACTGGTAGTCCTGTGTGTTGAACACATTTTCAGGACCGCAGTGCTACCATTTCGTGTGGTGACGTATTTAGAATACATAGTGTCACCACCCCATTCCATCCTTAGGGTATCGTACGAGCCGACAAAAGGAACTCCAGCCGCAAGACAAGGAAAACTTGATACGAAACCAGCGTGACATATAACCCATAATGTAATTGGACTCAGCAGTGGGTCATCTATAGATTGAATAGAAGTGCTACAAAAGGTAATACAACTAATGCGCGCGTTTTAAAGCAAAAGAGCAAAAGAGACTAGCTTCACCCAGCTATTTAAGTGTATTCGTTACTGTCCGTGTGGTGATGGATTTAGAATACAGTGTCACCACCCTATTCCATCCTGAGGGTGTCGTAAGAGCCGACGTAAGGAAATAACAAGGACGAAAATCTGGCTGCAAGAAAAGGAAAAACTAGATATGAACTGTGCCAACGTCGGGCCTGCGTGGCACAGTAGGCTAATTACCCGCCCTGAGAAGGGAGGAGGTCCGAATCAGCAGTTGGTAATTTATGGGCTGAGTAGTATTCGTTACAAACATCGAAAAAATGAAAACTCACGTAAGGAACAACAAAAGAATAAAAGGCGAAAAATTTGCAATATACAATAATTTCAAGTCGGGAGTATACGAATATCCGGTTCTTTTTAAGTGTGGGTAACCTTTTATAGGTAGTATCATCATCATCATCATTTCAGCCAAAAGACGTCTACTGCTGCACATAGGCCTCCCCCAAGGATTTCCACAAAAGCCGGGCTTGTGGAAATGGGCTGCCCGCATCCATCGTTTTCCGGCGACCTTAACCAGGTCATCGGTCCAACGTGTGGGAGGCCTACCAGCACTGCCACTCGAAGACTTTTTTGCCCCATCGGGGCGTCGGTCCTGCGCGCTATGTGCCCTGCCCACTGCCACTTAAGTTTGGCAATCCTGTGGGCTATGGCAGTGACCCTGGTTTGCCTGCGTATCTCCTCATTTCTGATTCGATCTCGCAGGGAAACCTACGAGCATAGCCCTCTCCAATGGCCTTGGGATGACTTTGAGCCTTCTGATGGAACCCATAGTGAGCGACCACGTCTCTGTTCCATATGTCATCACTGGCAACACACATTGGTTCAAGACTTTTGTCTTCAGACACTACGGTATTTTGGACGAGAAGATGTTTCGCAGCTTCGCAGCTTTGCTTGAGAGCCATCCCGATCTCGCACAGGCTGACGTCCGGGAGGTCTTCTGTGCAGTGCCAGTAACCAAGCTCGTGGGTCTTTTGATAGATTTATGACGGGTTCCTGTGTAGACGAGTACGGCTGTCCATTGAAACTATAGACCTCATCCAAAATCCTTTTTTTTTTTTGTTATTGGTGATTTATTGCGCTCTCGGTTTCTTTCTTGAAATTTTATTTGTTGATAAAAATATGTATTTAAATCATTGCTTTCTTTCTTTAACATAATAATTAACCTCTCTGATCAAAACGTTCTAATTATTTAGACTATAGTGCTACACGAATTCATAATAATATTTTTAAAAACATACTTCTCAGGTCGTAAATTACCCATTGCTTAGTCGGGCCTCCTCCAACTACATGAAGGGTAATCAGCCTACTATGCAACGCTAGCTAGACGGGTTGGCATAGGGTTTCGTATCAAGTTTTCCTTCTCTTGGAACTGTGTTACTCTTGTCGGCTCTTACGACGCTCTCAGGATGGAATGAGATGTATGTATGAGGTATATATATTCGACTGCCTCGTTGGTCTAGTGGTTAGATGTGCCGCCTTAGGATCAACGGGTCCCGGGTTCGATTCCGGGGTCGGGCAAGTGTCTTTGTCTAAGCCAGAGGCACTGGCTCGGAGACTGGGTGTCATTTCTATCAATAATATGTATGTATTTACAAAAAAAATGTATTTGTGTAGTTTATCATCCATCTCGTTACCATAACACAAGCATTAAGTTGCTTAGCTTGGGACGAGATGGCGTTGTGTGAAATGTCCAAGGATATGTCCAAGGATATTTATCCGTTACCAATATTACATGAGCAGAGTTGTAATTCATACAAATGCACAAAATTTATTGACACCGCCTTGCTTTTCAGAAGCCTGTAGTTCTGTTCAACTTTTGAGTTTTTTTCGCGTAAAATACAGTACTAATAAGTTATATGTAGTTAACTCTGCGAACTCAACAATAATATATTACGCGGACGTAATCGCGGGTAATAGCTAGTATGTTAATGAAATTATGAATTTCTTTTCCCTTCCAGCACATGAACACAATTATATTAATGCTCAAAGCGTTTAATTATTACTTTAACTTGAGTTGTGTAACATTGGGTTTCTCGTCAAGTAAGTGGGTTAGGCTAATAGATGCTTCAATGGCTCAGTGGTAGTGAAAGGCACTTCTGATGTCCTGGGTTTGGTTTCCGGGTCACACAATGAAAATGTATGCACTATAAGTAACAGTGAGAAAGCTGGTAAGGGTCTTATTATCTTCAGGTAAGAAGTGGTTGCTCGCTATGGCCTTAATAAAAAGGTTCATAATCGCCAGAAGGCCAACGGCTATGCTCGGATGTTTCCGAGATCAAATCTTATATGAGGAGAAGATACGCAGGCGAGCCAAGGACACTGACGTAGCCCACAGGCTTGGCAGGCATAAGTGGCAGTGGGCAGGGCATATATCACAGAGGAGATTGCTGCCCGCAGGTGCCAGTGGAACACAGATTTTTTTAACAAGGTACATAGTAAATCTATTTTTTATCTATTTAAGATTTTGTTGACTATTTGAAAGCATTCGCAAGACTTTATTCGAATAAAAATCATTTTGATTTTGATATCAATGATTTGATTGCCTTGGACCATTTTTTTGATTGACCCGGTGTAAAATCCTTTATGGACTGTCCCTACCAGCTTGGGGATGGCCAACAGGGGGTGTGTGGGAGTCCTCTGAAAGGAGACAGAGTCATGTTGCCCCATGGGCCCTGACTATATCTCCACGGGGACAATGCCTTGGACCCTGGGCTTGTGTGATGGAAAGCAATGACAGGGTCTAAGATGGAGCAGGCAGTTCAAGGAAATACCCTGTCGAGCACCGGCTTTCACATACACCAACGAAACATAGCAAAACTGCTTAGATGTGAGGGTGGTTGCTAGCTGGGGGGACCATTCGATCCTCCCACCAAGCGTGCTGGGTTTGGTTAAAAGCACGCGTTTTTCCCAGTGTGCGGTGGGGAAGTGTAATTAATATTCTGACCCGTCCATGGTTGAAATTATAATGAATCTGTGCTACAAAATGCGGTGACTGTTGTAACAGTCATCAGTCTGAATGATAAAATTATCTTAGAAGTTTTTTTACATAACTTCACTATCACTACATAATATAAAACAAGACGCTATCGTCTGTCCGTCCCTATGTATGCTTAAATCTTTAAAACTACGCAACGAATTTTGAAGCGTTTTTTTTTAATAGATAGAGTGATCCAAGAGGAAGGTTTTTAAGTATTATATATGCATAATTGCACCCGTGCAAAGCCGGGGCGGGTCGCTAGTATGTATAATACATCCATAATATAGTAGAGAAACACTGATAAATTTAGAGGTTCATCTTTGCACCCGTGCGAAGCCGCTGCGGGTCGCTAGTCTAAGATAATTAAAGTCTGACCTCCAAGAGCTATTAATGGGGCGACTGGTTTAACTTCCGAATGTAAAGAGCAAATCAACATCTTTTCATCTCTTCAGGCACTATGCTAACTGACATGCACGTCCAACTTACAATACGCCTGTATAGCAGAAACTCGACTAAAAATTATAATTACGCCGGAACAAACAGAAACATAAAACTTAATACAGCGTATTATGTACACTCTCCGTGTTCTCTTGTGTAATTTGTTGTTTTATCAAGTTTAGTTAAGTCGTGCTTAATACGCTTTGTTTATTAAATTAAAATTTATTCTTAGCTTTTGGAACTATATGGTAAAATTAAATATGAAGGTCGTTTTATATTACGTTTTTATTTTCACCCAATATTTTTTCATTCCTGTGGCAATCTAGCTACAATTCATCTAGACTATTTCTAGCTAGACGGGATGGCACAAGGTATCCAATCAACCCCCTGACTGTGCAATTATCTTGCCATAGCGAGAGGCCTTGCCTTCAAGATACGTTGGGGCCATACCGACCCAGGTCGGGCAGGCTAACGGGGAGGGGCCAGATGAAGATGGGCACACAGTGGTGTAGCGGGTCCTCCGAGGACTCCGGTGCAATGCACCATAGTGTTCTCGGGTTGGTGCTCAACTTAGTTGGCATCTAAGCCGCGGGCTGGAAAGCCGTGGCGTACACAGTCAAATCATTTATGTTGAACACAATGGACACTTAAAAATGTCAACACATTTATAAAAATTATACAAAGCAAAGTAATATGATTTAGTTTACAACCAGTTCAGAATGCGACCACTGCTGAGAAGAACTGGCAAGAAACTCAGAGGGCTTGTCACTCTTCTTTTTATTACTTTGCGGTGCTATTTAATATTTATTTTCCCTACAAATTCCATATAGAAACTGTTCTATTGGAACCTGAAGGCGTCAACTGAAACGTGAATATTAGAGTAATACTTAGTGCAGTGAGCCGACCAACCCCAAACAGCAGCACCTGGTCACAAGTATAACGCATGTAACAGCCATCGATGTCCTCAACCATATTAAAAGGAAGTGACCGACCCGTCACATTTCGCTACCGCTGCTCAGAGTATTTTAGTGTGCATGACAGTCAAATACAGTAAAATTTTTGTTAGTTCGTCCGTTTCTCCAGAAATTGTTGAAGCTTTCATATATAACCACCCATTTTTCATATGTTACAGACAATAATATACTCGTAATCTCAATAAGACAGTTATCCATCACACCATAACTTTGTTATGTTATCCTTGATTGTACATGATATCGTCACTGATGGCGAGACACACAGGTATTCGTGGCATGAAATTCTTGAGTATGACATACTTTCCAAAGTAAATAAGAGTTGTTTATCGACTGTACCCTTAACCTCAGTAGCATTCTGTCTGTGGCATTTAATGCATCAAAATGATTTGTTCCGATACGAAATTTTAACACTTCATTTAACCTGTAGTAAGTAACCTGTTTTATTACACATTGAAATTGAAGACTTTTTTAACGGATTTATCGCGTTGGGAATTAAATAATGTAATAAACACGCGATAAAAGTGTTTAATTTCAATCCGTTAAAAGTGTTTAATTTCAATGTTCAAGATAATTCTTTATAAAAGAAACACTAAATGCTTAGCCTTTCTACTAAAACATTATATTACATAAGTGCAGCCATTGAGAAAACTGCGTAACATACATTCCTGGTGCCCCTAAGGTAGAGGCTACCTTCCGATATGGCAGCGTGCGCATGCGCAGTCGGGTAAAGTGAGCGCGCCAAAACGGGTGCGCGAACCGAGTGACAGTGCGGGTGAAAAAAAATCGCGGATATTTTTTGTTTATTTATTATTTTAATTTAATAGGTGAGTTCCATTTTTGTACTGTACTGTATTCAGTGTGAAACAAATTTTTATCGTCTGCTTTTATGTTAACGTCGTTTATTATGTGCTTAACCATTTACATAATAAAGATTATTTTAAAATTAATATTATGTGTGTACTTTATATTGTGATGGATTTTGAATATATAAAGTCACCGACCCATATCATCATCATATCCACATCATATCACCCTGAGGGTATCATAAGAGCCGACCAAGGGGAATGATAAAGATGAAAGCCTAAACGCAACAGAAGGAAAACTTGATACAAAATTCTACGCCAATCCATCTGGTCAGTGTGTCACAGTAACCCTCCATGTAACTGGAGGAGGCTGACACAATTCCACAATAATATTTGTATTTCCAAACCTCTGTTATTTACCGCTTTTTACTATGAAATAGTGTTACCATGGAAACACAATATTTGTGTGTGTGTGAGTGTAGTGCTCTGGTATGTGTAACGTTTTCTATACTAATCTACTTTATTTCTAACGCATACTTTATAAAATATATCTTTTGAATCAGATCTCGCACTATCTCTGACCTTATAATTTTCGTAAAACTATGCGTCCACAATAATATTGTGGAACTATTTAACGTCATTATAATATTATGTTAATGACGTTTTAATTTAATTTATAACACATACCGAGCGATTTTTTTCTATTATATTATACACTCTTCACAGGCGGCTTCGCACGGGTATTTAGAAAAAAATACAAAATCCTGTTATAGCTTCGCATATATATTTATAATTATAGCCTATGTGTTATTCTGATGTATAAGCTATGTTATTGTAAAATTTCATCAAAATCCATTCAGTAGTTTTTGTGTTGTAGAGTAACAAACATACATAAATAAATAAATATCCTTGGACATTTCACACAACGCCATCTCGTCCCAAGGTAAGCAACTTAATGCTTGTGCTATGGTAACGAGATGGATGATTAACTACTTATATACAATTTTTTTGTAAATACATACATATTAAAGATAGAAAACACCCAGACCCGGAACAAATACTTGTAGGTCGTACAAATATTTCTTCCGTGCGGGGATCGAACCCGCGACATGCTGCGCAGCAGTCTTACATAGAAATTCTAACATAGAAACTTTCCCATTTAAAGTATTAGTCTGATTACAAAACCATACTTCGTAAACATATGATTTATCAACTCGTAGATATTCAATATGCATAATGTTTACATTAAGTTAATATTAAGTAATCATGCTTAGTCGTATAAACCCCAATATATTAATTAATATCTACCCATTTATGACTACACTTATAATAATAAAAAAAACTTAAAATAATAATTAACTACAATGACTAAAACTAGTCACTGCAATTATTTACCTAATAAATAAACATTAAACTATAGTGTTCTTAGTTTAAAAACAGTTTTACTCCATAGTTATTATATAATACAATGCTCGCTTTAACTTAAACATACGAGTACATAGTTTAATTTCTAAATACCATAACAGGCGGGAAGCCGTCCTTCTCGTTGAATTCAAAGCCAAAGATGAATTAACAATCGTCACTAATTGAAATTTCCATCAGTTTTGTAATATCCTAAACCGTTTACAATTATCCGGTTCAGGATATTACGAACTATAATAATTAATACTGTTATTGAGACTGAGAATTTCAACGAAAGTGCTTCGGTAGTTTAACTTGCTAGTGCATAAGCTTTTCAATTTAGTAAATAATTTTAAATATTATTATAGCCGCAAAAAAAGGAAATATAAGAAATAGTTTTGCGGCTACGCTTTTGTAATTTCCTCTAGCCGAGTTCAACGATATCCTCAGGATACACATAATAGTTTAATAAATCAATAAATAAATCAGACGGATATTATATCTGTTTCCGCCCCTTTCGTTTGATTTTCCAATTACAGGGTATATATTTTTCAACTAGTTTATACAGAGTGTAACCAAGACATATAAAAATATTTTACTATGTGCATAGATTCATTAAAATAAGCAACCTTTTTGAACTCACAGTCGTAACTTGACAAGAACACAGATAACCAAATGATATATTCATGTCAAGGGACAAATAACCTGGCTTAAATAGTATTGGTAGTTGTACAGGTTGCCAAAAGAAAATACTGAGACTATAACAAGAAGAAGCTTTAATTCCGGCTTCGCAGCTTCGCCTAGAAATTGACACCATAACAACGGTGTAATTAATCCACTAGCACACTTACGTAATGATGTAATATTTATGTGGCACGATCACATTTTTTGTTTGCAATCTCCTTAGTGTGTAACTTTCACTGAGCTGTTACGTTCTCGGTATTTGTATCAAGTCATTATGAATTGAATTATAATAATTTGTGTGTTATAATAACGTGCGGTGACGGGTTTAGAATACATGTGTGGTCCACATGTGGTATCACCACCCTATTCCATCCTGAGGGTATCGTAAGAGCCAACAAAAGAACTTTACAAGCCGGATAAACTAGTCGCAGGAGAAAGAAATCTTGAAGCCCGTCTCAGACGTAGCTATAATATGGCGACCGCAGTAATGGATAGTGTGTCTTTGACAGAACGTCGCTTCGCCGAACGTCTGTTGTCCCTTATTCGCCTTCTACGACACCCATGGGAAGATATGGGGTGGTCGTATCGTTACTCCGCTACCACACGGAGACTCCACAACCACACGTAGATGGACGGTGAAGATATGGGTGGACCGTGTGAATAAGAAAATGTGTATGAAAGGTGTGCTACGAGGACCGATAGGAGTGTACGGAGACTGGGACACGGGCAGAAAGATGATGATGGTAGTTTTAAACATGACGATTTATAAGAGTTTTGAAAAACCTATCTAATATAAACTTCTTTTTAAGTAGGGGAAACCTTTTATTGTTAGTCGCAAGTCGGTGGACGGGGCTGGGGTATTTTGAAGTCCCGGTCGCGAGAAGTTGGTAAGTTGCGACCGGTGTACCCACAAAAACCTACCACTATTATTAGTCGTGATCGTGCTACCGTACGGGAAACGACATAATCTCTGCGAGGGGGCAAGGGTGTCCCTACCATTGTCACGGTCTCATTGTGACCCTGAGATGTTGAGGGGCCAGAGATCTTCTTGGCTCATTTCAAGCGGAAACTGTTCAATGCAGAGTTTCCTCTCCTCAGGAACTTATAGCTCTCATAGGCGGGGGTGTTATCTGTGCCCCCGCCTGGAGGCTGCCGCTGGGGCGGAAAGTTCTTAACCTAACCTAAACCTGGAATTATTCATTCATTATGTAATGATCTTTTAATTGTTTACAACATGTGGTCGTCCGTACTTATTTTTCTAGACCAAAATTTGCATAAGTAATGACAATAATTTAAGTGTAAAAATGTTACCACCAGAGAAAGTTTCCTTCCTATTTATAATATTGCGTTTGACTAAGCCTAGTCATGTTTTGCTGTCGTTCTCCCTTCTCTGGGCCTCCTCCAAATTCACGGAGGGATAGTGGAATACTGTTCTTGTTTTCCTTCTCTTGCGGCTAGATTTTCGGCCTTGTCATTTACGACACCCTCAGAATGGAATAGGGTAGTGACACTATGTATGACACACGGTGGAGGAGTGTGCCATTTGGGAGCCTTAGAAGCGAGCCCTGGTGGCATGGGTTGGAGGGGACCTGTCGCTGTCGAGCCTAATCGGACGGATGCTCGACAGCGAGGAGAGCTGGGAAGCCATGGCCTCAGTCTGTGAGGATGTTATATCTCAGAAGGAGGCGGTGGAGTGGGACACGGAGGAGGTTCTCTGGCTGATGCGCGCCGCAGACGGTGCCTGGAAGGAGGAGGCGACTCTACGCCCACCTCCTGCCCCCGTCATAGAGGCCGGTGGTGGACGAAAGCCTCACTGTCTCAGGGCATCCCAGTTGGCGGGGACGCCATCTGGCAGTTGTCGTCGGGTCGTCACAGTGGAATTCATTTACGTGAACCTGTGGCGCCCCAAGCGTGTCGTGTGAGGGTATACCGCTGGGGTTTTAGTGGGTAGACAAGTAGCTTTCGGAGTCCCATATAATTCTCGATGCCACCGAAGGGTATGCTTAAAGCATTTTCCCAGCGTCACCAAAAAAAGTGACATTATCTATACTCTACACTAATATATAAAGCTGCAGAGTTTGTTTGTTTGTTTGTTTGTTTTTTTGAACGCGCTAATCTCAGGAACTACTGGTCCGATTTCAAAAATTCTTTCAGTGTTAGATAGTCCATTTATCGAGGAAGGTTATAGGCTATATTTTATTTTCAAAAGAATTAGGGATCCGTATGAAAATTGCGATTTTGTAACCCAAGGTGTAAAATCGAAAACCTATTTATGCGTGCGCTGCAAAAACGATTGACAATAGAACAAAATGAAGTACTACAAGTTTGTAGGTCTTATTAAAATCTACAAAAAAGTCCGCGAGAGCACATATCTAACTATCATAGTTTAGTCACAATAACCACTTTTATATTCATAAAAAAAAATGCATAGAGATAAGCACGGGTTCGAAGTCCACGCGAGCGAAGCCGCGCCCAAAAGCTAGTTTATTATAAGTCCGTCACCACACGGACTGTTGGTTACGAGTATCATAAATAAAGACAATTACCAAGATTCTCCTACGATATTAGCTCTATTCCTAATTATATAAACGTGAAAGTTTGTAAGTATGGATGGATGGATGGATAGATGGATGGATGGATGGATGGATGGATGGATGTTTGTTACTCTTTCACGTAAAAACTACTGAATGGATTTTAATGAAACTTTACAATAATATAGCTTATACATCAGAATAACACATAGGCTACAAGTTATAAAGATATTATGTGAATTACAACAATATAAACAAGTCGAATTCAAAATTTCTAATTGTCAAATTTTCGGCCATATTAAACTAAAGACAACATAACGTTTCGCTGTCAGTTGCGTTTTGTTCAAGTAGGTTTTATACGGACGGGATAAAAATCTTAGGTATCCTATGTCCAACTTTCTTTTTGTTTTAATTTTAAATATTTATAATGCGGAACAAAGTTCGCCGGGTCAGCTAGTAAAGAATATATGAATGTAACAAAGCGACCATTATTTATCGCCTAAGAAAGTTTCAACATAATACATTGTGGGTTTATTTTCTAATAATAATAAACCCATTATATCTCAAGTATATATTAAGTAGGAAAGTGTCAAGCCAGTTTTGAATTGTCATGGTTGTTAAACTGACGAGCACTCGCAGTTCTATAGGCCGATCTGAGAAATGGGCTTTTGACATTTGCGCAAGTACATATTTCATAGTCTTGACTTGACCACTTTCGAATCTATAGTTATATTAAGTGCTAAAACCTATGTGTACTAATGTTACTCAGCTCATGGGTGGATCGTGAATTCATGGGGCCCTAGGCTGAAACAATTTAGGGGCCTACCAAATTACTGAAAAACTTTTGTCAAAAAAACTGTTTCGATAGTGATGTATTTATATACGTAGGTAGAATATCACTACATAGTATAAAACAAAGTCGATGTTTTCTGTCCGTCCCTATGTATGCTTAAATCTTTAAAACTACGCAACGGATTTTGAAGCGGTTTTTTTTAATAGATAGAGTGATTCAAGAGGAAGGTTTATATGTATAGCCCACCCCCGCTTTGCACGGGCGAAGCCGGGGCGGGTCGCTAGTATTCTATAAAGAAGAAATAGGACAATAAAATAATTTCATTTATTTGGTGATTGGTAAAGTTAAAAAAAGCCTATAAGATGGTATAGCAATTTTGGAAAACATCAACCTGGGGGCCCTTTGTATCCACGGGACCCTGGGCTACAGCCGTAGGTTAGGTAGATCCGCCCCTGACTCAACCCATAGATGAGCCACTACTGAGTCCAGCCTCTTCCAACTACATGGAAGGTTTAGCCTACTGTACCATGCTGGCCAGACGGTTATATGCCAATCGGTTTCGTATCAAATATATTATGTCTATGTTTATGTCCTGTTCTTGCGTTTATGTTTGGCCCATTTCCTATTATTGGCTCTTACGACCACCTCAAGATGAAATGGGGTGGTGAAACTATCTATTCTGAATCCGTCACCACACTACATACTACCAATGCCTTATTGCCAGTTTTAAATTACATTGTGTAAATTTTTATCCTTATCACTACATAGTATAAAATAAAGTCGCATTTTTCTGTCCGTCCCTATGTATGCATAAATCTTTAAAACTACGCAACGGATTTTGAAGCGTTTTTTTTTAATAGATAGAGTAATTCAATAGGAAGGTTTATAGTATAATATAATTGCACCCGTGCGAAGCCGGGTCGGGTCGCTAGTTATTAATGTAATGAAAGTAAAAACTTGTATGGCTCGTTTTCCTTGAAATCTCAATTTTGGCTCATCAATGTGTCCAATCATTATTAAAAATGAGGCTCGCGAAAGTATCATATTGAGAGAATGAGGCCGAATCGGCCACAGGAACCTGTTGATGGGGCCTGGTCTTTATTGCCAGTAACTTAAACTATGTGTCAATGTGGCAAGGCAATTCAAGCCTGTTTTTCTCTTTCATTAAAAGGGGCGGATCCACCGGGTCGAATTGCCCGGAATGCAGAAGATCTGCAGTTTTTTTTATTGAACTAGTACTAGCTGGGCAGCGATTCGCAACGCATCTTGTAGACATTCCTCCACTACGCATGAATCGGTTTGCGTCTTCTTTTACAATCAGTCCCAATCTTTATGGCCGGTCTGAATGTAGCCGCATTACACTCTGGACATGGAACGTTATCAATAACACAAAATTATAGGCGGTAGATTTTGACTGTTTCTTTGTACTTTTGAAGACAACTGTCATCTAGTCTCTCCCGCGACCACGATTGCTGCAAAGCATTCGAAACGTCGGGAATTAAATAATGTAGTTAATATACACGCGATAAATTCGTTAAAAAGTGTTTAATTTCAAAGTGTAATAACCGCGAAAACCTAAGAAATCATTATGGTTACCAGAAACTTAGTATTTTACATTTTATTTGGTTAATCGCCTCGTTACATCAGCTCGAGGATATAGATACTGGGTTATTGATCTACAGCTGATCAACGTTTGTCTGTACCGCATGTCAGATAATTGTCGAATAAAGTGTAACTTTTTCTTCCCCTTAATTTTTTTTCAAGGGTTTAGAAAATATGAAATATTATTATTATTCAGACCATAAACGACCCAGTGTTGAGACGGGCCTCCTCCAATTACAGGAGGGGGATTTGTCTACTGTGCCACGCTGGGCAGAAGAGTTGGCACCGGGTTTAGTTTTCCTTCTCTTGTGGATGGCAATAGCTCTGCCTTGGAGGTAAAACAAGACCACTGTGTTTCTTCCAAGGTTTTGACCAGGTTTTGACCTGGTGTTAGTTTGAATTGTATCAATACACTATATAAAATACTACTATATATAAAATCAATGCCACTTTTCGTTGTAATTTTATAACTCAAGAACGGCTGAACCGATTCGAATGAATATTTGTATGCGTTTGGGTGGCACCGAGGATGATTTATGCTCACAAATCAGCCGGACAGATGGCGCTGCAGTCGGTAAACGAATATCATGCAGGACAACGTCTGCCCGGTCAGCTAGTATCATATAGTTATGGCGCATAACATACTAAGGAATAAGAAGATGAGAAGGAAAATCCGGTTCACCAGAAAAACGTGCCTGAGATTAGCCTCATGTTAAACAGAGGACAACATAAGGGTGCCGATGATGCTGATAACATACATATTTTTTTCTATCCAAAATCCAACTAACCAGTATGTTAATTATTTTACTGGTTGCATTTAGCACAGTCGACTTGACCTCTTCAAATAAAAACTATTATAAAAACACAGACCTCAACAAAATTCCTTGAACCCGTTAAACCGGTCCCGAAAATTGAAATGCGATCGCGGTAAATGTAACAAGTGCGCGATTGTCGAGCATTGTATTTTTTTAAACGATAATTGCATAAGCCGCTTTTTGTGCGGATTGAAACAAAACCTGATTCACTTACTTTACATGATGTAACAAAAACCCTATAAGCATCCGAAATTATTTAACAGAGCTTTTTAAAAGAAGCAGTTCAGTATATTAATCGTTTTTTTGAAGTTATACTTCAGTGGGTGCGTTAGGGAAAATTGATGAGAGTATTTTTTTACGATGCGCGCGCACTCCGTCACGAAAAACTGACACCCTGAAGTTAGCTATAGTCAACGTTATGGACATCTACGTATGTTTGACATGACTGACAACTGTATTCACTATATTTATATATTCAAGTGTTTTCATCAGTCCGAATAAAATGTATCCAAATATACATAAATATATATTCTCAAATAATATTATAATATATTTATTTATTTTTATACTTTATTGCACAGACATACAAAATTGTCACTATCATTATGAAACATATATGAGTATTTGTACAATGGGCGGCCTTATTGCAAACTGCAATCTCTTCCAGGCAACCTTAGGATGGAAAATTGAGAAGAGAGAAGTGGGCTATTCTTGTGCCGACATAAAGTAAACTATAATACTGCATGTTTTATAAGTATATATATATATATATATACACATATATAACTTAAATAAATAGAATATACACATACTATAAATAAATACTTTAACAGAATACATATATATTAACTATTATAATATAAATACATACACAGTAAATAATAATTATTATTATGGTTAGAGAGATGTATAGTGATCCTTCAGTAATTTTTTGAACTGCAGAAACGATTTAGCTTGTCTGACCGTCTCAGGAAGGGCATTCCAAAGGCGAGCAGCCTGCACCGTGAAGGACTTGCTATAAATCGTGGTCGAGTGCAGAGGGATATCTAAAATGCGACTCTCCGCTGACCTCAAGAACCTTGGATGCGTCTGATGAAGAAACCGAAAACGTTGTTTCAAATAAGAAGGAGAGGTAGGGTTGAAGAGTATATTAAAAAGAAGATGAAGAATATGAGAATTCCGGCGAAGGCGAATGGGTAACCACTTGAGCTGTTTACGAAATTCGGAGACATGGTCATATTTCCTTAAGCCAAATATGAACCGAATGCAGAAGTTTTGGAGACGCTCAAGCTTATCAAGTAGGTTTTCAGAGATATCAAGATAGCTGGTGTCAGCATAGTCAAGGATAGGGAGTAGTAAAGATTGAGCAAGCGCAATTTTTGTGGCAACAGGGAGAAAGTTACGTATCCGTTTTAGTGAACCTGCTGATGCAAAAAGTTTCCTACCTATTTCCTGAGCCTGTGGTATCCAGGACAGATTTTTGTCGAGAATGATACCCAAGTTCCTGACGTTTTCGGAAAAAGGTATTGTAATGTTATTAAAGGAGATTTCAGGGACTTGGGACCAATCGACGTTAGCATGTGACCTGGGACTGCCAATGATTATGGCTTGTGTTTTTAGTGGATTCACATTGAGTCCGTACGAATATATTATAAAATTATATTATAATAATTTAAGTACTGTGAATAAAAGTGATAAAAACAGTTTTTTATATTACTTTGAGTACGTTTGTAGTATTTGGGGTTAGTTGGCTGTCTATATTATTGTGATTTTTAAATAAACTTTATTAAACTTTCAATGTATTAAAACTTTTTTTTCTATTGTTAGCGTCGTTTTTTCTACAAGAGTAGAATAACTATGACGAAAGATAAAAAAATTGAAAAGATGTTTATCTTGTTACTCGTACGCCATAGAAGTATAATTTCTAACGCGTGTACTTATGTATTTTCTAAATTGACGTTTGAGTGAGAAACGATGTTCCTTTAATCCAATTACCGACTTGAAATCGAGTGTTCCATCGGAAACGAGCCTAAAGCGATTTTCTGACTCGCTTAATATATTCGTATGACATCAGGAAGCCTATATATTCGTACACTACGCCGCTACGTTATTCTACGCTTTCTTGTAATTTGGAAGTGAATGGTTATTACTGGTTCTTTTGTTTCTGTTTTTTATAAACACTATATATCTGCACTAATATGCATCGTTTGATTATGTATTTATCCACATGGAACCAACCCATTCCATTCCGAGGGTGCCTTGGGCTAACAAAAGGAAACCATAAGGCTGTAAACTGGATAAGAAACCCTGTGCCAACCCATCTGGCCAGCGGGGCACAATACGCTAATTACCTTCCATGTAATTGGAGGAGGCCCTACACGGCAGTGGATATTTATCGGCTGAATAATAATAGTAGTACTATCGCTTATGTATTTACCCTTTCCGTTACACCAAGCACAAGAGCCCTGGGCTGATTTTGATACGAATTTTACGAGACCGATAAAAGCCACTTGCACTTAAAAGATTCTGTTATTGGCTGAAGATTTTAAAGGGAGCATATTATGCAAAATCTTTTTTAGTATAACAGTAAATGGAAGATCTAATTTGCAAGTTTTGTGATAAAAAATACAGAGTTAATTGAAGCGTAAAAGAAAATAAAAAGGACCGTCCTTTCATTCCAGGTTGACTAATAATTGAAAAGCTTTTCATTAGATGGAACTAAATATTCGTAACAGTTATGTTCTTGCCTAAGAAATAGTTGCACAATTATACGGACTGTAGTTATATCTCTACTTCCTCGTCCTTTTCCTTTTTCGGTATGTTAAGTTGGATTATTTCATTTAATATTTGTTTCTAGCCTTAATGATAATTATAACACATTTATGTAACTGGTTATGTTATCCATATTAGCGCAAAAAATATATATTATGTCATCATCATCATTTCAGCCAAAAGACGTCCAGTGCTGGACATAGGCCTAGATATTATGTACTCAATTGTAAAAGGGGTTGGCTGAAAAACAGTGTTGTGCCGATTGCACAGCGGATACTGAGCTAATATCTGCACATGCTAATCTACATATCATTTTAATTTGTACAATTAGCTTAAGAACATGTGTGAAAAATTAATGGTGAAAGATGTGTCTTCACGGTCTTCAGCGCTTCAGCTTCTGAAATAACCGTGGCCTATGTCGATTTGACAAGGTCGTCGAAAAAAACTAGCTAGATAGCAGATAATCGCTGAGTGAATTTCTATGCGCCCCGGGTTTCCCACATAACCCGCTCAATGGCCGGGTATGCATGAGAATCTGTGGCGTATAACAAAAGGGATAGCACTTAACCTCGCTAGGTTTTCGGTCTAAGCAACTATTTTTGTCAAGACTTAATGCACCTTCAGGGTGGAATGGGGTGGTGTAATTATGTTTTCCTAACACTTATCGACAACATAATCATACAAATAATTTTAAGAAGATATATTATTATATGGCTCCATTTTTAAATACTTTTTACTACTTTTTTTCGTTCGGTCGTTTTCCGACACCCTCAAAATAGATGGTATGGGTTGGTGACATTGTATATTCTAAATCCGCCACCAGACGGATATTATCACAATAAAAACACCGAATTAAAACCTTCTTCCTTTTGAACTTGGTTAAATCTATTAAAAAAGTACAGTTTCTTGTAATGGTGAACCTTTCCTACAAAGCAGAGCGGTTATTTAGCACGTCCGAGAGCAGTACGTGCTTACGGTGTACGTTCGTCTCTTTCGCACCAAATGAAATTATGGTTATGTCATCTCGCTCACATTCCACTTTCCCCGGTCACCATTGACAGGGAAATAGTTACAGCATAATACCGGAAGACATTCCGATATGGGGCAAATTCTATAGAATACTACTTGGAGCACGCTGCTTGGCCAGATATATTTCATGTGACATCATCGTTATCATCATCATTTCAGCCATAAGACGTATACTGCTGGCCATAGGCCTCCCCCAAGGATTTTATAAGAATAAAGGTCATCAGGAGCTACCAGCAATGAGCTTGCCGGAACACGGTCGCGAGGACTTTGCTGCCCCATCGGGCATCAGTCCTGCGAGATATGTGCCCCGCCCACTGCCACTTTGTCCTATGTCGGTAACTTTGGTTCTCCTGCGTATATCCACATTTCATATTCAATCTCGCAGGGAAACTCAGAGCATAGCTTTCTAACGCTTGAAAAACGTTTGTCATCCATGTGACAATTCCTTGGAAAAATAACAATTTTTAAGCTCTGATCATATTTATGGACACTGAAAAATGTATAGACGAGTCCGCAGAAAGTTTTTCATGGCTTATGATGCTGGTGGTGGGGCTTAAAACAAATAAACCAGGGTTTAAGAACCCCAGATCAGGTGCCATAACTTCCGGCGCCTAAAATGCGCCTCACATGCAATATCCCGCCCGCGCTCTGCGTGGGGTGAGGAGCGTTCAGAGCTACCCATCAACCGGTGAGGCTGGCCTCCTCCAATTAAAGGAGGGACATTAGCCTACTGTGCCACGATACCCAGACAGATTGGCTTACGACACCTTCAGGATCGAATAGGGTGGTGACACAATTTATTCTTAATCCGTCAATACACAGCCAGTTCAAAGTAAATTATACTATCTGCGCTGTAGCATGGTGCGGGTGACAGTTTCAGTAACATTTCGTTTCACACTTGAAAGTTGCCGCGATTTACAAATTATGTCTTAGTAAATCAGCTGTCCCACATTCATAAAATATTAAATGATTAATTACCATAGTAAATTAAATTAAACCAACCAGAATTTTCTAGTCCACAAAGAAAACCAAATTTAATGAAAAATTAAGCATAGTTTTACGCGTATGACGTAACGCCAAAGACGTATTAAGGGATGGGATGTACTGCTACGATGGATAGTCGATATTTTTCATAACAAAAAACGTATTGTGCGTAGGTCATTTTTTATTGTTAATATTGGTCTATAATTATACAACAGAACATTTATAGGGTAAGGTTACTTAAAACATGGCTAAGAAAAAATACATTTTATTCGTCTAAACTCATATCAGAGTCAATTATGTAGCCATAAAACATTTATATTGAGAAGTTTATACACACTGCACAACTGAATAACACACTAATTTTCATATCAATAATAAAGAGAACTAGATTCATGCTGCGAGTATCGTTAGCGATAAAAAATAATTGCTTAACGTCACATCCCTAGTCATGCAGTATTGGCAGATGTCAACGTCATACAGGCAACTGTCACCCGCACCATGCTACAGCGCAAATTGTCTAGTTATTATTACGGCAAATTAAATAAATAATAAATATCCTTGGACATTTCACACAACGCCATCTCGTCCCAAGCTAAGCACCTTAATGCTTGTGTTATGGTAACGAGATGGATGATAAACTACTTATATACATTTTTTTTTTGTAAATACATACATATTATAGATAGAAATAACACCCAGACTCCGAGCCAGTGCCTCTGGTTTAGACAAAGACACTTGCCCGACCCGGGAATCGAACCCGGGACCCGTTGATCCAAATGCGGCACATCTAACCACTAGACCAACGAGGCAGTCAATTACCTTTCGTAAGCGGGGTGAATAAAAACCTTATATCCATGACGAAAGGATGTATATTGTTACTCATATAAATACTGTGTGCTATATTTCGGTAAAAAAAGTATCTTTTTTTTCTTGAAATTTTGTTCATTTACTGTTGATAGAAATTCCATAACTTGAGAAATAACGACAGAAAAGCCAAGGAATATTTTGGAACTTAGACTACTAGAACTTCTCAGCCTGTAATTGACCCACTGCTGAGTCGGGCGTCCTCCAACTACACGGAGGGTAATTAGCCTACTTCCACGCTGGCCAGACGGGTTGGCATAAGGTTTCGTGTCAAGTTTTCCTTCTCTTACGGCTAGGTTATCGACCTTATCACCCTTTCCTATGATCGGCTCTTGCGACACCCTCAGGATGAAATGAGGTGGCGACACTATGTATTATATATCCGTCACCAGATGGAATCACTATGCAGATCACTATCATCATCATCATCATCAGCCCACACTAGTCCACTGCTGGACATAGGCCTCCCCTAAAGAGCGCCATAGCGCCCTGTCCTCGGCTTGACGCATCCAGCCGCTGCCCGCAGCCTTTCGCAGATCGTCGCTCCATCTAGCAGAGGGTCGTCTCACACTACGCTTGCCTATTCGCGGTCTCCACTCAAGAACTCGTCTACCCCAGCGGTTGTCGGTTCTTCTACAGATATGACCAGCCCACTGCCACTTCAGTCTGCTAATTCTCTGAGCTATGTCGGTGACTTTGGTTCTCTGTCGGATAATCTCGTTACGGAGCCTATCTTTCAGAGAAACTCCCAACTCGTATCCGTATCGTATCCGAAAATACATTTCCAGACTTTACAAGATAATGAAACATTTGATAATTTCATTAAGAGATTGAATTTATTTTTCATAATGAATCAAGTGAACGAAGCCAGGGCAAAAGTGTACACATTGCTGGCATCCTTGAGTGTAGAGCTCCACCAAAAGGTATATGATTTATGTGCACCAGATGACCCACTGGACAAGGATTTTATTGAATTGACGAAAACTTTAAGTGAATACATAGATCCAAAACCAAGTATATGGCATTTACAGCATAAATTCATTTCAAGAATACAGCAACCATCAGAATCCGTAGCAGCATACGCTGCTGAACTTAAGAGACTGTGTGCAAACTGTGAATTTACTTGTCAGCATTGCAAGAAATCAACTATGGAAAGTTTCTTATCATTACAATTCATTCGAGGAATTAAGGACTGCGATATTCGAGTAAAATTATTACAAGACAGGGAAATTCATCAGAGCGGTTCTATAGATGATAAAATTTTAACAATTAAAAACAGATTACGTCGCAGCCCTGGAACGAAAGGTACACCATATGTACTGATGTTTGGCAGAGAAGTGAGGACTTCACTTCATGCAATGTTTCGAACACCGCTTAAACCAGGCATGGGTAATAAAACGGACATTACAAACCTAAGAGCATTTAGTCCAGGAGATAGAATCCAGATCAGAAATTATTCCGGACGCCATAAATGGAAATTTGGATATGTTACCCGCAAATTAGACTCTGTTCATTATGAAATTAAAACTGACGATGGCATTTTGTGCAAGAGGCACTTGGACCAAATCTTACCGGCTCCTCGAGTACCGGATCATGCAATGGTGGCGGAGGACTGATATATACCTACTTCGGTTAACGGCCTGCTTGTTTGTTTTCATGCAAAGAAATAATAAATTCCGTGTGACATTTTGTCATTAGAAAAATATAATTAATATGATTTACACCGAATGTATTTTATTTAACAATTTATAATAAAAAACTGTTTTTTTTTTACTACTTTTCAGCCCATAAATGACCCACTGCTGAGTCGGCTGGTTTAGTAGAACCTTAATTTCTCGATCGTACTTCAAAATAGAATGATATTTTAAACGCACAACTCATTCGATTACCTCTTTATCCTCGTTTCGGATGGCTAACAAACAGGTTTTAGTCATAGGAAACATAAAACGACCGTTATCAGGCCATTAAGTTAGCTATTAACCCTCTAAACTTGATTGCTTTTCGGAAAAGCTTTTCATGTACTAAATTGGACCAGCGCTTAACAAAATTATTGTTCCTATGTAGGATAAAAAATAGGGTCAGAAGTGGGATCAAAAATGTTAACGACGGAATGGAACGGTTTCCGGGGCTTGTAAATTAAATTGTAGAACCTTACATTTCTTATAATTTATTAGCACATACACTCATTAATACATATAGTGGGCAACTGCGCAAAAATGAAAGAAAGCGCAGCAGCTTTTAAAAACATTAAAAAAGTATTACAATGGCCAAACAGGTTGCAGGTCGCCAACAGTACCAAAACTGGGACAATCGCCGTTCAAAGGCTCGCTGAATGTCAAGTGTGACTTTATTGCAATAGTAAATTTGGGAATCTGGTACCTAGTCTAGGTATTTTAGACCTAGACTGCGGAAGAGAACTTGATACGAAACTGTTTGCCAACTCTTAATTCGAGAAAAAGAAAACACTTTTAATTTCTATAAAACATTATCAGGTGCACGATACGGCGCTGGGTTTCAACCAAGTTTTCCTTCTCTGGCAACTAGAACTTTGCCTTGTGGTTCTTTGTAGTCAGCTCTTACGATACAATCGAATCGAGTAGTAACACCGTGTATTCGTAGTAACACTGTATTCAAAATTTTTAGCAATGCCTTTCAAATAAACACTTGGCCGGATATGTGTCCGAACAATATGGGAAACGGTTTAAACAATTCTTCGCATCTTTGGTTTACCAAACGTGTACACAAAACCTAGTTACATACAATGGCCCTAACCGTGAGAAACATTATGCGTGTGTTTATGCAAATACACGTTTTTTATTGTTGTTTCAGTTTGTCAATAGAATATAATGATATTTTATTAATTGCTATTAGGTTAAGGTTTCCCGCATTGATTTTTTATATTCTTACTTAAAAGATATTGTACACCTTGTGCCAACTCGTTTTACCAGCGTGGGACGAAAGGCCAATTTCCCTCCATATAATTGGAGGAGACCCGACAACAAAATATTGATATTCTAAACCTTAATCTAATGATCTGTGAAAGTTTTCAAACCTGAATTTTGACATCACGGGCTTTTTTACACCTTAAGGTTATTGTAAAAATCTCAATAAAAAAGACAAGATCGATCTATTTGTAAATGACCACCAAAGGGCAACAAAAGCGCTTTCCGATTTCTCCAATTCATCAAACCGAAACGTAGGGCTGATACCATAATATTTACTAAAAACTTTTATTAAATAATAAATAAATAAATATCCTTGGATATTTCACACAACGCCATCTCGTCCCAAGTTATGCAACTTAATGCTTGTGTTATGGTAACGAGATGGATGATAAACTACTTATATACATTTTTTTTTGTAAAGACATACATATTATAGATAGAAATGACACCCAGACTCCGAGCCAGTGCCTCTTGTTTAGACAAAGACACTGGCCCGACCCCGGAATCGAACCCGGGACCCGTTGATCCAAAGGCGGCACATCTGACCACTAGACCAACGAGGCAGGCAGTATTAGATTACAATCTGTTACTGTAGGTGTCGTAAGAGCCGACAAAAGGAAATGACGAGATGTAACCTAGCCACCCGCAAGAGAAAGAATACTTGAAACGAAACCATATGCCAACCCGTCTTGCCAGCGTGGTACTGTAGGCTAACTACCTCCATGTAATTGGAGTTAGCCCGAATCAGCTGTAGGTCATTATAGGTTGAATAGTAGTAGACATATTATACTCATTTAGCTTAGGAGGCTACCTAAAACTATAAAAACAGCACTACAACAATAGCTTAAGGCGAAGCATGGTTGCTAACAAGTTAATGGATCCTCCAGAGTTGGAAACGACCATAAGCGGCCGTATTCGCTTACCATCAGCTCCTCCCTTATTTTCAGTAATTTAAGGTACTTACCTATAATACGCTTTAAAATGATTTCTTTCCACAATGAGACAACCCTACTCATTCATCGACACTTTCTAAGTTACGCGAGCAAAAACTGTATGATGTGACTTAATAGTTTTGGTTACAAGTTATAAAGTGGCGACATAATAGTGACGCTACGTTTCCAGAGAAGTTTGTGTTTTTCAAACGTTGCTTTCTATTTTTAAATTCAAATTTCGAAAGGTGTTAATAGGTTTTATTGCGTAGCATCCACTAAGAGCTTTGCTGTTGCGGTTTGTGAACCAGTGCTAAATATTGATTACCATAGTTCTCTGATTTTTTATTTGACAATTATAAATTCCTTTTTGCTATAACTACTTGGCCAATACATGACTGGTCTGAATCGGGCCTCATCCAATTACATGGAGGATAATTAGCCTTGTGTGCGACGGTGTCCGGACATCTTGGGTTTCGTATCAAGTTTTCGTACTCTTGCGGAAAGGTCCTTGTGTCAGTTTAAGATACCCTCGGGATGGAATCGGGTGATGACACTATTTATTCTAAATCCGTCAACACACGGAACTTTATTTTCACGCTTCTTATATAATCATTTTCGAAATAGTGACATAGGATATTTGTGTCCAACTGAACCTTGTATTTACATAGTTACATCTTTGTTTTTACATAATATCGGTTGATAACATTATCATCATCATTTCATATCATAAATAACCTACTACTGAGTTGGCCTCCTCTAAATTCATGGAGGGAATTTAACCACTCTTGCCAGACGTATTGGAACAGGGTTTGTATCAAGTGTTGTATTAAGTTTCACCTCGTATATAGTATTAATATCAATTTTACGTTTATAAATTGTATTTCGTAGATATATTTCATTTTTCACGATTCCCACGATACCGACGACGGTTTTTGCGGAATATTAGAAATGTGAAAGATCCACGCTGTCAGCTCAAAGTTGCTTAACCTTCTTCATAAGAGCTAACGTGATGCGACGGTATATCTTTATCATCAGTCTATTTATTTGATGACAGGATACTCAGACTTGAAAATTCGCAATATTTTTGCGTTAAGTATTACTTTTTTCGTTTAAATCTTATTTTTCCGAACTTTTTGGGGCTGTCGACAAGTCTTCCTTCTCTTTGATTTGATTAACAGTATTAAGCGCGGCGCAATCACTGGCTGCTTTCTTCAATATAACTAGTATTCATAGTTATCATTGGTTACAATTCGTAAAAAGAACATGTTATTTTTATAAAAGACAACTATGTAGAACTGGGTGTGTCCTAGGACAGTCCCTGTTTTAGGTGTAAATCGCGAGGACACGTCTTTACAAATACATTAGTGAAGTTCACCCGGTCGGGCCTCCTTCCATTACATAGACGGTAATTAGCGTACTGTGCCACGCTGGCCAGATGGATTGGCACTGGCTTTCGTTTCAAATTTTCCGTCTCTTGGGGCTACGTTTCTGGCCTTGGCGTGGTTCTGTGTACAGATCCCACAATGCCGCCACAGGACGCGAGTGGGTAGGCCCCCACTAAACATCCCCGGGGGATCACTCTGGGGGAGAGTCCCACACACCACCGTGGCCGACGGGGATAGTCCATAAAGGATTTAAACCCGAACGAATAAAAAAAAATAGAGAGGGAGTTGACTATAGAAATACTACTCAGCCCATAGGTGTCCCGCAGGTGAGTCAGGCCTCCTCCAGTTAAATGAAGGGTAATTGACCTACTGTGCCACGTGCCACTGTTTTGTTGGCTTTAACGACACCCTTAGGATGAAATGGGGTGGTGACACTATGTATACTCAACTCGGAATAATTGAGCTACTAATAGAGAGTTGACTACTACTACAACTCAGCCCATAAGTTACCCACTGCTGAGTCGGGCCTCCTCCCATTACAGGGAGGATAATTAGCCTACTGTGCCACGCTGTCTATGGCATCTGCTGAAAAAGCTGCTCAGAATGTAATCTCAGTTATGGAAACCCGAAACTTTTCATCAAGACTGGTTTAATTAATGTATTAAATCCCATTCCAATTTCAAAATAATTCGTGAGATGGCAAGTCAAAATGGAGGATACATTTTAGTAAAATCTTACTATAAACCCCTTTTCTTTTGTTTCAGATCTTCAAACATGGCGGATATTTTAATGAATTCGACACAAAGCGTGCTGAAGGATACTTATGATTATTATCTTTGGACATTATCACTTTCAGGTAAATGAAATTTTCCCTTAAAATAGACAATAGCTTCGGCCAAATCACATAAGTCTCCCCATAGTATTCTCCCACAGCTTGGGGAGGTTTTACTGGCACGATAAAAATGACCATTTTACAAACCTCCGATATAACTCAAAACAAAAATTCTTCACACGCTGGATGTAAGGACCGATGCCCGATGGGGCAGAAAAGACCGCGTTCCGGAACGCGGCCTCCCACACGGTGGACCGACGACCTGCTTAAGGTCGCCGGAAAGCGATGGATGCGGGCGGCTCAGGACATTTTGGAAATCCATGGGGGAGTCCTATGTCCAGCAGTGGACGTCTTTTGGATGAAATGATGATGATGATAAAATGCCTGTTCATCCGTTTAGAATTACCAAATTAGAACCAAATTTTTGTAGGAGATTTTTATTATTTGGTTGTTTTTGATTGTATCCGCGATGAGTTATGGTAAATACCAATTCCAATTTTGATGTATTTATTCTATAGGAAATGAGATGAAGGTGTCTTTCGAGATTTCTCCCATAAATATTTATTGCTTTGAATACATACGTTTGTTGTTATTTGATTTCTCAGTGGTTACATGTAGCAGGTAAATATAACGAGCAACTCGGGAAGTTTTTGATCAGCATTCCACATGAGATTTGGTCTCTTAAATAAATACGGGGCGCTTGCTCACACAATAAATTTTTGGTTCCAGCTGTTATTCTAAGCGATATGATGTTTTCTTATATTATTGACCATTCTCACAATGGTGGTTCTCACCTTAGTTGTATGTTTTCAACTTCGCTAAAAGAGGTGCTTCAAAAAAAAAAAAAAACTCAAATCATTTATTTCAATTGAACCTATTTACTGGTGTTTTTGAAAAGTCAAAAGTGAAGTTAGGAATCTAGTTGCATGTTCCAAAAAGTAGATCCTATGGAGAAGAACAGGCAAGAAACTCCATGGAAACTTCAATGTCTGTTTATCGCTCGGTTTAATTGTTGGACTTGTATGTTAGTCTATCTTTCTACTTATCTATTTAACTACATATTGGTCTACTTGTGTGCTATCTGTCTGTCTTTACTTTCATTGGTAATTAAAGAGTACCCATTTTAATTTTATTATAGTCCCTTTTTCTATACTCAAGTAACTCCACGGTATAAACTTAAAAAAGAAAACAAAACGAAAACCATAACATAACATAAAGTCACGCCTTTTTCCCGCATGGGTAGGCAGATATCACATCCTTCCACTTGCTACGATCCTGGCTCACAACTTTCGCTTCTTCCACTTTCATCAACCTCTTCATGCATTCTCGTCGGTTAAGGGTGCTTCTGACCTGATATTTCTTTAGGACATGACATTTTTGGGCATGGAATGTCCTTTTTGGCATGCCCCTTCCAACGTTCCCATTCACACTTCCGCTCAAAAAAAACTATCTCCTTTTTTTGGGTTTTATTATTTATTCACTGCTCCAGTGGCGTGAATATAAATCTATTATATTGATAAGGAATTAGATGACGATTGCTATTTACGGATGATAAAATCGAAAACTAATAACATACTAGACCTTACCAAATAAATATATAAAACATCTTCTCCTTCAAATTTCCTTATCTATACGGAATTTGTTGGGGATACAAATATTTACGTTATTGTAACTGTGTAAATAAGGACCGCAAAGTAATAAAAAAAAGTCAAGTCAAATATTTTGCCAGTTCCTTTCACCAGTGATGGCGTTTCGAACTGGTGGTGGACTATAACTATACTCTTTGTATTATATATGTGTATACAATATGCTGAAAAGTGTTATTTGTTTCCTATACAAAATAAATTATTTAAAATAGGTTTTTAAATAATAAGACAGAATCTTTACTTGACCTTTTATGTGTATTTTATCATGGCTACACTAGTATAATTAAACAGTATCACCACCTCATTTCATCCTGAGGGTATCGTATAAGCCGACAAAAGTAAATTACAGGACCGAAGACTTTTTTTTTTTAATCTGATGTTAGTTATGGGCTTTTAGTCGCATTGCGACTAGGTATGCCAGCCCCATCGAGCTCCGTCAACCTATCCGCAAGAACAGGAAAACTCAAAACGAAACCATTTATTATTTTTTGTTCACGCTTTGGAAATGCTATATGCATACGGCCGACCCTCGGGGGTCGTCACTTCAGCCCATAAAGCCAGCACTACTGAGTCGGGTCTCCTCCAAATTCGTGGAGGGAAATTAGCCTACTGTGCCACGCTGGCAAGACGGGTTGGCACAGGGCTTCTATCAAATCCTTCTCATCTGCCTCCTACGATCTTTTAGTCGCCTCTTACGACATGTGGGTGGCGATTATGTGGGACTCCGGAAACGACTCGTCTACCTACTAAAACCGCAGCGGTATAACGAAACCCTGTGTCAGCCCAGTTTTAAACTACGGTAAATTACGTACCATCTAATGTGAGGAAGCCCGTTTTAGCAGTGAGTAATTTATGAGCTGAATGTTAGACTTGTTTATTCGATCAACTTGAGAGCTAAATGCTACAAACCGTTACAAAGCCAGATCTGGTTAAGACGGCTGTGTTTGAGGGAAATATTTGCGTATCTCTCAACTTGTGAAACTTGGGTTTACAATTCGCTGATAGACCGATACGAAATGCAAGTTTGATTACAGATATCTTTTAGGTTATCACGATAATTTCGAAAACCTACAAGATAATGAACAAACCTTAAAAAATGTTTTCGCGAATTTACCACGTAAATTTTACATTACTTTATTTTTTATTTGTGTTTAAAAGTAAAATGGAAATATTTAAAACACACATGATAAAAAGTCGGAAGCCGACTACACTTTAACTTGGTTTTATGCCGTTGGCGCAGTGGTTCGATTCCCGCACGGAAGAAATATTTGTACAACCTACAAGTATTTGTTCCGAGTCTGGGTGTTTTCTATCTATAATATGTATGTATTTACAAAAAAAAATATGTATTTATATATTTTTTTTTTGTAAATGTATTATGTAGTTTATTATCCATCTCGTTACCATAACAAAAGCATTAAGTTGCTTAGCTTGGGACGATATGGCGTTGTGTGAAATGTCCAAGGATATTATAATTATTGCACATTTATTTGTTTAGAAATTAGGCAATAAGTATAATATGAACATAAACAAAATAATAAGTCAGTGCCTACTTAAATTAAACTTCGAAAGCTTTCAAATGTATAAGGTCTTATGTGTGGTGATGGACGTAGTCGTGTTACCACCCCATTCGTACCTGACGGTGTTGTAAGAGCTGGCAAAAAAGGAACTGACAAGGCCGATAACCTAGCCGCAAGAGAAGGAAAACTTCATACCTGTGCCAACCCGTCTGGCCAGCGTGGCGCACTGTGGGCTAATTACCCTCCATGTAGCTGGAGGATGCTTTACCGGTTACTATGGTTTGTAAGTAGCTTTAGAATCGATAGTAACAGGAAAATATGCATAGGACGCTTTAAAAATCCTGTATGTGTGTATTCGTCAAAAGACATTTTTATTATGACTTGCCTGTATTTTTTTATTTATGATCTCTATATTGCATACCAAAAGAAAAAAAATATATCACTATCACTACATAATAAAAAAAAATCGTTGTCGTTTGTCCGTCCCTATGTATGCTTAAATCTTTAAAACTACGCAAGGCATTTTGAAGCGGTTTTTTTTAATAGATAGAGTGATTCAAGAGGAACGTTTATATGTATAATACATCCAAAATATTCTAGAGAAACACTGATAAATTTTGAGGTTCATCATTGCACCCGTGCGAAGCGTGGGCGGGTCGCTAGTTTATTTTCTATAAACATGTAATATTGTGTAATATTGGGCGGCCTTATCGCGTACCGCGATCTTCCAGGCAACTTTTGTATGGAAATAGACAATTTAGAACTGGCGGTCAAAGTGTGCTCAAGACGTCTACATCCTTAATTAATACTTATAATATCTTATTACAATATCTTGTTACAGATAACAGGACTAAAGGATGGCCCCTGGTCGACTCCCCGGCACCTACAGTCTTCTACACACTCCTCTATCTATTTATAGTGTGGATTGGGCCAAAAATAATGAAGAACCGAAGACCTTTCAAGCTGAACTGGTTGCTCGTGCCATACAATCTGGCAATGGCTGCGTTAAACGCGTATATAGCTGTGAGGTTACTAACAGCATCATTTAGACTAAGATACAGCTACATCTGTGAGCCGTGCAGACAGAAATATGACCCAGATGAACTTCAGGCAAGTATTTCTACTATTTCCTATCCGCGTGAATTCCATAAGAACCATTTTCCCCGAATTATCTTATTAGTAGATTTTAAATCTTTGTGTAAATTTCCACCCACATCTACTGCTGTAGTTGGAGAAAACCCGACTCGGGTCAGTGGGTTTCCTCCAACTACATGGAGGGCAATTTAACTATTTTGCTAGATTGATTGGCATGGGGCTTCGTATCAAGTACCTATTCCTTCTATTGCGGCTAGGTTATCAGCTTTGTCATTTCCTTCTGTCGGCTCTTACGACACCCTCAGGATGGAATTGGAACACTGTGTATCCTAAACCGTCTCCACTTGCAAACTTTGGTAAAATTCCAACAATAGGCAAAAAAATAATAGATCTTTTCTTAATTTAAACTAAACTAGCTGTTCCCCGCTGTGTCACACGCGTGGCGAAGGAATTTATTTTTCCAAAAAAATAAAAATCAAGGAAACCTTCCTCGATAAATGGACTATCCAACACTGAAATATTCTTTGAAATCGGACCGTTCATAAAAACAAACTCTGCAGCGTAAAAATCTATATATATATATATATATAATAATAATAATATATAAAAGAAAGTCGTGTTAGTTACACTATTTATAACTCGAGAACAGCTGAACCGATTTGGCTGAAAATTGGTGGGAAGGTAGCTGAGGGCCAGGAAAAGGACATAGGATACTTTTTATCCCGACCAAAAAAAATATTTTCAATATTAATTTACTGCAAGTTATTTGGTTTTTATTTGACATTCATAATCATATGTTAGCTCTTACAATGGTGATATCCTGTTGACAGTTTCGCTGTCAGTTGCGTTTTGTTAAAATAGGTTTTATACGGACGGGATAAAAATCTCAGGTATCCTATGGCCAACTTTCTTTTTGTTTTAAATATATATAATGCGGAACAAAGTTCGCCGGGTCAGCTAGTATTAGTATAAATGTAGGATTAAAACTGTGAGGGTAAGTCTTGATGAAATATCTTCTCTAGAATACTTGGGTAATTTCTTAAAGTTAAAAATGTGATTAATGTCTAGACACTTTAGAGCCGTGTAATAATCATAGCAATCTGTAAATTTCGCGAAGTGGCCTTTTAATTAATTAAAATACTTTTAACTTTGCGTTTTAATTACTTTTAGTAGGATTCTGCAATGTGATAAACTGGCCAAATTCAAGATTAAAGAGACGTTTAATTAATATTACAGCTTATTCCGTGTGATGATGGATTTAGAATACAATGTCACCAACTCACACTATCCTGAGGGTGTCGTAAGACGCGACTAAAGAAACGCAAGATCACCGAGCCGCAAGAGAAGGAAAACTTGATAAGATACGTAGGGTATGGTATCAAGATTTCTTTCTGTCTGGTTTGCCAACCTGTCTGGTCAGAGTGGCACAGTAGGCTAATTACCCTCCATGTAACTGGAGGAGGCCTGACTCAGCAGGGGGTCCTTAATATATACTCGTAAATACATCTACTGTATCAACCTCGTCGTTTCAGCCCATACATAACCCACTTCTGAGTCGAGCCTCCTCCAAATTCTAGGAGGAAAATTAACCTACTGTGTCACGCTGGCAAGTCGGGTTGGCACTGGGATTGTATTAAGTTTTCCTTCTTTCGCAGCTAGGTTTTTTTTTTATTACCAACTGTCCTTGCGCGGTTGGCTTGAAGGCATCCAAGTCATATTTACTTGGAAATACAGACGTAGGAAGCGAATTCCACTCCTTAGCAGTCCGCATCAAGAAAGAGGAAGCGAAACGCTTAGTGCGAATATGTGGAATTTCAACCGCACAAGGATGAAGTCGCTCCCCACGCCTGGATGTCCGATGATGGAAAGGGGATGGTGGAATTAAATCGTGCAATTCCTGCGCACACTCACCGAAATGTATCCTATAAAACAAGCAGAGGCAAGCAACTCGTCGTCGGTGCTCGAGGCTCTGCAATTTTGCCTGTACCAACCACATATCACCAATGAGCTTGTGGGCCCGGTGATCTGCCTTTTGCTTTCTTTAGTCTACTCTTACGACACCCTCAGGATGGTATGGGTTGGTGACATTGTGTAAACCCGTCACCAAACAGAATCAACCTCGCATGGTTATAACCGTTATGTTTATTGCAGATAGCAGATGCCGTCTGGTGGTACTACTTCTCGAAGCTCCTAGAGTTCTGTGACACTTTCTTCTTTATCCTGAGGAAGAAGGATGAGCAGTTGACATTCCTACATGTCTACCACCACTCTACAATGTTCAGCTTCTGGTGGATTGGAATTAAATGGGTGCCCAGTGGATCCAGTGAGTTTATTTTTTATTCTGCTAAGGTGACGCTCTAGTAATTAGCCTGTCTGACGGAAAGCGCCTTTGAATCAACGGGTCCCGGGTTCGATTCCGGGGTCAGGCAAGTGTCTTTGTCTAAACCAGAGGCACTGGCTCGGAGTCTGGGTATCCTTTCTATCTATAATATGTATGTATTTACAAAAAAAATGTATATAAGTAGTTTATCATCCATCTCGTTACCTACTATAACACAAGCATTAAGTTGCTTAGCTTGGGACGAGATGGCATTGTGTGAAATGTCCAAGGATATTTATTTATTTATTATTTATTTATGAACCACAAATAGGGCTA
Organism: Clostera curtula; assembly: GCA_905475355.2. Classification (NCBI taxonomy): domain Eukaryota; kingdom Metazoa; phylum Arthropoda; class Insecta; order Lepidoptera; family Notodontidae; genus Clostera; species Clostera curtula. The sequence continues at coordinate 17,293,591 of FR997802.1, forward strand.
ATTTCCCTTCATGAATTTGTAGGAGGTTCGACTCAACAGTGGGTCATCTATGGACTGAGTCGGGAACCTGTTGACGAAATTGTCATAAGTTGAAGAATGAGATAATGGAACTCGGATAATTAAGGTTGTAGGATAATAATACTAGTGTAATAGTAAATAGTGGATCATTGGTTTTAAGACTTATTATTTAATTTTTTGTTCTTAAAAAACTAGCGACCCACCACGGCTTCGCACGGGTGAAATGATGAACATCTAAATTTATCAGTGTTTCTCTACAATATTATGCATGTACTATACATATAAACCTTCCTGTTGAATCACTCTATCTATTAAAAAAACCGCTTCAAAATTCGTTGCGTAGTTTTAAAGATTTAAGCATACATAGGGACGGACAGACGGCAGCGACTTTGTTTTATACGATGTAGTAATGATGATGATGCATACTTCTGTTGAGCGCTTTTCGGAACCAAACGAATTTAGCTAATCATATGTACCCGTTAACTGTAATATGGCGTTTAAAAAAAGACAAGCCCAATGAGATTCTTCCACGAGGTCTTCTCGGTTGGGGCCGCGTTCCATATTATAAAAATGATGTACCCGTTGACGATTGTGAACGCCATAATTGGTTTATACAGTAAAGCTTTTTTCTATTCTAATCTAACAATATAGTTATAGAGGGTCGGCTTACACTGAAATCCCTGTTTGATAGTAAAAATCTGGTTTAAAAAAAACGTCAATTGCTCCCATGACTTGAAGTTAGAAAACCATTTTAAACACAGAACTTTTTTTTGCTCTCATTTTGGATGGCTATGGGTTTTTGTTACACCTAGTTGATTTTGTTACAAGGCCCAGATGTTCTTACAGGTTTGGCAATCTGTCGTTTAAATTAGTACCAAAATTTCCGGGATTAACAACTTTGTTAACAGAGGATTAGAGCTACACAGTAGTCTTAATTATAGTCTTAACAGTTCGCAGTACTTGATAAGTAGCGTGAAAGACTATTATGGCAAACGCTTATACAAGCTTCTTCGAATTGATTCAAACATTTTGAAGATAATGGAGCAAGCAGACACGTATTCAATCAATTAAGGTTCAAATTAGAATTTTGCCACTTAGGCACAATTTAGAGAATAGAGAAGAGAATACCATAGATTAGCGTATCTAAGTTACTAGGAAAAGCTCCTTCATTTAGGTTTTGGCGTGTATCGTATATCGTATTATTTATTTAGTTTTTTTCTATGCAATTTTAAGCTTTGAAAATCCAATGCAATTTTCAAAGCTGTACAGGGGCAGTTCACACACATGTACTTCACGAACACTAATGACACCCAGACTCGGAGCAAGTGCTTCTAGTTTACACAAAGCCCGACCCGGCTATTTTGCCATTTCTTCGGGTGTTTAGTTGAAAAAATTTTTGTTGAAAATGATTCTCTTTCCCGGTACGAGGGGTATATCGATATTTCTTGAACAAACCTTCTAATCACAAAATTTATATTGAATCGGAAACGAGTCGTCTAAGGTACTTATACCTTGATTATTTTATTAGATGCATAGTGATCTGTGTCCTACAGTTTCTTGGGGCTTCGCACAGGTGCAATGATGAACCTCTAAATTTATGAGTGTTTCTCTAATAAATTATGGATGTATTATACAACTATACCTTCCTCTTGAATCACGCTATCTAAAAAAAATCCGCTTCAAAATCCGTTACGTAGTTTTAAAGATATGTATGCATACATAGGGACGGACAGACGATAGCGACTCTGTTTTATAATATGTAGTGATTGATATGCTACAAATTAATATGATATGATTTAATAGAGCCTGTTATAATGTCCTAATCTGCTAGATTCCAAAATGTCTTGTGTCAAAATCGTCGAAAGATGAAGTTATTGGTAAACTACTATTCAAAGGCTTTGTTCAATGAACACAATTATTTGACATTACTCGAATCGTGTGGTAGGTATATATCCCGAACTGAAATCAATACTATCAAAACGCCAGTCTTGCCTTTGAGCGTTGATTTTGATTCTGTTGAATTAGCAGACTTGTTAGTGACCAAAATTAAACAAAATATATTTGCTTTATTAACAAATTTCACACAGTAATATCAGTACTCGTCGTTTTTGTGTTTTCATTACTTATATGACACACTACTGAGTAGGGCCTCCTCCAAATTCATGGCGGGAAATTAGCCAACTATGCCACGCTGGCAAGACGGGTTGGCACTTGTATCAAGTTTTTCTTCTCTTGTGGCTAGATGATCTGCCTCTGGCGTTCTTTGTGAGTCCCATTCCGATACCCTGAAGACGGTATGGGTTAGTGACATTGTGGATTATATATTTGTCTCCACACGGATTAGCGGTAGCTATTGCGGGATTTATCTAAGCTTTTTCAGCGAAGTGGCTTTCTCGGAGCGTTGTCTCGAGTAAGTTAGTGCTTCTAGGAAACCATACAAGAAAAACGAAGTGTCGCCATTTCAGACCAACTTTATAATAGACTAGCTTTTGCGCGCGGCTTCGCCCGCGTGGGCTTCGAACCCGTGCATATTTTTTATGAACATAAAATCGGTTATTGTGACTAAACTATGATAGTTAGATATGTGCTCTCGCGGACTTTTTTGTAGATCTTTATAAGTTCTACAAACCCGTAGTACATCATTTTGTTCTATTGTCAATAGTTTTTGCAGCGCACGCATAAATAGGTTTTCGATTTTACACCTTGGGTTAAAAAATCGCAGTTTTCATACGGATCTCTAATTCTTTTGAAAATAAAATATAGCCTATAACCGTCCTCGATAAATGGACTATCTAACACTGAAAGATTTTTTGAAATCGGACCAGAAGTTCCTGAGATTAGCGCGTTCAAACAAACAAACAAACAAACATACAAACAAACAAACTCTGCAGCTTTATAGATTAGTATAGATTAGTATAGATATAGATTTTCGTGCCATGGTCCTAATATGTTATCCACTGCTGTTGCTGATAATTAATAGTGCATGTGACATAGGCAAGTTTCTAGTTAATTACAAACATGTATCCAATCATTGACCCATTTAATTCAGTTCTCAGAATCAGTTATTCAGTTAGTTTTCAATAATTAATGTAGGTAAAATGCTCTGGATTCCGTGAAATTAAAACTTTTTAACTTTATTATTATCGACGTTACAAATGTTTTGCAGCAGTCGTGGTACGGGAGAGACTAGATGACAGTTGTCTTTAAAAGTACGAAAACAGTTAAATCTACTGCTTACAATTTTGTTTTATTGATGACCCTGTACACTCAGAAATCGTTTACGGGGTCCAAAGATCTTGCAGAAGAGTCCTGAGCTTGAGATTTGTTCAATTTAAAGACTGGATGACCTTTTTTACTTTGGATATCCTCATAGATACTCGGCCATTGGAGGTTAGTCGGATTGTGTGGAACTCCAGGGTGCAAAAACCTACCCACTAAAGCTGTTGGCGATCTTGGACCGCCCGCTCCACAGTCAGGGGTGTCACTTTGCAATGGGGGATGAACTAACCAGTATAATTTGTCCACAGCTTTCCTGCCAGCTATGGTGAACAGTGGTATCCATGTTCTTATGTATACTTATTACGGCCTGTCTGTCTTCGGGCCCAGAATCAGCAAATACCTTTGGTGGAAGAGATACCTCACCATTATGCAATTGGTAAGCAAACTTATTCCATATTTCACACACTTGATCCCTCACTTTGGGCTCCATCAAAAGGCTCAGTCATAAAGGGCCCCGGTAACGGCTACGCTCAGTGTCCTTACGAGATCGAATCGGACACGCAGGAGATATAGATTTACCAACAAGCCCACAGGATTGCTAAAATTAAGTGGCAGTGGGCAGGGCACTTAGTGCGCAGGACTGACGCCCGATGGGGAAGAAAAGTCCTCGAGTGGCGACCGAATTCCGGAAAGTGCAGTGCTGGTAGGCCTCCCACACGTAGGATCTTAGGTCTTTTGACTGAAATGATTATCATGATATCCTTCATGTTCAGACTTTTTAAAAAGACGAGCCTTTCAATATGTATACTTCCAATCCCGGAGAGACACAGATTGCAACATTCATTATGATGATGATTTCAGATCCAGTTCACCTGCGCCCTGATCCTCGGCATCAACGGCATCCGCACTGGCTGCGAGTTCCCACTATGGATGCACTATGTGCTAATCATCTACATGATCTCCTTCATTTTCCTCTTCGGAAACTTCTACATGAAGGCATACCTGGCTAAGGTAAATGTAACTATAATTATGATTTTTCTTTATACCACTTTGAGGGCACTCACATATACGGTTCTCCCGAGGGTTTGTGGTCTATGGATGTTTGCTACGCCAAAATAACACTTTTGTATCGCCAACGTTGTCTTAATTGAAACTATAAGACTAAAGGTGAAGTATCGGAGTGCCAGTAAAGGTCGGCTATCATCCTACCATCTATGGAATTTTATGAAATAAGTAGCAACAAACTAACAACTGGTCTAACAAAATAATTACCGGTTATCCCAGTAAATGGGTCGCCGATGGAAGATGGTAGTTGTTCCGTGTAAATACTGGTAGTTAACAAATCGGATCAGACTGCTGCTGACCCAATGAAATTTATGAAAAAAGCGAAGACGAGTATAATTATTCAGACGATAACAACCCACTGCTGAGTTAGGCCCCCTCTAAATTCATGGAGGGTAATTTGCCTTGTTCTACTCGTGGCTTACTCGTATTCTGCCGTTTTATGATAATAATATCAGATGCCAATTTGGGTACCTTGTTGGTGTAGGAGTGAATGCGCCGCCTTTAGATCACGTGACCCCGGTTCGTGTCCGGGGTCAGGCAGGTGTCTATATTTATTTATGTACACACATAGAAAAAGTAAAATAACATTTAGGAAACTTTGTACATAAGTTACTACTTGGTACTACTTATTTCTATAGAAATCTCTTCCAGTAGTCTTCATGTAGACCAGAGGCAGTTGCTCTGAGTCTGGGTGTCTCCATAATACAGCTTATAATTTTTTTTATTTTTCGGGAGTAATCTCCTTGATGGACTATCCATATCAGCCCGGGGTGCTGTGAAGGGTGTCCCCATACCCACAAACATACCCTGGTGTATCGTCCCGCGCTGACTGCCCTGTGGGTCTTTAATGTATCTCTACATACACAAAATAAAACTTTACGCATATGTACTCCAAGAGACATGAGCTGATTTTTCGTCTAACGACTAATGACTAATTAACATTGTGGTGTGGAGTGTAAAATGGTACAGCAACAACATCACTAGGTAACGCGCTCTACGTCTGTTACGTCAAACTTGTGCAACTTCCGTGTGAAAGCTGATCTGATGTAGGGTTGTACCTGTACCGGTTACATTTGAAAAACAGTTAGAGGTTTGTTCGCAATACCAAACAGTATTTCCAAAGGCGGCACATCCAAACTTTAGACCAGCCAGCTACTCTTCAAGATTGAACCCATAATGAATACCTGGCGGGTCCGGGATAAGTTCGGTGGAAAACCCAAATGGTAATGCCTAGCGGGCACCCTCAATTATTGTTGTCGGGTAATAAGAAATCCACGCCACTAGAACTAGTGAACTTTGATACCGCGATATTCGGGTTTTTTAGCGTTTCTATGCTGTAAGTAATTTTAGCGGTTGTAATTGTTCTTTTTTTCATAAATGATAAAGAATTTATGAAGGTCGTTTGGGGTTGGTGGATGCAGTTTGCACAGTCGTCATTTTCGGCGACGACTGTGGTCGATATATTTATGTATACAAAATATTGTTATCTGCTTTTATTTAACTATTTCACATTTAGAAACATCACTTATTCGGTTAATTAACCTGGTCGCCACCAATTTGTTTTGACATAGTATAGTATAAAATCTTTACACGAATCCCAGTACCAAATCGTCAAACCAAAACGGCAGAAACTATTTTACGTTAGAAAAGTACACAACTCTGTGTCTACGATATAATTTTAGAAAAAAACAACATTCCAATTCTCCGATTCGAAATTGTCGAATGCAAATCAATATACACAATCCAGCCAGCCATGATTATTTTCCTATTCCTATAAATATTGACAGCCCTTGTCAGACTAAGTTTCATTACGTCAGAGATCACTTCACTTTCATTGCTTCTCGGAGGTACTTGCCCTAGACAGATGAAGCAAAAAATAACTATCACGACTGCTTTAGCTAATGACATAGTCAAAATAGTTTTCATGCACATTCTACAAAGACATAGTTTTCATTAAGCACATTCTACAAAGCTTTATTAACTTTAACAATTAACAAAGTTAAGTAACGTTTTACCAAAAAAATTAACACAATGAAAAGTAGATCTACTAGGTAGGTAATTTTATTATACAGGCAAACCCCGAAGGCTACTACACTAGTTTAAACCTGTTTCTTTTAGTAGTGTATAGTAGTAGTGGTAGTAGTGGGGATAATGGACGTGGTGACATAACAGTTGGTCTTACACAGACTGATATCTTTCTCACTGCGATGCCCTTAGTATAGCCCATATGACATGACGCTATGGAAGTAACCAAAGTAGACAAGTCTCGTGGTATCCACGTCGGTGAGCTGTCTTATCTGTCTCACATCTTTTGCTGTTTATCAGCGAGATTAATAATGTGAGCCCTCCATGGCAACTTGGAATCTAAAGTAATGGCCAAAAACTTTGTAGATTATTCTATGTCCAAATTTACGAGTAAAACTTTTCCGATAGATATTTAATCCCGTATCCATGAATTCTGCAATGTAAAAAAAATATGTTTTTTATTTTTTTTTCAGTAAAATATCAAAACATTGTGATTAATTTAATCAGTAGTAATATAAATAAATAATAGTAGTTATTTAGAGTCTTGAGTGAGTTAATTCACTATGCACAGTCAACGACTCAAAAAAAAGGTCGTATTTTAGCTCTTTTGAAACCTATAACATTTATTATTTACCATCTGTTCGGAAATCTGCTCTACAAATATATAACAGGATACAGAGTGTAGTAATGACAAAGCGCCTTGTTGTTACACGCAATTTATAACGGTTTTTTTGTTACAGGGCAGCAAATGCATGGAAGTACGTTACGGCCAGTGTTTGGACGACGAAGAAACCATAGCCAAGAGAAAATTAAAAAACAATTAATTTTATTTTTAAAATTATTTATTAGTTTACCTATGTTATAATAAAGATAGTCGTTATTTATTCAATTTTAAGTAAATTAGGTGTTTAATAATTGTAATTTATTTTAAAATAATGACATCTGTTAAACTTTACACCCTCCTGCAATTTTAGCGAAAAGTCAAATCCAAGTCACTTTTAAAGGTGATGAATTATTTTAAGGGCTTTGTAAATGCGAAATAAAGGTAAGTTTATATTGATTATATTTAAGACTTTCATTTTAAGAAAACACTGTTTTCCTCTTAAGTCGTCTTCAAGCCCTTATGGAGAAGCTTTATCTTATAAAATCTGCTAATATTTTATGGTTTTATTATTCTGTAAGCCTGATAACATTTTTGTGAAAAATTATGTATGTTTTGTTTTTGTGACACATACAAAAATACCCAATCTTCCCCAATTACAAATGGCTTTGTTAATTAATTTCAAATTTTATAACTAAATCCGCCGCTGCAAAATATTATGTTTAGTATTTGGTGAACAGACATCAATTCTCTCTACAGAATCTACCTTCACTATCTATACCTTGTAAGTCATTAAGCCTAATGTAGACTGTATTAACATTTGTTTAAAGTATTTTATTCCATTGCTTCGAACCTAGGTCCGGAGAAAACGTTATTAGTCATGCCATTTTGCTAATGGAAATTATTGAACATGCAAGAATAAATGAGGTTTCGGTCTAAATGGATTCAGAGTATTTGGATAACAGACAATCGTACATGGGGATATATTGTAATTCCGAAAGTGACCGAACAACTTTTAATTCCTTCTTTTGCTACTACTAGTAATCAGCCCACACCTGAGTCGAGCCTCCCCCAGTTATATGGGGGTAATTAGCATACTGTCCCACGCTGGCCAGACGGGTTGGCACAGGGTTTCGTATCAGGCTACTGTAGCTACTCCCCACGTAATCGGAGGGGTCCGCCCTGGAGCTTGGGGCTCCACTAAACGAGATGGGCTGAGGTTCCCAGGGTCCCGGAACATGTTCTCTTACCGGGGAGTGAATCCCGTGGCCCTGGTTCGGATATCGAGGATCACCCTCGGTTTTAGTCGGGTCGCAATTTACCATCTCTACGCGCCCCGGAGTCCCACATAACCCGGCCAGTCCCACAGTCGGGAATCCTGGGGATCACCGACGTAATAAAAAAAATTGGGTTTCGTATCAAGTTTTCCTTCTCTTACGGCTAGGTAACCAGCCAACATTTCCTTTTGTCGGCTCTTATGACACCCTCAGGGTGGCATGGCATGGTGACACAATGTATTTTAAATCCGTCACCACAAGAACTAATCCAATATATAGACAAACAAGTGCTAGAACATAAAATGAAGCCTAAAATTTAAAACGATACTTTATATTTCGAACGAGATTTCGAGTTCTCGGGTCACATTCTTGTTACGCGAAAGTACACTTCAGTCGTTCTGATCTAGATACAACACACGTTTTCAAAGTATATTGGAGAATGCCTGACTGGAATGACAAATCAAATCAAAGATGAATCTATTCAAGCTCAGATAAGCTCTTTTATTAGGTCACACGCTACTGACAACCTTATTGACGAATTGCCTGCCATAGATGTAATAGATGAGTGATGAATGATGATGAATTGCCTGCCTTAAGCAATTTCTAAAAGAGCACATCTCTAAAAATTTAAAATGTTCAGGAGATGAAAAATACTTATTATTTTCTAAAGCAGTTTATAATTTAAAATATTAACTTTTGAGATACATTTTAGTGATAGATAGCAATTGAAAATTACTGGAATTATTGTCATAGACGTCAGTATATATATAATATTATAATTATGTTATTGGATATTTTATATTTGTGAGATATGCCCTTTTCGAAATTTACGGTATTGAATACAAAAACAAGAAGACTGATGTAATATTTGATATTACTTATTACATCAAACTAACAAAAGAGATATACATAATTTTTGTTGTTAACGGCTTTAGGTTTAATGTAATAAATGCGAAAAGGGCACATCTCTGGGACTCCTGGGTAACTGGGACGCCCTCAATCGTTATGACTTTTGTTGGCGGAAGGTCACCCGCACAGGCATGTGGCACAGTAGGAAGGGTAGTCTCAACTTTTGGGGTAGGCCCAAATCAACAGTGGGTCATTTATTTATGGGCAGAGTAGTTATAGTAGTAGGTCAGTGACCTCACTCTGTGACTCCCATCCAACATCTAGCAGAATCAGACGTTGCTTAATCGTCCCGCGCTATCTGCTGGGCTACCATCACGAATGGTAAAAAAAGACAAATTTAAAATCAGCTTTAATTTAAAGCAGCTTCCTACATCTGTTGGCACTGGGCCCTCGCCATGTAAGCCACCTTCTGTGCCCGCTGCACCACCTCGGGACATCTTTTGCGGCGCACGAGTCTGCAGTCTTGGAAGAAACCCTCGTTTCGAGGAAACCCATTGCTGCCATCACTGAAGGTGACCAACCCTAGAATTGAAGACCTGTTAAGTTACAGAGCTCCATTAAGGGTAAACATGGTGTGGGTAAGCATTCCGTGTGGTGACGGATTTAGTATACATAGTATCACCACCCCATTTTATCCTGCGGGTGTCATAAGAGCCGACAACGGAAATGATAAGGCTAGAAAACTAGCCACAAGAGATACGAAACCCTATGCCATCCCGCTTGGCGAGATGGAACAAAATAAAAATGTTACTAATCAGTACTATCGATATCGATTAAATTACAGAATAAAAATCCATTACAGGATGAAGGATACGGCATAATCCTTCCATATTTCCGGAAGAATCAGGTCAGAATATAAAACTTCCCCACCGCACGCTGGGAAATAACGCGTGTTGCAAAAGTCAACAATACCCAGCACGCTTGGTGGTAGGATCGAATGGTCCTCCCGGCTAGCTACCACCCTCACAACGGCGCCAAGCAGTTTTACTGTGTTCCCTCGTGTGTTTGTGAGAGCCGGTGCCGGACAGGGCATTTCCTTGAATTTCCTGTTCCATCTTAGACCCGTGGCGTAGTTTTCCATCACGCAAGCCTAGGGCACAAGGCATTCAAGTCACTGATAAAAAAATTGAATAAAGCATGCCACGAACCCAATACAAACTGCGGGTGTCTAAAAAAACCCAACTGACAAGTTACCCTCAATAAAAGGAAAACTTGGTACAAACACTTGCCACCCATGTGTGTCTGTACAGCTTGGTGGAGAACTATCCGCCATGTAATTAGCAGTAGATTTTATATAGTCTGAAGCAAGATGCCTTTCAACTGCAAAAAGGCAAAGTCTGTAAGTGGTAGTAGCCGGTTCCCGTCAGGACCAAATGCTCAAGCGCTACTATAATAGTATAGTTATTTTTTTACCAAGACCCCATACTCTTCCACCACGGAATTCCCCCTCAAACTTCATGCCGTCAGCTCGCCAGAACACTCCGTGACCATGAAACCAGCCTTGCATGAACTCCCCTTCGTATCTGCAAAAACGGTATTTAGGTACAAAACAAACGTATGAGATTGACACGTCCTAACATTTATCTTTCTAGTAATGGTCACCCAGTGGTATTCAACCTTAATTAATTTAAATTATTGTTATTTATATAAAGTTCTATTCTCAATTTGACTACAGACTATAATAATAAACAAAAGAGTATATAAGTGTGTGTATCGCTTAACATTAACATACATGAATTTAACTTGTAAAAGCGCCATCTATTGAATACTTTACTCAATCCAGTCAACAGATAAAGCCATTTGGTAGAACCGTTTGGCGCTAACCTAATAACTGTGACTGTCAAATAATAGACAAATAGACAAAGACTTTGTTTTTTTTTCTTCTGTGGCGTTCGCTATTATTGCTTTGCCATTATCAAGTTAATCCAGTTTACATTTCATAAAGGTAGGGAAAACTCCTGATCACTCCAAATTAGCTAATTATTAAAATTAAAATTTCAAATACAGACAAAGTCTTTCAAGTTGGATCAAACTGCACAAGGTGTCCAAATTTGATTAAATTAGGTTATTTAGTTTATGAGTCCATCGTGGACAACGTGCCGCGTAATTTATATAAACTAAGATAAGTATGGGAATTCAAATATGAATTCGACCGTGCAATTTTCGTAAAAAGCGATAGATAGTATTATTTTGATTGCGCGTCCAATGGCTACGTCCTTGGTAGGTTTATGATAGGCGCTTTTATATCTCAAACGCCTACATAAACAATCATCTCACTGCTGGCTCAAGACTCTTCCCACATGGAAGGAAAAAAAATACTCTGCATACTTTACTATTGTCATACCAGCCCATAGATGACACACTACTGAATCGGACCTCCTCCAAGATCAGGGAGGAAAATTACACACTAGCAAGACGGGTTTGCACAGGCTTTGTACTAAGTTTTCCTTAACTCGCGATTACGTACGTTCGTTTAGTCGCCTCTTACGACACCCTCAGGATCCCATCCAATCCGCACTGGATTGATGACTTTGTACATTCTAAATCCATCACCAAATGGACTATTGAACATGGACAAAAATTAAAAAAAAAACCTCACTTAGCTCCATCCGGAAAAGCCATGACTCCCAGTCCAGAACACAGCCCTCCAATGAGGGAACCATCGTATCTGGTTCCATCGGGCAGGACTAAATGGCCCATCCCATGTTTCTGACCCTTGGAGTTCCATTCGCCTACGTAGCGAGTGCCATCTTCGTACTTGTAAGCGCCGGTTTTCACCACGCCTGGATCCGCAACTGAAGATATCATATAGGTTTTTTAGCCTGGTATCCTCCAAGTTTATGGATTTATCCTACTTGTTTGTCCTTTGGAGGAGGCCCGACTCAAGTTTTCCTTCTCTTGCGGCTGTGCGTGTCTCTTATATTCTTTTAGTGGCCTCTTATGAAACCCTCAGGATTGTATGGGTTGGTAAATATAGACTTAATCTGCTAAAGCAAATAATAAACAAATAAATATCCTTGGACATTTCACACAAAGCCATCTCGTCCCAAGCTAAGCAACTTAATGCTTGTGTTATGGTAACGAGATGGATGATAAACTACTTATATTTTTTTTTGTTGTAAATACTTACATATTATAGATAGAAAACACCCAGACCCGGAACAAATACTTGTAGGTCGTACAAATATTTCTTCCGTGCGGGAATCGAACCCGCGACATGCTGCGCAGCAGTCGCTCAACCACTGCAATTCAAAGATCCGATCCTGCTATTCAGTAGAATCAAAGTCGTTCAATGCACGTTGATGACATTTGCTAACTTACTAATCTATACTAATATATAAAGCTGCAGAGTTTGTTTGTTTGTTTGTTTGAACGCGCTAATCTCAGGAACTACTGGACCGATTTCAAAAAATCTTTCAGTGTTAGATAGTCCATTTATCGAGGAAGGTTATAGGCTATATTTTATTTTCAAAAGAATTAGGGATCCGTATGAAAATTTCGATTTTGTAAACCAAGGTGTAAAATCGAAAATCTATTTATGCGTGCGCTGCAAAAACTATTGACAATAGAACAAAATGATGTACTACGGGTTTGTAGGTCTTATAAATATCTACAAAAAAGTCGAAGCGAGAGCACATATCTAACTATCATAGTTTAGTCACAATAACCGATTTTATGTTCATAAAAAATATGCACGTTTTCGAAGCCCACGCGGGCGAAGCCGCGCGCAAAAGCTAGTACTTTATATGGTCAATGTAACACAAGCATTTGTCAATATTAGTACTAATACTACTCAACCCATACACCCACCACAGGGCCTCCTCCAGTTACATAGAGGACAATTGGCGTACTGTGCCACGCTGGCCAGACAGGTTGGCACAGGGTTTCGGGTTCTGTACCAGATCCCACAATGACGCAACAGGACGCGAGTAGGGAGCACCCCGCCCTCGGCCATCCCCGTGGCCGACGGGGATAGTCCATAAAGGATTTTACCCCGGGCGAACAAAAAAAAAAGGGTTTCGTATCAACTTGTCCTTCTCTTACGGCAAGGTTATCAGCCCTGTCGACTTTTACGACACCCTTAGTATGAAACAGAGTGGTAACACTGTGTATTCTAAATGCGTTAACAGTCGTATGGATATGATATCTCATAATGTTTTTATATATCCACATTAAGTACCCTTTCTTACATCGCAAACTTACGACTATAATAGTGTTGGTGCAAATTTTAAAAGGCGTTTGCTATTTTATTTTGGCAGGAGTGAGTTTATAATTAACTAGCGACCCGCCCCGGCGTCGCACGGGTGCAATGATGAACCTCTAAATTAATCAGTCTACAATATTATGTATTATACATATAAACGTTCCTCTTGATTAGCTCTATCTATTAAAAAAATACCGCTTCAAAATCCGTTGCGTGGTTTTAAAGATTTAAGCATACATAGGGACGGACATACGACAGCGACTTTGTTTTATACTATGTAGTGACTAGCACCGCGCCCCGGCTTCTCATGGGTAGTTAGCAAAAATATCTCATCATCATCTTTTCAGCCGAAAGATGTCCACTGCTGAACATAGGATATCCACAAAGACCGTTCCTGAGCCATCGTTAACCAGGTCATATGTCCATCGTGTGGGAGGCCTACCAGCACTGCGCTTTCCGTAATGCGGTCGCCACTCGAAGACTTTTCTGCCGCAGATATTTGAAACCTCCCCTACTACACAATCCATAAATGACCCACAGCTGAATCGGGCCTCCTCCAGTTACATAGAAGGTAACCAGCCAACTGTGCCACGCTGGCCAGACGGGTTGGCACAGGGTTTGGTATTAAGTATTTATAGGTTATCGGCATTGTCATTTCATTTCCTTTTGTCAACTTGTACGGCGCTTTTAGGAGGGAATTGCGTGGTGACACGTATTAAGAACGTCACATATTGATTGTGAGTGACTGTAGAAGCGAATCCATATTTACTTTTTAAACTCTCCATGTGTATTGGAGAAATCGCAAATCTAATATATAAAATTCTCGTGTCACAGTTTTCGTTGCCATACTCCTCCGAAACGGCTTGACCGATTTTGATGAAATTTTGTGAGCATATTGAGTAGGTCTGATAATAGGACAACATCTATTTTTTATCCCCCTAAATTTTAAGGGGGGGGTCAAAAATATTGTTTATTTTTTAGATAACATTTTTTGCTTTTATTTTTTTAAGATTCAGCATACAAAAATACAAACAACCCTAAATTTTCACCCCTCTACGATCAACCCCTATTTAATTACAAGGCAAAACAACGTTTGCGATAGGAGATGTTGTATTGATAGATTGAGTCATCACGATATCTCTGAAACCATAAGACCTAGAGGGTTGCGCGGGGGTTGCGCGGGGTGCGGGTTACGCGGGGTGGAGTTGCGCGGGGAACAGGGTTGCGCGGGGGATGGTTAATTATTTGGCAAAACAACGTTTGCCGGGACAGCTAGTTTATCTATAGTTTTCCGAGTGGTGACGGATTTAGTATAATGTCACCTATTTATTGCCCACAGCGCTATTCACAGATATAATTGTTGAAAAGATATAGCATAACAGCTATCTAGTATGATGCTGAGAGCTAGCAGTCGACTGCAAACCCTCGTCAACAACTGTCTACATATCATGTGACAGACTTTTTTTCAACCGGTACTTTTACCAATTTTGTAAGGAATTAAGATGGTGTATGTGACAATTTGTGGTTCACCTGTCAATCGAAAAGGGTACCTAAGTCACGTGACTTCTTGTGCGTTGTCTATTAAATTTGACTTATTGAATTCGTAAATATTTAATTTAACTAGCTTCACCCCGCGGCTTTACCCGCCGTACGACTATAACCGCGGGTAACGTCGCCCCCGTGCGAAACCGGCACGGGCCACTAGTTATTTTCTATAATATAAAAATATATAATGATATTGACTCTCGTTTTAGTTAGATAACTTTTATATGGGAAAAATAAAAAGGCAGTTTTTAGGGGTTTTCCGGCAATTATTCGATTTTTTCTCGTCGTAAAACCATCCTTCAACAAACGTATAAAAAAAAGAATTGGCCAAATTGGTCCAAGCGTTTTTGCGTTATGCACTTACCAACACATTTTGCGATTCATTTTTATAATATAGAAGATAGAACGAAATCATTTTACTTTGTACAGTAGGTACCTATGTATTGCGGGGGTTGTTTACAAATATAAATTTCACGAGCACGAATGACACCCACACTCCGATTATCGAATCGATTCATTTGATAACGAATATGATCAACGTAAAAAGGAGCAATCAAATTTTTTATAAACATCGCGTAACAGTTAATAGTCAACTGTAGTCAACATTTAAAATAAATACATTTATGGCTTCAACTTCTAGGTCAGTTTTATTCAAATGTAATTTAAAATCCTTTCGTTTAAAACTACTTTCAAATATCATAAACCAAAATTGAATATTTTAAGGAACCAATAAATTCCCTCATTATGATGTTGACTTGATTTGATGGACTTTGATTGAAAATAATATATTCAATTCAATTTTTAGGTATGGCAATGTGCCGTTTTCGACAATTCTGCCAATGTCAAATGTGCAATGGAAATTCGTGTGTATCAAATAAGAAAAAACATATAAAAAAAAACACTACGTGATTCCGTAAACTTGATGTGAACTTATTGACGGGGTTAGTATAACTGAAACAAACACAAATTGAGATACATACATTAAGATCGAAGAACATTATAAATATTGGTTAGGAGAACATAATATATGAAGCATCGCCAAATAATCTGCTTTTAAATAAAAAAAACCGATCGCTTTTTTTGCTAGGGATTAGATTGCAATGTAGGGTAAGTGCATTTGTAAATCAGAGGCACTTGCTCTGAGTCTGGGTGTTATTTGTGCGCGTGAATTACAAATTTGTTAACTGCTTCCGTGATACAGGTATAACTCGCTAAGTTTGTTTGATGGTGTGTATTCTAAATTACCTATGTAAAATACATTGTTAAAAACAATATATGCACACTAAAATCTAACAAACATTTGCTTACATTTTAGTCATAGGGAATCCTTTTCCCAGACCGTATTTAAGCGACAGTGACGTAATCGACGCTAGGTGCAAACTTAGCTTGGTCGAGTTGTAGTGGAGTTTTATCATCACGAAAATAAATAAATATGTTTGTTTAAGAGCTGCCACCCAGACACTTTACACTTATAATAAAAATACATTTTACGGAGGGTAAAATACTATATCAAACATATAAACTCACCGTCCACCATCCCGGAGCGGAAAATGGACTATGCGCAATTCAAAGAGCATTCACAGGGTTTCTTCGTCGAAGGTAATCCAATTAGATATTTCCTATGGAAGGTTTCGTAGAACGCTTGCTTTAACCCCCGACAAAAGGGGGGGTATAATAAGTTTTATATTTCGATTTAAAATACAGAATGTTATCGTGAAGGGCGTAAGAGGCAGACCACCCAGCCGCGAGAGAAGGAAAACTTGATACATACATAACCTTTTTTTTTGTACGTTGGGATTCCTCATGGATTGGATACCCGGCCGCTAAACGCCAGCCGGGTAATGTGGGACTTCGCGGCGCGAAGAGATGGAATTTGCGCCCCAACTTACCCACTAAAACCAACGGTGTCTGCCCGAGACAGGGCCACGGGTTTCACTCCACCCGATGGGGGAGCATGCTCCGTGACTCTGATGGGGCCATGGCCCGCTTGTAAGCGCGCCCCACGCTTAGATGGGGAGCTCTGGATGATCACCAACCCACCGAAAGGCACGTGCGGACCATTGCACCTGCCTACCAGCGGCCGCCCCTCTGTAGCCAGCGGTGGCAGCCCTGGTCCGGCGGCCTAGCCGAGCCTCCGCTGCTATCGACGCCAGCCTAGCCGCGCCTCCATAGCAAGCGGCGGCAGCCCTGGCACGCCGGCCTCCGCTACTATCGGCAGCAGCCCTGACGCTCTCGAGGCAACTCTGAGTACAGAGGAGTCCTCGGAGCCAAAAACCACCACGCCTCCGTGTCCGCTCTTCGTCTGGCCTCTCCCTCTCACCACAGAAAGGTGGCAGCACGGTCGTGGGGTACATATAACATACCCTGTGACAACCCGTCTTGCTAAAGTGGTAAACCAGGGGCACTTGCTTTGATTATGTGCTGTGTTTGCAAACTGCCCTCGCTATTCACATTTTACCTAGAGCGTGGAATCTTTCACGGTGTATGTATTAACACCAAATGAACTAGTGCCAGTGATGAAAAATCCTTCGATATTCACAATATAATTTGGGTGAAACCATATCGCCGGCGGCTATAGTGACATTAGCGCCATCTATATTAAAATATGCAAACTTTTTATAATAAGGTTCCTTTGGCTTAGAAGCTATAAATGCTCTCTAATCTACTCTGCAATCCGCGACGGGATAGAGCGCTCGTATCTTGTAAAGTAGGAAAAAGGTAATCTACGTAGTTACCCTACTTATTGTCGCGATTGTAATGGGTTTAGTTAAACCAGGATATATCTGCTATCTTCCGATTTAATCCGAGGTTGAAGGCTTTCCATCATCATCGCTTCACCCCCTAAAGCGGCTAAAAGACTACTATCGAACCAATGAAACTACTGTATAGTATTACTATAACTAAAGTATTTACTACTACTTCTAGTCGAGCCTCCTCCAACTACATGGAGGGTAATTACCTACGGTTTCACACGGTTGGCGCAGGGTTTCGTATCAAGTTTTTCTTCTCGTGCGGCTTGGTGTTATAATTTCCCTGTGTCGGCTCTTACGACAACCTCAGGACGAAATGGGCTGGCGACACTGTGTATTATAAATCCGTCGCCACGCGGAAAGTATTCATGTATATACTAATGCATAGAAGATTTGGCTTGTTCCGAAGAATAGAGTTCAAAATGGCTTCAAAGCAATATTGCACATAGGTATTTATTCTTTGAAACAGGCGATTTACATAGCTATTGAAAAATCAGAGTAAAAAAATGCTCAAGCATTCTGAAACAGATTCACAAGTCCTCCTACGGTCACAATAGAAAAGAAAGTCTCACCACCCTATTCCATGTTAAGGGTATCGTAAGACCCGATAAAAGTATAAAACAAGGCTCTTAACGAAGCCACAATTTAAAGTCACCCTATGCCACCTGTCTATCCGGCGTGGTACAGTAGGCTAATTAACCTCCATGTAACGGGAGGCCTTACCCAGCAGTAGGTCATTTATGGGTTGAGTTTAAATTACAAATAAAGACTACGTTTTGCATCTCTACCTACACTTTTTTTTTTGTTGTCGTTGGTGTAATGCTTTATGCATACCACCGCCCCTCGGGGGAGAGGTCGGTGATTATGTGGGACTCCGACAAGGGTCGTCTACCCAAGAGTCGTCTACCCACTAAAACCCCAGCGGTATACCCACACACGGCGCGCTTGGGGCGGCACAAGTTCGCGTAAACGCATTCTACTGTGACGCCCCGGCGTGGTGCCCGCAACGGGCAAGCGACTGTCGGAGAAGGCGTCCCGGTACACTGGGACGCCCTCAGTCATCGAGGCTTTCGTCGGTGGCGGTTCCCCCGACCCACCACCGGCCTCTGAGGCGAGGGCAGAAGGGGTTCGCATCGTCACGACCCCGCTCCACCCCTGCCTCCGTCCGCGGCGCGGGTCAACCGGACCTACCTACCCTACCTCTGACAGTAAAATACCTAATATAAAACTTCCCACGCTGGGAAATACCATGTGTTGTAACAGTTAATGCTTGATGGTAGGATCTAATGGTCCGCCCCACTAGCTACCACCCTCACATCTAAGTCCAGCAGCAGTTTTACTGTGTTTCGTCGTGCGTATGTGAGAGCCGGTGCCCCACAGGGGATTTCCTTGAATTGCCAGCTATCTAGACCCTGCATTGAATTCACTGAATAAAAAAAGGATTCAGGTATTAAGACCGAAGCTACTCATAAATAAATCGAATTTTCATGCTTCCGTTTTACGAGCGCGTGGTTCGGAAGGACCGGTAATTGAATATAAATTTGGCTTCGCGGTAAAAGCTATACTGTGCATAAACACGACAGGAATATTTTGTAACCCACACTGGGTATAACTCTGTTTGCCGTGTGGTTCCATGTTCGTAAACTGCCCCCGCGACACAAGTTATACCTGTAGTAACAATATTATTTGTACTTATGTTTATATTGCACTAGTGGCCCGCCCCGGCTTCGCCCGTGCAAAGCGGGGGTGGGTTATACTTAAAAACCTTCCTCTTGAATCACTCTATCTATTAAAAAAAACGCTTCAAAATCCGTTGCGTAGTTTTGAAGATTTAAGCATACTTAAGGACGGACAGACGACAGCGACTTTGTTTTATACTATGTAGTGATAGTGATTATGGTCAGATGGCAACGATCGAGGACAAAAAGAACTGTCAGTCTTTCATGTGTAAACTGCAAGCTAATAAAATGATTATTTTAATATACATTGCTTATGCATTTATTAAACATTAACTTCGTCCTATCACCATACAACAATACCTAGGGCAGAGGTGTCGTTTCTATTAATAAAATAATAAAAAAAAATGACAGATCGAGTTGCAGAATAATTAAGTATTAACGAAGTATAGTCGACTAATACATAGTGTCACCACCTCATTCCATGCTAGGGGTATTTTAAGAGCCGATAATGGTAAATGACAAGGCCCAAACTTAAGGATAAATTTTAGAAGGAGAAGGCCCAAACTTTAGAAGAATAAATTTAAATGAAACCTTAAACCAATAGGTCAGACCATCTTGGCACAGTAGGCTAATTACCCTCCATCTAATTGGAGGCCCAACTCAGCAGTGGGTCATTTATGAGTTAAGTAGTAGTAGTACAGTCATCATCACCATCAGCACACTCTTTTTTTAGTAGAAACATATCCCTTGCTGTAGGTTAACCTGAGTCGCGGGGGCAGTTTACAACCATGAAATTCACGAACACAAATGACACCCAGACTCAGAGCAAGGGCTTCTGGTTTACACAAAGACACTTGCCCGACCCCGGAATCGAACCCAGGACCCCGTGATCCAAAGGCGGCACATCAAACCCCTAGGCCAGCGAGGCAGTCAAAACTCTACTCCACTGCTGGACAAAGGCCTCCCTTATGGAGCGCCATAGTGCCATGTCTTCCGCTTGACGCATCCAGCTGCTGCCCGCAACATTTCGCAGATTGTCGCTCCATCTAGCAGAGGGCCGATAGCACATTCGTCTCTCGATAATCTGACACCTATTCATTCCATTTCACCCAATCCCCTAAAAAAATACTCAACAAATTGAATAAAAGCAATATAATTGGCTCCTATCAACATTTTGAATTCGCAGTATGTTGAACGCCAGATTGCAATAATTTAAAGTTCTGATTTCCCTACTCTCGTTATTTGGATGCGCACCAAATTCGTGTTCAACAAACTTTTCATGTTGAATTATGAGTGAGTTTGCAGTTCGTGTTCCCGTTTTCGTATAAACTGTATTAAAATCGATTCCAATTTATTTAAATTAAGTTTGCAACAATGAAGACAGCGTATGAATCACGCTGCGTGAATACTGAAACTCATGTCATATTACTACTACTAATCCCACTGCTGAGTCGGGCCTCTTCCAACTACATGAATTTAGAATACATAGTGTCATCAACCCATATCATTCCGAGGGCCGACGAATGGAAATGACGGCTGATAACCTAGCCACAAGGGAAGGAAAACTTGATACGAAACCTTGTGCCAACCCGTCTGGCCAGCGTGGTGCAATAGGCCAATTACCCTTCATGTAACTGGAGGATGCCCGATTCAGCAGTGGGTCATATTTATGATACCAACAACCCTTTTTATAGGTTTGTAGAGACCAAAAAAAAATACCCCGGTCGCGTGGAGATGGTGAGTTGCGACCGGTATACCCACTAAACCTACCAGTCGTGTCACCGCGTGTCAATCTGCCGTACGGGAAATTGCATATTCTTTCCGTGTTACGTTTGTAGCGACCAGCATGCCACATACTTTACATAAGTAACCCGAAGAATCTGAACAATTATCATCAAGAAATATCGCCTACAAATGCGAGAAATACCAAAAAGTCCTACACCGCAATAGCGAAGTTTCAAGAGCAATTCGCAGATTTAAGAATTTCCCGACTACAACTATCGGGGGAAAGGCGCCACGGCCTCATGTCAGACATATCACCTCCTCTGACGGGATGATCATCCCTTTGCGCCTAAACGTTGTTGCTAATTGGATATTCTATTTTCTACCATAAATAGGCATATATGGCATTCATATATGATTTTGTAGCGACCGCATGCTACATACTTTACACAATTTACCCGAAAAATCTGAACTAATTTCGTCAAGAAATATCGCCTACAAATGCGATAATTACGAAAAAGTCCTACACCGCGATAGCGAAATTTCAAGAGCAATTCGCAAGGTTAAGATATCCCCGACTACAACTATTGGGGGAATAGGCGCTGCGACCCCTAGCCAGACATCACACCTCGTCTGGCTGGATGATCATCCCTTTGCGCCTAAAATTTCAATGGGCAACACGTCCTGCACGGTGATTTAAGAATGCCTTCATTTTAACACTTTAGATATATTTCATGCGCCACTGGAGCTATTCATTGTGTTAAATGAAACGATACAAAGCTACTCATATAGAAAATGGAATCGCTAAGAAAATATTGTGAGTACTATAAGTAAAATGTAAAGTATGTAAAAGAACATAAATATTATGGTTTTAAATTCTACAACAACATGTAGGTGTTTCATATACGTTTTCCATTATTCTTTTTTACTGCAGAAAAGTCAGTGTCCCTAAGAACGTTTCAAAGAAAAGAAATACCGACACCGTGTTGTGGAATTTTTCGAATATCGAAATCGATAGGACCTTTATTGCTTTTATTAAATTTGTTGAGTATTTTTCAAGGGGATCGAGTGAAATAATATTAACAGGTGTCAGATTATTGAGTAGCGAGTGTACGATTACTTCTACTTGGACCTTTTTTTCTTTGTTTTAAATTAAACTGGGTCACGGAGCATGCTCCCCCATCGGGAGGAGTGAAGCCCGTGGCCCTGTCTCGGGCAGTTAAGGGACACCGTTGGTGTTTTAGTGGGTAGGTGGTTGGGGCGCAACTACCAGCCTTCCGCGTCCCGGAGTCCCACATAACACACTGGCGTTTAGCGATCGGGATCCACGAGGATTTCCAACGTAAAAAAAAACATTGGTCTAAACTGGTCTGAATTGTTCCAGAAATTCCTGGAATGATCTAGAAAGTTCTAAAATGTATGCCTAGATTCTGATCGAATGAGAATGTTCTAGAAATTTCTAGAATGATCTGGAAAGGTCTAAAATATACGTTTAGTGAATGATGACTCAGCGAGGCGGGTATTCACAGCCAGTATTATAAACTATGGATGGATGCTTGTTACTCTTTCACGTAAAAACTACTGAATGGATTTTCATGAAACTTTACCATAATACAGCTATAGCCATCAGAATAACACATAGGATTTTTACAATTTATAAAGATATTGTGTTAATGGTCCAAAATATAACAACAAGTGTCAAGTAAGAATAAAATAAAATAAATAGTTAAAAAAAATATATATCATGTCTACAAAATTACAAACAGTTGTTAATTTGGTACAAAACTATCAAGACAACAGAAAAAAATATAATAAAAAATAAATTCCATCACCCCGCGGGTAAATTCCACAGTTACTCCACAGTATTTATCTCACTCGTGGCTCTAAAAACGTCATTTTAAAAAGAAACTGAAAATAAATAATACATACACATAATAAATACAATACATAATACAATAAATTATCAGGAACATGCCACATGATACCCACGCATATTTCCGCAGATGCTCTGACACGGAGCTCTGGCACAAAATAAGTAGTTACAGAAGCGAGTGTCCCGTATATACTCACTTTCCATACTTGGCGGCGCTGGCTCTAGTTATTTGATTCATTGGTTGAATTAGACATCCATAAAAACTACTACAGTTTTACTGTGTTCCGTCGTGTTGAATTGCCTGCTCCATCTTAGACCCTGGCGTTGCTTTCCATCATGCAAGCCTAGGGCAAAAGGCATTCGAGTCATTCAAGTCGTCAATAAAAACTGACCTTCTCATTAAGCCTCAGAATCCCAACAGTTAACGATCCCTGACGACAACAGGTCAGGTTTTAGTATTAATATGTTCTGGTCAGAGGGCAAGGTCATGCCCCTTACACACAGCATTGTCCACCCACAAAAGCTGCCAGCTCTCCTTTAAAAGGTTCCACTTAATTACGGATTATATTACACAGATCATGATCAGTGCGGTAACAGATTTAGAAAAAGAAAATACAACTTACTTAAAGCGCGCAATCTTAGTTTCGGAACGCATTCTTAGTCATTTAAATCGAATATCTTATTTGAGGTCTTGAATATAATTATCGTTTACAATTTACCATCAAATTACTTTTTATTACATCGCCATTTTTAATTACACATGCAGACATAAAATCACTCTTATGAAAGCATATGCACTATAGTCACGAAGGGCTAAACAACAGTATCTCAACAAAGTATAATCAATCAATCAACACATATCACAAACACACACACGCCATTATTTAGGATAAAAAGCACATAAGCTCGTACTCAGAGGTCTCATCATACAAGCTAAGCTTAGTTAGAGACCTTTTTGCCCATTAAAGACTATTATTATTATTATAGCACCTACGGGAATATCGAGGATATTCAGCTCCGTGACATCACAGACATTATAAGGCGTTTAAAATGGACTACAGCATTCGAACTAGTACAGTGTAATGTATCATTTGTGATATTAATAGTGCAATAAGTGTAAACTTATCAAGATTACACAAACAAAATGTTTTACTCGTTCTAGAGACAAGAAGACAAGTGCTAGTGGATACTGCCTTAGTCTAACTACATAGCTAATAATTTAAACAGATTTAAACTGTTTATTAGCCAACTGGCTAGATTGTAATAAGAAATATGCTACTGCCTCGTTGGTCTAGTGGTTAGATGTGCCGCCTTTGGATCAGCGGGTCCCGGGTTCGATTCCCGGGTCGGGCAAGTGTCTTTGTCTAAACCAGAGGCACTGGCTCGGAGTCTGGGTGTCATTTCTATCTATAATATGTATGTATTTACAAAAAAAATGTATATAAGTAGTTTATCATCCATCTCGTTACCATAACACAAGCATTAAGTTGCTTAGCTTGGGACGACATGGCGTTGTGTGAAATGTCCAAGGATATTTATTTATTTAAATATGTATTCTTTCTAAGAGTACATTATTACAAAAAAGAAATAATAGGAACCATTTAATGCTTGAGC
Source organism: Clostera curtula (assembly GCA_905475355.2). Classification (NCBI taxonomy): domain Eukaryota; kingdom Metazoa; phylum Arthropoda; class Insecta; order Lepidoptera; family Notodontidae; genus Clostera; species Clostera curtula. Next base: position 17,318,092 of record FR997802.1, read on the forward strand.
TGACCGAACCCCGGCGACGGCACCTGTTTATAAGCATGACGCATATACAAGACTAGCTTATGCGCACGGCTTCGCCCGCGTGGGCTTCGAACCCGTGCTTATCTCTATATATTTTTTATGAACATAAAAGCGGTTATTGTGACTAAACTATGATAGTTAGAAATATGCTCTCGTGGACTTTTTTGTAGATCTTTATAAGACCTACAAACCCGTAGTACATCATTTTGTTCTATTGTCAATCGTTTTTGCAGCGCACGCATAAATATGTTTTCGATTTTACACCTTGGTTTACAAAATTGCAATTTTCTTACGGACCCCTAATTCTTTTAAAAATAAAATATATATAACCGTCCTCGATAAATGGACTATCTAACACTGAAAGATTTTTTGAAATCGGACCAGTAGTTCCTGAGATTAGCGCGTTCAAACAAACAAACAAACTCTGCAGCTTTATATATTAGTATAGATAAATGGTTACCCCCACTTATGTACGTATGCTACACCAGAGGTTCCCCTAGGAAACGTAGTGTCGACCGTGTTAGTCAACTAATTCTTTTTTTATATACAACGGGCCAGACAGGTTGGCACAGGGTTTCGTATTTTTTATACGAAACCCTGTGCCAACCTGTCTTGCTAGCGTGGCACAGAAGTCTAAACCCTCCATGTAATTGGACCAGGCCCCACTCAGCAGTGGGTCACTATGGGCTAAATACTAGTCTTTTTGATATCCCATAACGCCAGGGTTATATTCTATACGTTAAAATAATACCAGAAAGTCTTACAATATGTGTTTCAAAAATGCATAGTATAGGCAAGATAAATCACTATCACTACATAATTATAAAACAAACTCGCTGTCGTCTGTCCGTCCCTATGTATGCTTAAATCTTTAAAACTACGCTACGGATTTTGAAGCGGTTTTTTTAAATAGATAGAGTGATTCAAAAGGAAGGTTTATTTGTATAATGCAAGCATAATATTGTAGAGAAACACTGATAAATTTAGATGTTCATCATTGCACCCGTGCGTATCCGGGGCGGGTCGCTAGTAATAAATAAATACCCTTGGACATTTCACACAACGCCATCTCGTCCCAAGCTAAGCCACTTGTGTTATGATAACGAGATGGATGATAAACTACTTATATACAGATTTTTTTTGTAAATACATACATATTATAGATAGAAAAACCCCAGACCCGGAACAAATACTTGCGGGAATTGAACCTGCGACATGCTGCTCAGCAGCCGATCGCTCAACCACTTAATTTTCTTTAATGTTGAAGGTCGTATAGCCAAGTACAACTGGCTACATATAATAATCTGTCACATACGACGTGTGTGATTCAAACTGTATTCGAACTATGACGATCAGTCGAAATAAATATGTCTGTACTGTAGTTATAATTAAACTAATCTATTCAGGACCGCTGCTACTCTGCTGAGTCCCTCCAATTTCAACATTTAATCGCTCTTTTAATTAAGAGGGTTATAATGATGGTGGTGCAAACTAGTCTGACAGATTAGTGAAAGCAATTACACGTATAAACATGTAGCTTTGCCAAAATCGACGGTTGACTATCTTGACCGCCATATATTAGTTAATAGGTCCATTACACGTAATATTTCGATCCTCTATTACCAGCTGCCTTGTCTTGTTGGTCTAGGGATTGGTCGTGCCGCCTTTGAATCACGGGGTCCCGGGTTCGATTCCAGGGCCGGTCAAGTGTCTTTGTCTAAGCCAGAGGCACTTTTCGTTTTTTTTTTTTTTTTTTCACGGTTTTCGTGAATTTCATGTTTGTAACCTGCCCCCGCGTTGCAGGTTATAATCTACTGCAGGGATTACGTTTATTTAAAAAAAGCTGTCTTAGGGTCCCAAGACAACCTGAGGACACTTCCGGCCTATCTTCGTTTGGCCTTTCCCTGTGGACGATTCAGGAGTAGTTGAACTTTTTTTCTTTTTCTTAGAAAAAAAACTAAGCCCCTGCACTAGGTATAATATGTATCACTAAGGCAGTTTAATTATAATAATAATTAAGCTTTATTTAATTCCACTTTTTTATTATTAATAATTTATTTACATGTATTTTATTTACTCTTAATTCAAGTTATTATGTATATTTTAAGTAATCATGCTTCTAGTATGGACCCCTTAGGGTAAAAGCATCCCCCAAGTATTCCATTTATCCCTATCTTTAGCAGTGTTCATCCAGTCTCTTTCTGCAACGGATACAAACTCGTCAAACTCGTCGCCTCTGGCTTACACAAAGACAATTGCCCGACCCCGGAATCGTACCGGGGACCCGTTGATCTAAAGTCGGCACTTAAGGCACCAAAGTCACACAAGCCTCCTCACCACACCAAGTTGTATGCAAGATCGACGGAGTCCTTATCTTGACGCATCAAGCGGCTGCTCCGGCCTTCCACTGACTGTAGCGTGTGCCAAACACGACAGGCCAGGCCATAAATTAATATACTGCGTGTCGTCCCTCAACTCGCCCTTGAACTTGTCCCAGTACCGCATCAATTCAACACCGGTCGCCGGGAAGCGCTAGATTGCCGCTCAAAAGGCAAACGCTACTGGTCAGTGGCAATAAAATAGACAAAGATTAACATTTCAGATTAACAGACAACACAATTTATTGCACTGTCCAATACTTTTTTACCTCATCATCATCATCATCATCATTTCAGCCAAAAGGCGTCCATTGCTGGACATAGGCCTCCCCCAAGGATTTCCACAAAGGCCGGTCCTGGGCTTTGTGGAAAAGCTAAGCAAGCTATTATTCCTTTTTTACCTAGTAGATTAAAATTGTAAAAATATAATGTCTTTGCGGTGAATTCAAAATATATAGCGTCACCATCCGTGTGGTGACGGATTACTAATACATGGTGTAACCATCCCATTCCATCCTGAGGGTGTCGTAAGAGTCGACAGAAGGAAATAACGAGCCCGATAACCTAGCTGTAAGAGAAGAAAAACTTGACATGAAACCCTGTGCCAACCCATTTGGCCAGCATGGCACAGTAGGCTAATTACCCTCCACGTAGTTGGAGGAGGCCCGACTCAGCAGTGGGTCATTTATGGGCTGAGAAGTAGTAGTTGTAGCGTCACCAACCCATTTCATCAAGAGGGCGAGTAAAAGAGCCGAGAACTTAGCCAGAAGAGAACCCTGGAATACTTGACGATAAGATAGGTAACAAATTAAGTTTAGACACTCAGTATGGTATTGTTGACGACATAGTCGTAATGGCTGAGACCATGGAGGTGCTCGATGGCCTCTGTGGAGCCTCCGAACGAGTCGGCCTTAAGATGAACATGGAGAAGACGAAGATCATGTCTAATATCCATGTTCAAGCCACTCCTGTTAACATCGGAGGTTCTACCCTCGAAGTTGTTGACCATTACATTTACCTGGGACACACTGTCCAGTTAGGTAAGTCCAACTTCGAGAAAGAGGTCAATCGTCGGATCCAACTCGGCTGGGCAGCGTTCGGGAAGCTGCGAAAGATCTTCTCGTCTACAATACCGCAGTGTCTGAAGACAAAAGTCTTCAACCAATGTGTGTTGCCAGTGATGACATATGGAACTGAGACGTGGTCGCTCACTATGGGCTCCATCAGAAGGCTCAAAGTCACCCAAAGGGCAATGGAGAGGGCTATGCTCGGAGTTTCCCTGCGAGATCGAATCAGAAATGAGGAGATACGCAGGAAAACCAGGGTCACCGACATAGCTCACCGGATTGTCAAACTTAAGTGGCAGTGGGCAGGGCACATAGCTCGCAGGACCGACGTCCGATGGGGCAGAAAAGTCCTCGAGTGGCGACCGCGTTCCGGAAGGCGCAGTGCTGGTAGGCCTCCCACACGGTGGACCGACGACCTGGTTCAGATCGCCGGAAAGCAGTGGATGTGGACGGCCCAGGACCGGCCTTTGTGGAAATCCTTGGGGGCCTATGTCCAGCAGTGGACGTCTTTTGGCTGAAATGGTGATGATGATGATGATGATGGTATTGTTGAGATGCATTGTGTATTCTAAGCCCGTCACCACACCGAGTAATTCATTAAAAATTTTTCTTTGGAGAGAATTAAAACAATTAATAATTGCAAGAAATCGGCTCTATAGTAATTTTGAAACTGATCATGATATTTACAATACTCTTTAAATGACATTTTTATAATGATCATTTTTCGACATATAGTTAAACCTAAAACGGACATATTATACCAACTTATGAAAATTAAAATAAATATCGCATCTTTTGGTAATTACCGAAAAAATATTTACTAGAAGACGGTGGCTACGTATACCATATAATTTTACAGATCAAATCAAAATATATCTCCATTACATTTTTCCCAACTTCATTTATGGCACCGGATATTTAATATATTGCGCTAGGCCTTAGGCTGCCTGTCTGCCGGAGCGGAGTGAGGCAGCGGAGTGGAGCGACGAAGTAAGGCGGAGCGGAGTTTCGTGCTGTGTCTGTCCACCGGAGTGGAGCGAGAAAGTAAAGCGGAGCGGAGTTTAGTACTTACGCGACTACGTATGCAATTACAGTGGCCCGGGCGGGCAGCGGGAGTGGGTGGTGGGTTGAGCGGAAAACGCATATTCCATGTGGATGAACGCAGCTGGGCGATTGAGTGGTCCAAACGTACCTATCTCGTCGATATTGGAAATATAAACAAAATGTCAGATTATTTGGAAGTTGGTGCTTTTAAAAAGTGGGACAGTTTCTAAAAGCCATCGCCACGACATCAATCGTGGTCGGTATATACATGGACAATTTTATACTTCTCTGAAAGGCTGCGAAAACATAAAAAAATAAATTTTATGATTACACTGGCCGAGCCAATACGGCACTTATTAAATCTTCAGTCGGCAATGGCATGTCCGAACAAACAGAGTGGGAAACGCAAACTGACTTGCGTCCACCCAACTGACAAGCGCTTGTCCCACTGCGATTCCTGCTCACCCGCCCCGCCCGCAACTGGTGTACCTTCATCAAAACAATGTGTTTGCGTTACCTGCGAGCGGATTCCGCTGCCCGCCCCGCTACCACTGTCATTGCACACTACGACTGAGGGCGCACCTTGCGTCCGCGCCGTCACTCGCTTCCCCGCTCCGCTTACCGGTTTTGTATGAATTTTTAAACTAGTTCGCAACTCCCTATCCATTAAATAGGAGCAGAGATTTTGTGAAATCTTATTGGTTAATATTTTTCCGTTTCTCCGCTCCACTCCACTGCCTTGCTCCGATCCAGTGGACAGGCAGCCTTACGGCGTCATTGTCCCTCGTGGGCGGCAGGCGGTTTCGGGACTGCTGCTTTGACCCTTATTAGAAGCGTGAGTTTTCAGAGATCTTGTTTTTCCATTTTAGTAAACACGTCAAATCCGGGTATGTTCAACACGGGAGGGATGGGAGGAGGCCTGACTCAGCAGTGGGTCCTTTACGGGCTGAGAAATCAATAATATTTTAATTCTTGCTAAGTAGTAGTACCACCGGTGGATACGGGCGGCTCAGGACCGGCCATCGTGGAAATCCTTGGGGGAGGCCTATGCCCAGCAGAGGACGCTGAAACGATGAATGAATATTCTGCCTCTTGTCCATTCTGTATCGTAAGGCGGCATACTTACTCTATGTATCTCCAATTACTCCTCGGCGCCCGTCGCTTATGGACGTCGGTACAATGCTGCTCTCTATTAAGTAACTATTACGGGGTATTCTTAATTGAAAGTGACTGTTATAAATGTACGTACTTTATGGGGTAAAATGTATGAGTATTTTTGTACATTTACTCTCTAAGCCCTTTACTTTACTTTTTGGTAGATTTTCCCTCAATTTAATGGAGGTAAGTCTCTCCGTGTGGTGACGGATTTAGAATACCTAGTTTCACCACCCCATGCCATCATGAGGGTATCGTAAAAGCTGACTATAGGAAATTTTAAGGTCGAAAACCTAATCACAAGAGAAGGAAAACTCGTCTAGACCCTCCTTGTAACTGGAGGAGGCCCGACTCAGTAGTGGGTCATGAATGGGCTTAGAAGTAGTAGGAATGGAAGTGGCCCAGTTTTCCATGTTTGGCAGCCTCGTTTAACTTTCTTTATTGAATTCACAACAGGAGACAGAATGGGTTGCGGGAAACCCGGTTGCGTGTTAATTTATAAGTTATGCCAGAACTGTTTGACAAAGTTCTGTCATCGCGAAAGTATGCCAGGGAAGTGATCTGAATAAACCAGAAAATCTAAGACATTATTGTTCTTAGTCATTTATCATTAGACGATTTCCCATTTTTTTGGTATCGGCTACTATGTAGTTTAACCCCTTTTGGCTAAATACGAGTCTTTACACAGTAAGACTCAAAATCAAAATGAATTCAAGTTTTAACACGTCAATCTACATTTAACCTATTAACCATTTACCAGCGGTTCGGAAGGCTGCTCTACAGAGAAGAGCCAGCAAAAAATCTTGGTAATTGCTTTTTAAATCGCCGTTTTTGCTTCCAAAGACGGATAAGACATTATTTGTGAGAGCCATGCAATAGCCACATAGAGCCAAACATCAGCAGTATTTAGAACTCCATGCTTGAGCCAACCGATCCCCAACGGCACCTGTTCATAAGCATCTCACATAAATAAATAAATAAATATCCTTGGACATTTCACACAACGCCATCTCGTCCCAAGCTAAGCAACTTAATGCTTGTGTTATGGTAACGAGATGGATGATAAACTACTTTATACATTTTTTTTTATAAATACATACATATTATAGATAGAAATGACACCCAGACTCCGAGCCAGTGCCTCTGGTTTAGACAAAGACACTTGCCCGACCCCGGAATCGAACCCGGGACCCGTTGATCCAAAGGCGGCACATCTAACCACTAGACCAACGAGGCAGTCAACATGTGACAGCCATCGCCCTCCTCAACCGTATTACAGGGAAGAGGACAATCCACCACACACATGCATATTGTTAGACTGAATCAAACCATACTATATATCTATCAGCCACAGAGGTTTACTGCTGTCCATAGGGCTCCCCTATAGATTTCCAGAACGCACGATCTCGTGCAGACCATATCCACCGAGTCCCGGCGACCTTCACAAGGTCAAGGGGGTTGTCCTACACTTCTCTTTCTCATACGTGGAAGCCACTCCAAGACTTTTATGCCCTAACAGCCATCCGTTCTTCGGGCTACGTAATCAAACCATACAAATACACGAAATTATTTCTCGAAATGAAACAACAACACAATTAATCAGACGACCTCTTCCACCATGCCTTGGGCGACCTTGGTGAGCGAAGGTCGGCCTTGTGTTGGATCGATCGTAACAGACGAATAAAACTTAGCAGTCGTTACGAATACTTATTACAACAATAACTACAACTCAGGGTTTTGTATCAAGTTTTCCTTCTCATGCAGCTAGGTTTTCGGCCCAGTCGTTTCCTTTTATCGGCTCTTACGACACCCTTAGATTGGATTGGGTGGTTCATAACAATAAGTACAACTCAGCTCAAAAACTAACTTCACTATCACTACATAGTATAAAACAAAGTCGCATTCTTCTGTTCGTCCCTATGTATGCATAAATCTTTAAAACTACGCAACGGATTTTGAAGCGGTTTTTTTTAATAGATAGAGTGATTCAAGGGGAACGTTTTTAAGTATAACCCACCCGCGTTTTGCACGGGCGAAGCCGGGGCGGGCCACTAGTAAGTAATAAAACAAGACAAAAAATACCAATTAACCTAAAACTTAAATACTAAAATATATTATTTAAAGGAGTCCCTTTAGGCAAGGTTCCGAAGATACTGGCAGCGTCCCCCCTTTGAATCGCTAGACTGATTCTTTGTCCGAGCTAGCTACCAGCTCTTCGGCCTCCTGTGATGTCGACTAACCTTTTTGCTATTTCCTTAAAAAGGCTTATAGCGCTAGGACCCCACGGACCAAGGGTCTCGACACCGAATGGGACAAATTCATATTCATGGTATGTTTTGTCTTGTTTTATTACTTAAGTTAGTGTTTATGTGAGTACAAATAAATACTCAGCTCATAAATTACCCACTGCTGAGTTGGCCCTCCTCCCATTACAAGGAGGGTAATTAGCCTGCATTGCCATGCTGACCAGACGGGCTGGCACAGGGTTTCGTATCAAGTTTTCCTTCTCTTGTGAATAGGTTTTCGGCCCTGTCGTTTCCTTTTATCCGCTCTTAGGACACCCTTAGGATAGAGTGGAGTGGTGACACTGTTTATTCTTAATACGTCACCACACGGATATGCAGGGTTTACACTTTATTAATACTTATTTTCATCATCATGTTCATTTCTCCCCGTAGAGGACTCTCTGTTGTCGGACCTCATATTTGACTGCCTCGTTGGTCTAGTGGTTAGATGTGCCGCCTGTGGATCAACGGGTCCCGGGTTCGATTCCGGGGTCGGGCAAGTGTCTTTGTCTAAACCAGAGGCACTGGCTCGGAGTCTGGGTGTCATTTCTATCTATAATATGTATGTATTTACAAAAAAAATGTATATAAGTAGTATATCATCCATCTCGTTACCATAACACAAGCATTAAGTTGCTTAGCTTGGGACGAGATAGCGTTGTGTGAAATGTCCACGGATATTTATTTATTTTATTTATTTATTTATATATGTTTGAACCCAGCATATCATAGCCCTAGATTGGCACAAAGTTTGTCTAAATATTAATATCTCTTAACTTGCATTTTCATAAGCCTCCTAATCACTCACCGGATAGATTGGGTTACTGACACACTAGTATAATTGCGACACTACACTACATAGTGCTGTCCGTGTAGTGACGGATTGAGAATACACAATGTCACCAACCCACACTATCCTGAGGGTCTCGTAGGAGGCGACTAAAGGAGCGCAAGAGGCCTTCACCTAGCCGTATAAGAAGGAAAACTTGATACAAACCCTGTGCCAACCCGTCTTGCCTGCGTGGCACAGTAGGCTAATTTCCCTCCATGAATTTGTAAGAAGCCCGACTCGCTACTGGGTCATATATGACCTGAGACGACGACTACATAGTGTGAATGTGTCTAAAGTCTAAATGGCTACAGTACAGTACATTATGAGTGTAGCGCTGATTTTGAGTTGAACTGATGCTGCAATGATTTCCCACGGGAGCTATAAGTAATAGGGTGTCGGGTTCGCAATTTATTGGAACTTACTCTTCGGCGTGACTTTCTCTTTAAGCGTCAAGTAAAACTTTTTATAGCTAAATACGCAGAAGAACCGTAGTTATCGACCTGGTTAAGATAAATAAATAAATAAATATCCTTGGACATTTCACACAACGCCATCTCGTCCCAAGTTAAGCAACTAAATGCTTGTGTTATGGTAACGAGATGGTTGATAAACTACTTAGATACATTTTTTTTTGTAAATACATACATATTATAGGTAGAAAACACCCAGACCCGGAACAAATACTTGTAGGTCGTACAAATATTTCTTCCGTGCGGGGATCGAACCCGCAACATGCTGCACAGTAGTCGATCGCTCTACCACTGCGCCAACCGTGTCGTCAAATCGCCGGAAAGCAATGGATGCGGGGCGTCCAGAACCGGCGTTCGTGTAAATCCTTAGGGGAAGCCTATGTCCAGCAGTGGACGTCTTATAGCTGAAATGATGATTACGATTTTTAAAGGAGATTGTAGCGTTGCAAGTTATGCAACGTCTTTTGTATGTTGGCGGTGTTCTGTGTTTCTGTGTGTGTATTGGACTCTCGGTCTATTTCTTGCATACACGTGGTGTATGCAATACATAGATTAGAATACATAGTCTCTCCACCCCATTCCATCCAAAGGGTGTCGTAAGAGCTGACAAAAGGAAACGACAAGGCCGAAAACCTGTCTGCCCAGTGTGGCACACTAGGCTAACTGCCCTCCATGTAACTCCCCCGTTAGGCCGTAGGCCCGACCCAGCAGTAGGTCATTTATGGACTAAGTAGTATGTGGTTTATAGTTTGGAACACGTTCTTCACCAACTCATTCCAGGGTTCTGCCTTCGGTTATCGATTTACTGTGACCACCATTCCATCGCAAACAAAGGAATTTTGTTACTCATTTCTGTCTGTCCAATCCCTGCACACACATATTCCCTCCACCCTACAATATGGGGTCTTTCAAAAGCGTGAAGAAGGATGTAGTGCACTGATAGATTGACACTAGGTGTCCCCATTTTTGGACTGCATTTCGAATTGACATCAGGTGACAATGACCTGCCTGTTCATACATAAAAAAAAACAGATAAAGGATCGGCAAATAAGGAAGGCTTGGAACAGAATCATATCAGATAATTAGCGATGGGCTATCTGTGGGCTGATGATGGACAATCCCACAGAGTAGCATATGCCAACACCAATGCACAAGGCTGCTCTACAGATTAATTCTGTAGTGTTTTTTTTAAATCGCCATTTTAAGATGGGTATGACCTAAACAAGGTTATGACAGTTTTGTAAAAGTAATCACGCACAATTCTCATAGCACTATTTAGAGCTGCATGCCTGAGCCGACTGACCCCCAGCAACGGCACCTGTTCGCAGGCATGACACATGACATAGCCCTCATCAACTATATTATAAGGAAGTGGGCGACCAGCCACACGACGCGAGCCAATTTTCCTCCATGTGATCGGAAGAGGCTTGACTCAGCAATGGGCGGCACATGAAGATGATGTGGGAAAAAGCAGAGATAATTTTGACTTTGTTTTGACTTTTGACAGTGGGAAACAAGGGTGGTTGTAGTAGTCATACAATTGTTGACAATATTCTTATTGTCTACTGGACATTAACTATGGTCAATGTCAGTAGGCGGATGCCAAGCGTGAGCTGTCCGCGAAACGCGATGACGCCACAGTGAACGTAATACCGGTAGGACAACTTAACTTCTTCCAAATATATAGGAGCTGTTATAAAGATAGATTGACTCAATAGGGTATGTCTGGAACCATAAGACCTAGAGACTTAAAATCTGGTAGAAATATTATTTTCACTAAGTATAGGTCGGCTAAGAACGGATTTACGAAATTCTCAAAAAAGGGGTTGCGGTGTAGTTAATTAGTTTGCGGGATCAGCTAGTATTCCTTAGTTTACTACTATAGTAACTTTATCTAGTCGTCCAACAAGTCCCAAATTCGCCTTCCCACAAATGGTTTCACTTTAAATTGTAGGCTACCTTTTAGAACTTATTTCGTTATTTTTTATGAGACGAATCTAAAATAATACACTTATAAAAACATACATATAACTTGAGAACCTCCTTTTATAAGTCGGTTAAAACGTATCCCCCTGATGTTAAGTGGAAGTGCTTTCTGAGTGCTGGCACAATTAGTGCTAGTACAGCCCTGTTGTCCAAAAAGCCCATCTTTCTTGTGCACCTTTTATCAGCTCTTACGACACCCATAGGATGGAATGGAGTTCTGATACTATGGATTCTAAATCCGTCTGTAATATTGTAAATGACCCACTGCTGAGTTGAGCCTCCTCCAATGACATGGAGGGTTATTAGCCTACTGTGCCACGCTGGCCAGACAGGTTGCCACATGGTTTCGTGTCGAGTTTTCCTTCTCTTGTCTTTATCGGCTCTTACGACACCCTCAGGCTGGAATTGGGTGGTAACACTGTGTATTCTGAATCCGCCAACACACGGAACTGTGGGTTCCGGTAAGTCTGTTAAGTACCAAAAGTGTCAAAATCGACAACCAACTACAAGGTCTGTAAATTCTGACTTTATGGAATTAGCAGGTTTGTGGCGGAATGTAACGGCATTCCCTTATCAAACAAACAAGGAATGGAACGTACTGGTTATTTTTTTATATATTCTGTGACGACGGTACCTCCCGCCGCTGGTATATAACCGGTAGCCGCGTGGCCATATTGGTGGTAAAGGGGTTGGCAACATTTTTCTAAAACTATCTTGTTATTTCAATTTGACACTGAGAAGACTTCATAGATTTTCTTGACGGTAAATGGACCGCTTACGGTAAATATGTGCTTAAATTAAAAAGAATATCAAATAGGATTTCCAAACATGTTGAGACGAAAAAATATTCTCCATTTATCTCTGGAAGATTACTTAAGCTATTGTTCATCGAGCATATTTAATATTGGATGAACTGATGAATTTCTTCATCGTCATCCTCCTAATCCATAAAATGTTTTACTGCTAAATTATGCATTTTAAAATTCAACGCTCAGACTGACTTTCTTATATCAAATATTTCTGCTGTTAAGGTACTCTAAAACTACTATAAAGTAGCTTTAATTTTATACTGTACGCTGAAGGTAGGCCTGCCACGTGGCTTTTCCTGCGTGAATTTTAACCACATGCTCATCTTGATAGTGATAGGTACCTTTTCAATATTCATACAGACGAAATGTTTTTTTAATGTAATTATGTCAGGATTGAGATTTGATTGTACCTATTAAAACTTTAAATGATTCAAAATAATGTATGCCATACTTATCAACAGCCCACTCTAGTCGACTGCTGGACATAGGTCTCTCCTAATGCTAGTTATATGCCGTATTTCGTATGCCAGTTATCATTTATTTGTATCTTTAACATTAATTTCCATAGTTTACAAAATGATTATGAAAACCGTTGCAAAATGTTAAAAGGAAGTTATATTAAATAAACTAATACTACTAAGTACTATTATTTAATAAACTTCTTTCATACGGAGTTGTTTGATTATATAATTTTCTCTTAATCAACCTGAGTCACTGGCCTGAGGCACTTAATAAAGTTCTAATAGCATTAAGTCTGGGATTACTTGTAGTTTGGCGTTGATATTGTATTAGGTTGGGGAAAAAGTATTTTTAATACAGTTGCTCAAAAAGTGGCGTATTGCAGTGACGTATAGCGTTCGGGATGTGGAGTATTACACACTAGTGCTTTTTTTTACCTTTCCCGAACTAGTGCGTTCTCTTTCCCAACTGTCAAAATAATGTCTATTAAACAGAAAAACCAACCATGAGTGTTTACTAAAAAAAATCATAGAAGTTTTTATGATTCATGCAAATACGAAAATTTCTAAAAAGAAACTACTTACTATACTCTGTACAAGATAACTTGATCGATTTGACAGACGGGCTAGTGATGGGAAACGGAAAATATCTAGTAGTCCAAAAAAAACATTTTAAAATACTTGTAACTGTGACAAGTAGGCGTGGGTGTATTATGTGTGAAATTTTTTATTGCAATAGACATATTTAACATTGGGTAGATAAGCGATGGTGGGTCAATATTCATAATAAATTGGTGGGTTCAGACCATGAAAGTAAACAAAAAAGAAAAGAAAATAATAATTGTAAATGTGTAAAATTTCAATGTGCGAAAACCAACGAATTTTATTTCAAAATGAAAATGTTTTATTATTATATTCGAATATGGTCTTATACAGTCAAGAAAAAGTGATAAAGAATTTTACACATAATACAGCCACACCATCTCGTCACAGTTACAAATATTTTAAAATGTTAGTTTTTGGACTAGTAGATATTATTTGTTTCCCATCACTGTTACACACTGTGAACTACACTGCACGCAGTAGTACTGCCGCAACAGTGCTGTCACGGCACTACTGGTCCCATACAATATTTTTAAAAGCTTCTAAGGGATTACATTCCGAGCTAGGCAGCAATGTAGCGGTTGTATTGGGACCAGTAGTGCCGCCACAGCACTTCTGCACGAGCAGCGTAGTTCGTAATCATACCTTTAAGTCGATCAGAAAAATTGACATCTGTCAAATGGATCAAGCTATCGTGAACAGGGTATAACCGCACTTATAATGAATTAAACTATTATGTAATTACTTTCCAGGTAACTGGAGGAGACCCAACTCAGCAGTGGGTCTGTGTGAGCTGTGTAGTACTGGCAGTAGTATTACAATTCGTATTTGCGTGTCTGTGCTAGTTGACATTAAGCGTGATTATTAAGCAATATGATAAAAACAGCAAACACACGAATAGCAGCGAATGCCAAATGCCGTTAGGAGGCAATCATCATCATTTCAGCCCATAAATGACCCACGACTGGGGTGGGCCTCCTCCAACTTTGTGAAGGGAAAGAAGCCTACTGTACCACGTTTGTATGAAGTTTTCTTTCTCTTGTGGCTAGGTAATTCTTATCTCGGATGGTAATATGTTGGTGATATTGTGTATTCTAAATCCCTCACCACCGAGAATCACGAATTACAATAATATTTTTTAAAACGATACCTCTGCCCTAGATATATCCTACATCGCGGGGGCTGTTTACCAACATGAATTTCATGAACACAAATGTTACAATGCAATTAATTATTTTGTTGAAATGACAAAATCACATTAAATTCTGTATTTTCTACTTACAGGTTTAAATATTATTTCAAAAAGTTGCTTTCTTTGAAACTGAGTCTACGAATCAAACAATTTTCTGACTCACAGCAAACATTCACGTTGCCATGGCGTCCGCCGCATCAACAATGAGTTGAATCACATTGACACATTACACATTGGTCAACAGCATATTAAATAACACGTCAATGAGCTAATAAAAGTGACGTGCCAAGTTCCAAATTCGAATTTCGAAATTTATACCAACTGTTCGAAACCACTGAGTCCTCCGGTGTATTACCATCAACCTAAACACGCAAACGACTTCTGCATCGACTACCGACTTTTCAGTTCAAATTCACGGCGAGACACGACTCGACCGCGCCTTGTATATTAAATTAAATAAACGAATTATTAATAATAGTGTCACGCGATCGTTTCCGCGCGTTGTGTGGTGATGACGTGTTAAGGGATTTTTTGTGAAAGCCATGGTGATTTTGGGGTGGTAAGTGCGATATTCCTTTGTCTTATTTCGAATGTCTTTCATCTGCTGTTCGACCTTTTTGAATAAATTGATTGAATTATATTTTTATTGCCACCTTTTTAGCTAATGTCGGCCCAGACGGTTGGTAATTGTGTATTTGTCACAGTAACAGTTTTGGAAACAGAATCAAAGGAAACATTTAATTAACTTTCTATTACTGAATTTCGGAATTTCCATCAAAATTCGTAGGTCACATCTCAGCTTATCAATGATTTGCTTAATCGTAGTAACTTCGGTGTAATAAAAAATAATAATATGTCACACACGTGATGACAGACTAAAAAGAATCGACTTAATTATCCCAGTCTATCGTAAGGCTTTTGTAGACGGTTAAAATAAATTAGTTAGACAAAGTATTCAAGTACATGTCAGCATTTTTTTTATAAATTTTTATAAAAATAGTACATAGAATTATTTTTACACTATAGGTGCCAAACTCGGCAAGCCTTGCTTAAGTGTATCTTGGTAACCTGAAATAAGGCAGATAAATATTTAAATTGAGTACCGGCCTGAAAACTTAATTAATTGCATAAGAATTAGTTACTTATACAATAATTTATAATACTTGTTACAATTCCGTGTGGTGAAGGGTTGAGAAAACGTAGTGCCACCACCCCATTCCATTCTGTGGGTGTCGTATGAGCCGACAAAAGGAAATGACAAGACCGAAAACCTAGCTGCAAGAGTGGGAAAAACGCTGCAAATAAGGCCAAGAAAGAAAGAAATGCTCAAATTATATACACTGAAATATAACTACCTACTACTACTAATATTACTAGATATGACGACCGATAGGACTGTATAGACACTACAACTTAGCACGCTGGTCCCGGCTGAACAAAACGAAGGTAGTTTTAAATATGACGATATTAAAAGAGTTTTGTGATAAAACCTACGTAAATAAAGTTCTGTTTTTTTCGATTCTGTTCGAGTTTAAGTTTCAGTAAACCCCTCTGGTCGACGTCCGCATTTGATACAGATATTTAAATTAGAAAATTAACAGTAAAATATGATAAAACTAGACTGAAATTTGAACATTGTGAATGCAAGGCCATTACACTTATGACGAGCAATCGTTTTCGTACCTCTCTATATTCATATATGTGTTTTATATAAATTTATTTTGCTTTATAAAAATGATTTATACGAGTATACTCCTGCCAAGAGTAAGTCTTACACAACATACTGAGGTATTAGGCTGTCAAAATGTCTCGAGTAGAGAATTCCATGGTAGGTTTTAGTGAGTTGCTGGGGTGCAATGACCAGCTTTTCATGCCCCCGGTAGCCCTTATAACCCAACCCATGTCCTGCTGCACCCACCAAGGCTTTCCCCCACGGGAATTAAAAAAGGTTTTCAAGATTTAAATTTAAAATTTTTTAACGGTTTTATGGCGTGTATTTTACATGTGAAACTACACATACATAACATGTGTTGTTTAAAAAAAACATGGGGGAAATCTCAACATTCAAAATCTGATCATATTTACTCAAAAATGTTACTGTACTTATAACAAACTAAGGTAACGAGTTTCATGAACATTTCTAAGAAAAATAACTCTTTCAAAGACAAAGCTATCAAAACTCTGGTAATTCAAATTTCGAGGATGTTCTAACAAGTTAACATCATATGGCATAATATTCATATCCAAAGTTTCACTATAAAAATATGGAGATTACTCGACAAACTCATAGTAATGAACATGTATTTTTTATTAGCATAGGTTTGGCGTATGTTTACTTATTAATGATCTATGTATGAGGGAGCGATCGATGGTTTTGTGAACCAAATGTATACTACAATACAGTGCTTCCCGTCATAACCAACATATAAAAAATTTAATCCAACCTAGCAAACAAATACCAGTAAGCAACCATTTCAAGTCATTGCCTTGGGTATTCCTAAACCCTTATTAACGTCAGTATCATTTAAATGGGTGTCGACTTCAATTGTTTATTTAATTGGTTATTTCTTTGATTTTTAGTACATTTTATTATTTTTGAAATCAGTATACATTTTTGTTAAAACATTTTTATGGATGGTACAGAACAATACTTGACTTAATTTTTTATTTTTATCAAAGAAGTGAACAATCCTGGAGGATACTGGCGTTACTCATTGGTTCTAAAGAGCCGCGGCGGTACAGATTATATGTTTCCATCTCTAAAAAAACTGTAATTCCAATTTTTATAAAACGCATTTTCTAGTTTGCAATGTTAGAGCGCCAATTTAAAAACCAAATTTGGTTCTACACTTTTAAAACGGCAAGCTACATCTTTGATATGTGAACTGATAAATTAGGTGCCGGGCTAGTCTTCCGGTAATTCTCACATCGTGGTAAGCAATTACTCTTCCAGTTAGTGCAGTCAGTGTCCAGGAAGGATTGCTGTCTCTCTCTCTCTCTGAATAGTGATGTAATGTAGAGTATCTTTTACATATCGATAACGACACTATAATATTCCTAATTTGTTATTAAAATTTTAAAACTTTATTAACGTATTTGACAGAGGTTAGTATCTCGCTCGCATTTTCCCATTTTCACTGGGGTCAACACCGATCTCGCCTAATTTGGCGGGACAATCGGCAATTATATGGTATGACCAGCTGTCAGTTTTAACCCTACTGGCTACGTATAGCGACTGTCATCGATGACGGTAGACCGACGGCTATAATATTAGGAAAGGCTTGAGTGTACCCGCGCCCGAACCGTTGCTTAGTAGCAGGGGCTAACTGCCATCTTGCCTGAGATTTGTGGTGGGGTGAGAGTAGAGTTGCCAACTATACTGTTTTGAACAGTATTATACTGTTTTAAACTAAATTATACTTTTTACTGTTGAACAAAATTTAGGTATACAAAATACTGTTTTCAGTACCAAAATGCAAACACATTACTATGTGATATACTTAGACGCTCACACATTTTTTCAGTAATGAATGCTAAGTGCTAAGCGGGAGGGTAGAAATAGAACAGCTCCTCATTTATTTTAATTTCAGATATAAGTTTGGTGAGGCAAATAAAGTTTTTAAAAAAGATTATAAATTAGTAAGTTGTGCGAGAAGCTTTAAATCAATAAATAAATAATATACTGTTCATTTTTCTAAAACACTGTATAATATTCTTCATAGAGCTGAATATACGTTATTTCTTGTAAGAAAAGTTGGCAACCTTATGTGAGAGACGGGACATGAGTCACGTGGTGTCGCTTTTTTTTTTTTTTTTTTTTCTGTTTATTTGGAGTGGTGTCGCTTACTAAAACTGGTTTAAGTATATATTATGTATGTAGAGATTCATATCAAAAGAGGATATACTGTAAAATTTAATGTTTCCAAAATTTTTCAGAGTTTCCAAACATGTAGCTAAATTATTCATTTCATTTCATCGTTTATTAGCCATTTATAACGATGAACGTTATACTAGGTAAGTCAACATACATTAAGTTCTTATTAATCAATCGCAATTTGCTACATAAATACACATAATAAATAAAGTCATACCAATTTCGTCTTACAATAAACACAATTATTAATTATTAAAACAATTTTTTTCATTTAATAACATTTTTTTTTTCTCGCTCTGTATACATAAATGAAGAGTCATCTAGTCTCATGGACATAAATTCGTCAATTAAATAGAAGGGGTTCCCTTCAAAAAAATATTTTAAGGTTCGTTTAAAAGCTTTGTAACTTAACTCAGTTAATTTATCGGGCAGTTTATTGTACATTTTTATTTTTAAATAATCTCCCTGTTTTTGAATTTTATGTAGTCTAGTCTTTGGCAGAAAGAGCTTTTTCTTATTGCGCAAGTTATATGAATGTATATCCTGATTTTTAGGCAAGTTTTCCTTTTCTATGTGAATTTCCAGTAAACTATTGAAAATGAATAATGATATTACAGTCATTATTTTATTTTGTTTAAAATATGGCCGTGCTCCATCGTTTCTTTACTCCATTTATAATTCTAATAGCTCTTTTTTGGCATTTCAAAATTTTACTGATGTCTGTTGCATTACCCCATACAGTGATTGCATATCTTATGATAGAGTGTATGTAAGCGTAATAAATTGAGACGAGATTTTGTTTGTCAACTAAATGCTTCAGTTTAAATAACGCGTAGTTACCGCTAGACAATCTCTTGCAAACTTTATCTATATGTGCTCTATGGTTTATTGTATGGTCCACTGTATATCCTAAAAATACATTTTCTTTAACATCTAGACTATTATCTATTCCGAGCCGTGACTAATACTGCATCACAATACTTTTGTTTGCATTAAGTATAATACCATTAGCATCAAACCAATGTTTGAGCCTGTTCATTACATTGTCAATTTTGAGCTGTAAGCCCTGTTTATTTTTATCTCTGACTCCAACATGAGTATCATCCGCAAACAAAGTAAGATGTGTCCAGTCTGGCATAGCGTTAGCAAGGTCATTGATATAAATCAAAAATAACACCGGTCCCAGAATCGAGCCTTGCGGTACTCCAATATTCATAGCACGCGCCGTCGAGTTTGTGCCGTTGACAGAAACTATTTGGCTGCGGTTCTGTAGGTAAGTTCGCATCATATTGAGTTCAACTCCTTGGAACCCGTAATACTCAAGTTTTAATAACAATATGTCATGTCGTAAGCAATCAAATGCCTTTGACAGCTTACGACATGACATATTGTTATTATTTTTATTCAGCTTGGTGACGGATTTAGAAAACATAGTGTTACCACTCTTTTCCACCCTGAGGGTGTAGTAAGAGTGGAATCTCTAAATTTATAAGTGTTTACCTATACCAATATTATGGATGTTTTATACTTATAAACCTTCCTCTTGAATCACTCTATCTATTTACAAAAACCGCTTCAAAATTCGTTGCGTAGTTTTGAAGATTTAAGCATACATATGGACGGACAGACGACGGCAACTTTGTTTTATAATATGTAGTGATAGTGATAGTGATGATGTATCTCATTCATTTAATAACTGGTAATCAACTTTCTGTAAATTATCGATAACATTTCTATTGACTGCCTCACTTCACTAACTCGTAGACAAGACTCATCCCAATTATGAGTACATAGCATCAAGTTGCGGTAATTCGTGAATTCGCAAACACGATGTTAATTTCACTGTGTCAACCTAGAGGAAGTATATGTATAGGAATGGAGGCTGATAGAATGATGTATAACGGATGTTGGACTTTCGTTAAAATACTTATTGCATTCAAACGCCAACATACAAAAATACATATCATCATCATCATCAGCCCACATTAGTCCACTGCTGGACATAGGCCTCCCCTAAAGAGCGCCATAGCGCCCTGTCCTCGGCCTGACGCATCCAGCCGCTGCCCGCAGCCTTTCGCAGATCGTCGTCGTCTACCCTAGCGGTTGTCGGTTCTTCTACAGATATGACCAGCCCACTGCCACTTCAGTCTGCTAATTCTCTGAGCTATGTCGGTGACTTTGGTTCTCTGTCGGATAATCTCGTTACGGATCATATCTTTCAGAGACACTCGCAACATAGCTCGCTCCATAGCACGCTGAGCAACTTTAAGCTGGGGACTAGTCTCACCGTGAGTGTCCACGTCTCGGCGCCGTAGGTCATGACGGGTAGGGACGCACTGATCGAAAACTTTAGTTTTCAAGCTCTGCGGGATGGGCGACGAGAAGACTCAGCGAAGTTTTCCAAATGCTGCCCAGCCCAGCTGGATTCTCCTCTTGGCCTCCCTATCGAAGCTGTTCCTACCTACCCAAAAATACATATAATCACGCCTCTTTCCCGTAGGGGTAGGCAGAGAGCACTTCGTTCCACTTGCTACGATCCATAAATACTTGTTTCGCTTCGGTCACTTTCATTATTTCCTTCATACGCATGTACGCACGCTTCGGTTTAGGGTACTCTTGACCTGGCCTTTTTTCAAGACATCCCTGATAGGGTCTTGAAACGTCTACCTTTTGTTTTTTTTTATTACGATTGTTATCCTCATGGATACCTGACCCCCAAACGCCAGCCGGGTTATGTGGGACTCCGGGGCGCGGATAGCTATAAGTTGCGCCCCAACCTACCCACTATAACCAACGGTGTCCCTCAACTGCCCAAACCAGGGCCACGGGTTTCTTTCCTCCCTCCCTCACAAAAGTGAGATTTTTTTTCTGGAGATGGATAGATGGCTCACTGTTGAGTCGGGCCTCCACCAGTCACATGGAGTGTAACTGGGCATAGGGTTTCGTATCAAGTTTTCCTTATTTTACGGCTAGATAATCGGCCTTGTCATTTCTATGTCGGCTCTTACCCTCACATTTACTTTTACCTCACATCAAATTTTTTATTTTTGGGAACAAAATGGTCATGTTGATGATTTTTTATTGCTTCTAATGGACCTGTACCTGTTTACAAGCATGTAATTCATGATGCAAGAGAAATCAGCTTCCTCTGATTAGTAATAAGTGAATCTGAAATCGTATTAGTAGTCGTCGTTACAGCCCATAATGACCCACTTTGTAATATGTATTAAAATAACAACACAGGACATAAACCAAAATACCAAACATTTTTTTTAATTTTTGTCTGTATGTCTGCCTGTTTGTTCCGGCTTATCTCTGGAGCGGCTGGACCGATTTTGATGGGACTTTCACTGATAGGTAGCTGATGATATAAGGAGTAAATTTCACAAGGTTCAGCTAACCCCGCCGAAATTCTTAACCTGATTTGGTTAACAGCCATTATTTATAAAATTGTAGTGATGGATTTAGAATACAAATGTCACATAGTTGTAACATCCTGAGAGGGTCGTAAGTGGCGACTAAAGGAATGCAAGAGGTAGAGAGCCTAGCCGCGGGAGACGGGAGTTGATACAAACCCTGAGCTATTCCGTCCTTACTGCATGGTCTAGTAGGCTTTAGTGGGTAGGTTGGGGCGCAACTTACTATCTCCACGTGCCCCGGGGTCCTACATAGGGCGGATCCAAGCGGCCGGGGGTACTTGAAGATTTCTGACAAAAATAAAGGAAAAAAAAATATATGGAGGAGGGCTGACTTACTCATGGGCTATTACGATGATGTTAGTATTACAATGGTTAAAACGGACAAGTTCATATAGTATTCAAGCTTGTCTTTATCAATACAAAAAAATATTGCTTTGTTTGTGATGTATACACGGTAAATATACCAAACTAAGAAAATTTTTGTCCGTCTGTCTGTTTCTTTCAGTTAATCTCTGAAACTGATACGATAGGAGTACTTTTATTGTACCACGCGGACTAAGTCGCGGATAACAACTAGTTAATCGTTTATTATTATTCCTCATACGCAGATATATTACTTTACTACAAAGATTTAAACGAAAAATCAGCTTATTATTGACTAGTGGCCCGCCCCGGCTTCGCCCGTGCAAAGTGGGGATGGGTTATACATAAAAACCTTCCTCTTGAATCACTCTATCTACTAAAAAAACCGTATCAAAATCCGTTGCGTAGTTTTAAAGATTTAAGCATACATAGGGACAGACGACAGCGACTTTGTTTTATACTATGTAAAGATAAATAAGATACCGAGAAGTGCTTACAAAATTAATGAACATTTTCTGATCAAAATTTCAACTGTCTGTGGACGACGTTCCGTCAACCTTAATGTCCATTAGGGAACATTTTCAATATCTTCGAGATTTTCAGTTTGAAAATGTCTTTTAACACGAGTACTTAAAATATTAACACAGCCTATGAAACCCTCTATGAATTGACCTTTCTCGAATTTTAGTGTGTTAAAGGATTCTAGTGCAAGAGGAACAAAGGATCAGTACAAGGACATTATGACAAAGGAAAGGGCGAAAAGACATCGGTATTCAAAAATATCTGCTATTAAAACCCACCGTTATGAATATAAAAATCAAAATCCATGTAATCCATTTGGACCATTTAGGCACTTTTGATACATCAATTTAATTTAGTGATGTCTCGTATAAAAAAACTCAACAACTCATTCATTCAATGAAATACGATTTTTTATTTGAATGAACTGCTTACGTTATATAATCTGTATCGCGGGGCTGTTTACAAACATGAAATTCACAAACACAATTATCACCCAGACTCAGAGCAAGTGCCTCTGGTTTAAACAAAGACACCGCGGAATTATATGGCAAAATAATGTTTTCTGTGTTAGTATACTTTGTTTGTAATTTGTAATTCTGTGCGCGATAAGTCCCGTTGATTGTTTATAAGTACGTATGTATATAGCTTTCGCAAATAGGCATTAATAATTCATACATAATATCATGGCAACTGTCGGTCAGTGGGTCATCTAATCGTTATCGATTCATAATCTAATCGTTATTGTATTATTTGATATCGGCAGTGTGTATTCATATTTATTTTATTAGGATATCCAAGTATAAAAACAAGGGGTTGCCCAGCGTTCGAAATTCGACTTTATTAAGTTAATATTAGAGTTCTATAAATATAGTTATATTCTCAACATGTGCGGAAGGGCTACCGTGATTTTTAAGAATCTTTATATAATTTGCCGTGATGTAGACGATATTTATTGAAATAACAAGTGAATGTAATCTATTCCCAAAAATATATCTTACTAATCTTACTAATATTATAAACGTGAAAGTTTGTAAGTATGGATGGATGGATGGTTGGAAGGATGGATGGATGGATGGATGTTTGTTACTCTTTCACGTAAAAACTACTGAATGGATTTTAATGAATCTTTACATAAATATAGCTTATACATCAGAATAACACATAGGCTACAAGTTATAAAGATATTATGTGAATTACAACAATATAAATAAGTCGAATTCAAAATTTCTAATTGTCAAATTTTCGGCCATATTAAACTATATATAGACAACATAACGTTTCGCTGTCAGAACTTGCGTTTTGTTAAAGTAAGTTTTATACGGACGGGATAAAAATCTCAGGTATCCTATGTCCAACTTTCTTTTTGTTTTAAATATTTATAATGCGGAACAAAGTTCGCCGGGTCAGCTAGTTTAAAATATTTTGTAGTGGCCAATTTTTTATAGGCAACCTGTATAATAATATGTATTCTCCTAATTATGGTATAAAAATCGTTTTTAGCAAATAACCGATTAGCGCACTTTCCTGCAGCCGGATCTTAGACCAGCTTAGCATGTTATGCTCAGTATAGAACGCGTCGGTGATATGGTTTATTCTCAACCCATGTTGACAAAACACGCAATTGCAACCGAATAAAGACCTATCTGCAATACTGCTTAGAAATGATATTGAACTCTATTCTTCATATATTATATCACTATCACTGTCACTACATAGTATAAAACAAAGTCACTGTCGTCTGTCCGTCCCTATGTATACTTAAAGGCCGCTGCATACGTGACGGGTTTTTATACGGACAGGACGGGACGGGAATTATTGCATATGGAGCGGCCTGTAATCTTTAAAACTACGCAACGGATTTTGAAGCGGTTTGTTTTAATCGACATAGTGATTTAAGAGGAAGGTTTTTATGTATTATAAATGCATAATTGCACCCGTGCGAAGCCGGAGCGGGTCGCTAGTATTATATAATATGAAGTTCAAAATGGTTTCAGAGCCGTATTGCAGATAGGTCTTTATTCTTCGGAAAAGTCGTTTTATCTATTACGGCAATGCCTTTGACCCTAGGCTTGCGTTATGGAAAGCAACGACAGGGTCTATGATGGAGCAGGCATTTCAAGGAAATGCCCTGTCTGTCACCGGCTCTCAGATACACACGACGAAACACTGTAAAACTGCTGACTTAGATGTGAGGGTAATAGCAAGCCGGGCGGACCTTTAGGTCCTACCACCAAGCGTGCTGGGTTTTGTTGACTTTTACAACACGCGTTATTTCCCAGCGTGCGGTAGTGAAGCTTTATATTCTGCCCCGCCCCCATACGGGGAGAACTTATCAATAATGTATTTTTCTTGTTCCAGAACAACCATCGTTGGGATGATCTCCAAAGGGTCAGCCTGTTCCATTGCTGAAGATGATCCCTTGTACTTGGCCGACGACCCTATTTTTTTTGATATGGTAATATTTTCAACTATTTTTTTCTTACTACATACTAGAACAGTTTTAATGTGTGAATTTCATTACAAAAAGTCAAGATACGTATACTCACTTGCTTAGATACTCACTCATTTTTTAAGTATGATACTCTTTCATATTAAAGGGCTGGTGACTCTGTTTACGTGTTTCTGTAAATTGTTGACGCATGCACACGCATTGATGTCGCTTACTAACACAAAGACAATCGGTTCTATGCCATTATTGGTTCCGTATAAGTTAAAGTCAGAAATTCAAATAAAAGTTTGGACTTAGATTACTTCTACTACTACTGTTCAGGCTTTAAGTAGACCCACTGCTGACGCGGGCCTCCTCCAGTTTCATGGATCGTTCAGTTACTTGGCCTACTATGCCACGCTGGCCAGACGGGTTGGCACAGGGTTTCGTATCAGCCACCCCCTATCGTGATGACGTTTACGAAGTTTCCCGCAAGTGGTTTGGCTCGAGACTGGAGCAATAGTGGTAGGTTTTAGTGGATAACCCGGGCGCACTTCACCATCTTATCGCGCCCGTGGACTCCCACATACCCTAGCCCCGTCCCACGGGTCGGGATCTTCAGAAGTCGAGTTTCGTATCACGTTGTCCGTCTGTTACGGCTAGGCTATCGACCGTGACATTATCTTTTGTCCTTACGACACCCTCAGGTTGGAATAGGGTGGTGAAACTATGTATTCTAAATACGTCACCACACGGAATACTTCAGCTATTGGATCTAAATATGGAACCTTTTTTTGGTGACGCTGGGGAAATGCCATCTGCCATCAGCGGTATACCCTCACACGACGGTCTTGGGGCGCCACAGGTTCGCCACATTCCGATGTGACACCCGATCTATATATGGAACCATACGTTAAGATATTTTGACACAATCATAACAATTTATCCAAATATGTAGCAGATGGATCCTAGGTCGTTACAGGGCTTTATCATAGAACCTAAATTTAGTAAAATGAGGCCGACTAAACCAGAGGCTAGACGACCGCCAGACAGGCAAGTCATCGTTTAATCACCACGTTTCCCGGCCACTAGTTTAGACACATAATAAATGTATTTGCAGAGGTCACTTTTTGTTACGAACTAAGTTTACTTGACAAACAGTTAAGTCGGACGTTTCTAGGCAGTACGGTGAAATGTTATTAGCCCATCGGGCGTGCCACCGTATTGTGGTGAGGTCTTTATTGGGGACATACAGGTTCAAGGTCACCCATGCCGGGTCCACCGGGGAGGCCATACGAATAACGGCATTTCACCATAATGGCTGGTTCTGGCTGCGAAGACACCTCTATCCTCAAATCGTCCTACGAGATTTAAATCGCTGCGGCGCACTATAGGATCCTCGAGTTCACGCTCAAGATGTTTAGAGGCTAAGTGGGCGAATTCCTTCTACGAGACCGTAGGGCCGGCCCTAAAGCATAAACTGAAACTCAAATCATTTATTTTGCATAGGACACAATGGACACTCACAAATTGTCAACATATTAATAAGATTTATACAATGCAAAGTAATATACTTTACCACCAGTTCGGAACGCGACCACTGCTGAGAAGAACTGGCAAGAAACTCAGAGGGCTTGTCATTTTTTTCTTTTTTATTACTTTGCGGTCCTATTCATTCAGAACGCTCTGACTGTCGCTTTTGTAAGGTGACGTAACGCACACGTTCTACCCCCGCCGTTAAAGCCGATGCCCTGCGGAAGTCACAATGGAATTGGTTCTCACGAATCTGTCGCGACCCAATGGAGACGTGTGCGGATTTACCCCCGCACGTGTGCGGACGTGTGCGGGTGTGTAGCCGCATGTCCCACAGTCCCACTTAACCGCCAACCGCACTCCCAAGTCGGGACGTTATACGACAGACATTTCCCCCGCGATACGAAAAAAAGGTATCCAGACGTGTATCTACGAGTATTTTAGCTATCTTAAATTCCTTTTCATTTCCTTTAGTCGGCCTAAACACTTTCGCGATGGAATGCGGTGGTAACACTATATATACAAATAAATAAATAAATTGGAGCCATCATCATCATCAGAGTCTGTTTGTTCCGGCTAATCTCTGGAACGGCTGGACTGATTGTGACGGGACTTTCAGTGATAGTGATGATATAATGAGTAACTTAGGCTACTTTTTACCTTCGCCCCGTGGCGTCACCCGCGGTACGTCAATTTCCGCCGGTAACATCGCACCCATGCAAAGCCGGGACGGGCCGCTAATATATACATATAAATATATAACATTGGAGTGTCTGTTTCTAATATTAAAGTGACTGCTTTTTACTATGTGCATATGAATGTCATATGAGGCCTACGTCCAGCAGTGGACTGAAATAGGCTGATGATGATGATGATGATGATATGAATGTACTCGTATACACGGTACATATACAAAAACATTATTTTTAAAATTTTTGTGTCTGTCTGTCTGTTTGTTCTAATATCTGAAATGCATGGACCGATTTTGACGGGACTTTCACAAATATATATTGCCAGTGGAATCCTTATGGATACCCGACCGCTGAACGCCAGCCGTGTTATGAGGGGCTCCGAGGAAAGATGGTAGTTGCGCCCTAACCTACCCAATAAAACCAACGGTGTCCCTCAGCTGCCCGAAACAGGGCCACGGGCTTCGATATACATCACTATCACTACATAGTATAAAACAAAGTCGCTGTCGTCTGTCCGTCCCTATGTATGCTTAAAACTTTAAAACCGCGCAACGGATTTTGAAGCGGTTTTTTGTAATACATAGATAGTGTGATCCAAGAGGAAGGTTTATATGTATAATACATGCATAATATTGTAGAGAAACACTGATAAATGTAGATGTTCATAATTGCATCCGTGCGAAGCCGGGGCTACTAATTAATATAATAAGTTATCGAAATCTCTACGAACTGAACAATAACTTATTTTTTTAAAACCACACGGATTAAGTCGCGGGGAACAGCTAGTGTATCCTAAAATGCGTGCTCATATTATTATTTCAGGCTTTAAGGGCTGAGTTGGGACTCCAAGTTCAAGAACCTGAACGTGCGATAACTGATTACATAAAATAACTATAAATCTACTTCTTTTCTTCATTACGAGCTTCATGCTACGCAGACTTTCACACGGTAAATTATATGTTAGGGTTGACAAATTACATCTAGTACTTATTCTCAGCCCATAAATTTACCCACTACTGAGTCGGGCCTCCTCCAAGTGCGAGGGTTTAGTATCAGGTTTTCCTTCTCTTGCGGCTAGGTTTTTGGCCTTGTCATTTCCTATTGTCGACTCTTACGACACCCTTAGGGTGAAATGGGGTGGTCAAATTACGTCACTATCACTATCACTATCACTACAAATTATAAAACAAAGTCACTGTCGTCTGTCCGTCCCTATGTATGCTTGAATCTTTAAAACTAAGCAACGGATTTTGAAGCGGTTTTTTTTAATAGACAGGGTGATTCAAGAGGAAGGTTTATACGTATAATACATTCATAATATTGTAGAGAAACACTGATAAATTTAGATTTTTCTTCATTGCACCCGTGCGAAGTCTACAATATATTTACTCACTGATGGATCAATGCAAAACCTTAAGGTGGATGTTCCAGGGTAGCCCGCGAAATTCAAATTTCCCTACGTTTTTTGCAATTTGCAGGACAGTGGTAGGTTGTATGTTGATTAAAATGTTATTCGCGGCTGTAAGACGTATGTAGATATAGAATTATAATCATCAAACTCATCAATACAACCCTCCAAGCTCATAAAGGTGCAAGAATGACTTTGAGCTTGAAAAAGTTTTTCTTGCACCTTTATGAGCTGTGGTGCCGGAATCAAGCCGTGGTGCCGTGATCCAAAGGCACACACTCAACCGCAACAACAATGTCTTCATGAAATTCGTTTCCTTTCTTCGTTTTGAAAGTATTGGAAAACTACAGCATTATATTTTGGAAACACTATATTTTGGAGCGACCCGCCCCGGCTTCCTCATTAAACATAAAAACCTTCCTCTTGAATCACTCTATTTATAAACAAACCGCTTCAAAATCCGTTGCGTAGTTTTAAAGATTTAAGCATAAACAGGGACGGACAGACGACATCGACTTTGTTTTATAATATGTAGTGATAGTGATAATTCACACTATATCTTTACATAGATGTATAGGCTATGTGTTATTTTGATGTTGTAATGAGTTGTTGGTGAACCAACCGTTTGGTTCACCAACTTATGAATAAATATAAATATATAATAAAGATAAAACTTAAACGATATAGTTTACTTAAATGATATATAACATATTAAATAGATAAAATAATATATAAATAATATAATATATACCTTAAAGAACTTAATAATGATAAACTTAACATTAGATTAACTTAAAATTAGATTGAAATTAATATTAGATTTAAAATTAGATTGGCCAATGATTTTCTAGTAGTGAGGACCCTTATGTTGTGCCGCATTATAACCTAAGAACGTTTAGTGATGGATTGGTATATATATTACAAAAGGTTTCCCTAACTGTCCCTACTGCAATATATGACCTAAGTTATATATGGTGGAAAACATATATGACTAAATGATATCCAAGTGTTAGTGAAACAATGATACCTACAGAAGGTTTCCCACACATTCCTATTACCTGAAGACCCTATATGACATAGCTAACCTATATGACCTAGGTAACCTATATGAGCCAGCTAACCTATATGACCTAGCTAACCTATATGACCTAGCTAACCTATATGACCTAGGTAACCTATATGAGCCAGCTACCCTATATGACATAGCTAACCTAAATGACCTAGACACCCTATATGACCTAGATAACCTAAATGACCTAGGTAGTTGAATGTTTGGTTGAAATAACATCTAAGGCTAATAAATCTTAACCTGATAATGTATTTATTAAATTACCTGAAGCTTTGTGTTACATTAAATTAAAATACCTTCTATATTTTATTCTATAGAGATCATGGTAAAGACATGGTAGTATGCCAGTAAATCAAACCAAGAGTCATAGAGCAAGATAAATAATTCTATCTGGAGTATAACACTAGAGATCAAGAAACTACTTATTATTATATTTGCAGCGGGACTAAGGGAAAAGGCCCCAATTCCCCGCCTTAACCTGTGAGCTTCGACTAGCCTGACTTGGACACTCTCCATCCCGCAATTTGTGGAGAATTGTGTTGAATATTCCACAAATTATGTAGTTTCATTTCTCTTTAAAACTACTTTAATAATTACTCTAATTTAAAATCTAACATTACCACTGGTTCACAAAGTCCATCCACAGAGAAGAGCCAGCAAGAAACTCTGTGATATTACTGCTACTCAGGGGTTTATTATTGAAAGGTCTGACTTTCAATTCTTACAAATAATGCAACTCTATAGCAAATGTAAAATCTATTACTCCATTATAAAAGAGAGGGCTCAACTCATTGTACTACAAAATGAAGATATATTTGTTGATATCGTCTAAGTACAATGAATTATTCTAATGATGATGATGATGATGCTTTGACTCTAGCATGAAATACAGCACACTACACACAGCATTGAATATGGTTATGCATTCCAGCCAACCCACAGCATGAGTATCCCAGAGACTATTCAGTACAATAAGTATTAGGTATTAGTAGTAGATGAACAATCAGATACTGCAGATTGATGGTGTGATTTCTTCTCTAATACTCTCACATAAGCACTCTTGCTAAGCAGGTATTTGACTGTACAGGTGGTTTGCTTTCCTCATGAGCATTTAATAATTAGACTGATCTCTAAGTCTAGATTTCTTTCTATATGAACAGTCCACTGACTCCCCAGTACTGATAGGTAACCAGGTACACAACCACATCAAATAGGTAGTATCATATTGCTTATGATGTTCAAATTTTACGTAATTATTTGAATGTTTTAACCTTGAAACTTTGGTTAAGTATAGATAAGTTAATGTTAAGGTTTCGACTTCTTACATATATAGATAAATGTTTCGATAGGTTTTAAGTAGTGCTCTGAGAAAGTCTAAGATACTAAATAGATCTTAGTTCAAACATAGGCATTAGACGACACAGTAAATTCCGAAATAACGTAAAATAATAGTCTACAAGCCATAAACTAACTACTATGAATGCACATCGTAATATCTCAGTAAATAAACACGTATTCCCGTAAATATAACTCGAAATATGTCTGAAATAACTCAATAAAGTAGTTCACTAGGTTTCCGTCTAGTCATAATGATCATTCCTCGATCTATCAAGTTATGCACTCTAATTGGAAAGTCCTCACCAAGTTCTGCTGCCAGCTCAGGATCCTGAATCCATATATCCAAACTGTAATCCAAAGGCTTAGGCACTAACACAAGCACTGCACTCGCGGAGCCCTATGAACGCTTATTAACACTGAAATCTAGGTTCTAAACTAATTTTAAGCACGAAACCGACCAGCACACATTCGACAAGAGTTACGATCCGCGGATCAAATACTAGGCTAATTTACAGTACTGTCCTAAACCGAGTAGCCAGCCAGCACTCCAGGGTCCAGAGTTGCGGCTACAAAAGACCAGCGTAACGATTCGCGACGAAGAAAATTATTAACCAACTAACTGTCCCTTGTTGCGCGCGACCTCTTTTATAAACACCAAAAGTAGCTCCCCTCTCCGTCGAAAGTAGCTCCGCCTTTTTACCCTGATTCCCGAGCTCCCCGAGTTCGCCGGGCCTCCGGTGTTACCCGTGCTTCACTTGTTTACCTTTATGTTTTCATTGTATTATTATTTTATTTAAACCGTACATATTAGGCATTTGGTTGAACTTTAAAGTATAGTTTTATACATTCCTGTAAATAAATATGTATTGGACTTAATTATTTAAGTGGGAATCATAGCGTGATGAATATGAATTGGAGACATAGGTATAGTTTAGAATGAACAAGTCTGTGCTTGTCTTAGCCCCATTCCTAGTATGTACTTGTAAGTTAACCATAATACTAATTATATGTACCTATATAAAATAAATAGTTAATACATAGTATTGATATAGCATATTTCGGATTGTTGTTTATATATTTGTGAATCACGATGGGGTGGATCGAAATCTGGCCCATCACAATGTGTACGCTATATTATTGTAAAGTTTCATCAAACTCCATTCAGCAGTTTTTGCGTGAAAGAGGAACAAACATACATTCTTACAAACTATCGCATTTAATATATTAAAGAACTATAAAAATTAAATTTTGCGAGGTTTTTAGTTTATTTAATTTTCATGACATTTACAAGGAGTAACTGAATAATACAAATTTATTTCTGTAGAGATAATCTTGTATAATTGTAAGTAGTTTACAGACTATTTTGTCAAGTTGTGTAAGTTTTAATTTAATCAAAGTAGATTTTCTAGGCCTTTGAGGCCTTGTTATCTGTTTGTTATTCAAATTTACCAATGCCATGTATAGTATACCTCATTTGTATAATTACTTTACAGGAGAACTTGAATCATGCTATTTTTTGTGCATACCTACGAGGGTGAATCAAAAAATTCTTGGAATCAATATTAAAAAATGCAAAGATTTAAATAATAATATTTTATTTTTCTACATAATCTCCCTCCAATGCAATGCATTTAGAATAACGCGTTTCTAACTTCCTTATACCTTGTGAAAAAAAATTATTTTCTTGACTCTCGAAAAAGTCCTCTACGGCAGCTATAACCGCGTCATTATCGTGAAATTTTGTTCCACGAATTTCCTCTTTTAATTTTGGAAATAAGTGAAAATCACTTGGGGCTAAGTCCGGAGAATATGGTGGGTGGTCAAGGAGATTGAAGCCAGCACAGCGGATTGCGTTGAGCGCAACTTCCGATCGATGGGCAGGAGCGTTATCTTGAAGGAACAACACGCCCAACGACAGTTTTCCACGACGTTTTTCTTTAATCGCTTCACGCACTTTCGGGATTAAATTTGCATAATAGGGTCCAGTTATCGTCTGGCCTTTTGGCATGTAATCAATAAAAAGGATTCCTTCACTATCCCAGAACACAGAGGCCATAACTTTGCCAGCGGAAGGAGCAACTCGAAATTTCTTAATGGATGGAGAGGATGGTCGTTTCCAAGACATGCTTTGTCTTTTAGTTTCAGGATCAAAATGGTGGACCCACGTTTCATCCATGGTGACAAGACGACGGCAAAAATTATCCGAATCACGCTGGAACATTTCGAGATTACGCTTGGAAATTTCCAAACGTCGCTTTTTGTTTTCGTCGGTTAACATTCGTGGCACCCATCTTGCAGACACTTTTTTGAACCCCAGTGAATCAATTAAAATGGATTGAACGCTACCAAAAGATATCTTTAGGATCTCAGCTATATGTTTTATAGTCATTCTTCTGTCTTCCAGCTGCAAAACCAGATTCTCAACCTTTTTGACATTTTCTTCTGTAACGGAGGTTGAAGGCCGCCCAGAACGCGGGTCATCTTTACAGCTTGATCTACCTCTTTTAAATTCAGCCACCCAGTACGCAACCGTAGAATAGGGTACAGCATCACACCCTAATGTCTGCTGAATGTCCAAAAAAATTTCCTTCGTAGACATTTTTTTCAAACTGAGATATTTTATCACCGCACGTAACTCACTTTTATCCATAATTTTGACTTTTTAGCAACTCGTTGCACAAAAAAATTTATTACATGCGAACGAACTGACAAAAACAAGTGACAGTCTGCATAAATATAGTGTGATAGACACTCTTTAATTTGAATATCGAACTTGATCCAAAAAGGTTTCATATATATGCACTTCTAAGAACTTTTTGATTCACCCTTGTATATGTATGTATGATTGTACACTTGGTGTGATCAATTTTAAATATGACGATATATAAGAGATTTGTGATAAAAACTTACGTAAATAAAGTACCTTTTGAGATTGAGTTTTATAAAATTAATATTAGAAGAAGTAAAGTAAAAAAATAAGAACTATTTATTTTATTTGTTTACATTTGTTTACTATTTGTTATTTGTTTACTATTTATTTGTTTACATAAAATGACAATTGTTGTAGTTTTTATTTTTCGTTATTAATACTTGATTTTACAGTTTTAATTTCGTTAAAAAACTTAATAGGCTTTATAGGAATTCAATGTCTATGTAAACAAACTTGCAAATAAATGAGCTAGTGGGAGAGCTCTGGTCGTATAAATTGCCTTAATATACATCAAATTACCTATAATTACCATCGCACGGTATGAAAATTGGTATGGTATGGAATGTCACATGCGTAGACAACCGAGCAACGTCGCATATTACAGGGACTGCGAAAAGGGCGGATTCTGCCGAATCCCTCAAGCGGCACAAATGTAATCAGCTCGATACGTGTTACTCGTGCTGCTTGGGGTGGAAACTTTTGGTCCGTGAGGCTCGGAATTCAAATCTTTTACGAAAAGTTGTCCAGGCATCTGTTAACTTCAACCAGTGACCAGAAGGCTGGTTATTACTTCGCTTAGCGAATTAGAATTGCCATACAACGTGGCAATGCTGATGCCAGTAATCTAGCGCACATTGCATTTTTATCATTTTAGTTTTAGTAATGAATATTTGTAGAATAATTTTATTTATAGTTAGTCTAGTGTTAATTATATATAATACTAGCTGATCACGCAAACGTCGTTTTGCCAAATAATTAACCCCCTCCCCCGTAACCCCCCTTTTTTTGGAAATTCCTACCAAATTTCAAGTCTCTAGGTCTTATGGTTCCAGAGATATCGTGATAACTCAATCTATCTATACAACAGCTCCTATCGCAAACGTTGTTTTGCCATGTAATTAAATAGGGGTTAATCGTAGAGGGGTGAAAATTTAGGGTTGTTTGTATTTTTGTATGCAGCATCTTAAAATAATAAAAGCAAAAAAATATGTTTAAAAAATAAACAATTATTTTTGGTGTGGACCTGCCCTTAAAATTAAGGCGGATGAAAAATAAATGTTGTTCGATTCTCAGTTCTCAGACCTACCCAATGTGCTCACAAAATTTCATGAGAATCTGTCAAGCCGTTTCGGAGGAGTATGGGAACGAACATTGTGACACGAGAATTTTATTTATAAGATGTTTGGGTTTTGACCCCGATTCGGGCCCGGGCAGAAGGCATTCAAGTCGGTGATAAAAAAAAATGTTTCTACAACAATTGGCTGTATGTTGATAAATATGGCAGTCGATGAATGAGCTTGGCAAGATCTTTTGGATTTAGCAGATTACGGTTAGATAACTGCAGCGTGACGGACATTTCAAATGAAAATAGCAGACTTGGATTTGATCAAAGGATTAATGGATATTATTTTGTTTAACAAACCAGAAGATCTCCTTTGACACACAAAAACAGGCAATTTATCAAAGCACTTTCCAACATAAAAAAGTTTTTTTCCTCTTTCCGCAGTGAAAGTGTTATTATTCTCCGTTCAACCCTATAACCATTAGCAGCCATCAGCCGGCCGCATATTGTACTGATAAACTTGGATAACAAGGTACTAAGCAAGATTGATAGGTAAACCCACCTTTAGCCGTGAACTTTACCTGCGGTACACTTCAGCTACAAATCAGGGGTGATTTATTTTCACTACAAAATAAGAATTTAAATTCACTAAATAGTCATGAGTTCCAACTAATTTTACGATATCATCATCATCATTTCAGCCAAAAGACGTTCACTGCTGGACAAAGGCCCCTAAGGCTTTCCGTCAGTCGTTGGTCCACCGTGTGGGAGGCCCACCAGCACTGCCCTATCCGGAACGCGGTCACCACTCTAAGACATTTCTGCCCCATCTGGCTCTGCGATATAATATGTGCTCTGCCCATTGCCCCTTAAGAGTGGCAATCCTATGGGCAATGTCGGTAACTATGGTTCTTCTGCGTATCTCCTCATTTCTGATTCAATCTCGCAGGGAAACTCTGAGCATAGCCCTCTCCATTGCCCTTTGGGTGACTTTGACCCTTATGCTGGAGCCTAAAGTAGTACCAATTTTAATATTTAATAAATCATTATTTTTATAGATACTTCAAAATGCCATGAAGTATTTACTATCTCGCTATACAGTAGCTATACGCTATTCACGAGACCGTTGTTGGTGTAGGAATTCGCTGTGCCGCGTTTGGATAACAGGTCCTCGGTTCGATTCCGGGGTCTTTGTGTAAGCATTTGCTTCCGAAGTCCGGGTGTCAAATATGTTCGTAAATTGCATGTCAGTTATGTCTTGGATCAGACATATATTTCAATATCTACTCGAGAAGGAATAACGGAAGATTTACGTCATTACACGGCGTTACCGACTAAGGTCACGTTACCCAGGACACAGAGGCGCAGGAAGGTACTGCAGGCGTTCCTGAATTGCCCTAACCCAGGGCCACGGATCGCACTTTCTGATCTAAGGCATGATTCCGAACTATGCTGCACGCAACAGTGCTGTCGCGGCACTACTGGTCCCCATACTATCTCTTTAAGCTTATATGAGATTACATTCCGAGCTAGGCAGCAGTGTCAGTGTCGCCCTACCGCCGCGACAGACCAACAGTGACGCGTCTGCCGCCGCAGCAAGAGTACCTACGTCAATGTTGACAAGTAAATGACAGACTGCCGCCTTGCTCGGAATTAGCGCGGCAGGCACCTTATTATCAGCACTGAGGGCAACAGCACTGCTGCTTGTTGCCGAGTTCGGAATTACACCTTTAGGGTTAATTATCTGTGTCCCTTGTGGGACTTACCATATCCAAAGGATAGCACAGGAAAATACATTACATATCAAGTAAGTCTTTAAAAATAGCGTCATGATCCCTGTTCATTATTCAAGAATGAATAAGATGTGGTTAATTCAAGGCTACGATAAAATTTATGTGCCATTTAAGTAGCCTCAAGTGTACGCTATCATCAGGGGTTCCTGTAGTAGGTGAGACAAGGTTCGCCTTATCATAACGACTCTGACCTTCACTGGTTAAAACCTATGGCGGTCTAACACGCCATTTTGAATCCTTATTTATAGACTTAGCATCTAATAAATAAAAGTTAAAAAAAAAACTAAAAAAATAAGCTTTTATAGAAAATTTTATTGTAAAAGCGTGGGGTGCATGGTATCAATAGTTTTAAATATTTTATGAACCGATATGACTAGAAGGGTTATTTTGATAATATCCTGAAAAGCACCCCACGCTTTTTACAATAATTTTTTCTATAAAAGCGTATTTTTTTATGTTTTTTATTTTTTTGTTGAAATATCATAAAGCTATTGCTAAATAATCACTAAAAAATATAGCAATAGCTTTATGATATTTACATCTCTATTAGCTATTGCATCGAAGAGCGGTGTTCCACCTGGATCACCGTTGTTATTATTATTCTATTAATGATAACGGGTCAAAATATTTAAAATATTGAATTGTCATCGGTCCTTAATAAGTATGCAAAATAAGTGGGTTAATACAAATGATGATAATAAAAATTATATCACTATTTACCACCAGTTTGGAACGCGACCACACCTGAGAAGAACTGGCAAGAAACTTATTATGTTTTGTGTTTACTTTGCGGTCTCATCTACTGTGTTATAATTTTTGATTGTTTAAAAGCATTCGCAAGAATTTATTCGATTAAGGCACATTTTGATACTGATTATACCTAGTTACAATTTCATCTAGTTAAAATACTAATTCGCTGAGCAAAGTAATAACCAGCCTGCTGGCCATAAAAGACGCTTCGACAACTCTTTGTAAAATAATTTGAATTCTGAGCCCCACGGACCATCAAGGGCCGTCCCATTGTAATCATAGATAATTGAACGTATGGTAAGGCAATTTATGCGGCCAGTGCTGTCACTCGCTCACTTGCAAGTTTGTTTTTCATTGAATATTAATAGCCACGAATTTGTTTTTTTTTAAATGATCGGTATCGTTTAAAAAGACGCACTATACATATAGCATAGTTGGCCATAGCACTACGCCCTTCCTTCAGATCGACTCATGCAGCATCGGATTTACGCAGATCGTAGCGCCATCTAGCAGAAGGGTGTCCTTTTACACAACTCGTCGATTCAGCCCTTAAAATATCCAGTACTGTCAGGCCTCCTCCAAATTCATGGAGAGAAATTAGTCTACTGTGCCACGCTGACAAGACGGGTTGGCACAGGGTTCGTATCAAGTTTTCCTTCTCATGCAGCTAGGTGATCTGCATCTTGCGTTCTTTTAGACACCTCTTACGACACCCTCAGGATGGTATGGATTGGTGACGTTGGGAATTCAAAATCCGTCATCATTCGGAATTTACGCAAGTAATTTCCCACAATTATGATTGTAGCATCTTCAATCTCAGGCTACTACTACTCAACCCATAACTGCTGCGTCGGGCCTCCTCTTATCACAGGGAGGGTAATTAGCCTGCTGTGCCACGCTGGCAAGACGGGTTGGCACAGGGTTTCGTGTAAAGTTTTCCTTCTATTGCAACTTTTTTTTTTGTTGACACTGGGGAAATGCTTTATGCATACCACCGCCCCTCGTGGGAGAGGTCGGTGATTATGTGGGACTCCAACAAGGGTCTACCCAAGAGTCGTCTACCCACTAAACCCCCAGCGGTATACCCTCACACGGCGCGCTTGGGGCGCCACAAGTTCGCGTAAACGCAGTCTACTGTGATGCCCCGGCGTGGTGCCCGCAACGCGGGCAAGCGACTGTCAGAGAGGGCATCTTGGCAACTGGGACGCCCTCACAGTCAACGAGGCTTTTGTCGGTGGCGGTTCACCAACCCACCACCGGCCTCTTAGGCGAGGGCAGAAGGGCATAGTATCGTCACGCCCCCTCTCCACACTTGCCTCCGTCCGTGACGCGGAGCCGGAGCTCCCTCCTTAGCAACCCACCCCGCAGCCCCCTTCTGCGACATAAAGGCCTCGCAGAAGGAGGCCCGCCAGCCCTCGGGTTAGCGTCAACCCGAGGACGTTGGTGCACCGCAGTGGTCCAGGACTCGCAGGGCAACTCTGAGAACAGAGGAGTCCCTGGAGCCCCAATCCACTGCGGCGCTGGGTGCCGCTCTTCGTGTCACCTCTCCCCGTGGGCCCACCCGGCATGGGAAGCCCTGGCCGGTATGGCCCCACGGATCATTGAGACACTCGGTTGGTGCAGTGGTTGAGCGATCGACTGCTGCGCAGCATGTCGCGCGTTCGAACCCCGCACGGAAGAAATATTTGTACGACCTACAAGTATTTGTTTCGGGTCTGGGTGTTTTCTATCTATAATATGTATGTATTTACAAAAAAAAAGTATATAAGTAGTTTATCATCCATCTCGTTACCATAACACAAGCATTAAGTTGCTTCGCTTGGGACGAGATGGCGTTGTGTGAAATGTGCAAGGATATTTATTTATTATTATTTATTACTCAAGCCCCCTCACCATGACAAGTCGTGGGGGTCCTTCTATTGCACCTAGGTCAGCCTTGTCGCGTCCTTTTCTCGGCTCTTACGACACTCTCTTGATGTATTCTAAATACGTCACCACGCGGAATGTTTCTGAATGATTTTCAGGCTGCTAACAATTAATTTGCTTGGGATTCATTTGACTCAGTTCATTTTGTTCGTCTAAATAGCATCGCCTACTCGTATAACATATTACATCGATAAATTAATAGCGCTCTGATTAATGGATTTATTTACAATAGGCGTGTTTTTAGGTGAAGTGATATTTCATTGTCGAAACCAACGGTTTGACCTAGGCAGTTTATTTTACGATAATAATCTGGTTATTTTGTTTAAAGTTTGCTAGCAAGGTAACAAAATGTGAGTCAAGTTATGGAACGTGTCCCTTTTCAATACCCTATAGCCTATAGGTTTAACTCAATAAATTGGAGTGGTAATCACTATCACTATCATCACTATTATAAAGTCACTGCTGTCTGTCCGTCCATATGTATGCTTAAATCTTTAAAACTCCGCAACGGATTTTGAAGCGGTTTTTTAATAGATAGAGTGATTCAAGAAGAAGGTTTATATGTATAATACATGCATAATTGCACCCGTGCGAAGCCGGCGCGGGTCGCTAGTAAGAGATAAATTAAACCTCGAAAACTTCAATCTTTACATTTAATCAAGCAAAATAACTGAGCTGATATAATAACTGAACTAGAACATAACGTACACCATAATTATTTTGTTCCATTTACTCACACATACTTCATCTCACTCCTTCCTTCTATACGGCCACAGATTAAACAATCATTCAATCATGCATTCCTACATTAAGGTATTCCATACACATTCCGCAATACAAATCCCAAATTTGCTCATTCAGTAGAGGCAAAATCGGCAATCAACGTGCCTTTGAACTATAGCTTCAGTTCAGGATCCATGCCGCACATTGATGATTTTTATTTTATTACTATTCGGGAATCTTACAGCTAGTACATATTTAAAACCAAATTATAAAAATAATGTTGGCCATTTAGAGGTTTCCACTGATAAAACCTGTATGTACTATTAACGCTCGGAACAAAAAGTAATCGAATGATGATGAGATTAATACCAGCAATTGCATTGTGTTGGATCATCATTTCAGCTAAAAAACGCCCACTGCTGGACATACGCCAGAGCATCCATCGTTTTCCAGCGACCTTATTCAGGTCATTGGTCCGCCGTGGGGGAGGCCTACCAGACAGGCTTAGCAGAATGCGGTTGAGGACTTTTTTTTACCCTATTGGTCGTCAGTCCAGCGTATATCACTATGTCATTATGAAAAATGATGCAAGATATTTAGTATTTACTTAGACAACAGAAACATTACCATTGTTTGTATTGGAGCTCATCTCAATAGAACTTTATTCCGCGTACAACTAATACTTAGGAATACCTCTTCCAGTTTCATGGAGGGTAAATAGCCTACCATGCCACGCTTGCAAGACTTGTTGGCATGGGTTTTTGTATCAAGTTTTCCTTCTCTGGCTACTAAATTATCGGCCTTGTCATCTCCTTCTGTCGGCTCTTACAACACCCTCACAAGGGAATGGGGCATGGGGTGATAGCACTATCTATTCTAATTAACACTTCTACAAGCTAACTAAAAAAACCTTTTTATCAAAGCAAAACCAAACGAAGGCGAGCGAAACAGGACAGTTTACAAACATGATTATTAACGAACACAATGCCTCTGTTTCTCACAAAGACACTTGCCCGATCCTGAAATCGAATCAGGGATCCTTGGTCCATCCCCTTGACCAAGAGAAATTTTATAAGAATATCAAAACTCCATTGAAATAATATAAGCGGTGGTCTTTCAGTGTATTCTAAAAATAGGTGCATGGCGTGTGCCTTACCTTCAGCCAATCGATGACGCTGCCTTGCCTTGACCCGGAATTGCTTCGCTTGTCACGTCATTTGTGAATATTAACATATTTGCATTTGCACTAGGTGAGGGAAGGCTTCAAGGTTTGCGAGTGCTTCCGAGTTATAGCTATGCTAAGAGATCAAGATAAAGCTCGGGGTAGTGCTGTTCAAGGTTCCTTGAAGTGGTTGATAAGACTTTTTTATTATCAAGCGTCCGTGTGGTGACGGATTTAGAATACATAGTGTCACCACCCCCATTCCGATGGTGTCCTAAGAGCCTACAAAAAGAAATGACAAGGTGGAAATCCTAGCTAAATTTGAAACGAAATCCTGGGCCAACCCGTCTAGCCAGCGTGGTATAGCAGGCTTATTACCCTCCATGTAACTGGAGGAGGACGGACTCAGCAGTGGATAATATATGGGCTACGGCTCTTAGGGTACCATCAGGTTAGAATGGGGCGGCATATTCTAAATCTGTCTCCACACGTAAAAAAATATTGTTTATTTTTTAAATATAGAATGTCTTCAAATATAGTTTGACCAGTTCTGGTTTCGACCCCTCTTGCAATTGTATATAATACTATCTATACCCTGAGCACGTTGCTACGCCACTAACTAAAATTAATTTGAAGGAAAGACATTACACAAATATATTTCTTTTGTTCTGAGACCTTCCGGAAGTCATGACCTTGCTGAAGCTGAAGTTTACGATTCTTTAAGGGACATACAGACAAATATTCATTTTATATATAAGATTCCAGGAAATCATTATCTCCATCTAGTGTATCTGCTGCTTCGCGCTAACATAATTTGAAATTCCATGGAATTCAGGATTAACTACGCAAGAATTCAAATGTTGTTTATTAAAGTACCACACGGACGTTGACAAGGACGGAGGTTGTTTAATTTTGTTTATTTCCGGCGATGGTGGATGTAATAACTTGTTCCCCGAATCGCTAACAGGGATTAACTGCTCTTCTAATTCACCTTTTCCATAAAATAGGTCGGTACAAATATAACTAGTATTCATATGAAGTAATTGTCATAATGTGGGATACTACGATTACTACTCAGCCCATAAATGACCCAACAGCTAAGTCGGGCCCCCTCCCATTACATGGAAGGTAATAAATTTCTGTGCCACATTGGTTTTGTATCAAAT
Source organism: Clostera curtula (assembly GCA_905475355.2). Taxonomy (NCBI): domain Eukaryota; kingdom Metazoa; phylum Arthropoda; class Insecta; order Lepidoptera; family Notodontidae; genus Clostera; species Clostera curtula. Next base: position 17,360,547 of record FR997802.1, read on the forward strand.
TTTCCTTCTCTTGCGGCTGGGTTTTCATTCTTGTCCTTTCCTTTCGTCGGCTTTTCAACCACCCTAGGGTAGAATGGGGTGGTGCTATTGTGTATTCTAAATCTTGCTTAACTAGCAGATCATTTTTGTACAAAAGCATTACACGCGTCTGTGTGATTGCGCAAAGTAGGAAATTCACGTAACTTTACTCTTAATTTTTTCTTACTTTTAATACAAACGAAACCCCTGCACTATAGCCTGTATCGCGGGGCTGTTTCATCATCATCATCAGCCCACATTAGTCCACTGCTGGACATAGGCCCCCCGAGCGCCATAGCGCTCTGTCTTCAGCTTCACAGCGGGGCTGTTTACAAACATGTAAATGACGAAAACAAATGGCACCCAGACTCCGAGACACTGTCTCTGTTTACATAAAGATGCTCACCGATTCCGCAACAAGGCAGGTATTTACTAATGACTACATCGACACAGTTTTAAAGTTGAACGTAATAGCTTTATCTCATATTTCTGCTGAACAAGTCTACTCTTAAGTTTTACGACCTGATAAACATTCATTTTAATTGCTAGCCAACTTGACTTTTAGGTTGAAATCTAAGACTAAACCAGACTAAACATTATCCTCCCAGCTATGAATAACACAGCTAGGCTTTATCCATTCAATCGAAAAATTTACAGGCATATATTTATTTCCTTCTTATGACGCTGTATTTAGAAAGAAATAACATTTTACAGCAATTTTTACTTCTCGCCATATAAATGACCACTGCTGAGTCGGGCTGAAGAGTAATTAGCCTACTGTGTCACGCTGGCCAGACGAGTTGGCACAGGGTTTGGTGTCAAGTTTTCCTTTCCTTGCGACAAGAGGTCAATTTCCCTCCATGTAACGGGCGGAGGCTCGACTTATTAGTGGGTAATGCATGGGCAGATTAGTGGTAGTTAGGTGAAGGTTTGTTATACATAATATTGTCAACGAATTCTTATATTCCTTATTGATTTTACATTGCACGCTAGAGCGCTTGAGCGGTCGCAGATATATTATACTTTAAATGAAAGGGTTAGTAATGTTCGGTGTCACGTTATTTCCCTCGACACTTGGCTTTGTTGTCTGTCTAAAATACATTTACAGGCATTATTGGATGTTGAAATATCCAAATACTATTTGTTTGGGAATATTATAAGTACTGCGGATTTTTGTAGTCTTTTCCGGTGCATATTTTAAATGTAAGATTTTATTTGCACCAACCATTTTTTTTTAACTTTATTGCCCTGTTAACGTAAACTTTGTGTCCTTGCTTTAAGTTGTATGTAGTTTTTGTCACACTGTATATTTGCATAAATTATTCACAAATGCTAGATAGGATATGTTCTTTAACCGGGGTCACGCTAAGGTACTAGCGTGTCGTCTAGAAAATGAAATTTAATGGAATATCCACACTAATGAATACAGTGGCCTCTAAACAATGCTCAGGTCGTAAATTAGTCCAAACGCAGTACCTGGAACGCTCCACCGCAATGCGTAACTTGTATTGGCTTACTACAACCACTTTACAAGTTCATTGATTTCTGCACGGAAGTGGGCTTTGTATCTGTAGTTATACGAGAATAAAATTATACTGTTTAAGAACTATTTACAACTGTAATTGTTAACTACTTGATTCAAAATAAACACGTTTCTTTCTGTCTTTCAATATTTGTTTGAATCCATCAAGTTATGACCACAGTAATTTTTTTTCTCGGAAATCTTCATGTTTCCCGGGTTATGTGGGACTCCGGGGGACGGTATAATTTGCCCCGACCTACGCACTAAAATTTACGGTGATCCTGGACTGACCAACTCCAGGGCCAAGCTCTTCCACCGCTGGGACAATGAAACATGCCATAACTAAAATTATGAATATTTCAACGTCATAATTTCATGAACGGCTCATAAAGTGTATCAAGCTTCTTTTTATTCCATTGACAAGGAAATATACGGAATTTTACGACATCCAACGGGGTAGTAGGTATATAATTTTATGCCAAAATTTTTTACTCTTAAGGCTAGATGGCAATCCTATATTATTTGTTTAACTTGCAACCAAATATTTTGAAAATGTATTGGGAATACTTTCAATTTCCCAACACTTAAATTAGGTTAAACATTCTACGTTAAAGTTGGCACTAGATTTAATTCTACCACGCTAGACCGGCATTATAACAATTTTCATTGACGTCAGCACATGCACGCTATGGCACGGGCTCATAGTACCCCGCAAAATAGAGGACAAAATAAAATAAATAAAGCCTTTCTATTCTGTATTTAGGGAGCAATTTCAACTGACTCTTATTATTGTAGTTAAAATTTTGTATGTAGCAGACCTAAAGGTGCAGTTTGGTATGAACCCCAGTAGAATAAAATAGTCTGTAAATACGGTGATTGGTTGGTATCCAAGTCTTTGAAGGTTAGATATACTAACGGAACGATTCCTCTCTCTCGTTTGTCGTCGTTTCAGCCTATAAATTACCCACTACTGAGTCAGGCTTCCTCCAAATTCATGGAGGGAAATTAGCCTACTGTGTCTCGCTGGCAAGACGCACAGAGTTTTGCATCAAGTATTCCTTCTCTCGCGGCTAGGTTTTCGAACTTATCATTTTCTTTTGTCGGCTCTTATGACAAACGAGAGAGAGGAATCGTTCCGTTAGTATAAATCTAACCTTCAAAGACTTGGATACCAACCAATCACCGTATTTACAGACTATTTTATTCTACTGGGGTTCATACCAAACTGCACCTTTAGGTCTGCTACATACAAAATTTTAACTACAATAATAAGAGTCAGTTGAAATTGCTCCCTAAATACAGAATAGAAAGGCTTTATTTATTTTATTTAAAGCTCCCTCTTGAATTACTCTATCTATTAAAAAAACCGCGTCAAAACTATGCAACTGTAGTTTTAAAGATTTAAGCATAGGTACATAGGGACGGACAGCCAACAACGACTTTGTTTTATACTATATAGTGATTTGTCGTGTGGAATTCTTAAGTTCAAACCCATCGGGAGAATGAAATAACCACCAGACCATTACTGATGCACTCTTGAAATGTCGATAATCCATTCCGACAATCCATTTTTTATTTACTTGTGGGCTCTGAAGGACGATGAACAAATACGTAGAGTAAGAAAATTTCCACTAGGGTCAAATGCCTCTAAAAAAATTTTTATAGTTCTTCAATCGTCTTCAAGAAGGTTCTCAATTCAGTGGTATGTTTTCGGGCATTTTTTTTACCAATTACTTAATTGCCTTTGACCCTAGACTTGTGTGATGGAAAGCAACGCCAGGGTCTAAGATAGGGAAGGCAATTCAAGGAAATGCACGGTCGGTGACCGGTTCTCACACGCACGCGACAGAACACAGTAAAACTGCTTGACTTAGATGTGACGGTGGTAGCTAGCCGGGTATTCTGACCCGTCCCGAGACGTGTAGTCTAACCCGTCAATAAGGCTTCTAAGGTGAGGGTATAAGGTCCTGCCCGGCATGGGTGACCGTGAGGCGGTATGGCCCCAACAGATCTTGAAAGCACGCAAGCCCCTCACCACGGAAAGGTAGCAACACAGTAGAGGGGATTCAAACGAATTCCTGTACCAACCCGTCTAGCCAGCGAGGTACAGTGGGCTTATTTTCCTCCGTAAATGGAGAAGACCCGGCTGAACAGTGGCACATTTGTGGACTGCATAAATGATGATTACGAGTGTTACGGTATTTTGTTCGGTTTGGTAGATTGTCTTGTTGGTCTAGGGGTTGGATGTGCCGTCCTTGTATAACGGGTCCCCCCGGTTCGATTCCGCGGTCGGGCAATTGTCTTTGTGTAAGCCAGAGTCACTTGTTCCGAGTCTGGGTGTCATTTGTGTTCGTGAATTACATGTTTGTAAAATCGATCGAATTTATACCTAGAGCAGAGAGAGGTGTCGTTAAAAAAAAATAACTTATGACTTTAAACAGCAAAATAAACTCTTAGGGTGAGGCCAAACGAGCGTAATTTTGGGAGTTGTGAGTCGCGTAATTTCTGCTGCATTCGGTTTCTTACAAATGTCCAGTTCGTGACACATGGCGACGCAAAATGAGTTGTGAGCCGACTCACAATTCATTTTGCGACAATTCACAAAATTACCCTCGTTTGGCAGCCCAACAGGATTTCTGCTGGGCATAATTAAAGCATCTGAAATTACGCGACTCACAACTCACATAATTACGCTCGTTTGGCAGCCCAACAGAATTTCGGCTGGGCAATATTTCAGCGACTGAAATTACGCGACTCACAACTCACATAATTACGCTCGTTTGGCAGCCCAACAGAATTTCTGCTGGGCATAATTTCAGCGACTGAAATGATGCGACTCACAACTCACATAAGTACGCTCGTTTGGCAGCCCAACAGAATTTCTGCTTAGCATAATTTCAGCGACTGAAATTACGCGACTCACAACTCACATATTCACATACAGCATACCAATAAATATCTTTTTTTTATATTTTCAGGCTTTGTAATGACGTGGTATCGAAGAGGAACCACACGTTAAAACCAAGAGTTGTGCTTCCCGAAAACTATGTCAAAGGTATGTTTAGAAAAGGTCAGTAAATTCACTCAATTTGTGTAGCTAAACTGCATTTATAGAAATTCAGTCTGGAAATGTGAACGTTTTTATTATTTGCTTTACACAGATTCGAATGAAACCTATGCAAACAAAATTGTGAAAATCACGAATAAGAACGTGATAAATTAAATTCCCTAACTAGGTGCTTGTGGTAACGGATTTAGAATATATAGTGTCACCACCCCATTCAATCCCAAGGGTGTCGTAAGAGCCAACAAATGAAAGCACAGGGCCGTAAACTTAGCTGCAAGAGAAGGAAAACTGGAAACGAAACCCTGTGCCAGACTGTCGGGCCAGCTTGGCGCAGTAGGCCAATTACCCTCTGTGTAATCGTAGGACTTACCATACGGCTCTATGGATTCTAAATATTACTAGCAATATCCATCATCATCATCATCATTTCAGCCAAAGACGTCCACTGCTGGACATAGGCCTCCCTCATGGTCCAGGGCCGCCCGCATCCACTGCTTTCCGGCGACCCTCACCAGGTTGTCGGTCCACCGTTTGGGAGGCCTACCAGCACTGCGCCTTCCGGAACGCGGTCGCCACTCCAGGACTTTTCTGCCCCATCGGACGTCGGTCCTGCGAGCTATGTGCTCTGCCCACTGCCACTTAAGTTTGGCACTAAGGTGAGCTATTTCGGTCCCTCTCCATTGCCATTTGGGTGACTTTGAACCTTCTGATCGAACCCATAGTGACCAATATCCATAGCATTATAATTATGCAATTCTTCGTTTAAGCCCACAAAAGATCCACTTTTGAGTCGGGTCTCCTCCAATTATTTGGAAGGGATTAAGCCTATAGTACCACTCTGGTGAAACGAGCTGAAACAGAGTATCGTTTATGTTTCTCATGTGGCTTGGTTTACGGCCTTTAGCCAGCTCTTACGCCACCCTCGTGTAGAATGGGGTTGTGACATTGTATTTTATAAATCTATTGCATATCCAACCATAAGCATTTCACAAATTTTAATCAAAATTGTGTAATTATAGTCACATTTTGTAGTAGAAATCTTTTTGCTTTCAGCCATTTGTGGTTGTCATTTATACCATACCTTTGTTACACGATAGCGGCACAGAATCCTTCACTTATTATTTTTATCTGCCACTCAAAGCTTAGACAGCATATATTAGTGCAGCAAATACGCACTGCTGAATTAAGCTTTCATTCTCATGGAGAAGCATTAGCTACTGTGCCATGCTGGCCAGATTAACACAAGGTTTCGTATTAAGAACTCCTCCTTTCTCGTTGTCGGCTCTTAAGACACCCTCAGGATGAAATCGAGAGCTTAGTGAATCTTGGACTGCCCACTGCTGTATCAAGCTTCCACTTTCATGAAGGGAAATTAGCCTACGTGATCGACGTTTCCTTCTATCGTGACCAGATTTCTTGCCTTGTTTATTGTCTTGGGATGAGAGACAATATTTCCGAGAAAAAACGTGATATAACGTAAAACTATATGACATAATTTGTCAAGATATTTAAGGGTCCAACATAGATAAGATCTGTCTATAAAAGTTACTTGTTTAGTTGCTATTTGTTACCTGGTTTGTTCTCCTATCAATAAATAAATAAATATCACTCTATGGAATTTCTTCTAAACGAAATGCGTTTATTATTACTTAGTACACAGGAATCTTTGGTATTTCATTATACAGGATAATATTAAATACTTCTTAAGACCTACTGTTGAGTCTGGCCTCCTCCATTTTTTTAAACCATTCCCCTGCACTAGCTATAACCTGTATCGCGGGGGCAGTTTACAAACATGAAATTCACTAACACAAATGACACCAAGACTCTGAGCAAGTGCCTCCGGTTTAAACAAAGACACTTGCCCGACCTCGGAATCGAACCTGGGACCCGTTGATTCCAAGGTGGCACATCCAACCCCTAGACCAACGCAGTCGCTTTTCCCGAAAGGAAATTAGCCAGTTGTTCAATTTTGTATCAAGTTTTCCTTCTCTCGCAGCTAGGTTTTCTGCCATTAATTTCAATTAGTCGGCTCTCACGACACTCTCAGCATTGAATGAGTGGTAACATTATTTAATCTAAAGCCGTCGCCACACTGACCCTAAGCCCCTGTACACACTAGCGGTTGAACCGCCTAGGCGGCTGGCCGCGCGGCCTACTGCTTTTCTAATTTAATACGCAACCGCTTATGTCTGTACGCACTGGCGGTTGAAATTTTGTGGCGGTTTAGTAGGCCGCGCGTCTAGCCGCCTTGCCGGCCAGCCGCTAATGCGTACAGAGGCTAAGTTTGTCCTTAAATAAACTCAAAAGGAAGTTTATTACGTAGGTTTTATCACAAAACTCTTTTAAATCGTCATATTTAAAGTTATCATTATTAGAACGATTGACGAAAAAAGTGTATAAGGCGAGTGTGAATGAAAGTGTTGGAAGGGGAAGACCTAGGCGGACGTTTCAAGACCAAATCAAGGACGTCTTGAAAAAAGGCCAGGTCAAGATTACCCTAAACCGAAGAGCATGTATGAAGGGAATAATGAAAGTGGACGAAGCGAAACAAGTATGTATGTAAGTGGAAAGAAGTGGTCTCTGCCTACCCCTACGGGAAAGAGGCGTGATTATATTGTATGTATGTATTATCACCTTACGGCCCCTGTCCCACGCTAGGTGGTAGTCTCCATACAAACCTATCAGTCGTCATACATTCACACCTATTATACACAATTCCTCATTCTTACAATGCATCCATCTCTTTTGCCCACAGCCCTTGTGTCCACCCACATTCTTGCTGAAAATGTCGCCGGTTCGGAAAGCTACAGAGAAGAGCCGGCAAGAAACTCTGTAGTTGTTTTTCAAAAACATGTTCGCCAGATGAGATAAACACGCTACACGTTTACGCAAATAACCGTTCTATAGTTCAAAATTATGTTTTTTTGTTGTAGAAATGCGCCCACCGGCCAGTAAAGGGCAACCGGTCATTGTAGAGTTCAGTATTTACGTCGTAGATGTAAATTCAATCAACGTCGAAGACATGGATTTCAGGTCAGTAATTTTTTTATTCTTAATTTTTTAGGTTTTTGCTTACAGCCTCTATCCATGTCTAATATGATATAACGTACATACCTTCATTATAGTATTACTACCACTCAGCCCATAGATAACCCACTGTTGAGTCGGGCCTCTTCCAGCTACATGGAGGGTAATTAGCCTACTGTGCCACTCTGGCCAGACGGGTTGGCACAGGGTGTCGTATCAAGTTTTCCTTCTCTTGCAGCTAGGTTTTCAGCCTTGTCATTTCCTTCTGTCGGCTCTTACGACACCCTCAGGATGGAATGGGGTGACACTATGAATTCTAAATTCGTCACCACACGGACGCTAAATTAAAACAAATAATATTTTATCATAAAAATTTTTTTACCCAAGACAGGCCTCGGAATCGAACCCGTGATCCAAAGGCACACATCCAACCCCTAGGCCAACGAGGCAGTCAAAAATGTATGTTAATTGTTGGACTGCCTTGTTGGTCTAGACTATACTGATCCAAAGGGGATACCGGAATCGGGCAAGTATCTTTGTGTAAACCAGAGGCACTTGCTCAGAGTCTGGGTGCCATTTTGGTTCGTGAATTTCATGATTGTAACCGGCCATCGGGATACAGGTTATAACTAGTACAGGGATTTCGTTCTTTTAAAGAAGAACAAAAGAAAAGCAAAGAATGAAAGAATTGTACAATTCCCCTTCCTAACAAATCTATCATATTATAATAAAGACGTACTTAACAAAAGTTGATCGTAAAAAAAACAGCTGTGGTTTGCATTCCAATAAAAATGTTTATTTATTAGAGTAGTTTGCAATGTCATGGACTTCATAAATTCGTCACAAATGCCGCCGAGTTGATTGTCCTTTTGTATGTTAAATTGTACTAGTGTTGATTGTGTGCATTGAGGCTTTTAGATTAAAACTAAAGTGAGTGCTCGAGAACAATGTTGAATTATAAAAAATATAGGGTTCATTTGAAAACATGCATTAATTACCTGGCCGTCTATCCGGATCAATGAATTTGAAAGTCAATGAACAAAAACGGATTTATCAAATGTCTTTCACATTATTGAATTGCCGATGTTTTGAATGCTTCGCAATAGTCGTAGTCGTGTTAGAGAGTAGATAACAGTTGTCGTTACCTAAATTGGTGTCAAAAACATACGATTGCGTAAATTGGTTTTTATTTTAAATAGATATCGCAGCCCCAAATGTTCGAGTCGGTCCGTATGATGGTATATTTAGAATACACAATGTTCGTAACTTGAAGTGCTGCGATAAAATATTGTTGGTAAATTAATTTATTAGTTATACATGTTGTAATCCACAGGATTAGCTCAATGTTTTGTTACGTACGATGTTACGGATCGTTATTCTGGTGTGTGGAAATGGTCGGGTGTGGTTTGTTATCATAAATCCTTTTGTTTGTATACAGGATGATTTTTGTACCACCCGCCAAATTTATATAAGTGGTTCAGACTATGAAAGTATACTATTTTCCCAAAGAAACACGGGTAGAAACGTGAAAAAACAATTCAGACCTTCCATAAGAAATCGACCACGTGATCGAGCGAGTTATATATGCGAGGGTCGAATTGTTTTTTCACTTTTCTACCCATGTTTCATTGGGAAAGTTATTTACTTTGATGGTCTGAACCACCTATTTAAATATGGCGGGTGGTCCAAAAATCACCCTATATAGACTATCGATGTCTGTCTAGTGAGACGAAATAAAGTTTTTTTTTTTTTTATATTCTTAGGGTGTCGTAAGAAGCGACTAAAGGAACTCGATGCAGACCACCTAGCCGCAAGAGAAGGAAACTTGCCATCGTGGTACAGTATTCTAACTTCCCATGGTCATTTATGGGTTAAAATTATGACACTGAATGTATAGTTTTTCAGTGACTTTCAGACTTTTTAATGTTAGTACAATCACAACAGTGCCCAAAGGAGCAGAGCTTGACTCATAACATGTTTTTTGGTCTATAATTTATCACAATTTAAAACTTAAATGTCAATGTCACTTTAGGAAGTAAAACTTCTTTAAACACTTTCTTGAATGGGTGGCAACAGCGTTATGAAAAGTGTGAACGGGCGATTCGAACGGAAGTTAAGAGATAGAGAATTACATTTCGTATATTACTGTATACGAAATGTGTGTGTTGCGAGTGATGACATATGGAACAGAGACGTGGTCGCTCACTATGGGCTCCTTAAGAAGGCTCAAAGTCACCCAAAGGGTAATGGAGAGGGCTATGCTCGGAGTTTCCCTGCGAGATTGAATCAGAAATGAGGAGATACGCAGGAACATCAGGGTCACCGACATAGCCCACCGGATTGCCAAACTTAAGTGGCAGTGGGCAGGGTAAATAGCTCGCAGGATCGATGCGCGATGGGGCAGAAAAGTCCTCGAGTGGCGACCGCGTTCTGGAAGGCGCAGTGCTGGTAGGCCTCCCACACGGTGCAACGACAACCTGGTTAAGGTCGCCGAAAAGCAATGGACGCTGGCGGCGCAGGACAGGCCTTTGTGGAGATCCTTGGGGGAGGCCTATGTCCAGCAGTGGACGTCTTTTGGCTAAAATTATGATTATATTACTGTAGGGGCAAGAGAGAGAAGTGCGATCACACATTTTTTCTTTATCTCTTTCTCTCATATCCAGTTACATATTTAAATATACACTTAAAGATGGAGCTAAAGAATTTTTACTTCAGTGGTGAGGTTTATTTTAAAAAAAAAAACTTAATCGTCCTTATTTGTATACCGCGCCGGTGGCTATGTGTTCGTTTTGCGATTAGGTTTTTTTTCTTTTTTTTTTCTAAATACTGAAAGGAACACTGTATGTATTTAAACGCTTCTAAAAATTAATATCTTGGTAGTTAGGCAAGCAAATATAACTGTATAAGTTGTGCATGTAGTAGTTGCTGCACTTTGTAATGTACCTGTGACCAATAATTAGTTAAGTTTTGTGTAAGTAGTAGTTGGCTGACCTAATAAATATTATATATAAAATTCTCGTGTCACAATGTTCGATCCCATACTCCTCCAAAACGGCTTGACCGATTCTCATGAAATTTTGTGAGCATATTAATAAATAAATTAATAAATATCCTTGGACATTTCACACAACGCCATCTCGTCCCAAGCTAAGCAACTTAATTCTTGTGTTATGGTAACGAGATGGATGATAAACTACTTATATACATTTTATTTAAATCATTTTCTTAACATTAAAGTCTTATTGCTGGATCCTCGTTTCGAACATTATCGAAACACCTGGGCCCCTAACTAATTCTATTGACGTGCCCATCCAACTCAATTTTCGAATTGCGAGCCTGCCATAAATTCGTAAACTGATGTAAAAAACGGTCTTGCCCCGTGACCCTCGTACCAAAAGTTACTGTAATCCTATTGGCTTAAAATACAATATCCGACATTACATATACGATTGAAGTAACGTCACCCACCACACGGTTAGGTATCAATGTGGTGACGGATTAAGAATAAACAATGTCACCATCTATTCCATCCTAAAGCCGAACGTCCATCGCCAGCTAAAATTAGTTACTTTCGTTTATCTTGCATAGTTGAGCCAGTTTTTCATCAGAGTCGATAAAAGAAAAAATCCGAAAGCCTAACCGCACGGGAAGAAAACCCTGATACGAAACCCTGTGCCAACCTGTCTGGCCAGCGCGGTAAAGTAGGCTAATTACCCTCCATGTAATAGGAGGAGGTTCGACTCAGCAGTGGGTAACTTTTGAGCTGAGTAGTAGTAAACGTGTACTTCCTCAAAATTCACTGAATAAAGTTATTTAATATTCACGACACGACAAACACGTCCCGACATGACAAATGAACCGACAAACTTGTGAGCAACAAATGAGCATGCTTGGGGTCCAAGGACCTTTTTATGAAAGCATTCATTCTCTATCACCGTAGTGCGATAGTGAAAACACCTACTTTTAAAAAAATACAGACGAAAAGATCCACCCGCAGTAAGCTCTTTGATGATGATGGTAAGCTATATAAAAGCAAGGAGAAAATATAATACCTTTGTTAATAATTTCAATTACTTTTTAAAGCTTTCAACGGCAAGAAAGCAAAATTTCAGAATTATATTTCGTAATTCCACCAATTAGGTTTGCGAATTTTGAAGCGTCATAAGAATTTATTAATAGGAATGCTTATTTATTTCCAATAGTGAAATGTAATATGAGTTCACAATATTTTTTTTAAATAACAAACATTAATTGAAGCTACTTACGAGTACTTGATACAATAAATGAAATTAACCTCGCCCTCGACCGTGCTGCCACCTTGTTGTGGTCAAAATCAAAATGTTTTTTATTCGTATAATTTCTTACGAATGCTTTCAAATAGTCAAGAAAAATACTCTAAATCAAAGTAAAAAAATATAAGAATAATTTATCATTTAGTTTTTACCACCGGTTCGGAATGCCATTCCCCAGAGAAGAGCCGGCAAGAAACTCCATGGTTGCTCTTTTAAATAAAAGGGTTACAATGATGGTGGTACAAACAAGTCTGACAGATTAGTGAAAGCAATAACACGCATAAACATGGTGAGGGGGCTTGCGTGCCTTTAGGATCCGTTGGGGCTAGACGAAGAGCGGCACACGGAGTCGTGGTGGATTTTGGCTCTGGGGACTTCTCTGTCCTCAGAGTTGCCTCGGAAGCCTTAACCTGCCGCGACACAGGGCGTGGTGATGCAGTGGAGGGCGGCCAGGCGTTGATGTCAGGGCTGACCGGGCGGTGGGGTGACCAGGCAGGCGTGCCACGGCTGCCGCGCAACCGCGTGGGTCGGGCGCCACTTCATCCAGCGCCTGACGGGGGCACGTGCAATGTCCCGCACGTGCCTCTCAATGGGTTGGGGAGCGTTCAGAGCTCCCCATCAAAGCGTGGGGCCCGCCTGTATAAGCGGGCCAAGGCCCCATCAGGGTCACAGAGCATGGTCCCCCATCGGGAGTAGTGAAACCCGTATCCCTGTCTCGGGTAGTTAAGGGTCATCGTTGGTTTAGTGGGTAGGTTGGAGCGCAACTACCAACTTTCCGCGCCCCGGAGTCCCACATAATCCGGCTGGCGTTTGGCGGTCGGGTATCCATGAGGATATGCAACGTAAAAAAAATGAAATTAACGTACCTAGTTTCTAAGCGCTATACATAATCTTTGGTAACTAAAAAAAGTGGACTGACGACCTGGTTAAGGTCGCCGGAAAGCGATGGGTGCGGGTGGCTCAGGACCGGCTTTCGTGGAAATCCTTGGGGGAGGCCTATGTCCAGCAGTGGAAGTATTTTGGCTGAAATTATGATGATGATGATGAACAAAAAAATACGTATGGTAATGAAGATTTGAAAAATGGGCCGGGCCTAGTCCATGCAGCTATATGGAGGAGAATACGCCCACTGTGCCACGTTGGCTAGACCAGTTGGCATAGGGTTTCGTATCAAGTTTTCCTCCTCTTGCGGCTAGGTTTTCGGCCTTATTATTTCCTTTTGTCGGCTCTTAGGACGCCCTTAGTATAGAATGGGGTGGTGACAGTTTGTATGCTAAGCCTGTCACCAGATGGAACGACTTTAGAATCACTACATAGTATAAAACAAAGTCGCTGTCGTCTGTCCGTCCCTATGTATGCTTAAATCTTTAAAACTACGCAACGGATTTTGAAGCGGTTTTTTGTAATAGATAGAGTGATTCAAGAGCATGTTTTTTAAGTATAATACATGCATAATTGCACCCGTGCGAAGCCGGGGCGGGTCGCTAGTAATTTATAAAAATAAAAGATTGCCTGCTGCCAATAATTTTTCTTCTCTTCCTCCAGAGTAGATATGTTCATAAGGCAGACTTGGAGTGAGAGTCGTCTGCAACTGCCTGAGGATATCTTTGAAGAGGGAGACGACCATGTGACCCTGCCGCCGGAGTTTTTCGACAACCTCTGGCATCCTGACCCTTATTTCCTCAATTCTAAAGTTACAGGTAGGTAACGAAGCTATTTGAGTTTCACTAAAGTCAAAATTCACAATCAACTTGATATTTATTGTCGAGTTTGAAGGTTTTAGATAACTTACTAATACTTTTTTTTAACGAAGCCTCTGCACTAGATTCTACTTGCATCGCGGGGGCAGTTTACTAAACTTGAAATTCACGAACACAAATGACACCCAGACTCAGAGCAAGTGCCTCTGGTTTATACAAAGACACTTGCGCGACCCCGGAATCGAACCCGGGACCCGCTGATCCAGAGGCGATAAATCCAACCCTGTTAGTCCAGGAAGTATGACTCACGCTTTTGACTCACACATAGCAAGAACTTTTTAATTCAGCAGATTATTTCTAGCAATTGCAGGACGTCGAATGGTCATATTGATGAAAGATAGTAAGTTTGGGTTCCGTGTGGTAACAGATTTAGAATACATAGTGTCACCACCTCATCCCATCGTGAGGGTGTCGTAAGAGCGGACAAAGGCCGACAACCTAGCCACAAGAGAAGGAAAACTTGATACAATAGGATGTATGGCTACCGAGGCACAGTAGGCTAATTACCCTCCACGTAATTGGGGGAGGCCGGACTTAGTAGTGGGTATTTTAGGGGCTGAGTAGTAAGCTTGGGGCACTGTGTTATTTTTTTAATTAAACATGTAATTATCGCTTGCCGTGTGTGAATGCATGCTCTGCAACCCCGATAAGGCCATGGCCCGCTTGTACAAGCGGGCAACACGCTTTGATGAGGAGCACTAGACACTCCCCAATCCATCGAGAGGCACGTGCGGGACATTGCATGTGCCCGCCTGCCTGGACGAGCCCTCCGCTGCTAGCAGCGGCACCCCTGGCCCACCTGTGTCGCGGCAGTTTAAGGCTCTGGAGGCAACTCTGAGGACAGAGGAGACCCCGGAGCCATCGCGAGACGCGGCTCCTCCCGTCTACCTACTGTGTCACGTTGGCCTGACGGGATATCTAGTTTTCCTTCTCTTGCGGCTTTTCGGCCTTGTAATTTCCCTTTATCCGTCCTTACGACACCCTCAAAATAGATTGGGATGTGTTGCGAATAGGAACTTTTTGTATAAATTTTATGATGTCTGGCCATTGATACCTTTTATATTTGAATATCTGTCTATGTATAATTCTACTTACTTGTCTCATTCTGTCTGTGTAAAATATATGATGTACTCCATGTTTTACTTTCTCTAAATATAGTAATTAGCTTCCTAAACTGCCGCTCTGTGAAACTACGGTTTCACAGGTTATGGTCCCTCTATTTACTATAAAGAAGAGAGTAAACCGCATTCATCAGGATGATTAAAGCCTCGTCGTCGATACCACAGCCTTCCCAGACTGATGCGTCTCAGGTAGTGGTCAGCAGCAGCACGCCTAATTTTACAAAACTCCAAGGTAGCTGCAATTACGCGACGTGGAGTTTCGCAATGAAAATGTATCTCATAGACACCGAACTATGGGATTGTGTCATTTCAACGCAGGAAGAAGTTCCAGACAATGAATTTCGAAGCAAGGATGCAAAAGCAAGGTCCAAAATTTGTTTAAACATAAGTGAACATCTTTACCCTATAGTTATGACAGCTGTAACGTCTAGAGAAACATGGAATCGTCTCCAGGAGTCATACGCCGATAGCGGATTAGCCCGACGGTTGAAACTCATGAAGAGATTGCTTGGTTCCAAACTTGAAACGTACGTGAGTATGGAGGCCTACGTGAATGACATACGTCATGTTCAACATCAGCTGATCGCCATCCAAGCTGGTCTGGACGACGAACTCGTTGGCGTGATTATGCTGGCTGGTCTTGACGACACCTACAGTCCGATGGTGATGGCAATAGAGCATTCTGGCACGCGGATAACTACAGACGCAGTTGCATCGATATTACTCAAGGAGGAACGTCGAGATGTCTCTGCTACGTCTAGTTCTTTATTATCTCGTGTTTCTTTTTCCAATAACAAAACTAAAGTATCATGTTCTTATTGTAAAAAGATAGGCCATGTAGTGTCTCAGTGTAGGAAAAGTCTTAACCGACAAAAGTGTCAATCGTCATGCGATTCATCATCTCATACATGCAACAATACATCTGACTTTACACTTTCATCGGCTTTTAATATTGACATTCCTACAGGCTACACTACCTCTTCAGATTGTACTTCAAGCGAATGGTTCGTTGACTCTGGTGCTACAATTCATATGAGCAACAAGAAAGATTGGTTTTTGGACCTGAAGCAGGAATCTAAACCAGTTACTGTGGCAAATGGTCAGCAAATCAAAAGTAAAGGAAAAGGTACAATCTCTATAAATGTTTCGGATAAAGTTAAGCAAATTTCTGATGTTTTGTATGTTCCAGACCTAGCTGTAAATTTATTATCCGTACGTAGCTTAGTTCAGAAAGGGCTGATAGTTGTTTTTAGTGAAAAAGGTGCCTCTATCCTTTTGAATGAAGGGTGCAAAGTGACAGGCTCTGTCGTTGCAACAGCATCAAACTATAATAATATGTACAGATTAGATACGGCGAAACATAGCGCTAATCTCACACAAACTAAAGAGTCTGCATTACTGTGGCATAGACGTCTTGCACATCTGCATTCAAATGCACTTAATATCTTAAAAAATAAAGATATTGGTATAGATTATACAACTTCATCGTTCAATGAATTGAATAAAACCTGCGTGCCGTGTTTGCAAGGCAAGATGTCGAAAAAGCCATTCGAGGTTTCGCAAAGTAGGTCCAAGTCCAAACTGGAGTTGGTACATACAGACCTGTGTGGACCAATGAGTACCCACTCATGGGGTGGTGCCCTTTACCTATTAACTTTTACCGATGACTTCACGCGTAAGACTTTTGGCTTCCTGCTGAAATCGAAAAGCGAAGTTTTCGGTAAATTTGTTGAATTTAAAAGTCTTGTCGAAAATCAAACGGGACTTAAAATTAAAATTTTACGCTCTGACAATGGAAAAGAGTTTGTAAATCATAACTTAACTCGTTTTCTCAAGGAAAATGGTATTGTACATCAGACAACAGTACCATATACCCCACAACAAAATGGTGTATCAGAGCGTGTTAATAGAACCGTTGTTGAAAAAGCTAGAAGTATGTTACAAGATTCTGGCTTACCCCGAGCATATTGGGGTGAAGCCGTCTCCACTGCGATTTACCTCAAGAATTTCTCGCCAACGCAAGCTTTAAATAGCCAAATCCCTGAAGAGATGTGGACTGGGAAGAAGGTGGATTTACGCCACCTGAGAGTTTTTGGCTGTGAAGCACATTTGTTGATACCAAAAGAGAAACGCACGAAACTCGACTCCAAAACACAAACTTGTATCTTTGTTGGATATTCAGCAGATACCAAGGGATACCGTCTAATTGATACTCAAAATCCAAGGAAAATCATCGTTGCGAGAGATGTCGTCTTCATTGAAGACAAGCTACCGTCAAGTAAACTTAGTGAGGAGGCGGCCCAAATGCCAGAACCTCAGCATGAAAATATAGAAGTTCTTAATCGTGTTACCCAAAATTCGCTATCTGCACCCCACTCACATCCACCACAACTCAATACACCATGTTCCAACTTGCCTGCGCTTATTACTGAAGAAGACACTGAGTCACCTGTTGATGACCACGTCATTGAGTCTTCTAGTGAAGATCATACAGAGTCGTCTAATGAAGACTATATTGAGTCTCTTGCTGAGGAGCTTATTAGTCCTGAGTCGGAATCTGAGACCTTCGTCGATGCTCAAGATGGTCCTGTAGCTGTGGTACCAATAATAGATAGTTGTGAAGATGTCACTGCTCGAAGATATCCTCTTCGAGATCGTCGTGCACCGGCAAGATATTCGGACTCAGATTACGCAAATATCGTTAGCGTTAACTATGAGCCGCAGACGTACAAACAAGCTCTGGAAGATAGTCATAGCAAAGATTGGCTAAAAGCTATGCAGTGTGAACATGATTCATTGCAAAAGCATGGGACGTGGGTACTTGTAAATAAACCTGTAGATAGAAAAATTATTAAATGTAAGTGGGTGTACAAAATCAAGAGGGATACGAATGGGAACATTGTTAAATATAAGGCAAGACTTGTGGCTAAAGGATTCACACAAGTCTATGGCGTAGACTATGGTGAAACCTTTGCTCCGGTAGCAAGATTGTCATCAATTCGTCTTTTGCTAGCCTTTGCTGTTAAACTCAATTTGGAAATTGACCACTTAGACGTTGAGCCGGCATTCCTGAATGGAGATCTAGAAGAAGAGATATTTATGGAGCAGCCTGAAGGCTTCTCTAATGATAAATCTAAAGTTTGTCTCCTCAAAAAGTCAATTTATGGATTGAAACAAGCTCCACGTCAATGGAACAAAAAGGTGTGTGAAGCTATGGACCAACTTTTGTTTAAACGTTCAGAAAAGGAACACTGTATTTATTATAAGCACCAAGGTGAAAAGTTGCTGATCGTAGCTGTATTCGTTGATGATTTCTTTTTGTTCAGCAATAATAAGAAGATGAAAGAAGATTTCAAAGAACAGTTGAAAGAGACCTTTTCTATCAAAGACCTAGGCCCCCTGAAGGATTGCTTAGGGATGCGGGTGACAAGAGGGGATGGCACGATATCACTTGACCAGACTAAATACATTGAGCAAGTGATAGAGAAATTCGGAATGACAGATGCTATCTCTGTATCCACTCCTATGGACATGGGTACAAAACTTGTCCAGCCGAATCCAGGCGATGAAAAACTAGAATTACCTTTCCAACAGCTCATTGGCTCATTAATGTACATTGCTATTGGTACCAGACCAGATATTGCTTATACTGTATCCGCTCTGAGTCAATTTAATGTACATTACGGGGAGGATCACTGGAGAGCTGCAAAACGTGTTCTGCGTTATTTAAAGGCCACAAAGGACAAGAAACTTACGTACAGGAGCACTGGTGATGATATGGGATACGCTGATGCCGATTACGCGAGTAATTTGGTAGACCGACGGTCCTACACGGGGTATGTGTTCCAGATGAGCGGTTCATCAGTGTCGTGGGAGTCACGCAAACAAAGAACTGTGGCTCAGTCTACAACAGAGGCGGAGTATATGGCTCTTGGCGAAGCTTGTAAAGAGGCCATTTATATACGATCTCTCATTAATGATCTGTTTCAATCATCATCACCTTTAACCATAATGTGCGACAATCAAAGTGCGATTTCACTCACTAAAAATAACACACAGCATTCTCGCACTAAACATATTGACATTCGACATCATTTCATACGTGAGTGCATCTTCACAAAACAAGTTCATATAAAATTCGTACCATCATGTCACCAAACAGCAGACATTCTCACTAAGGCATTACCTAAGCTGAGACACTACAAATGCCTAACATCTTTAGGATTAAGTTAGTGTTTGTTATAGTATTTTGTAGGTATTATTGATGTGTATATTTTTATATAGGGGTTTACATTATAAAATTTACGTGGGAGTGTTGCGAATAGGAACTTTTTGTATAAATTTTATGATGTCTGGCCATTGATACCTTTTATATTTGAATATCTGTCTATGTATAATTCTACTTACTTGTCTCATTCTGTCTGTGTAAAATATATGATGTACTCCATGTTTTACTTTCTCTAAATATAGTAATTAGCTTCCTAAACTGCCGCTCTGTGAAACTACGGTTTCACAGGATGGATCTCTATGTCTTCTAAATCCTTGTAAATAAATTAAAGTGAAGAGTGTTTACTTGAGTTCATGAAATTATTCGACCAATCCTAAAAATATTCAAGAGCCATTGTTTGTATTTTTATTATTTCATGCCAATAAGTGATTTTTTTATTCTAGGAGGAGCTATGCATTATCGGCCGCGATCCCCCGGTAATATTAACGCAAGCTCCAATTCACTTTTAATAATTTACCCAAATATTTAATTATCTATAACAACAAAATTCGCTTCGCGCACAAAATAGGCACCACTGAACACCTGCCTATTGCTTGAGAATTTACTAAAAATACACTTTATAGCACTTATTTTAAAGTTGATTTTGTATCAAACACTTATGCAATTATCGAATCAGTCCCAATTTAAAAAACAACGCTTCAGTAAACACTCAGTCAGATTAAGCGCAAAATTATTTCGATTTTTTTTAATTTCTTTACTGGCTGTAACTAAGGCCTTATATTCATAACAAAAATATCAATAACCGTCCGTGTGGTGACGGATTAAGAATATATAGAGACACCACCACCCCATTCTATGCTGAGGGTGTCGTAAGAGCCGACATAAAAAAATGAAAAGGCCGAAAACATAGCCGCGAGAGAAGGTAAAATTGATACGAAACCCTTTTTTTTTTTTTTTTTTTTTTGTTCGCCCGGGGTAAAATCCTTTACGGACTTCCTCGCCGGCCACGGGGATGGCCAGCGAGGGGAGTGTGGGACTCTCCCCCATAGTGGGGGCCTACCCACTAAAACTCCCCGGGGTGCTCCAACTCGCGTCCTGTTGCGGCATTGTGGGATCTGATGCAGAACCACGCCGCCGCAGACGAGGAGGCCCTCCTCCTCTCCTCAGGCTCCTTACGAGCACTCGACGTCCTGCCGTGAGCACCCGGCAGGACGTCGCTTCCCCTCAGATCCCGTGTGGGGCGAGGCATCCCCGTACCCCGCCCCGGGATCTCCTATGTGTCGCCGTGTGCGTGGACGGCGTCTCCTCGGGACTGATACGAAACCCTATGCCAACCCGTCTAGCCAGCGTGGCACAGTTGCTAATCACCCTCCATGGAGGAGGCCCGACTCAGCAGTGGCTCATCTATGGGCTGAGATAGATGGTGTCTGCAAAATTTTACGAATTGCTGAAAGTGTCATATTTACAGAGATGGCTGAATTATACAATTAGTTTAGACAAACGTCGGATTCTCCCTCAGTATTGAACATAGAAAAATAATGTACCTATACACAGAACTGTTTCTTTCGGTAGGCTTTCGTTTTTGAAGTTAGTAAATAGTATGTCGTCCAAAGATCACCTAGCCACAGGAGAAAGAAAACTTGATACAAAGACTTTTTACGTTGGAAATTCTCATGGATACCCAACCGCTAAACGCCAGCCGGGTTATGTGGGACTCCGGGGCTTGGAAAGCTGGTAGTTGCGCCCCAACCTACCCACTAAAACCAACGGTGTCCCTTAGCTGCCCGACACAGGGCCACGGGTTTCACTCCTCCCGACGGGGGAGCATGCTCTGTGACCCTGATGGGGCCTTGGCCCGCTTGTTAAAGCGGGCCCCAAGCTTTGATGGGGAGCTCTGGACGCTCCCCAACCCACCGAGAGGCACGTGCGGAACATTGCACGTGCCCCCGTCAGGCGCCGGATGAGCTGGCGCCCCACCCACGCGGTTGCGGCGGTAGCCGTGGTATCTTGGATCTCATTAATTGGGGATAGTCATCAACATAATTTCAGCCAAAAGACGTCAAGTTGTCGCCGAAGTTTATACGACCCGCCTGATTACGGGTACGACTAAAGACTAAATTATCGCACACTTTGTCGGGCCGCAGCGGCTCGCATTATTGCGACGCGGATTTGCGTCCGTGCGATGCGGCCCATCCCGCCCCGCTGCGCCCTGTCGAAGTGTGCTATATAGCAAGCGGATTGGTGTGCATATTTTGGTATTTCCGTGTTTCTGTGGTGTTCCGAAAAATGAAGGAAGAACTCAAAATCCGTCAATGCACTACTACTCGGCCCGTCACTATGTGCTAGGTACGCATTTTGCGCTGCGCTGCGGCCAGGTCCGCCCCGCTGCGGCCCGACATAATGTGCTCGTACCTTAAATGTTGATGATATGTTGACGGATTTATAATACCCTATTCCATCCTGAGGGTGTCGTAAGATCCCAAAAATAAAATGACAAACACCAGCGTCAAAGAAACCGTAAACGAAACCCTGTGCCAACCCGTCTGGCCAGCGTGGCACAATAGGCTATTTACCCTCCATTTAATTGGAGGAGGCCCTAATCAGCAGTGGGTCACCTATGGGCTGAGTAGTAGTAGTTTAAGAAGTAAATAAGTCCGTACTTTAAAAACACATCACAATCTAGCCAGAACAAAAGCTAATTTTCCCTCCATATAAATGGAAGAATCCAACACAATAGAATGTTCTTAGACTGAAATGATCCGACCGCATCCATTGCGTTCCGGTGACCTTAAGCAGATCATCAGTCCGCCACGTAGGAAGCCTACCTGGGGCCTTACTCTTGAATACAATAACAATTTCAATCCAATGCTAATTCCGATCCAATTCATAACCAATCCTGTCAAAATACCGTACTCTTGAAAACAATACTGACAACATTGGATTTAAATCGGAATTGCTCTTGTATGGGCTAGCGATTAGCGTTTGAGAAATGCCCATGTTAGTCGAAAACCGGTATATGAATAATAATTACTTTTTAAAATGAATAATGGATTGAATCCAATAGTGATTAGTTCATCCAATATCCACACAATATTGAAACAATTTAACGTTAGCGTCGCGTTCAAGTGTGCTCAAGAGTACGAAACGTCACAATTCCAATCCCGATCGATCGGAATCGCGTTCGACAGTAAGGCCCCAGCACTGCGCTTTCCGGAACGCGGTCGCCACTTGAGGACTTTTCTGCCCCATAGGGCATCAGCCCTGCGAGCTATGAGTTAAATAACAATAATATCTGTTTATTATAAGAGCTCTAAGTCTACGCCTGTACAGCCGCGAGCATATAATATCGTATTATGTTTTCCAATAGAATGGTCTTCTAAATATAAATATTAGTGAATATAATATTTTCATCGAGGCGATCTGTCACGCGGTATAAATTCCTTATGGGATAAACAAGCCACAGACCCGTAAATAGATATTGTGTAATCGAAAAGACTTGAACCGATATTGTGCCTATTCTTGTGGATTTTCTCCGTAACACGACATGGGAATTTGGGGGATGTCAAAAGGATATAGCGTGCTAGAAGCGTTCGAACAATATTGCGAAACCATACGTTACGGAACTGTTACTAGGAAATTTATGTGCAAAATAATCTATACTCTTAAATTAATACAGTGCGTCATGCGGCATGCTTGTGAACAGGCGCCGTTGCTGGGGGTCGGTTGGCTCAGGCATTATAAGCTCCCCCTCGACCGTGCTGCCACCTTGTTGTGATGTGGCGAGAGGGCTTGCGTGCCTTTAGAATCGGTTGGAGCCATACCGGCTCAGGGTCACCCATGCCGGGCGGGCCCACGGGGAGAGGGCAGATGAAGAATGGTACACGGAGTCGTGGTGGGTTTTGGCTCTGGGGACTCCTCTACGCTCTTCCTCTAACGTAAAAGAAGCCTTACTATTGCCGACTATTGCGCGAGTTTGTCGAATAATCGATTTGGTTATGGTTTTTTACAAATCTTGCGATCATGAGAGATATTGGCTGTAAAGGATGCACGTTTTCAATTTATCTGCTTTCAGAGCTTAGTTGTTGTCCTTATTGAGAGTAGATGTATAGAGTTTAATTGTGTGTGAAAGGCAAGCTAATCCAAGCAAAGCCAAGGGATTTCGACGTTCAGCCGTTAAATCGAGTGACGTTTTAAGGAGTTTACACTGTAGATGGTTTGTTTTAGTTTGTAGAGGGTTAAGTGCAGAGATGTACAAAATGGTTTTAAAAAAGCATTTGAATACAAAATGCAAAATACTTTTCAGCAAAATAGGTATTTTCAAACTACTTTTTCAAAATAAAATACCTTTTGACCAAATCTCAGATATTTTTATTTATTTTAGGTATTAACATGAGAAATAGAGATACAATTCGGCATTGGCACCTTATACATGATATTTTGGTCATATTTATCAGTGCGCGTATCAATAAATTCTGTTATGTTATTAACAATAATAATACTCACTTAAAATAATGTAAGAAAACTAGACTAACGAAAAGAGAGCCATGGCTCCACTTTGAATTGTGTGGCCATTTATTTCGGTTGATTGTGCATCTAGTTCTTATTTTATTATTAGTACACTTTTCTTTTATTAATACCAATTGGACTGGTATAAGGTGAAAAAATAAACATCAAAGTTTTATTTATTACGCTTTTTAACAATACCAGTTGTTGGAATACTTCATCACTCATTTTTCTTCTGTGAGGTCTCATTATCATCCTACCGTACGAAAAAAGTATTTCTACTGGTGCTGAACTTGGTAAGGATGTGTTGAATTTTAAAAATACTTTTCAAGAAAACCGTTCAAAAAATCCAGATATTTTCTGATCCGAATTCAAGATCCGTCAATCAGATACCTTACACAGTCAATCTGGATTGAGATCAATGATCACGATCAAGGATCACAATCTGGAATCAAGGACTTAATCACAAAGTGTTTTGCATTTTGAAATTAATATTAAAAATTCAAAATACATCTCGAGAAGTATTTCAAATAGTTTTTTAATAAAAGGCATTTAAATGCAAAATACAAAATAGGCATTTTGTATTTGCATTTTAAATAGAAGTATTTTAAATAAATCGCATCTCTGGTTAAGTGAGCTGATTTGAAACAATATACTCTGGATAGAATGGGGCGGTGACAGAACACACGGAGAATAAATTATAGCATAGCATACATCTGCTAAATTCAAAAGAGCTTACCTGTCTTGTTGTTAGTCTATGGTTTGGATATGATCATAGGTGCCGGTTCGATTCCGAGGTCGGGCAAGTCTTTGTGCAATCAGAGGCACCTGCTCTGAGGGTGTTATTTGTATTTGTGTATTACAACATATATGTGTAACTTTGACTGCCTCGTTGGTCTAGTGGTTAGATGTGCCGCCTTTGGATCAACGGGTTCCGGGTTCGATTCCGGGGTCGGGCAAGTGTCTTTGTCTAAACCAGAGGCACTGGCTCGGAGTCTGGGTGTCATTTCTATCTATAATATAAATGCATATAAGTAGTTTATCATCCATCTCGTTACCATAACACAAACATTAAGTTGCTTAGCTTGGGACGAGTTGGCGTTGTGTGAAATGTCCAAGGATATTTATTTATTTATTTAACTGCCCCTGTAATACAGGTTTAAACATAGAGAAGGGGTTACGTTTTTTTTTAAAGAAAGAAAAATAATGTGGCCTAGGACCCGAACTGCCAATATAGACTTAGTGAGTTACAAAAAATGTCATAATCGATTATCGATATCATATAGAGTGTCGATTTTGACTCTATTGAATTAACATTATTAGTAAGTTTGGGGCCCAGTCCTTAAAATAGGACTTATGGCTTTACCACTGCCTTCTTATTTACCTCTACATATCTCTTAAACTTCTTACCTTCTGGCCAATTTCAAGTTTCAATACTCCAGTACCAGTCTCCACAATTATACCATCAGTTAATTAAACATTTTTTTTTTCAGAGATCGCAGAGCTGACCCATAAGTTTTCTTCAGTGACGCTCTACAGAAACCAAACCGTTCGTTATTCAGCTCGAATGCACGCTATCATTGCCTGTCAAATGGAATTTCAACTTTATCCAATGGACATACAGTCCTGTCCAATATACATCGAGAGCTGTAAGTAGATTTAAGAGTTAACTAATTAGCCTTAATGTCTATGAAAAAAAGATGTCTGCTAATGAAATAAAATTCAGAGTGGCGTGTTATTCTGAGGATGATAATATAACGTGACGTTAATATTAATTTTAATGAATGGTGATCGCACATTTGCCCTCGTGGAACGAAACGAATTTTAGATTATTACGCATTGTAATTAAACACTGTTTTACGAATTTATCGGGTGTATATTTTATGGAATAATTTGTACAAAATCTTATAAAGCGTCGTTGTGTAGGATGCAATTGGAGAGAGAGTCAAAGTCTGCGTGTTATATGAATTCGTAAATTACACGTTTTTAAATACCGATACAGTTTATTTAGACTAAGAGCGGGGATTATTTTTTTATAATACATAACACCTGTCCGTGTCAATATGTCCGAATCCAGTGCGAGGCCTTCTTGACTTCTATTCGTTCGGCGCGTACCAATGTGCGATGAGTCTAAAGTAACACTCTATTTGGTTTAACGCGTTTGTATCACAGTGTCACTATATTTTTACTATACTGTCTTGTTTCGACCTCGTCATTGTTCCAGCCCAACTGAGTCAAGCTTCCTCCAAATGAATGGAGGGAAATTAACCTACTGTGCCATATTGGCAGGACGGGTTGACACAGGGTTTGTACAGTCCGCGCCAAACTTTATGGCCGCTCTGAATGTAGCCGTGTGTGTGAAATTGCGCACACTCACACTCACACTAACGCACGGGAGGCGAGGACGTTCGCGGGTGGAAGACGGCAAGTGCGGGCGTGCCCTGTCTACACCCCCCCCCCCCCCCCGCGTACGTCCCGCTGATACCTGATTTTGTGTTCTGTGCAGCGTAATGCCGTTACATTCAGAGAGGCCATTAAGTTTGGCGAGGACTGTACTTGCCTAGCTTTACTTATCTTTCGGCTCTATATCTCCTGCGTTCCTGTAGTCGCCACTTACGGCACCCTCAGGATGTTATGGGCTAGTGACACTGTGTATGCCAAATCAGTCACCACACTGACAACTGTCTCCTCTCATGTCTAACACAGAGTGTAACAAAAACACCATAGTCTTCCGAAGTGAAGCTTATATAGACAATATCATTACAGTTTCGTATAGCAACCAAAAGGTACGGTTCCGATGGAGTGAAGCTGGAGTCACCATCAACCCTGAGCTGAAGCTCCTCCAGTACCACATTGGGCAGCCATTACGACTTGAAGAGACCAACGGCTACATGATCGACAAAGATGGTGAGGCTTAAATCCGAGTAACGCGGCCTTGAACCTATGAGAGACGAGATTATACTTGTCTATTGTCTTTTTTTGACGACACGGTTAGCGCAGTGGTCGAGCGATCGACTGCTGCGCAGAATGTCGCGGGTTCGATCCCCGCACTGAAGAAATATTTGTACGACCTACAAGTATTTGTTCCGGGTCTGGGTGTTTTCTATCTCTAACTAGCTGACCCGGCAAACTTCGTACCGCCTCATAATCAATAAATAAAAAAAAACATATTGTCTCACCTTTTGAACCTTCCCTGGACTTCCACGAACATTTCAAGACTAAAATTTGCCAAATCGTTCCAGCCGTTCTCGAGTTTTAGCGAGACTAACGAACAGCAATTCATTTTTATATATAAGACTAGCTGTCCCGGCAAACGTTGTTTTGCCAAATAATTAACCATCCCCCGCGCAATATTTTTTTTAACCCCCCCCCCCCCCCTTAAAATTTAGGGGGATGAAAAATAGATGTTGTCCTATTCTCATACCTACCCAATATGCTCACAAAATTTCATCAAAATCGGTCAAGCCGTTTCGGAGGAGTTTGGCATCTAAAACCGTGACACGAGAATTTTATATATAAGATTATGTATTTACAAAAAAAAATGTATATAAGTAGTTTATCATCCATCTCGTTACCATAACACAAGCATTAAGTTGCTTAGCTTGGGACGAGATGGCGTTGTGTGAAATGTCCAAGGAAGGTGACGGATTTAGAATACATAGTGGCACCACCCTATTCCATCCTGAGGGTGTCGTAAGAGCCGACAAAAGGCTAATAACCTAGCCGCAAGAGAAGGAAAACTTGATACGCAACCCTGTGCCAACCCGTCTGACCAGCGTAGCGCAGTAAGGCTAATTACCCGCCCTGTGATGGGAAGAGGCCCGACTCAGCAGAGGGTCATTTTATAAAATACTTGGTCTATATTTTCCAGAATATTTGTGCACAATCTTTATCAGTGGCTTCGTTCGTGTCAGCCCTTATAGAAACCACTATTGAGTCGGGCCTCCTCCGAATTCATGGAGGGAAGTTAGCCTACTATGCGACGCTGGCAAGACGGGTAGGCACAGGCTTGGTATCAAGTTTTCATCCTTTTGCGTTCTGTTTGTCACCGCTAACGGCAGCATCACGATGATATGGGTTGGTGACATTGTGTATTCTAAATCCGTCACCACACTGATTTAATGTACCCACAAAACTGCTAATCATAATTAGGGCTCCACCATCCTTTCTTCGGCGTAGCTCTGAACATTTTAGTTTCCCTCTTCTGACCTACGCCTACGGTATACGTCACGCTTGAAATTCATAAATTCTGTGATCATCATATCACAACAGAAATAAAAAAACGTTACATCAAGATCAAAATCAAAACTCATTTAATCAAGTTGGCAAGATCTTTTGACATGTCAAACATTAAACTAAAATTTACCATTTATCACTGGCTCGCTATGCAGCTCTACTGAGAAGAGCTATCCAGACAGAAACTTTTTTACGATCACCATTTTTGGGTACAAGGGTGCTCATCATCATGACATGAGATCTAATTTTTTTTACGGCTGATGAATGTTATTACGAGACTTGCTGTTGGTAAGATATACTTGTACCTATTTTATAACCCTGTGCAATGCTTCTAATATTCCAAATATACTTGTCCATTTCGCAGGTAACTACTCAAGACTGGTAGTTTACTTCAGATTTGAACGGCAGATCGGCCATCATCTTATACAGACCTTCGCTCCGTCTTCATTGGTGGTTATGCTCTCCTGGTTTAGCTTCTGGTTGGACCTGGATGCTATTCCCGGAAGAGTCACCCTGTTAGTCACGTGCATGTTGACCTTGGTCACCATGTTTACTGGACTGCGAGCTGATATTCCACCCGTAGCTTATGTAAAGGTACGTATTTTGGAATATTTTTTTTATTCTTTTGTATACTCATGACTTACAGCAGTCGGTTCTCGACATCAGTATTACTACCAGTAGACGTAGTAGCACGAACTATGTAGCAAACTATAGTTCGTTCGCGCTAAGTATGCATTAAGTAAAGGTGTTCACTGTGGTGTAAAGGATAAAGTACAGGACACAACTGCATCATTCGATAGTATGCTTTTAACTGTCCACTGTGAACGATGCTTTATCATTAGGAACGATTTGATTGATTGCGGGGCGTGGCTAGAGCGTCGGACAATGATGGCTCACTTTATTCTTAATGCAAACCGATAGATATATTAACTTCTAATGGTCTTATCAAGGTAATTTGAAGCTAAATACAGTTACGTCAAGGGAAAACCAAAATATTTTTTGTTATTATTTAATTCCGAGCATTTCCATATTTTCTCACCTTTTAAACCTTCCCTGGACTTTTACGAATATTTCAAGACCAAAATTAGCCATATCGGTCCAGTTGTCCTCGAGTTTTAGCGTGACTAAAGAACAGCAATTCATTTTTATTTAAATAGATAGATAGAAGATAGATATAGATAACCTGTTGTGGACTGATTGGTTAAGATTTTCTTTGAGCTCAGATATTAATGAGAATAATTATATTTCAGGCTCTGGACTTGTGGATGGCTGGCTGCATGATGTTTGTGTTTGCTGCTTTAGGAGAATTTGTGGTGGTGAAGGTCCTGGACAAGCAATACCAGATGAATAAGACGAAGGAGAGGGAGTCCATGCCGCGAATCATTCCAGTGGTAAATATCTTACTCTTGGTACAATTGAATGATCTTTGACAGCCTTGTTGGGCTAGGGTTGGATGTGCCTCCCCAGGGTCCCGGACTCCCCAGGTTCCCGGAGCCTGCTCTCCTAATCGGGGAGTGAATCCCGGGGCCCTGGTTCGGACATTCGAGGATCGCCGTCGGTTTTAGTGGGTAGGTCGGGGCGCAATTTACCATCTCTACGCGCCTCGAAGTCCCACATAACCCGGCCAGTCCCAACGGCCGGGAATCCATGAGATTCACCGACGTAAAAAAAAAGGGTTGGATGTGCCGCCGTTGGATCACTGGTCCCTGGTTCGATTCCGGGGTTGGGTAAGCGTCTTGGTGTGAACACAATACACTTGCTCTGAGTCTGGGTGTCATCTGTATTCGGGAATTACATGTTTGTCAATAGCCCCTGCGATACAGGTTATGTGATGTCCAGCCTAATTCTTATAAGCATGTCATGCGACGCACCTGGAATGAAATGGGTTGATGTCCTTTTACGATTTAAGTTTACCCATGTAAAACATTATTTGATTATACTAGGTATAAACAGGTACGAATGCTACTAAGGAAACATTTCGTCTACATTTTACTACAGCACAAATTCCCCTTTGTTATGTTTATTAAGAATCTGGTATACTCGTAACATGGGTTACGGTACGCAACTCAACGTATTACAGCTGGAGTAACTGACATTTACGCCAAACATAAAAATGGAGCAAAAGTTAACAATATATTCTGGGTATTATCGTTAAAATATATCTTAGTTAACGGTAGTTTAAGAAAGAAAATGTAATATTTTCTAAAACTATAGTTAACATAATGATTTACTTCAATTCATTTACCATTTATTCGCTTTTCGTGTCCAGTAGTGTATCTGCGAAATATTTTTATGACTGAAATGTCATTCACCCTGTTTAAGAGTGTAACCATTTTGAGGTTCTATAACAGTTTTCAAGTACCGCCAGATATGTTTAAACCAGAATCTGTGCAATCCAAAGCGTCCATTAAAATTTGAGCCAAGATTATTGAGACAAAGATGTTACGCAAACTTTGGCAGCGACTGAACGGTGAGAAAGGATCCTGTGGGACACTTGCTGCCTGGGAAGGTAGTGGGGTTCGATGCCGTAAGGTGGACCTGACCAGTCCCACATCCCCTGCAGCAGCGACACCTGCAGTGCACCCGGCTCCATCAGCAACCCATACCCCTACTGCGCACATTGTAGGCGTCGAGCGAAGGCAGAGCATATTACAGGTAAGGTTGCAAACACCTTTTTTATAATAGTGCACTCGTTTTAAGGTTGCACCATTCTTATTACAATCTAGCCTAGGCTAATAAGTAATTTGTATCTGTCCTAAATTACTACGGAAATAAATAAACTAAGGCAGTGTCCACTAGCACTTTTGTTATTGTCTCTAGAAATAATAAATATCCTTGGACATTTCACACAACGCCATCTCGTCCCAAGCTAAGCAACTTAATGCTTGTGTTATGGTAACGAGATGGATGATAAACTACATATATACATTTTTTTTTGTAAATACATACATATTATACATAGAAATGACACCCAGACTCCGAGTCGGTGCCTCTGGTTTAGACAAAGACACTTGCCCGACCCCGGAATCGAACCCGGGACCCGTTGATCCAAAGGCGGTACATCTAACTTGTTCATATGTTCTTCAGAATATTGCACAATATAAATCACTATTTTTCACTACACTAGTTCAAAAGGTTTAGTCTTTTTTAACCGTCTTATAATGTCTGTGGCGTCGAGGAGCTGGATAGCCTCGAAATTCACATGGTGATGAAGCCTACGGCCATGCGCCTCAGCCTGTTTATTATATAAAACATTAAATGCAGTATCCATTTTTGGTAAGAGTTTGATCCCACTTGGGAACCAGTCATGGGTACCAAGCTTGTTCATCAACGAAGAGAAATTCCTGACCTTCTCACATATACGGCACTTTGATCCTTGGCTGTCCGTTTCTAAGGCCGTCATGCATGGTCGTGAAGACTCATGCAAGAAGCAATTAATTTATATTTTAAATGACGTCCCATGCGGCTTGAGAAGGCAATCTCGTAAATGTCTCATCCGTCCTAGTTTTTTTTTTAATATAATTTACTTATCTATATTTAAATTTACTATATTTTTAATATCATCCGTCTATCCTAGTGTTGGTTCTAACGTCTATGGTAGTATTCACGTCATAACTATTACCTAGTCTTTACCAGATTGGGTTGTCTAAACTCTCAGGAGGTGCATTTCAAAGGGCCGGTAGCCGTTCATTAAATTTGTGATATGGAGTTTTTATTTATTTTGGATACAAATTAGAAAAAAAAAACGAATCGCAGTTAATGACTGATAGTGTCAATGTAACTACTTTTGTTCGCCGCTGAGTTAACGAACACCCGGTCAACGTTAAGGCAATAATAAGTTTATTGACACTGGAGGTATATGACCGAAATTTCAATGCGCTTTCAAAAGTAATTAAAGCTTACATTTCTGTGGAATGGCATTATGAACCGGTGTGGTAAAAACTAAATGAATAATAAATTTTAATTTTTCCTTTATGTTATTTAATCTAAAAAAAATTTTGATTTTAATTTCATGTTTTTCAATATTTGAAGAAAAAGTTAAATAACTATTTTATTACGTAGGCGTTTTTGATAGTGCATATTAACAACATACATCGAACTCGTTTTTTTTTTTCAATTCAATTAACAGAAAAAATATTTTAATATTTTACGTACCTATTCCTTCAGTAAAGCTCGAAAATATTGGTAATTTCCTTGTATGAACAGAGAACTTTAAGTGTTGAATAACTTGGATATACTCCGTGTGGTGACGAATTTAGAATACACAGCTCAAAAGACAAAAGAAAGAAAAGCCAAGGTCGATAACCTAGCTGCAGGAGAAGGAAAACTTGATATGAAACCTTGTGCCAACCTGTCTTGCCAGCGTGGCACAGTAGGCTAATTAAATAAATATCCTTGGACATTTCACACAACGCCATCTTGTCCCAAGCTAAGCAACTTAATGCTTGTGTTATGGTAACGAGATGTATGATAAACTACTTATATACATTTTTTTTTTGTAAATATATACATATTATAGATAGAAATGACACCCAGACTCCGAGCCAGTGCCTCTGGTTTAGACAAAGACACTTGCCCGACCCCGGAATCGAACCCGGGACCCGTTGATCCAAAGGCGGCACATCTAACCACTAGACCAACGAGGCAATTAACCTTCATCAAGCCAGACTCAACAGTGGGTCATCTATGGGCTGAGTAGTAGTAGACTTGGATATTCTAAATAACAAAGTCATTGCGTGCTAATACAAAAGTTTGAGGATAGCGTTAGCAGCAAAAGGAAGAATTGGGGAATATAATTGGGAAATAAAATCCCTATGCAGTTAAGAGAACTTCCAATTGATAAATTCAAAAAGCTTATTAAATTTCAACTTTGTAATGCCAGCAATACACCTTGGCCGAGCTTAGGCCAACGCGAGCGTAGGCAATTTAGTAAAAGGCAAGTGCTACACGTTGGGCAAGTGTATCGAAACCAACTAGGCGAGCGACACCGAGCGATGGCCAGACAATGCAAATATACCGTCTATACGTTGGTATTGGCGTTCACTCGGCAATGCTAGGCCAACGTATATTGCTGGCTTAAGAAAGCCTACTATAGTATTACAGATTATTTAAATGACCCGGTAGCTTGGGATTGAGCTGCTTGAGCTCAAATACTATGAATATACGAATAAATGTATCTTCTTTGGATCTGTTTCCAATCTTAATTATGTTTATCCGTTACTCATAACACTACAAAGCCCACTGCAGAAGACCCACTGCAATTACATGAACGGTCAAAAATTCAAAACTCATTTAATCAAGTTGGCTCATTAGAGCTCTTTTGACAAGTCAAACAACAAAATAATATATAATTTAAAATTTAAGATTTACCATCTACCACCGGTTCGGAATGCAGTTCTACAGAGAAGAGCCGGCAAGAAACTCTGTAGTTGCTCTTTTTAGATCGCCATTTTTAGGTACAAGGCCGTGATAAGGCAGTTTGTGAGAGCAAACGCGCGCAATAGTCGCAAAGGGCCAGACATCAGCCAGATCTAATCAACAATACTAACCTTACCACCTTGTAATTGGCCTACCGTTCCATCTTGGCCATCCCGGCCAGGCACAGTGCACAGGGTTTCGTAGTCATCATCATCATCATCATCAGCCCACATTAGTCCACTGCTGGACATAGGCGCCCCCTAAAGAGCGCCATAGCGCCCAGTCTTCAGCTTGACGCATTCTTACGCAGTCTTACTATCTGCTTTTCAGGCTTGGAAGGCAGGCAGAAATGGGGTAGTGACACTATTCCAAATCCATCACCTCACGGAGTCGCACCATTCGCGTACATTGATAATAATCTGTTTATTTCTAGGTCGCCTGGCTAGACGCTGACACAGGACAAGAGCGGGTCCTATGGCGTGAAATCGACAAGCTATCCCGAGTGGTGTTCCCAGCCCTATTCTTGCTCTTCGTCACCATGTACTGGCCTGTCCTGCTGCTGAAGACTAAGATGTCTTCATAACAATCAGAACTTAAAGGCTACTGAGCTACCGCCATGATTTTTATTCTGCCAAGATGAAGAAGCAACATTGAAATTAAACTCTTTTTATTAAAACCTAAGAAATCATTTTATAGAAGCAACCTTATCAGCAGTCACCCTGCTCTTGATAAACTATTGTTGACCAAATTTCAAAGTACCAAAGGTTCTAAACTTCATCATGATCTGTCCCGGTCCAAAATCTTCCGGGGAGAGGCACGGTTTAACGAGATTAGATTGAATAGAGGTTTTGTTTTGGTATTTTACCAGGAGGCCACACTGTGATTATTCCAGATATGGTGATACTATTAAGTAATGAGTGTGTTTTATAATTGCCCTTAAAAGGTCTGGGTTAGCCTTAAATCCTAAGGTTCCTAATCATAAAGTTAGCACAATATTTCTGAATCACTTCCTGACACTTAAACACAATAAAATGAACGGGAAATATTTACCCACTTTTCTCCCATTCTTTTTTTTTAGACTGAAAATGTATAAGACATTGTTTTCTGACTCATTTTTCAATGGTAACGTTATTTTTGTTCAGGTTACCCCTGTTGTGGCTTGTTTTAAGCAAATTACTCAAAGAATGGGTAGGTATAATTGTTTTGTTTAATTTTCAGCAGTGATTTTATACTTGGTTGGCTAAATGTTATCGGTGAAGGTTGAATATTCACATATGATAGGCCTACTCTAAATTACCATTAAGTATATTGTTGCCGTCCATCGAGTTCGGTATCGCTCCCCACTTCGTTCTCATACGTTCCAGAAGTAGTCAGTTTGATTTGAATTTTAATTATTATTTGGTTTCTTTAAAACACTGAAAAACTGCAAGTGCACTCGGCACGGCAGATGCTGTATATGTATATTATTATGTTAAATATATTATTTATTAAATTAATTAATTTTAAAATGATAATCTGGTACTGTTTTTTATTATTAACTAGTGGCCCGCCCCGGCTTCGCCCGTGCAAAGCGGGTGTGGGTTATACATATAAACCTTCCTCTTGAATCACTCTATCTATTAAAAAAAACTGTATCAAAATCCGTTGCGTAGTTTTAAAGATTTAAGCATACATAGGGACGGACAGAAACAGCGACTTTGTTTTATACTATGTAAAGATAAAGAAGATAAAGATATCTTAATTGCCTTGAGCAATGATTTGCCTTAATCTTCTAGCTTTAATATTTCTGGCAATTTTAATTCAATTAAAGTATTTCTGAGCATAATGCGACGGATCTGATGAATGAGCGGCTTATGAAAAGGGTTGAATTGATATCGTGCTAATTCTCAGAATTTTTCCAACGGTCGACTTATTTTGATTGGAATAAAAATGGTCTAATTTGATATTTAGACCTATTTTGGTCGAAATACGATGTACATTTTAAATTATCAACAACTTATTAAAATACTTGGCTTAATCAAAACTGTTTTTCCACTATACAATGCGAGTCCATTATATACTTTCGTTATGAATGTACACGTTTTGTTACACTTAGTAGAGAACATGCGTGTACATAAAACAATAAAAATGAGCGGTAGCTAATTAATACAAGATCTTTTTATCGTAGCGTAGTTGCTTAAATTTGAAAAGGTTAGATATGTATAAAATTTGCACAAACATTTTCTCTATTGTTAGTAAATTTACGATAAGCCTAGTAAACTTCGATCAAAAATACACTAGATATTATCCGAGCAACATTAAAACGCCCCTATATAATAAGAGGTCAATAACATTTGCTGTATTATTTCAGTTGACCATAGACAACTTAAAACATTATATGTGATGATGATGATGTGTGCCACGTCCTCCGGGTTTTAAAGAGATTGTATCACCACGCAATTCCATCCTGCGGGTGTCGTTAAAGGAGACTAGCCCTGTACCAACCCGTCTGGCTAGCGTGGGACAGCTATTTTCCCTCCTAGTTATTGGAGCTACTGCCTTGTTGGTCTAGGGGTTGGATGCGCAGCCTTTGGTTTACGGGATCCCGGGTTCGATTCCGGGGCCGGGCATGTGTCTTTGTGTACACCAGAGGGACTTGCTCTGAGTATGGGTGTCATTTTATTTGTGTTCGTAAATTTGTGACTTAAGACGTATTCGATGTTTTGTGATCCTGAATTTGTTTGTTCGTGTTCGTTCTATCATTCTAGTGTTATTAGCGACCATTATTGGGCCATATTATTATTATCGTGTTATTACCTATGACCTTTCGTCCTGTGGCGCTGTTTTCATAGAATATCGAGTCTTTGTTGAGTTGATGCGTCTTTGCCAGAAGTTCTTCCATCCATGGCATCAAGTGTATTATTAATCGAAGCTAGTAAGATAATGACGTACAAGATGACTAAATGTGATGATAATAATATTTATGTATTGTTAAATAGTATTAATATTTATTGAAACATGAGCGGGTTGAACTTGTTGTATTGATTAATTAGATATAAGGTGGTCTTAGAAGTTAGTTTTGTTATAGAATAAGGTTGATATACTTGTGGGGAAAGGGATGTGACAAAAAGGTTAAAAAATACAGACGGCCACTTTAGGTGGCTTAAACTATATTTCTAGTTAATTTTGCACTAATACTAGCATACATACAAAAACAAACACTATTTATTTGTCTTGTATTGATATTGCAGTTTATGACATTTGTATTAAAATGTTTAAAATACATGTTATTTTTTGTGTTACTTACTTATTCACACGTAACGACCAGGTAAGATTTTGTCTTTTGTTATATTGTATTGACAAGATTAATAAAATTCACTGTCATTAATGCTATTAAATTAAAAGTAAATCAATATTGTAACTTTCATTTTTGTGACATCCTATATCCAGTCGTGTATTTTGTAAATACAAAATATGCCAATTTTGTATTGCATGAGTTTTATGTCTTTGTGTATTTTTTGTAAGCTTTGTTTGACAACTATTCAATCGACATGTTTTTCACTTAACCTTCTAGTGACTTATACCCTGTTTATAGAAATCTTCTGGCTGGTTAAACCTGCTTGGGTTACCACCATTATTTATTCGGAGCAATTGCTCCCCCCCCCCTCCCTCTAAGCTAGTTGTCAGTACTGGGGCCCATTTTCTACGTTATAATGTTTATGCAATAGATCCTTAGCAATTTGTGAATGGTATGTGGTTAATCTACATCCTTTTTAACACCCTGGTTACTACTACTCAGCCCATAAATGAACCAATGCTAAGTCAGGCCTCCTCCCACCACAAGGAGGGTAATTAGCCTGTGCCACGTTGTTCAGACGGAGAGGCACAGGGTCACTTATCAAGTTTTCCTTCTCTCGCAGCTAGGTTTTCGGGCTTGTCGTTTCTTGCGGCTCTTACGACACCCACAGGGTGGAATGGGGTGGTGACATCATGCATTCTAAATCCGTCACCACATGGAATATCCCCAGAACCGGAGCCAGCGTAAAGAGGGCTGTCATTAGTTTGCCATACCTGTGTTCGTAACTAAATAACAAAAGATCTGACTCCGATACGGTTTTTGAATGACAGCTGGTATACTAACGGTGGCTCTTAGGCATGTTTTATCAAAAGCGGTTTAGGCATTTCAAGGTAATCAACTCCTTTTAAGTCTTAAAGAAGCCTTATTTGTTTTCTTTGGGATCAGCCTTTGTGACACTGTAGATTATTAACCTGTCACGATACATAGACAGGTTAATAATCTGTAGTGTCACCATCCCTTTCCATTCTGAGGGTATCATACGAGCCGACAGAAGCTAGTAACAAAGCCGATATCCCAGCCGTATGGAAAGTAAAACTTGATATGAAACCCTGTGCCAACCCGTCTGGCCAGCGTGGCACCTGTAGACTAATTACCCTCCATGTATTTTCAGGGGGCCCGACTCAGCAGTGGGTCATGTAAAGCCAGCAATATACGTTGGCCTAGCATTGCCGAGTGAACGCCAATACCAGCGTATAGAAGGTATATTTGCATTGTCTGGCCATCGCTCGGTGTCGCTCGCCTAAAGCCAGCAATATACGTTGGCCTAGCATTGCCGAGTGAACGCCAATACCAGCGTATAGACGGTATATTTGCATTGTCTGGCCATCGCTCGGTGTCGCTCGCCTAACGTGTAGGCAGTAGCACTTGCCTTGTATTAAATTGCCTACGCTCGCGTTGGCCTAAGCTCGGCCAACGTGTATTGCTGGCATTATATTAAGCTGAGTAGTAGTAGTTAGGATTAATTTAAATAAAATTGGCATATTTTAGTAGAACAATTAATGAAATTTAAGGTGCTTTGATCATGGCTGTTATCGCCCAGCTTTAATTCATTGTGATAGAATATGTGTAGCGTGGTACAAACAAACAATATTTAAGTCATTCAAATAACATAACCTATACTTAAACAGTGCCCAAGCTAGTAATATTATTCAGAAGTTTATTAATTAAGTTCGTAGTAAATTTTATCGGTTGTCCATTAATTCATTGGAATATAATTAAGAGAACATTAAAAGCTCCTAAAATACATATCAATTGTTTTGTTTCATTTTATATTTCACCTATCACGCCTTTGTTGGGATATCAATGTTGTTAGTAATGATAAAATCAACGAAGGACACGATGGATCTAGCTTATTTGGTCGTCGCCCAGCTATCGAAATTCGACGAAAATTAATTTAAATTATAGTTCTATAAACATTCATAAAATTATTAATTTGACCAGTGTCTTTAAAAATAATCAAAAGAGTATCAATATTATGGTAGTAGGTATGTGTAATGTTTTTTATTGATATTAATAATTTAAGTGGTTAGTCGAGTCTTCCGGAGTCCCACATAACCCTTGAGGGGCAGCGGTATGCATTAAGAACTTCCCCAATGAAAATAATAAAAAAATAACCAAAAAAAAATGGACACAAGATTTAAAGTGTTTTGTTAATTTCAGTATACTTTTTATCACAAGATAGACAGACACAGTCATCGACAAAAATGAGGCAGAGGCATTCATTTATCTGTGTAAACAGTTATATTCTTCAATTCTAAAGGAAGGCTTCAGTATTAGCAGACTGGAATAAATATTGTATACCAAACGCGCCTAAATAATAACAGAAACACGACAAGAAATGTCTGACTGTTTCGCTTTCAGGCGCTAGTTAGTGAAAAGGCTGGGAAAGGTAATTCTCTCGAGTAACTTTGCTCGCCTGGAACTTAGAATTTAGACTCGCTATTTTTTTTGGCCATTTAAACCTTCCTCATCATCATTTCAGCTGAAATATACCGACTACTAAGCCGGGTCTCCTCGAAATTAGCTAACGAGTACTGTGTCACATCAGTAAGACGGGTTGCCCAAGCAGTCTTCCATCAAGTTTTCCTTTACTGCGACTAGGTCAGTTTCTTGCATTCCCTTAGTTGGCTTATGACACCCTCAGGGTAATGTGAGTTCGTGACCTTTTGGATTTTAAATCCCACCATCCCGTTAAGAGGTAATTTTAAATGTTTGACAAATTTAATTGAGAAATCCGTTTTCTAAAACCAGCCGTTTTAACGTTCACAACTCCTATCCATCCAAAGGTTGTCTGGAAGAAATCGCCTTGTGCGATAAGACCGCCCATTGTACATTTCTTTTTTGTATTTCTCTGATACCATGTTAAACTTTTCTAATATTGGTGTACAATAAAGAGTATTCTATTCTATTCTGTTCTCAAAATTTTAGGAAATTCAGCATTTTCATTTTATGTACATACATATGTACGGTAGATAAGATATAAAATTGTTCACACGCACAAAGTAAATGAGTCGAACAATATATCGTCAAAATATACTCAAATATTATTACTTAGAACAAATAAGTCACCGGAAAGTGGGTTTTTACATAAAAAATGTAACAACCATCAACGCGTACTTTATTCATTAAACGGGACTCGTCTCTTTCTGACAAAAGCAAGTGCAATGAAGTAGCAAAAGCTCGTAAAAGCTTTTAGCGGTACTATCTACTTTGCCTTGTGTCTTTCATTGCC
Source organism: Clostera curtula (assembly GCA_905475355.2). Lineage (NCBI taxonomy): Eukaryota > Metazoa > Arthropoda > Insecta > Lepidoptera > Notodontidae > Clostera > Clostera curtula. Next base: position 17,400,311 of record FR997802.1, read on the forward strand.
ACCGGTTACCTGATGAATATTCTTCTTCTACATATTAAAGATTTTTTAAACATAATTCCGTATGATCCGTACACACATTGGAGGAGTCCATGTGATGACGGATTTAGAATACATTATGTCGACAGCCCATTTCATCCTGAGGCTGTGGCAAGAGCCGTCTAAAGGAAATTATATGGTATGAAACCTAGCCGCAAGAGAAGAGAAAATTGAAACGAAACCCTGTGCCAACCCGTCTGGCCAGCGTGGCACAGTAGGCGAATTGCCCTCCCTCTAATGGGAGGGGCCCATCTCAGCAGTGGATTATTTGTGAGCTGAGTACCAGTAGTAGTAGGTCATAGGGTCATGGCCAACCTACGGAGTGGCGGCGAAGAGACAAATTCAGTAACAATTTAAATTCAACCTAAATGCTTCAGAATACGACTGTATTTAGTTGTATTTACAATACGCTCGCCGTCATTGTATGTCGTTGTACCAAATACAGTTGTATTCTGAAGCACTTTAGGTTGAATTTAAATTGCTACTGAATTAGTCTCTTCGCCGCCACTCCGTAGGTCGGCGCTGACCCTTAGTCATACGCATATTAGCGAAACATGATACAAGAGTCTCTGAGCGCCATGTCAATACTGATAGTTGTTCAATCAGTTTACGCTGGTGCCAGACAGATGATGATGATCGTGACTTGAGTTCGGTGTCTAAGAACATCCGAAAAGAAAGTAAGTAAGTACTATAGTAATACAGTTCGCTGCGCTTGCGCACAACGCGTGAAGCGTGACACTATTGTGATTACGCAGTTCTTGTGACGGCCGTGACATAGATTAAGTAAAAAACGACAAATAACTTGTTATCTTACATCAGAACATCTTGTCGCGTGCAGTGCTTTGGGAAGACTAATGGTTTTCACAGAAAAGATCTAAGGGTACACCGTATACGCCTTACGTCGATTGAAAAATCTATATAAATAAATAAAATTGGAGTGACTGTTTGTAATAATAAAATAACCACTTTTTACTAAACGCTTAAGTATGTATACACAGTACATATACTTACCAAAATAAACGATTTTTTAATTTTTGCTGGTTGCCCGTCTGTTTGTTCCGGCTAATCTTGGGAACGGCTGGACCGATTTCGACGGGACTTTTCACTGATAGGTAGCAAATAATATAATACGTCAATAACGGCGGGTAACATCACGGGACTCAGCTAGTTATTTATAAAAAGGAGCTACCGTCGCTGAGCGTTTATAACACGTGACCTGTTACTCATGCATCAGTTGCATCACCGATCCTGTAAAAATATATCTACGCCTTTTTATACCTGAAGGGTTGCTGGCGCGACTACCGTCGCCTATGGATACGTGACGTTTCACACATGCGTCACCACTCCTATAAAAATCTTTAGGCGCAAAGGGATGATCATCCAGCCAGAGGAGGTGGTATGTCTGGCTAGGGGTCGCAGCGCCTATGTCCCGATAGTTGTAGTCGGGGAATTCTTAACTATGCGAATTGCTGTTGGAATTTCGCTATCGCGGTGTAGGACTTTTTGGTAATTCTCGCTTTTGTAGGCGATATTTCTTGATGCAATTAGTTCAGATTTTTTAGGTAAACTGTGTAAAGTGTGTAGCATGCGGTCGCTACAAATCTTATTTTAATACCAGAAGGGTGGCTAGCGCAGCTACCATCGCCTATGGACGTTCATAACACGTGACCTGTCACTCACGCGTCGCTACTCCTGTAAAAATCTTTCCCCGCCTTTTAATACCAGAAGGGTGGCTAGCGCAGCTACCGACGCCTATGGACGTTCATAACACGTGACCTGTCACTCACGCGTTGCTACTCCTGTAAAAATCTTTCCCCGCCTTTTCATACCAGAAGGGTGGCTAGCGCAGCTACCGTCGCCTATGGACGTTCATAACACGTGACCTGTCACTCACGCGTCGCTACTCCTGTAAAAATCTTTCCCCGCCTTTTCATACCAGAAGGGTGGCTAGCGCAGCTACCGTCGCCTATGGACGTTCATAACACGTGACCTGTCACTCACGCGTCGCTACTCCTGTAAAAATCTTTCCACGCCTTTTAATACCAGAAGGGTGGCTAGCGCAGCTACCGTCGCCTATGGACGTTCATAACACGTGACCTGTCACTCACGCGTTGCTACTCCTGTAAAAATCTTTCCCCGCCTTTTCATACCAGAAGGGTGGCTAGCGCAGCTACCGTCGCCTATGGACGTTCATAACACGTGACCTGTCACTCACGCGTCGCTACTCCTGTAAAAATCTTTCCACGCCTTTTAATACCAGAAGGGTGGCTAGCGCAGCTATCGCCGCCTATGGACGTACGTAACACGTGATCTGTCACTCACGCGTCGCTGCTCCTGTAAACAACTTTCCACGCCTTTTCATACCAGAAGGGTGGCGCGGCTACTGTCCAACGACAAAGTTGGCGAACGCACGCCAATGGACATTTGAAACACAAGGCGCAAATGCTATAGGGTGGCCTTTATGCTAATGATAAGTTGTTATCGTTACCATCAATATTTAGAAGTCAGTAGGTCTAATATATAATAGGTATATATTATATATTAGACTATTTGTTTTGTCCAGTAGTAGTATTTCTATAAGATCAAATAGAAATTCCCCACAATCAAGACTATTCTCATCTCCGCAGTCTTATTAAAATTTAAGCGTGCCAGACGATGAAGCTGAATAGTAAAACATTGTACAGGTACAGTCAACCGTAGTAACATCTTCCGGTCCATATAAAATGTATAAGTTCTCAACTTTGCACAAAAATTATCCACTCTGGTAAATTACATGACCAATGACATTATATGCTCCGCTAGGCAGTCGGGTTAGCACAGAAATAATTTCTCGTAGAGTACAGATGATTTTCTGCGTTAATAAAACTATTAAATTCTCTAAAGCTACGTAAGGTCGCTTAGTTGCCTCTTAATTTTAGGATGTAAGTTATTAAAGTAATAGGATTTTTCCTACATCTGTCGTATATTTTATACGACGAAGTTTAAGATATTGTTCTTGTTCCGCATAAAGTAATCAACTAATTGTATTATTATATAATTTGACTATTAGGTGATGCAGAATCTAGAGACTATAAATAATTAAGCAAAAAATATGAGATATAAAATAAAGTATAAATACGCTCTCGCTTCTTTTTAAATCCAATATTAATTCATTGATATAAATTACTTGTCAACTTGAGCTTTAATTTAGTAAAATGTAGCGACCAGCAGAACAATCTCAACTATCAATGTCAAGAAAAACAGCAACTAGAAACGCGAGAATAACTAAAAGCCCTGTTGGCGACCCCTTACCAGAAGATAAGGAAGTGTTACGTTCGTTTATATTGTAAATTAGCAGCCCGTCCCGGCTTCGCACGGGTGCGGTGTTGCCCGCGGGTGACTCCCCGGGGCGAAGCTAGTCTAAAAAAATATTTACTAATCAGCCTAAGTTACTCCTTATATCATCAGCTACCTATCAGTGAAAGTCCCTAGCTAGTCCCTAGCTAGTCCCTAGTCCAGAAGACTAGCTGGAACAAACGGACAGACAGACAGAAAATAAATATGTTTTTCGGTCTATGTCTATATATACATACTTACGTATTTAGTTAAAAGTGGTTATTTTATTATTACAAACAGACACTCCAATTTAATTTATTTGTATAAATGTATCCCCTTCGCGTCGTTTTCCTCATTACTGAGGGTCGTAACTACCCCGCTGCATCAGCTCCTCCCGTACAATTTCCCTCCATCTGCTGCAATCCTTAGCTTCATGAAGGGCATTGTGTAAGTTGATATTCAGAGAAGATCGTATTTGGTCTGACCATCTCGTGGGACATCTACCTTGCCTGTCACCATTAGCTGTTCAAGATTGTGACCCTCTTTGCGAGCAATATGTCGGAAGAATTCCAGCACCCTACGAAGGCACACAGTGGAGAGTCTGGTTTTGACATTAAGCTCTGTCAAAATAGATACGTTGGTGCGAAAGGCAGTCCATGGAATCTTCTGCATTTTATTTATTTATTTATTTTATTTTAATACTTCATGTAAAATACATTGGCGGACTTAATGCCTAGAGGCATTCTCTAACAGTCAACCATAGGGTGGAGCAGAGAATGACTTGGGCTAGATGCACTAAAATAATAAGACTTCAGTGTAGTGAGCTAACTAAAAATAAAAATACATACACAAACAGTCAGAATATACTAAATTTATACGGTGAAGAATAATACATACAAAATAAAATAAAAATGATAATAATATATAAAATAATACATAATTATACTAAATAATTATACTACATAAATACATTAGGTATAATACTAAAATTCATTTTGAGAAGAATCAAAAAATTTGTTCAGACAGTATTTTCGCAACGCAACCTTAAAAGAATGCAGAGAGTTGGCCATTCTGATTTCGAGGGGGAGAGCATTCCACAGAAGAACAGATTGAACAAAGAAAGTTGAGTGAATGAAGTCGGATCGGTGTGAGGGACATTGAAGGAGACGATTATTTGAAGAACGGAGATATTTAGCATGGTTAGAGGATAGATAGTCAAAATGCGAAGATAAGTAAGATGGGGGATGAGATGAGAAAAGTAAGGAGAACAACATTGTGAGAGCACGCATTTCTCTCCGCTGTCTAATGGGCAACCATTTTAAAATAACGCGGTACTTGGAGATGTGATCGAACTTACGAAGGTTGAAAACGAATCGAATGCAGTTATTGAGAAGACGGTCAAGTTTGTTGAGGAGATCAGCATTCAGGTCATAATAGCACACATCACCATAGTCAAGTATGGGAAGGATTAGGGTCTGTACAAGCGTTGCCTTTAAGTTAGCTGGCAAGAAATTCTTGAGTCGGTATAGTGAACGCAGCGATCCGGTGACCTTTTGGCTGACGCGAGCAACTTGGTGTCTCCAGCTTAGGTCCGCATCTAAAATGAGACCAAGATCATTGACACTACTGCTGAAGGGTATTATACAGCCGTTGAATATTAGAGGTGGTAGCATGTCCGTATTAAGTTTGCTAATGATTCTGTGACTCCCTAATATGATGGCCTGGCATTTGTCTGGGTTAATTGCGATGCCGAACATATTCGCCCAGTTCTTAATAGCCGTCAAATCACGGTTGAGTGCATTAATGGCATCGGGCATGCAATCAACCGCGGCGTGAACGTACAGCTGCAAGTCATCAGCATACAGATGATACGAGCAATGAAGATAATTGACTATAAAATTAATGAATAGTGAAAATAGTAGTGGAGATAAAATACCGCCTTGAGGAACGCCACTATCTAAGTTGCACCAGGAAGAGGATACCTCCTCTACGCAAACAGACTGCTGGCGCCCCTGAAGATAAGATGAGAACCATTCCAGTGATTCGGGAGAGACCATAAGATAGGAGAGGATAGAAAGGAGAATGTCGTGATTGACGGAGTTAAAAGCATTCGAAAAATCTACCAAAACTAAAATAGACAGTTTGGTTTCCTCCATAGCAGCCTTAACATCCCCGGTAACCTTTAAAAGAGCGGTGACAGTGCTGTGCCCTGGCCTAAATCCCGATTGTAACGGTGTTAAAAGATTATTCAGGTGAACAAATTTAGAGAACTGCTTGTAGGCACAGACTTCGAGTACTTTTGACAGGAAGGGAAGGATAGAGATGGGACGGAAATGATTCGGAAGTGACGGGCTAGCAATTTTGGGAAGAGGTCGAACGTAGGCTTTCCGCCATGAGGAAGGAAAAGAACCGGATGTAAGTGAGAAATTGATAATATGGGATAAAGTCGGTAAGAGGTGATCGAGAATAGTGACAATCATTCTCCGACTAATGTTGTCGCACCCCACCGCCTTGGATTTAATTGACAGGATTATCTTTTTGATCTCCCCGGCATCTACTGGAGAAAAAGTAAAAGGATTTATTTCGAGGCGCGCTAGACCAGCTATATTTTTGATTGTATTAAGTTTGTTTAGACGATCCAGACAAAAGGAAGTTGAGAAATGTTTATTGAGGTCATCTAAACTGATAGAATTTGGAAGGTCTAAAAGTCGCTGTCTACCGATACCTAGCGTTCTCAAGAACTTCCAGGTATCAGAAGACGAAGAGGAAGAAATATTGTTGAGTATATGGCGGCGCTTTGCATTACGTACCATCTGGTTGCATCGATTTCTTGCAGCTTTGAAATGGAGCCAGTTTTCATCGCTTCGGTCCCTTCTAAACTTACGGAACGCTCGGTCCCTACGTCTCCTGGCCATTTGAACACCCTTTGTCATCCAAGGTGCAGGTAGTCGCTTTAACCTAACTCGCCTGACAGGGGCATTTGCATCATATAGCTCCGTAATTGTACGTGTAAGAATTTGCACCTTATCATCAACTGACACAGCATCCAGTAACGGATTCCAATCAATAAGTCTCGCATCATTGTCCAATTTGTCGAGGTTCAACCGAGCAAAGCAACGCCTGTACAAGACTCTGGGCTGTGGTTTAGGAGGTTTAAGGATGTAGGATAGGTATATGAGGTCGTGGTGAGAAAACCCTGGTGCAACAAGTTGACCATGAGCGGAAGTGAGGGAGGGATTTGAGGTAAGTATTAGGTCAAGCCACGTGTCCTCACCTATAATATTATGATGAGTGGCTTTTAGCGGCATGATATGGAGGTGAGCCGACTCGACCGTATGAACGAATTTCCGAGTGCGAGGAGAGGTGGGAGCAAGGATATTGATATTGAAATCGCCCATGATGACGTGGTGCTCATACGCTGACCCCAGCGATTCTAAAACCGATTCGAATTCGGTGGAGTAGTCAATAGAAGGTGGAATGTAGACGACCCCAAGGAGGATTTTGACACCTTTGACACAAACCTCAAGAAAGAGAAATTCCGCAGAAGCCGAATAGTGAGTGGAAGACGACGAAACAGTTTTGAAAGGAAAATCACTGCGGAGGTATATAGCAACACCACCCCCTCCCTTTCCAGTTCGATCGTTACGAATTAGAACAAAACCAGGGAGAGAGTATGCATTTTCCTCCAGCTCCACATTTCAAAGGCGTCTATTCGGTCTCTGTCGGCTATTTTCAATGTCCAGGGCTCCGCTCCACAGCTGAATATGGAGAAGACTGGCGAAGTCACCAATTTAGGTTTAGTTTTTCGCGTGATATTACGGTCTCTAAAATATTTTGAATCTAAAGAGAAACGCAAAGTTATAATATCCTACGAGTAGTTGACTGTACGCTCGTTGAGGAAGCAATGTCATCCGTCTTCGAAGAATATTTCTCGAAGTTACGTCTACTTAATAAAAGCATTTTTTAAATGCATACCTTCTGACGATATTAAAACATTTCATACAACGTACATTATGTAGTTTTCAAAGCAATACTAACCAGTTTTACGAGAGACTTTGTACAAAATGGGGGTCACTAGAATTTCCAACAGCGCCATCTAGATTACAAGCTACTGCAATTACAAAATTTTTACTGGGGAATATAATTTAGAAGCAAATATACTAAAACTTATTGTTTTAGTATTAATAAAAAAAATATATATATCTCGTTGGGGGACCGCTCCTACTAATTTATTACCTGACCCCGGTCCCCCAACGAGATATATTTTATACTTTTTAAAGAGAACTTAGGTCATTGTGTCGGGAGTTTATTTAAATTTTTAATTTAATTTTTATTTTCTGATTTTTATAGGTACACGCTTATTATGATGTAGATGTTGTTAAGTTGTCAATACTATCGGTACAATCGGAATGTCGGTGATTCTTCCCCACTTTCACCCCCATAACTTTTACACGACTCAAGCGATTTTCATCAAACATGTCTAAGAACACTCGCCCGTAACTCACCTGTCATACAAAAAAAACTGTATTGAAATCGCTTCATCCGTTCGCGAGCTACGGTGCCACAGACAGACAGACAGACAGACCGACAGACAGACAGACACGTGAAACTTATCATCATCATTTCAGCCAAAAGACGTCCACTGCTGGACATAGGCCTCCCCCAAGGATCTCCACAAAGGCCGGTCCTGGGCCGCCCGCATCCACTGCTTTCCGGCGACCTTAACCAGGTCGTCGGTCCACCGTGTGGGAGGCCTACCAGCACTGCTCCTTCCGGCACGCGGTCGCCACTCGAGGACTTTTCTGCCCCATCGGGCGTCGGTCCTGCGAGCTATGTGCCCTGCCCACTGCCACTTACGTTTGGCAATCCGGTGGGCTATGTCGGTGACCCTGAAACTTATAACACCCCTCTTTTTGCGTCGGGGGTTAAAAAGGGATAGAGACATGCTCATTTTTTCAGTCAAACTTCTAGTGGCCTGTCTACTGCAAAAATTTATCTGTTGCAATCCTTATAACTGAAACAAATGCATTGAATATCTTATTCTTAAACAAATCCAAGCTGTATTCATAGAGGTCTAAGGTATCAGTACCAAAGAGAAATATATGCATACATATTTTTCACCACGCCACCCCATTTCATCCTGAGTATGTCGTAATAGCCAACAAAATGATAAGGCCGAAATCCTAGCCGCAAGAGAAGGAAAACTTGATACGAAACCCTGTACCAACCTGTCTGGCCCGCGTCACAGTAGGCTAATTTACCCTCCGTGTAGTTGGCGGAGGCCCGACTCAGCAGTGGGTCACTCGTGGGCTGAGAAATAGTAAGTCAATGCCTGAATGGACTCAAATGTCGTAAAATGTTCTCTCTAATTTGCACCGGTATAACCTTCGCTTAGTGACGCAACACCAATTTACGTCAACACGTTAAAAAGAAAGTGACGCACCGTGAAAAATCAATAGTGTTTCACTTTTAGTGACAAACAAAGTGGTTATCATGGATTTCGTTACGGTAAAGAGGTCGTCGCCTGGTCGGTGCGGAACGCACGGTCTTGGTCTGTTGGGTGTGCGTCATTTGAAACATCTGAGCATCTAAAGCCGGCTGCTATTCTACTATCTATAACAATGCTTACACTGCCTGCCTCGTTGGTCTAGTGGTAAGATGTGCCGCCTTTGGATCAACGGGTCCCGGGTTCGATTCCGGGGTCGGGCAAGTGTCTTTGTCTAAACCAGAGGCACTGGCTCGGAGTCTGGGTGTCATTTCTATCTATAATATGTATGTATTTACAAAAAAAAAATGTATAGTTATATGTAGTTTATCATCCATCTCGTTACCATAACACAAGCATTAAGTTGCTTAGCTTGGGACGAGATGGCGTTGTGTGAAATGTCCAAGGACATTTATTATTATTTGTATTATTTACTTGTATTTGATCAGCTTTTAACCCGCGTGGGGATAAGTCAGAATATAAAACTTCCCCATCGCACGCTGGGGAAAAACGCGTGTTGTAAAAGTCAACAAAAGCCTTCACGCTTGGTGGTAGGATCGAATGGTCCGCCCGGCGAGTTACCACCCTCACATCTAAGTCCAGCGCCAAGCAGTTTTACTGTGTTCCGTCGTGTGTATGTGGGAGCCGGTGCCCGACAGGGCATTTCCTTGAATTACCTGTTCTATCTTAGACCCTGGCGTTGGCTTCCATCACGCAAGTCTAGGGGCAAAGGCATTCAATTAATTGGTAAAAAAAAGCTGGTCTAACCATGTTACTTCCAGTTGTCGGACTTCATAGGTTGCGGAGGGCGTCGGCAAAAGTTACTCAAATCAATCTGATTTGACTAACTTTTGCGTCTGCCTAGTGCCTAACTAGTGCCGAACCAAATGAAATTGGGAACACGCAAAAATAGTGCAACAAGAGAGCAAAGTCGTTTTTTGTTGCGAGTGCTGATATTGAATCCCGAGCAAGCGAAGGAATCAATGATTGAATCACGAGCGTAGCGAGTGATTCTAAAGTTGATTCATGAGTGTTGCGAGGGATTCAAAGGCACAAGATGCAAAAAAATTTGCTCTCGTGTAACACACATAACTTTTCACTTCAACAGCGAGAACACTATCATCATCATCATCATCATTTCAGCCAAAAGACGTCCACTGCTGGATATAGGCCTCCCCCAAGGATCTCCACAAAGGCCGGTCCTGGGCCGCCCGCATCCACTGCTTTCCGGCGACCTTAACCAGGTCGTCGGTCCACCGTGTGGGAGGCCTACCAGCACTGCGCCTTCCGAGAACACTATAGGAGATGAAATATATTACGTAACATTTTTGAAACTAGAATTATATATTTATAGGTTAAATATCAGTTTTTAAATACTTATTTTCGTTTAAATACAACAATAAGTAAAATATTCAATAAATTACAATAAAAGAAATAATTATCATTTCTGCTAAATTTCTTTAGTTAGTACGAAATTCCGAACGTGTTTGTCTTTGAGGTCGAATTCAAAATCGGAGCTGTTGGTGCTGGGGCTTTGTCTCTCTCTTTTCTAATGGCGGGAAAGTAGAATTATAATTAATATGTTACTTTGTCTCACCCAGTGAGCAAAACCTACATGTTTGAGCTACTGAAGTGAAAAATAAGTAACAATTACTCTTATTAACTGGAGGAGGCCAAACTCTATTTAAATAACTCTTTAATAGTACGGCTCAGTATTTTACGGCTTTTAATGATGATGTTATCAAAGATTATAAAAACGCAAAATAACTGGTATTAATTAATTAGTTCAGAAAGCAGAAATAGTTAAAGCAACTTCACAAAACACCATTTTCATTCCAAAGCAAATTAGCAAAATCCATTGCTCAAATTTGCTTGAAATTTACCACAGAGAATTTTATTAAGTAAGCGGTAACACAATCGGGTCGGGTCTCCTCCAAATTCATAGAGGGAAATTAGCCTACTGTGCCACGCTGGCAAGACGGGTTAGCACAGGGTTTGTATCAGGTTTTCCTTGTCTTGGGGCTAAGTGGTGCTGCCTTTGCGTTCTTTTAGTCGCCTCTTACGACACCCTAAAGATGGTATGGGTTGGTGAAATTGTGTATTCTAAATCCGTCACCACACGTCGCTCGTCGTTTCAGCCCATGAGTGACCCACTACTGAGTCGGGCCTCCTCCAACTTTCTGGAGGGAAATTAGCCCACTGCCCCACGCTGGCCAGACGGGTTGGCACAGGGTTTGTATCAAGTTTTCCTTCTCTTGCGGCTACGTGATTTGCCTTTCATTTGCGTTCCCTTAGTCGCCTCTTACGACACCCTCGGGATGGTATGGGTTGGTGACACTGTGTATTCTAAATCCGTCACCACACGGACAAACACAAAATGCAATAACACAATGTATATTCACAATGTATATTCCCGAATGGACATGCCATCAGGTTTCGATTCCTATAAAAAATACAAAATAACAATTACTCATGAAAAATTCTACTAGTACCACTGCTCGGGCCATACAACATTCCACTACTGAATCGCCCAACTTGGCAGTGGGTAGTGGCGGTATCATGTTAGTGTCACAAAACGGCACATGAATAATTTGGCGCCGAGTTAGTGGTACCGTCTTTGGGTGGGATGGGCATGGGTTCAACCCGGAATTCGGCAAGTGTCTTTGTGTAAGCCAAAGATATGTGATCTGGGTTTCATGTATGTTCGGAATTTATATGTCTACTAGCTGACCCGACAAACTTCTTACCGCCTCAGAATCAATAAATAAAAAACCTGAATGTTAATTCCAGAATATTTCAACTTAATTAAAATATGTGCAACTTAATTAAGTGGAACAAACATTATGTATACGTATTTTTGTTCATATTTTCTCAGCATTTAAACCTTCCCTCAACTTCCACGAATATTTCAATACCAAAATTAGCCAAATAGGTCCAGCGTTGTCAAGTTTTAGCGAGACTAACGAACAGTAATTCATTTTTGTTTATATAGAAGATAGATAAAGTGCCTTCACAATAAAGTGCGGGGGATTGTTATACAAATCGGTACATTTACATCAGCGTGTATGTGTGAGTGCGTCACAGATAGCGTAGCAAATTACCGTTCAGCTAAATTGAGCGCAAAAAATGGGTTGAGTTCAGCTACCGCTTTTGAGACGTCTACTTTGTTGGCATTCGTCGCAATCTCAGCATAATGCCAAATAGTTCATCACTTTATGTTAATCCATACCCGAGTAAACTATTCACTTATTCATTTTAATGGTTTCAATCGTACTTTGCGAAGCTTAACTATGTTATTGTAAGAAAACTCTTGAAAGAACAAAGTAAATTATGTATTTGGACTGTAAAATATACATACACAAAATCCTTTTTAACAAAATTACTTTTTGCAACAAATGTGTATTTATAAATTGACTATATCCAAAATATCAAGCAATTTTTGCCCTTAGGGGACCGCTCAACTACAAAAACCCCAACATCACATTTGGAACGCCAAAGGTTCCCAAAGACGTTCACTATAATGGCAGCCTGACGGGTTGAGACTATGGAAGGGCAACCCCTTTATCGGCGGCCTTGACGCCCCCGGCCTGCGTGTGCGTGTTTCTGTGTGCAAAGTTTCCTAATCCAAATTTTCATAAAAATATGTAGAGGTGTGGTTTTTCTTCAACCACAATAAATCGAGTATTCAGTAGACCGACTTACCGAGTAATATTCTCTCACGGAAATGTTATTTCAACTATGATATCTCGACCATTTGTCAACAGAATACCTTGATGGTACAAAAACTCAATTATTCAATGTCTAGGAAGAATGATACGAGTATCTTCGTACGTTAAGCTTCATTTTATAACGATGAAAAAACATAGAAAGCATTTTTATCACTACTAAAGGTCTGTTTCTGGACACATTTTACATCACGCCAATTGCACCTGAAGTAATAATAAATACTGCGTCAATTTGGTGCAATTCACGTTTTAAAAAAGATAGAGCATAGCGGATAACTGTCTCCTTCTCACTGTCTGAGTCTCTAAGAACTCGTCTATAGCTGCCCGACTAGGGAAATTTTAACGCGTAATTTGCTATAATTTTATTTATTTTTAACCGAAATCCAAACCATGTTATATACCATGTGTAGTCGAAATTGACAATCACCATGCCTTTGATTACAATTTTTTACAGTTTTGGCAGATTTAGAATACATAGTGTCATCACCCCATTTCATACTAAGGGTGTCGTAAAAGCCGACAAAAGGAAAGTATAGGCCAAAGACCTCGTGCTAACCTCGTGCTTTGTTTGGGCAGATCCGTCCGACTCAGCAGTGAGTCAACAGTGGACTGAATAGTATTAAAGGCGGAAACATGCTAACGTGTCGCGTCAGTAGCATATTGGCTTCATACATGTAATATGGTTAGGGACACATTTGGATGTCGTGACGCGTTCTGTCATCTGTCGTAAATGTATGATGTCGATTCACTTCTGACGCGTCACGAAACGCCACGACACGTTAGGTTCGGTTAGGTTATGTTTTCGCCTTAATAGAGGTAGCCTACTAATACTATAATGTCAATGCAGGACGTATGCCACATGCTTCTGAAAGAACTTGTTATAGAACTTGGTAACAACTTTTGAATTTAGTAGATTAGCGTGCGTCGTTGGATAGGCACTTCAACAGAGATTTGGAAAGTCTTAAATTATTCCGTAAATGACAGTACTGCGTCGGGCTTCCTCCGGGTTTGTATCTAGTTTTTCTTCTTTCGCGGCTAGGTGAACTGCCTCTTGCTTTCCTTTACTCGCCTCTTACAATACTCTCAGAACGATTTGGGTTGATCGACCCAGCTGCTTGGGACTAAGCTGTTCAGTCTCAGTATTTCAGGTTATTTATTTATGTTACTGTACATTTACCTATGAAATGGGACCGCAATGAAACAAAAAATGACAAGCCCTCTGAGTTTCTTGCCAGTTCTTCTCAGCAGTGGACGCGTTCCGAACTGGTGGTAGACAGTAGATCTTTTTTATTGTATAATATGACTAGCGACCCGCCCCGGCTTCGCCTGGGTGCAATGCTGATACTAAATATACCCTTGCAGTATAAGCGCAAAAAATGTGTTTATTTACGACATCACATTAGAAATATCGAAATTTATCTGTGTTTCACTATAATATTATGCATATCACATCACATCAAGTACTCTAACTATTAACTGCTTCCAAATCGGATGCGAGTTTTAAATATATAAGCATACATAGGGACGGACAGACGACATCAACTTTGTTTTATAATAGGTAGTGATTAAGCCCCGCCGCACATGCTCAGACTCGCATTGGCTGTCACGAGCCGCGTGCGAGTGGCAGTATTTAATGCCTATGGCGCAGTACCAAGCTCCGCATTTGCTCTCACGTGTCGACGCACATGCGTACATGCGGAGTTTGGTACTGCGCCCCGCACGCGGCGCGTGACAGCCAATGCGAGTGTGAGCATGTGCGGCGGGGCTAAGAATAATGTGTTGACTATTTGTAAGTGTCCATCGTGACCCAAACAAAATAAATAATTTTAATTTGGTGACATTGTGTAGTGTAAATCCGTCACCACACACTCTCATTAATATTTTAGTTGAACTACTGCACAAACGAGTAAATGCACTGTGTCCAGTTAGCTGACAGCTTCGGCTGCAGTTTCGTAATTAAAAAGCTTTTGAGAATGTTTCTTTCCAAAAAAGTATTCGTTACGAAATCCGCGTCTCTTTCGGCAGTTTGTTCAACTTGAGATTTAAAGACCATGTTACTTTGTTGCACTCCAGTTGATGTGTTAAACCAACCGGTTTTTATTTTATTGCTGACAAGCTGCTGCTCTCGTCTTCGCTCACCTACTTATTGTAGCATCGTGTGGCGGGTCGTTCTCTTCCCTGCAATATAGTTGAGGAGAGTAATGGCTGCCACGTGTGTCATGCCTGTGAACAGGTGCCGTTACTGGGGGTCGGTTGGCTTAGGCATTATAACGTTATTGTGGACTAGTTCTTGTTGATGTTTCAGTCTTTGTGACAATTGCGCGAGTTTACTCTCACAAATCTGTCTTAACCCGGCCTTTTACCTAAAAAGGGTGAACTAAAAAAAGCATCTACATATTTTATTGTCGGCTCTTCTCCGTAGAACTGCATTCCAAACCTGTGGTAGATGTTAAATTTTCAATTTTAAATGGTAAATTAAATTTTATTTTATACTTGTCTATAGAGCTCTAACTTCATTAAATGAGTTTTGATGTTGACTTTGATTTTGTCTCCTTAAAAAGAATGCTTTGTCCGCGTTTAGTGGATGCTGCCAAAAAAAGTAGGCTGTTAATCTTAAATAATAAACTGTCTGGTTAAGTTCCGCCGAAATCGGTTCAGTCGTTTCGGAGCTTACCAGAAAGAAAACAGACAAACGGCGAGCACTTATGCTATCAATACGTGTTGTTGCCTAAATGTATACTAATGCGACATTATATGCCACAATGAAAATTAGCTCTGCAGCACCCTCTCGGGCGTGGAATCTACATGCCTACAGACTCTAAAGGTATGATTCCGAACTACGCTGCACGCAGCAGTGCTGCCGCAGCAATGCTGTAGTGGCACTACTGGTTCCCATACAATCTCTATAAGTTTATATGAGTTTACATTCCGAGCTATGCAGCAATGTCGCGACAGCAATGTTGCGACAGCACTGCTGCGCGTCAGTGACGCCCTACCGCCGCGACAGACTAACAGTGACTGTTGACAATTAAATTGACACACTGCCGCCATGCTCGGAAGTAGCGCGGCAGGTAGCACTGCTAGGCAGCACTGCTGCTTGTTGCCGATTTCAGAATCACACCTTTAGAGAACATTTGATGATAGCACGTAATTAATAACGAATGGTTCAGTGGCACTCTGAATAAAAAAAAATGTTTCATAATGAATTTAGAAAATAATTGTTATTTTGTTATTAAATACACTGCAATGCAATACCAATTTTATTTATATATTTGGTTTTGGAAAGTTACTGGATAAGTTTCGAGTATGCTGTTTATCATCATCATCTCTATGCAAAGGACCGTAGAATATTTTGTAGCATTTACCTAATCAAAAGGCTGTAAACCTACGAAGTGATAGAGTACTAATGTTTTACTACATAAAGTTTTATTTCTTACAACACATTATGTTCCTTTGAGAACAAACCAACTAATTATAGTTCTATCTGTCTGTTTACATACTATCCGACTAGTAAATTATGGGCTGGTGATAATGATAGTCGTGGTATCCATATGGTAACGGATTTAGATTACATCGTGTAGCGACTGCATGCTACATACTTTACACAGTTTACCCGAAAAATCTGAACTAATAGCATCAAGAAATGCCGCATACAAGTGCGAGAATTACCAAAAAGTCCTACACCGCGATAGCGAAATTTCAAGAGCAATTCGCAAGTTAAGAATCCACCGACTACAACTATCGGGGGATAGGCGCTGCGACCCCTAGTCAGACATACCAACTCGTCAGGCTTGATGATCATCCCTTTGCGCCTAAAATAGTATCACCACCCTAGTCCGTCCTGAGGGTGTCGTAAAAAGCGACAAAAGGAAACGACAAGGTATCAGCCTTATGAGAAGAAAAACTTGATACGAAATCCTGTGCCAACTCGTCTGGCCAGCGTGGCACAGCAGATTAATTACCCTCCACGTAACTGGAGGAGGCCCGACTCAGCAGCGGATTATCTATGCGCCAAGTAGTGGTAATAGATAATGTAATGTTATAAATACCAAAATAGATAAATAGACTTGATGCAACTTTTATCAGTCGTTACGCTTAAAGTAATAATAAAATAAATAAAATAAAATAAAAATAAAAATAAAAATAAAAAAGCCTTTAATATTCCTCAAAACTTAAAATGAGTACAATAAAATTTCATGCAAACACTTGTTAAATAGTATTATAAAATTGCATTTGAATTTGTATTTTAATACTGATAAATTAAATAATTTAGTTACAAATAATAAAAAATTTCCTTTTAAGTATTATTCAATCAATAATGTATTCCATTTGGATTGAAAATTAATAATAATAATGCAATTCCATTTAGATTGTAATTAATAATAATTCCGATGTACTTAAAAAATAGTTGGTGCGATGTATATAGGTAATATTATTGTGTGTGATTAGTTTTAAGGACCCCTCTTAGGGTGAAGGCCTCCTCCAGTTGATTCCATTTTTCTCTGTCTTGTGCCTCTTTTTCCCATTCCTTTCCGGCGATTTTTATGATTTCGTCTGCCCATCGTTCAGGCGGTCTCCCTCTCTTCCGCTTGTTTTTCGGGCCTTTCCAGGAGGTGACTACTTTTGTCCACTTTGTGCGGCTCATTCGCGCTACGTGGCCCGCCCATTTCCATTTCAATTTTTGTGCGTGTTCAGAGGCATCAATTACTTTGGTAGTTTTTCGTATTGTATAGTTTGAAACTTTGTCCTTTAATTTTTTTCCCAACATACTTCTCTCTATACCTCTTTGGCAAACTTGTATTTTATTTCTGGTTGTGTTGTTGAAAACCCAATCTTGACATCCATAAGTCAGGCAAGGTAATAGGCAGGAATCAGCAACTTTTTTCTTTATGTTCACCGGTAGAGTGGATTTAAAAATCTCTTTATGGCTCCAATATTTACTCCACGTTTTATTTATGCGTCTTTTCAATTCATCGGTGTGTCTGTTCTTTTTAAAAGACATTAATTGGCCGAGATATACATATTCATCGACGTACTCTATATTTTTACCATCCACGACTATGGGTACGGTAACGCTGTTCGACATTATTTTTGTTTTGCTTGCATTTATCTCAAGACCAATCTCTAAGCTTTTTGAGCATAATTCCGTAAGCATTGACTGAAGTTCCGTCGGCGACTCCGAAAGAAGGACGATGTCGTCGGCAAAGCGAAGATGGCTTAATCGATTACCGTTTATCCAGATTCCTTTCTTAGTCCATGGTAAACCTTCCATAATATTTTGTAGAACAGAAATAAAGATTTTTGGTGAGAGCGGGTCGCCCTGTCTTACGCCTCTACAAATTTTTATAGGCGGTCCGATTCGGTCCAGCTTGACTCTGCTTGAGGTTTTTTGGTATATATCTTTTATGATATTTATATAGGGGTGTGGAATTGATTGTGCACGTAGGGCGTTCCATATGCTTTGGTGAGAAATTGTGTCGAAGGCTTTGGCATAATCGACGAAAGCCAGGTAAAGTGTAGTATTAAATTCTTGGTACTTCTCGATGATTTGGTCCAGCACGTGGATATGGTCTATGGTACTAAAATTTTTTCGGAACCCTGCTTGTTCTGGTGGTTGGTAAGTTTCTAGTATAGGGCTTATTCTTGCTTCAATACAGGATGAAAATAGTTTGTATATACACGACATGAGGCTTATTGGTCGGTAGTTACTTACATCCGCTGGATTTCCTTTCTTGTATAGCAATATAATATCCGATTCGCACCATGGCAGAGGGACTTCCTGTTCTTTCAAAATTTTATTAAATAGAGTGGTAATTGGTTGAAGAAGAAACGGTAAACCTATTTTTAGTAATTCGTTTGAGATGCCGTCAGGGCCTGGGCTCTTGTCGTTTTGTAGTTTCTTTATAAGTTTATATATTTCTTTTTCTTGAAATGCCTCTACTTCTGTCATAATTTCGGCTTCGGTTAAGTTTGTAAGAGACGCTGACTGATCTTGTGAACGGTTACTATATAAATTCCTGTAGTACGTTGTTGCAATATTCAGTATGTCGTCTCTTTTGTTATGTACATTTTCATGTCCCTTCATTCGTTCTATCCAATCCTTGTGAGTTTGTAAGTCTTTAAAAGCTCGCTTTAAGCTGCCAGTAGTGTTCAAATGTCTCTCTATTGTTCGTGTTCTGTAGGTATTGTAGTCGTGCCTAATGTACTTGCTGGTTAACTTGTAGAGAGCTTTTAACTCATTTTTCATGCTTCGACTTTTGGGTTTCATTCTCTGAATTTCATTTCTTCGCGCCATTAATTGTCTTGTGTGGTCTGTTATTACTGGTGACGATTTTTCGTTGTCTAGCGAATACGTGAGAGTTTTATTTACGCTGTTTTTTATAGTCTTTATTAGTTGGTCGTAATATACATTGACTGTAGGACTGGTCCGACCCAATAATTGTGGAGGCATATTGTCGCGCAGACATTCTAAGTAAGTGTTTCTTTGCTTTTCCGTTTTCAATAAACTTGATGAATTTTTACTATAACTTGCTCGGCTTCTTTTTGGAAGTTGGATGTTAATTTTAGCTCTTACTGGTCGGTGGTCGGATGGGAACTTTATGTTCAAAACTTCGATATTCTGACAGCTTTTCGGAAAGTTTGACATAACATAGTCTAGTTCGCTTTTGGTTTTACCGTCAGGTGATTTCCAAGTCCACCTTTGCTTTAGTTTCTTTTTGAAGAAGGTGTTTAATATAGATAGCTGGTTTTCATAAGCGAACTCAATTAGTTTTTCTCCTCTATTATTTCTGGTTCCGTAGCCATATTTCTTCATTATCAGATGTTCTTCTGGGCGAGGCATACCTATCCTCGCATTAAAATCTCCCATTATTATTATTTTTCTATTTTCTGCCAGTGATAGAGCTCTATAGACTGTTTCGTAAAACTCTTCCAACTTGTTTTCATCCGCGGATTCAGTGGGAGCGTAAACCTGAATTATGGCTATTTTGTTTTCATCAAAATCCAATGTAAGTAGAGTTACCCGTTCGGATAGTCCTGTGATTTCCACGATGTGTTTTTTCAAATATTTTTTTATAATGAAACCGACTCCGTACAGTCCTGCTGTCTCGCCTACAAAGTGAAATATAAAATCTTCATATTCTTGGATCGAGTTCCCTACTCTCCTTACTTCTGATAGTCCTACCACATCAAATTTCGTGTTTTCGAGAGAATCCATAAGCTCTAGTAGTCGTTCGTAGGAAGATAAAGTTCTCGTATTGTAGGTTATTATATAGAGTAGATCTTTGTCATAATCTGGAGGGTTTTGGTCGAGCGCTCCCTCGGTGACCAACCTTATCGGGAGCTCAGATAAATTGTTTTGTTTTTTTTGTTGGTATTGTAAGTATTCATTTGAGGTGGAGGGGCCCTTTAATTTTCATGCTTCATCTTTTCTTGTTACATATGTCGTCATTGAGTTCTGTGCCTTGTATTTTTTGCTTGATCTTGTTGCTTGTTGTTCCTTGATTTGTTGCACTATTATTGGTGTATTTGTACGAGGTGGTTCTGTTTGCTGTGGGGAGACAGAAAGTTGTCTCTTATTCGTGTTCGTTTCGTTTCTTTTGTCCTTAATGACTAACTTATCGTACTTTATGAAAGCTATGTTGCCTTTATCGGTTTCTTCCCGTTGCTTTAGTTTTAATTCATCCCGTACCTTCAAAATTTTTGGCGGAAACTCTTCTTTTATATATATGTTGGTTCCTTCTAACTGTTTTTTATTTTGAAGAATTTTTATCTTTTTTCCTAATGTACTAAACATGACCGCGATTGGACGTGGGCGTTCACCTTTCTTGCCTACTCTTCTGACCGTCTGCAGTTCCAATTCTAAGGTAGATACTTTCATAGTTTTGTTAAGGATGTCAATTATCTTATTTTGAAGCTGAAAATATGTTTTTTCAGTTTCCTCGACTCCGAAGAACATGAGGTTTCTTTGTACGGCATTTTTTTCTAGGATATATAATCTTTTTTCTTGTTCCTCTAGTTGAGAATGTATATTTCTTAAATCAGAGTTAAATTCATGAAATTTTGCATCTATGTGATCTGTGATTTTTGTACTTATTTTTTCCTCTAAGCGTGGGATATGTGCCACTTGTGTTTCTAGTGACGAAAATCTGTTCTGGAAATCTGTTTTCATTTCTAAAATCAATTTCTGTAATTCTTCCATAGTTGTGGTTTGGCACTGGTAGTGACCCCTATCGCAAACCGAGTGTAATATTGAAGCGCCTTTATCGCTTGGTTAGAACTCGCTCGATCGGCCGATGTTCGTAACTTGTTGACAGTGTTGATCTTCAAGTTTGCAGTATTTGCGCTAGATGGCGTTGTTATCAATATAGTTATGACAGTTAGTGTGCTCTTTTATACGCATAGAATTAGGTTATTTTTCAAAAAAATCACTGTATTTTCATTTGTTTTTGCTGCACTTTGTCTATTTTCAGTCCATTTGAGCCACTTGCAAACGCATTTTGTATTTTTGTAAGGTTTATTTGTGATATTGTTTGTAATATGTTGTATGTAAACACACTGTTTTGTCACTTTCACAGGTCGTCTTTTACACTGTCCACAAATTATGTTACGAGTTGTCACCTCTGCACTTTTATTTAGTAGATTTTTTCACGTTCCATTTTAATTTAAACATTTTAACGGTAATTTAAATACGGAGTCGAAGTTTAAGGTTTGCACACTAGCGCCCCCCCTTCCCTTAAAGTAATACCATGACCTAAATACCTTCAGCAATCACTGTTTTGGAACCATTACGGATTTCCGATGCCCTTAATGAGACATTGAACCCTTTGAAGCCTTCAAGACCAGATAATGAGTCAAATAATTTTCATGGCCCACAAAAAACGGCCAGATTCAATTGGTCTGCCCTGCCGCCCGGTATCCGAATCAAATATTCCACTCGCGGCAGTCATGCTGTTGTCGGAAAGGGTCAATGTTGGTTGGTGGTGTCGTAAGTCCTGCGCTGGAGTTTTCGCAAGCAATGCAGTGTTGTGACGGCCGTTGGTAGTGTTGTACGCGATTCTTGGTTTGAACTCGGAGTATCGAAAGTGATGTGTGAAGGGCGTTTGAGTGAAGGGATTTCTTGTACAAACTGACTTAAGGTAAGCTTGATTTTACTTATGTAAGCATTCTCTTTGAGAATTGAGGTTATGTTATTATTGCATATTAAGTGCTTTTTGGCCAATTACCAGGCAGTGCTTACCTTTTCTTAGTTCCCAAAGTTTGGAAATATAGTCTTGGGAAAACTTTCGTTCGTAATTTATAGTTTGAAATATTTATTCGGTTAAATTAAACTAGTGTTCGCCCAGTGCACTGACAAGCCCTCTGAGTTCCTTGCAAGTTCTTCTCAGCAGTAGTCGCGGTCCGAACTCGTGGTAAACTGAAATTATATTACTTTGCTCTGTATAAATTTTATTATTATGTTGACAATTTGTAAGTGCCCATTGTCTCCTATGCAAAAGAGTAGATTATATCACAAGGGAGCAAAGTTATATTTTTACGGCGAGGGCGCTTCTTTGAATCCAGAGCGAAGTGAGGGTTTCTTTACTAGAATCCTGAACGTAGCGAGGGATTCAAAGTACGTCGCCCGAGACAAAAAATATTTTGCGCCCGAGTGCTACATTCTACTTTTTATCACCCTCTATGAGAAAATAAGACGTGCCATAAATTTTAATGTAATATTATTATTCAATAAAACATATAGTAACAACTAAATTAAAATTAAATAGTATCTAATAATAAAACAACTAAAAAGTTATATTTATATTTTAAAGAAGCCGCAATTATGAAAATGTATTGACACAGTGTTTAATTTGATTTCTTTTTTTATTCAGCCGGCGCGGCGGCGCGCAACTACGTGCCGTCGTACCAGCCAGTCTTTATTCAAAACTGAACACTAAGATGTTCGAAAATCAAAAAGTGCCCGGCAATGTTAATTGCGGCGCACTTACGAGTATTTATAGGATTAAAAACTCAATACTGCCCGCTAAAAAGTCTAGAGCATAAAATACCTACTTTGCTCCCACTTAAAGAGGAACAAATTCCGAACGTTTTGTTCCTCTTTATGTGGGAGCAAAGTAGCTCTTTTATGCTCTAGACTTTTTAGCGGGCAGTATTGGATAAAAAATGATTTGACTTTGTGTTCGAAATTCAAGCATAATTATTTCAAAATATTTGGTTCGCTTTAATTGCGCCCAAAAGTTCTATATAACTTTTAACTGACAGTAATGAGTTTTAATCCTCTTTATACTTGTAAGTGCGCCGCAAATATCTTTGGCGCGCACTTTTTGATTTTGGAACTTCATCAGCGCCAAAGAAATCGAACGCAAATATTGTTTGAATAAAGACTGGCTGGTACAACGGCAGAAAGTTCTGTCGGTTGTTAAAAATGTATGAAAATCTAATTTAAAGTAAATTTTGAATTAAAAATTTATAATATGGATTTTATATTAATAGATACATGATTGTTATCTTTAAAATAAAAATATTTATTGTATTTTTATAAAAAGTAAGACGATTTAAAACTGTAAGACAAAGTAAAACATTAATATTATAATTTAATTCTGAACCAATGCTAAGTTGCTAATGGCAGTAAAGAGGTTTAGTTGAAACGCGTTCTATAATTTAAATTTATAATGATCGTGAGATGAAATGAAAAACATTTACGCCATTTTATCGCTTGTTGCGTTTTGTTAATTTTAATTATATGAATTATTAATAGTATATTTCATTACAAGTGCGGAAAGGCTGTCATTACAACGAGTTCCGACAAATGTCTACCCGAGCCGAGGCGCAGCCGAAGGCGAGGGTTGACAGTCGGAACAAGTTGCAATGACGGTTCCGCACGTGTACTGAACGACTATTTTTAATACAGTTGCGAAAAAATGAAGCAATTTAATAAAATATTATAAACACAATAAACTCAACTAACTAATCATTTCTGAAAAATGGCGCCGACCGTAGAATATAAGCAGGTTTTTTTTTCTTCACCCATTCTGGTAGGCAAAAGGAACAATGCCCATACAGCCAAGTCTTCAGTAGAATTTTTTTATTGATATGAAATGAAATTTAATTAGATGAAATATAACACATTCAATCAAATAATTAAATCTGATATTGAAACAACTTAGTACGTAGTTTCTTTTTAGAAATATACGTATTTGCATGAATCATAAAAACTTCTATGATTTTTTTTAGTAAAAACTTCATGGTTGGTTTTTCCTTTTATTAGACATTATTTTGACAGTTGGGAAAGAAAACGCACTAGTGCGGGAATGGTAAAGAAAAAGCACGCGTGTGTAATAGCCCACTTCCCGAACGCTATACGTCCCTGTAATATGCCACTTTTTGAGCAACTGTATTAAAAATTATATGATGAGAAGATGATATTATATTTTCTAAGAGTTTTTTCTTGTTGTGACTACGTGACAAAAAGGTTTATATTTTTTACCATTCGTAACCTATGAGGAATAGGCTATAAATATCCCGGCAAATATCTTGACCAAAATTTCCGTGGTGGTGGATAGCTTGCGTATGCCTCCCTGCCCCGCCATAGTGACTGCCTTGTTGGCCTAGGGGTTGGATGTGCCACCTTTGGATCACGGGGTCCCTGGTTCGATTCCGGGGTCGGGCAAGTGTCTTTGTGTAAACCAGAGGCACTTGCTCTGATTCTGGGTGTCATTTGTATTCGTGAATTTCATGTTTGTAAACTGCCCTCGCGATACAAGTCATACCTAGTGCCGTGCTGCCGTTAAAAAAGCCCTAAGACTAGACTAGGACAATGAGACACAAATCGACTAATGCGCAGTCAAGGACATTGTTCAATTGTTCAACTATTATACGAAAGTTTGTAAACTAAGCATACCTCGTCATGATATCGACATCCCGGGACAGCAGGATGGATTTTGGCTCGAGATGTTTGTAAACTTCGGCATGAATGTGAGTGAACGCAGGGATTGTGAGCGATCAGGGGAGATGGAGGGATTGTAGGAGTGTGAATGGTGTGAATGTAGGTATGACGACTGATAGGTGTGTGGGGAGGCTGCCACCTGGTGTGGGACAGGGGCCGTAAGATAATAATATTTACAAATATGACGATTTATAAGAGTTTTGTGATGAAACCTACGTAAATAAAGTTCCTTTTGAGTTTGAGTTCAAAAGGAACTTTATTTACGTAGGTTTTATCACAAAAATCGCATATATCTTCATATTTATAATTACCATTATCATTACATTACACCTATCTGTCGTCCTATCTACAGTCACACCTTTCATACACAATTCCTCATTCTTCATCTCTTTCGATCTCCCACAAGCCTTGCGTCTACCCACATGCATGCTGAAACTTCGACCGGTTCGGAATGCTGCCCTACAGAGAAGAGCCGGCAAAAAACGCTGACGTTGTTTTTTTTTTAATTATTGGTCTTGTTTACAATAAGCTCTACAATACCTTCATCATTTTTTTATCTAAAACTCGATTCCTATACAGAGTGTGACAAATTCTATAGCCATAACAAAATTATCTATAGTACTATATATAACTACTAATACAGATGCCACGTACAAAGTTTCAGGAAAAGCTCCCATTTTTTAAATTGGTCACATAAATATATTAGTCATACAGTTAAAAAAAATATGGGTTGACCATCCTTAACATTTAGGGGGATAAAAAATAGGTGTTGTCCCTTTCGCAGACCTAATGCACACAGAATTTCACGAAAAAACACATGATTATATTTTAAAAAACCCTGAATCACGTTAGTTTATGTGAGCTCTTTGGGGAAGTCACTTTATAGAAATAATAATTGACAAAACTCCTTAATTAGATAATATTTTTTCTTCACACAAATATTTATGATCACTTATTTCAAGTTTTATACTAAACTAGCGACCCGCCCCGGCTTCGCACGGGTGATAAACCTTCCTCTTTAATCACTCTATCTATTAAAAAAACCGCTTCAAAATCCGTTGCGTAGTTTTAAAGATTTATGTATACATAGGGACGGACAGACGACAGCGACTTTGTTTTATACTATGTAGTGACTAGACGACTATTCAGAACTTCCTCCTTTTTATGAAGTCGGTTACACATACATTCATGAACTTGAGAGAGCTTGCAATTAATTTAATTCAAAATGAAAAGAACAACAAAAAAAAGGGACCATGAAACGACTTGAACCGTGTCAACTTGGGATAGATAAAATTAAATTAATATAGTAGAACATTATGATACTTAAATACAAATGCGTATTTCATAGATCCTTGTAGGCATATAATTCTGATACTAGTATATTGACTCACACTAAATTCGATCTCTACATTATTCGCATACGATCGATAATCGAATAACGCAATACATTGACTAACATGCCAGTATTATGTTGAGTTGCACCAAAACCTGATTGCCTTGTTTTTATTACTCCAATGCAATGTCAAGAAAACGCAGAATGTCAAGTACCAAGACGCGATGTTAATCAGGCTAATAATACCAGAAGAACAACTTTTTTCTGTTCTTATCCGTTTCATTACATCTCTGGGTTCTCTGGTGAGATGTAAAATTGTATGCACTTTTGAAAATAGGATGCGGATTATACTGCTACTACTCAATCCATAAATGACCCACTGCTGAGTCGGGCCTCCTCCCATCACAGGGAGGGTAATTAGCCTACTGTGCCACGCTGGCCATCCTTTTATAATTCTAACTAGCGACCCGCACCGGCTTCGCACGGGTGCAATGATGATCTAAATTTATCAATGTTTCTCTACTATATTATGGATATATTATACATATAAACCATCCTCTTGAATCATTCTATATAATAAAAAAAACCGTTTCAAAATCCGTTCCGTAGTTTTAAAGATTTAAGCATACATAGGGACGGACAGACGACAGCGACTTTGTTTTATACTATGTAGTGATATCGGTAAAATAGGTATTTCTTTGGGTTCTTCCCCTACCGTCAGTCGTGCTAGCTATCAGCAATGGTTTGGTTCAGCCCAACTTATGTTTGGCAAAAATAGAGCATCATCGCAGCCCGTAAAAGACCCAATGCTAAGCCTTCTCCAATAACATGGGCGGATGTAAGTCTGTGCGGCGCTGGCCAGACGGGTTAACACAGGGTTTAGCATGGTTTCCTACTCTTGCGGATAGGTTTTTGCGAAAAACTGTCACAGACACAAATCTTTAACACAATTTCTCTATCCCTAAATCATATCCAATCTCAGCCAAAAAAGAGTCACTTCTGAGTCGGGCCCCCTCCAATGACAAGATGGGAATCCAGTTTTTTATGCCACATTGGCCCGATGGGTCATGTGGGCCTTGTCTTGTAGGTAAACTTTCTACCATCATTGAGTGGACAAATACCTCTTAACCGCTGTCCGATTTAAAAGTTTTAAGTTTCGTTTCTAAAGCTACATAGTTTGGTAAATTATTGCCAATTAAACAGAAAGTTCATTAATTAAACATCAAATATGTTTCATAAAATATAACTTTGATAAAACAAGTCACACAAGAAACTTTACAGAACCTAGATTGCTATTCTTGAATTTTAATACCAAAACTTAGTATTAATACTTATAGTTATATAAAATTTCTACAAGTCTAAAACATTAAGCGATAAAACATGTAAGGGAACGACGGCGAGAAGACCAACTTTAAAAAAAAAACATTTTAAAATTTATATTATAAACATTATAATTATAAGCATTGCATTGCTGATGATGCAGCCTTCGTAGCCAGCTCCTCTGAAGAGCTCCAAATCATGGTTAATAAGTTTGCAAATACGTGCAGACTATTTGTAATGACAATAAATGCCACGAAAACCGTTGTCATGGCTGAAGGATCCAAATCCAACAATTTTGTTACTAATTAATACACTTCTGGAGGTAGCATGAGATGCCTAGAATGCTTCGAAGACAGTGCATGTGGACGGAGTTTAATCGCTTCTCTTGCCCGGCATAAGATGTCCAGGTCTCACACACAAGAGCACACTCAATTCGCATGTCTGATACACGGTAATCTTGGTGTTAGTGGTTTTCCAAACTCTAGTACTAAGCTTCCCAAACATTGTGGCTGCCTTACCGATGCGAATGTTGATCTCTGCGTCAAGCGAGAGATTGCTCGACATGGTTTATCCTATGTAGCAGAACAATTCGGAGGTAGTCGAAAGTAACAAATGAGAGAGTGCTCGAACTACCGAAGCTGCCTAGCATAATTGCTCTGCTGAAACAGAGAAGATTGCGTTGGCTAGGCCACGTGCTTCGAATGGAGCCCTCTTGTTTGCCGAGACAAATTCTTTTTGCTCAGATAGCGCACGCAAATCGACCAATACGCCGTCTGAAGTTGAGATCGAGTCTACGAGATCGAATCAGAAGTAAGGAAGCACTCAGACGAACTTAAGTTACCAAAGTAGCCCACAGGATTGCCAAACGTTATATCTTTTTTAAAAACGAAACCCCTGCTGCTAGGTAAGATCTGTATCGTGGGGGCAGTTTACAACCATGTAATTCACGAATACAAATGACACCCAAACTCAGGGTTTACATAAAGCCCGACCTCGGAATCGAACATGGAATCCGAAGGTGACGCATCCAACAAGGCATTCATCAACTGATGAACAACGTCACGTATTAGTTGTAAAACAAAACCGGAACAACTGCCGAGCAACAATAACTTCTGGACGAACCATTTAAATCTAATTTATAGAATGTGCATTTGGAAAATTTTAGCTTGTCATTCATAATTTTATAGAAAATTACAATTAAAAATCGGTGATATGTGGGTAAGCTTTTTGCTCAAATTTACCTAAATGTGACCATGTCTTTTATGTGACATTTAAAAAGAGAATAAATTATCATCTGTTGCTTAAAGTAACTCCGTCCGTCTCTTTTCTCTTTGTGTGAGGGATTTAAAATACATAGTGTTATCACGCCATTCCATCCTGAGGGTATCGTAAGAGCCGACAAAAGGAAATGACAAGGTTGAAAACCCAGTCGCAAGAGAAGAAAAACTCGATATGAAACCCTGTACCAACCCGCCTGACCAGCGTGGCACAGTAGGCTAATTACCCTCTCTGTTATGGGAGGCCGACTCAGCAGCGGGTCGTTTATGGGCTGAATAGTAGATAAGTAACTCGTATTGCGAATTTTATTAATTAACTAGCTTTTACGCGCGGCTTCGCCCGCGTGGGCTTCGAACCCGTGCTTATCTCTATGCATATTTTTTATGAACATAAAAGCGGTTATTGTGACTAAAGTATGATAGTTAGATATGTGCCCTCGTGGACTTTTTTGTAGATCTTTATAAGATCTACAAACCCGTAGCACATCATTTTGTTCTATTGTCAATAGTTTTTGCAGTGCATGCATAAATAGGTTTACGATTTTACACCTTGGTTTACAAAATCGCAATTTTCATACGGATCCCTAATTCTTTTGAAAATAATATAGCCTGTAACCTTCTTCGATGAATGGACTATCTAACACTGAAAGATTTTTTGAAATCAGACCAGTAGTTCCTGAGATTAGCGCGTACAAACAAACAAACTCTGCAGCTTTATATATTAGTATAGATATAGATTAACTGTCAAACTGAAGTGGCAGTGGGCGGGGCACATAGCTCGCAGGTCTGACGGCCGGTGGGGCAGTAAGACCCTCTATTGGAATACCGAAAAACGTAGTGCTGGTAAGTCTGTCACAAGGCGGACCATCGACGTCTCAAGACCACTCTTAGTGGACATTCTTTGTAGAGGCCAGCGTCGAACAGTAGACCTATTCTGGCTGTAACGAAGATGATGATGCAATGGGTTGCTAAAATCCACCCCAGCACTCAACAACACAGATTACTTTTTATACAAAGGATGTCATGTACATTATTTTCGACACAAATGATGGATTTGAACCCGGTATTACGTTGATCCATTTGCTTGATAATGTCACAGTCTCTGATGATGGATGACGTAATAAAGTTACGGGGGCTTACTGTTAAAAAGCAGCTTCCTAAAGTATCGTTCATTATGTTTAAAATAGCCCGGATTTGTAAGACTACTGATGGCTAAGACGAAATAAATAAATTTAATCTTAGTTCCTAGTTCCCATGAATATAGAAATTGAATTATGCTTAGTGTTTCTCTGAAAGATAGGCTCCGTAACGAGACTATGTTCTATGTCTATGTTTATGCTACTATGTCCAGCAGTGGACTAATGTGGGCTGATGATGATGATGAATGTAATTTTATTTTCTTCATGAAATAGATACGATTTGTGGGAAACATATTTAGGTGATGGTTTGTTATTATCGGATACTCTCTGTGGTGACGGCTTTAGAATACATAGTGTCACCATCCCATTCCTTCCTGAGGGTGTCGTAAGAGTCGACAAAATCAATGACAAGACCGATAACCCGAAAACTCTATACGAATCCCTGTGCCGACCCGTCAACCCCCGGCGAGAGTGGCACTGTAGGCTAATTACCCTTTATGTAAATGAAGGTGGCTCGACCCAGTAGTGGGTCACCTATGGGCTGAGTAGTAGTTGCTGATATTATCTAAATGAAAGTACTTGTAGAAATAACCCAGTATCCATAACGTAAGAATCTATAGTCCCACTGTTGTAGACACTGTGGGAAAATACTCCTCAATGTTTTCTTAAAATGTTGGTGTGTAGTTTGTGACTAAAGTATCTTTACATTGTGTCATAATAACCATGATTGGTAATTTCCAACTGTAATTTTGTCATTTAAAGATACTTAATGGTGCTTTTACACGTTGCAAGTAGCTGGAACATATAAAAATAATAAATAAATAATAAATAAATATCCTTGGACATTTCACACAACGCCATCTCGTCCCAAGCTAAGCAACTTAATGCTTGTGTTATGGTAACGAGATGGATGATAAACTACTTATATAATGTTTTTTTGTAAATACATACATATTATAGATAGAAATGACACCCAGACTCCGAGCCAGTGTCTCTGTTTAGACAAAGGCACTTGCCCGACCCCGGAATCGAACCCGGGACCCGTTGATCCAAAGGCGGCACATCTAACCGCTAGAGTGGGTAACTGGGTAACTTGCGCGAGTAATTTGCACAAGGTAGTTACTGATACTAGTTTTTCGCTGTAAATTAATTTTTATTTTATGTTGGAAACCCTCATGGATACCCGACCGCTAAACGCTAGCCGGGCTCTGGACTCCGGGGCGCGGAAAGATGGTAATTGCGCCCCAACCTACCCACTAAAACCAACAGTGTCCCTCAACTTCCCGAAACAGAGCCACGGGTTTCACTCCCCAATGGGGAGCATGCTCCGTGACCCTTAGATAAGGCCTTAGAGAGCGCTAGACGCTCCCCAACCTATCGAAAGGCACGTACAGGTCATTGCACGTGCCTCCGTCAGGAGCCGTATGAAGCCCGATCCACGCGGCGCTCAGTTGTGGCAGCAGCCCTGGCCTCAACGCCGCCCCTCCGCTCCTATCACCGCGGCAGTTTAAGGCTCTCAAGGCAACTCTGAGGACAGAGGAGTCCCCAGAGCCAATAAACACCACGACTCTGTGTGCCTCTCTCCGTGGTCCCGCCTGGCATGGGTGACCCTGATCCAGTATGGCCCCAACATGATCCGTTGGCATGCAAGCCCCCTCACTAGTACAAGGTAGCACCCATATCACCTGGGGACGATTACGTCCAGCACGGTACGCTTCCAGCGATCATTCTTACCACGCACGTGCAGACTGGAATGAACTACCTGCGGCGGTGTTTCCCGAGCGCTACGACATGTCCTCCTATAAACGAGGTTTAAAAAGAGCACTCACTTCACGGTAGGCTACGGCTTGGCAGTGCCCCTGGCACTACGAAAGTCCATGGGCGGCGGCTTACACTTACCATCAGGTGGGCCGCCAGCTCGTTTGCCTCAAAAGGCAATAAAAAAAACGGTCGAGGGGAAACTTATTAGTAGTTAACTACAAGTTATTAGCCGTAACTACTACTACTAATACTTACGGCTTAATTACAGCAGTTCATTTAGTTATTATAGGAGTCATAAACAAACCTTGTACTAAATCGTAAATAGCTTATCATTAAGTCGAAAACCTTTCGAGAGACAGCGTTCATTCATATCGTCTTAAAAATAAAATCTTTGATACTGGAGACACGAACATTTAATTATCCGTAATTGGAACAATTGGCACAGCTTTTAAATAATTCGTACTTAGTATGCTTCAAGACAGTCTACTACGAGTATATTATTTATCTATGCACTAGCTATTACGCGTTTATTAATACAATTAGTAAATACAAACCTGGTTTACATGTTTTACGCTTTAAACGAGTTTATAAGTTTATATTAAATGGATATTGCGAACGCAATATTTCACAGACATAGTGAACATTTATTACATTTATTAAAATTATTAATTTGTTACAGTCCATACACGACCCACTATTGAGTTAGGCCTCCTTCAAATATGAAAATTCGGCTAGCCCTCTTGCGTTCTTTTAGTCGCCTCTTGTGACCCTCTCAAGACGGTTTGGTGACATTTTGTATTCTAAATCACACGTGTTAAATAGCATACAATTTTGCTGAGTTTATAGCATTCAGTTCGGAATTATTAATTAACTAGAGACCGGTCCCGGCTTCGCACGGATACAATTATGCATTTATTATACATATAAACCTTCCTCTTGAATCACTCTATCTATTAAAAAAAACATTTCAAAATCCGTTGCGTAGTTTTAAGCATACATAGGGACGGACAGACGGCAGCCACTTTGTTTTATAATATGTACTGATAACATTCCACTACGTTTCACCACCACATTCCATCCTGAGGGTGTCGTAAGAGCCGACCAGAGGAAATGACAAGGCTGAAAACCTAGTCGTAAGAGAAGGAAAACTTGATACGAAACCCTGTGCCAACCCGTCTGGCCAGCGTGGCATAGTAGGCTAATACCCCTCATGTAACTGGTCGCGGGGCATGCTCCCAACGGGGAATGGACCCAGTGGTCCTGATTCGGGCAGTCGAGGATCGAAGTCTTTTGTTTACTGGCTTGTTGGTCCAGGGGTTGGATGCGCCGCCTTTGGATCATCGGGTCCCGGGTTCGATTCCGTGGTCGGGCAAGTGTCTTTGTCTAAGCCAGAGGCACTTGCTCTGAGTCTGGGTGTCATTTGTGTTTGTGAATTTCATGTTTGTAAACTGTCCCGGGGTCCGGCTAGTCCCCACGGCTAGGACGAAGAAAGGATAAGAGATCCAGAGATGTCCCAGTAGTCTCTATTATTGGCTTTGTCCATGTCGTACATATGAAACTAATACTCGTTATCAAGATGCAGGCACCTCGCTTAAATAGATACCTACATACAAAACTAATTAACAGGTCTGCGTGTATAATTATTGTAATGCCTTAGCCTTGTGCGCGTTTACAAATAATCGGTAAATTGCCGTTAAACGAGTACCTTTGATGTTCGCGGTTTATGACGTATTTGCGCATATCTACTACTACTAGTTATCAGCCTGAGGAATTGTTCGATCTTGCCCCTTCCGCTTCTTTCCGCCACAGATCCACCCGCCAGAAATACCATCAATTTCATCTGGACGAATGGGTGTCTACCACCGTGCGTTTTTCAAGAAACTTTTTACCGCGTACAACCTCAGTGTGGAATCAATTACCAGCGGAGGTATTCCCGAACCGGTACGACATGGCAACCTTCAAGAAACGAGCCTATTCCTTTCTTAAAGGCCGGCAACGCACTTGCAACCCCTCTGGTGTTGTGGGTGTCCATGGGCGGCGGTGATCACTTACCATCAGGTGACCCACTTGCTCGTTTGCCTCCCTCTTTCATAAAAAAAAAAAAAAAACAGCCCATATTAGGATTTATGGATTTGGTAGTCATAGTGTCACCCGTGTAAGGCCCGACAAAAGGAAACGACAAGGCTGAAAAGCTAGCCACGAGAGAAGGAAAACTTGACGAAACCCTGTAACAACACGTCTCGCCAGCGTGGCTCAGTAGGCTAATTAGAGGGTAATTAGCACGTAATGGCCTAACCCGCAGTGGGTCAAATGGTTAAGTGGTTTGTAGAAGCAGCTTCCGCGAGTGGTGATCGATATCGTTCAAGATCAATGTAACCCAATTAGATATCTGTAGCTGTAAATATGATAAAAAAATTAAATAAAAAATTTAAATAAACCCCCGACACAATAACCTTTAAAAAGTAAAAAATACAAATAAATACTTCGCGTTGGCGTACCTCATCACTTTTAAACGGCTCACCCGATTTTCATCAAACATGTCTAAGAACACTCGCCCGTAACTCACCTTTCATACAATAAAAACTTTATTGAAATCGCTTCATCCGTTCGCGAGCTACGGTGCCACAGACAGACAGACCGACAGACAGACCCCTCTTTTTGCGTCGGGGGTTAAAAAGAGTGTCCATGGACTTTTTTTTTAATTATTTTGTTAGAACACCACAGACTTGTAGTCCGTGTTCTTTTTAGCAATGAATGGTAATTATTTGCTCTTCTTTTTTTTCCTTTCGTCTGTCGTACCCAGCGCCTTGGCACCTGGGACATTGGTGTTTCATTTAACCTACTCTCAGTAGGTGCTTCCTTAGCTTATGTTTGGTAATAGCTGTTTGGTCTTGATATTTAAATCCATGGAGTTTCTTGCCTGTTCTTCTCCATAGGATCTACATTTTGGAACAAGCAACTAGCTTCCTAACTTCACTTTCGACATTTCAAAAACACCTGTAAATAGGTTCAATTGAAATAAATGATTAGAGTTTTTTGTTTTGAAAAATGTTTGCGCTCGTCCGATTTCAGAGCGTCTATGAACAGTAAAGGACACCTTACACAATAAACCAGGATTTTAATTTGATAATTGTCAGACTTAATGAGCAAATCGAATCATCATCAAGGCACTCAGACTATTTAGTAGTTCAGGCATGAATGTGATTAAACTCCTCTCTGAGCAATGAATATCAGTGCAGAAGGGACACGATTCTTATGTACTAGCTGATCCCGCAAACGTTGTTTTGCCAAATAATTAACACCCCTGCTTCCCCCCTTTTTTTTTGGAATTTCGTAAATTAGTTCTTAGCTGACCTCTACCCGGTGAAAAGCAAATATCAAGTCTCTAGGTCTTACGGTTCCAGAGATATCGTGATGAGTCAATCTATCTATAGAACAGCTCCTCTAAGTTTAAGTATATAGATTAGCGGCCCGTCCAGGCTTCGCACAGGTGGATTATTTTTTTTTTGCAATTAAAATAGCTTATATTAATCAGTGATAATGTAGCATTAAAATGGTGATAGAATTTTTAAAATCGGTCCAGTCCTTTTTGATCCAATTCATTACAAACATATATACAAATGTTTCCTCTTTATAATATTAGTATAGATTTGTTTCTCTTTTAAAAACATTTTGTAAAATTATTTTATACAATAAGTTATAAAACTTGATACGAAACCCTGTGCCAAACCGTCTGGATAGAATGGCACAGTAGGCTTATTTCCCTCCATGTAATCGGAGGAGGCCTGACTGAGCGGTGCGTCATGTATGGGTGACGTAGTTCTTCTTCTTCTCAGCCCATAAATCACTCACTGCTGAGTCGGGCCTCCTCCAACTACATGGAGGGTAATTAGCCTACTATGCCACGCTGGCCAGACGTGGATAGGGTTTCGTGTCAAGTTTTCAAGTAGTTTTAGTTCAAGCCATGGTTCAAGTATATATTGATTGTGAGTGATCAGGGGAGATGGAGGGATTGTAGAAGTGAGGAGTTGTGTGTGAATGTAGGTATGACGACTGATAGGGGTGTGTGGAGACTACCACCTAGTGTGGGACAGGGGCCGTAAGATAATAATGGTAATTTTAAATATGACGATTTATAAGACTTTTGTGATGAAACCTACGTAAATAAAGATCCTTTTGCGTTTGAGTAGTCTTATTAGGCGAAGTAGTATTAGTAGGTTAATGTATTTATCTATGACCAGGAGAATACTTGAACTGTCTCAAGTGTTTGGTAGCTGTGTGTAATCTAAATTATGAAAAATGATCTTTAAAGAAAAATGAGCTTTGCGTATAGTTGCCAAATTTTAAAAGTGTTTTTGTCCAGGTGTCGTAAAAAGCGGCAAAAGGAAATAATAAGTATTTCTAGCCCTGTGCCAATCCGCTTGGCCAGCGTGGCAAAATAGACTTATAGCCCTCCATGTAACTGGAAAAAGCCCGACTCTACAGTGAGTCATCCATGTGGCTTGTAGCAGTTATAGGAATCCGCGGGTCGAAACAAGTCAAAAAAAGTTACTAAAGTTACTCCTCATTTCATCAGCTACCTATCAGTGAAGTCCCGTCAAAAAAGTTCCAGCCGTCCCAGAGAGACAGTATTAGTAGTATTTAGTAAAAAGTGGTTATTCTATTATTACAAACAGACACTCCAATTTTATTTATTTGTATAGATTACAGTTTATTACACCAATATGGTTTGGTCTCTCACTGATAAATAATGGGCTCCATCATCAAATGACTCAAAGTCACCCAAAAGCTATGGACAGAGTTGTACTCGAAGATTCCCTGCGAGATCGAATTAGATATGAAATACCCTGGCGCACCAAAGTTACCGACATAGCTCGCAGGATTGACAAAGGGCACATAGCTCGAAGGACGCCCGATGGGTCAGATAGAAGATATGTCCTCGAGTGGCTTACGAGTACCGGAAAGCGCAGTGCTGATAGGCCTCCCACACGGTGGACCAACGACCCTGTTACGGTCACCGGTAAACGATGTATGCTAGCGGCTCATCATAGGCCTTCGTGGAAATCCTTGGGCGACGCCACAAGCGGTGGACGTATTTTTGCTTAAAATATGATAATGATGAAACACACTTCCCACGGCTCCACATAAATAATTCTCATTATGACTGTACGCATTATTCAATTGTAAAACTGGTTTGTCATTTTCAAGAATTCACGCTCCAATTTTAATAAGTGAATGTCATATTATGGACCGGTACACAGGAGATGTAAAAGCAGTAAACGAACAGTTACATATTCTTTAAAGGGTATAGGTATCGTAGCACTCCGGTCACTTTTTGGGATACACTATTGACGTGTGGTATCCAACTCCTAGAATACCTTGGCTATTTGAGAGTCGGTGCCCGTCAGAGCATTTCCTTGAATTGCCTGCTCCATCTTAGACCCTGTCGTTGCTTTCTGTCACGCAAGCGAAAGGCATTCAAGTTACTCATAAAAAAACTACTATGTGTTGACTTGAATAGTCTATTCATCTATATTCTACTATCATTCTGATTATTCTAGAATGTAGTGGTATTTAAATCCGTCAAGGTACAACGACTCATGCATATGCAACGTGCGATCCTGTATCTTGATTCACAAGGCGATAAAAAGTGTAACAAAAATGATGTGTGACCAAAGAAGACAAAATTGTTTCTTAATTCTTCACCAACTGCTTCTTAATTTATATATATATATTATTTATATTGGTTTTAGGTCATAAATATAAAAATATATATTTTTATATATTTATTACATACTTACTCCGTTAATTGTAAATCGATAAAAAAATGGTATTGCTGAATCGGTTCAGTAGTCTGGCAAGACACTTGAAATAAGTTGAATACTTAGGACACAGGGATTTTGTAATATGGGAAAGTTCGTATAATTATGTAAATTAACACTGATTTGCACTAAATATGTGGAATTGTGTAAATCCCTACAAAGCGAGTTCATTAGTCGGTCAGTAACTGAAAACCCTAATTTATAAGATACGAAAGCCAATACCATAAGAATAAATATTTTGACACGCCAACATTATTTGATTGAAACCATATCGCTTAAAATGCGGCGGCTAAAAGGACATTACTTAGCTACATTAGCGACATTAGCCACATTAGCGATTTTACCAACCATCTATAAAACCCTGTAAATTAAATCTAATTATGCCCATGTGGCTTAGCCAGATATAATAAAACTCTTTTAATTAACAATGTAAGCTTACTTACAACTCAACCCTAATGAAACATTACTTTATAATATTGAAACTTAGCCACCGTACCGATGGTAATCTATACTATCTATACTAATATTATAAAGCTGCAGAGTTTGTTTGTTTGTTTGTTTGTTTGTTTGAACGCGCTAATCTCAGGAACTACTGGTCCGATTTCAAAAAATCTTCCAGTGTTAGATAGTCCATTTATCGAGGAAGGTTATAGGCTATATTTTATTTTCAAAAGAATTAGGGATCCGTATGAAAATTACGATTTTGTAAACCAAGGAGTGAAATCAAAAACCTATTTATGCGTGCGCTGCAAAAACTATTGACAATAGAACAAAATGATGTACTACGGGTTTGTAGGTCTTATAAAGATCTACAAAAAAGTCCGCGAGAGCACATATCTAACTATCATAGTTTAGTCACAATAACCGATTTTATGTACGGGTTCGAAGCCCACGCGGGCGAAGCCGCGCGCAAAAGCTAGTAATGTATATGTGTACACCTTATTTTTCACACCCTGTAGAACCCGCATCTGCCGATAA
Source organism: Clostera curtula (assembly GCA_905475355.2). NCBI lineage: Eukaryota > Metazoa > Arthropoda > Insecta > Lepidoptera > Notodontidae > Clostera > Clostera curtula. The sequence continues at coordinate 17,438,446 of FR997802.1, forward strand.
GGTTATGTGTAAGTAGTATGCATATTAATTTCCAAATACATCTTGATGTCAAGCGCTGTATATGGAGTAGCTTAGGTTTAAAAAATAAATTTAAAAAAAAGTTTTATGCTTGTGACCATTTTCGGCAATAATACAACCCAAACTTTGTGATGGGCTTAAACTTTTCTTTTATTAATGTGGCGCCATATGCCGGATCGATTCCCACACAGAAACACCCGCACACAAGTATCCTTCACAAGCCCCACTTCCCCGAAAGGAAGTGACCCACCCGCCTTCGGATGTGGCCGGGTTATGTGCGGACTCGGACATTCCAATACCTACTCTTGTGCTGTGGAGGCGAGAGCCCAATTTGGGCATTCTTGGGAGACTAGTTGTTGTTATATGCACTAAAGTAACCAAACCTAACCTCTTTTTTATAGTAAGGGAAACCTTTTATAAGTTCCCAGCCAAGGGACGGGGCTGGAGTATGTGGGAGTCCCGATCGCGATTGCAACAGGTTTTCCCACTGAAACCTTCCACTATAAGTCTTCGCGGGCCATCTGTGGCTTGGGAAAAACCTTTTTTTAGCGATGGGTAATCCCTTTTTACGGGTTCCCGGCCAAAGGTGAAAGGCAACCGAGATATTTGGCGACTCCACTCCACTGATCGTGCTCCCTGCCTACCCACTAAAAACCCATCGAACATCTCTTCCCAATGGGGGTTTGGGAAAACCTAAGGGGAAAAGAACGACTTCAAATGGTTGTTTATACGTTTTTTTTTCTTTTTACATTCTACTAATATAAAAGTGATAACTTGTAAGAATGTATCTTTGTTACTCTTTCACGCAAAAACTACTAAATGGATTTCGATGAAACTTTGCAATAATATAGCTTAAACATCATAATAACATAGGCTTCTATTTTTAACAATTAATAAATATATAGTGTGAATTATCCAAAATATAACGATAAGTGTCAAGTAAGTAGGAAAAAAACCAGTGTCATAATTATCACAATTTTCCATCACCACGCGGGTGAAACCGCAGGGCGCAGATAGTATTTTATAATATTGAGTTCTAAAATCTAGTTCCGTGGATGGGTTGCAATAAGTAGATTATGTAACAAAACATAGCTGCACTTATCTATCATCATTGGCAAATATATTACACATTTATCTTTGCTCGCTTTGAATTTGACCTACATACTTTCTAAATTGTACATTATAATGCAATTGGTAAAATTCGTAGAATATTGTCACAGTGTACATAACGAAATATAGCACTTTATTTATTTCTTGAATAGATTAAGGTAGGCTAAGGGATTTTTTGTGCGGGTTGGTACATGGGGAATGTTTAGGTGGGCATCCATGATATCCGGCAAAAAAAAATCATAGATACCCGGCCGGTAGAGCCTGGCCAGGCTATACGGGACTCCTAGCCTTAAACCTACCCCCTAAAATCCAAGGCAATCCTCAATTGCCTGACTCCAAGGCTATGGGATTCACTCCTCCCGATCAGGGGACTGTTCTCCGCAATAACCTATAAACCATGAATTTGGAGGAGTGCTCATTATGATCCACTCATTTATGGGCTGAAACGATGACGACGACTTAAAAAATAGAAATGTATTTATTTTACAGATAGGACCTTTTGGTAGGTTCTATGCCTTCACTTATATTTCTTTTCTGGATGGAACACCTTCTTCCTCACTCTCAGAAATCTTAATATATATAAATTACGTTGTTTGTCCGCGATGGACTCCTAAACTACTTAACCGATTTTAATAAAATTTGCACACCGTGTGCCGTTTGATCCAACATGAAAGATACGGTAACTTACTTTATTTATAGTCGCAATATATATTACATTATTTTTATTGCAAATTATTTGTCTATTATTTGACAGTCACAATTGAATATTTGACGATATCTGTTGATTGGATTGAGTAAGTATTCAATATAAAAAAATATAACAAAAACCTTAGCCACAGCAACGCGTGGCCGGGGCCGGGTCTGCTAGTGTCTTAAATCATAATAGACGTATACACCAACTTCTCTATATCAATTAGTTAAGGACGCATTCAGCAGTTGGTATGATTCGAGTAGACATGATGAAGATTATTGTAGCAAAAAATATGTCAAGAATCCAAAATCTCAACGTCATTGTCACCGTTAGTTGCATTATAAATGCGCGTACGCTATAATCATACTATCGCCATATCCGGGTAGGCACGTGCTTGGAGTCCGTTACAATAGTATTATTAAAGTGACCATAATTTTACTTTTCACAGACGGTCCTAACTGAAATTGGCTATATTTTTATTTAAAAACTAGCTGTGACCTGCGGGCATTGCTACGCCACAAACTAAAATAAATTAAAAGGAAAGACATGACACATATTTTCATTTTGGTTCAGATACCTTCCTGGGCTAATGCGCAATACTTTTGCTAAAGACCGTCACGTGATCAAATGCATAGTATACGATTCTAAAGGACATACAGACATTCATTTTTATAAATATCCTTGGACATTGAACACAACGCCATCTCGTCCCAAGCTAAGCAACTTAACGCTTGTGTTATGGTAACGAGATGGATGATAAACTACTTATATACATTTCTTTTTTGTATATAAATACATATTATAGGTAGAAAACACCCAGACCCGGAACAAATACTTGTAGGACGTACAAATATTTCTTCCGAGCGGGGATCGAACCCGCGACATGCTGCGCAGCAGTCGATCGCTCAACCACTGCGCCAACCGTGTCGTCGTTTTATAAATAAGAATAGAGGGATGCTGTTCGACGTACCACGAATGAAACGATTATGATATGCATTTGTTATTTGGAGTAACAAAATTTCTGCCGTTTCAATACAAGGTTATCAACACTATTAGTGTGCCGATTAGCTCAAACAATTACAGGCAAAATAGTTACTTAGTGCTTGCCAGTGTTCGTTTGATGATCGGTTTCGCCAACGTGATATCGATACGTTTAACTCTGGCAAGATAGTGTTTTTTTAAGTAGACAAACGCAAAATATGATCCCACTGCGACAGCTAGCAAGTATTTGTACTGTTAATTGTATTGCTGTTCTGTAAGATAATAATGTACTGTTACTCTGTTGACTCCTCAATTTATTTTACAATAACTATAATTGAGGGCTTGTTTTTGGCTCAATGTAGCTATCTCTAAGCCATACTTAAAACTTTAATAGATGTAAGTCCTTCATTCACTAATTAATTATATAATCTATTTTAGCTGTATCGGTGGTTAGCGAGATATAATACTTTTTACTATAGTACCTAGTAATGGCGATTCAACATTCACATTCATTATTAATTTTAAACTTTAACAATTTGTTCATATTGGGATATAGTTTGAAGATAACTTTATTTTCCCAACGTCTCGACATGAAACACATAGGCGGACACGGGATAAAATTGTTAATTTAACATTTTTATATATTAATAATCTTTTAGATTTAAGAATAAATTAGTAATGGCTATTTATTGTTTAAGATAATATCCAATCAAAATTGTCAATACGAGTTACAGCTGATAATTTATAATTTTTTATGTGTCCTGTCTTTTAAACGACATTGTCACATTTAAGTAAATTTGAGCAAAAAGGGCTTAACCCTCACATGACCGATTGTCAATTGTCAGCTTTAAAACTAGGATTATACGCTACAATTTCCCAAATGCTAGTTCTCTTAATTAGATTTAAATTGTTCACCCAGAAGTTATTGTCGCTCGTCAGTTGTTCCGGTTTTGTTATACAACGAATGCGTGACGTTGTTCATCAGCTGATGAATGCCTTATTCGTCAACTTCACTTGAGGTTATTTGGCAATAGTATTCATATATGAAATTGAAGGATTCCGTGTGGTGAATTTATACCAACCCGTCAGGCCAGCGTTGCACATTAGGCTAATTGAGTCAGCAGTGGGTTATTTTTGGGTTGATAAGTAGGAAAGGAAAATAAGCTAATAGTCTTCAAAAGGCTGAGGATTTTTATAAGTTTTTTTTAATGCTATAAGTTTTATCTTATGTCTAATTAGAAGTTCATTTGTGTGGCTCCAATGCCAAGTTTTGAGTTCGTACAACAAAAGTTTTAACTCGCCCACGGATCTTCAAAACTTTTATAGTGGCAGAGGGTCTCTGGAAATATGTAATTTTAAACCCCTTCGATTAATTAGGACCAATGTCTCCATGGTATAATAAACAGTCGGATAACGTTTATTATAATGATAGAATGAAATTTAAAGAAATTTTCAACAACCGGTCTGGCGTTTTATTCGAGGCTTGTTTGTTAGATGGTCAGATAACACTTAGTCCATAGAATTTATTTGACTGACCTTACTCTAGATACTTATTAACATGGTAATATAATTAATATGACTATGCACTAACATACGTTTTATCAGTATACGTGTTTCACTACTCTTGAAGTTATTGACGAAATACTTTTATTATTTCGGTCAGATAGAGATTTAACAACAGTTTGATAATTATGTTTATACATTTAATTTATTTATCAGGTTTTTAACTGAGAATTAAAAAAATTGGGCCTATAATTTCAGTGTCAAACAAATATTGTTATTATGATGGGACTGAAACGGACTTCAAAAAGTTGAAAGCGAAAATCCATGTTTAAAAAAATGTATGTTTGTCTTCATGTCCTTTAGAGAATCGTAAACTATGCATTTGATCATATGATGATCTTCAGCCAAGTGATGCGCATGAGTCAAGCAAGCCTTCTGAAAAAAAAATGAAAAATTGTGTAATGTCTTTCTTTCAAATTTATTTAGTTAGTGGCGTAGCAACGCGCGCTGGGCGTTGCTATATAATATACATTTAAATGGATAAATATCCATTTAAACTATGTTTTTTTGGTCATATATTACTCGGAACCAACAACTAGTAGTCCAAGAATACTCGAACTTACCTTCCGACAAATACTTATTTTTATCAATTTCTTGAACGCCTTTGACCCTAGGCTTGCGTGATGGAAAGCAACGCCAGGATCTAAGATGGAGCAGGCAAGGAAATGCCCTGTCGGGCACCGGCTCTCACATACACACGACGAAACACAGTAAAACTGCTTGGCGTCGGTCTTGAATGTAAGGTAGCTCGCCGGGCGGACCATTAGATCCTATCACCAAGCGTGCTGGGTTTTGTTGACTTTTACCTCACGCGTTTTTTCCCAGCGTGCGGTGGGTAACTGTAATATTCTGACCCGTCCTCACACGGGTACACTTATTTCAAGTTTCATAGAACACCCACACCGTTATCATTAAAATAAATAAAAAACATCAAAATTGGTTCACCCAGTCGAAAGCTTAAGGTTAGAAACATCGAAAAAAATACCGTCGAATTGCGAACCTCTTCCTTTTTGTAGTAGGTTCAACCTACTAATGCAATGAATGTGAGATTAATCAGATCAATGACATGCCATTAATATACTCGTAGTTTAGACACAAATACTAACACCTGTGTAATTAATAATGAATTCGCAATGAAAGCAGAAGTTTGGGAGCGAGCCCTCTCACGAGAACTTTACTCTGAGTATCAACAGACTAAATTGCGAGGTAAGCTTATAGGCCACCACCCAACCAGCACCGCTTGGTTGTATAATACCGAACAGGAACACTTAGCCGCTTCGACTGCGTGACAAAACTCAAATATGCCGTTTGCCACACAACTTAAACTTTAAGCAGTTCAGGCTTAGTCCATGCGGTGAAGGATTTAGAATACGTAATTAAACTCAACCTCAGAACTTTATTATTATTATATTTATTATCACAAATGTCTTATAAGTCGTCATTTTTAAAATTATCATTATCATTTTACGACCCTTGTCCCACGCTAGGTGGTAGTCTCCATACACACCTATCAGTCGTCATATCTACAGTCACACCTTTCATACACAGTTCCTCATTCTTACAAAACATCCATCTCTTTTGATCTCCCACAACCCTTGCCTCCACCCATATTCATGCTGAAACTACCACCGGTTCGGAATGCTGCTCTACAGAGAAGAGCCGGCAAGAAACTCTGCAGTTGTTTTTTTTTTTTCAAATCTACAATGTCAATGTCATAATAATATTGACTGCCGTGCCTCGTTGGTCTAGTGGTTAGATGTGCCGCCTTTGGATCAGCGGGTCCCGGAGGCCCAATCCCACCCCCCCTGGGGAGGGCAAAATAAAGGCCGGCAACGCACTTGCAACCCCTCTGGTGTTGTGGGTGTCCACGGGTGGCGGTGATCACTTACCATCAGGTGACCCGCTTGCTCATTTGCCTCCCTCTTTCATAAAAAAAAAAATTACAATTGTTTTCTATCTTGTAGTATGAGTGAAGTGTTTTTTTCTGAACCAGATTTTAGAGCCTTATAAAAAACTTTTTACAAACTTAGTAATCGGAATACCATTATTTTTCTAAAAAAAAAAAGGGTTATTTGTCGTGTTATTACTAGAGGTCGGAGTAGGTAGATTGATTTAAGGTCGTTGACGTCAAACGTAAAGGATAATAATATCTTGACGCAAGTATATAAAATCAATCTACCTACTCCGACCTCTGGTTATGACTCTTTCATCACCCGTCGCCAACTAACTTTTCAAGATAAAATTAGCCTTGTTTTTCATCAAATGTTAGTACACAGAATCTGTATCAGTAATCCCATCGATCGTTTTACTATGTCTAAAGTGATTGTGTTGCAGTATGTATAGTTCGTACGTTCAACAAAATTGCTCATGCCAGCACGTAACTCATATTAATATAAGGGATCTCTATAACAGCGATAGTGGCTCTTGGGCCTCTGCAAATATGTAATTTTAAGCCCTATTTCATGTGGGTTCAACACTATATTGGGCAGAGGCTATATAGTGAATGGCCTCTCGACAAATATTAACTTCTGGAACTTATTACAAATCCACCAAAACAAGGATTTACGACGGACATAGATAAAGTATTTTCTTAAATTAATGTTCTCTTCAATGATATAGGTCAGTCCGTGTGCTGACGGTGATTCTGATTCAGAATCACGGTAGACCGATTGCCCTCCTGTAATTGGAAGAGGCCCGGCTCGGCAATGGGTTTTTACGGGCCAGATGTAAATTGTACGTCGGCTCTCTCTCTTCCCTTGGTGCACTTACCCTCAATTTGTCATGTTACTCAAACTCAAACGGAACTTTATTTACGTAGGTTTCATCACAAAACTCTTATAAATCGTCATTTCTAACCCCGACGAGTGGTGAAAAGAGGGGTGTTATAAGTTTGACGTGTCTATCTGTCTGTCTGTATGTCTGTCCGTCTGTCTGTCTGTGGCTCCGTAGCTCGCGAACGGATGAAGCGATTTCAATACAGTTTTTTTTTTGTATAACAGGTGAGTTACGGGCGAGTGTTCTTATTATAAATACCATTTTCATCTTACGGCTCCTGTCCCACACTAGGTGGTAGTCTCCACACACACCTATCAGTCGTCATACCTACATTCACGTGACCCGCCCCGGCTTCGCACGGGTGCAACGATGAACCTTTAAATTTATCAGTGTTTCTCTACAATATTATGCATGTATTATACATATAAACCTTCCTCTTGAATCACTCTATTTATTTAAAAAAACCGCTCCAAAATCCGTTGCTTAGTTTTAAAGATTTAAGCATACATAGGGACGGACAGACGACAGCGACTTTGTTTTGTATTAAGTAGTGATAGTGATGATGATAGTGATATAACAGATGGACGGATGAAAAACATTATCTACTCATGTTAACTCAAGTTAACGGAACAGTGAATAGATCATCTCTTAACTAATTTCATACGACTTAAACATAGATATAAGTATCATGAAATGGTGTATGCCTGTACTTCAAAATTGAAGTATGTTTTGCCATAGTTCAATGACATAGAACTACCGTATAGTGTGGAGATGTGGCGACGGTTTATTAACTGTTCATTTTACTTAGTATTAACTGTAAGTAATACTAGGATTAACAGTTGTGTTTATTGGCCACAAAATAATAACATTTACTACCACTACTCAGCCACTGTTGAATCGGGTCTCTTCCAGTCACATGAAACGTAATTTAGCCTACTGCGCCACACTGGCCAGACGGGTTGGCACAGGCTTTCGCATTATATTTTCTTTTCGCTAGGTTATCGGCATTGACATTTCCTTTTGTCGGCTCTTAAAACACCCTCAGGATAGAATGGGGTAGTGGCACAATGTATTATTAATCCGTCACCACGTGGAGTTACATTAACATGCTGGCTGATAAATGATGAGGGTTGGCACTACGTTTGTATAGTAGGCAATTAAAAAGGGAACTATTAAAGAAATATAAGTAAAATTACTAGGTTCTTAAAATTCAATATTACTAAATCTATAACTTAGGCCTTCTACTACTGCTACCCTGCTCATAAATGACCCACGGTTGAGTCAGACCTCCTCCAGTTATATGGAGGGTCATTAGCCTACTAATCCAGAAGGGATGATATAGGGTTACGTATCGTGTTTTCCGTCTCCCGCGGCTAGATTATTTCCCTTTACCCTTAGACTTGTTATTTCCTTTTGGTAGCTCTTACCACACTCTCAGGATGGAATGAGGTGATGAAACTATGTGTTCTAAAGCCGTCACTATAAGACTTATGCGTTAACAAAAAGAAAAAAACACGATAGAAACCTCCTTTTTAAGGTGGAAGCTCTAGGGTAGACCGCGAAATTCAAATTTTCTTACGTTTTTTGCAATTTGCAGGTCAGTGCTAGGTTGTATGTTGATTAAAATATTATTCGCGGCTGTAAGACTTATGTAGTTATAGAATTATAATCATCAAAATCATCAATACAACTCTCCAAGCTCATAAAGGTGCAAGAAAAACTTTTTCAACGTCAAAGTCATTCTTGCACCTTTATGAGCTTGGAGGGTTGTATTGATGAGTTTGATGATTATAATTATATAATTACATACGTCTTACAGCCGCGGATCAAATGTTCATCATCATACAACCTAGCACTGCCCTGCAAATTGCCAAAAACGTAAGAAAATTTGAATTTCGCGGGCTACCCTGGAGCATCCACCTTAAGGGCCAGGCCACAACACTGTGTTGCGGCGTCGCATCGTAAAAATCTACGATGCCGCAGAATGCATCGTGGAAATTTCCGATGCGACGGCGCAAACGCTGGTTAGCGTCTTATTGTACGATGTCATATCAGAAGAAATTCTTGCGTTGCGACATCACATCGCATTTCTGTACGATGTTGTTTTTGCGGTACGACGCCGCAACGCATTGTTGTGGCCTGGTCCTAAGACGGTTGAAAAGAGGACGCATTTCGTCGGATTGCGGCACTTATTTTTTTAAATGTGTTTTGTGTTTAGGAAGCAAGAATCTTCTTTCATGGAAATAGTGCTTAACCCTACAAGTCACCATCTAAAGCTGTCAGCATTGGCTCAGACACAATTGCCTACCGATGACTCACTGTGACTACAAGCTTATTTGATTTAATAAATCATTACGACGACCTTCCATATATCCGCGTTGGAGATCATGATGGATACTTCTTCATTGAGCTTTTTGTTTGATACACACAGCAAAGAATGACATCGTGACTTTGAAATTGTGATCAAGATTAATTATACAACGACTGTTTTTATAATGTACAGCATCACTACCTCATCTTTCAAGCAATAAGTCAACTGAAATAACTAAGGTAAGAAAATACAGCTGAAGGGAAAGAAACTTGTGATATAGATCCCTTAAGTTAACGCTAAGGTGACATAGCAAGCTATTCTTACTATGCCTCAAATTAATGCTATTGTAAAGGCGTTGAATTAAAACAAAATCGTCGATATACTCAAAATGTTACCTTAACATAATCACTTATTTCAAAATTTATAATCAACCACTAAACAGATCAAATTTCTATAGGACTTTTAGGCGCAAAGGGATCATCATACAGCCAGACGAGGTGGTATGTCTGGCTAGGGGTCGCAGCGCCTATCCCCCGATAGTTGTAGTCGGGTAAATCTTAAATGTACGAATGGCTCTTGAGATTTCGCTATCGCGGTGCAGGACTTTTTGACTTTTTAAATATATATAAATTAGCAATAAGTTAAACTAAGGAAAGGTCAATGGAGAGGGGCTATGCTCGGAGTTTCCCTGCGAGATCGAATCAGAAATGCGGAGATACGCTGGAAAACCAGGGTCACCGAAATAGCCCACAGGATTGCCAAACTTAAGTGGCAGTGGGCAGGGCACATAGAGCGCAGGACCGACGCCCGATGGGGCAGAAAAGTCCTCGAGTGGCGACCGCGTTCCGGAAGGCGCAGTGCGGCCTCCCACACTGTGGACCGATGACCTGGTTAAGGTCGCAAGAAAACGATGAATGTGGGAAGCCCAGGACCGGCCTTTGTGGAAATCCTTGGGGGAGGCCTATGTCCAGCAGTGGACGTCTTTTGGCTGAAATGATGGTGATGATGAAGGAATGTTTAAGCTTTGTGCGGAAGCCTGTACAAAGTTCGTTCTTAATACAACAAGCTTCAAGATATATCATTTTAATATTTTCATTTTATTGAAAGTAAATTTCTAGAACTAGTTTTCATCCCATAACGGAAAGTTTTCTCTCGGAACGGCGAAAGGACATAGTTACTGTCTTTCCAATTTAGAAACTTTATCGGTCCGGGTATCTTGATATTTGCCTTCACTCGATCGGGTAGGTACTACATGAAATCGACTGCACAAAATGTGATTAGGTACTCAATTCCATGTGCAGTTTTAAATTCTGGAAAGATGCAACCTTTCCTGGCTTTAAAACTGTGCATGGAATTATTATAAATAAATAAATATCCTTGGACATTTCACACAACGCCATCTCGTCCCAAGCTAAGCAACTTAATGCTTGTGTTATGGTAACGAGATGGATGATAAACTACTTATATACATTTTTTTTGTAAATACATACATATTAAAGATAGAAAACACCCAGACCCGGAACAAATACTTGTAGGTCATTCAAATATTTCTTCCGGGCGGGGATCGAACCCGCGACAGGCTGCGCAGTAGTCGATCGCTCAACCACTGCCTTGTTAGTCTAGGGCTTGGATCCGCCTTTGGATCACGGTTGCCCGGGTTCGATTCCGGGGTCGGGCAAGTGTCTTTGGGTACTCGTAAACCAGAGGCACTTGCTCTGCGTCTGGGTGTCATTTGTGTTCGTGAAATTCATGTTTGTAAACTGCCCTCGCGATTCAGGTTATACATAGTGCAGGGGTTTAGTTTAAAAAAAAGGAAAGGAATAATAAAAAGATTGTCCAAGAGGTTTATTGGTGCATTTCTTTTACCATATATTTGTTTCCTTAACATAAGCATCTACTTACCTACTCTACGATTTTAGAAAAGCTATTTGAGTAGGAAATTAGAATTTTGCCTTTGTTGAAACAGGATTAGAAGCTCATACATATCCCCTCAAAAAACTAATTTATTTTGTGAAGAGTAAACAATCTTATTTCACAGTGTACTCACACTGTGAAATTAGATTCTTTGTTAAGGGGATTTTACATTCATCATCATCATCATAAGCCAACTATAGTCTCCCATAATGAGTCCCAAAGCGCCCTGTTTTCAGCTAGACACAACCAGCGGATACCCGCAACCTTTTGCTGATCATCAATATGTCAGTCCATAAATTACCCACTACCAAGCCTCCTCCAAAAAAATTAAGGGAAATTAGCCTATTGCGCCAAGCTGGCAAGACGGGTTGTATCAAGATGTCTTTCTCTTGGGCCAACTTGCGTTCCTTTAATAGCTTCTTGCGTCACACTCAGGGTGATATGGGTTGGTGACATGGTATATTCTAAATTCATCACCAAACGGAAGGTGGTATAAAAACTGATAGCTCATCTGGCCAAATCATTACCGGTATACTAGATGGGTCTCGGAGTACGTACAGCAATCATTCAGACGGAAGGAAACCATACGTCGATGAAAAGCCGTACGAAACCCTGTGCCAACCTGTTTGGCCAGCGGGACACAGTAGGCTAGTAACCCTCCATGTAGCTTGAGGAGGCCCGACCCAGCAGTGGGTCATTCATGGGTTGAGTAGTAGTACAATGGGCCGCCATTCGCTTGAAGGTCTCTCAATCTCTTCCAGGCAAACCCACAAATGGCATCAAGGCTCTCTATTATTATGGTGGGTCGTTCCAGCCTTCAATCTAATATATAAAATTCTCGTGTCACAGTTTTAGATGCCAAACTCCTCCGAAACGGCTTGACCGATTTTGATGAAATTTTGTGAGCATACTGGGTAGGTATGAGAATAGGACAACATCTATTTTTCATCCCCCTAAATTTTAAGGGGGGGGGGGTCAAAAAAAATTGTTTATTTTTTAGAGAAAATTTTTTTCTTTTATTTTTTTAAGATTCCGCAATTCCTTCTAGGTTCTCCTGTTTTAGATGAAGCGGTACCATCATTTGTAGACGAAAAAATCGAAAATTTTCAGAACGCTGCTGTCCACCTTTCAAAAATAAATGTACATATGGCTTTCTATATAATCAGATACTGTCTTTTCGTACCAAAATTCACTTATTTCCTGCGATGTTGTCCACTTTGGAAATATACTCAATTAACACAAAGTTTGGATCACATTGTGAGGGATACCTTAATTCATGTCCTCAATACGAATTTAGACGAGCGTTCCTGGTTACAATTGTCACTGCCAATTAGATTTGGCGGACTTGGAATCAGAAAAATATCCAGTGTAGCTTTACCCGCTTTTCTATCCTCAGTACATGGAAACACAAATTTAATCAATAAGATTTTGGCACCTCTTCATGCACAAACAGAAATATCGGATATACAGGAAGCTACAAATTCTTGGCGCAATGCTTGTCCGAACACATGTACGCCTATTAATCCGTCTTCACAAAAGCAGTGGGACGAACCTCTCAGTAAACAGCTACAATCATATTTAATTAATACGGCTGAGACACGCGTGGAAAAGGCTCGTCTCCTAGCTGTTAGTCAAGGGGAGTCAGGTGTATGGTTGCAGGCCCTTCCTTCTACCAATATCGGAACACTAATGGATTCCACTTCATTTCGTTTAGCTGTTTGTCTTCGTATCGGAGCGAAGTGCGTAGTACCCCACCACTGTCGCTGTGGTGACCTCGTCGATGCTCTCGGGCACCATGGTCTGTCATGTCTTCGTAGTGCTGGCAGAATTAATCGGCACGCTAGTATCAACGATATCATTCGTAGGGCTTTTACCACCGCCAATGTACCTGCCGCTTTGGAACCAACTGGGCTGGTCCGTGACGACGGTAAGAGACCGGATGGTATGACATTAATTCCTTGGAAGATGGGACGGCCCTTAGTATGGGATGCAACATGTGTCGATACTTTAGCGCCGTCACACCTTCCGGGGACAGCTGTTGAGGCTGGAAGTGCCGCTTTTTCAGCCGAATCTCACAAACGGCGCAAATATAACACACTAGATAGTAGTTGTTTATTTGTGCCGTTTGCTGTAGAGACGTTGGGACCGTGGGGCCCGGGTGCCCATCAAGTCTTCTCGGATTTGTCAAGGAGGCTGATTGAGGTCACAGGGGAACAAAAGGCTGGCTCATATCTCGCACAGAGATTGGGTATCGCTATCCAACGCGGGAATGCAGCCAGTCTTTTGGGAACCCTACCTTGCGACAGTGGTTTGGCACATTTATATAATTTGTAAATATTTATTTCTAAGTAGGTTATTTATTAAGTTATTTTAGTAAATGTTTGTTCTTAGTCTAGTGTTTTTAAGTATTTTAATGTTATTAAAGCTGTGAATAGAAAAAAAATATTACGAATATAGATTCCGCATAAAAAATACAAACAACCCTAAATTTTCACCCCTCTACGATCAACCCCTATTTAATTACATGGCAAATTGCGCGGGGTGGGGGTTGCGCGGGGAAGGGGGTTGCGCGGGGGATGGTTAATTATTTGGCAAAACAACGTTTGCCGGGACAGCTAGTAATAGTATATAATCATAAAAACTATAAATAAAACTAGCGGGTGGCAAACTTCGTACCGCCTCAGAATAATAAAATATGTGGATACCTTAATTTGGTATTAACATCAAGGGTTTGAGCCAAGCTCCCCTGTATTCTGTCACTGCCAACACGGATAGACTACGCAGTTTCCCTAACGGCAGAATGATACGCGATGACAACAGTGGTAGGTTTTAGTGGGTATACCGGTCGCAGCTAACCATCTCAACGCTACCGGGGACTCCCATAAACCCCAGCCTCGTCCCAATTTGGCTGGGGACCTATAAAAGGTTTCCCCCACTATAAAAAAAATGCTTAATTTGAAAAATATATTTTTTTTTCATATTTTCTAACCTTTGAAACCTTCCCTGCACTTCCGCGAATATTTCAAGACCAAAATTAGGCAAATCGGCCAGCCGTTCTCGAGTTTTAGCGGGATTAACGAACAGTAATTCATTTTTATTTATATATAGATATATTATACAAATGTAAACATACGCATATAAAATATGTACGGAATTATATATATATATCCGCACACCACACAAACATGTATATATATATAAATATAAATATATATAGATGGTGTGCGCTATGTTAGACCTTTTGTGATGTTACTCGAATCGTATTACGTCATGTGTTAAGACAATAATAAAACAGGATAATGGCCCAACGCGTTATTTATAATGACGCCACATTAATTGCAATCTACTTCCTATTAACCAAAATAATTACAATCTATACTAGCTCATACCCGCATATCACTTGCGTTGACGTAATATTAGTTTAGTTCCTTTTTTTGTCAGTAGATGTCACTGGGTCAGTTTTTAAACGCGATATAACTATTTATAAATTGCTAGGTGAATAGTTGATTAAACTTTTTAAAATGACTTAGCCGAAAAGAATGATCGATAGCTAGCAGCAAGATCTTTAGGAGTGGTTGGCTCCCTCCAGCCCTCCATTAGGATTAAATGCACTTAGAACTTTTGGGATCTATTGTGTTCTCTGAGTTCTCTCTGCTCTAAGGCCCATCAAGGGCTGTTCCCCATCATAAAAACACTCTCAACGAGTTTTACGACGGACTGGAACCGTAGGAACTTGTGTTCGTCTGGTCCCGGGACTGCCGTAGCCAGAATCCTACTTTGCTTGCGAGACACTTGGATGTAACAATCCTGAAGAAACCACCGATAGAGCAAAGCCTCAAGGCTCTATCAACCTGAGAACATGCCCAACTATTTGGGCATCGCCAAAATTTATAGTAATGGTTCGAATCGAATAAACCCGGTCCTGTCAGTAAATATCACTATCACTACATCACTATCACGATCACTACATCACTATCACTATCACTACATAGTATAAAACAAAGGCGCTGTCGTCTGCCCGTCCCTATGTATGCTTAAAACTTCAAAACTACGCAACGGTATTTTGAAGAAGTTTTTTTAATAGATAGAGTGATTCAAGAGGAAGGTTTTTAAGTATAATACATCCATAATATTCTAGGGAAACACTGAATTTAGAGGTTCATCATTACACCCGTGCGAAGCCGGGGCGGGTCGCTAGAAATAGTCTAAAATGCAAAACATTTATTAGTAACAACGTATAACGTATAATAGCAATTACAACATTTACTGCAATAAGGCTCTTCGACACCCTCCGGATAGAATGGGTTGATGACATTGTCTTCTAAATCCGTCAGGAACAATAACCCATTTAACCTTTACAGTAAGACAATCGATCATCAGAGAGACGATATTGGAACTCCATGAGAGGAAACAGCAAAAACATTCGATACGTCAATAACCTTAATAAATTGTGTAGGTGAATCACATTTGGTTGAATAGTATAATTAGCATATACTCCGAAAATAGCTGTATAATCATTCAGTACCTTGACCTACTAAGAGCCGGTTTTACAGGTTTATCAAAAATGCAGGGGTATCTTGTATAAAAATATAGGACTGTGCTTCTTGGCGTGGTGAGGTACTTAAGCGACGTATGATCCGTTAGGGCCATAAAGGCTCAGGGTGACCCATGCCGGGTGGGCCCACAGGGAGAGGCTAGACGAAGAGCACACGGTGTCGTAGCGGGCTTGGGCTCCGTACATTCCTCAGTCCCCAGAGTTGCCTTAGAGGCGGGTCGTGGGTCGGGGGACCTACCACGGACACAAGCCTCATTCACAGTAGAATGCGTCCTCGCGAACCTATGGCGTCTCAAACAAGACGTGTGAGGGTATACTGCTGGTGTTTTAGTGGGTAGTCGAGTGTTCTGGAGTCCTTCATAACCACTAACCCCACCCCCAAGGGTCATCGGTATGCATTAAGTATTTCCCAAAAACAAACAGTTAATCTAAAATCACATTTAGTATTATGATATTTCTTTTTTACTATTTAGGCCATATGACCACTGCTGGGTAGAGTCTCCTCCAGTTACATGGAGGGTAATTAGCCTACTGTGCCACGCTGGCAAGACGGGTTTGACATAGGGTTTTGTACCAAGTTTCCCTTCTCTTGATGTACTGCCTCTTACATTCCTTTAGTCGCATCTTATGACATTTTGTGTGGGTTAGTGACATTGTATATTCTAAACACCTCACGGACAACCCACATGTTAACTTTGCACATCGAATTCAAGATATTAGGAATAGGGTGATGAATTTCGGCCTGAATCATTAATGTGTAAATAATGGGCTGTGAAGTAGTAATGAGTTGAAATTATCATCAATCAATCAATGATATTCATTTATTAAATGAAGAAGCCTCATTAAAAATAATATAAAATCAGAAAAGATTCATTCATTCGTAATGAACAGGAAAACTCATTCATAAGGTAACATTAATCAAGACCAAATTAACCTTGCCACGATACTGACTTATTTTATAATCACTACATATTATAAAACAAAGTCGATGTTGTATGTCCGTCCCTATGTATGCTTAAATCTTTGAAACTACGCAACGGATTATGAAGCGGTTTTTTTAATAGATAGAGAGGAAGGTTTATAAGTATAATACATTCATAATACTTCTGAGAAACACTGATAAATTTAGATGTTCATCATTGCACCCGTGCGAAGCCGAGGCGGGTCGCTAGTTATATATATTCGTATATAATGGCCTCATTAATTAAAGCGTTTATCAACTTTGACATCCTCTATTCGCTATTGTGTTATGTCGCAGTTGATTCGGATGCGCGTTTGAAATACGTCCGTGCACCAGCCCATAATATCCGAAGATACTACTACTACTGAGACCATACATGACCAACTGCTAAGCCTCCTACAAATTTATGAAGGGAAATTAGTGTCCGATTGAGGCAGTGGTTGAGCGATCGACTGCTGCGCATCATGACGCGTGTTCGATTCTCGCACGGCAGAAATATTTGTACGACCTACAAGTATTTGTTCCGGGTCTGGGTGTTTTCTATCTATAATATGTATGTATTTACAAAAAATTATATAAGTAGTTTATCATCCATCTCGTTACCATAACACAAGCATTACGTTGCTTAGCTTGGGACGAGATGGCGTTGTGTGATATGCCCAAGGATATTTATATTTATTTATTACTAGCTTTTGGGCGCGGCTTCGCTCGCGTGGACTTCGAACCCGTGCTTATCACTATGCATTTTTTTTATGAATATAAAAGTGGTTATTGTGACTAAACCATGATAGTTAGATATGTCCTCTCGCGGACTTTTTTTTAGATTTTAATAAGACCTACAAACTCGTAGTACTTAATTTTTTTCTATTGTCAATAGTTTTTGCAGCGCACGCATAAATAGGTTTTCGCTTTTACACCTTGGGTTACAAAATCGCAATTTTCATCATCATCATCAGCCCACATTAGTCCACTGCTGGACATAGGCCTCCCCTAAAGAGCGCCATAGCGCCCTGTCTTCAGCTTGACGCATCCAGCTGCTGCCCGCAACCTAATTCCTTTGAAGATAAAATATAGCCTATAACCTTCCTCGATAAATGGACTATCTAACACTGAAAGAATTTTTGAAATCGGACCAGTAG
Source organism: Clostera curtula (assembly GCA_905475355.2). Classification (NCBI taxonomy): domain Eukaryota; kingdom Metazoa; phylum Arthropoda; class Insecta; order Lepidoptera; family Notodontidae; genus Clostera; species Clostera curtula. The sequence goes on from FR997802.1 coordinate 17,456,464, forward strand.
TTCCTGAGATTAGCGCGTTCAAACAAACACACAAACAAACTCTGCAGCTTTATATATTAGTATAGATTTTACTGAATTCCAGACATTTATAAAGTCAGAAATTTCAGAATGCAGCAACCGTGGTCACCAGAGAAATTAGATGACAGTTGTCTTCAAAAGTAAGTCCTCCAGTTACATGGATGGTAATTAGCCTACTGTGCCACGGGTTGGCACAGGGTTTCGTATCAAGTTTTCCTGCTCTTGCAGGAAGCTATTGAATAAAGATAGCATTGGACAGAGAGGCCGTTTGTTTGTTATCTCTGGGGAAATTATTGTTGCATATTGACTCCCTTCAGGCATAGGGTCGGTGGTAATGCGTGACTCCGGAACACGGCTACCGGTGGTATACCCTCACACATTTCATTTGCGGTTATTTGGGTCTAAAGACACCCTCGGGATATAATGCGGTGGTGACAATGTACCAAAAATTACACAAGTCCGTGCGAATTTTCGTAACTAAGTTTAAGGCTTTAAGATTCCACGACAAAATACATAGGCTAAATCTAACTTTCTGACCCTAATTCCGTAAAGCTTTCGGTTGACACATTTCAAGCGAAAATCAGTATTTATTTTGAAAATACAGACGCAAACATCGACATCGCTGACCTTTTCATGAGAAATTAGGCAATGAATAAGCGATCTCGTACAACATTACTCAAAACATTTCTGGGAAATAGCTATTAAGGCCAAATTTGGCAAATGACAGCTATTTAAATTAACTATTTTTGTATGTATCGGTATTAGTTAACGATAATCAGACGTTCTAAATTACTTGAGAATACATTTGCCACGACCATTCCACCTGCCGTATGTGACGAAGCAAGTGAAGGCAAACACGCTACTCGTATACGTGTCTTCCTATGCCAGTGCTATGAAATTAGAAGAGATCGGTGTCCATGATATTCGTATTTTATGAGCTTATCTGTCCTTTAGACTCAGACTTCTACAACTAAACATAGGTCACCCCCATAGAACGCGGTAAACTACGATCATGCTCAAACCGCATCCAATGACGCCCAGTGACCTTTATAGGGTCGTTGGTTCACCTAGTTGAGGGTCGTCGCACACTTCGTTATGAGAAACTTGGCTCCATGACTTTTCGCGCCAACGTCCATCCATTCTCAGGGCTACGTGGCCTTTTTTACGGGGTTAAAATCCTTTATGCACTTGCCACATCAGCCCGGAATGGGATGGTGTGGGACTCAGGTTCCGTGGTGACGGATTTAGAATACATTGTGTCAGTACCGCATTCCACCCTGAGGGTGTCGTAAGAGCCGACAACAGGATATGGCAAAGCCGATAACCTTGCCACAAGAGAAGGAAAACTTGATACGAAACCCAGTGCCAACCCGTTTGGCCAGCGTGGCACAGTAGGCTAATTAGGTACTCTCCATGTGGGGACGGGGCAGAATATTACAATTTCCCACTGTACGCTGGGAAAAAACACGTGTTGTAAAAGTCAACAAAACCCAGCACGCTCTATGGTAGGATCTAATGGTTCGCCCGGCTAGCTGACCACATCCACCACCCTCACACCTAAATCCAGTGCCAAGCTGTTTTACAGTGTTTCTTCGTGTGTATGTGACAGCCGGTGCCCGACAGGGCATTCGTTGAATATTTTTTTTTAGTTTTTTATTTATGTTATATTTTTTATTTATTTTATTCGAAAACTTACAGCTAGAATAAACATAAAACATAAAATAGTAGACGAAGGCCAATTACAAGTATTCACATATAATATACATACATAGAACAAGTAAAAACGACAAGGTAAACAGAAAAACAAAAGAAGAAAGGAAACAAAGACAGAAGCCACCACCGGAAGTAACTACAAAATAATTATTATTGAAAAAAAATATAGCTTTATATATATTTTGTCTAACGTATTGTGATGTGTCGCATCACAGAGGTTATTTATTATTATAGGTTTCAATACATTTAATACGATATATTCGGCATGAGGCAGAAACTTCGTGGTAGGTTTTAGTGGGTACACCGGTCGCATCTTACCATCTTCACGCGGCCGGGACTCCCACATACCCCAGCCCCGTCCCACGGCTGGGGACCAATAAAAGGTTTCACCCACGTAAAAAAATGGCGTCACGTCCGATCGCAACAGAATAGTATAAATCTCAGCCTATTATATGAAGCCGATATCACTCCGATGCGATACGTCGCAATACGTCAGACAAATATAAATCCGGCTTAACTCCAAGCATAGCTCTGTCCATTGCACGATTGGCTCTTAGCTGGCTAGGGGCTTCCATTGACAATTATCACGACGTAAGCATATTATAAGGGCGCGAGTTCATGTCCATCCTGAGGAATGCTGTAATGCTGTTACCTAATTAATTAGGGTAATTTCGATAATAACTACCGATTTAGTCAACAGCTGTCAATTTGGTTTATTGTAACCTCAGGTAATTTTGCTAATTATGAAATAAAATAAATGTGATAAGTAATTTTTTATTTAGTCCCCGATGGACATGAACGATCGCGCCTATAATACTAGTCAGTGGACTAATGTGGGCTGATGATGATGACGATGACACATACTAGTCTGCTCATCAAGAAATACGTTGACTTCAGTACTTAATGGTTCTTTCGTGTGTAGATTAAACTATTTTAATCCCAAGGTTGCCTACCGCAGTGAGGGGCTAGCACAATCGTAGCTTCTATTGAATTATTTACTGGTAACGTGGTTTTAATACGCAATAACACTAATAAAATTCTCTATTTATTATTCTCAACACGTTTATGACATATATTAGGTATATTAAAGAATTCCAAAACATATAAATTAAGATGTGCAATAATGATGTCTTAGGTTTTCACGATCTTTACACATTGCAGGAAATAATTTCTTCACTGTACTGATGGTTTTATTTTTCATTAAAAAAAAAACGATCCGAGCCGTGAAGAAATTATTTCCTGCAATAAGATGCGCAATTATACTTGTATGACTTGTAAATTCGTGGTGAAGGGATTTAGAATGCATAGCGTCACCGCCCCATTCCTATCTGAGGGTGCCGTAAGAGCCGACAAAAGGAAATGACACGGCTAATTACTTCCCCTGTGGTGGGATGAGTCTCAGGAGTGGGTCATTTATGGGCTGAGTAATAGTAGTAGGACTTGTTTTGGTAAACTCTTAATAGCATTAAAATTGTTTGCAAATAATTTCAAAATCTCAAGAAAAAAAACGATAAATCGGATTTTTTTTACAAAGAAAGTAAATTAAATAGTGCATGTGGTGACGCATTTAGCACAATAGTGTCACCAGCTTATTCTCACCTAATGACTCAAAAGATCAAGATTCAAGAGAAGGAATACTTCCGGAGAGACATTGACCTCGCATCGCTGGTTATAAAAGTGTCACAGCCAAAAATAGCTTCCGTTATCAATATGGAAATAACACCTCTATACATACCTATGTCGTTTAAGGATTCGCTCGCAGATATTTTGATGTGAACAGTGTAATTGGTAAGAAAGTGGGCTTGGAAAGTTATCGTCGTAAAAACTGGTACTAAATGTGGGCTACCAATTACTGTCGCTTGTGAGATACCGACAATTCCATTGCCCTTGTTCGATAATGAGACTGATTCGGGTCGAAGATCTTATGGTGACATATTGAGTCTCTTTGATGGAATAAAGGATTTTTGATGGGATTTTCACTGGCAGATAGCTAGTAGATTTACACATATTTAAATAACACGCGATCGAAGTCGCGGGTAGCATCTAGTGGTAAGTTACTAAGTCCCATGTAAGTACATCCTACATGGGCGTCAATGATTATATGCATTCTTCAAATATTTCCTTTAATTGATTACTCAAAGCTATGTGCTATAAAATCGAGTTATGTTAATCGAATTTTGTTTACGTTGCATTGACCTTACTTGGCTACATACTAATGACGTAATAGCATAAGAATTACATCACAATAAAGCTGTTAAGTGGAAATTTCCACCTGAAAATAGCTTTGCATAATGGCGCATCGAGCTTGAAATAGCTAATACGAGCGCCATTATTGAGATCATAAATGGCTTAACATGTTATCAACTTTAACCTACGATACCCTCGTCGATATCTGTCTAATGTTCAGCAAAGCTAATTTCTTTGTGCAAAGCGGGGGTGGGTTATACCTATAAACCTGCCCCTTGAATCACTCTATCTATTAAAAAAAACCGCTTCAAAATCCGTTGCGTAGTTTTAAAGATTTATGCATACATAGGGACGGACAGAAGAATGCGACTTTGTTTTATACTATGTAGTGATAGTGATAGTGATAGTGAAGACGAAAGCGAACGAGTTAGTAAACTTTTTTTGGTTTCGCCGGGGAAATGCTCAATGCGTACCGCTGCCCCTGAGGGGGTTTTAGCGGTTTTTTGGGACTCCAGAACGCTAGACTACCCACTAAAACCACGGCAGGATATGTACCTCACACGTCTAGTTTGAGACGCCACAAGTTTGCGGGGACGTACTAGTTACCCGGGATGCAGTTACCTGGACCGGAACCCGATGGTAGAAGGGGGGCGTTACGTGATGTGATGTCCCCCCAGCCTCCGACTGCGGGCCAGCTGGAGCGAACTCCTGTGCGCTCTGATGCTGGAGCTCTGGTAACGACCTTAATTACGCGCAGAAGCACGAAACCAGCTAAGAATGGTCGCCATTATTATTACTCAAATGTGGTGACGGATTTAGAATATATAGTGTCACCGCCCCATTCCATCCTGAGGGAGTCATAAGAGCCGACAAAAGTAAATGACAAGGCCAAAAACCTAGCCGCAAGAGAAGGAAAACTTGATACGAAATCCTTTGCCAACCCGTCTGGCCAGCGTGGCACAGTAGGCTAATGGCCCTCCCAGTAATGGGTGGTGGCCCGGCCATTATGTATTCTAAATCCGTCACCACCCGGACTAACAAAGGAACATCTGGTAATATTGTAGGCCTTGACATGTTGGATCCACTTAAGCGGCCTTTCCTTAATGCTTGCTGGCTTAACTTGACTCAATTAAAACGAGTATTGTCTTGCTTATGCAGATAACTAAAATGGCGTAAACGTTAATTATTGCAATATGGTTGATGAGGGCGATGGCTGTCACATGCGTTAATCTTGTGAAATGGTGCCTTGCTTGGTCGGTTAGCTCAGAATCGCGGAGCATGCTCCCGCAATGGGAGTGAATCCCGTGGCCCTGGTTTGGGCAGTCGAGGATAGTCATCGGTTTTAGTGGGTAGGTCGGGGCGCAATTTACCACCCAACGGCCGGGTATCCATGAGGATCTCCGACGTAAAAAAAAAGGCGTGCATTTATAAGTACTGCTCATGTTTGACACTTTATAACTATTGCGCGGGCTTGTTATGTCCTCTCGTATTAGCCTATTCTCTTATCAGTACTTAAACAAATCTAGAATCGTGGTATTGTGTGTGGTGAACCCTTTTTTTTGCAAGGGCTTGTTGCATGTCACCGCCCCTCGGGGTTGAGGCGGCGATTATGTGGGAATCCGGAAACTACTCGTCTACCAAGCAAAACAAAAAAATAATCAAAAATCAAAACTCATTTAATCAAGTTGGCTCACTAGAGCTCTTTAGACAGGACCAACAAAGTATAACATTTAAAATTTACCATTTAAAATTAATTGTTTACCATCTACCACCGATTCGGAATGCACCTCTACAGAGAAGAGCCAGCAAGAAACTCTGTAGTTGCTCATTTTTGGGTACAAGACTGGATATAAGACATATTTGTTGTGAGAGCAAACCCCAGCGGTATACCCTTACACGACGTGAGCGCCACCGGTTCGCGTAAACGCATTCCACTGTGAAATGTGGTAAACCCTTTTTTTTTTGTTGTCGCTGGGGAAATGCTTTATGCGTACCACTGCCCCCCGGGGAGAGGTCAGTGATTATGAAATGTGGTAAACCCTTTTTTTTTTTTTGGGCCTACCCGTCTGGCCAGCGTGACACCTTAATCAAATTGAACTCCATGTGATTGGCGCAGGCCCGACTTGGCAGGAAGTCAAGTATGGGCTGCGTAGTCATCGTATTAGATTTTATTTTCATTATAAATATATTTGTTGGCTACTGGCTGATAAGAAAAGAGTATATTAATATTAGTGTTCTTTTTATAAAATATTGTCTTTGTTATATGTCAAATATGCTCGTTTAATACAGTCTACTTCTTTAAACCGAACGGACGTTTTTATTAATATTCAATGCTTTTTTGTCTAATGGCACACGAAGTAAACGTTCCAAGTAGTAACCTAAACGGGAAAAAGGAGTGTAATACATATTTCTGACAAATGGCGAGTATTCGCCTTGGTATTCGAGCGTCGTGTGGACTTTTAACAAACAAGTAAATCGCGAAAACAAATGACATTCTTTCTTTATTTTATTACTAGCTGGTGCATGCGACATCGCTAGATTGGATCCAGAATTCCGAACTTGATAGAATAAAAGGTGTAGCCTAAACAAACTACTTCTTCTTCTTCTTACTGCCCAGCTCATAAACTACCCACTGCAGAGTCTGGCCAGTCAGTCTTCCAATGATAGGAAAAAAATGCCTACAGCTATAGTGCGAGCTAGCCAAACGGGTTGGCATAGGGTTTTGTATAATGTGTTCCTTCCCATGCGCCGTCTGTGGCCATGTAAATTTCTTTAGTCGGCTCGTACGACACGCTCAGGATGGAATGGGGTGGTGACATTTTGTATTATAAATCAGTCACTACGGGAATACTTCTCAGATTCTAAATTGTCGGTGGCGTCTTTCACTATAGCAACAAATTTCAACCGAAATTCAGAGTACTTTGTATATATTGGCTGCCATTGAAGTTTATAAGATCACAATAACAAGAGTTTTGATAAAACCTACATAAATAAAGTTGTTCTTGAGTTTAAGATTGAATGCCGTTGAATTTGATCAATTTCAACACGATGTTAAAATTTACGTTCTGAATGAATGGGTTTTGGTACAGTCACTTTCAAAGTAATTAATTTGTTTATACCAATCTATACTAAATAACATTATAACGAGGAAAGATTGTGTTTATATAAGTATGTAGGTTTGTAACGAATAAACACAAAAACTACTGGACCGATTTCAAAACATTCTTTGAACATTAGAATTTCTACATTATCCCTAGGTAGCATAGGTACCTAATATGCATGGGATATAAGCCCACGCAGGCAAAGCCGCGCGGAGAGGCTATTATATTAATCCGGGTCAAACGTGTGTAACGCTTAATGTAATATTACGTGAATTTAGGGTCAACAGTGTGGACGGCACACGAACTCAAAGCGAATAGTGTACGCGAATCTATTTGACAGCCGCGCAGCATACCCTGGAGCTGTGCCGTGCGTGGGATAGGCCGCGCCGTGACCTACTCGGCGTTGTGGGGAGCATATCGCTGCCGGATCTCGTTAGATCCATGGTCCGGAGCGAGAGGGCTTGGAGGGAGACGGCCTCATTCTGTGAAGCCGTCATGACAGCTAAGGACGCGGAACGAGCCAGAGATTTGACCTCCCAGCGCCCAAATCGCCAGCGCCGCAACAGGCACCGGAGGGCGTTGGCTGACCTCCGCCCGCTGTAAGTGGGCCTGCGGGCGATTGACCTAGGAAAATCCGCGGCAAAATAGATAGCGTGAGGATAGGGCTCCACTAGCTTTATAAGAGGCGGGCCAAAGCCCCCAGGGTCACGGAGCATGCTCCCGTAATGGGAGTGAATCCCGTGGCCCTGGTTTGGGCAGTCGAGGATCCCCGACGGATTTAGTGAGTAGGTCGGGGCGCAATTCACCATCTCTACGCGCCCCGCAGTCCCACATACCCTGTTGGATGTGCCGCCTTTGGATCTGGTCCAGGCTTCAGACCAGATCGAGACTCAGAGCAAGTGTCTGTGTGTACCTTTGAGTCTGGGTGACATTAATTGTGTTCGTGAATTTTATTTTTGTAAACTGCCCCCGCGATACAGGATAACCTACTGAGGGTTTACATTTTCTAAAAAAAAAAAAGATAAAATGCTCATAGTGCCGTCCACACGTAGAATTCGTGTTACATTACACGGTGGATTACATTACACTCGTCTGGACCCGGCTTTATATAGATAAAACAATTCTTAGGTTTTCGCGATTATTACACATTGAAATACACTTTTTAACGGATTAATTAATTATTTTTTATTAATCATTACATTCCAAGAATGATCCGCGAGGCTATTCAGATTAAAAAACATCCAAATTTCAATAGAGAGGATGGTTGGCAAGTACCACCTGCCTGGGATCCAGTCATTAAATTAATCAAATCTCAAGCAAAATACTCATCTGCAAGACCTCTGGACACCGTGAGCAATTTCTGCGTGCACATGGAACGTTATCAATAAAACAAAATTATAGACGGTAGATTTTAACTGTTTCTTTGTACTTTTGAAGACAACTATCATCCAGTCTCTTTCGCGACCACGACTGCTGCAAAGCATTCGAAACGTCGGGAATTAAATGATGTGCCTAATATACACGCGATAAATCCGTTAAAAAGTGTTTAATTTCAATAAAACAACTTTCCTGCAAATAGGTAGCTTTGTGTCACTTAACAAAGGTATAATCCACCGACCCTAATAAGATCCAGTGTAAGTATCTCCGGCTTATATAAGCCTGACCCTTAGGTCCTCTAAAACAAAGAGACGTTTTGATTTATTTTTCGTTTGTGTTTAAAAGATACATCTGATTAGGTAGAGCTAATCAGAAACACGAGTTGAAGATTTTGCCTGATGAGGAGATTAATCCTTTTTATTTTCTAAAATACATCTTACAAATAAAAACATCTAAGAAAAACCATTTACATTTGATTAAAAAATTACTTAGTATGAAGATTGCATATTTTTTGCATCCTTCATAGTTATTTTTAATAAAACGCTTTGTCATTACTTCGATGTTTCTAAGAAACCTGACTTAATGCGAGAGCAAGCCATACACAACTTTATTGCCTTGGACATTCGACTAACTACGTTACTAAAGGCTCACTGCGGCATGATATATTTTCGAAATATCGTCTTAATATTCTTCAAGAATATGTCAATTTTCTTCGTAATACATTAGAATAAATTAACAAGTCTGATAGGTTACCAATTTGCACTTCATTAAAGAAAATGCTAAATTAATTTGAACTCTAATCAATCATCGTCTCCACGTCTCCATCAAATTATTTAACAAGAAATTATATTTCAATGTTAGCCTCAAAATATGGTCAAAATCAAATTTATATACTAATAATAATTTGTGTGTGTATCTGGGTTCAAAGTTTACAAGAGATGGAAAGTGTGAGAGTGATATCGAAAGAAGAGTGAATGCAGGGAACATGGTGAACGGAGCTTTGCACTCCTTTATGAACAGTCGGAAGGTCTCTAATATGGCTCGTTTGGCTGTGCATGAGGGAGTGTTCGTTCCGACACTCATGTACGGAAGTGAAAGTTGGGTATGGCAGAAGAAACATGAAAGCAGAATAAATGCAGTTGAGATGAGAGCGTTAAGAAGTATGATAGGAGTTAAACTGAGTGACAGGATAAGAAATAGTGAGATAAGGAAGCGCTGTGGTCTGAAAGACGATGTAGTGACAAAAATTGAGAAAGGTATGCTGAGATGGTTTGGCCATGTCGAGAGAATGAATGAAGAACGATTGACGAAAAAAGTGTATAAGGCGAGTGTGAATGAAAGTGTTGGAAGGGGAAGGCCTAAGCGGACGTTTCGCTCCTTGAATGCAAAAGGGCCATTAATCAAAAAAGTGTAAAAATGGTTTTATTCGAAAATTGAGCTCTAAATCGGTTATACTTTAGAGTCTATTTAAGACACCCATTGTTTTCGCTAACTTTGACACCAAACCGCTCAAGCGTCTGTTTTGAATTTAGCCGCTTTGCGCACTAACTTCTGTGCAAGACCGCCATTTTGTCTATTGTAACCCAGACCTCAACGTCCATTATACGTGGTTTTACTGCAAAACGGCCACAATCCAAAAAGTGATCTGAAATTTACCATAGTTTTCCCTGCAATAGTGCCACTTTTTGGAATACGTCCTTTTTCCATTCCAATTTCAGGTGAGTTTATTTATTATTTAAAATGCAAAGTTGCCATATTTTAATATGTGGTTTTTTTACATTCCAATTTATGTAAGACTATTTATTATATAAAATACAAAAGTGCAATATTTAAACATGTGCCCATCTTGTATTCAACCAAGTTGAAATATATTCATAATATGGCAATGCTAAATTATAGTATTAGGAATGTATGTTGTATAGTTTTTTATCTTACGTATTTTTTAAATATTTAATGCTAAACATGCTATTTTGAATTATGTTTGTTTTGTTTAGAATAAAATTTAATTGAACAAAAGATTTTCCATCAAAGTAGACGTATTTTATTTAATTCGTCGAATAATTATTTTTTCCTTAGATATTGCTTTGCCTTATAAGTTGTCGTGCTATTTGCGATTACAAGAACAACTGCGTTATAAAACTATGTGATTATTTTATTTTAGGCATGATAAAATATTAATCTTTTCATGTTATTACAGGATGTCCAGCAGATCACGAGCTATTTTGAACAGAGCTATTTCTAACGCAACAATGAAAACTGTTGATCGTTGAAAGTTGAACAATACAACTTTGACTCTAGCTCAATACCTACGAACATCGATACTCAGCAGTTCGTGGCAAATGATCAACAAGACACAACAACCTATTCTTCTGGAACGAACTCCATCGCAGATAGTCGGCCTGATCTCGCAATGTCATTGCTTGATGAAATCATTGACGAAACACTACACAGTCAAAACTACGTCGTTGTACCAAGCAGTGGTTCTTCTAGCGATTCTTTTCAACCAGAGAAAATTTTACTTCAAATGACAGTGTCAAAGATCCCATCTTCGTTCCAGACTCAGAGTTATGCGTAGGATTAGAAAAACTGGATTCACCTCAACCTGGTCCTTCCTGGGCACATCAATCTATAATAGATATAGCCTTGCCATTCGACTCAGACATCGCGACACGGTTTTGCATCCAACCAATACTGTTTTTTTATGTAAGAGCAGGCAGATGACTGCATTCCACCTGATGTTAAGTGGAAATGCAGTCCAGAAGTGGGGATACCTAGTGCTAAACTGTAAGTATAGCATTAGCCATCCCCAGTCACCCTGCCGGCCCGCAATATGCCTCTTCACGCTTCGTTTGAAAGACCCCATATTGTAGGTGGGTGGAAATACGTGTGCCGGGAGGGAGTTCAGGACTCCGAGTTTTCGTGAGGCCGTTTTGATCACAAATCCATGTAATTTTTTGGATTTAGGTCGCAGCAGATTTTCATTACGAGCAAGGTGATGTTGCTCTGTAACGAAAGTTACGTGCCCAGAAGAGACGGGAGTTACAGAAGTTATTTAAAAGAAAATCGACATTTTTGGATAGGTTATTAGTTCCTACAAAAAGCTTGTACTACATTTTCTTATTAAAAATAAACATTTAAATACATATTACACATGTATAATGGTCAAATTAGATATTTATACGTTATTTTTGGATAATACAAAACTGTTTGCTTGAGTTTTATGAAGAAATATTAAAAAAGCAATTGCATTCAAGGAGCGGTTTCAAGACCAAATCAGGGACGTCTTGAAAAAAGGCCAGGTCAAGAGTACCCTAAACCGAAGAGCATGTATGAAGGGAATAATGAAAGTGGACGAAGCGAAACAAGTATGTAAGGATCGTAGCAAGTGGAAAGAAGTGGTCTCTGCCTACCCCTACGGGAAAGAGGCGTGATTATATAATAATAATAATAAATAATCTTCAAATATTCTAGCACATTCTACTAAGCTACTCAGCCCACAGATGACCCACTGCTGAGTCGGGAATTAGTATAGTCGTTCTTTTCAAGTTTTCCTTCTCTTGCCTTCTCTTTTCCTTTTCAGCCATGTCATTTCCTTTTGTCGGCTCTTACGACAACCTCAGAACGGAATATGGTGGTGATACTATAAATTCTAAACCCATCACTACAGGGATTAGTACATTCGTATACGCAAAGTATCAAATATTCATTTCATTATATCGAATTCATTTACAGAATCGATACAACAAATACTTTTCTGGATGCTTTTTTTGGTAAAGGTAGATATTACATTTCGGACGCGTCATAGTAATGTAAATAGTAAGAATACATTCGCAAATGAGAACCATGTACTCATTTGGCTTTGTATTCTTCTCAAATCTCAAATCTCCATTCGCGTTAGAAATTCTACTTGAAGTTATAACTTTTGTTTTCTCGAGTTATCTTTGAATATTTTGAAGAGAGGAAGTTAATTAAAAGTTAGGTACATCAGTAACAATTATTATTATATATAACTAGCGAACCACCCCGGCTTCGCACGGGTGCAATGGTGAAATTCTAAATTTATCAGTGTTTCTCTACAATATTATGCATGTATTATACCGCATATATTATAATAATATACATATAAACCTTCCTCTTGAATCTCTATCTATTAAAAAAAACCGCTTCAAAATCCGTTGCGTAGTTTTAAAGATTTAAGCATACATAGGGACGGACAGACGACAGCGACTTTGTTTTATACTATGTAGTGAAGTGATGTTAAAACAGTTTTCAATCAGTACGAAAGCGTGTATAAATTGCAATAACTTTTCTTGCGAAACTACACGGTCTATTGTGGTAATATTTTATGTACCTTCTACGTATATGGTTCGTTACAAGCTACAGTAAGTCAAAGCAGGCCATGTTAAGTTTTTCTTTAGTTGCACCAGAGTTGCTTTTCTAGTTGATTCAAATCTCACCTGTCGTCTTCAATGACCATGGGCTTACATCATTTGAAGGTTACCGAGTCAAGGTGAAGACACAATCAATATTTAAACAGTATTAACACTCTGTGTGGTGACGGATTTAGAATACACAGTGACACCAATGTACACTAATATGCCACGCTAGCTAGACGAGGTATAGGGTTTCTTTTCAAGAGCGTCACAGTGAAATATGTTCACGAGAACCTGTGGCGCACGAAGCGTGACGTATGAGGTTATAACGCTAGTTTTAGTGGTTAGACGGGTAGTTTCCGGAGTCCCAAATAATAGCTGACCCCCAGTATGGTATGCTTAAAGCATATTCCCAGCGAACCCGAAACAAAAAAGGAAAAAAAGGTGGTAGTCTCCATACATACCTATCAATTGACGATTGATATCTACATGCCCACTTTTCATATACAATTTCTCATTCATAAAATCCACCCATAAGCATTTGCCTGTGACCACGACTGCTGGAAAGCATTCGAAACATTGGAATTGAATCGATAAATCCGTTGAAAAGTGTTTAATTTCAATGTGTAATAATTGAGAAATCCTGAGAAGTCATCAAGGTACTGCTTGCGTTAAATATTGCCAGTGCTCATTCTGTGCAAGACTCAGATGTCATTAGCATTCTATTGTTGCTACAATAAAAGTACCGAAGCCTACCACGCATAACAAGGAAAATCATAGCTGTATCTTTACGGTTGTATTCTTGTAAGAGGCGTACAGGGTTCTACTACTACTATTCAGTCCATAAATGACCTACTGATGAGTTGAGCCTCCTCTAAATAAATAGAGGGTAATTAGCAAGGTAATTAGCCAGGCAGGCCAGACGGCTTGGCACAAGGGTTCCTATCAAGTCTGTAAAACTGGGTTTAGTCTGCTTGAGTGTAGCATATAGGCTATAACTAATTATTTTCTTCGTCACCAGTCCCCAATTTCATTAAGGTACACCAAGCTAACCTAATATCTACCACTTTTTACACGACCACAACGACGCACTGCACAACCTAACTCAAACTCAAAAGAAACTTGTTTACGTAGTTTTTATCACAAAACTCTATTTAATCGTCATACATCATCTTTCGGCCCTTGTCTCACGTTAGGTGGTAGTCTCCAAACATCGGTCATCATAACATTCAAACTTCCACCCAGAATGAAATTCTCACAATCCATCCATCTCTTTTCATCACCTGCATCCCTTCCGTCACCACCACCGGTTCAATTCTGCTCTACAGAAAAGAGCCGGCAAGAAACTAGGTTTATATTTTTATTTTTTTCAAATTAGTTGATGGACATCCATCCAGCAGAGCCGTGAGCCATTGTGGCAATAGATTTTGCCTTTGACTTTTTCTACTTTAACAATATTAACATTGCATTAATTTTATTAAGAACATTCCGGAAACCAGTCACCAGACGGTTTAAGAAGGATTAGTTTAAATATAGCCGTTTTACGATTTTGTATAATCATTAATTCATGAAAAAATTACTGACATTTCCAATCTCCCGCTTGCAATAACAATGACAACCCAATTTGCGTTCCAAAAATTCATTAAAAAATATATTTTTAGCGGCATCGAGAACGAGGTTTGAATTTTTGCCTTCCAAATTCCCGCCCCAATTACAGGACAATCCGGTCTTCCATAATGGACGCTTGAAGCGAAATGCTTGAACTGTCAAAACGGGTCATCCATCATGCCACCATCAGTTTTTTTTCGACAAGACATTGATGTATGGCATATAATGTTTGCAGCATGTATTGTATAAGTGTGCTCGTATAGTGTTTATATGTATTTAATGGATGAAGCGTTTTGGCGTATAACGCGAAGTAACAAAAACCCCATAGCCACCCAAAGTGAGGGTATAGATAAAAGTTGCATTTTCAATCATTCATGATCAATTTGTATATATTTTTTGTATAAATTATATATGTTTCTATTGTAAATAGTATTTTTAATTAACGCTGACGTAAAACGATTCGGCCAGTTTTTGCGTGTTAATGATCTATTTCTGTTTATCTATTTTGTTCCAGACTCCGACATAATGGGGCAAGAAGAGAAAAAGGGGACAATTATTCTGGAAAATTTTAACTCCACGTAAGTACTTTTCATTTAAGCTCGCCAGAATTTCACTACCAAAAGGCAAACAAAGGCAAAGAATGTCTCGTCAGATAAAATGTTGCTACAATTAAGTGGACTTTAATACTACGTAAATTGTAACAAAGATAGGATGGAGAAGTTTTTCTTTGTTAGTCCCGGAGGATCCTATTAAATCGAGCAGAGGTCTTATTGAAAGCTAGATCCTTTATTCCACTCGCCATTCACGTTTCTATAAATCTCCGACAATACAAGATAAACTAATTAAGGGTCATTATGTTCTCTTGTTGTTTATTGAAAGAACCGAATTCTAAGTACCTTATTTATTAAATTAGAGCGTGTGCATGTGGTCATGAATTTAGGATACACAATGTCACCATGTCCTCCCAGCCTGAGGGTAACTTAAGAGGCGACTAAAACGGATTTAAAATATACCATTTTACTAACCCATACTATCCTGAGGGTGTCATAGGAGGCGACTAAGAGAACACAAGAGGCACAGTAGGCTGATTTCCCTCAATAAATTCGGAGAAAGCCTCCGTTGAGAGTCATTTACGAGTTGAAACGAACGAAAATAATGTAAGAGGCAAAACAAACCTACAAGAAGAGGAAATCTTGATATAGTCTTGCCCATGTAGTACAGTAGGTTAATTTTCCATACATGTAAGCGGGGGAGGCCTTGCCCAGAAGAGGGTCAGTTATGAATTGAAGTGAAACAGCCTCATTCAGAATAGCTATTAGTTTGTCGAACCCTACAGGCCGGGCCTTATATTATACTAGCTTTTGCGCGCGGCTTCGCCCGCGTGGGCTTCGAACCCGTGCATATTATTTATGAACATAAAATCGGTTATTGTGACTAAACTATGATATTTAGATATGTGCTCTCGCGGACTTTTTCGTAGATCTTTATAAGACCTACAAACCCGTAGTACATCATTTTGTTCTATTGTCAATAGTTTTTGCAGCGCACGCATAAATAGGTTTTCGATTTTACAACTTGGTTTACAAAATCGCAATTTTCATACGGATCCCTAATTCTTTTGAAAATAAAATATAGCCTATAACCTTCTTCGATAAATGGACTAATAACACTGAAAGATTTTTTGAAATCGGACCAGTAGTTCCTGAGATTAGCGCGTTCAAACAAACAAACAAACAAACTTTGCAGGTTTATATATTAGTATAGATTAGACTAGCTAACAAAAAAGTTATTATGTGCTCCTGAAAAGCGAGGGGGTGTCAATAAAAGTAGCGTAAGTTACTTCTTGTTACAACAGCTATATGCTAATGAAAGTCCTGTCAAAATCAGTCCAGCTGCTTCAGAGATTAATCGAAAGAAACAGGCAGACAGACTGGTATATGTACCGTGTATATAATACATCCAAATCCACTTAGTAACAAGGGGTTCTTTTAATATTACAAATAGACACTCCAATTTTATTCAGACACTAGCGACCCGCCCCGGCTACGCACGTATGCAATTATGAATGTATTATACATAGAAACCTTCCTCTTGAATCACTCTATCTATTTAAAAAAACCGCTTCAACATCCGTTGCGTAGTGGGTCATTCATGGGCTGAAACGAACGATGTTTTTTTTTTAACAGTGACTTGAATGCCTTGGACCCTAGGCTTCCGTGATGGAAAGCTACGCCAAGGTCTAAGATGGAGCAGGCAATTCAAGAAACCTTCCCTGGACTTCCACGAATATTTCAAGACTAAAATTAGCCAAATCGGTCCAGCCGTTCTTGAGTTTTATATATATAGATATGAAGATAGATTAAACACGTTATTCTGAATTCTCTTTCCAACTGTACCTACTCAAGAGTATTTCACCAAAAAATTTACAATTACCTATGAGTTTAATTATCTTTTAATTAACAATGTAATAAAACACAAAAGTGTTTAATCACATTTTAAGTTGACAATTGAAACCACTTCCAACCGTTTATTACAAACAAAGTACTTGAATTTACTTACCATCTTCCAGACGAAGACCTTGACAGTTTCTTTTTCTCTTTTTAGCACCAACCTTGCGTGTAATCCTGGCTTTCAGTCTACTTTGAGCTTAGGCTCAAAAGAAGTTATCAATGAAAAAGCATATGACCCATTCGAAAACAGAAGAGTGGCGCATCCTAATTCGTAAGTACAATTTGTTTTTAAATCAGAAAGACTTTTTTGTGGGGGAAACCTTATATAGGTCCCGGTCGCGTGGAGATGGTGAGTTGCGAACAGGTTTACCCACTCAAACCTAACACTATGTGTCTGCGCGTGAAATGTGTCTGCGCTGATAAACATTAATCGGAACCCCTGCACTAGGTAGGTATATCAAAATTTGTCTGCACAAGGTATGTCAATATTTGTGTACTGCGGTAAATAGTAATTATGCCGGCGATTATGTGGGACTCCGGAAGCTACTCGTCTACCCTCTAAAACCCCAGGTGCGTACCCTCACACGATATGCTGGGGGCGCCACAGGTTCGCGTAAACGCATTCCACTGTCACGCCCTGACTATATACGAACCAACCCGCCAACCCGTCTGGCAAGCGTGGCACAGTGGGCTAATTACCCTCAATGTAATGGGAGGATTCCCTACTCCGCAGTGGGCCATTTCTTTATTGGCTCTTACAAGAACCTCGGGATAGAATGGGGTGGAATCTGCGTAAAAAAAAACACCTAGTGTGGCCAGTGGCCGTAAGATTATAATGGTCTTTATAAATACATATGACGATTTATAAGAGGTTTGTGATGAAACTTACGTAAATAAAGATCCTTTTGAGTTTGTGGTGACGAACCTTTTTAAGTGGTAACTACCTTCCAACCTAAGGGGGTCGAAAGACCCGATAGAAAGAAATGATATGGCCGAAAACCTAGCAGTAAGAGAAGGAAAACTTGATATGAAACCTGTGCCAATCCGTCTGCACTGTGTAGCACAGGAAACTATTTACCCTCCATCTAATGGGAGGGTCATGTTTGTGCTGAGCAGTAGCCATTTTTGACTATGCTGAAACAAGCTGAACGAACCGACCGTGAGACACTCATTATTATTGTCACTCAATTTTGTTCTTTTAATTGTAACGAACAAATTACAGTGTGAGGCAGCCCTTTTTGTTACGGAAGAGGAAATTGATCTAGGTTCGTAATTAAATATTTTGCGAAGGAAAATATCCGGGGAAAATGAATATCCTTTGACGTTGGACACACGGTTGGCACATATTTACCGGTTGCGTCAAATAAAATACCTGGTGGTATGAATTCAATAAACAGCCATTTGAACTTGAATTTCCTTGGGTGGGAAGTGTCTTGGGTATACATATATCCTAATTTACGTCGGTGTCAATTATCACTGGGGCAGTTTACAAACATGAAATTAACGAATACAAATGACACCCAGTCTCAGAGCAAGTGCCTCTGGTTTACACAAAGACATTTGCCCGGCTCCGGAATCGAACCCGGGACCCCGTTCCAAAGGCGGGCGCATCCAAACCCTAGACCAACAAGCCAGTCAGTTGAAATTGAATTGAAGTTGGCACCGACTTCGAATGGTTCTTATTTAGTTATTTTCGCTTATTAGTCTTTTTGAAATCAGTTCATATTTTGCAGAAATATTCTTATTCTTAGTGCATACAACTCAGAAGGACTTTCTTCCGACAATTAGTTAGGTTCAATTATTTCCAGTGTTATAGCAAACTGCCGAACCGATATCGATAAAATTTCTATGTTATGCGGTACAACTAAACCTACGATCGGATTGAGCGCATTCTTTGTTGAGTCGGTTAAATAAATCTTATATGAAGACCATGTCCAGTGGCAACTGAAGTAGGAAGGAAGGAAATACACTTCGTTAGGTAGCTAGTTGTGTTACTTGGTATTAATTAGATTTTTTAATTATATCATGTTTATTCCTTATTAGACTGAACTCTTCGGAATTTGACTCAAGTACGAGACGTAGTAAGCCCATTCATATCAAAAAGCCCAATGTTATCTAGACGATTTCAGGATAAAATAACAACTTAATTGATGTCTTAGATTTCCACGGTCCCTGCACATAGTGGTAAAAAATAAAGTCCAAATCACTACATAGTATAAAACAAAGTTGTTGTTATCTGTCCGTCCCTATATACATAAACCTAAACTTATGCATGTATCATCACTATCACTACATAGTATAAAACAAAGTCGCTGTCGTCTGTCAGTCCCTATGTATACTTAAATCTTTAAAACTACGCAACGGATTTTGAAGCGGTTTTTTTTAATAGATAGAGTGATTCAAGAGGAATGTTTATATGTATAACTAGCGACCCGCCCCGGCTTCGCACGTGTGCAATTATGCATATATTATACATATAAACCTTCCTCTTGAATCACTCTATCTATTTAAAAAAACCGCGTCAAACTCCATTGCGTGGTTTTAAAGATTTAAGTATACATAGGGACTGACAGACGACAGCGACTTTGTTTTATACTATGTAGTGATAGTGATGATACATGCATAAGTTTAGGTGTTCATCATTGCACCCGTGCGAAGCCGGGTGGGTCGCTAGTAAATGATAAAATAAAAAGCCTTTTATTTCCATGCACTATAGTATTCAAGTAATTTTATATTTTTATGTAACAATTGTTTCCTATCTGTACTGAATTATTTTTTACATGCCACTACTATACTAAACTATTTTTACTTAACTGCAGGATCCCAAATAAATGATAAACACAATTAATTTTCCTCTTTTGTTTCTAAAGCAGAACTTTAAAATGTTTAATGTTTTAGTACAATCGGTTCCCTGGTGCATCTACTGAAGTCTTCGCTCGGCTCTGGTATCCTGGCTATGCCAGCTGCCTTCAAGAATGCTGGGCTAGCAGTAGGAGCTATTGGCACCATAGTCGTCGGGTTCATATGCACACATTGCGTCTATGTTCTGGTAAGTCAAGATATATTATTTCCCCCAATTTAATTCACCACCATCGCAGCCCATTAGAGACCCACTACTAAGTCAAGCCTCCTCCAATTACATGGTGGGAAATAAGCCTACTGTGCCACCCTGGCCAGACGGGTTGGCACAGGGTTTTATTCCAAGATTTCCTTCTCTTGCGGCTAGGTTATCAGCCTTGATATTTCCTTTAGTCGACTCTTACGACACCTAGAGGATGGAATGGGATGGTGACACAATGTATTCTGAATCCATCACCACACGGAAAAAATTTTCCCCATTTGGTTAGAAATACTATACCTATTAATTTGATGAGAATTTATCGCAAAGACGATCAAGAAAATTTTACTTTTACAAAAGATTACTTCCTCGCATGAAAATTAATTGAAATTTGAATTTGAAATATGTTCGCGGGGTTCAAATTAAAATCCGGTGTTATAGTTTGCAAACCTTAATTTTTGAATATCAAGAAAAGATTGTATGTTCAGTCACTCTCTTTATTATTTTGTATAGTATTTAGTAGTCTGTATCGACTACAAAAAATATAATATGCATGGAGCAATGGTTAATGGTGTATATTCGATATTGATTATGTTTAACAAAAAAACATTGTACTCTTAAAAAGCGCGTTCTTTAAACTCAAATGAAAGTAGGAAGTTGAGTAATTACTTTCAAAGCGAGGCCATTAAGAAAGTCAGAAAAATTGGGTACTTATGTTTAATGTTCAGATCGTTTTTGTTCTGTCGCCAAGGAAGTTTTCAAGCAAAATAGCCTTTGAAGAAATTAAAGTAAATAAATAAAGCCAAGAAGATTCCATTCCATTGATAAAATATAACAATATTTTTAAAGTATGTATTTTTTTTAATTATTCATAATCATCGAGGGAGGGTAATTGAAAAAATAAGTTTTAAGCATTGAATTTAGAAATTTCCTTTATCATTTTGTCTGATTAATTGTTTATTGTAATTTTTAACAAACTGACTAGAATGACCAGAAAGAAAAAACGAATTGCGTATTTATATTTCTTTAGGAGAAAAGAAATTTGGCGCGTAATTTAACACGGGATTTAAATAACGAGAATGTCACTTTATTTTTAATGTAGTTCGATTTTATTTTAATTTAATTTTGACTGCCTTGTTTGTCTAGGGGTCTCGTATGCCGCCTTTGAATCAACGGGTCCTCGGTTCGCTTCCTGGGTTGGGCAAGTGTTTTTGTGTAAACCAGAGGCAGTTGGTCTGGGTGTCATTTTGTTTGTACACGGCCCTCGATACAGGTTATAAATAGAGCATTGGTGTCGTTTAAAAAATAACCCAACACAACATGGAAGTATTCATACAATATTTTTTCCAGGTGAAAACGTCCCAAGAGGTATGCGTCGATGCTAAAAAGCCGTCTATGGGATTCGCTGAGACATGTGGGGCTGCATTCGAATTTGGACCTAAACGCCTAAGGCCATGGGCTAATTTTGCTAGGTAAGTAAATGTTGATGGTAAATTAACAAACGGTCAGTTATTTATTATGATTGCTCAGTACGAAAGATGGTTTGCATAACATAAGAAAACAAAATAATATTAAAAGATCTGATTTTTTTAAACCAATGAAAGGATACTGAAGCTTATCCCTTAGCTTTCTTGCGTTCGCGTCACCGACCTTTTAAAACATGATAGCACGATGCTGGCATTATTGCGTTGTTTTTCCTAATACCATTCACCACCTCATTCCAACCTGAGGGTTTCGTAAGATTCGAAAATAGGAAATGTCAAAAGGTTCTGGCTTACACTTGCCCGACCCCGGAATCGAACCGGGACCCGAGATCCAAAAGCAAATCCAACCCCTAGACCAATAAGGCAGTCTACATTATTATAACCTTACTAGCTGATCCCGCAAACTTTGTTTTGCCAAATAATTAATCCCCCCCCCCTGCAACCCCCCTTTTTTGGAAATTCCTACCAAATTTCAAGTCTCTAGGTCTTATGGTTCCAGAGATATCGTGATGACTCAATCTATCTATACAACAGCTCGTATCGCAAACGTTGTTTTGCCATGTAATTAAATAGGGGTTGATCGTAGAGGGGTGAAAATGTAGGGTTGTTTGTATTTTTGTATGCTGCATCTTAAAAAAATAAAAGCAAAAAATTTTGTCTAAAAAATAAACAATTATTTTTGGCGTGGAGCCCCCCCCCCCCTTAAAATTTAGGGGGATGAAAAATAGATTTTGTCCGATTCTCAGACCTACCCATTATCCACATAAAATTTCATGAGAATCGGTCTAGCCGTTTCGGAGGAGATTAACCACAAACACCGCGACACGAGAATTTTATATATTAGATATATTGTGGTTCCGCCTCCTCCATAATGGACGGAACCCACCCTATATCACGTATACGGGCTACCATAGAGTTTATATTTACCCCTCCTGAGGCAGATTGTTTGCTTTTCTAATCTGGGTTTTTTTTTTCAGAACGTTCATAGACTACGCAATGACGTGCACGTATTTGGCTGCGCTTTGCGTGTACATAGTATTTATTGCGGAAAACTTCAAAGAGGTAATTATATTTTAGAAAAGATATCATACAATTTGGACGTCATATAAATCTGAAGAATCTTTCTAAATCCCGCCAATATAACATTGGCCCATTCATGTAATGCACTTAAATTAGGTTTATATTACTAAAATTGGAGGATAAACAAAAAGGAATATATTAAATATAACTTAAAACTGACACGCGATTTAAGTACTAATCCAAGGATCCAATTAAAGCTAAGGAAGCACCTACTGAGAGTAGGTTAAATGAAACACCAATGTCCCAGGTGCCAAGGCGCTGGGTCCGACAGACGAAAGGAAAAAAAAGAAAAGCAAATAACTGCCATTAATTGCTAAAAAGAACACGGACTACAAGTCTGTGGTGTTGTAACAAAATAATTTAAAAAAAAGTACTAATCCCGCTGAGTCAAGCGTCCTGAAGTTTGATGTTGATATTTCAGGTACTAAGGGTACGTACGATATACGTGACGATCCAAGGATCTAGATAGACTGTAATGCTAGCCACTAAAGAAAGAAAGACTCCACATAAAAATCTGTGGCAAGCGATCTAGCTAACGTGCCACAGCTTGCAAATTTCCCTCCATCAAATTGGAGGAGGTAGAGCCCTTCGGCAAGGCGTTCCATTTTGTCTTTAATCCTGAAAGCTACTAAAGAAATAATGAAGGCACTCCTATCAAATTAAAACCAGATGTGAAAATTAAAAACAAACTGATGATTAATAATAATGACAACAAATTATGTCAACAGTGTGGTGCTGTACATCTATTCCCCTTTAACTTAGAGGAGGTCTGAACACTACTCACATACACTATTAGTATTCATTTTGTTTCACAGGTTCTGGACGTCTATCTACCCGAATACCAGCTGTCAGTGGAAACCTACTGCGCCCTGACCCTCGTGCCATTGGTGCTGATCTGTCAGATACGGAATCTGAAATGGCTGGTCCCGTTCTCAGCTATCGCCAACGTCTTGCTCGTCATCTGTTTCACCATCACCCTGTATTATATCTTCACTGACCTGCCCAAACCTGAAGGAAGGGAAATGGTGGCAAGTGTTACGCAATGGCCACTGTTTATAAGGTAGGTCCATAAATTCAGATAATTTTAAACAAGCAAGCAACTGCAGAGCTTCTGGCCGGCTCTTCTCTGTGGAGCGGAATTCCGAAGTAATGGTAGTTTTAGTATGTACCTCGATGTTCGTAAGGGAAAAGAGATAGATGGATTGTGTGAATGAGAACATGCATATGTAAGACATGAATGTTGGTATGACCACTGATAGGTGTGCGTGGAGACACTACCACCTAGCGTGGGATTACCATACAGGATTGAACCGATCTTATGTACTCGTAAGGAAATGTTTAGGCTAATTACCCTCCACGTAATTGGAGCAGGCTTGAGTCAGCAGTGGGTCACATTATATAATTAATCGTATATGTATTATTGTACCTTTTACTACCCTTTCTTAAATTCTAAATAATATCCATCCCAAGGTTGTCTGTAAGAAATCGCATTTAGCGATAAGACCGCCCTTTGTACTAAGCGTTATATTTTTTTTTGTGTTCTGTCTTTTTTCACGTGTGCAATAAAGAGTATATCTATCTATCTATCTATGGGGTGAGTAGAAGTAGTAATTTTGAACAAAACAGTAATGTTAAACAAACGTCCCCATTTCCAACTGTACCACTACACATTTTTAATTTTTCGCAAAAAAAAAACATTACATTGAGAATACAACTTTTTTATTCAACCAAACAGTGTGCTTATTTACCCAAAAAGTGCAGAACATTGAGAAAATGCTTACAACCTTTTTTAAGTCGGGTAAAAATACGTCTTGCTCCCTTCACAGCACAGTGATCTTCGCGATGGAGGGCATCGGCGTGGTGATGCCAGTCGAGAATGAGATGGCGAAGCCTCAGCAATTCCTGGGCTGTCCTGGAGTTCTGAACGTGGCGATGACTATCGTCATCAGCTTGTACGGCATCGTGGGCTTCTTCGGCTACATGAAGTACGGAGATGACGTCAGGGGCAGCGTCACTTTGAACTTACCACAGGAAGATATGTAAGTTTATATTTTTTTATCCACATATGTACCTATAGGTAAGCGGAATAAATTTTTTAAACATAAAATTGCCAGTAAGTTGGTGATTTATTTTATCTTTAATTTCCCTTGGTCGGCTCTTTCGACACCCTCGAAATGCAATGGGGTGGTGTATAAGATGTATTCTAAATGTTGGGACAGTAATAACTTTTAAACTAGATTTAATTCTGATATTGGAGAATATGATTTTTATTCAGTCCCGTTTATACCCCTTAGTCCCACCCACTGCTGAGTCGAGCCTCCTCCACTTAAATAGAGGGAAATAAGGCGCCCGTGCTCCACTGGCCAGCCGGATTGGCCCAGGATTTCAGCGTAGCTAGTTAAGTTTACAGCCTTTTGTCATTTCCTTTTGTCGGTTCTTAAGACTCCCTCAATATGGAATGGGGTGAATCGAAATTACAGACACCATAATAGAATAGGTACGATCATTTATTAGAATTTTCTTCAGCGAAGCACAAGTAATATTATACTTCCTATGTTCAAAGGAACAGACCTTTGAACATCAAAGTTTGTTAAGCCCTCTCATATTCTTTAGGAATGCTTAACATAAAGAATTCATTTCCTTAACAAATCGATATATTTTATACGGAAATATTACAAAGTATTGGATCCAAATTATTTTTTTATATTACTGCGGTAATTATTCTGGTGTAGCTGAAGTGTACAGAGCCCACACTAGAGCAGACACTAGAAGGGTCATTCAAACGTCATCGATCCTAACAAGAGAGCCAGCATGGCGATGGCAGCAATAAAGAAAAACTGGGATCCTTCTGATGCTAACACAATTACTATTACTCAGCTCCTACATGGCCCACTACCTGTGCCACGCTGGCCAGAAGAGTTGGCACAGGGTTTCATTTTAAGTGTTCTTTCTCTTGCTGCTAGGTTTTAAGCCTTGTCATTACATTTTATCGGCTCTTACAATTCCCTCAAGAGGGAATGGGGTGGTGGCTAATGTATTTTAAATCCATCACCACACGGAAATATGAAGCTTCCCCCGTATTGTTGTTTGACTACCTCTAGTGGTTAGATGTGCCGCCTTTGGATCAACGGGTCCCGGGTTCGATTCCGGGGTCGGGCAAGTGTCTCTATCTAAAACCAGAGGCACTGGCTCGGAGTCTGGGTGTCATTTCTATCTATAATATGTATGTATTTACAAAAAAAAATGTATATAAGTAGTTTATCATCCATCTCGTTACCATAACACAAGCATTAAGTTGCTTAGCTTGGGACGAGATGGCGTTGTGTGAAATGTCCAAGGATATTTATTTATAGTGGTGCTACTTATTTGGCAGAATTATTTTGTAAGGTGGTCCGCTAAGCCCTAACTTTTTTAGCAGATATTTCTAGTCACCCTCAAACGTCTCTTTTTGTTCAACTACATACTTCACGTAATTGTTACTTCGGTTGGAAGTCGGATACAGGAAAATAAAAAATATTCCGTTGAGGAAATTACTTAAAAAAACGATTTAGTCTCATGGAAAAGGATTTCATACGGCACGGAAAAGGCCGTATTCAACGAAAAGATTAACTATATCCTGTTTCATTATACGCCTAATAAAAGTGCGGGTAACTGAAAATAAAACGTCAAGCCTATAAGCTCTCTCGTAGCAGATAGAAAACGGTAGTAACTTTTCATGAAATATGTGTATAAATGGATTTAGAGTCTCAGAAATAGAAATAGTGCAAATCGCAGTTGATAACCTGTAGATTAGGAAAATTTTATCTCCACGGAATGTTGGATGGATGTAGACTATTTACCAGATTCTCTGTGCTCTACAGTGGTTGTAAAGTCGTGGGTCCCGGTTTCCATTATAAAATTTACAGCAGTTGAAGTCAATAGCCTGAATACCGACAGCTATTTTAACCAAATGATTACTATCGGTGTCACAAAATGAATCTTCAAAAGCAATTGTTCCATATTGCATTAGGGTTAAAAGGTATAAACTATATGGAGTCATGGAGCTTTATGGAGCTATCCAACAATGGAAATATTCAACTTCTGCATGGCCACAGTCGCGGGAAGCTTAGCTAACCTAGCCCATATCTTTTATTACAGCCTAGCGCAAAGCGCCAAGATCTTCATGGCTCTCGCCATACTATTCACGTACAGTCTTCAGTTCTACGTCCCCATGGAGATGATCTGGAGACAGCTGCACAACAAAATCGCCGTACGGTACCACAATATCACGCAGATTAGCATCAGGACTGCTGCAGTCGTTGGATCAGGTAATATTTGGAACTGCTGTTCCATTATTGTGTCCGTTGATACGAGATTAAGCATGCACAGTGTCAGCAGCCTGATCTTTCCTCAGGCGGTTGTTGGATGTGACTATACTGTCTTAGTATATCGAAATCTAGTGGCAACATTTGGCATTTACCATATGAAACTTCACGCCAAAATATGTCTGTTAAGCGTGGAGACGGAATTGCAATTTGGCTCGCGTCGTTCTTTCATTTCAACATTCTTGTCGCTAAAACGTTGTTTTATTATTCACTGTACTTACGAACAAAATTTTATCACTACTTATATTTTTTTAATGTATCATGTGTGTTATTACTTATGACTTTTTTCCGTTACCTTAGTTTTGATATTCCGATTTAAGTAATAAATATACATTATCTTTTTACAGTGGCATTAGCAGCTGCGTTCCCGGACCTAGAATTATTCATCAACCTTTGTGGAGCCATCTTCCTCTCCAGTCTAGGCCTTCTCACTCCAGCCATCGTCGACACTGTTCACAAGTGGGACAGAGGTCTAGGCTTCTGCTACTGGATCCTCTGGAAGAACATTTTCATCGCCATGATATCTCTTATAGCTCTCTTCACTGGTTCTTACGTCTCCATCACTACTATGATTGAAAACTTCAACCACATACCTGTTTTAGAAATGAGTAATAACAACACTAATGTTTTTATGAATGAGACATTATTGGGCTAGACAAGGTTGTAATTAATAGTTATTTTCCGTGTATCTGTTGTTACTGGCATTTTTTTCGTATAGAAAAAGACAGAACCACTTTTCTGATATCTTAGTGATAGTATTTTTAAGTTATAAGACAAGAAGAATGTGCGATAATAGGTTAAGTATATAAACTCAACACTAATACTATCTTTGTAGTTAGTACCATTTTACTTGGGGTTAATTCTTAACTTTGTAATGTAATATGGGTAAGACATTGGCTTTGAACAATTCTAGCAGTTGACCAATAACCAACAAAAGATATGTAGTTAAATGCACGTATGCGCAGTTTTCTATAGCTGGATTCTACATAGAAGACATGACTACTACTACGACTTTAGACGATAATTGGAATATCATCACTGACAAAAGGATTTTTGCTCAGTAGACAGCGTTAACGCGTCCTTACTATTATTTGAGTGTGAAAATGAAATGGACCGATTAAAAACTTTGTATACCGATGTTATATAGTTAAAAAAGTATATTTGTAGATTTTAATAAGAATAGTCTCGTTAATACTTGTTTGGTTGTGAATAATGGAGAGCTCCATTTTTTTACATTATACTTCATCTAAACGTTTTTCTCATCTCGCAAACAACCATTTTTCTTCGTATGTCTAATATATTTTCGTGAAACCCTTTTTTATTTTTTCAGTCGAAATTCCGATCTCAGTTTCACAAAAAAAAAGAATTGTTAGGAAAAGATTGTCTGCAGTATTTTAGATTAATCACTCATACTTGGAATATTACAAACATTAATTTAGTTCTTTAAATGCTAATATTTAAACACCATTTCCGCAAAATTGCTTTTAAAATCTCGAGAAGTGTTTGGATAAAAATTTTACATCATATTTCACATAATGTATATATATTATGTTGTTGTTCTTTGCATCGCTTGACCAAGTTCAATGTATTGTTACATATAGAATACATATATACGTAAATATTATGTTATGATAAATAATTATCGTACAAATTCGGGAAATGATCACTTTGAAGAGCTCTTCGCGTATTTCCTTTGATAGACTATGAAGTTATTTCTCTAATTAGACATTAATTAGCAATGAACCTAGTTAATTATATAATAATAATGCCAGCTTTGACTATAATAACAGCTTTGACGGAATGATTAATTAATTAATATGTAATATTATCAAGCGAATGAAAGCAAGTTGATAATGACATAAAATAAATTTGTATTCCATCTGTTGTCTTGGCACCATTAACATTAGATATTTGAATGAGTTTTATGCCATGGCAGAAAAAGACAAAAAAAGAATAGAATAAAATTGAATATTGTGTGCAATAATTTTTACTTTATGGCTGACTGATCGGTGACGGATTCAGAATACACAGTGTCAACAACCCTAACCATGCGGAGGGTGTCGTAAGAGGCGACGCCAGAGGCGAATCACCTAGCTGCAAGAGAAGGAAAACTTGATACAAACCTTGTGCCAACCCGTCTTGCAGCGTGGCCCAGTAGGCTTATCTCCTTCCGTGAATTTGGCCCGCACCAGTAATAGGTCATTCATAGGCTGAAACAACGATCCATTTTGACTTTCACATTTATTGAGATATTTATAATTATGAAGGTCGTATACAATTTATGGCAGTTTATAAAAACGGAACAACTTGGAATATGATGATTGTTACTTTGTTATTGCGTACTGGGCCACCATTAAAATATAATGCATTAAAACGTCCCTCAATATGAGTCGTCGTTCGTCGTTACAGCCCATAAATGACCCACTACTGGGTCGGGCCTCCTCAAAATTCATGTAGGGAAATTAGCCTACTGTGCCACGCTGGCAAGACGGGTTGGCACAAGGTTTGTATCAAGTTTTTCTTCTCTTGGGGCTAGATGATCTGCCTCTTGCGTTCTTTAAGTCGCCTCTTACGACACCCTGAAGACGGTATTGGTTGGTGACAGTGTTTATTCTGAATCCGTCACCACACGGACATATGAGTTATGGGACACTAGTGATTTTCAGACATTTTCATGAGCCTACATACATCTAGTAATTTATCACTATATTTAAGAAAACTATTTTTTTAAAATACTAGCTTCTGCCTACGGATTCGCTCGTTTCGTACATATATGTACTTATTTGGTTTTAGAAGGTACAAAGTTTTATGGTTGTATTATTTTAGTATTTAATTGTAATGAAATCGAAATGTGATATAAATAATTTTAACATTTTAGCTTTAAGCGAAAAGTACTAAATTAGAAAAAAATATATTTTTAAAGATTTCCCATGTCTATTATTTCTATACTCTACGTGGGTGCAGTATATGGTATAGAGAACTAACATGGAAACATAAAGAATGTGGATTGATTGAGCCATTATGGCATAGGTATTAAAGCGATTGGGTAGGAGATTTTAAAGTAGGACAGTACTCCCTATAAATGACCTCTCTTCGGAGGTTGATAGTCACTTAATCGAGGCCTCCAAGATCGCGGAGCAGGTTACCCTATTGAACGCAACCCGCCACCCAGAAGCGGGTAGTCGCCTTTGGTTTTAGGTGGTACTTAGAATACATGGTGTCACCAACTCATACCATCCTGAGCTGAGGGTTTCGTAATCCTAAAATAACGCAAGAACCAAAAGACGGAAATCTTGATACAAACCATGTGCCAACCCGTCTCGCCAGCGTGACACGCTAGGTTTATTGCCGTCCATGAATTTGGAAGAGGTCCGACTCAGTAGTGGGTCATCTAAGGGCTAAAACGATGACAACAATGTGAACAGGTGTAGCAAAATATAATCACGCAGCCAATTAACAATACACTCGGTAATAATAATGCGCGTAAGAGGAGACGACATAGTTCTGGCAGAAAAAGCAGAAACAGGATATTCCTCTTCGTCGCCAGCATCATGTTTTCGTTTTTTATCCAGTCCACGACGTCCACAGGCAACCCCTTATCATCAGGGTAGAAATCTTAACACCACTTTTTTTTACCCTTTTTATCAGATACCCTACCGCCGCCGCCATTCATGGAGAAGTTAGGTCTCGACGACGCCTTACCGCTCACACACGCCCGCGTTTACGGCTGCAGTTGTCTGTGCCGTTGGTGGCGTGCAGTTCGTGTGTATGAGCGCTGACTCAGGTAATGTGGAGGCAAGCGAACAACTAAAAACCCCTCTCATGTCCAGTTGGGGAGACTGGACATGAGAGGGGTTTGAGCACGTTGCCGAGAAGAAGATTTTTGGTGGTGCTGAGGCGGTGGTTTGTAACCTGAATCCAGACAACTCTTGCAACTTATATGGAAGGTGGTATCTACTGTCGGAGGTGTGACTAATCCTCCATTCATCCATGGTGTAAATTCACTACACGTTGTACATTTAATAAGTTTTTAGAAAAGCCTATTTCCAATTTAAGTAGGTAGCAGTCTCTGTTTATTTTTCAAATGACTACGATTTACAAAACTCGGGAGCGAGGTTAATCAAGTCAGATTTGGTTTCAAATCGAGTTCATTTCGATTTACATCTTTGTATTGATATCGGCAAATATCGAATGAGATCCATTTCGATTTCCATTGGAATTAGGCGATTATGTTGCTACAGTTCGATAATCGATTATTCGCTTCGGGGTGTGACTTAAATTTAGTGAGCAGAATATAGAGAGAGATCAAACACTACCAGATTATTTTTGCACTGCTATTCCGTCTGGTGACTGATTTACAATACATAGCGTCAGCCCCCCATTTCATCCTTAAGGTGTCGTAAGAGCCGACAAAAACATTTAATCAATGATAACTTGGTACAAAACCCTATGACGACCCGTCTGCCCAGCATAGCACAGTAGGCTAATTACCCTCCATGTAGTTGAAGGAGGCCCGACTCAGCAATGGGTCATTTACGGGCAAATAAGTAGTGACTTGGAGGGCACCTACAAACGTCGCTCCCGGCGGACATTCTACCATGTATGGCAGTGGATAGCTGGTATAATCAAACAATCATTATTAGCAGCATACTCTACCACGCCGGCCACACGGGTTGAAGTAGGTTTTAGTATCAACCCCCTCGACTGTGCTGCCACCTTGCCGTGGTGGAGGGGCTTGAGTGCCTCAATGATCCGTGGGGCCATACCGGCCAAGGCCTCCCATGCCGGGCGGGCCCACGGGGAGAGGTGAGACGAAGAGCGGCACCCAGCGCCGCAGTGGACTGGGGCTCCAGGGACTCCTCTGTCCTCAGAGTTGCCCTGCGAGTCCTGGACCACTGCGGTGCACCAACGCCCTTGGGTTGTCGAAAACCCGGGGGCTGACGGGCCTCCTTCTGCGAGGACGTTATGTCGCAGAAGGGGGCTGCGGGGCGTGTCGCAAAGGAGGGAGCTCCGGCTGACCCGCGCCGCGGACGGAGGCAGGGGTGGAGGGGGGTCGTGACGATGCGAACCCCTTCTGCCCACGCCTGAAAGGCCGGTGGTGGTTCGGGGTTACCGCCACCGACGAAAGCCTCGATGACTGAGGGCGTCCCAGTGTACCGGGACGCCCTCTCTGATAGTCGCTTGCCCGTTGTGGGCACCACGCCGAGGCGTCACAGTAGAATGCGTTTACGCGAACTTGTGGCGCCCCAAGCGCGCCGTGTGAGGGTATACCGCTGGGGTTTTAGTGGGTAGACGACTCTGGGTCGGAGTCCCACATAATCACCGACCTCTCCCCCGGGGGGTGGTGGTATGCATAAAGCATTTGCCCAGCGACAACAAAAAAAAAAAGCTTTTAGTGTGAAGTTTTCCTTCTTCTGCCATATCATTTCCTTTTGTCGGCTCCTACGAAACCTTCAAAATGAGATGGAGTCACCTATGTATTCTAAATCCGTCACCATACGAAAGCGTTGGAGGCAATATACTACAAATTATGGCCACCCACGCAACATCCAGTAGAGCCAGACCGTTGCATATCATCCAGATCGATTCCTCTCCACACTAAACACTAGACTGATGGTATAAAAGGAGATATATTCTGTCGAAACAATTAATGAAGAACGATTGACAAAGCCAGTGTGAATGAAAACGTTGGAAGGGGTAGTCCTAGGCGGAAGTTTCGAAACCAAATCACGAACCAGGTCAAGAGTATCCTAAACCGAAGAGCATGTTTGAAGGGAATAATGAAAGTGGATGCGAAACAAGTATGTAAGGATAGTAGCAAGTGGAAAGAAGTGAAGGTAGATTTATATGTATGTATGTATTCCAAATGCAACACCACACCGACCACAATTTGTCAGTAAATCAAATTAATACACTCATTCTAATTCTATGTGTAAGCAAAATGATTGGTGCAGCCATTGTCAGAAATAAGTGTAATCATGAAAATGAGGACAGTATGATATAACGTACAAACTCGTATCGTTGCATAACACGCAATTTGGTGTGACGAATAGAATTGCTCAACGATAGTGAATTGTGGAGATAAAAATTAGATGTTTCGTGTTATTATGATGAAGCTACAGGTTTTAATGGTAAGATTATCTCAAATTGTGCTGCGCAATGATGACTCTACTATCATTTCCTTTCTCGTTTAATTTGCTTGTTTTCTGTTTTGTTGATATTTAAGCAAACAAGTTTGTTAATTTTAAGAATCCTTTTATTGATCTGCAAAATAGCTGATGACATTGTAACCGATGAATCGGTTTTGATAAAACATTTGACCCTTTTTTTCTTTAAAAAACGAAGCCCCTGCACTAGGTATAACCTGTCTCGCGGGGGCAGTATATAATTCACAAATGACACCCAGACTCCGAGCCAGTGCCTCTGGTTTAGACAAAGACACTTGCCCTAAAACCTTTCTAAAAATTTTCTAAAACATAAAAATACTTCATAATCGACGCATTCGTTTAGGAGCTTAGATATTGCAGACATACAGACACGTAAAAACTATAATAACTACCATTGTTTTAGTCGGAGTTTAAACTAAATAAATAGTGCGCTTCAAGCTTCCTTCATGAGATTTTTTCAGAACTTCTTACTCGGGCTTCTAACATTCACAGCATGGACAACGTTAAGTAATGTGGTGCAAATTCATTATCATCATTTCAGTCCCTAAATGCTTACTGAGTTACGCTGGCAAAACGGGTTGGCGTAGGGTTTGTACTAAGTTTTCCGTCTTTCGCGGCTAGATGTCTATTGCGTTCCTTAAATCGCCTCGCAGGGTTGGTGACATTGGGTATTTTTGTGTACTTTAGTAAATTTCATTGGGATTTCAAGACGTCTGCTAAGAGTTGTGGTCAACTAGGTTCAGCAGTGGAAATTAGTTATGCATATAAAAAGTTTTACTTCAAACCACGATTGATCCTAAAAATATTAATTGATTACATGAATAATAATAAATCAATACAAATAATAAATATAGTTTTGTTATTTAAATCAGATAGTTATCAATTAAATGCAGCGGAATTATAGACCTACATCCATAAGTAAGTTTTAATCAGTCTGTATTAGTAGGTTATGGGCCAAAAGAAACAGAAAATATAAATTGCACTTGACAAAAAACAGGCGCGTATACAAGTCCCTTAAAAAAGAAAATATTAAAACAAATAAAAAATAGAAGTTATAAATAGGTTCTATATATGTCACTAAATATTGTAGTTTTAGGTTTTATTTCTAACAGTTATAACTTACATGGTATTTATTACCTACAGGGTATAATATGTTTTTTTAATTGACTTAGTCTTCACAAATTTTAAGAAGAGGATATCAAATTTGAATCGATATTTAGAGGCTTAACATCTCAATTGCATTGACCATAAATATGAAGGTTAGATAGTTATTTGGCATTCAACCTAGGGAGCATTCTAAAAAGTCAATTTGGTTTGTCCTTACACGTGTCCATACACTCTAAATATATAGTAAATAAATTAGTTGCAATATAAATTGATGTTTTTTTTTATATTGTAACTTTAACGATAGTATTTTATTTATTTGTACCATGTATAGAACCATTTTATGAATAATTTTCTTATTTATAATATTAAGTATGGTAAACATGTTTTTACCCTGAAGTTTTAAAAAACTTAATTTAAGAAAAAGCTAGCATTTTATTTGTGTGTATGGTTGACTATTCAGCAACAGAGTGGTTAGCCGACCGTCGACTGAAGGTCAAACAAGAAAGGGAATAACGTAATGTAGCCATGCAACAAAGGTACCTGCCGTAATTGCCTCTATTTAGTCTATACGAATAATTGTATTGTCACGACTGTAATCCTTAACTGGTTTGGCAAAATGTATCGAAATGTATCGATGTACGAGTAGATGATCGAAATCTGCCGATGTTCAATAGCTATACAGCCACTAATTACTAGTCAGTATATTGTGTGCATGTATAATGTAAAAAAAATGTAACTAGATGGCGCTGGCGTCAATTGATATGGATATGGGTGTGTAGGTGGGGTGGGGGGTGTTAGGTTTTATTTTCCGTAATTTCTTGATTCGGTCGCCGCGCCCAGACCCGCGATAAAAGCTAACATAAAAAAACATCTGTGACCTTGATATTAACAAGCCCTCTGGGTTGCTTCCGCCAAGTCATTGCCGCGTTCCGCCTTAGACGACAAAAACGCAGCTACATTTTCTAAGAGTAGGCGATTGGAAACGTCCGAATCGATTGAAACAATTAAGCATTTACTATCCTCTTGATCACTAGATTGGTTATGAAATCGTTTTTATAAATATCCCATCTCTTAGTCAGATATTTTTGGATATGATAGAGGATTTTTAAAGAGGAAGGGAAAAATGTAAGTCTTGAGTAGACTTTCTGTTTTTGTCTCTAGATTTCTAGAATTTTTTTTTAATTCGCCGCACTTGACTTTATATAATCATGTCGAGTGTGGCAAAAGCAAAGACATTTGAAATCTGCAGGCTCTCGATCCAGATAGCGCTCGTTGTCGTCGTTTCAGCCAGGGGCATAGCGTGCCTTGGTGGGGCCCCGTATAAACGATTATTTGCGGGCCCCTAGGAAGGGTAAATAGTTCTCACAAAAGAAAAAAAATGTGCATAAAATTGATACACTTCTTCCAAATTTTTTCACACAATTTAAATTAAATACTTAGTACACTCTCCTTGCCTTTTTTTCGGCAAACTGATTTATTAAATGATTATAGCTGATGATGTCTTTAGTTTTTCTAAGGTTTCTACCTGTATGGACAATAGTGACAGGTCTGACAGGCGTTCAGCGAAGTTTTTATTAATTTTTCCTTCGCACGTCGGGGATACCGAGGCCCCGTATAATTGATACGGCAGATACGGCGGTAGCTACGCCCCTTGTTTCAGCACATGAATGACTCACTACTCAGTCGGGCCGCCACTAACTTCATGGAGGGAAATTAGCGTACTATGTCACGCTTGGCGTGTTGGCACAGGGTTTGCAAAAAGGTTTCCTCCTTGCGGCTACCTAGCCGCAATCACCTGATTGCCCGAGTGAGAGTTAGAGTTTTAAAGACCCACAGCTCACCAATAACAACATGTCTGATACATATTTTTACTTTACATCATTTGATGTTGTTCATACTTCTTTCTTTTTCTACTTTGCAGGCAGGAATGATTAGCTGACATTTAAAATAAAAAATATACCCACGGAATTTCGGGTCCATGGCCCTTTATCATCATCATCATCGCAGCCGAGACGTGTTGGCACAGGGTTTCGTGTCAAGTTTTTTTTACTATTAGGTTTTCAGCCTTGGCATTTCCTTTAGTTGCCTCTTACGGAACCCGCAGGATCAAATGAGGTCGTGAAAAAATGTGTTCAGAAACCGTCACCACGACTTAAAACGATTAAAATGCTTATCTCTCGTAAACACAATCGAAATGCATCAATCGATTTCGCCAGGAAACGGACGCAACAATCGATAAGACCGAAAATCGAGAGGCTGTGTTCGAGTGAACGTGCGCTCGCAAGCGACAATACCCTGAACAAGTGAAACATATTTAGCCTACGTTAGGTGATGAAAAATATTTGTATGGTAGGAATTTACTAAAATACACATACATCGAGGTGATAGACTTTTGGTGGAAAGTATGAAATACGTTTTGGGAGATTCTTACTTAACAAAAAAAAATGTGGGGACGGATTCTAATGATTTAACCACACCATTCCATCCTGACAGCCTCATAAGAGAATATTGCAAGGCAGAAAACGTAGCCGCAAGTTAGGGGACTTGAAATGACAACCTATGATAATAACATCTTAGGCTTTCACGATGTTTGCACATTGCAGAAAATGATTTCTTGACTGTCCTCATCGTGTTCTTTTACTATGATAATCCGTCTCAACAGCGCGGCACCGTATGCTGCTATTTTCCCTCCTGTAGTTGGAGGAGGCCCAGCTCGGCCGTGGGTCAATTGTGGACCGAATTGATGATGATGATGATGATGAAAAATATCGTCTCCACTATCCCTATGTCTGTGTGTATTCGCTTTTAATTTGGCAAAGATCAATGTTTGCTCTATGGAAGCTATTGTTCCAATTATTAAGTTTATGAATTATTAATTTGGTTAGGTGCCCCGTTTAAAAACATCACATTTTCAATAATAACATACAGTTTTGTAATGCAAAATAAATGTATACATTTTTAAATAACGTTGATATTGGATTGCATATTTAACGCTGAAATCCGGTCCCGGGTAGAATTACAAGTATAATTCAAAACTTATTTTGCAGCGAATAGAAATATAAGTAAATATATAAAAACCGCTTTTAGTATTACTCTAGTACCGTACCTTGTAGTAGTACTAGTACCTACTAACAATCTTGATACAAAAAAAAACTGAAAATTATGGAGTTAAGTACTTTGTGAAGGTAAAAATAAATATGTACACTGGGCAATGTCTGTGTAATGATGGATTTAGAATACATAGTGTCACGATCCCATTCCGTCCTGAAGGAGTCGTAGGAGCCGATGAAAGGATGAATGACAAGGTCCAAAACCTAGCCGGAGCTCAGCAGTAGGTTATCTAAAAACTTCAAAGTATTAACATGAATCCCATTTTAAAGGCAATCAACA
The DNA here is from genome assembly GCA_905475355.2 of Clostera curtula. Taxonomy (NCBI): domain Eukaryota; kingdom Metazoa; phylum Arthropoda; class Insecta; order Lepidoptera; family Notodontidae; genus Clostera; species Clostera curtula. The sequence goes on from FR997802.1 coordinate 17,493,941, forward strand.
CAGCTCAGATGGCCGTATGGGCAAAAAAACCTGGAGCACGTATAGAACAACAAAGAGTCCATATAAAGTTCGCTGGGAGTCAGTGGGTGTGGTCTACACAGGATCGTAATTAATGGCTATCTATGGGGGAGGCCTATGGTAAGTGGACGGCTAAGAGACAGACTTACCATTCAAGACAATGACGCTTATTATAAAAACACGAAATCTCATAAAAAAGTGAAAGAAAGAAGTTAAGAAAGGCATTTTATTTCGTCACGTATGCTATCTATGCTGTCGCCTTCAGTTGTGTGTCTACGTAGATATAGATGTTCAATGTTTAATTTATGTACGCCGCGATTACACGTGCGCTTGAGCAGAAAAAATCGCGTAAATAATTCGAGTGAATTAAATTAGATCTTTGTATTTACTAATATTTTTCAGTGTGCAGCGTTAATAACTTAGTGTAACAAACTATTTTCCGTGTGTAAGTACTTTTTTTTTTTCAAAATGTACTTGTTATTTTTTATATTATACTAGTGGCTCGCCCCGGCTTCGCCGGTGCAAAGCGGGGGTGGGTTATACATATAAACCTTCCCCTTGAATCACTCTATCTATTAAAAAACCGCTTCAAAATCCGTTGCGTAGTTTTAAAGATTTATGCATACATAGGGACGGACAGAATAATGCGACTTTGTTTTATACTATGTAGTGATTTCTTGGTTGTTTAAAATATAATTCATGATATTATTTAGTATTCGAGAGTAAATTTTTTTACCATTTTAAATATGATTAAAACATAAGTGAATAGCGTGGACTTCTTACGAAATACTTCTTATAAAAATTTTAAACGGGTGGTTTAATAATACTAATGCATTATATGTATCACATTATTTTATTCACGCGTCGGATTTTCCTAAATATTTAAAATACTGCCAAGTCGAAATCTTTACAGTAATCATTTAATTTCAACCAGCTAAGGCGCCTGCGTGGATAAGGGACCTGTAAAATTTATTTCGAGATGAGTGAGCCTAAGATGAGTCAGGCTTAATCATCTCGAAATAAATTTAACGGCCAATTATGCGCCATAGGTGAAAAAAAGACTACCGAACAATACCAAACACGAATATGGAACACAAAAACCGATTACGAAACTCCTCCGAAATGGCTCGACCGATTTTCGTGAAATTTTGTGTGCGTATCGGTTAGGTCTGCGAATCGGACAACATCTATTTTTCATCCCCAAAATGTTAAGGGTGGTCTTTTTTAGTTCCTAGACATTGTTTTGTTTTTGTTTTTTTATGATACAACATTTAAAAATATATATACAACCTTAAACTTTCACTCCTCTAACATCGACCCCTATTTATAATAGCGATATATACATAATTTATATGGCAAAACAACGTTTGCCGGGACAGCTAGTAGTTCTATACTCGTAAACATAGTTCTTATAACTTATAACAATAAACAAAAGAGTATATGTGTGTGTATATATGTTTTTTTTTTGTTTTAATATATTTTACATGCATAATTAAAAAAAAATATGCTGCATTTCTGCTATATAAACTTTAAGTGTGGGAAAGTTCAAAATACTTAAATAATTGTACTATCACATATCTATCTATCTAAATAAAAATTAATCGTAATGTGTTGGTAAGCGTATAACTTCACAATGCCTGGACCAATTTGGACAATTCGTTTTTTTTTTTAATGTTCGTTGAAGTTCAAGGATGGTTTTTACTGCGAGAAAAAAATCGAAAAACCGTAAAAACAGCCTTTTTCTTTTTCCCATACAAACGTTTTCTAACTAAAACGTAACTAAATCATAATTTTTATATATTAGCGGCTCGTCCCGGCTTTGCACGGGTGCGATGTTACCCGCGGTTATTATATAGATCTAAAGTGCCCCTGGAGGACAAAGAAAACATACTCCAATCTTTCTATATATCTTTATAAGCGCAATGCGTTAGAACTACAACCTACAAGTGGGCCTACAACTTAATTAAGGTCGCCAGAATACCATGAACCTTTTCATGAGAACTAGGGAAAAACATTTTACATTAACCCAGCTTTATTTTAAAACTGTACTGTACGGCAAAGCAGCAGCAAAGTAGTAATAAAGATTATATTTACACGACTTTTCATCATGTATATGAGTGCTGTATTGCAGTTTCATGCAGACTCATATCGTTAATTAAAAATGTATGTAAATCGTGAAAACGTGAGCATAATCATACATAAGTTAGTCATCATCATCATCATCGGCCTATTTCAGTCCACTGCTGGACGTAGGCCTCCCCTATGGCTCGCCACTGAACCCGGTCTTCGGTTCTATGCATCCAGTTGCTGCCGGCTGCCCGTCGCAGATCGTCGCTCCATCTAGCAGGGTGGCGTCCCACCCTACGTTTGCCAGTACGTGGTCTCCACTGTAGCACCAGTTTGCCCCAGCGGCCGTCAGTTCTACGACAGATGTGGCCAGCCCATTGCCACTTCAGCTTGCTAATCCTATGGGCTATGTCGATGACACGTGTTCTCGCTCGGATGACTTCATTACGAATTCTATCTCGTAGCATTATAGTAATAGTATTGCAATTTATCAACTACCGCTAGTCTTCCTTCTAAATTCGAGGCCACAAACCATTGAACTCATTGGAGTAAAAATCGCTATTGTTTGTCGATTTTGACAGTATTTGTAACTTTTTGATACCATCTTTCGTGTGGTGACGGTTTTAGAATACTTGGCGTCACCACCCCAATTCATCTTGAGGGTGCGGACAAAGGGAAATGGCAACCGATAACCTAGCCGCTAGGGAAGGAAAACTTTGGGCCGTTCCAAGATCATTACATTACTGCCTTTTCCTCATTATATTATTTATCAACGGGCCCTCGATTCGATTCCGGGGTCGGGCAAATGTCTTTGTGTAAACCAGAGGCACTTGCTCTGAGTCTGTGTGGCATTTGTGTTCGTGAATTACATGTTTGTAAGCTGCCCCCGCGATACAAGTTATACCCAAAAACATACCTAAATAAAGGAAGCTAGGCCGACAACATTTAAGGTGCTCCCACTGTCAAAAGATATAAGATCTTATAATTTCAAGCGAAGCCAACTATATTAGTAGTCATGGAAAAACTGTACAACAACTATTGGGCAGTGGTGGCGTCGTGCGTCATGCTTGTGTCCACTTTCTATAAGGCGCACAGAATCATTCCCTATTTTAAAAAAAAATGGTAAAAGAGAACTTTTTATAATCTACCTGTCACAAACACTTGGCACATCTTAATATTTTGGTAAGTATTTATTTATGTTTATATTATAGATATTAATATATGTCGTGGATAACGATATCGTTTTATTAAGTTTCTCAATTGATTGTTAACACAGTAGTGCGGCAAACGCGGTGACGTCAGTTGTTTTGCAATGGCGGCACGTGGACAGAGTCGTAATGGAAAGTGAGGTTGGCTCGATCAGTCAGTCGACGTTGGGACACGGACCGAGACACTTCTCCGTTGCGAACCTGTCGGTTTGTCTATCTAAGTGTGTTAACTGAACATTGTTATTTATACTGTGGTTAATATTGTGAATTATAAAGTTACAAGTAATAAACCTCGTACCAAGTCAAGATGATGACGACTCTATCGCTCAGCCGTCGCTATCTCCGACATCAGAAGTGGGATGTAACTCAGTCAGCCCACGTGGAGAAAACAGTGTAGTGATAATGTGTGTACTTCTGTACGCGATGGAAATATCCGATAATGGCGATTCATTGTCACTATAAAAGAGACATTAAGCTACATGAAGATTGTTCTGAACTGAAGATCACAAGCGGCAGTCATAGTGCGGCGATTAACCAAGTGGGGATCACTTGCTTTCATTGTGATGGACAAGGACACTACGCGTCTAACTGCCCTGAGCGGAGCAGCAGGAAGGCGAGCAACAGTACTGTGGTCAGCCAGGTCAAAGAATAGTGAGTGGATCTGTAGTAAGCCCACCAGCTGCAATTTTACGTCACTCCGGTGAGCAGTTTCCATTTTATTACTCGGGTATATTGTATGGTATACGAATTTACGATAGTGTGACTTTGACCGGTGTAAGAAAATATTATTTGAGGTTCTTTTGCGTGTTTACCTGTTAATTATTGTTGCGATACGAAGTTTAGATTGCTGTGCTTGTTTAGCTTGACGGTTCATCGGTCTGGCGTCGTATTTTCGCCAGTTTATAGCAAAGTTTTCCAAGATTATGGAGCCATTGTATGCCTTGATTTGCATCGGTAAGGTAGCCTAAACGTGAGGCGATAGGACAGCAGATCCAGATTTCAAGCGATCGGGTTTTCGGTCGGCAACTGTGGAATGTCACAGCTGCGGTGGAATGGGTCACCGAGCATCAAATTGGCGGTGAAAGGCAAGGCAGCTAGTGCTGCCACTGCACACTTCAGCGTCAGGCTCTGCGGGGCCGCGGCCGCGGTCGGACTTAGTCTGTTTCAGGTGCGGCAGCGCCGGACATTTGGCAGCGAGATGTCCACGTGGCAACAACGTGGCAACAGCGGAGGAGCTGGCGCGGCGGTAGGCGCAGGCGGTTCGGAGCGGCGCCTGCGGCGGCGGCGAGTAACGAGAGGCATGTGGAAGCTTGCTATGTTAGCAATCCCAGCGGTGCGCTGATGAACGCTTGTGAGTCGTATCCATTTTATTCTGATTCTGGTGCAGAGTGCTCTCTCATCAAACATTGTGTTGCGCCGAAGCCAAGTGGAAAGAGTTATGAGCACCCTCAAAAATATGTTGACTGTTGTAGAAGTTAGTCCAAATATACAGTCAAGGGCGAGGTGGCTCTATGAACTATAAAGGGCGAGGTGGCCAAATATACAGTCAAGGGCGAGGTGGCTCTGTGAACTATAAAGGGCGAGGTGGCCAAATATACAGGGTTGATCACTATTGGTTCGAGCACATGGCTAAGTGCGTTCGTAAGTTTGTCTATGGTTGTATTACTTGTAAACTATCTCAATCGCAATCAGGTCGCCCACAAGCGGGACTTCATCCAATTCCTAAGATTAGTATCCCGTGGCATACTGTGCACGTTGACTTAACTGGCAAATTAAGTGGAAAAGCGATTGCAAGGAGTACGTCATAGTTTTAATTGATGCGGTCACAAAATTTGTTCCCTTGTATCATACCCTGAGAATAGATTTGGCTAGAACAATTAAATCCCTTAAATCAAGCGTCTTTAGTTGGAGCTCCAGTAAGTAATTGCAGATCTGGGACGATGCTTTGCCAACAAAGAATTCAAAGTTTTTTTGTCAGTTTCATTACGTTTGATAGCTACGGGTTCAAGTCGCGCTAATTGCCAAGTAGAAAGAACAATGAGCGCGTTAAAAAGTATGCTGACCGCGATAGAAGCGTCTGTCAATTAGTTTTGAATTCCTCTGTCCACCGTGTAATACAAGCGAGTCCACTCGAGTTTCTGATAGGACCTTTAGCTAGACCATTTAACCTATTAACTTTGAATGATTCCGGACCGGCAGTAGACATTAGTAAGAGAGCAAGCGGCCACATACATAGAAAATAGTGCCAGTTACGAAAAAGTAAAATTTGATAAAACTACAAGTTAAAGTGGTAAAGTTTGATGTTGGTAATTTAGTTTAAATTCAGAACGAAGAGAAACCAAACTAAATTAGACGCGAAATACAAGGGACCGTTAAAAATTGTGGAGTTACTTGATGGTGATCGTTATTTGCTGAAATCTTTGACCGGTAATAGAACATAAAAATACGCTCACGACTGTATAAGGAGATTCCACTAAGCAGTGTGCCCGTTGAGTTAAATTTGTCTGATGAAGATGGTGAGGAGGTTGCCTCCAACAGTAAAAAAGAACACATACCTTGGCTAGGTCGCACTACACGCACTAGTCTGTAGTCGTAACTGCAACTCTGGGAGTTGTACAGAGCGCGATGGGCAGCTAGTGGTGTGGCGGGGACCCGGGTCTCGAGAGAGACTATTTGTATGGTCCTGTGTACTGGGAGTCGTGAACTCTAGTTAAAGTGTTGGTCGTATCGCTTGGAGCGATGACGATATGGGTGACATGTGAATTGTCACTAGCTGCTGGGACAGCTGGGCCATGTGTTGTGTAATTATTACTTTAAACCTACTGTTTTAAAGTATCAGTATTGAGATTTAAAGATTACGGGCTTAGAGGAATCTTTCGTGTTAAAGTTGTTAAAATTATTTGTATGCTAACGTGATCTCTGTTAACTTGATTCTTAAGATACGATTACGGAACATTACCGTCAGGTTGGCCGAACGTGAAAATGTGCCTCAGTTGGTTATTTTGTTACAAGTACACACGAGGACGTGTGCTTCGTCAGGCTGGCCGTGTCGTGGATAACGATATCGTTTTATTAAGTTTCTCAATTGATTGTTAACACAGTAGTGCGGCAAACGCGGTGACGTCAGTTGTTTTGCAATGGCGGCACGTGGACAGAGTCGTAATGGAAAGTGAGGTTGGCTCGATCAGTCAGTCGACGTTGGGACACGGACCGAGACACTTCTCCGTTGCGAACCTGTCGGTTTGTCTATCTAAGTGTGTTAACTGAACATTGTTATTTATACTGTGGTTAATATTGTGAATTATAAAGTTACAAGTAATAAACCTCGTACCAAGTCAAGATGATGACGACTCTATCGCTCAGCCGTCGCTATCTCCGACATATATAAGTATTATTTGTATGTATCTATTATAATTTTATACAATTATTTATACATTATAGCGTATTTAATCTTTCAACTTCTTCTTTTTTTTCCCTTTCCATAATAATTAATTTATTTAACCTAATAAGTATGTATTATTGTAGATTTTACTACCCGTTCATAACTTCTCAATAATGTCCATCCCAAGGTTGTCTGTAAGAAATCGCATTTAGCGATAAGACCGCCCTTTGTACAAACTGTTGCTTGTATTGTGTTCATTAAAATTCTCTTGTGTACAATAAAGAGTTCATCTATCTATCTTGTGAACAGGTGCCGTTGCTGGGGGTCGGTTGGATCGGGTATTAGAAGGTTACTTTTGTTAACTAGATCTGCCTGACGTTTGGCCCTTTGCGACTATTGCCCGAGTTTGCTCACACAAATCTGGGTTATCACGGCCTTATACCTAAAAATGGCGATCTAAAAAGAGCAATACTACAGAGTTTCTTGCCGGCTCTTCTCTGTAGAGCTGCATTTCGAACCGAGTGTCGTAAATCACCTAGCCACAAGAGAAGGAAAACTTGATACAAATCATGTGCCAACCCGTCTTGCCAGCGTGGCACAGTAGGCTAATTTCCCTCCATGAATTTGGAGGATGGAATGGGGTGGTCACATGTTGTATTCTAAATCCGTCACCACAAAGAAATCTAGTACTATCTATCCTTTCGTCATTGCTGTAGGGCTTTTTTTACAAATCACTATCAATACTTATTATAAAACAAAGTCGCTGTCGTCTGTCCGTCCATATGTATGCTTAAATCTTTAAAACTACGCAACGGATTTTGAAGCGTTTTTTTTTATAGATAGAGTGATAAAAGAGGAACGTTTATATGTATAATACATGCATAATTGCAACCGTGCGAAGCCGGGGCGGGTCGCTAGTAATAAATAAAATATAAACCTACATTATGTTTAAAGAAGTGTCAAGTATTTGTAGTATAGTTAACGCAACCGTTTTTGTTTCGTGTTAAAGCGGGACGCCTACGGATTTTTTGTATATAAATAAATACATATATAGGGTACTTCGGTGTAAGATGTCATATTTAAGTGCAAAGGGTATAAAGGTTTAATCGTAAAAGCGGGACATGTTTGTTCTCTTTGGGGACAGCGGGACGGCCTGAAAGCGGGACAATCCCGCCCAAAACGGGACGTATGGGCACGTTAAAGTATACTGTATACACGAGCTCACTCTGTATATTTTGAATTCTACTAAATTAAAAGTTACAAATAACAATACAAATATCGAATGTATCATAACGAATACTAGTTATGTGGCCACTTGTTTAAATATTACACGGCTAATGACGGCATAAGACGTTAATTTAATCTTCCATTCGAAACATTTGCAAAGCAAAACACTCGGTATCGTAATCTAGACTATTATTACAAACAGCAAGTGTCTTTGGACGTCATATCTTGAACTACCGAAGATATTTTGCATTGTCACCAATAGAAACCTTCTGGATAGCATTAGATAACGATTTGGCCAATAGTCTGACAATGAAACACAAAGACTCTTAAATTTAGTGCTTGTAATAAATACAAGCACATGGGTATGTGTGTCTTATATTTAAAATACAGAGCTCAGAATCGTGTAACATCGTTGAAATGCAACATTATGTGTACCTAGAACGTCTTAGGTAATGATATGTATATGACACGTGCCACTCTAGTGATTAGAAGAAAACTATTAAACATATCAAATTCAAATTCAAATCATTTATTTTGCTTGGGTCACGATGGACACTTACAAAAAGTCAACACAATATTCATAATGATTCTATATAATACAAATGGTCTACCATCTGCTGCTGCTACTGCTGAGAAGAACTGGCAAGAAACATTTTTTTTTTTGCATTGCGGTCCTATCTCTTATGTATTTAAACAATAACATAAAAATACTGGCACTGAACAGCTTAGTCCCAAGCCGCTGTGTCGTTTACATAATCAGCAAAATATCATCATCATTTCAGCCAAAAGACGTCCACTGCTGGAAATAGGCCTGCACGGTGTCCCTTAACTGCCTCACTCCTCCCGATGGAGGAGCATGTGACCCAGATGAGGCCTTGGTCCGCTTGTTAAAAAAACGGACCATCATCTTATGATAATGATAATTTTATATGAATATAAAAATATATATAATTTTGTATATATATTTATATGAAATTGTTTCCTGTTTCTAAAAATAAAATAATAATATGAATTTATTGAAAATAGCAACTACAGAGTTTCTTGCTGGGTCTGTTCTGTAGATCAGCATTCCGAATCGGTGCTAGTTTCTGTATGAATATGGATGGACGTATGGATTTTGTATAAAGTGATACATGTGTTGTGTGAGTGAGGACATGTGTATGAAAGGTTTGCCTTATACCTATGATGCTGATAGGTGTGTACGGAGACTACCATCAGATGATGATGGTAGTTTTAGATATGACGAATTACAGGAGATTTGTGATTTATTTTTTTATTCATAGTAAATACATAGCTGGGTTATATTGGGTGAAATAGCGCAACATACTCTCATTCGAGCGTTTCTGCGCGCTAGTATCGTCGTATTTACAAAGTTATACTAGGTATAACTTCTCATTGAGTATAATAAGAAGGTACATAAATGAACGTACTAGAAAAAGAATTTTTGTAATTCTTTTTCGTTCATTTATGTACCTTCTTATTATAAAAATACCTATTTTGTTAACTATATTATAGTAAATAAATAGTAGTTAGTACATTAGTTTCGTTCTTCGTTTTGTATTGTGGTATTGTGAGTAGGATGGCAAAAAGTCGTGCGAATTAATGTGTAATAAAAAGAATACAGGTTGCTCCAAAATGTAGACATCTTTTGTTGTCAGTCGCGTAATTTCGGTCGCGTAATTACTGCTGTATTCTGTTTCAAACCAAAGTCCAGTTCGCGAGTTGTGAGCCGACTCACATGTATAATCCGACCGAATTGAGTTCTCAGAGAAAGATTGCGTGAAAGTCGACAACTGAATAAAATGCGCCCGTGGGGCAGCCCAGCAAAACTTTGACCGAAATTACGCGACACACAGCTCACAAAATTACGCTCGTTTGGCCTCACCCCTATACTAGCTATGTAGTACAATTGCTTGGTTATTAGTATTTCCTTAGAATATTTTGAATATCTCTTTGGGTTATTTTGTCTATAAATGAAATTGATAGTTTAAAAATGAGTCAGGGTATACGATATTTCAGTGTTATTTTTCCATAAAAATGTCTGTATTTTGATTGTTAAGGTGAATGTTCCAGGGTAGCCCGCGAAATTCAAGTTTTCTTACGTTTTTTGCAATTTGCAGGTCAGTGCTGGGTTGTATGTTGATTAAAATGTTATTCGCGGATGTAAGACGTATGTAGTTATAGAATTATAATCATCAAAATCAACAATACAACCCTCCAAGCTCATAAAGGTGCAAGAAAAACTTTTTCAAGCTCAAAGTCACCCTGGAACATTCGCCTTAAAGCACATGAGTAAAGTTATTTTTGAGTTGAATTGGAATCATTGAAATCTTGACATTCTTTATAGTAGATTACAATGTTACAGCTAATATTTGCTCAAACTGATTTAGACGATTGTAAAGATAGTCTTTTATGTTTGACTTTTAAGATAAAATGGAATTTATTCAATGTCATTGACTGCATTGAGACGCCAACTTATTCCATCCTGAGTGTGTTTTATGAGGCCACTAAAGGATGTGAAGTATTATATTGTGCCAGTGTACCAAAGTAAGCTAATTTTCTCCATCAAATTGGAGACCGGAATTGGAGATTGGGTAACTCAACAAATTAGATGTTTTTTATAAGAGACATAGAAGTTTACGTCGTAATCTGTAAAACAGAACCACTAGACTTATTTCAATATAACTAGTTGAGACGAAAGAATTTAATATCAAATACTAGCCGACGTAATTGACAATGGAATTTTTGACAAATCTGGCCACAGAGGCAAACACAACCGCTGAAACTTACAGAATTCTGCAGCCAATTAACATTAACATCACACGTGGGTGGTGTAGTCCGTGTGGTGACGGATTTTGAATACATAGTGTCACCCCATACCACCCTCAGGATGTCGTAAGAGCTGACAAAAAGAAATGACAAGCCGGAAAACCTAACAACAAGAGAAAGAAAACTTGAAACTAAACCCTGCCAACCCGTCTGGCCAGCGTGGCACAGTAGGCTAATTCCCTTTTAATTAACGGGAGGAATTGCGACTCCGCAGTGGGTCATTTCTGGGCTGAATAGTAGTAGTTAACTTGTATCGCAGAGGCAGTTTACAAACGTAATTCACAACCACAAATTACTAGACTCGATGCTAGGTGCTCGGTGCTCGGTCTAGACTCGGTGCAAGTGCTTCTGATTTTCACAAAGACACTTGCCTGACCCCTCTGATTTAAAGGCACATCCAACGCCTTTTTTATTTATTTCAGAGATCCTCATGGATACCCGGCCGTTGGGGCCTGGCCGGGGTAAGTGTGAGTCCGGGGCGCGTAGAGATAGTAAATTGCACCCCAACATATACATTTAAACCATTTAAACCATTTATTTTCCACACATTTTCTTAAAAAATAAAAAACTATTGTACAATTACTATTATACACCAAAACCGACGGTGTTCCTCAACTGCCCAGACCAGGGCCATGGGATTCACTCCCATTGCGGGAGCATACTCCGTGACTCTGGGACCAACATGGTGTTACAACAAACCCAATATCCTCTGCTGCTAGTTGTGATTTTCCTGGTTCTAAGGTCAGAGACTCGTGAGTGATGGCTTCGGTATTGCAGACGTCCTTATGCGATGACAATCATGTTCAATGATAAGTACTTTCTGTATGACAAATACCAAAGCAATAAACGGAATGGTTATCAGTGAATCCCGCGCTATCGTTATACAAACTCATCGTGGGTTATACAAGTGGCAACCTGTGATGGCTGGCACTTTAATTGAAGATAGTGGTGCCAGTTGATCTAGGATTTGGATGTGCTGCCTTTTGACCACGGGTCACCGGCTCGATTCCAGGGTCGGCAACTGTCTTGGTGTAAACCAGAGGCACTTGTTCTAAGTATGGGTGTCGTGTGTTCGTCAATATCATGTTTGTACATTGCCATCGAGAGATAGGTTTCGTTTAAACAAAAAGTGACTGAAAACCCGAAAAGGTTGACCGAGTTTGGCCTCCTCCCTTTTCATAGAGGGAAAACTGGCGGTACTTGGAAACCAACCTGTCTATGGATATTTGTATTGGTTAAATCTCAATTGCCTCGGAAATCAATTTTGGGATAATTTTCCTTAGCAAGGATTTGAGGTCTATCAAAGTGGATGTAATGATTGGTCTTGTATACTGTGTGTTCTCAACTATAATATCTACTCAGTGGTATTCTGTTTGAACTAGATAGTTCAGAAGTTTACGGTCGGTATAAACCTTACATGTTACGTCTTAAAGGGATACATATCAATACGGATATCATAGCGAGTATAGCAAAATACTTCGGCTACGTGTTAAAGTTACTGACGTTTCTCCGACTATTCGCTCTTATCTCGTTTATTACCGCTTTAGAGATTTACACTGAACTAAATATCTGCATTAGTGTCATTTCGTACGTGCCTTTAAGTTTGTTATGATCACATTTTATGATTGTATAAATTGATGACAATTTGATGGTTTGACTTGAGCCCACTTTATGAGCTGATGATGGTGGTAGTAATGATGATGATGCTAAGGACGGTGGTAATGATGATGAAGACGAAACCCACCTAAACGCTAGAGTAGGAAAACTTAATACAAACCTTGCCAGCGTGGCACAATCGGCACAATTCACACTGGCACAATTTCAGACTCACTAGTGGGTAATTTCCGGGATCAAATTAATGAAGATGAACAGGCCTGTCATGAGTTATGGCGCGCGGCGTTTCTCTGATAGATAGGATCTACAACGATGCTTAGTGCACTAAGCAGAAGACAGGGCGCTTTGGTGCTCTTGAGCTGAGGCCTATGTCTAGCAGTGGACTAGAGTGGACTGGTGATAATGGTGATGGTGAGGATGAAGCTTTCAAGTTTATGATGGAACTTGCCTTAACAAAGACATTGAACCATACAACTAAATTACTATACTTGATATTAAAATAACATACATTTAAACGAAATAGTCGTAATGGCTGAGACCATGGAGGGCCTCACTACGATGCTCGATGGCCTCTGTGGAGCCTCCGAACGAGTCGGCCTTAAGATGAACATGGACAAGACGAAGATCATGTCTAATGTCCATGTTCAAGCCACTCCTGTTAACATCGGAGGTTCTACCCTCGAAGTTGTTGACCATTACATTTACCTGGGACACACTGTCCAGTTAGGTAAGTCCAACTTCGAGAAAGAGGTCAATCGTCGGATCCAACTCGGCTGGGCAGCGTTCGGGAAGCTGCGAAAGATCTTCTCGTCCACAATACCGCAGTGTCTGAAATGATGATGATGATGATGATGATGAAACGGATTTAAAAATAAAGCAGGTTTGACTCGAAAGTTATATATTTATGGGCGGTGAAGTGAAACACCCTGTTACTTGTGGCGATTTAATTGAAAGCGAATTAGTTTAAACCTTCATTGGCTGTAGGCGTGCTTGTAAAACGTCAAGATCAATTGAAAAGGCCCCTAATAATCCGACGACCGATCAGTAAAGATCGTCTAATAAACAGACTGCTAAAAGTAGCAGATTCTTAATTCAGTTGTGTTTCTTACCGCATCGACCCACGTGGGGACGGTTTTAGAATACATATTCTCACCACCCCATTCCGTCCTGGGGATAAAATTGGATTGAAAACGAAATAATAAAATCTAGATTGATATTACGGCCGGCGTAGCTTGGTGAGTGTGAACATACGCTCTGCGCACATTAGCGCATGTATACTCGTGAAGAAAACTGCAATTATAATTTTTTTATATTTATTACATTTTACTATTTGGTGACTGCATTATAGAATAAAAAAATGATAATAACACCAGCCGGCCGTAATACAAATCTAAAATGTGTTAAAATTGTAGAAGTGATAGAAATTGTTAAAATATTACAAGTGTGGCTATAGATTTTATTTCTTAGCTGAACCAATTTTAAAACTAACGTGAAGTGGGCGATAACAGCTAATATTAAAAAAACTGCTAACTGATAGACAAAATCTGTAGTTAATCAACTGTTAAGTTAAGCAGACCGCGGTCGGCCTTACAAATGTAGTACAAGGTTCTAATCCGACAATGTCAATGCACAGTTACACATTGCAAATAATAAGAAGGCTGAGTAGGTATATGTAAAAGTGTGTAATGATTTTTTATAATTTATAATACTTTCCAAAATGTTCATAAGTTAGTACTGCTCGATGAGAGACATTTCGGAACACCGGATTTATATTATACAAGTTAGTCCTCGCGACTTCGTGCGTTTTAAATTGTGATCGTTCTTTAATTTGCAAAAATAAGTCGCAGATTTTCTTTTAACACAGTATTATTATATACACTCACCGAGTAATTCGGTGACCTTCGTATCACTTACCTCCTAATATAAACCACTAGCTTTTGGGCGCGGCTTCGCTCGCGTGGACTTCGAACCCGTGCTTATCTCTATGCATATTTTTTTATGAATATAAAAGTGGTTATTGTGACTAAACTATGATAGTTAGGTATGTGCTCTCGCGGACTTTTTTGTAGATTTTAATAAGATCTACAAACTCGTAGTACTTCATTTTGTTCTATTGTCAATCGTTTTTGCAGCGCACGCATAAATAGGTTTTCGATTTTACACCATGGGTTACAAAATCGCAATTTTCATACGGATCCCTAATTCTTTTGAAAATAAAATATAGCCTATAACCTTCCTCGATAAATGGACTATCTAACACTGAAAGAATTTTTGAAATCGGACAAGTAGTTCCTGAGATTAGCGCGTTCAAACAAACAAACAAACAAACTCTGCAGCTTTATATATTAGTAATAGATATGTATTTCAGAGCCGGTAGCTTTATAAAGGCATTATCAGATGGTCTAAGTATCAGCTCCATGGGGGGGCAAATCACACACACATGTCCAGCAGAATGTTCATAATTATTTTGCATAAACACTTATGAATAAAATAAATAACTACCTAGCAATATTGTCTGGTTTTTACCCGTGTGGGTAAAAATCACGGGTCAGAATGTAACTTTCCCACCGCACGCTGGGAAAAAACGCGTGTTGTAAAAGTCAACATGGTCGAACGGTCCGCCCGGCTAGCTAACACCCTCACATCAAGTCCGGCGCCAATCAGTTTTACTGTGTTCCGTCACCTGGCATTTCCTTGAATTGCCTGCTCCATCTTAGACCCTGGCGTTGCTTTCCATCAAGCAAGCCTAGGGTCAAAGGCATTCAAGTACCTATTTGGTAAAAAAAAACTGAGCACTGTCACTGAGCTTGTATGAAGAAAAGAAAATTGGTTATTTCAAAACTTTACCTTAAGTTATAGTTTTAAATCACATGTGCTTTGAATATAGAATAAATCAGTCAGAATTGCTATTCATTTTTATTTATAAAGTTTTCTGCATAAAAGGGAATAAATAAATGTTAAGTCAGTTTCAGAAATTCAGAATTCATTAGGTGTCGGATTTTGAGTACTTAGTGTCACCAGCCCATTCCATCCTGAGCCTGTCGTAAGAGCTGACAAAGCCGATAACATAAACCATAAAACAACCCCATGCCTGTGCCAACCCGCCTGGCTATGGTGGCACAGAGATAACCCATGGGGGGTTATCTCTGTGCCCCCCATGGACTGTGAGTAGTATGTAACTGGAGGAATGTAACTGGAGGAGGCCAGACTCAGCATTGAGTAAGCTGTGGATTATGATTTTAAAAAACCTCATATTTGTTTGAGTGGGTAACATTATAAACATAATTACTTTCAAATTTATAATTCGGATTCAGGGGTCGGGCAAGTGTCTTTGTGTAAACCAGAGGCACTTGCTCCGAGTCTCGGTGTCTTTGTGTGCGTGAATGTTTGTAAACTACCCCCGCGTTACAGGTTATTCGAACGAAACCTCTGCACTAGGCCGGGCTTTCGTTTAAAAAAGAAAAAAAAAAGATATTGAGATTTTTTAACACCTCTTTCTATTTATATTATTACTAGCTGCGCCCCGCAGTTTCACCCGCGCTTACTTATTGTCGTACCGCGGGTGATGCCGCGGGGCGAAGCTAGTAATAATATAAATAGAAAGAGGTGTTAAAAAATCTCAATAGCATTTTTTTGGCCTAAGTTACTCCTTGTATCACCAGCTTCCTATCAGTGAAACTCCCGTCAAAATCGGTCCAGCCGTTCCAGAGATAAGCCGGAATAAACAGACAGACAGACGGACGGACAGACAGAAAAAATAAAAAAATGATATTTTGGTCTATGTACTGTGGATACCTACTTACGCATTTAGTAAAAAGTGGTTATTTTATTATTACAAACAGACACTCCAATTTTATTTATTTGTATAGATATAAATTGGTTTTATACCAAAACTCACCAACAATCAGTGTAGCTAATAAGACATGAAAGCAGACAATCGACTGGGTGACTCAATCGTAGTAACATGTACATTTAACCGTAGTTTAAAAAAACGAGGAATTGTTTAACTATAACGTTAAATTGACACACCTCTCCTTGACGTGGGTTTTCACTATGTCCCTACGAAAAGTACCCATGTCTTAGTCAACATTTCGGCCTAAGGACGTGACTTAAAATCTAATCAAACCAATTTATTAAGAGCACGGTATATCAAACTTTAAGCTTTGTTATTATGCGGACGGTCCACGGTGGTAGAGACAGTGATATCTGGTGACCGCTAATGCCAATAATTTCGTCGTTTCACTATGACTACATATTATAAAACAAAGTCGTCTGTCCGTCCCTATGTATGCTTAAATCTTATAAACTACGCAACGGATTTTGAAGCGGTTTTGTTTTTATATTAACGGAAGGAAGGTTTATATGTATAAGACATCCATAATATTGTAGAGAAATACTGATAAATTAAGAGATCCATCATTGCACCTGTGCGAAGCCCGGGCGGGTCGCTAGTTTACTAATAAATGCTAATTTCACTGGTGAAAATACATAAATTAGTTTGTGCTTTAACAATTACCTAGATATTTATAATTTTAATATATTAAATTATTTAGTACTTAGTGTTATAGTATTTTAATTTATTTAATATCTAGGTCACGTAATCACGTTTATATATCGCGTGCATAACGTTTTTTAATCTACATTTTAAACGCTTTGTAGAAATTATGGTCACGGTCATCATATTTAAAACCTTTTGTAAACGACCTTGACAGTAGTTAATGGACAGTTAGACCATCACGCGTACGAGACAAGACTTGACATGCTAGATTTCTGCGAGAAACGTGCACCAAAACGATTTCATTATGCGATCCACCGATACCCGTCATCTTAAGCTTATTCCAACCGCAAGAGTGAATCTGCGAGGACAAAATATAAATAAACCTCTTTCCTTCCTCATAAAACCTTGTTCAATTGATGTTGTTAAGTTGTAGACACTTAAAGAAAGTTGAAATCCGGAATATCCAGGGTCGCGGAACATACTCCCCCAATCGGGAGGAATGAACACCGTGGTCGTGGAGTCGGGATTGCCATCGGTTTTAGTGACTCGTTGGTCTAAGGGTTGGATGCCTATGGATCAATGGGTCAAGGGTTATCAACGGGATCAAAGGGAAAAAAAAGTTGAACATTGATGCAAATATAGTTCATCATATTGTTTTTATTCTGAAGCAATATCCTTGTGAGACGAGATACTTAATACAAGCCGTGATATTAACTGGCAAGATAATTTATAATCTATTTGCGTTACCCCGTTCTGTTGGAAACAACGCAGGGGTTCAGTAACCTGAGTTCAGCCTCGAGGGTAACAAGTAAAAGAACTATGTACCTACTACGGAAGAGATGGAAATCATGAACCCGCGGTTGCATCCTTATAAGATCCTTATAAGAATTTATGAAGGTGGCACTTCACTTCCCTATTTGTATTCAGATATCTGTGCAATTTAACATTAAAGGTCGTATGTGTGGATGCAATATTTGTCAAAAAAGGTCATGCACGTAAACACCGCTTACGAATAGTGAACACAAATGTGATGTGCCAGCATTATACGAGTACATACTAGAGATCGCCAATATGTCGAAATTCAACAAAAATACCTGAACGGCAAAAAAAATGTTTGTCTGTATGTCCTTTAAAGAAACGTTAACTATGCATTTGATCATTGCTGCTTGAGACTAAGCTGTTCAGTGTCAGTATTTTATGTTATTCATTAATGTTATTGCACTTACACATATGAAATAGGACCGCAATGAAAAAAAATGACAAGCCTTCTGAGTTCCTTGCCAGTTCTTCTCAGCAGTGGTCGCGTTCCGAACTGGTAGACGGTAGATGTTTTTTTTTATTGTATAAATAAATTTTATTGTTGAGTATTTCTAAGTGTCACCTATACAAAATAAATTATTTGAATTTCATCATGTGATCTTCAGCAAAGTGTGCATGAGATGACGAACGTTTCTGAACAACAAAAAAATATTTGTGTAATGTCTTTTCACCAAATGTATTCGAGTTCGTGGTGTAGCAACTCGCGCAGTGTAAAACTATAGCTCTTTAATAACATTATTCCGAGTGCCAACTAAAAGTTTTCATCGTTCAATGACTGAACCGATATAATCAAATTAAGATTATGTAAATATTAAACTGACAGTATCTTTCATGGTTTTTGATATATTACCAACCGCCAGTAGTTTATGTAGGTATGTCTGTGTTGAGCTACTACAAAAGGCAAGAAAGAAAAGTAAGTGTTCCAGAAAGTATTTTTTTCAAAATAGGTAAATTCAACTTAATACACGTATATATGTTATATGCTTATATAATTTGCCTGCCGCGCCGTAGCGTCTATTGCTGATGTTAAGTTAGATTTGAAACTCCCGCGGGCAAGGCCACGCGTAGGAGATACATTGTAATGTGAATACACATTAAGATATCGATGTGTGTGTTGAAATATGCATTTAGTGTATGTGAAGATTACTTTATTAAATTACTTGATTTATACTTAACGAGACCATTTTATTTTCGTGTTTGAGCGGGACGCATACTGACTTTTGTATAAATAAATAAATATATATACGAGTACATATATAGAGTACGTTGGTGTACGTAAGATATCATATTTAAGTGCAAAGGATATAGAGGTTTATTCGTAAAGCGGGACATTTTTGTTCTCGTTGGGGACATCGAGACGAACAGTTTGAAAGCGGGACAATCCCGCCCAAAGCGGGACGTATGGTCACGTTATTTATACTGCATGTTTTGTAACAAAATTACATTTCTGCACTACTCCCCCAAATAAACTTAACTGTGCCAGCAATCATACCACTCTGTTAGGGAAACACTTCTGAAAATGGTCTCTAAGGTAATTAATTTAGATTAGAATTCCATAAAGTCAAAGTCAAATCATTTATTTTGCTTAAGACACAATGGAAACTTACAAATTGTCAACATATTAATACAATTTATACAAAGCAAAGTAATATAGTTTACCACCAGTTCGGAACGCGACCACTGCTGAGAAGAACTGGCAAGAAACTGAGAGGGCTTGTCTTCTTTTCTTTTTTATTATTTTGCGGTCCTATTTAATAATTTAATATATATATTACCCAACAAATTCCGTAAAACAAACTGTTCTATTGGATCTGGAAAGCGTCAACTGGAACGTGATTATTAAAACAATACAACTTCATTAAAATAAACTACAACTTCCTTGGTCTAGTGAACCGACCAACCCCAACAAGCAGCACCTGTTCACAAGTATAACGCATGTGACAGCCATCGATCTCCTCAACCATATAAAAGGGAAGTAACCGACCCTGCTCATGGTATTTTAGTGAGCATAACAACTCACCAACCGAAGCCCGATCGGCGGTAAAGGAAAAAAATAGCTCAAAAATTAATAAAATAAATAAAAAGTAAATTAAATAAATATAGTTCTATTGTCAATTTGGCCACAGACTAACAATAAACAAAAGAGTAGTAATAGACTTAGAAGTAATAAAAAAGATAATAAATGCGTGTATGCGTCAATTACAGGGTAGTTTGTACATGGTAATATTTTTGTTAAATTAATGTATTCAATTCTATTTCTATCTATCTCTATCAAAGATCTTCTATCAAAAATCAATTTTCTAAATTGATTTGTAACGTAACAAAAAATAAAAATGCTTTTTATTGTACCTAACAAAGTATTTTTATGCAAAATTTTAAATAAATATTATCATTCTGCACTCCTCCTTTAAATAAACTACTAGCTGTACCCTGTGCGTATTGCTAAAAGCCTCAAACTAAAATAAATTTGAACGAAAGACATTAAAAAGATTTTTTTTTTGTTAGGAGACATTTGTGGGCTCATGCGCAACACTTTGCTAAAGATCATCACATGATCAAATACATAGTTGATTATTCTTTAAAAGACATACAGATAAACATTAATTTTTATTTTAAAGATATGTGTGGGAAAAAGAGTAAAGCGTTTTTGCTTCACGTATTTATATATAGATTTCAAATTTCCTCGACGTTCAATTTCAACACCAACATATAACTTCAAAGGATGTATCATTCCTTGAACGAATATTTTTGCGACAGTTAATAGCCTATTTCTTTCTCAAAGGTCTTACTTACATCTCTAATTTTATATCATAATTCACCACACGGAAACGGGTCTAATCACGGTGTTTGTTATTGAACTCCTGCGAAATGGCTCGACCGTTTTTGTTGAAATTTTATATTTACAATTGCTAGGTCTGCGAATCGGACAACATTTATTTTACATTCCCTAAATGTTAACGGTGGTTCAGTCCTAAATGTTAAATAATTGTTGGTTTTTATCTTTTTACGATACAGTATACAAAATAAATACAGCCTTAATTACCGTTATACATTTAACCCTTATATACTTAACCCCTCTACGATCAACCCCTATTTTTAATAGCGATATTTAAGTGGCAAAATAACGTTTGCGGGATCAGCTAGTAATATTATATTAATACCACAAATTATATTTTAATCCTATATCCATCTATAACAATTACAATAGTTCTTTTCATATTATTTAAGAAAACATACAAGTATTAAAAAGTAAAACTTAAATAAAACTAACTAATTAAATATATTTTTACATTAAAATAACCTACTTAAAAATATTTTTTATTTTTCCTGTAGTCCATATAAATTGATTTTGATAATAATTACAGACTTACTTTCGCAAATAAGATCTCCACAAACGGGTTTCATTTAAAAATTCTTACACAGAAAAGGTTGTTGCTAAAAATACATTCTGTCCGTTATTATTTTGGGTTACGTCGTAAAATTACAGGTTTAATTGAAAATTTAAGTAACATAGTGCATAGAGCAGGCTTCCGAACCGGTGGTAGGTAGTTTAAGCGTTAATGTGAGTGGAGGCAGGGATTTTTCATGTTATGACTTTTTTTCTGAATTTTCGACCTAAAGAACTTAATGACATTTTATTTAAAGTTGAAGACTTTTTAAATGTTATCTTTCTCTATCTGTATCATCTTGAGTTGAACTTTTAAGCATAAAATAATCAGCTTCGTAACTTTGACAAAATTGTGAAAATATTGGTGTAAAGCCAAACATTTAAAATTCAGAAAAAAAATAATAACACGATAACTATGCTAAATCGCAGAACATACCTAGGTGAATCAAAAAATTCTTGGAATCAATATTAAAAAATGCAAAGATTTAAATAATAATATTTTATTTTTCTACATAATCTCCCTCCAATGCAATGCATTTAGAATAACGCGTTTCTAACTTCCTTATTCCTTGTGAAAAAAAATTATTTTCTTGACTCTCGAAAAAGTCCTCTACGGCAGCTATAACCGCGTCATTATCGTGAAATTTTGTTCCACGAATTTCCTCTTTTAATTTTGGAAATAAGTGAAAATCACTTGGGGCTAAGTCCGGAGAATATGGTGGGTGGTCAAGGAGATTGAAGCCAGCACAGCGGATTGCGTTGAGCGCAACTTCCGATCGATGGGCAGGAGCGTTATCTTGAAGGAACAACACGCCCAACGACAGTTTTCCACGACGTTTTTCTTTAATCGCTTCACGCACTTTCGGGATTAAATTTGCATAATAGGGTCCAGTTATCGTCTGGCCTTTTGGCATGTAATCAATAAAAAGGATTCCTTCACTATCCCAGAACACAGAGGCCATAACTTTGCCAGCGGAAGGAGCAACTCGAAATTTCTTAATGGATGGAGAGGATGGTCGTTTCCAAGACATGCTTTGTCTTTTAGTTTCAGGATCAAAATGGTGGACCCACGTTTCATCCATGGTGACAAGACGACGGCAAAAATTATCCGAATCACGCTGGAACATTTCGGGATTACGCTTGGAAATTTCCAAACGTCGCTTTTTGTTTTCGTCGGTTAACATTCGTGGCACCCATCTTGCAGACACTTTTTTGAACCCCAGTGAATCAATTAAAATGGATTGAACGCTACCAAAAGATATCTTTAGGATCTCAGCTATATGTTTTATAGTCATTCTTCTGTCTTCCAAAACCAGATTCTCAACCTTTTTGACATTTTCTTCTGTAACGGAGGTTGAAGGCCGCCCAGAACGCGGGTCATCTTTACAGCTTGATCTACCTCTTTTAAATTCAGCCACCCAGTACGCAACCGTAGAATAGGGTACAGCATCACCCCCTAATGTCTGCTGAATGTCCAAAAAAATTTCCTTCGTAGACATTTTTTTCAAACTGAGATATTTTATCACCGCACGTAACTCACTTTTATCCATAATTTTGACTTTTTAGCAACTCGTTGCACAAAAAAATTTATTACATGCGAACGAACTGACAAAAACAAGTGACAGTCTGCATAAATATAGTGTGATAGACACTCTTTAATTTGAATATCGAACTTGATCCAAAAAGGTTTCATATATATGCACTTCTAAGAACTTTTTGATTCACCCTCGTACATGGGGGTTTTTTGCGACTTTTCATACCCCAAGGGTGCTCTATCTACTAGGCACTAACCTAGTTTTACTAATTGTGTATTTTTCTTGCCACAATAAATATTATGTCTATTATTTTTGTTACCAAAATCACATCATTCTGGTTAAGAATAAATGGACCAACTCGTGTAATGTCATTAGCTGCGCGCTACATTTCGTCATTGTTTATACTTTATAATGCCAAAGAATTCAGCAGTTGAGTAACTACTGAGATACTTTCTAATGTTCTCAGGCAAATTGATCTTTTAAGTAAAGATAAAGATAGGCTGAACCGATTTGAATGTTTTTTTTTTATGCGTTTGGGTGGCACCGAGGATGGTATAGATTCACAAATCAGCCCGACAGATGGCGCTGCCGTCGGTAAACGAATATCATGCAGGACAAACGTCTGCCCGGTCAGCTAGGAATAATATAAGATTTTATTACTGTTGCCTTAGTTTACATTATATTACTTTGTAGTAAATTCACTTTCCCATCACTTTCTTTCCACAAAATCCTCAACAGAAATATTTCCACCTATTTCTGTCTTGTACTTCTGACGTATGCTGGACCGGCAACTAAGTATTTTGAAGTCCTCTTCCCAACGTTTTAATTGTCTATTCTTATATTTGGGTCGCTCACTATGGGCTCTATCAAAGGGCTCAAAGTCACCCAAAGGGCAATGCAGAGGGCTATGCTCGGAGTTTCCCTGCGAAATCGAATTAGAAATGAGAAGATACGCAGGCGAACTTAGGTGGCAGTGGGCAGGGCACATACCGTGAAGGACCGAACGGCCGATGGGGCAGAAAAGTCCTTGAGTGGCGACCGCGTTCTGGAAAGTGCAGTGCTGGTAGGCTTCCCACACGGTGGACCGATGACCTGGTTAAGGTCGCTGGAAAACGATGGATGCGGGCGGCCCAGGAAAGGCCTCTGTGGAAATCGTTGTGGGAGGCCTATGTCCAGCAGTGGACGTCTTTTGGCTGAAATGATGATATTTACGTCTGTTACCATCCCTGTGGTACCATACTGAAAACATACGGAACATAAATAAAATGCTTCGCAATGCGGGTTTGGTCTGGTTTTTGTAACCAGTTTTAATTTCTTGTATTATCATAAGGATCACGGACAACGGCCCTTGATATTGACCTGAGAAATCAGCTTGGTAAATTGTTAATACCCGCGGCTCCACTTGCATGGACACATGGACACATGCATGCAGGGACAACAAACAACTGTATTTTTGGTGAGATAAATAATATTCATAAGTTTATTTTATTATAGGAGCATAGCCTAACTTATCGGTAAGATGCATATACTCGTATCTTCGGGTTAATTAATATCTGACTGAACAAGGTATTGAATGGCCGACCATCATATCATATCATCACATTCATTATTTTTTATTAAACATAAAATTTATAATATAAATATATAATACATATATATTATCCTTTTTTTGTACAGTCTATACTATTATGGAACGCCCTACCTCCGGAAATCAGAATGTTCGACTGTCGCTACACGTTTAAGAAGTAGGTTCGCAAGTATTTAGGCTTTACCAATTAGCCTGATGTTTGTCGTGGAATTTTAACAGATTTTTTTAATTCTTTTTATTTTCTCCTAACTTGTGTTTTATAGTATGTATGTATAAAAACATATTATAGTTTATGTATGTATTATACTTGTCGCAGAACACTAATGAATCATGGGATGGGTGGCCGATATGTGGAGCAATCGGTCTTCATCATGATGTGACATAGTTTAAGATGGATGTGGGCACTGACTTGGGTACTTGAACGAAATATAATTTAAGTCAAAGTAACTTTATTTTTCTTTTACTAACGACTTCCTACAATATGGAAACAAACACGTGCGTCGACACCGAGCGTAATGCAAGACCCTCCGAAGTAGACAGTTCACCACAATAAAGACAGTACTGATTGTCTGAGGCAGTGGTCCGTACCCCGAGACGTCTCAGATATTAATGCGTCTCGATTCAACAGCGCGGCTCCAGACGATTGCTGTCTATAGTGCATCCGGTTCACGTTCTACTACCGCCATCTACCCGCCGTCTCTCGCTACATCAGCTTTATAGACGATTTATTATTTCATTAAAATAATTATTAAATGGCGCTGTCTGTTAAGTCATAGCGCCATCAATCCACGACATACTTATATGTATGTATGTCTTAATATAGTATATATATTTATTTGAAATAAATTCAAATTGAAATATATTATGTACGTGTATGTAAGATAAATCTTTGTCCATGCAGTAGTGCACCTGCCACGCTTCGGTTCTGCACCACCCTAAGTTAGGCTGGTAGAAAATGCCTTAGGCATTCATCCGCCTTTGTACATAACTGTATATTATGTGCAAAAAGAACAAATAAATAAATAAAATACGTACCTATATAGTTTCGTTTGCGATACATAAATTAAAATAACTAAATGGAGCTGTGGGCCCCACCTGTCATTCGCACAGTGTAACAGTCGATACACAAAGCCGTTGAAGTGAAAACTAATGTCTGAAACTCAGAATTTCTATTTATAACCTTCTGCCACCTCTAATTCCTCGTCCCACTAACGGTCAGTGTGTTTATGTTGATTCTCCTTTTGTTTTAATAGTAGCCAAATTTTTCTAGTCCATATTCATTTATGATGTTTATTTCATTTTTTTTTACCGTGTGTCGCCGTAGGTTAAGGCTTCAGAGGAAACTCTGAGGACAAAGGAGTCCCTAGAGCCAAAACCCACGAAGACTCCGTGTGCCGCTCTTCGTCTGGCCTCTCCCCGTGGGCCCACCCGGCATGGGTGACCCTAAGCCGGTATGGCCCCAACGGATCCTAAAGGCACGCAAGCCCCCTCATCACAACAAGGTGGCAGCACGGTCAAGGGGGATTTCTTTTTTGTTCCCCTATCCTATTTAAGATTAAGTTTTTGCAACTATTACGAGTATATTAATTTAATTTGTAGTTTTATATTATCCGTTTTTTGTACTATTAGAAAAAAAACAGTCGCGGGGGCACAAACAGTTTACAAACAAAGTTGCCTTTGGTTTAGACAAAGACACTTGCCTGACCCCCGGCATCCAACCCGGGACCCGTTGATCCAAAGGCGGCATATCTAACCCCTAGACTAACAATGCATTTCCCATTGTTGACTCTTACGATGCCCTCTTGACGAAATGGGTTGGCAACACTATTTAATCTAAATCCACTCCAAAGTTAACTCGTGGTAGAAACCCACGTGGGCTGACTCACGGGAAAATACTCGAACATGACAAACAAACATGTCAATGCCAATGTAGACACTTTAACCGCATTGCCACAACAATTCAACTTCACGCCAATGACTAAATCATTGAAGAGTTATCAATAATAAATAAATAAATATCATTGGACATTTCACACAACGCCATCTCGTCCCAAGCTAAGCAACTTAATGCTTGTGTTATGGTAACGAGATGGATGATAAACTACTTATATACATTTTTTTTTGTAAATACATACATTATATTTGTATAGTATCAATTTATTAAAATTACATAGGATTTATAGTATTTAAAAGTTATATAATATGTATTAGAATAAGGTTATATATGTATTTATTTTTTCATGTACTACATGTATTTGTCATATTGTATAAATTATTGCACACCCTACCTGCCGTTTTCAAGTTCACAACTCCTATCCATCCAAAGGTTGTCTGGAAGAAATCGCCCTGTGCGATAAGACCGCCCATTGTACATTTATTAGTTGTATTTCTCTGATGCCATGTTAACCTTTTCTGATATTGGTGTACAATAAAGAGTATTCTATTCTATTGTATTCTATACATATTATAGATAGAAAAAACCCAGAGCCGGAACAAATGCTTGTGGGTCGTACAAATATTTCTTCCGTGCGGGGATCGAACCCGCGACATGCTGCGCAGCAGTCGATCGCTCAACCATTCGTCACCCGAATACATAGTGACACCAAATCATTCCATCCTGAGGATGTCGTAAGAGCTGAAAAAAGAAAATGACAAGGCCGAAACCTGGCCGCAAGAGAATGAAAACTTGATATGAAACCTTGTGCCAGCCCTTCTGGTCAGCGAGGCACAGTAGGCTAATTATCCTCCATGTATTTGGATAAGTAGTACGAGATACAGTCGCTTGCTACAGGCTCCGTCAAAAGCTTCAGCTGCCTAAAGGGAAATGTAGAGGGCTATGCTCGGAGTTTCTTTGTGAGATCAAATCAAATATTAAGAAATACGGCGACCCAGAATTGCTGACATTGTATTGGCAAAATGGCAGTGAGCAGGACAAATAGCTCACAGGCCTGACGACGACGCTCGTGGCAGAAAAGTGTGCATTGCTGGTAGACCTCCCACACTGTAGAAAACATTGAATGTCGGCCGCTCAGGACTCGCTTACTTGGAAATCCTTGACTTGGATGCCTTCAAGTCTGGAGTGAATAGGCTCTTACTGTCCCAGCGGGTTACACCGTCGGCCTCATCGTCACTTACCATCAGGTGAGATAGAGGTCAACCGCCGGACAGTTAGTAATAAAAAAAAAAAAAAAAAAAGTCCTATGTCCAGCAGGCAACGTGTCTTGGCTCAGCTTGCAGCTCGCTCTACTCAGCCCATAAATGACCCACTGCTGAGGCGGGCCTCCTCCAACTACATGGAGGGTAATTAGCCTATTGTGCCACTCTAGCTAGACGGGTTGGCACAGGGTTTCGTATGAAATTTTCCTTCTCTTGCTGCTAGGTTTTCGGCCTTGTCATTTCCTATTGTCCACTCTTATGACACCCTCAGGATGGAATGGGGTGGTGACACAATGTATTCTAAATGTGTCACCACACTGAGAACATTTAACTGTTCCTTTTTATTCACTAAACCCTCACTTCGAATGTATATAGAGCTCTGTCCCGCCTTGTATGAGTACCTAATTATAGAACTATATTTTTTTCCGCTCTAGCTTTTTTTTTCTATCCTTTGAACGACTATTAAATGTTTATAGTCTGCTCCATTGTTCTAAATGTTTATTAGAGCATAATATTATTATATTCATCTGCATAATCGTGACTAGATAATATGACTGAAAACCCAAGGCGGCTATTGTTACTTATTCTAATATCACCATTTATCATTCCAGACCTTAAATAACCCACTACTGAGTCGGGCCTCCTCCAAGTACAAGGAGGGAAATTAGGCTACCGTGCCACGCTCGCAAGAAGGGTTGGCACAGGGTTTGTATCAAGTTTTCATTCTCTTCTGGCTAGGTTATCGGGCAGGTCATATCCTTTAATCGGCTCTTACGACACCCTCAGGATGGAATGGGGTGGTGACACTATGTATTTTAAATCCGTCATATTAAAATACGTATTTCTTAATGATGGAATGAGTGACCTACAAGACAGGTATCACATTAGCGATTAATTACTCTTAAATGGCGCGCGCGTGCATTTGGTGATTTGTGTTTTTATTTTAAACGGCACCGCTCGCGTCGATCTAGAATCTGGTGTATTTACGCGTTTCTAACTTCATTATGTTGTAAGTAAGTTGTAAATTGTGACATTAATAACCTGAATTATCATGCAGGTTAAGCAACTTTTTTCCGCATGTTAGATGGGCGTCAATTATGTCCATTATTTGTGTGTAATATCAGTAATCTGTGCGTCCGCCATCGATCTTGCTATTCTAACATCTTTGGCAGTCGTAGTCAGTAGCGTGATAACTGACTGCATTACAAGCGGTAATTACATGGTTAGACCAACTGTCAGTTGTCTGTCTAACCTAACCTAACCAGATAATCGTAGAATATCATAGCGTAGATTAAAGTTGTTTAAAAGAAATATAGTAGAAAGTGACGTTCACGTTTTTCTTTACAGATTGTCGGCAATGGATAGATGAGCATTTAAGAAAAAGAAAAAGTAATTAATACGTCACATAAAACAACAGAATCATAAAACATGGGAAAGCCCTCGGCGCCTCCGATTCACACTGTCAGCGATGCCTACAGTTCGAAGTAAGTAAATTGATGTTCATGCTATTTAGTGACGGATTATAAGAAACCACCAACGTTTTGTTCCGAGAACGACGTGATAGGCGACATAATCTATATTACTTCTATACTAATATATAAAGCTGCAGAGTTTGTTTGTTTGTTTGAACGCGCTAATCTCGGACTACTGAACCGATTTCAAAAAATCTTTCAGTGTTAGATAGTCCATTTATCGAGGAAGGTTATAGGCTATATATTATTTTCAAAAGAATTAGGGATCCGTATGAAAATTGCGATTATGTAAACCAAGGTGTAAAATCGAAAACCTATTTATGCGTGCGCTGCAAAAACTATTGACAATAGAACAAAATGATGTACTAGGGGTTTGAAGGTCTTATAAAAATCTACAAAAAAGTCCGCGAGAGCACATATCTAACTATCATAGTTTAGTCACAATAACCGATTTTATGTTCATAAAAAATATGCATAGAGATAAGCACGGGTTCGAAGCCCACGCGGGCGAAGCCGCGCGCAAAAGCTAGTAAACAACAAAGCTGATGAACTAGAAGCCTTCGTTCTGAACCCTGATCAGTTGCCTCCTTCTTATTTGCTTCTGGGAATATAGATAATTTTGACTGCCTCGTTGGTCTAAGGGGTTGTATGTGTCGCCTTTGGATCACGGGGTCCCGAGTTCGATTCCGAGGCTGGGCAAGTGTCTTTGTGTAAACCAGAGGCACTAGCTTTGAGTCTGGGTGTCATGTTCGTGAATTTTATGTTTGTAAGATGTAAGATGGCAATCTAAGAAGAGCAACTACCGGAGAAGGGGTAGTAATGGTAAATTAACAATTTTAAATGGTAAATTTTATTTTGTTTAAGTTTTCAAAAGAGCTCTAATGAGCCAACTTGATGAAATGAGTTTTGATTTTGTGTCAGGTCTACTTCGAATTCATGGAGGGAAGTTAGACTACTGTGGCACGCTGGAAACTGGTTGGCACCGGGTTTGTATCAGGTTTTCCTTCTCTTGTGTTCTTTTAGTCACCTCTTACAACACTCTCAAGATAATGTGGGTGAGTGACCTTGTGTATTCTAAATGCGTTACCACACGGATACAAGCTGATACCCTTATTACTAAAAGGTAATAATGATTTAATTACTCATACGTAATGGCCACGTGTCAGTCTTAATGGTCATGTTTATTAAAAAAAGTAAATAGGTTGCATTGTTCTTTGATTGGATTCTAGAAACCTCAAGCGGATATACTAAAAAAAACAAAGAAACATCGTAAAAAAAGTTGGACTTAAAGTGGAGTAAGTAGCATAACATTGTCTAACATTACACTTTTATTTATTCTTAAAATGCAACTGGTTGAGGATTCTCACGATAGAATAACGCAATCCTCCGAACATTTTCAGCGATAGATTAGCTATCAGTGGAATAGTGGAATTTGCGTTTAACCGACCGTTTATCTGAGATATGTTTACAAATTGATATGTAGCTACACTGTATATTTTTGTCATTATAATAAACTTTAATAAACTCAAATTCAAAAGGAACTTTATTTACGTAGGTTTTATCACAAAACTGTTATAAATCGTCATATTTAAAGTTACCATTACCATCTTACGACCCCTGTCCCAAGCTAGGTGGTAGTATCCACACCTATCAGTCGTCATATCTACAGTCACACCAGAACCCTTGCCAGTCCACCGACATTCAATACATCAAGAAAACAAGATTTATCCTAGGGATAATCTCTGGATTTCATTCTGGTTACCAATTTTCTTCAATTATGATTGGTGGAGGCTCCAATCTCAGTCTGGATTTTATAGTTAAACATTTTGTGTCGTAGTATTTACGCGAATGTAAGTAGAAGAATTCATCATATGTTGCTAAATTAATTCTCATGGAATAAAATACTTTGCAAAAACAATAATATAATAAATCTGACAAATTCTAATCTTTGTTACTCGCATAAAACTTAGGTGGGAAATGTGTCAGAGAACCAACGATACATCTAAACGAGCAAAAGGCAATCCGCGGAATCCAAAATTGCATCATATTTCGAGGTATTTAGAACAGCTTTTTAAGTAATTCGCCGTTCTATGGTTACAAAACTTATTGTCTTGGTATAATAATGACTTGTTGGGCTAGGGGTTGGATGTGCCGCCTTTGGATCACTGGATCCCGGTTCAATTCCGGGGTCGGGCAAGTATCTTTGTATGACCAGAGGCACTTGCTCTGAATCTGGGTGTTATTTGTTTTCGTGAATAACATGTTTGTAATTTATCGCCGATACAAGTTATTAAAAAACCTGCTATCTGTGGCGAGATAGGATCCACTGTGAGACTGTGTAGCTTCTGAGTTATGTCGGTGACTTTAGTCCTCTGTTGGATAGTCTGTAGCAAACTGAGGTTACAGTGTCATATCTGTATAAGAACCGACATCCACGGAGGTAGATGAGCTCTGGATTGGAGATCGCTACTTGGAAAACGTATTGTGGAACGCAGATAGGTATCTAGCAAAGGTCTAGGCGGAGCGACGATGTGCCGAAGGCGGCGTGCAGAATCTAGATGCGTTAAACTGAAGAGAAGGTGTAGCGCCTTTTAGGGGAGCCTATGTCCAGCTGTTGATAAATATGATAAGTGACGATGATGATTTTATACTATAAAATGAGGATATCATTAGAGGTATTTGAAGTAAGCAATAGTGTGTTTAAAATATATTTCTATCTAGTAACGTCATTCTGAACCAGATTTTTATTACAATACATGGATTCTAGTAAAAGTTAACCAAATAACTATTATTATTATCTTACAAGCTTAGTTCCACTATGGTTATGTCTTTGTTGTCGTTATCTTTCAATCTACGTCATTTTCTACAGCTGTAGATTTTTGGCTGATCGTCGCTCCACCTAGACCTCTGCAAGGTATCTGTGTTCCACAATACGTTTTCCAAGGCGATCACCAATCGAGAGTTCGTTTATTCGTTTATCCCCGTGGATGTTGGTTCTTCTATAGATCATCATCATTTCAGCCAATAAATTACCTCATTCGGGCCTCCAAGTTCACGGAGGAAAATAGCCTACTGTGCCACGCTGGTAAGACGGGTTGACACATGGTTTGTATCGATTTTTCCTTCTTTTACGCCTAGGTGATCTGCCTCTTGCGTTTGGGTTGGTGTATATTCATAAAGCATGCACTTATTGTAATATTCAACACGGGGAATTATTTTCTTGTTTATTAAAATAGAATAGAATAGCAAAATGCTTTTTTCTATAAACCAATTATGGCGTTCACAATTGTCAGCGGTTACATCATTTTTATAATACTACCACCAGGTTAGAACGCGGCACCGAAAAGACCTGGCGGAAGAAACACTGTGGGCTTCTTTTTTTTTAAACGCCATATTACAATGACCGTTTACTTATTAGTTTCGTTAGGTTCCGAAAGGCGCTCAACTGAAATATGATTTGTTTATTCTTCTTCTCAGAACCTACTTTGTAGTGTAAAGGAATATCTCGAGTTATCTCTTTATTGAGGTAATCACTCGTGGCTTAGTACCTTCGTGAGATAAGCCATTGTTAACTTTCAACAATGGACGATAATAGTTCCACTTTAAGTGTAAACGATGGGACATAAAATAAACGCTGATGTTCTGTGGACGTCCTTTGCAATTGCGTGTTACCGCAAAGTGGAAATTTCATAGACAATATTTCTTAATCAAAAGACATATAGTGACTAGGTGCCATTCATTTATATATCACTGGGGTGCCGCTCAATTAAAGAACAACGCGTATAATAATAGCCTCACTTCTCTTTATACTCCAACTCAAAAGGAACTTAATTTATGTAGGTTTTATCTCAAATCTTATCATCATCATCATTTCAGCCAAAAGACGTCGACTGCTGGACATAGGCCTCCCCCAAGGATTTCCACAGAGGCCGGTCCTGGGCCGCCTGCATCCATCGTTTTCCAGTGACCTTAACCAGGTCATCGGTCCACCGTGTGGGAGACGAACCAGAACTGCGGTTTCCGGAACGCGAAATCTCTTATAAAAAATCATATTTAAAATTACCCATAACATCATATCATTACGGCTCCTGTCCCACGCTAGGTCGTCGTCTGCATACACACCTATCATACACAATTCCTCATAATTACAATTCATCCACCTCTTTTTATCTCCCACAACCCTGGCGTCCACCCACATTCATGCCGAAACTACCCCTGGTTCGGAATGCTGCTCCACAGACAAGAGCCAGCAAGAACATTTGTAATTGCTTTTTTAAAATTATCGATCTTGTTTACAAAACGCAGTTAACAACATAATGAGAGCAAGTTTGCCAGATGAGAGAAACACGCTACACGTTTACGCGCCGAATCACGAATAAGCCTTGACAGGGCCAATCCAATACAAATCCGCGAATAAATAGGTCTCCGTTGCATCATTGCTTCACGTATAAGTTGGAGAAGCCTCGATAAAATGTAAATGGATTAAACCATGGAGTTTCTTGCCGGCTCTTCTCTATGGAATGCCATTCTAACTGGTGGTAAAGACTAAATGTGCGACTCAGTAGTGGGTCATTTATGGGATAAAACGACGAACGATGAAAGACGATTCTTGTCCTACTACTAATATTAATTAGTTCATTAATCAGCCCATAAATTACCGGTGTAATGACTGTTGGGCCAGGCTTCTTCCCATATCCCACAACAGGACGCGAGTTGGAGCACTCCGGGGATGTTTAGTGGGTAGGCCCCCACTCTGGGGGAGAGTCCCACACGCCCCCCCTCGGCCATCCCCGTGGCCGACAAAAACGAACAAACAAAAAAAAAACAAAAAAAAAGGCTTCTTCCCATCACAGGGAGGTTAATTAGCCTACTGTGTTCTTGTTTACACAAATGTAATTTATTTTTGTATCAAGTATGACTAGTATAAAAAGCAATCTACAGAGTTTCCTGCTCACATTTAATTTTTTATATTGGCTTCGGTAAACACTCGCAAATTTTAGCGTCCCAATCTATGTCCACAAGGAACAAACAATAAATTTGTTAATAATAATAGCCGCGGATTTAAGCGTCCAGACGCGCTCCAATCAGTGTCAATTCAACAAATTTCCTTACGAATGATGCAATGGTAAATACATATTACATGGGAGGCGTCATTGGGTTTAATTCGTGCACGCCTGTCAATAAATAACAAAGTGATGGGTTTTTAAGTCAGTATTGCGGGAGTGTCTGAGATGGAGAAAGGGAAAACGGCGAAGACTCCCGGTTGGTGGTACTGCCCGAATCTACACACAATGTGGGTATGATTTTTTTGTTTAAACACGTGAGCACCTGGCAGATGGTGTTGTACGCTCAATTGGATTACACAGCGTCCGCAGTGTAGACAACGCCTGGCAATTTTTTTTTCTTTCTGTAACTTGTATGCCTTTGACCCTAGGCTTGCGTGATGGCCTCCCTCGACCGTGCTGCCACCTTGTTGTGGTGAGGGGGCTTGCGTGCCTTTATAATCTGTTGGGGCCACACACCGGCTCAGGGTCACCCATGCCGTTCCCACGGGGAGAGGCCAGATGAAGAGCGGCACACGGAGTCGTCGGTGGGTTTTGGCTCTGGGGACTCCACTGTCTTCAGAGTTGCCTCGGAAGCCTTAACCTGCCACGATTCTACTATCTATGGCAGTCGTTACACGTTGTGAATAATGTAAAAACAGACCGCTGGTCTAACCGGTAGTCCCACTAGATAGGTTGCGAAGGAGAAACGGCAGTCATTCAACTAAATACTGGTAGCTACGTCTGGTTAGACCGGTACCGAAGTAAATTAAGAAATACATCATCATCATCAGCCCACATTAGTCCACTGCTGGACATAGGCCTCCCCTAAAGAGCGAAATACGTAATCTATATCTATACTAATATATAAAGCTGCAGAGTTTGTTTGTTTGTTTGTTTGAACGCGCTAATCTCAGGAACTAATGGTCCGATTTCAAAAATCTTTCAGTGTTAGATAGTCCATTTATCGAGGAAAGTTTTAGGCTATATTTTATTTTCAAAAGAATTAGGGATCCGTATGAAAATTGCGATTTTGTAAACCAAGGTGTAAAATCGAAAACTTATTTATGCGTGCGCTGCAAAAACTATTGACAATTGAACAAAATGATGTACTACGGGTTTGTAGGTCTTATAAAGATCTACAAAAAAGTCCGCGAGAGCACATATCTAACTATCATAGTTTAGTCACAATAACCGATTTTATGTTCATAAAACATATGCACGCGTTCGTAGCCCACGAGGGCGAAGCCGCGCGCAAAAGCTAGTAACAAATACGCGAGGGACATATTTATTAAGTTAAACATAGTCAGTGATGCCTATGTCGATCTCAGACCTTGGTCCACCAAAGGCCTCCATGGTCGTGGAGGATCGTGAGGATTTCCAGTAGTCAAAATGTTCCATAGAATACTTCTGTGATGATTTTATATACCATTCACATCTCTTATCTTTACAGCCCGTAAATGATCCACTACTGGGTCGGGCCTCCTCCAAATCCATGAGGGAAATTAGCCTACTGTGCCACGCTAGCAAGACGGGTTGGCACAGGGTTTTTATCAAGCTTTCCTTCTCTTGGGGCTAGGTGATCTGCTCTCTTACGATACACTAAAGACGGTATGAGTTGGTGACATTGTGTATTCTAAATTCGTCACCACACCACATCTCTTATATCCACGTACAAATATGCCTTTATTTTTCTTTTCAGTAATAACTGAAAGTAAGGTTCCGATTTCGTTATCATATTATTTAAATTGCCTCTACCTTGCCAAATCAAAGGCTTCGGTGTTCTTTTGAAAAGGAATTGGGACGTACCAATTCGGAGAGCTTGTACCCAACTCAACGCTCAAAAGTTATGGATTCTAAATACAATCTTATAATTGCCATATTGAAAATGAAACTGCTAGCAGAATTCACGAATTGGTGTAAGATTTGTACGTGTGATTTTGAATTCTATCTTCATTTATCTAGGTGTATTTTCTCTTCAGCAACGGTCTTAGTCTCGAGCCACAATAAACAGAAAACTCATTACTCCTCATGCGACACTGCTATGTAAATTTTCATGATGGCATTAAATTTTATACTTACTTATTACTATTACTGTTACTAAGTTGTTTCTTATCATTTTGGTGGTAGGGAATTATTGGTATTTATAATCTTATTGAAATTAAATACTACTTTGAAACTAAATACTAACACAGAAAGCCCGATAATACTTTTCTGATCTCCAAGGCTTTAAATAACATATTTTGTATCTTTGTTTCAGAATAGAATTAGCCTACAATGGCTCAAGGGAGGACTTGGATCCTTACGTCCCAGCGGACCACCGCCCCCTGGCTTCGAATACTTCGTAAGTTATGTTGATTGCTTTATCATGTAGTCTATTGAAAGGCCTTCTTTGTCGAATGGCGTTCCGGACCGGTGGCAGAATGTAAATGACTTACTTTTTAATGTTGATGTTTTTTTATTATTAACTAGCTGACCGGGCAGACGTTGTTTGACTGCAGCGCCATCTGTCGCGCTGATTTGTGAACCATCCTCGGTCCGTCAAAACCAATGCAAAAAAAAACATTCAAATCGGTTCAGCCGTTCTTGAGTTGTAAAATTACAATAAAAGTGGCATTGATTTTAATTTAAATCGTTTTACCACTACTACTCCCATTACATGGACGGTAATACGATGCGTGCCTTGCTGGCCAGACGGGTTGGCAGTGTTTCATTTTAAGTTTTCCTTCTCTCGCGGCTAGGTTATTACCATTTTTATGTCCTTTTGGCGGCTCTTACGACACTCTCAGGGCGGAATGGGGTGGTGATACTATGTATTATAACTTGGTCACAACACGAAATAATAATAATTTGATTGTTTGAAAGCTTTCTTATTGATTTATTCCCACGTGTTCGCCGACCCCACACCTGTGGGACGGCGGTATAAATAATAAATATAAATATCATTGGACATTTCACACAACGCCATCTCGTCCCAAGCTAAGCAACTTATTGCCAGTGTTATGGTAACGAGATGGATGATAAACTACTTAAATATACATTTTTTTTGTAAATACTCGTACATACATGTTATAGATAGAAAACACCCAGACCCGGATCAAATACTTGTAGGTCGTACAAATATTTCTTCCGTGCGGGGATCGAACCCGCGACATGCTGCGCAGCAGTCGATCGCTCAACCACTGCGCTAACCATGCAGCATTTCCCCTACGTCACCAAAAAAGAAAAAGGTATGGCACCTTAAGCCGCTAGATTTCCTTCCTTGCCATTTCCTTTAGCCACACTCAGGGAGGAATAGGGTGGTGATACTATCAATTTTTAGTATTACCTGTCTTGCCAGCGTGGCACAGAAAGCTAAATTCCCTCCATGAATTCGGAGGAGGCCCGACTCAGTAGTGGGCCATTAATGAGCTGAAACGAACGAAATAACTATGCATTTTAATTTCGTCACAAACAATAACATAGTGACGTGTATAAAATCTAAATGCTTAAAGCATTAATGGCGGTGTAAACTAGGCAGACAGATTAGTGAAAGCAAGTTCGCGACCAAAACAGTCTCATTCCACATTGTATGCTCATATTATTTTGTTATCCACTAGACTGAAATTAATACTGAAATTCTCTTTTCGACACTAAATATTTAACAACTCAACTGTACATAATGTGCCCAGGCAACAAACAAAACTGAACCTTATTACAAATTTTTTAGAGGCACCTCACCGGTCGTATGTCTGGTGATAATTGAGGTTCTTCATAAAATTTTACCG
The DNA here is from genome assembly GCA_905475355.2 of Clostera curtula. Classification (NCBI taxonomy): domain Eukaryota; kingdom Metazoa; phylum Arthropoda; class Insecta; order Lepidoptera; family Notodontidae; genus Clostera; species Clostera curtula. Next base: position 17,531,551 of record FR997802.1, read on the forward strand.
GGCACTAATATTAATACAAAACTAAAGTCCACTGGAAATATTCATTTCAGAATCAAACTTTAACGAAAAACAGGTATTATAAATTTGACATACCTGTCTGTGGCGTTTAATTCCGAGACGAGATTTAAAATAAACGTCACCAACTCATTCCATTCAGGGTCTTATCCATTGACCCACTGCTGAGACAGGCCTTTATTTGGTCGGTGGTTCTGAAGGACTACGGACCACTCAACTACGCACTAAAACCTCAACTAAAACCTATACCATCACTCGTCAGTTTTGGACGGCACAGGTTCACTAGGCCGCATTCTATTGTGTCGTCCTGACGAGTTGAGACTATCACTGGGCATCTCTTGTAACTGCTGTAAACAAAACACTATAAGCAGTTCTAAGTTTAAAGTATAAGTTTTTCTGTTCACTATCATCACTATCACTACCACTATCACTACCACTATATATCACTTCACTTCACTTCATCATATTATAAAACAAAGTCGCTGTCGTCTATCCGTCCCTATGTATGCTTAAATCTTTAAAACTACGCAACAGATTTTGAAGCGGATTTTTTTAATAGATAGAGTGATTCAAGAGGATGTTTTTTAGTATAACATCCATAATATTGTAGAGAAACACTGATAAATTTAGAGTTTCATCATTGCACCCGTGCGAAGCCGGGGCGGGTCGCTAGTACTTAAGGGTAGCCCGCGAAATTCAAATTTTCTTACGTTTTTTGCAATTTGCAGGTCAGTGCTAGGTTGTATGTTGATTAAAATGTTATTCGCGGCTGTAAGACGTATGTAGTTATATAATTATAATCATCAAACTTTTTGCAAGAAAAACTTTTTCAAGCTCAAAGTCATTCTTGCACCTTTATGAGCTTGGAGGGTTGTATTGATGAGTTTGATGATTATAATTGCAAAAAACACACGAAAATTTGAATTTCGCGGGCTACCCTTAAGTACTAGCGACCCGCCCCGGCTTCGCACGGGTGCAATGATGAAACTTCGCGGGCTACCCTGGAACATTCACCTTAATAAAAAATCTCAGTGAAGACCAATCAACAATACAGAATCTTCTTGGATCCCATGTGTTCTTACCTGTGTTGGGAGCATGCGCTGACTAATTTACCGTTTTTAAAAAATAACAACGCTCTGGGGTTCAAGGGCTCTTGCTAGATTAGTTATGGCTATAACACCGTCCGTGTGATGACGGATTTAGAATACACAGTGTTACCAACCCATATCATCCCGAGGGTGTCTTAGGGGGGGACTAAGGGAACGCAAGAGGCATATCATTTAGCCGCAAGAGAAGGAAAACTTGATACAAACCCTGTGCCAACCCGTCTTGCCAGCGTGGCACAATATGCTAATTTCCTTCCACGAATTTGGAGGAGGCCCGACTCAGTAGTGGGTCAGTAATGGGCTTTAACGATAGCGTGTTTGTTGCATCCGGTTTAATAGACAAAAATTCTATCCGTAAAAGAAGGAAAGGTACGCCTTGTGCCAACCACATTAACTATAACGGCACAATTAACCGACTTCTCTCCTAGAAATTGGGGGTGGCCCGACTCAGTACTGGGTAATTCATCAGGTCTCCGATCATAATAAAGAAGAATTTACCCTATATTTATATTTGGGGCTCAAAAACGAAAATGAAAGTTTTAAACGCAGCGTGCCGTCCTAAAAGTAATGTTGTCAAAACCTCGTAGATACTGCACTAACAGCTTGAACACTAAAGCTGAGCTACACAGAGTTAGACAACTTTACATATCGCATGCTGTATCAAAGACTCACATGCAATAAGGGCTAAATAGCACAACAAGAAGAAGTCGTTTTTCAACAACTCCAACTCCGAGGATCAATACTGGATTTGCTGGTCGCTTTTCGAATTTCCTGTACCGTAAAATATACAACTCGGTTGTCATAAAGAACCCCTCAATCTTACACTGTCCTAAGTACCGTATAAAACGTGTTGTTAGAGAATGGTTACTGCAAATGGACTACATTGAAACAGAGGATCTATTGGCTGGCACTCGGAGAGGGTTGGGTCACTTAACATTCAATTTGCTATTTTATTTTAATTCTCAATGCTGTGTTAAGTACTTTTAACAGACATAATAATCACCATAATTATACTTATAACAACATCATCATCATCATCATCATTTCAGCCAAAAGACGTCCACTGCTGGACATAGGCCTCCCCCAAGGATCTCCACAAAGGCCGGTCCTGGGCCACCCGCATCCACTGCTTTCCGGCGACCTTAACCAGGTCGTCGGTCCACCGTGTGGGAGGCCTACCAGCACTGCGCCTTCCGGAACGCGGTTGCCACTCAAGGACTTTTCTGCCCCATCGGGCGTTGGTCCTGCGAGCTATGTGCCCTGCCCACTGCCACTTAAGTTTGGCAATCCGGTGGGCTATGTCGGTGACCCTGGTTTTCCTGCGTATCTCCTCATTTCTGATTCGATCTCGCAGGGAAACTCCGAGCATAGTCCTCTCCATTGCCCTTTGGGTATAACAACATACATTAACGCTTTGTATATTATTTTAAATTTAGTCAACTGATCGCGGTATCACGCCGTGTACAATTAATTATGTTAAATATCTCAGGTCACCAAGACACAGGCTTGCCTAGTTTGGGACCTATAGTGCAATTATTATCTCCGTACATCATATTTTATTAATTAAATAAATTACTACATAGTTTAAAACAAAGTCACTGTCGTCTGTCTTTAAAACTACGCAACGGATTTTGAAGCGGGTTTTTTAATAGATTGAGAGATTCAAGAGGAAGGTTTATTTGTATAATATATGCATAAATATAGATGTTCATCATTGCACCCATGAGAAGCCGGGGCGGGTCACTAGTTAAATAAATAAGTACCAGTCTGTTAGAATATCTGTACACAACACACAAACCGACCGCTATTCACAAACCAGTACAGTCACCAACGAGATTGAAAGGGGATCTCCAAAGCAGGAACATTGACGCCACAAATCTTCTTTGGGAAACAAAGCCTTATAAGATTGCAGGGGACTGGTCGGCATTGTCTTTAATCAATTAAATTGTGACATATAATTTAGTGTGGTTTTGACACAGTAAATGGTCCACTTGCAGTAAATCGGGTTTAACTCTATAAATAAAATAATGGTTTAGGGTGCCCGCTGGCTGACGTCAAATTATTCTCAAACTTCTGTGACCTGATGAAAAGTATATTATTGATTGATTAGCTTATATTTACTAGCTGACCCATGGCACGTGATTTAACCTTATAAATCACTAACGGCCCGCCCCGGCTATGCTCGCGTAATTTAAAAAACTTTAAGTAAAATTAGACATAAGCATATGGTATATCACTACATAGTATAAAACCAAGTCGCTGTCGTCTATCCGTCCCTATGTATGCTTATATCTTTAAAACTACGCAATGGATTTTAAAGCGGTTTTTTTAATAGATAGAGTGATTCAAAAGGAAGGTTTATATCTATAAAACATGCATAAATGCACACGTGCGAAGCCGGGGCGTGTCGCTAGTCCTATATATAACTAGCGACCCGGCCCAGCTTCGCAAGGGTGCAATAATGAACCTCTAAATTAATCAGTGTTTCTCTACAATATTATGGATGTATTATACATAAAAACCTTCCTTCAAGAGGAAGGTTTTTATGTCATCCATTTATTACATACATCCATCTATTAAATAAAACCGCTTACGTTTATATTACGGACATCCATCTATTAAATAAAACCGCTTCAAAATCCGTTGCGTAGTTTTAAAGATAAGCATACATAGGGACGGACAGACGACAGCGACTTTGTTTTATAAAATGTAGTGATAGTGATAAGTCACGCTTTAACTTTAAAAACATTAACTTGTGTTATTCTGATTTGTAAGCCATATTATTGTAAAATTTCATCAAAGTTCATTCAGAATTTTTGAGTTTACGTTTAGTTTGAGAATGAATAACAAACTTTAATTGTAACAAACTGTTACGTTTATAATACAGTAGGAAGTAGGATTTCTAGTAAATCTTTATGTAGTTGAATAAAAAAAACTTATTGTAAGTATGTGAGTATAGGTTCTATGATTGAAAGGGGATTGGAGTAAGTAAAAGTTCTGGTAAAATGACAATAAAAAATAAGGGATAGTGGTAGAAATATGTAAATTTTGTGTAATACGTACCAAATAATTAAAAAAACTGAGGATAGTCACCCGTTTCACATATAGCTTCAAGGCCTTTTCTCAGATACACCAAATAACCACAAACTAACCGTAAACATCGGGAGATTTCCTAACGCCAAATTTTTATACATAAAACATCTAACAATATTAAACGACATTTTTGAAGATTTCGTGTGCTTAAAGATAAGTTGCAAGATCAAACATTTCTATTCAGCAGAGTTTCAAACCCCAAGCAGATAAATCAATGTCGTTCATAGCAAATAAGGTTCTAGAGTAAGTAAGTGCAGCTACCGTTCATCATCAACGTGTACTGTGTCATCAACGTATTAAATGCCGGGGGAGTATTTTCGTATTATTTGATATTGCAATTCCTTTCTGTGAAAGTAATAACATCTTATTCGTAAATTAGTGTTGAGGAAAATCTTCGTTAATTTCTTTGTAAAAAGAAGTAACATAATGCTTTCTTCCATCATAATCAGCGCATTCTAGCCCACTGCTGTTCAGAGACCTCACCTAAAGTCTCAGCGCCTTGAGCTTGACATTATCCAGCTGGCCGCAACCTTTCGCAGATCGTCACTCCATCTAGCATTTAGCCATATAGCTTAAATAGTATATGTCTATGCGTGTGATGACGGATTTAGAATACATAGTGCTACCACCCTATTCCATCCTGGATCCATCCATCCATTTAGAATACACAGTGAGCTGAGAACTGTCCCATACCCTAGCCACAAGAGAAGGAAAACTTAATACGAAATCCTGTGTCCGTCGGGCCAGCGTGGCACAGTAGGCTAATTGCCCGCCGTGTAACTGAAGGCCACTCGCAGCAGTGGGCCATTTATGGGCTGAAACGAAACGAAGAAGAAAACCTAGGATACTTCTAAACTATACGCCTTTACCTCCATACGGCTCTGCATACCGTATATCAAAGTATTACTTTCAATCATCTAGTTGTCCGTGTGGTGATGGATTTAGAATACACTATGTCATCAACCCACACTATCCTGAGGATGTCGTAAGACTCGACTAAAGGAGCGCAAGAGGCAGTTCACCTAGCCGTATGAGAAGGAAAACTTGATACGAACCCCGTGCCAACCCGCCTTGCCAGCGTGGCACAGTAGGCTAATTTGCCTCCATGAATTTGGAGAGGGCCCGACTCAGTAGTGGGTCGTTTATGGGCTGAAACGACGACGATCTACAATTATCGATGTTAGATATGTTTAGAATAGTGTGGAGTTGCATTGATTACCAACACCCTCGGAGCAAGCGTGATTCGTGTAATAATCTGCTTTCTGATTTCCAAATAGACCTGCGATCACTGGGACTATGTTGATATTATCATTAATTACTCCGGAGCTAAAGGTGCTTGTACACAGTACAAGTAACTAGTGCCAACAATTTGTTAAGACGGGTTGGCATTTGGTTTGTATCAAGGTTTCCTTCTCTTGTGTGATCTCTTGCGTTCATTTGTTACTACACCCTAAGCGTCGGGTTATATGCATCGTATACACTATGCGGCTCCAGTGACTGGAGTATGTACTGGAGCGGGCCACCCACGCAAGTAACTCGCCTGTATAGCGATCGATAGCGAATAGTGCATGTTACTTATTGCATGTTACTTGAGCAAGTTCCAGTGGACTCGAACCTACTAATTTTTCGGTATTTCTACCGATTTAGCGCTTACATAATACAAAAATGAAACGATTCTACTAATATTACATATAAACCCAAAAGTTTTAATGAAACTCTATGCATGGATTTTAATGAAACGATATGTTTTGGGGAATTACCCGTAAGTCCAAAACATTACAATTTGTAATGTACATAAGTAAAAATACTAATTCTGGTGAAATAAGATTCATAGCAAATGATTTTACAGGAGCGTTTCGTTCGTCTAGACATTTTGACGCAATTCAACTCCGTACGAATATTATGCACAAGCCACTCTCGACCACAAACAAATATCTTAGACGCAAGAAGCCCACGTCTTCACTTACTCCTATTGCTGGTACCATAGAAAAGTACACGAGTAACTAGTATCCGTAGCTTGTGCATGTTACTAGTGCAACTAACCCTTAATGCGTGGGTTACTTACATCGTGTACAAGCACCCTAAATGAATATTGACACGTCTTGAATTAAGCCTTCATGTGGGATTTGCCAAAATGTTTGCCGGCAAACTGGTGTGAAATTGCAGTTGCAATCTAAACAAACAGATATAGCTTAGGTATCTATTTGTCTGTCAATTTTGTGATGCCACTAGATTACCGCTAAAACATATCGACTGCCTCATGATAAGGTTTTACCGCCACCTATGGACGCTTATGAAATATATTATGAACTAGCGACCCGCCCGAGCTTCGCAACCTCTAAATTTATCAGTGTTTCTCTACACTATCATGGATGTATTAAACATATTAACCTACCACTTGAAACACTCTATCTATTAAAAAAAAACAGCTTTAAAATGCGTTGCGTGGTATTAAAGATTTAAGCATACATAGTGACGGACATGCGACAGCGACTTTGTTTTTTAATATGTAGTGATAGTGATGTCTTCGGATTAACATATTTGTTTAGCTTGTTGGGTATACATTTTTTCTAGAACTAACTAGATATTTTTGTTATGCTTATCGGGTTTTTTATTGTTGGTTATTTTTCGCATTGTAGTATTTTATTTTAAGTTAGCTGTCAAAAAGTTATGTAAGTAATACATATCGATAAGACATGCAATCTTTAAAATAATCCAAATCCAAACACATAAATAGCGATAACTTTTTTGTTCATTTCAGGACGTTCGGCGCTCTGGCACATCTCTTGAAAGCTTCCCTCGGGTCAGGAGTGCTAGCCATGCCACTGGCCTTCATGAACGCGGGTCTCGTTGTTGGAGTAGTTGGAACATTACTAATTGGCTATATTTGCTGTCACACCATTCATGTTCTGGTAAGCACTGAACCCATCCCTATCTACTAATACTGACTGCTACTCAGCCCAGAGATGACCCACTACTGAGTTGGGCTTCCTCCCATTACATGGACGGGGTAGAATATTACACTTCCCCACCGCACGCTGCGAAACAACGCGTGTTGTAAAAGTCAAACCCAGCACGCTTGGTGGTATGATCTAATGGTCCGCCCGGCTAGCTACCACCCTCAAATCTAGGTCCAAGTCAAGCAATTTTCGTTTTTTTTTTTCATCCTGTGTACGTCAGAGCCGGTGTCCGATAGGGCATTTCCTTGAATTGCTTGCTATATATTAGACCCTGTGGTTGCTTTCCATCACGCAAGCCTAGGGTAAAAAAGCAATATTATAGTCATTGCAAAAAAAAACTGGATTTTCGGCGTTGCCTTTTCACAAAATAAACATTTATGCCCAACAAATTTTATATTCATTTAAATCAAAATGAAAGGGTTAAAGGTGCTCCTTTATTCACTTCAAACGTTGATATTATGGACTTTGAAGTCAGTCTGGTAAGAAAATTCCGTGAATAACGTAATCAAACGATCGCTACTGACCAAGAGACACGATTTCTAAATGATATTTTATAAACCAATTTCAAAAGAGATTTAGGAAATCTCTCGGTGTGGTGACGGATTTACAATACATTGTGTCACCATCATGTCGTAAGAGTCGAAAATAGGAAAGAAAATTGATACAAAATCGTTTGCCAACCCGTCAGCGTGGCATGGTAGGCTATATACCCTCCATATATTTTGCGGAGGCCTGACTCAGCAGTGGGTCTGTATCGATGGGAGATGTATGGAATGAGTAGTAGTTGTAGTTAGTAAAAATAACAAAACAAAATTAAATTAAAAATTTAAATAAACCCCCGACATATAAAAATTAAAAAAATACATCGCGTTGGGGGACCAGTGGTCAGGTAATAAATAAATAGGAGCGGTCCCCCAACGCGATGTATTTTTTTATTTTTTATAGGATACTTAGGTCATTATGTCGGGGGTATATTTAAAATTTTAATTTAATTTTTATTTTTTGCTTTTTATAGGTACACGCTTATTATGATGTTTGTAATGTGCACGTGATGCGCTTTCATTTGAGACCCCACTCGATTATATTTGCAGACTTTCGGTTATTGTTCCCCACTTTCACCCCCCATAACTTTTAAACGACTTAACCGATTTTCATCAAACATGTCTAAGAACACTCGCCCGTAACTCACCTGTCATACAAAAAAAACTGTATTGAAATCGCTTCATCCGTTCGCGAGCTACGGTGCCACAGACAGACAGACAGACACGTAAAACTTATAACGTTTTCTTCGTTTTGCGTCGGGGGTTAAAAAGAGACGTTGGTTTGCTTGCTTTACAGCTGAGCAGTAAGAACCTGTAGTGTAATCACTTATTTATTTATTTATTACTTTTTAGTACATAAAAATACACAAAAACAGAGTAATACTTTAAAACAATTCACTTCATCATATCTTTCTTGAAAAATTCCGAATACAAGTAATTACTCTAAAATATGTATATTTACCAAACTATTGCCAAATTTAAGTGGCAGCGGGCAGGGCACATAGCTGGCAGGACCGACGCCCGATGGGGCAGAACAGTCCTCGAGTGGCGACCGCGTTCCGGAAGGCGCAGTGCTGGTAGGCCTCCCACACGGTGGACCGACGACCTGGTTAAGGTTGCTGGAAAGCAGTGGATGCGGGCGGCCCAGGACCGGCCTTTGTGGAGATCCTTGGGGGAGGCCTATGTCCAGCAGTGGACGTCTTTTGGCTGAAATGATGATGATGATGTATATTTATCTCTTAAATATGTCTTAAGTATATTAAGAGGCTACATTTTGACGCGAAGACGTATATACAGGATGTATTTGAATACTACAGGTAAATCTTTATCATCATCATAATATTGCCCATCTACTACTACTACTATTTAGCATATAGATGACCCACTACTGAGTCGGGCCTCCTCCAGTTACATGGAGGGCAATAAGCCTACTGTGCTACGCTGGCCAGACGGGTTGGCACAGCGTTTCGTATAAAGTTTTCCTTCTCTTGCGGTTATCGGCCGATACAATGGGGTGGGGACACTATGTAGTCCGCTAGTTAGTGGTCACCACACTAACCACTAACTAGCGGTTACAGTGGGGTTGGCACTTGGTTACAGTGGTGCCAACTCCACTAAAATTGGGAAACGGCTGGCCAGATATACCGTTACCTTACAACATGCAATGTCTTTTACTCCGCACAACATTTCGTCATTGTTTACACTTAATAATGCCACAACAATTTCGCAGTTGGGTAACTATTGGAACTTTCTAATGCGCATGGCAAATTGTTAACAGTCTCAGTTTAATTGTATTTAGTTGTTACGGCCCTTTGGTCAATTAATCTATAATGGATGGGCCCTACGTATACTATAGTTCGTTCGCTGTAAGAATGCTCAACAGTGCAACTACAGGGTAAAATCAAAACTCATTTAATCAAGTTGGCTCATTAGAGCTCTTTTGACTAGTCAAACAATAAAATAAAATAAAATTTACTATTTAAAATTAACATCTACCACCGGTTCGGAATGCACCTCTACAGAGAAGAGCCACAAAAATTTCATAAAAGGTTAGATCAACAGTCAGGTGTCAGTCAGTGGTCAGTGTGTTAATCAGGTGTTAATGTCGGAATGAGTCAGATACCAAAGTAAGGCCCATCAACTACTTTGATGATTGATGTATGTCAATGATTGATGATGTATTAATTGGGCATGTACAGCAGTCCGGTCCCAACTGTCATTGTAACATCATTGACGATTGCCACACGAAGTCAGCAGTTTGATCTGACAGTCGCTCTAACGAGTCTCGGGGTCCTTATAAATAGTAATAATTGGTGCCTTGTTGGTCTTATTTGGGTCCCTGGTTGAATTCCGGGGTCTGGAACTGTCATTATGTAAACCAGAGGCAGATGCTTTGAGCCTGGGTGTCATTTGTGCTCGTGAATTACATGTTTGTGTGAACACATACCTTGTGCTGGCTTACGTTTTTTTTTTAAATAATGTTTTCAAAATCAGTTCGACCTGTAATCAAACCCAATGAATTTAGGAGAAGCATATACACGCGAGATATTCGGTAAAAGCGTTCAATAATTTCCCCAACGCGGCATCGAATACGAGACAATTTAGCAACAGCAAAGTACTCAACAGTTTATTTTATGTTTCAGGTGAGAACATCCCAAGAACTATGCGTAGAAACGAAGAGACCTGCATTAGGATACGCAGACACCTGTGACCTGGTATTTCAACATGGTCCAAAGCCTGTGAGGAAATTCGCCCCGTTTGCTAGGTATTATTTACTTTTACACAGTTTATTCCTTTTCAGGGATTTATCGCGTGATGACATATGGCACAGAGTCGTGGTCGCTCTCTATTGGCTCCTTCAGAAGGCTCAAAGTCAATAGAGAGGGCTATGCTCGGAGTTTCCCTGCGAGATCGAATCTGAAATGAGGAGATACGTAGGCAAACCAGGGTCACCAACATAGCCCACAGGATTGCCAAACTTAAGTGGCAGTGGGCTGACGCCCGACGGGTTGGACAAGTCCTGGATTGGCGACCGCGTTCCGGAAAGCGCAGTGCCTATCTCCAGGACGTATTTTGGTTGAAATGATGATGATATCGCGTATAGTTTACATTATTTAATTCCCGACGTTTCGAATGCTTTGCAGCAGTCGTGGTCACAGGAGAGATTAGATGACATTGAGGGAAATTAGACTATTGTGCCACATTGGCCAGTGGGGTTGTACCTACTACAGCTGCTTTGGTAATTTCCCACTGAAGACACTTTTTGTAATTAAGTTTTGGGTCAGGAAACATTTGTTTCTCATTTGCTCGGATGATAATTGGACGGACATGCAAGTCTATATTACATTGTGTAATTATCGTTAACAGTTTGTGCTACATTTTAAATGTAAATGTACTGCTATTTCAGGGATCTTTATATATTTACATGCACTGCTGAACACCTTTTTATTTCGCTGGAAAAATGCTTAATGTATACCGCTGTGAGACTCCGGGACACTCGACTACTCGTACTGCTGACTTGCCGTCTCACTTGGGTCGCCACAGGTTCTGGAGGAAGCATCCTACTGTGACGCCACGACGGGCTACGTCTATAGGATGGCATCCCGGATAACGCCCTCAGTCTTGAGGCTTGTGTCGGTGGTAGGTCCCCCGACTTACCAACGGCCTCAATGGCTGGGGAACGAGGTGGGCGTTGTGTCACCCCCTCCTCCCCGGCCTTCGTCTGCGGTGGGGGTCACCCAGAGCATCCTCCTTCCTGACCCGCTCCAACGCCTCCTTCTGCGACATAACGTCCTCGCAGAAGGAGGCCATGGCTTCCAAGCCCTCCTCGCTGTTGAGTATCGGTCGGGGTAGGTGCGACAGCGAGAGGTCATCTCCGATCCGTGCCACCAGGGCTCGCCTCTCTGGCTCCCAGGTGGCACACTACCCCGCCGTGTGACGCGCCGTATGGACTGGCGCGCCACACCCGTAGCACAGGTACTTACCGAAGCAGCCATGCCCGGTAAGCACCTACACCAACCTGTAGGATAGAATCCCATGTCGTTGATACAAACCCTCTGGCCCGACATAGTAGTGGGTCATTTATGGGCTGAATAGTAGTAATAGTATAATTTACAAATACTATATAGGTTATTTACCATGCCCTGCTATTCTTAAACCTCTCTCTTATACGTATAGCCCAAAATGTATGATTGATTGATTAATTTCAGGGAACTTGCCGACTGGGCGCTGGCTGCCACCCATATTGGAGCCTGTTGCGTCTACGTAGTGGTCATAGCAGAGTCCTTTAAACAGGTGAGAATTCTCTGTGGTATAAATGTGTTACTAAAGTAAAATGGCTTGGCCAATCATCATTGCTCGTTTACTTGTAAGTTGGCTGCTTTTGTTTTATTTGTTGGCAACAAGAATAATCATATCTATGATTACGAAACAATAAGGGTACCAAAGAATGTATTTGCTTAACCACTCACAATAACGTGTACTGATTTAAATAGGTTTACTAGACTAGGTTGAGATATATCGCTGGAGTCAGCTCTAGAAATGTGATGCCACTTGAAGATTACCATTGTTGGGAGTCGGTTGACTATACCATTATATGGTTACTATCATTGACTCGATGTCGCTGATGTCCCTTTGTCACTTTATCTCGAGCTTGCTCTTACAAATCTTTCATATTCCTAAAAATGTCCATCTAAAAAAAAGAACTACAGAGTTTCATACGAACTCTTCTCTGTGGTGTGCAATCCGAACGGCTGGTAACAGCTTGGAAAGAGCTGTAATGAATTTGATTACATTAATTTTTATTTTAATATTAAGAAAAATACTTTACAGGAAATATATATGACTGATAGAAAGTAAAAATTATGACCGCAGTAAAAATTATCTGGAAACAAACATGACAATATAAATAATAGTCATCACACATGATGTTGCAAAAAATATAAAAAATTGTAACAGTTAATTCCAAGTTTATTCTGAACTACTTCAAACCAACCTTATACACCCACATAACAGTCAAAATAGAATAAAATCTGACTTTTTTTTACAAATACATGTCGTGGATAACGATATCGTTTTATTAAGTTTCTCAATTGATTGTTAACACAGTAGTGCGGCAAACGCGGTGACGTCAGTTGTTTTGCAATGGCGGCACGTGGACAGAGTCGTAATGGAAAGTGAGGTTGGCTCGATCAGTCAGTCGACGTTGGGACACGGACCGAGACACTTCTCCGTTGCGAACCTGTCGGTTTGTCTATCTAAGTGTGTTAACTGAACATTGTTATTTATACTGTGGTTAATATTGTGAATTATAAAGTTACAAGTAATAAACCTCGTACCAAGTCAAGATGATGACGACTCTATCGCTCAGCCGTCGCTATCTCCGACATCAGAAGTGGTATGTAACTCATTCAGCCCACGTGGAGAAAACAGTGTAGTGATAATGTGTGTGCTTCTGTACGCGATGGAAATAACCGATAATGGCGATTCATTGTCACTATAAAGGAGACATTAAGCTACATGAAGATTGTTCTAAACTGAAGATCACAAGCTGCAGTCATAGTGCGGCGATTAACCAAGTGGGGATCACTTGCTTTCATTGTGATGGACAAGGACACTATGCGTCTAACTGCCCTGAGCGGAGCAGCAGGAAGGCGAGCAACAGTACTGCGGTCAGCCAGGTCAAAGAATAGTGAGTGGATCTGTAGTAAGCGCACCAGCTGCAATTTTACGTCACTCCGGTGAGCAGTTTCCATTTTATTACTCGGGTATATTGTATGGTATACGACTTTACGATAGTGTGGCTTTGACCGGTGTAAGAAAATATTATTTGAAATTCTTTTACATGTTTACCTGTTAATTACTTGCGATACGAAGTTTAGATTGCTGTGCTTGTTTAGCTTGACAGTTCATCGGTCTAGCGTCATATTTTCGGCAGGTTATATCAGTTTTCCAAGATTATGGCACCATTATATGCCTTGATTTGCATCGGTGAGGTAGATAGAGAGCATAAACATAAGGCGATAGGACAGCAGATCCAGACTTCAGGCGATCGAAGTTTCAGTCGGCAACGGTGAAATTTCACAACTGCGGTAAAATAGGTCACCGACCGTCCGATTGCCGTTCCAAAGGCGAGGTGAAAGGCAAGGCAGCCAGTTCTGTCACTTCAGCGTCAAGCTCTGCGGGACCGAGGCCGCGGTCGGACTTAATCTGTTTCAGGTGCGGCACCGCCGGACATTTGGCAACGAAGTGTCCACGTGGCAACAGCGGAGGAGCTGGCGCGGCAGTAGGCGCAAGCAGTTCGGAGCAGCGCCTGCAGCAGCGGCGAGTAACGAGAGGCATGTGGAAGTTTGCTATGTTAGCAATCCCAGCAGTACGCTGATGAACACTTGTGAGTCCTATCCATTTTATTCTGATTCTGGTGCCGAATGCTCTCTCATCAAACATTGTGTTGCGTCAAAGCTTAGTGGAAAGAGTTGTGAGTGCCCTCAAAAATGTGTTGACTGTTGTAGAAGTTGGTCATGGCAGGGTGCGTTGGATGATGTCCAACTTGCTATAAATGGCACGATTCATAGGGTAACTAAGGCAAGTCCATTAGAATTGCTAATAGGTAGAGTAGCTAGGCCACTAAATTTATTAACTATTGACGATCATGAGGTTGAGATAAATTTAAGAGATTAGGGAACAAGCTGACAAATTAATGAAAAATAATGCACAGCTTGATAAAGTAAGATTAGATAAAAATAAGGCAAATGTGACTAGATTTTCGGTGGGAGATTATGTTTTAGTCTAAAATCATGAACGGAATCAAACCAAATTGGATCCTAAATATAAAGGACCTTATGAAGTCATTGAGGTACTTGACGGTGACAGATATCATCTGAAGAGTTTGAACGCTAATCGCACTTACAAATACTCGAGAGAACGCCTACGTCCACTCCCCCAATCATATGTCCCTATTGAGCTGGATCCATGCTTATCAGATAATAATGACGGTATGATCTTTGGAATAGTTTCTTTAATTAAAACATCATATGGCTATGTGCTTATGTAACTTCACGCCTTTAATACCTGAGGGTGTGGTCAGCGGCAATAATGCCTCGACACGCTGGATTAATTTTCCAGTCCCAAATGTGGCAAAACCTTTTGTCATACATGGGGTACAACTTTGTTAGTCATCGATGCTCATCACACATAACTTCCGGAAAGTTGCATTGGTTGAGCCAGGGTTCGAACTCAGAACTTCTGAACTAGAAGTCGGAGTACTGAACCACTAGGTCATCGAGACTTATGATACGAAAGATGGTCTGTATCGAGTCTAGTCCCTTCTGAGAGTGAGAGTCGCCGAGGGAGTACGACGCCCACGTGAAAAGATGGGGTGGCACTATTCTCTGGAGTGGTATGTTTGAAGTATGGTGGGTCGTGGTAACAGCGTGGTGGCTTGTGGGCCATATGCAAAACATCTTAACAGTGCTGCGGTAAACGTATCTAAATGGCGAGGTGGCCATCTAGATATTTAAACAGGATTTATGTGAAGGGCGAGGTGGCCAAATATACAGTCAAGGGCGAGGTGGCTCTCTGAACTATAAACGGCGAGGTGGCCAAGTGGACAACAAATGGCAAGGTGGCCCAATGAACTATGAAAGGCGAGGTAGCCATTTTTTAATATGGAATCTGTTTACTAAACGGCGTGAAGGCACACACAGATTGGACGCTCGTTGAGATTGAGAAATTGACGTTTGATATCTGGTTATATTTGAGAAAATAAAAAAAAAAATAAAAAAAATTAAAAATTAAAAAAAAACTTGGTCAGGAGTGGCCGAAGCATGTTACTCAAACCGCACTGTTTATCGCTACCCTATAGGCTTAGCCCAGACGAAAGGTTATTAGTGCGTTCTAAGGTTAGTGCACTAATGGAAACTAATATCATTCGTCATAGTCAGTCTCCATTTAATAGTCTTATTTTATTAGTGAAGAAGCGTGACGGTTCTGATCGTATAGTGGTCGACTATCGAAAGTTAGATTCCACCACTGTGCCCTATAGGTTTAATTTGCCCCTCATAGCAGATTCCAAATACCACTCTTACGAGTTGGAGACTCTAGATGTAGTAAATGCTGTAAAACACTTTAGACATTACTTGCAGGTTATATTTTGAGATTATTACCGACTGTAATTCACTAAAAGCTTCACGCAATAAAATCGATATCACGCCACGTGTGCATCTTAGGTGGGCCTTGGTGCAGGCCTTTGATTTTCAAATCAGTTATCGTGAGGGACGTCGTATGGCTCATGTTGATTTCTTCTCTCGTAATACTTTACCATGACCAGATGCCCGTAGTCTCACAAAAGTTGAACAAATGCGCGTTAACCTCGCTGGCGTCAAGAGAACTGGCTTTTGGTAAAGCAGATACATGATCAAGAAATTCAATCCATAGTAGGTAAACTTAAAGATCATCTGTTACCACTCGACATTTCCAACATGCGCTCAGGTGTCCTACATCGCAAGGTACAGAGAAATAATCGGACCCGGTGTCTTCCAATTGTTCCCCGGGCCGTCCGCTGGTCAGTAATTAACCACGTGTACGAATCACGTATGCACCTTGAATTTGAGAAGACTCTTGAAAGGGTTGATCACTATTGGTTCGAGCACATGGCTAAGTGCGTTCGTAAGTTTGTCTATGGTTGTATTACTTGTAAACTATCTCAATCGCAATCAGGTCGCCCACAAGCGGGACTTCATCCAATTCCTAACATAAGTATCCCGTGGCATACTGTGCACGTTGACTTAACTGGCAAATTAAGTGGAAAAAGCGATTGCAAGGAGTACGTCATAGTTTTAATTGATGCGGTCACAAAATTTGTTCCCTTATATCATACCCTGAGAATAGATTTGGCTAGAACAATTAAATCCCTTAAATCAAGCGTCTTTAGTTGGAGCTCCAGTTAGTTATTGCAGATCTGGGACGATGCTTTGCCAACAAAGAATTCAAAGTTTTTTTGTCAGTTTCACGGTGTTTCTTTACGTTTGATAGCTAGTCAAGTCGCGCTAATTGCCAAGTAGAAAGAAGAATGAGCGCGTTAAAAAGTATGCTGACCGCGGTAGAAGCGTCTGATAGGTCCCGGCATGAAGCGTTAGAAGACGTGCAATTAGTTTTGAATTCCTCTGTCCACCGTGTAATACAAGCGAGTCCACTCGAGTTTCTGATAGGACGTTTAGCTAGACCATTTAACCTATTAACTTTGAATGATTCCGGACCGGCAGTAGACATTAGTAAGACAAGAGAGCAAGCGGCCACGTACATAGAAAAGAGTGCCAGTTACGAAAAAGTAAAATTTGATAAAACTACAAGTTAAAGTGGTAAAGTTTGATGTTGGTAATTTAGTTTAAATTCAGAACGAAGAGAAACCAAACTAAATTAGACGCGAAATACAAGGGACCTTTAAAAAAATGTGGAGTTACTTGATGGTGATCGTTATTTCCTGAAATCTTTAACCGGTAATAGAACATAAAAATACGCTCAGGACTGTATAAGGAGGATTCCTCTAAGCAGTGTGTCCGTTGAGTTAAATTTGTCTGATGAAGATGGTGAGGAGGATGGCTCCAACAGTAAATAAGAACACATACCTTGGCTAGGTCGCACTACACGCACTAGTCTGTAGTCGTAGCTGCAACTCTCGGAGTTGTACAGAGCGCGATGGGCAGCTAGTGGTGTGGCGGGGACCCGGGTTTCGAGAGATACTATTTGTATGGTCCTGTGTGGCCTGGGAGTCGTGGACTCTAGTTAAAGTGTTGGTCGAATCGCTTGGAGCGATGACGATATGGGTGACACGTGAATTGTCACTAGCTGCTGGGACAGCTGGGCCATGTGTTGTGTACTTTTTGTTTTAAACTTACTGTTTTAAAGTATCAGTATTGAGATTTAAAGATTATGGGCTTGGAGGAACCTTTCGTGTTAAAGTTGTTGAAATTATTTGTATGCTAACGTGATCTCTGTTAACTTTATTCTTAAGATACGATTACGGACCATTACCATCAGGTTGGCCGAACGTGAAAATGTGCCTCAGTTGGTTATTTTGTTACAAGTACACACGAGGACGTGTGCTTCGTCAGAATGGCCGTGTCGTGGATAACGATATCGTTTTATTAAGTTTCTCAATTGATTGTTAACACAGTAGTGCGGCAAACGCGGTGACGTCAGTTGTTTTGCAATGGCGGCACGTGGACAGAGTCGTAATGGAAAGTGAGGTTGGCTCGATCAGTCAGTCGACGTTGGGACACGGACCGAGACACTTCTCCGTTGCGAACCTGTCGGTTTGTCTATCTAAGTGTGTTAACTGAACATTGTTATTTATACTGTGGTTAATATTGTGAATTATAAAGTTACAAGTAATAAACCTCGTACCAAGTCAAGATGATGACGACTCTATCGCTCAGCCGTCGCTATCTCCGACATACATATTAATTATTGACCTAGTTAAAAATAAAAGAAAATTCAAAGTCAGTTTACAAATGACGTCGGATGCGCAAAAATATACGTAACGTTTATTTACCAGTTTATTAACTAAATTAAAGGGAAAACGAAGTAGGTAGGAAAACATTATACATTTTCTAATATAATTTGCAGTTCCTACAAAAATTTTCCCCAAAGCGCCTGAAATAAAATCATTGTAACTCAGAACACACAAAGAAAAATTTGTTCGCAGGGAAAATTAATTTACCTCCAAAATTTGATTCACCGTTCCATTATAAATGCAATTGTCTGTTTGTTCACTGCCAGAATATTTATTATGAAGGAATAAGATTCATCCGAATGAAATATTAGCAGATACTTTGTCTTTATTAATGCAGAAATATTCGCTAGTCTGCTTTTATGTTTTTTTTACGTTGGATATCCTCACGTATACTTGGCCGCTTTGTGCTAGTTAGGTTATGTGAGACACATGTGCCCCCAACGGAAAGATGGTCATTTCCTTCCTGAATTAGCCACTAACACCCCAAATGAGGGTCATGCTCACAGCAACAGCCATCGTCGCTTGAAATACATCGTATGCTTAGCTGGACAACGTACAACGTTTACTTGAGGCACTAATGCATGCTAATTCTCCTCTTCAAATTAGCATTTAATATTATAAAGTATTGTTAAAAGTCCGAAGAGCTGTAATTAGCCGTCTACGAGATATTCCCATGGGGATCGTAGGGGGCAATCAAATCCTTTTAATTCTCTGGCGGTCATATATCCGAGTTAGTAGAAAAAGATTGGCCTGTACACGTTAAAGATTTTTTTAAAGTGACATGTATTTATTTCTAAAATATACAAATAAGAAGAATATATGATAAAAATAGTTTAATTGCTATTCACAACAGTGGCAGTACTACTTAGGTGTATCTTTCGGACCTTGACAAAATTATTTATTAGTATCTGGACCTAACTCAAAACTACTTGCCGACCCTTGATGTAGAGTTTTAAAGTACTCTAGTACTCTTTTAAAGTAGGAACTGATGTAGTTTCAGTAGTCACACATAACCGCCATCAGTGTAGTCATTCCCTCGCCACCCCTTTTCATCCTGAGGGTGTCGTATGAGGCGACAAAAGGAAATGACAAGGCCGCTAACCTAGCCGCAAGAGAAGGAAAACTTAATACGAAACCCCGGGCCAATCCGTCTTCCCAGCGTGGCATAGTATGCTAATTGCCCTCCTTGTAGTTGGAGGAGGCCCGACACAGCAGTGTGTCATTTATGGGTAGAGAAGTAAGTGTTGTCTTTGACCACGGGTCTTTGTTTTACTCAACTCGCTAGCTCTGGACCTACTTGTCTTTTGTGTCCGTGAATTTTGTGTTTGTGAGGTTACAAAAAATAATGAAGTTAAAAAAAATCTCTTTCAGATTTCGGATGCGTACGGCGGTCCAGACTGGTCTCTGACAGCCTTCTGCGGCCTCAACCTGGTGGTATTGGTTCCCTTGACACAGATCACCAAGCTCAAGTACTTAGTGCCGTTCTCTGCGTTCGCCAACGTAGCTTGGCTGATCTCCATTTGCATATCCGTTTACTACTGCTACAGCGACCTGCCCGATATCTCTGAACGGAATCTGGCTACGTCCATCAGTGGGATACCCACTTTTATAAGGTAAGGATTGGTTGTGTGAGTTAAAGATTGATGAAGTCTCGTTGGTGCAATAGTTGTCAACACTCGGGGCGTCAAAAGTTTACATCGAAAAGATATCATTTACCGCTGGTTTGGAATGCAGCTTTACAGAGAAGATCCGGCAAGAAACTCTGTAGTTTCATTTTTATTTTTTCGTCGCATGGCCGGGTTGAGATAGATTTGTGAGAGCAAACTCGCGCAATAATCGCTAATCATCGGACTAGCAACAACCCCGGTCTTTTATTCCTAAGCATTTTTGTCTAAGATATATTGTCGTTAACTTTATCCCTTGAGAATTAGCAAACTTTCGATGTGCCACTTACAGCGTTCTAAAGGCAAGTCTTAAATGCCTTTAGGAATTTTACGAGTATTATTAATCGAATACCAAGACTTGCAAAAGCTTTTTGAACTTTTTGCAGCCTGTAATGATGTAATATTGAGTGATGTCTATATCTAATGGACATTTTGCTTTTATTGCAGACTCACACAGCTTAATTTTTTCCATCATTGATTTATCCGGGTCGGCAGTGGATTTTTTATGAGCAGAGATCAGTATGCCGAATTTATTATCAGAGCGCAGTCGTTCCCTAAGGGCCACTTAAGATTTTTCTTCCGATTAAAGACTCTGATTAAAAGTTGCAGGCGAAAGAGATCGAGGTTACGATTAGACCCTAGTGCCCTGTGTAGTTTATTTGTATTACATCATAGTATCTCTATGACACATAATTTCTGAATCTACCAGAAGGTAGAGAAGTATGAGACAGAAACTGAGGTTATTCTGATCTCATGCTAAACAGAAAATAAGTGTTCTGTTTAATCATGTCATCCAAAATGCACTGTCAGCATTTTTATTCTTCCTGAAATTTTCCAGAAGTAATGCATATCAGCAGTATTATCGATTCGTCGATCGATCGTTGTGGATACAGGGTTTTTGGTACATGGGGATTTTTGGACCACCCGCCATATTTAAATAGGTGGTTCAGTACATGGCAGTAAACTACTTTTGCAAAGAAACTCGGGTCGACCACGTGATCGACCACGTGATCGAGCAGTTTTTTTTTCACTTTTCGACCCATGTTTCTTTTTTTTTTGGCGGGTGGTCCAAAAATCACCATGTGTAACAGAGTCTCCTATCATCATCATCATCATTTCAGCCAAAAGACGTCCACTGCTGGACATAGGCCTCCCCCAAGGATTTCCACAAAGGCCGGTCCTGGGCAGCCCGCATCCACTGCTTTCCGGCGATCTTAACCAGGTCGTCGGTCCACCGTGTGGGAGGCCTACCAGCACTGCGCCTTCCGGAACGCGGTCGCCACTCGAGGACTTTTCTGCCCCATCGGGCGTCGGTCCTGCGAGCTATGTGCCCTGCCCACTGCCACTTAAGTTTGGCAATCCGGTGGGCTATGTCGGTGACCCTGGTTTTCCTGCGTATCTCCTCATTTCTGATTCGATCTCGCCGGGAAACTCCGAGCATAGCCCTCTCCATTGCCCTTTGGGTGACTTTGAGCCTTCTGATGGAGCCCATAGTGAGCGACCACGTCTCCTATAATAAGGTTTATTTTGTCCTCAGTACGAGTCTGTTTGCGATGGAAGGCATCGGCGTGGTGATGCCCATTGAGAACGAGATGAAGAAGCCCCAACATTTCCTGGGTTGTCCTGGAGTCCTGAACGTGGCCATGACAGCCATAGCTTTCCTCTATGGCTTCGTGGGCTTCTCAGGTTATCTGAAGTTTGGGGATAAAGTCAGAGGTAGTCTTACTCTGAATTTACCCGAGGATGAAATGTAAGTATATTATTTTCATACTACTTAATGAACTTAAGCAATGAGTTATTTCCTTTAGTCGGCTCTTACGACACCCTCAATTTTCCGTCACGACACGGACATGTGTACCAGAATGTAGTAAATTCCATTCCATTCCTGTCCAACAACATATATTGCATATATGAATGTATGTATGGAACAAATTAATCCTCCACCATCTCTTTTTCTTTTGTTTCTAGTTTAGCGCAAGTGGCCAAGCTATTGGTAGCTTGCGTGATGCTGCTGTCCTTTGCCCTCATCTACTACGTGCCAGTAGACGTGGTGTGGAGACGAGTACAGGATAAGATACCAGGACGGGCCCAAGCGTGGAGCCTTGGTAGCATTAGACTGCTGGGCACTCTTTTAATTGGTAAGTTATTTGCAGTGACTACATGTTATAGACCAACAGTCTTGGGGTTTGTTGTGCGGCCTGAAGGCAGCTGCTCTGAGTGTAGGTGACATTTGTCTTCGTCAACGTAAACAGCCTCCACCATACGTCATAAGTATGGTTCGGTGACATTGTCACACGGATAATTGTCCATCCGACACGATACAATTGCTAGCCTTTTTTTTTTTTTTTTTGGTTTCGCTGGGGAAATGCGTTACGCATACCACCGCCCCCCGGGGGAGAGGTCGGTGATTATGTGGGACTCCCGGGACAGAACCCGTATACCCACTAAAACCCCAGCGGTATACCCTCACACGGCACGCTTGGGGCGCCAACGGTTCGCGCGAGCGCAGTCGACGTTGACGCCCCGACGAGGTGCCCGCTACGCGGGCAAGCGACTATCAGGGAGGGCGCCCCGGTACACTGGGACGCCCTCAGTCATCGAGGCTTTCGTCGGTGGCGGGTCCCCCGACCCACCACCGGCCTCTATGGCGGGGGAAGGAGGTGGGCGTACAGTCGCCTCCTCCTCCCCGGCCTCCGTCTGCGGCGCGGGTCGGCCAGGACGTCTTCCTCCCTGACCCGCTCCGCGGCCTCCTTCTGCGACATGACGTCCTCGCAGAAGGAGGCCATTGCTTCCCACCCCTCCTCGCTGTCGAGCATCCGTCCGATAAGGCTCGACAGCGAGAGGTCTCCTCCGACCTGTGCCGCCAGGGCCCGCCTCTCGGTCACCCAGGCGGCACACTCCTCCACCGTGTGGCGCGCCGTGTCGACTGGCGCGCCACACTCGTGGCAGACCGGCGTCGGCTCCCGGCCCGCGATTTGATGCAGGTACTTACCGAAGCAGCCATGCCCGGTAAGCACCTGCACCAACCTGTAGGTTAGGGTCCCGTGCCGCCGAGACAGCCAGCGATCTAGGTGGGGGCGGACCGCCTCCACCGTCGCCAGCCCGGCGGCTGGGGACCCCAAATCCTCCTCCCAGTGGCGGATCAGGGCCTCTCGCGCTCTGTCCCTGACCCGCCTTGCACCACCACCGTCGAGGAGGGGCAGCGCTCCCTCCTCCCTCCGTGCCGCACGGTACCTGTAGACGGCCGCCAGCACCTCCGCCTGGAGCTCCCAGGGTGGGTCCCCGGCGAGCAGCGTGGCAGCCGTCCACGACACCGTGCGGTAAGCCCGGATCGCCCTCACCGCTATGACCCTCTGCGGCCTCCGCAGAAGGGCCCTGTTGCGAGCGGTGAGGGCTCATACAATTGCTAGCCTAACCTAACCTAACCTAACCTAACCTACCAAACCTACCACAAAACCTACTTATACCAAACCTACAAATCTTAAATATAATTTATCCTTTCCCAGTCGGCATTGCCAGTGCTATACCGAAGTTAGAACTCTTCATGGAGCTGGTTGGAGCTGTGTGCCTATCCGTCATGGGGCTCCTGCTCCCAGCTGTCGTGGAGACCGTCTGGAGATGGGGCAAGGACGTCAGCCTTCGATCCTGGGTGCTCTGGAAGAACGTCCTTATTGGAGCGTTCTCTCTGGTGGCCATGGTAGCAGGTGTGACCTACGCTATCAAATCGATTGTGGAAAAACTGTGATCGTTACTGTGATAAATGATAATAATTTTAAATGATGTAAATAAATTATTTTAATGACTGCAATTTGTGTTTCATTTTTCATTAAGGTGGATGCTCCAGGGTACCCCGCGAAATTCAAATTTTCTTACGTTTTTTTGCAATTTGCAGGTCAGTGCTAGGTTGTATGTTGATTAAAACGTTATTCGCGGTTATTAAAACTTTTTCAACGTCAAAGTCATTCTTGCACCTTTATGAGCTTGGAGGGTTGTATTGATGAGTTTGATGATTATAACTCTGTAACTACATACGTCTCACAGCCGCGAATACAATTTTCATCATCATACAACCTAGCACTGCCCTGCAAATTGCAAAAAATTTAAGAAAATTTGAATTTCGCGGGCTAGTCTGGAGCATCCACCTTAATCGTATATTTTTGTCGTGGGGGTTGTAGTTATGTTTTTGGAGGTACCTAAACTTCTTTCTGCGGACCTCCGACCGGCCCAAGCGTGTGGGACTTGAGATTCACTCCTCAGTGATGGTTCTCTTTGTTGGATGTGTTGTAAACAAAACCAATGATTTGAACTTGCCGGCTCTTCTCTGTAGAGCATCATTCCGAACCGAATAGTTTCAGAATTACCACCTCCAAATACGCTGGCCAAAAGGGTTGACACAGGGTTTCGTATCGTATCGAGTTTTCCTTCTCTTGCAACTAGGTTTCCGGTCTTGTCTTTTCCTTCTGTCGAATTTTACGACACCCATAAGGTGACACTGAAACTAAAATATTCCCACAAATATTTACAATAACTGAAATGATGGATTATGTCATATCATAATTGCCTACGCACAAAAAGTAATTAGCATTTAGAAGGCCACATACAGATTTAGTTTAAACCGCTGATGACCTCTTACATTATTTAACTGTCGATGTAATAGGAAATGACGACTCCAAAAACCTATCCGCCGGAGAAGGAAATCTTGATAGGATAACTTTTTTTTTCTACGTTGGACATCCTCATGGATTCCCGGCCGTTGGGACTAGCCAGGTTATGTGGGACTCCTAGATATGGTAAATTGCGCCCCGACCTACCCACTAAAACCGTCGGCGATCCTTGACTATCCGAACCAATATCACTCCCCGATAGAAGAGCATGCTCTGTGCCAACCCGTCTGGCCAGCGTGGCACAGTAGGCTAGTTACCCTCCATGGATTTGGAGGAGGCCCGACTCGGTAGTGGGTCATTTATGGGCTGAAACCATGGAGGGAACTCACACTCACTCACAGGGTTTGTGTCATGTATGTAGGTGATCTGCCTTGTAATTTTCTTTTGTCGGCTCATTCAGCATGGAATGAGGTGGTGACACTAAGTATTCTAAATCCACACGGACAATACTCTAAAACAGTTACAAACATTTTAAAAGCCGCCACAAATAATTAATTCTTGATTATCAGTAAGGGAAACGTACAGTAAAATACCAGTGAGCGCGCAATTTAAAAAAATAAAAACAGGTGTAAACTATGTTTTTTTTTAAGTTGCTACCAAACATTTTTAACATGCATATTATTAAGATTGTTTATATACTAACAATTAAAAAAATATATTAAGTATGTGTCTTATTTATTTCTTTAATATAGTTATCATGGGTCATAGGTAAATATATTAACTTTATCGTGAAAAGTCAGAGGACTTTTTTTTTGTATTTCAATAAATGATATAAAAAAATGTCCAGTTGAGAAACAACAATTGCTGGAATTGAAAAAAAAACGGTTTAAGCAAAAACGTACCGGGTGGCCGGCCCCCTGACAACATGCATTTATAACATCAGTAGGGCATTATGAAGAGGATTGCATAAAAAAAAATTGAGGTGGAACAGTTTTTGGCACTCGTGCGCCAGTTCCTCCCGGACTAATTAGTAAGTTTTAAAATGACAGCCTGAATTATATTGGGCGCTACCCAAGCATGGAGGAGACCAGACGCCACCTATCCAATAGGTTCACAAAATTGTTTATTCTCGACACCACTTGCATCCAACACTTTGTTTGTTTCTTCACCATAATATGTATGTTGTTTGGGTATTATATTTTAACCATAGTAATAAGAAGGCTATTAAAAAAACAGTATGTCCTTACATGACATGTGTCATTTGAAATTACGTCACGATAGCGTCGCCCTTGCATCCAAAACATCCTGCTTGATCTATCATTAGATCCGCTGGTCGAAGAGTGACTATTATTTTAATCGGTTTCCTGTACAGTTCTAGATCTTTCTTACCTATGACTTGTTGCATACCTTGTATGAAAATAATACTCTAACGCAAGTCGGTGTGGTGACGGATTTAGAATACATAATGTCACCACCCCATCCCATAGTGGGTGTAGTAAGAGCCGACAAAGGGAAATCACAAGGCCGAAACCCTAAACGCAAGAGAAGGAAAACTTGAAACGATACCCTGTGCCAACTCGTCTGGCCAGCGTGGCGCAGTACGCTTATTACTTTCCGTGTGGTGGGAGGAGGCCTGACTCAGCAGTGGGTCATTTATGGGCTGAGTATTAGTAGTAAGTATATTAATTTAGCGATAGTCAAAGGAAGGCCATTGGCCACCACTCGATCTGGGACTGCCCAATGGAGAATGGAGAAGAACGTCCACATTACAGAAACTGCGATACAGGTTATACCTAGTGCAGGGAATACGTTCTTTTTTTTTAAAAAAAAAACCCCACCAATAGTATATGAGTATTATTTTCATACAAGGTAACCCTCAAACTACGTAGTAGATTCTTTGTTTCAACATTTATTCGAGCGAATTCAAACTTTTAGTCTATTTATACCTTACTAGATAAGAAATTTAAACAACGAGTTAATTACAAACCGTGTGAAACTAAAATATGTATTAACTATATTTTTGTTCCTATTTCCATAGGGTACTAATAAACCAACACAATTATATTTCTTCAGGTATATTTATCATAAAAATTAACTGCTAGGTTAAGGTATAAAATAAATAACAACGTACAACAGGGTGCTAAGTGCGAGTGTTTTGTCGCGTTATGATCGCAATAACGTAACATTAATTTGGCGTTCATTTATTTTCATACGTTCTAAGTGCCATCTGTTGGTAAAGATAAGAATTAAATATAATCTTAATATTATAATCCGGTATGCTGGGTAATGAAGTCTCTTATAGGAGGTGCGGCTATGTCGCAAAAAACACTAGGTGAGAATCCCTGCCCGCACCCCCTGCCAAAGGAGACGATTCCAACCGCCATGCCGTCCTGAGTGGCAGCGCCTCCCGAGTCTCCCTAAAAAAGACAATTACTGTAAGGGGGTGTCCATTAATCACGTGAGTTTCGAAGGGGGGGCTGCAAAAATCACGAAATATCACAAGGAGGGAGGGAGGTATAGTAAGTTATCACGTGTATTTATTATTTCGTCTAATGCGTGATTTCTAAATCGAAAAGCAGCGTGTAGTGTATGATTATTTTGGGTGTAAGATTATTTGTAGGTACTAAAAATTACACGAGATTTTTAATGGGGGATGTGGGGGTAGACTTAAACCTCAGCACGTACCACCAAGTGAGAGGGAGGGGCTAAAAAAATTTAAACAGCCATCACGTGATTAATGGACAGCCCCTAACTACTACAGTCCGGCCGCTGAAACAATGCGTGCCTGACACATGCCAATACGTCATGACAAATATCATAAATAATATTTAGTAACGTTATTCATTATGCATATTTATTCAATTTAATTGTTCAATTGTTGTTATTTTTTATAGGAATTATATTTCAATATATTCAATAAATATTCACAATGTAAATATTTTTTTAATGAATCAATTAATTAAATTTATCGTAATTTCTGAATGTAAGGAAGGAAAAAAAGTAAAATGATTTATTTATTGGAAATTGTATACAAATACTTAGTTTTAAGCCATAAATAACAAAAACCATAAACAATGAAAACTATGTGAAGCAATTTAATCTTCCAATTCGCTTGAGGAGTCGCTGTCAGCTTCACTAACGTGTCTAATCATTAATCATAGTATATTACGGATATCCCGGTCAAAGTCATCAAAGCATTAACTTTTTAGTTTTTTCAATCAACTTCATCCAGTCATCTCTAGTGAATATTTCGCATGCTTCTTTTAAAAGCACCCCCGTCCCCCCACCCTTATTTTCGGGCTGCCATTTTTTACCAGAGATATATAGTAGTAAGTAATTTTACTGTTAATGCTTTTTTAAATTCATCTGTGTGATATTATTACACTAATTTTCTTAAGTTTTGTTTGGGCGTACCTTTATTGTATTAACTTTATTAAATACTAAGTACATTATATATGTATTATAAAATTATAACGTTTTATTTTATATAATACCGACAGATTGTAATATAATTACAAAAATTTTCGGCTATTATTTTGCCACATCACTACAAAAACAAACAGTTGACATAACCTTGATATGGCACCGTTTGATGTGGTTTGACTTTTATAAGCTATTGTTATTAAATTTGTTAATTAAGTATTTGTAATAATTTTAGCCCAAAATTAATACATTTATTGTAAGTTTAATGTTAACACTCGTTAATATGGTATTTAAAAGATATTTAAAAGTATGCCGTAAATTGTACGCCAGTTCAAAGTTACATCGCCCAGCCAATCACGATGTGTCAGGAACGCATTCTCTGAACGGCTATAAATTTCTTATAAACTAAATTTATATACTAAATTTAAATTAATCTTATACTACATTTCTAAATTTCTTGCAATAAAGTGTTTATTATGTATCATCATTATAATGCTCAAAACGTCACTTACCTGACACGTGCCTTTACCACCAAAAAAGAAGTTTCCTCCACACCACATGTTCTTGGTCATGACAGTAAAATAGACGGCATGGCATTGCCAATAAGGAACTACCGGGATTTTAACAGACATCAGCCGCTCAGGAATTGAGCTGGCACCTTGCTGGAAAGGAGCATGCACAAATCAATCGCTGGACTTAGACTTAGTAAACTTAATTTTTAAAAAGTTTGCCAATAAGCTCTGCTCAAATGGTCGTGTCAGCCCATAAATGACCCACTACTGAGTCGGTCCTCCTCCAAAAATCATGGAGGGAATAAGGCTACTGGTAAGACAGATTGGCAGAGGGTTTGTAACTAGTTGTCCAATGTGATCTGCGTCTTGAATTACTTTTTTATTTTTGTTTTTCAAAATACAAATCTCTAAATTCAAATCAAAATTATTTTGTGTGGGTCACGATGGACACTTACAAATAGTCAACACATTGTCATTATTATAAAATAAAAAAATTCGGTCGTCTACCACCAGTTCGGAACGCGACCACTGCTGAGAAGAACTGGCAAGAAACTCAGAGGGTATGTAATTTATTTTTTCCATTGCGGTCCTATTTGACTAGTAACTTAATTAGAGAATATAAAAAATTCTGACACTGAACAGCCTAATCCCAAGTCCTCTGCACTACGTAACCTGTATCGCGGGGGCAGTTTGCAAACATGAGATGCACGAACACAAATGACCAACGTAAATGTCTTTTACACTACATAAAATACTTTGTAATATCATTACCACAACTCTTAGTCACCACGCGGGGCGTAGCTAGTCTATTTATAAATTAATTGGTGGGTTATTTACGGGCTATATTTACGGGTTATCCACGTTATATTCCAATCGGTGGCTGTGTTTTCTGGCTAAGGCTGATAAGAGATAATTAGATCTTTGGTATACCTGAGTTCTACCCCACCCGCTAACATCCACCGATCCTTTCATTGCCCTTGATTTAGGTGGAAGGCCTATCGGCTGGATGGTGTCTGTGAACTTTATGGGCTCAGCGGTCTTCATCACAGCCACGTCATTGTCAAATGGTGGTTTATCATATTCCGGGTGTGGTATCACCTCGGCAATCGGGATTAATGTGCCATTTTTGCGCCAGGAACTGCCTGCCCTCAGAACTACTGTTGAAGGATCTACACTGTAAAAGTTAAGTTGGTTAAACAGTGCGTGAGGAGACGTATTATTACCACCAACTGAATCTGTCTAATAAATTAAGCGTAGAACTGGTTGATCTACCACATAAGTAACCCACGGTAAATTTGGCGGATCTGGTAAAAGTGGACAGAATCGGATGGATGTGGGTAAACCGCAGTGGTAAACTTTATCATCATTGTTATCGTAACCAAAAGAAGTACATGGCTAGAGAAAGGCCTCCTCCAATGATTTCCACAACCGACCGGTTTAGAACCATTAGATTCCGGCTCCTAATTAAGCATATCTACCCGAATTTGTCCTCCGTTAGCCAAGTGCTGGGCTGAGAGATACGAGTACCACCAGCAATCAGCTAATTACCTTTTACTTTGAACATGCGATTTGCCAGAAGGTCATAGAGGTATTGTTGTTAACACGCAACGACGGGTAGGATATGTTTAACCGTGCGTGTCAAAAATCTATTACATTTCATAATATATTCATAATTGAAACGATTATTAATGTACCGATAAAATTGCCTGTCTATTATAATCTTTTCGGGGATATTTTAGTGACGCGAAGCTTAAGGAGAAAGTTTAAACAATATGTCGATAAGTTTGACAACATTTGCTATTCATATCAACCGAAAATTGTTCCCAGTTATAACGTTCAGCTCAGGCATGCTCCAATTTCGTGCAGGGAAATTCTCGCCAACCAACAGTGCCACTCTATGACGCGGTTAGGATTTGCGATAAGTTTTCTCTTACTTCTAGCAAGTTTTAACGAGTTACCGACACTGCAAAATGTCTGAAACGTTTGGAACATTTAAATAGCACGATTTGAAACCCGCAAATTTCATTCACAAAAGTGTGCAAGGAGCGTTATAGCGAATAAAACTTATTGGGCCAAAGTTTAGGTTCCTTCACACAAATAGTACGTCGTCCCCAGAATTTAATGGTTTGTCGCAGTATTACTTATATTCTTAGCAGTCACTCCTAATACAAAAAGGGTTTTACCTATACAAATAAATAAAATTGGAGTGTCTGTTTCTAATAAAAAATAACCACTTTTTACTAAATGCGTATGTATACAAAGTACATAGACCAACATAACCATTTTTGTCTGTCTGTTTGTTCCGGTTAATTTCTGGAACGGCTGGACTGATTTTGATGAGACTTTCACTGATAGGTAGCTGATGATATAAGGAGGCAACTTTTTTAGACAAGCTTCGCCACATCGCACCCGTGCGAAGCCGGGACGGACCGCTAGTAAAATATATAAACGAAAAATGAATAAGCCCCTGTTTCGTCAACTAAAAAACTGGTAATATTCTTCAAACGGATGACTATATTTCCTTCAAATATAGCTGAGAAAACTACCAATTGTGCTGGTCAGGAATGAAATATAATTGACATACTTCTGTGCACAATGCGCTGCAGTGAGGATGTAAGTCTCATTCACGATGAAACCTCCACAGAAATAAGAGTTGTTGACTATAAACGAAACTTGGTGAGGGAAGTCTTCAATGTTCGCCTCCTCTCCGCCCACGATCCGATTATCAAACGGTACAGGCATATCCAGGTAATCTTGTAAGGTCGGCAGGTTCGCCAGGTCAAATGATATCACTGAAATCGTAATTTCCTAGCCTGTAGATTGGATCATAAGTGACACCCTAATGTAATTTGGTGGAGTGACATTATTTTGTATCAAATATTATTGTTTTCTGTGTCATGACGGATTTAGAACACTTATTGTCACCACCCCATTCCAGCCTGAGGAAGTCGTAAGAGCCGACAAAAGAAAATGACAATGCTGAAGAGCTAGCCGCAAGAGAAGGATAACTTGAAACAAAACCCTGTGCTTACTCTCCATGTAATTGGTGGAGACCCGACTCAGTAGTGGGACATGTATGGACTGAATAGTAGTAGTAGTTCATAGAGGGAAATTAGCCACACACATTTAATGTACCACGCATAAAAATACTAAGGTTTCTCTACTATTATATGCCCATACATTAGATCATCCTAGCTAATAGAGTTGAGCAGATGATCAAGTGACGCACTACTAGAGATGAGCATTCTCAGATGTCGTGGAATAAAATAAATAGATATAAATTGCATCATGAATTCTGCCCATAGATGTCACTATAGAGCCGAGCCGCCACCTATTTAATGGATAATAATCACTATCACTACATAGTATAAAATAAAGTCGCTGCCGTCTGTCCGTCCCTATGTATGCTTATATCTTTAAAACTACGCAACGGATTTTGAAGCGGTTTTTTTAATAGATAGAGTGAATCAAGAGGAATGTTTATAAGTATAACTAGTGGCCCAAAGCGGGGGTGGGTTATACATATAAACCTTCCCCTTGAATCACTCTATCTATTAAAAAAAACCGCTTCAAAATCCGTTGCGTAGTTTTAAAGATTTATGCATACATAGGGACGGACAGAAGAATGCGACTTTGTTTTATACTATGTAGTGATGATACATGCATAATATTGTAAAGAAACACTGATAATTTTAAAAGTTCATCATTGCACCCGTGCAAAGCCGGGGCAGGTCATCATCATCATCATCCGCCTATTTCAGTCCACTGCTGGACGTAGGCCTTCCCCATGGCTCGCCACTGAACCCGGTCTTCGGGTCGCTAGTTAGTTATAAGTTTCAAGTCTTCATACGACACCCTCAAAACGAAATGAGTTGGGAACATTGTGTATTCCTATACAATCAATAAGTGCAAAAATTCTCCACAAAAACTTACCTGCACCGAAAACATTAAACCAAAAAGGTAGATGTATGAAAGGCCAAACGAACACCATTGTCACAAGTTAAAAAAAATCGGTATTGAGGTTGAAATGGATGGCATCGACGATATATACCGAGATTACGCTGTGGCATATGTCATATTATTCAGATCACCCGCATGTGGTTTCGAACAAACTTTTTTAATCATAGCACATAATAGCAAGACCTTCGGATCTCCACACCAAACGTTTGCGCCGCGTCAAGTTGGCAGGAGTTAGCGTTAAAAAGTAGTTGCAAAATCTACGAAACTTTCACCTAACAAGACCCTTTGATTTGAAAGCTGGCAACGGTACACACTGGCGAGGGTGACGATAGCATAGATCACTTTGAACTTTTTACCAACGTACTGAGCTAGTATCGCACATCTAAGAGGACAAGGAAAATAAATCATAGTCCTTACATATGTAGGCGCAAAGGGATGATCATCCAGCCAGACGAGGTGTTATGTCTGGCTAGGGGTCGCAGCGCCTATCCCCCGATAGTTGTAGTCGGGGAAACCTTAACTGTTCGAATTGCTCTTGAAATTTCGCTATCGCGGTGTACGACTTTTTTGGTAATTCTCGCATTTGTAGGCGATATTTCTTGATTTAATTAGTTCCGATTTTTTGGGTAAATTGTGTAAAGTATGTAGCATGTTGGTCGCTACACATATTATATACTTAACAAAGTCCTACGCACTGGGCTGTATGTTAAAAAAATGATTCCTGGACGATTTTCTCCAATTCAATAGAATTGTTGCAAAATTAAGTTGGATTCATAAAACATAGTGTCATCACCCCTTTCCATCTTGAGTTTGCCGCAAGGGTCAACAAAAGGAAATGAAAAGGGCAATAACCTAGCAATAAGAAAAATAAAACTTCATACGAAACCCTGTGCCAGCCCGCCTGGCCAGCGTAGCTCAGTAAGCTAATTACTAATCAGCCCATATATGACCCACTACTGCATCGGGCCTCCTCCAGTCCTCCATGGGGGCCAATTCGCCTACTGTGCCACGCTTGCCAGACAGGTTGATAGAGTGTGTAGGATCAAGTTTCATTTTGTCGGCTATCACTACAGCCTCAGGATGGAATGGGATGGTGACGCTATGTATTCTAAGTCTGAAAAGTATGCATAATACCCTCCTTGTAATTGGAGGAGGCTGAGCGCTGAGTAGTAGTAGTACCTATATGATTTTTTCGGGACAAGCCAGCTTTATCATAATTAATATCTATACTAATATATAAAGCTGCAGAGTTTGTTTGTTTGTTTGTTTGATCGCGCTTATCTCAGGAACTACTGGTCCGATTTAAAAAAATCTTTCAGTGTTAGATAGTCTATTTATCGACAAAGGTAGGCTTTTTATTTTCAAAAGAATTAGGGATCCGTATGAAAATTGCGATTTTGTAACCCAAAGTGTAAAATCGAAAACCTATTTATGCGTGCACTGCAAAAACTATTGACAATAGAACAAAATTAAGTACTACGAGTTTGTAGATCTTATTAAGATGTACAAAAAAGCACATATCTAACTATCATAGTTTAGTCACAATAACCACTTTTATATTCATAAAAAAATATGCATAGAGATTAGCACGGGTTCGAAGTCCACGCGAGCGAAGCCGCGCCCAAAAGCTAGTAATTTATATAAAATTAATAATTTTGAAATTTTTTGACCGAAAGTGACTTTAGGAAAAAAGGTAAGAGGAGGAAATATATAACTAAAGGAAGTAGTTTCCATACCTAAAAACTAAAATACGTAATTGAGTTGTTTTTCCTATTCCATTGTTTTCCGTAGTGGAATTATGGACATTAAATAATAGTCCCTAAAAATCCTACATCCAGTCGCACGTGTACGCTAGACTTAAATCGTGGCTACCGTTACACTTATAAATAATGGAAACAAAACGCATTTGTCAGCCCAACACGCAATTGGAATTACAAGTGATAATTCACGTACGGCGCACACTTGCGTCTGCGACGATAATGCATCCGGGGCGACCGACAATCACGTACATAATGGTCGGTCTTGAGGGTGTTACAACTCAACCCATATATGACCCACTTATGAGTCGGGCCTCCTCCAGTTACATGGAGGGTAATATGCTTCCGTTAACCCAGAGTGGGATCAGTTTTCCTATTTATCTGCACACAAATCAGCCCGACACATGGCGCTGCAGTCGGTAAACGAATATCATGCAGGGCAACGTCTGCCTGGTCAGCTAGTTATAATATATTATGTAATACTTTTATGGGCTCCATCAGAACGCTCAAAATCACCCATATGGCAATGTAGAAGGCTACGCAGGAATGAATGCAGGAGAACCAGAGCTACCGACATATCCCACAGGATTGCCAAACTTAATTGGCAATGGGCAGGGCACATAGCTCGCAGGACTGACGCCCGATGGGGCAGAAAGGTCCTCGAGTGGCAACCGCGTTCCGGAAAGCGCAGTGCTGGTAGGCCGCCGGAAAGCGATGGATGTGGGCGGCTCAGGACCGGCCTTCGTGGACGTCTTTTCGCTGAAATGATGATGATGATGTAATACGCTGGATGCTCAATTCGAGATTCAGCTGTCAAGCAGAAATCAACTGAACTCTACTTAAGTGAAACTTGAGTAGGGTTCTGTAATACGACCCTCAATCTGTAATTAATTTAGACAAGTCGAGAATATGCGCCAATCCTTTTCTACATCTCGCCTATGGATCGTGACGTGGGTATTAATTGAGTTACTCATAGGTAATGTGACGTCTAGATAGTCAGAATTTCTCTCTAGCATTTTCCTTATACTCTTTTTTCTAAACATTGACAATATTTACTATTATGTATTTGTATATTAAATTTATGCACGAATGTAAATAATTAGGTTTTATTGAATTCAAGAAACTGATTTTTGTAATAGATACTCAACACTTTTAAAAATTTAAATTACTCGAGAAAAGTAAAATGATTTTGTAACATAATGTTATTTTAGCTGCCAGAACAGAACCGGAAAATACATCTTCGTGAGTCCAAATAGAGTTGGCAAAAGAAAACTAGAAGACAAGTTTTAGATACGTTTTTGCGCCTGTATGGTACTAAAAAGGTTTTCCGTTAAAGCAAACGACTACCATTTCGTGGAACACATTTTTTTTTAAATACCCGGTGAATTTCTCAATTCTTAGCCCATAAATCACCCACTACTGAGTCGGGCCACCACCAGCTACATGGAGGGCCTACTGTGCCACGCTCGATATAGGCTTTGTATCAAGGTTTCCGTGTCTTGCGGCTAGGTTTTCTGCCTTGTCACTTTTTTTTTTATTATTTTGTTAGAACACCACAGACTTGTAGTCCGTGTTCTTTATAGCAATTAATGGTAATTATTTGCTCTTTTTTTTTCTTGCGTCTGTCGTACCCAGCGCCTTGGCACCTGGGACATTGGTGTTTCATTTAACCTACTCTCAGTATGTGCAGTAGGTGCCATTTGCCGGCTCTTTAGACACCCTCAGGATGAAATGGGGTGGCTGCACTATGTATTCTAAATCCGTCACCACGCGGAACCATGAATTAATAGATATAATCATTATTATCATCATTATCGTCATTACATAGTATAAACAAAGTCGCTGTCGTCTGTCCGTCCCTATGTATGCTTAAATCTTTAAAACTACGCAACGGTTTTTGATGCGGTTTTTAATAGGGCGATTCAAGAGGAAGGTTTATATGTATAATACATGCATAATTGCACCCGTGCGAAGCCGAGGCGGGTCGCTAGTAGATTATATAGAAACAAAATACCTAATACTTTTTGTCGTCCACTGAATGATATCATTTTATAGAGGCTATTTTATCTTGATTTACGAGTATATGTGACGGATTTAGAATACAGAGTGTCACCACCCCATTTCGTCCTGAGGGTGTCAGAAGAGCCGACAAAAGGAAATGATAAGGCCGAAAATCTGGCCGCAAGAGAAGGAAACCTTGACAAGATACCCTATGCCAACCCGTCTGGCCAGCGTGGCATAGAAGGCTTATTAACCTGCATGTAGTTGGAGGAGGCCCGACTCAGCAGTGGGTCAGTTATGGGGTGAGAAGTAAGTAAGTAATCGGCCCTGGCTTTCTGAGATCCTTAGGTGATAGAGAATCCGTTTTTGAGCTCGTTCTATCCTGTCAGTGTACTTGATCGAAGGGATTCCAGACTCGGCTACAGTATTCTAATAATGTTCGTTCGTTCTTTTCAGCCCATAAATGACCCACTACTGGGTCGGGCCTCTTCCAAATCCATAAGGGAAATTAGCCTACTGTGCCACGCTGGCAAGACGGGTTGGCACAGGGTTTGTATCAAGTTTTCCTTCTCTTTTGGCTGGGTGATTTGCATCTTGGGTTCCCTTAGTCGCCTCTTACGACACCCTCGGGATGGTTTGGGTTGGTGACACTGCGTATTCTAAATCCGTCACCACACGGAGTACCTACTCTAGTTCTAAATAATGTACGGTAGGGGTTTTATTGAAATTGACGTGAATGTCTCTCGGTCTGTCTTATCATATACTAGCGACCCGCCCCGACTTTGCACGGGTGCAATTATGCATGTATTATACATATAAACCTTCCTCTTGAATCACTCTATCTATTAAAAAAAACCGCTTCAAAATCCGTTGCGTAGTTTTAAAGATTTAAGCATACATAGGGACGGACAGACGACAGCGACTTTGTTTTATACTATGTAGTGATAGTGATCCTTTGTCTCCAAATAAATGAACCGATTTTGACAAGGTTTCATTTGACATACCTTTCAATCGAGGGTCTTTTCGCATCAATTCCCGGGGCAACTTTGAGTTGATATGGCCTACCACTAGTATTTACAGGGACCGGTTGCCGTCTGCCCTCCACGACCAACCCAGTGGGATTACCGGTATTAATTATTTGGTTATCCGTGGGGTGACGGATATAGAATACACAGTGTCACCAACCCATATCATCCCAAGGGTTTCGTAAGAGGCGACTTAGAGAAGACAAGAGGGAAATTATTTAGCCGCAAGAGAAGGAATCTTGATACAAACCCTGTGCCAACCCGTCTTGCCAGCGTGGCACAGTAGGCTAATTTCCTTACATGAATTTGGAGGAGGCCCGACTCAGTAGTGGGTCAGTAATGTGCTGGAACGATGAATTATTTAGTTAGACCAGCTGTCATCAACGTTACTGACTCATCAACATCAACTGCCATATATGGCAGAATGGCACCAACGGCTTTCAGTGCCATCCCAAGCGCAGCCTGCTCTTACGATACTCTCAGGGTGGAATGAGGTGGTGACATTACGTATTCTAAATCCGGAGCTCACTTTAAGGTGGATGTTCCAGGGTAGCCCGCGAAATTCAAATTTTCTTACGTTTTTTGCAATTTGCAGGGCAGTGCTACGTTGTATGATAATGAACATTTGATTCGCGGCTGTAAGACTTAAGTAGTTATAGAATTATAATCATCAAACTCATCAATACAACCCTCCAAGCTCATAAAGGTGCAAGAATGACTTTGAGCTTGAAAAAGATTTTCTTGCACCTTTAGGAGCTTGGACAACCCGTATTGATGAGTTTGATGATTATAATTCTATAACTACTTAAGTCTTACAGCCGCGAATAACATTTTAATCAACATACAACGTAGCACTGACCTGCAAATTGCAAAAAAACGTACAAAAATTTGAATTTCGCGGGCTACCCTGGAACATTCACCTTAATGGCTTCGATGTTGTTGAATTGGTTGGCTTCAGGCGAAACTAGTCAAAACAACAACTGAACTATACAACACTTAACCTCACATATCGTAGGAATAATCACACAAGACAGATCTAATAACTATAATCCGCGATGAACAGCCTTCATCAAGATTGTGACGTCACAATCCACCAATCAGGTCTGCAACCACTAGTTACGTAACGTATTGATAAGCAGTAAGACAACTTTATACTTGGCTACCTAGTACTTGGTATCAGTACTTGGTAAAAAGTATTCAAGGCAAACAATTTTAAAGATACAATGTTTTCTGGAATTATGTCAAATTATCATATATACCTATTCCGTGTGGATTTAGAACACATAGTGTCAACACCCAATTCCATCCTGAAGGTGTCGTAAGAGCCGACAAAAGGAAATGACAAGGCCGACAAATAACCTTAAGAGAAGGAAAACTTGGTACAAAACTCTGTCCCAACCCGTCTATCCAGCGTGGCATAGTAGGCTAATTACCCTCCATCGAACTGGAGGAGACCCGACTCAGCAGTGGGTTATTTATCACCACTTACTGCTCCAAAATCCAGGCTTGTGCGTGGTCATATTTTAAAAGACACTCTCGCCTACCAAATCCAGATATTAGCTGTACGACAACTGTAGAAGAATGAATGTTAATACAATCTACAAGGAATCGAAATCCTATAAATGAAACCCTGTAGTACAGTGAAAAAGAAAGAGCAGAGTTTGATTTATAAATAATTTGGAATATAGAATTCACATTGAATTTCATGATCAGTTTACTTTTACCATTTACGCTCCAATAGACCGTAAATAGAAGCTGACACACACACTACTGCCTTTGTATTGTTCACTGTGGTGTAACTAAGGAAAATAACCGAAGCGACGCAAAGGTCGTCCACTGCCTGCTATTGTCATGAACACGAGGAAAATACGCAATGCAAGTATATAAAGATAACTCCGTGGGTCTTCTGACATTGTTATTTATAGATACCAATATTTTCTTTCATATGGAATAATATATGGATCTTTCTTGTACACTTTCATTTTATAGTCTATACTTAATATTATAAAGGAGAAGAAGGGCTGTTCTTTTTAACAGTAACTTGGATGCCTTTGACTCTAGGCTTGCATGACGGAAAGCTACGACAGGGACTAAGATGGAGCAGGCAATTCAAGGAAATGCCCTGTCGGGCACCGGCTCTGACATACACACTACAAAACATAGTAAAGCTGCTTGGCTTAGATGTGAGGGTGGTAGCTAGTCGACCATCAGATCCTACCAGCGTAGCGTGCTGGGTACAAAACCCAGCACGCTTGGTGGTCCTAGCGTGCGGTGGGGAAGTTTTATATTCTGCCTCGTCCCCACACGGGGAAATTGGTTGATCTAAGGATCCTCTGTCAATACATTTAAAGATCCCTTTTTAATACGCTTTTATTAGCTTCGCTTGTATGTATGTAACGGAATCTTTGAACATGCTTTTGACCCAGTTAAAAACGTCGGATTAACACGAAATTTATTGTTAAGGCATACTTATTAAGGACCGATGACAATTCAATATTTTAAACATTTTGACCCGTTATCATTAATAGAATAATAATAATAACGGTGATCAAGGTGGAACACCGCTCTTCGATGCAATAGCTAATAGAGATGTAAATATCATAAAGCTATTGCTATATTTTTTAGTGATTATTTAGCAATAGCTTTATGATATTTCAATTAAAAAAAAAAAAAAATATATATTAAAAAATACGCTTTTATAGAAAATCGAACTAAAAATAGAAAATAAATTTTAATAAATTTTAATTACAAATAGTGTCAGAAAAAATGATTTTATTGTAAAAAGCCTGGGGTGCTTTTCAGGATATTATCAAAATAACCCTTCTAGTCATATCTGTTCATAAAATATTTAGAACTATTGATACCATGCACTCCACGCTTTTACAATAAAATCATTTTTTCTGACACTATTTTTAATTCAAATTTATGAAAATTTATTTTCTATTTTTAATTCGATTTTCAATAAACGCGTATATTTATTTGTTTTTTTTTTTTAAACTATTATTTTTATACCTAAAAAGGTCCTTGTTTACCTCCTACCGTTATCTTGCTACTATTATTCAGCCCATAAATGCCCTACTACTGAGTCATCCTCCAGTTACATGGAGGATATTTAGCCAACTGTGCCACGCTGGCCAAAAGGGTTCCATATCGATATTTTCTTCTCTTGCGGCTATGTTATCCGCCTTGTCATTTCCTTTTATCGGCTCTTACAACACCCTCATAGTGGTCACCTAAAACGAATTGAAAAACCATTAAAATAATTAAAATGTTCAAAACTAATCATTTTATTGCTCCAAGATTAGCCATTTCAACCTCTGCTCGCTCCCTTGGGGTTAATTTGGAAATCAATTGTGACTTGGATTGATGAAATATAAAAGCTTCAATTAAATTTAATACGAATTTAATTAACTCTCTTGGGGACGTGGTTTCGTCATTTAAATTCTATTTAAGATTGAAATTGGAATTGACGTAGGTACTAGAACAATCTTTTAAAATAAGAACTCAAACTTTATAAATTTATCACGTGTATTTTCATTATCCACCTTAAAATCGCATAAACCGAGGGGATCGCAGCCTAGTAGGTACTGTGTTCGAGAATTACATGTTTGTAAACTGCCCCCGCGGTATAGGTTAGTATAGTTAAGTTACTAGGTAAGTGCAGAGGTTTCGTTAATATAAAAACAAACAAATCAACTGGCCAGAAACTTATAGAGCTTTGTCATTTCTTGTTTAAACATTGCGGTCCTGTTTATAAATACCCAGTTACTGTAGTATACATGCTAGTTACGTTCAAGGGTGTTGTCTTTCGTGCTCCCGTGGTGAATTCCGTTTGGAATACATATGATCTCCACCCAACTTCATCTTGAGGGTGTCGTAAGAGCCAACAAAAGTAAATTACCTAGCTGCTAGAGAAGGAAAACTTGAAACGAACCCTGAGAAGACCCGTCTGGCCAGCGTGGCACAGTCCGACCTCCATATAATGACTAGACGCCCGACTAAGTGGGTCATTTATCGGCTGAGTAGTGATTCTCTAAGGTGGAGTTGCTTCCTCTGTCACGCAGCTCCAGCAAACAGGAGAGGATCCGATATGTCCTGCCTCTCTTAATATTTCAATACTTTACAACGAAAAAAAAACAATATATTATGCAGTCATTAATGAGTTTTAAAATAATACTATTGGTCGCTCAGAGGTCGCAATTCCAAATTTAAATTAAATTATAGTTCTATTCTCAATTTGATCACATACTTTAACAATAAACAAAAGAGCATATGCGTGTGTGTCTCACATACATGGCAGTGTGTGTAATGTTTTTTGTAATTATTTAAAGTATTTTTATGCATAATTTATAAAAACATTAGCATTCTACACTCCTTCTCTAAGTGTGGGAAATTTAATTTTCTATTTCCGCGCAATTTTCATAAAAAGGGTTCAAAGTTTTTGCTTGACGTATTAACCTATAGATAATTAACATTAATTTGTATATGATACGATATACTGACCTTGGAAATAATTACGGCGAGCAGTAATTATGAAAATGACAAAAATTTACCATTCATATTATGGTCAAAATACAATGAAATTACTTCCCGTGTGCGATTATTCTTCATCATTATCTTCCATAATTATGTTTTGAATTTGACATATGAGGACACTATTTTCGCTACTTGCTTCTTTTGCGTTTCTATATTAACATCACCAAATATACAATAACATATCTGCCTTCACTACATAGTATAAAACAAAGTCGCTGTCGTCTGTCCCTCCCTATGTATGCTTAAATCTTTAAAACTACGCAACGGATTTTAATGCGTTTTTTTTAGTAGATAGAATCATTTGAGAGGAAGGTTTATATGTATAATATATGCATAATATTGTAGAAAAAATGAATTTAGATGTTTGTCATTGCACCCGTGCAAAGCCGGAGCGGGTCGCTAGTTTATTATAAAAACGAAGCTCCTGATCTATTGGGTATAGCGGGGGCTGATCAGAAACATGTAATTCACGAACACAAATGACAGCCAGACACAGAGTAAGTGCCTCTGGTTTACACAGACACCTGCCCGACCCCGGAATCTAACCGGGGACCCGTGATTCAAAGGCAGCATCCAACCCCTAGTCCAAAAAGGCAATCGAAATCAGAAATATGTACTAGATATCACTAAGACTTTACAATAATACATGTATCGCGAAATTTATCCAGTTCCCCCTCCGTGGAAGGACCTCAACCTCGACCTCGACCTTGTTGGTTGGAATAGGGTGGTGACACTATGTATTCTAAATCCGTTATCACACACAAATGTTTTTTTCTGATAATAGACTTTAATTGTACCATCATTCATAATTTCTGCGTATTTTATGTAATAAGGATACAAACCTTTTCCTTCATGTATTAATATATATACATACTGAGCACGCGAGCTCCGAAATAGCGGAGCCTGTGCAACCGTCCCTAAATACCCCGTCCGCACTCATTCATTACTAGTGACGCGTGACGTTGATTTACGTTATCGAGTATAAAGTTCTTCAAGTATTGATTATGGATATTAATGATGCATTTTACATTTTATTTTCAAACTTGTGGCCCGCCCCGGCTTCGCCCGTGCAAAGCGGGGGTGGGTTATACATATAAACCTTCCCCTTGAATCACTCTATCTTATAAAAAAATCTGCTTCAAAATCTGTTGCGTAGTTTTAAAGATTTATGCATACATAGGGATGGACAGAAGAATGCGACTTTGTTTTATACTATGTAGTGATGAATATTGCACATTTATGAAATGTTTTATTTGGTTAAGCAGTAATTACATCACTCAATAATTACTTTTTATTTACATACATTTACATTATTCCTTCATGCATAGCTGAGAAAAGAAAAACCAAAACATTAATTCGGTTCATTAAAATTTAATTTTCTCATACAATTTATTACATACTAGCTGACCCGGCGAACTTTGTTCCGCATTATATATATTTAAAACAAAAAGAAAGTTGGACATAGGATACCTGAGATTTTTATCCCGTCCGTATAAAACCTACTTTAACAAAACGCAACTGACAGCGAAACGTTATGTTGTCTATAGTTTAATATGGTCAAAAATTTGACAATTAGAAATTTTGAATTCGACTTGTTTATATTGTTGTAA
Organism: Clostera curtula; assembly: GCA_905475355.2. Lineage (NCBI taxonomy): Eukaryota > Metazoa > Arthropoda > Insecta > Lepidoptera > Notodontidae > Clostera > Clostera curtula. The sequence goes on from FR997802.1 coordinate 17,574,869, forward strand.
TTCACATAATATCTTTATAACTTGTAGCCTATGTGTTATTCTGATGTATAAGCTATATTATTGTAAAGTTTCATTAAAATCCATTCAGTAGTTTTTAAGTGAAAGAGTAACAAACATCCATCCATCCATCTATCCATCCATCCATCCATCCATCCATCCATACTTACAAACTTTCACGTTTATAATATTAGTAAGATTACTTTTCAAGCCGCATGTACTTAGCAGTATACATGTAGAATTATTTCAAAATTAAGTAAATGCGAACGCGCGGTAGTGATACAATACGACCGATAATGCAATTATCGACTATAACACAACGTTATCTATTTACGTCAAGATTCCTGAAAACTTCACGGAGCTCACGCGCGGCATAAAGAGATTTTTCCTTTTTTTTTGACAAGATACTGCGACCAGTCTGCGGTCTTCATACTCTTGCCCCGCTAGACAATTTCAATTAAACATGAACTGATTATCCTGTCGAAAGGATAATTTTGTTCACCTCAATTTTACATACTTTGAAGTTAAATTAACCCTGGACTAGTTGCCATAATAAAAACTAGTCTACCACTATTTATACTAACATTACTACATTCAGTTCGCCTTAACAACATCTGTACAAATACTTCGTGAAACAATAAACGGTATATCGATTTCACAACAGCAAAATTGTTATCAATCTCTAATAAAGGTGGTTTCATGTATATATTGCAATTAGTCCTAACAGTGGCATGACAAAGAGGTATCCGTTCAGTGTTCGATCACACAATCTATGGATAGAATGTGGTAGTGCTGTGCTATTGTATGTGAAAAGGTGACGCTCGCTCGAGACTAAAATGAAAATACCGCGACCCAACTCGTAGAGTTCGGAATAGAACGAACCTTTTTAAAAAATCTAATATCTAATTCTAAATTTAAAATAATAAACTAGACCCTGGATTTGTATTGACCCTGGATTTACGGCGTATGGAAATTGGGTTAAAATAAAAAAAATATAATAACAATAAAAAATAATGAAAAACGGAATAAAAATTAAATGCTAAATTTGTGTTAATTTAATCAATTAATCTACATGTTTGCCACCAAACAGCTTCCCACGGTATAACAATAAAATGTAATACTATTTTGTGAACAATTGCTGTACAGAGGTTAAACTAAACTTAATTAAATTAATGTCATACGGTTAATCCGGGTTTGAATAATGGATTAAACATACATAATATTTGAAGACGTGTAAAAAAGTGATTGCTAGCCCATTAATGGCCCAAGAAATAAAGAGTCTACTCCAAAATTCATAGAAGAATGTACCAAGATCACTAGGCGGGTTGACAGATATTAACTTTTTCTTCTCTCGCGTTCCTTTTTATTTAGGCAAGGCGTAAGGTATATTGGATGGGCCGGGTCGTCACAGTATAATGCGTTTACGCGAACCTGTGGCTCCCTAAGCGTGTCGTGTGAGGGTATACCGCTGGGGTTTATAGGGTAGATGCGTATTTTCCGGAGTCCCACATAATCGGTGACCCCACCCCGAGGGGCAGCGGTATGCATAAAACATTTCCACTGGGACACGAAAAAAAAAACGTGGATGGGTAACCATGAAATTGCGACATAGGTGGTTTTTCTGTGTTTCTGGCGACTCTCAGTATATGACGGACGTCATATGAAGCCAGCAGCATGTAAAGTGCCAGTTCTTCTAGCCAAATTACAACCGGGAGTTCCACTTTATGGGTATCACGGTAATCGCTTAGTGTAAAAACTGGTAGGTAAACAAATAAAATGGGCTGTAGCCATTGAAATAGAGGAATTCGATATAGTAAATCGTTGTTTTAGGCCATTACTTAGAAATACCTCCTCTATGTTCAGGGAGGGAAATTAGTCTATTGTGCCTCGCTGGCGAATAAGCACAGGAATTGTATTAAGTTTTCTTTCTCTTGCGACTAGGTGATAGATGAAGAGTCAGGCGTTCCTTTAGTCGCCTCCTAAAACACCATCAGAGTGGTTCGCGTTGGTGACCTTGCGTATTGCAAATCTTACTACTACTATCCAGCCCATAATTTTTTACTGTGTTTCGTCGTGTGTATGTGAGAGCCGGTGCCCGACAGGGCATTTCCTTGAATTGCCTGCTCCATCTTAGACCCTGGCGTTGCTTTCCATCACGCAAACCTAGGGTCAAAGGCATTCAAATCACTGATAAAAAAAAACCAATACTGAGTCGGGCCTCCTCCAATTACATGCAGGGCAATTAGCCTACTGTGCCACGGTGGCCAGACGGCTTGGCACAGGGTTTCGTATCAAGTTTTCCTTCTCTTGTGGCTAGGTTATAGCAAATATGTGAGTCTAAGAACAACGCTAGCAATATAACAATTAGTTATTGCAAAAAAACTGTTACGTGAGACAGCGAAGCCATTTGAATAGCAACGATTTCTTATCACCACGTCCGCAAGAATCTTGTTGTAAAACTAATTGCGTCGGAGAGCAACAAACATGGTAATTAGCAATATTTGTTTATTAAATAAAATTTTATTTAATAGTAGCTGTGACAAGCGTCTACCTACATCCGCGTGGTAGTTAGAAAAAAAAATAGTTCAGTTCACGTTTATGATAAATATATATTCAAGTTCGTACTTTGTGTAGACTATATCCTTATTAAGTATACTATGTCCATGTGGTGACGGATTTAGAATACACAATGTCACCAACCCATACCATGTTAAGGGTGTCGTAAGAGGCGACTAAATGAACGCAAGAGGCAGATCACCTATCCCCAAGAGAAGGAAAACTTGATACAATCTCAATGCCAATCTCTCTTGCCAGCGTGGCACAGTAGGCGAATACCCCTTCATGAATTTGGAGGAGGCCCGACCCAGCAGTGGGTCATTTATGTGCTGTAACGAACGATATCCTTAATCACGTCAGTTTAAATTTAAGTTGACACCAACTTCGAATGGTTTTTTCATTGGTTGTTATACTTCTTAATTTTTTTGAAGTCTGTTTAAATTTTTTCTTATATTATTAGCGAATGTAACACAAAACCGAATTTGCCTTCCGAAATATGGTTTTGTTCACTTATTTTATAAGTTATAGCAAAATTTTCTATTACGGTTTTATTCGGAATAAATGTATCTTTCGGATTTAGGTATACATATTAAAACTAGGAAAGAGCGGGATGAAATTCTGTGGTTGATCATACCTTCAAAGGGACCCCAACAAACAACCCTTTAAACCCTTCAACAACAAAGCAATCCACAGTCACAAACGAGATAGAGAATGAGTAAAATTTGCTCCAATGATATACATATTTAGGAAAACTAGGGGTCGCCTAGAGTCGACCGCTGTCAGCTCTTTCAACCATAATTCATTTATATTAAAGTTATATTCTCAATTTGACCACAGACTTTCACAATAACCAAAAAAAGTATGCGTGTGTGTGTCAAATACATGGTAGTGTGTGTAATGTTCTTTTTAATGATATAATGTATTTCTATGCATCACTACATAGTATAAAACAAAGTCGCTGTCGTCTGTCCGTCCCTATGTATGCTTAAATCTTTAAAGCTACGCAACGGATTTTGAAGCGGTTTTTTTTAATAGATAGAGTGATTCAAGAGGAAGGTTTTTAGGTATAATACATGCACCCGCGCGAAGCCGGGCTGGGTCGCTAGTAATTAATATTATAATACTAGGTGATCTGTCAAACGTTGTTTTGCCTTATAAATCTATTATATCGCTATTAAAAAATAGGGGCTGATCGTAGAGGGGTAATAATGAAAATGTAGGGTTGTACGTATTTTTGTATGCTGTATCATAAAAAAAAATTGTATAAAAAATGGCTTGGACCACCAGCAACTAGGGTGGTGAAAAATAGATATTGACCGCATCCGCAGACCTAATCGATATGCACACAAAATTTCACGAAAATCGGGCCAGCCATTTCGGAGGGGTTTAATTACAAACACCGTGACACGAGAAGTTTATATATTAGATATCCTGCACTCCTTCTCGTTAAAGGGTGTCCCAAAAAATAGTGTTAAGCGACAGGTCCAGAGATAGAACAATGCGCAAGCAAGCGATAAAAAATCGCAGAATATACATGGGGGTGATTCAGGGACCCCAATCCTCTATCTCTGGACTTTTTTGGGACACCCTGTATCACTATCACTACATAGTATATATAAAAAAGTCACCGCTGTCGTCTGTCCGTCCCTATGTATGCTTAAATCTTTAAAACTACGCAACGGATTTTGAAGCGGTTTTTTTATAGATAGAGTGATTCAAGAGGAATGTTTATATGTATGCATGCACATGCATAAATTTAGATGTTAATCATTGCACTCGTGTGAAGCCGGGCGGGTCGCTAGTAAACTATAAATGTGGGAAAATTCCGCGCAATTTTTATAAAAACAAGGTACAAAGTTTTTGCCTCAATATAAAGACAAATAAAGCACCTCACTCTCTTGCCCCTACAGTAATATAGGAAACGTAACTCTCTCTCTCTCTCTCTATTTCTATCTTCACCAACTTGTATCTCTCTCTCAATTTTCGTTCACCTCGCCCCATAACGCTTTTCGTAACGCTCTCGTCACTCATTCACCACATTACTCTCCAAGTTAGCGTGCGTAAAGAAGGTTTACTTCAAAAACGCAGCTGTTACCTGTCGGCTGTCTTCATAAATCATCCTATTCACCTACTTTTAATCTAGGTTATCTCAATATTGGAAATTAACACTTATAACTTTTTTTTTACGAAAGACTGTTTTTACTTAAAAACGCAGCAAAAGGTATCATTCTGTGTCACAAGTACAAAAACCCTTATTGACCTTGCTTTAAAAATAAATATATATTTCAAAGTAGCCATTATTACCTATAAATTAACGAAGCAATAACCCAATAACAAAAAACTCAAAATAAAAAACAAAAGTCACGTGTCACCTTCTCACATACGATTTGTCAGAACAAAATAACCTGTTCTTTGGGAGCTAATCAATTTAAATGCCGTAGAAAAAATAAACAACATCAAGAGGAAAATCTGCGTGTGTGCTCAATCCTTAAACAATATCCATTTAGCTGCTAGACGAGACGGACTTCTGGTTCATAATTTAAAAATGTTCAATTGACACTTCAATTTCGCGCTCTTTTGACTATACACTGTGACAAAAGTGAATTAAAAAAATGTTAGCCAAGCACTCGAAATTATTTTTCACGCTATCCTTGGGGTTTTTATTAGTTGCGATCGTGCTAGCAGCATGGGGTTTCCAGAAAATCGTGGACAGGCAAATACAAAAAGTGAGTTTTTTGCAACTCATTTTATCCATTTTGTGTATTTAGGTTGTGTATCGTTCTTTGTAAAGTTTTCGTATTAACACTATCGGAATTGGGATATTTTGTGAGTATTTCTGCCCTGTTAGCACTTATTTTACATTATAATTATCACATATTAGCAGTATCGACTGCCTCGTTGGTCTAGGGTTTAGTTAGATGCGCCGCCTTTGGATCAACGGGTCCCGGGTTTGATTCCCGGGTCGGGCAATCGGGCGTATCTTTGTTTAAACCAGAGGCACTTGCTCTGAGTCCAGGTGTGATTTGTGTTCGTGGATAACATGTTTATGAGCTACCCCGGTGAGACAGGTTATGCATAGTGCAGGGGTTTCGTGCGGAAAAGCTATGAAGTTTCCTGTACTGCAGATTGACATGCGATGACAACAGTGGTAGGTGTTAGTGGGTAAACCGGTTCGCAACTCACCATCTCAACGCGACCGGGACTCCCACATACCCTAGCCCCATCCCACCGGATGGGGACCTATATAAGGATTCCCCCACCATCAAAAAAAGGATATTCGTATTTATAAAAAAAAAGTCGACATTAACAAAAATGCATAGACTGCAAAGTGATTACCAGCTTATTAGCATTCTTAACAAGCACCTAAAGTAATTTTAACGGCTGTATTTTGCTTAAATACTATTTATTTCATTATTATTTAAGAAAACTTACTGAGACGGCCACCTCCAAATTCATTGTGGAAAATTAGCCTACTGTGCCACGCGTTGGCACAGGGTCTGAATCAAGTTGTCCTTTTCTTGCCTCTTGCGTACCTTCAGTTGCCTCTTACGATACCCTCAGGATGGTATGGATTTGTGAAACCGTGTAATCTATAATATTTTTTTATAGCATTAACATAACCCATTATGTTTTGCCTGTAATATTATCATCTCATAAATGACCCACTGCTGCATCTGACGTTCTAGATGTCCGTGGAGGGAAGTTGAGCACAGGTTTCCTTCTCGTACACTTAGTATCAAGTTTCCTTCTCTTACGGCTAACTTTTCCTCTATAATAATTTCTTAGGTCAGCTCAACCTTAGGTCGCATAAGACACCCTTAGTATAGATTGGGATGGTATCATTCCGGGGTCGGGCAAGTGTCTTTTGCATGCCAGTGGACCTTGTTCTGAGTTTTGATGTAATTTATGTTTGTGAATTACATGTTTGTAAACTGCCCCTACCATACAGGTTCTACTTAGTGCAGGGGATACGTTTACAAAAAACTCTTAATACATACGGGTATATTTTCTAACATCGCGAGGATGAGTTTGGTGTTAGATAATTTCTTCATATAAAGCCCAAGGGTAAAACATGTAATACATAATCAAGCATAATGTAAAACATAACCAACAAAGTTACCCTTTTCGTTCATCTATCCGAGTAAAACCAACAAACCTCAAACGGGGCTTCAAGAAGGCACTCAATTTAAACCATTTGAGCGTCAAAGGCTTTTCCCTCAACTCAATTAACTCCTTCCTAGAATCTATACAGACAAGCTCTTGTCTATCTTAAGTTTTATAATAAATATCTGGTCCTTGTGTACGATACAAAATGCTTAAATATTCGGGAAATAATAGTAAAACTGAACATATACACTTATATTGGAATATTTATAATCCCGTGTTTATTTTAATTACCTACGAAATATTCGCAATCCATAATTATATTTGCTTTTTAAATAATAGATAGTTAAATAAAATAATTGTAAACATCACAATTTGGCAAAAAGTGCCCAAAACTGAAATACTGACGTATTACGGTCAGTATTTTAATCAAAATTAACTTGATTTCAATAATGGTTGCATAAAAACACTTCAGAATCGTCTGGTGTGAAGCCATTTCTATTTCTCTGCATTGTTAAATATTAGTATTTCTGGTTCAATCGCATCCTACTAAAACTGCAAAGCTATGCGGTGCATTTATGTATTCATCGCAAAACCAAATTCAGCCATTAATTATGTAACGTTAAACCTCCATAATGTTTTAACTATAATTATTGTCTCTTAGTCAATGCTCTCTTAGTCAGTTATTAATATTATCCGCGCCATTTATTTTAAATTAAAAAAAAATATTTCATCTCCACAAAAATTGCAAACAGTTATTAAACATTTGTTATTTTTTTCTAAAAACTATCAAGACAACAGAATGTAATCTGTGGGAGATCTGGAGTCTAAACTAAGCCTAGGCACCTAGGCCTTAGAACACCAGGCCCCCCTCACATGATTATTGCAGTTAAATTATTTAAGATGGAGACATATATGTATGTGTGCGTGCGTGTGTGTGTTTGTGTGTGTGTGTAAAATTATTTCCAGCGCTTTATCTGTATTAACTATTATAATCTAGAGTTAACAGCCATTTAGAAACTTTATTTTTGCATTTATATTTACAAACATATATTATTTTTTATATTTTGTTTACTTTATTATACAATGGGACGCTCCGAAAAATGAAAAAGTTTTTGAAATAAAAGTAACATTCTAGTTTCTACGGAAGATTGCATTGTATATTCTTTAAGGAAGCCTCCATTTTATGTCCTTAGATAAGATTCATTTCGAAGAAGAAAGTCCAAAAGTCTATACACCTACCCTCCGAAGTTTCATCTATTTCTTGACCAGAACTTATTAAAATCGCATACTAAACAGAGCTGCATTAACATTCATATTAGTTTGGATTTGGTAGGTACATTTTTTTTTAATAATTTTGGCAGATATTGTAATACTTTATTACTGTGGGGAATTAAATAGCCAACGAAGGCGACGAAATTTGCCTTCAAGAAGGCACATGATGAATTAATTACAATAACGATATTTTAATAAAATACCATTTTCGTAAAATTTAAAAAAAACTAGCTGTCCCGGCAAAACTTCGTACCGCCTCAGAATCAATAAATAAAAAAAACCTGTTTTTTTCATATTTTCTCACCTTTTAAACCTTCCAAAATTAGCCAAATCGGTCCAGTCGTTTATGACGAACATCAATTCATTTTTATTTATATAGATTACGTTCCACCTAACATATAAAACAATATATTATGGCTGAGGAAAACAGACCTTTCCACCTTCAACCACTAGAACACAAACATTTTATAAACATGTCCTTTAGTGTCCAAAGGACATGTTTATAAAATGTTTGTAAGGTAAAATAAACTTGGATGGTATCATAAGCGTGAATCCCCGGCTGATTATTTTACTGTGTCTCGAAGCAACACATATAATGTCAAGGTTTTAAGTCTTTTCCCAATCCGGGCCATATGTACTACGTAAAATAAATAACCCGTCAATGCTGAAACAGTTTACAGTGTACCCGGAACACTCATTATGTATTTAGGATATTTTTTATTCAAGTATGTAGCGACAAGCACGCTACATACTTTACACAATTTACCCGAAAAATCTGAACTAAAGAAATCATCATCATCAGCCCACATTAGTCCACTGCTGGACATAGGCCTCCCCTAAAGAGTGCCATAGCGCCCTGTCTTCAGCTTGACGCATCCAGTTGCTGCCCGCAACCTTTCGCAGATCGTCGCTCCATCTAGAAATAACTTAAAGAAATATCGCCTACAAATGCGAGGATTACCAAAAAATCCTAGACCGCGTTAGCGAACTTTACAGAGCAATTCGCACGGTTAAGAAATCCCCGACTACAGTTATCAGGTGATAGGCGCCGCAGCTCCTTACCTGACGTACCACCTCGTCTGGCTGGATGATCATCCCTTTGAAACTAAAAGTATAAGTCACGTTAAAAAAATTAAAAGTTTTATTATATCTGGTAAGAGAAGAATTACCTCCCGTTCGCTGGAGGTGCTTAACTGGAGAAAGAAGCTCACTAGAGCAATACCAGAGGCTTCATGCTGTTGGCACTTGGTCTAGTGGTTAGATGTGCCGCCTTTGGATCAACGGGTCCCGGGTTCGATTCCGGGGTCGGGCGAGTGTCTTTGTCTAAACCAGAGGCACTGGCTCGGAGTCTGGGTGTCATTTCTATCTATAATATGTATGTATTTACAAAAAAAAAAGTATATAAGTAGTTTATCATCCATCTCGTTACCATAACACAAGCATTAAGTTGCTTAGCTTGGGACGAGATGGCGTTGTGTGAAATGTCCAAGGTTATTTATTTATTTCTTTTGATGCCATGGTCACGTACATGCACGGGTACAGAGTAGGCGACACACATATTTGAAGCCCAAATAGCGAATAATACAATCGAGACTGACTAAAACCCAATGACGTCACTGACTCCGATTAACATTTTATCCCAACGCGGTTCATCTTGACTAAGTTAAGATCTGCCATTCTAGGCTTTGTGCTTTAAAATATCTCCAAAATACTTAAGCCTGGCTCTAGGGCTTGAGCTGTTTTTACGTTACCCGTATTTTGTTTTACCAGACTACAGCGAAACCATTATGAAGTAAGGACAAAAAGAGCGGTGTTATAAGTTTGACGAAGTTTGCCAGGTCTGAATGAATGGCCTAATTCTGATACCTTTTTTATTTGTATGCATGTTTTCTAGTGGTTGTGCGTGTTGTATCAAAATCGATTCAAACATTTCGAGGTCTCTTTCAACTCTTTTGAACATGTAATGTTTGGTTTTTTTTTTCATATTTCTGTTATTAGCTTATTTTTTTTCTCATGAATAGATCGCCAAAAGGCTGACAGCAGCAGTTAGATGCGACATGCAGATAACATGAAGCTATAGTGAACATTAGAGGAGGCCTGTTCCTAGCAGTGGGCTTATAAATTGTAGAAGAACCTTCTTAATCTTTTATCGGCTAGTACTTGTGGAATCATATTCTTTTCCTAAAATGAATAAAAGGAAACGATAGAGATGAAAGAGACAAAAATTCCGGTAAAAAAGAACTTTAATAGTAGGTATAATATAATCATCATCATTTCAGCTAAAATACCTCCACTGCTGGATAGGCCTCCCCCAAGGATCTCCACAAAGGCTGGTCGTCGACCTTAATCAGGTCGTCGGTCCACAGTGTGGGAGGCCTACCAGCACTGCGCCTTCCGGAACGCGGTCGCCACTCGAGGACGTTTCTGCAGTATAAATAATACGTTCGATAAATTCGTATAAAGCGTTTAAATTCCAAACGTTTCATAATTTTTTCGCCATCTCTACATTACCCACGAAACTATAAAAACTAAACAAAACAAGTAATTACAAATACTTTTCAAACAATAGGATACACAAAAACCAACAAACGCCCATTGTGAATAGTATTTGTGTGTGTTAAGTAGAGACTTTGTTTCTGCTAATGCATTATAGAGTTTTTTTGAGACCCATTCCATCCTGAGGAAGCAGTATGTAGACACAAGCCGCGGTAGCGGTATCTATCCACAAGAGAAGGAAGACGTTATATGAAACCCTTCACTCCTGAAGTCGTCTCTCGCATCATGGGATTGTACTACAGAGCTTCTTGCCGGCTCTTCTCTGTAGAGCAGTTTTCCGAAACGGTGGTAGTTTCAGCACGAATGTCGGTGGACACGGACACAAGGGCGATCAAAAGAGATGGATGGATTGTAAGGAATGAGGGATTGTGTATGAAAAGTGTGACTGTAGATATTACGAGATATGAAAGTCACACCTTTCATACACAATCCCTCCTTCTTACAACGTGGATATGACGGAGTACCACCTAGCGTGGGACAGGAGCTGCAAGATGATAATGGTAATTTTGAATATGACGATCTAAAAGAGTTTTGTGATTACACCTACGTAAATAAAGTTCCTTTTCGGTTTGAGTATGGCTTGGTGACGCTATGTTACGTAATTCTGTCATCACACAGACAAACCTCATGACCAACATAATTAAAGTAAAACAAGTCTCTAGATATTCATTTTCATCCTCAAATTAAAGCCAGAATTAATTATAATCAAGTTTGCCCTGAAATAATTCCATTAGATGTGGTAATTAATGAAAATATTCTTTTATTCTATTCTTATTGTCCTTTATTGCCATTGTGCTAAAACGATATTCGTCTCGCGTAATTTTGAATTGAAAACTTTTCTCTTTTTTTAACTTTTTCGCTTCAAATAAAGGATTGCTTTGTGCTCGGTGTACAGAAGTAAGTAAAGTTCTTCTCCTAAAAATTTGCTTGTACTAAGACCTGCTATTTCAATAGACAATCAACGGCATGTTGTCCGTGTGGTGATGGATTTAGATTACATAGTGTCACCAGCCTATTCCATTCCGAGGTGGTTGTATGAGCCGACAAAAGGCAATGACAAGGCCGATAACCCAACCGTAAGAGAAGGAAAACTTGATACGAAACCCCGTGCAAACCTTTTTTTTTGTTTTTTTGGTTGTCCCTGGGGAAATGCTTTATGCATACCACCGCCCCCTGGGGGAGAGGTCGGTGACTATGTGGGACTCTGACAAGGGCCGTCTACCCAAGAGTCGTCTACCCACTAAAACCCCAGCGGTATACCCTCACACGGCGCGCTTGGGGCGCCACAAGTTCGCGTAAACGCATTCTACTGTGACGCCCCGGCGTGGTGCCCGCAACGCGCAAGCGACTGTCAGAGAGGGCGTCCCGGTACACTGGGACGCCCTCAGTCATCGAGGCTTTCGTCGGTGGCGGTTCCCCCGACCCAACACCGGCCTCACAGGCGAGGGCAGAAGGGGTTCGCATCGTCACGACCCCCCTCCACCCCGGTCTCCGTCCGCGGCACGGGTCAGCCGGACTCCCTCCTTTGCGACCCGCCCCGTATCCCCCTTCTGCGACATACCCCGTGCAAACCTGGCCAGCGTGGTACAGTACCCTCCATGTATTAGGCCCGACTCAGCAGTGGGTCTAGGCTAAGTAGTAGTAGTAAATATTTTTTGTATGAGTTTTTTGACCATCCACACCCTATTGAGATATTCAGTACCTATTGAGTTTGAGATACATATAGCCCTTTACTCAAACTCAAACGGAACTTTATTTACGTATTATCTACATAATTTATTTACGTCTTTTGGCTGAAATGATGATGATGAATGACACCAACCCACACAATCCTGAGGGGGTCGAAAAAGGTGACTAAAGGAACGCAAGAGGCAGACCAACTAGCCGCAAACTCAAACTCTAAAGGAACTTTATTTGCGTAGTTTTTATCACAAAACTCATATAAATCGTCATATTGAAATTTACCATTATCATCTGACGGCCCCTGTCCCACGCTAGGTGGTAGTCTCCATACACACCTATCAGTTGTCATACCTACATTCACACCTTTCATACATAATTCCTGATTCTTACAATCCATCCGTCTCTTTTGATCTCCCACAACCCTTGCGTCCACACACATTCATGCTGAAACTACCACCGGTTCGGAATGCTGCTCTACAGAGACGATTGGCAAGAAACTCTGTAGTTGTTTATTTTTTTCTAATTTATTGGTCTTGTTTACAAAAAGCACTAAACAGCATAGTGAGAGCAATTTCACCAGATGAGATACACGCAAAATGTTAACGCAAATATGATGCCGGCTGTACAAACTCGTAGAGACACCCCGAGACAGACCGAGAGCGATTGTGTACATGGTGCTCGCTCTCGTCTTGTCTCGCCTCGCTTATCCTCGGTCGCTTGTTGATTTTTTGCGCCCGAGTCAAAGGATCTTCATTCTTCAGTACCTACAAATGAAAAATGAGTGTGTACATAGATGTTCTCGTCGAGGGCCATATCGGCCGAGAATCTCGGCGAGTGTGTACAGCCGCCATGATACATACTCGAATACGAATAGGGAGGTGAGGTGTATTTTGTAAGGTGCTTCGCCAATCGTCTGCAGCCAGCGTTAGGCTATCCGGTAATTCTTGCCAAGAAAACCAAATAACTTTAGGTACTTTTTTGTTCCAGAGCGTACAGTTGGAGGAATCATCGATGATGTTCGACAAATGGGTGAAACTGCCAATGCCCCTGGACTTCAAAGTATATGTGTTCAACGTAACCAACCCTGATGAAGTGAACCAAGGAGAGAAGCCGATACTACAGGAAATTGGACCTTATGTGTACAAGTAAGAGTCACTTTTAGCTAAAAAATGATATCTACTATGGCAGCTAGGTTCCTAAGCCCCTTCAAGAAGGGAGGTTAGTACATAAGCTTTTATAACTTACGTGAGTTTCAAACATTTTAAACAACAGAGTTCGTTTCGAATAAAGCTTGGAGGGTCTAAGCATTATTCTACCGCTGCTGAGTCAAGCCTCCTCCCATTACTTAATTTCAATGATGATGATGATGATACACACGTTTTCCGTATTCAATTTCCTCATGCTTAATTTCGATTTGAAATTCCGTGAGTGAGACTAACACCGACTTTCATTCGGAATCGGAATATGTACCGTCAGTACGGATAGTGATAGCGTTGTGAACGCACGACAATGGAGGAAGAAAAAGAAACGTCGTCAGTATTAGGTACATCCATAGAATAGAGAAGAGAGAATCTATGAGAGTTCATTTTATCTGAAGAGAGTAAACTTACGAGCACACCCAGATAAATTATTTGCCTTCTACAGGATGTCTTCTTCTTCTTCTTAGATTAATGGCTTGTCATGTTACAACAACATTACTCCGCCACAATAAATTCGTTTGATGAACTTCATAATAGCATTTTTCAATTCATTCATTTGTCAACGGCCAATATTAGTTAATATGTCTGCCTCACACATAACTATCGTTTTGAGTTTCTATGCCTAACAAATATCAAACTGAATCGCATGGAAATTTCCGAACGTATGCGCCCGCACAAACAAAATGTATGCAAGCGTTCCGTATGACGTCATAAGGTTTTTGCTGAATGGTTACCTACGGAATTTGTTCCGTTCGGAAACAAAGCGAACATTGCATCAGTTAATGTATTTTATATTGATTCCATGCATTCTGATGTCTGAATACGCAAAATGAATTCGAAAATCGATTAAGGAAAACTTGTGTGTGCTGCCAGCCTTAAGTTAAGCAAATATTTTATCATCCCTATTACTCAGTCGAAAGTGACGGTATTTTTTAACAAAATGTTGATTGAAAGGAATGTTTCTGAAGCGTGTCTGGAGTGTTAAATTTACTGTAAAAGTAAATTAAACACTCCAATTCCGGCCTTGCGATTTTCCCTATATACATAGGGATTGGCACAAATCTAATCTCGTTTCCTAACTAACTACGTAACCTTTTTTTTTGTGGCTTGTGAGAACGAGGCTTGTTAGAACACATAGATTCACCACCCCATTCCACCCGTAAGAGCCGCCAAAAGAAAATGTCAATGCAGATAACCTAGCCGCAAGAGAAGGAAACCTTGATACGGAACCCTGTGCCAAACCGTCTTACCAGCGTGGCATAGTAGGCTTACCCTTAGGAATTAACTGGAGGAGGCCCGACTCCTCAGAGGGTCGTTTATGGGCTACTAGTAGTAATGTTTTTCTGTTTTGCTAGATGTCAAAAAACCCTTAACATTTAACAAAATTATGGTCCCGCACTATTTAATTTAAAGCCCAGCAACATTTACCTTCCCTCGTTAACACCCATCTACTGAGACCATTAACCACACGAGTAAACATAACTTTTCGCGCTAATTAGTGCTGAATTTATGGTTGTTTACTTTTTGTTTTAGTGCTTATTTTGAAGTCGGTTTATATTTATGGCCTTTTTTTATTTGTGTTTAAACGTAACCTTTATAAAAAATCATAAACTATGCATTTGATCATAATAATATGGTGATCTTCAGCAAAGTGTTGTGCATGAGTTGACGAAGGTTTATGGTTTCTAAATTTATTTTAGTTAGTGGCGTAGCATAGCAACGCGTGGGGTGCAGCTATATTTATATTTTATAAATTTTGTCGTCTTACAAATCTTGGTTCATCAACAATTTTTAATTAACCGTGTGGTGACGGATTTAGAATACATAGTGTCACCACCCCGTCGTAAAAGCCGACAAAAGGAGATGATGCCAACCCGTCTGGCCTGCGTGGCAAAGTAGGCTAATTACCCTCCCTGTAGTTAAAGGAGGCCCGACCCAGCAGTGGATCATTTATAGGCTGAGAAGTTTGTTAGAAGTTTTCAGCAAGCGAGTGTACTTAGCCGATTGCGATAAAAAGTATGTCAGATTAATCTGAAACTAATATACAGTCGGTTTATACGTTTAGCGACTATGATACCACACCAAGGGAGAGACGTCAACGTGTCTGCGGTTAATAAGTAGTATTTGTAAAACAGCTTATCCATCAAGTAAGCGTATAAGTAGGGCTGCCATTTGAAGGGCGTCCGGGGGCCGTCCGAACACTTTTGTTGTCAGGGCGTGCTGGGTAGTCACGCAGCAATGGATGGACGAAAGAGAGAAACTCGCTAAACAAACACACGGTTTCTTCTCTGATTTGGGTTGATTTAAAATAAAGTTCATATTTAATAACAAAAAAAATAAAAAGAAACCAATGTTTTTATTTTTGTTGCAAACAATACTTTTTCAGAGATGTACGGGGAAATACGATATTTTATGATGATAGATGATAGCAGCCCTAGGTATATTGCAAATTGAACGAATATCAATCTCAGACGTGTTTACCTCTTTTTTGTGATCGATTCTAATTACCATAAATTAAGTAGGTAATGCGCTTTTAAGAGCTTTGGTTGGTTTTTATGTAGCGGAACAGAAGCTCAAAGTCCATGTATGGTTTACATGATATAATAAAAAAGATATACTAATAATAATAGCAGCGCAAGTAGCGTTGCCAGGCGTCCGGATAAAGCCGGACATAGGTAGGCTTTTTGATTGCGTGTCCGGCCAAAATAAACGGTGTCCGGCTCGTCCGGTTTTTGTTAGGCTTTTTATTTCGCAAACGAGAGTGCCCCCAGTGTTCAAACATGTACATTATTGCAGTACAATATTTACGATCTTGGACTGAAAACTTATACAAAGACACAAAACATTTCACATGGATGATTTTAGCAGATGTTCCTGAATGGAATCAAGTTTCCGATACTATAAGTATCCTATCACAAAACAACGTCAAAATTGATGATAGCAAATGTTTTGATCAACTGCAAAATCTTAAAAGTTTTCTGAACTGAGAACGTTGATTTTAAGAAGCTGTTAGGACATAGCTTATGTGCTAACAGCTTCTTGAAATCAACGTTTCTTAACCCATAATATCGTATACATATATATCCTATTTTAAATCACTACATAGTATAAAACAAAGTCGCTGTCTTCTTCCCGTCCCTATGTATGCTTAAATCTTTATAACTATGCAACGGATTTTGAAGCGGTTTTTTTAATAGATAGATGATTCAAGAGGAAGGTTTATATGTCATAATTGCACCCGTGCGAAGCTGGGGCGGGCCACTAGTCGATGCTAAGTCAAGATTGCTTTTCAGAATTCCTAACTATTTGTCAGTATTACTTTGCTATCACAGGACATAACGCAAACGTTGAAAGAGCTTTTTAGGTCAGCAATGGACGAAAGAACGCAACAGATTACATGTTGACACTTTTGCCAAAATGTTGGTTGTAGAATATAATTGAAAACATTTGACATGTAAGGATTTTTAAAAATACATTTTGAAAGAAACTGAGCTCTTAAAGCAGGTTTCGGCAAACTAAAAATATGAATAATTATTTTTATTACGTAACTCAAAGAGAAGAAGTTATTTTTTGTTTAACTTGAAGAGAAGTTTTTTATTTTTTTTTGTTAAAAAAGTCTTATTTGTGCCATTCATTAGTATTTAAGAAGAATTTAAGCATGTTGATAAATGTATAAGTATCTAGAATTTAATTTTGACTGATGTCTATTTGACTGATTAATAATGAAGTACCTACATATGACTGATTTGGCATTCGATTTTATTTATTATTTCACTAGAATTTAACAAGATTTATGATAATAATTAAAAAAGGTTGATTAAACATACAATTTTTTTGTCGTACCTATTAATACTAAGACAAAATACTCAATAATGTAGGGTGTCCGGCCTTTCTACCCAAATGTCCGGCCAAACTGGCTGGTCTGTCCGGCTATTAGGTTTGGCGACCTGGCAACCCTAAGCGCAAGGATAATTCAACATGGAATACACTATACATAGACATTAAATGCAAAATATCGAGTGTATAGTTTAATATTTACTTAATTATCTTAGGCTAAGCGCGCACTACGATTAATATTCGGTGCGAAAAAATATCGCAAATTTGTGAACAATAGAAAAACACTACAATCCGCGCACTACGACAATAAATCTTTTGCGTAGGAACTACTGTCGTTTGCGATATTACGTCGCACTTTAAAAATCGCAACGAATAAAAATCGTAGTTGAGAACTGAAACGTGAGATTTTTATTAGATACTAGCCACCCGCCCCGGCTTCGCACGAGTGCAATGATGAACATCTAAATTTAGCCGTGTTTCTCTACAATATTATGCATGTATCATACATATAAACCTTCCTCTTGAATCACTCTATCTATTAAAAACAAACCGCTTCAAAATCCGTTGCGTAGTTTTAAAGATTTAAGCATAGGTACATAGGGACGGACAGACGACAGCGACTTTGTTTTATAATATGTAGTGATGATGATGACAAAACAAAACAATGATATTTCCGCTCACATTTTAAAATAGAGAAAAATTCTAGAATTAAATTCTAGGAAAAATTGGATTTTGCAGCGAGCATGTCCCATTTTTGTTACGGCCTATATAACTAATAGACTGGCATATCTAGTTTGGTAGCAATGTAAACAGTACAAGTTTTTTTATGAGAACCTAAATTAAGAGACATATTATTTCATAAGAACAACGTGTGCTCTTATACCTAGGCATACCAAAGTTCAAGGCCATGTTGAAATTATAACAGCGTATATGTTGATTATTATCGTTTCATGTAATATAACCCTAGGTCAATTATTATTATTATTGTTATGTACCTATCGATTATAAATTAATTTTTACTATTTTTATTACGGTTAAGTTTTTTTATTTTTATTTGTCTACTTACAATTTTTTTTTATAAGTAATTTAATAAATTCAAATTAATTTCAATTAATTCGCTAAAAACAGATTTTCTTTTTGTAAATTTAAGAATTGCAACAACATTATTAAGTAGAATTAATGAATAATATGCAATCACACGACAATTGAAAGTTATGTATACCTTTAAGTAACGCCATCACAGAGCACGAAGAAATTATGTTTTTTATGTTCTATGATATTAATTGTGATACGTTGTTGGTATACTAAATAAATAAATAAATAAATGCCATAAATAACCCACTGCTGAGTCGGGCCTCCTCCAATTTCCTTAAATATAGATAGATTTTCTCGGATTGGAACGAGGCGGTGACACTATTTATTCTGAATCTTTCACCACATCTACTACTACTACTCAGCACATAGATGGACCCACTGTTGAGTCGGACCTCCTCCAGTTACATGGAAGTAATTAGCCTACTTACAGCTACGTTTTCCGTTTACGCAGCCTTATTATTTACTTCTTGATCCAACTTGAAAGATAGGATATCTATTATTTGACAGTCACAATTACATGTTAGCTGCACGATTCTAACAGATGGCGATATCTGTTGACCGGATTGAGTAAGAATTCAATAGATCGCGCTATGTTAAAAGTTAAATTCATATTACACATCCCACAGCGCGCTGGGAAAAACACGTGTTGTAAGAGTCAACAAAACCCAGGACGCTTGTTGGTAGGTTCTAATGGTCCGCCCGGCTAGCTACCACCCTCACATCTAAGTCCGGTACCAAGCAGTTTTACTGTGTTCCGTCGTGTGAGTGTGAGACCTGGTATTGTTCCTTGAATTGCCTGCTCCATCTTAGACCCTGGCGTTGCTTTCCGTCACGCAAGCCTAGGGTCAAAGGCATTCAAGTCGTAGATAAAACAAAAAAAAACCTTAGCCGCAGCAACGTGGTCGGGTCTGCTAGTATAATAATGTATATATCGATATAAGTATGTATGTATTATGTAGGTGTGATTAAGAACGTAACTAATATTTTGTAACTTTTCCACAGAGAATACCGTGAGAAGACGATCCTGGGCTATGGAGCGAACGACACCATAAAGTATAACCTGAATAGGAACTTCGTATTTGACGCCGAAGCTTCGGGCAGCCTCTCAGAAGATGACGAGTTGACTGTCATCCACTTCTCCTACTTGGTAAGGGGTATAACTTTTTATAGGGATTTGTTAAACATATGAAGGAATATTAAAACGGCAGATTTATGCGTTATTGCTGCCAAGATACACGATGTATTATGTGATTATTATGATGTATTAATTTCCCCTGATAGCATTCTAGCGGCCTCACTTAGGCGTAGAAACACAAACACACCCAAAGGCTTTTCTAGAAGGGCCCTTCTTTTTTTAGTCGGCTCTTTAGGCGCAAAGGGATGATAATCCAGCCAGACGATATGCTATGTCTGGAGTGCCGCCTCCGCGCCGCGGAGCCTATCCCCCATAACTGTAGTCGGGGATTTCTTAACCGTGCGAATTGCTCTGTAATTTTTGCAATCGCGGTGTAGGACTTTTTGGTAATACTCGCTTTTGATGGCGATATTTCTTTAGTTCAGATTTTTCGGGTTAACTGTGTAAAGTATGTAGCCTGCTGGTCGCTACATCTCTTCTCGTCATTATGAACCAGATGTAGCTTTAAAACTTAACACTAGAAAGAGTTTGCAATGAAACCGATTTCTTTATTACTTATGTCAGGCGGCCATCCTATCAGTACACGACATGATGCCAAGCCTGGCCAGCATCATCAACAAGGCTTTGGAGCAGTTGTTCAGTAACTTGGAAGATCCATTCCTGAGGGTCAAAATCAAAGACTTACTCTTTGACGGTGTCTACCTGAACTGCGATGGGGATAACGCCGCTTTAGGTGAGTGTGACTTCAAAACTGATTTATTCATCGACGCCTTTAACAACTGCAATAACCTAGCTCTTTTCTTGTCAGGGGATGCGCTTTTATATTTTAGTAATTATATCAACGCAACTAATTCCGCGTTCCGGAAAGCGCAGTGCTGGTAGGCCTCCCACACGGGGGACCGACGACCTGGTTAAGGTCGCCGGAAAGCAGTGGATGGGGGCGGCCCAGGACCGGCCTTTGTGGAAATCCTTGTCCAGCAGTGGACGTCTTTTGGCTGAAATGATGATGACGATGTTGATGATTTGGAATACAAAGTGTCGCCACCTCATTTCTTTCTGAGCGTGTCGCAAGAGCCGACAATAAGAAATAATAACGCCGAAAACCTAGTCGCAAACTTAATACGATACCCTGTTCCAACCCGACGGAAGCGTGGCACAGCAAGCTAATTACCCTCCATGAAAATGGAGACGGCCCAACTCGTCTATAAAGTCTATACTCTTACCGCACTACTCCCAGTATCAACTTGACAACAAATTGCATACAAGCTGATCTCTTAAATATTAAAACTTTGCGCTAAGATAATATGGCTCGTACAAATTAAGTTACGTGCGCCTTACATGTGTCACGTTTCTCGTTAAAGTGCACTCACTGTGCAATAAGACGTCTAACCTTCTAACCTTCTACCAAGTCGACCGTCGGTTTGGTCTGCCAAGAGGCAGACGACAAGGCGCTTTGGAAAATATAGTAAATTATAAAATAAAAAAATTTTAATTAAAAAAGAAATGTAAAATACCAAATCGATCAATTTTTTTTATTAATACTACTACTACTTCTTCTCAGTCCATAAATTCCCCTTTTTTTTTTGCGTCATTTTTTAATAATTTTCTACTATTTTAAAGCATTCTTATGAATTTATTCGAATACAAACATTTTTATTTCGATGCGGTAATATCTATAATTGAAAAATAACTCAAATTCTTATATCAAGCATTCATGTTTAATGATGGCACTCTGACCCGACGGTCCCTTGAGGTGCAAGATTCCCGAACCAAATGACATCTGGCCAAATACGATTAGGAAGCTCATTGAACCAGTTTAAACAGCAAATCTTGTAGCCTTATTTTAATTCAGTGTTCGTGTCATTCTTAGCATATTGGGGCTTAGCTATTTTCGTTCGGGGGTCTTCAAAGGGTATTATTAAATATTTTCAATGTATAGGATGTGCCAAAAAACAAAAAAAATAACAATGAGAATTTCCAGGAAAACAAGGTTTCTTGTTTCGTAAAATGTTAGTTACCAGCTGGTAAGGAAAGCGATATAACTAGAAAACAAATAGAAAATAAAAACAAAAACAAAGGTTCAATTCCGGGGTCGGGCAAGTATCTTTATCTAAACCAGATGTACTTGCTCAGAGTCTAGGGTGTTCGTGAATTACATGTTTACCTGTTGGCTACCTAGTACAGGGGTTCCGTTTAAAAACATGAGATCAGAAAAACATGTCTTTGCCTCATATTTCACGATAGAAAAATTAAAATTGCACAGCTCCTGTTGGGAGGCTCTATACCCTCTGGCATGGGTAACCATCCCCCATTCTGGCATACCATTGCATACGTCAGTCCAGGGGCCTCATATCACCCGATTACCTACTGGTCTACTTATTAATATCATCACCATTACCCATGACGGATCCCGCCAATTAATTTACCGTGCTATATGTCAGCTAGCCACACAGTTTGGGCACAAGGTTTCCTTTGGAAATGTCCTTCTCTTACCAAGGTTTGATGCCTTTTCATTCCCTTAAGTTGGCTCTTGTGACATCCTCCGGAAGGAATGGGGTGGTGCGACACGGAAATTGATATACCTTTCTTCTCTTCCAGGGTTGGTGTGTGGGAAAATAAGAGCAGAATCACCCCCAACAATGCGGCCGGCGGAGGGTAAAAATGGGTTTTACTTCTCCATGTTCTCGCACGTAAGTGGATCTGTGACAATGCCGTTCCCGTACAATTTATACTAAATGGCTGAAATTTCGAAGTCTTAAATCACAATACATTGTGAACCTAACCTATTAACCTTTTCTTTTCAAACTCAAATCATTTATTTCAATTGAACCTATTTACAGGTGTTTTGAAAGGTCGAAAGTGAAGTTAGGAAGCTAGTGGCTTGTTCCAAAACGTAGATCCTATGGAGAAGAGCAGGCAAGATACTCCATGGACACTCTTTTTAAGATATTTTCTGGTACTAACATCCGATTGGGTTACATTGATTCGTGTTTAATTATAGTAAACTTTTTTTGTTAAGTAGGGTAACCTTTTATAGGCCCTCAGCCGGGGGGCTGAGGCTGGATGGTATGTGGAAATCCCGGTCGAGTGAAATTGGTAATTTGCGAATCGGTGTACCCACTAAAACATGCTGCGAGAAACTGCGTAATCTTTACGTTTTTAGTTGTAACAATAGTCGATAGTCCTGTGCAATAGTCGATTTTTTGTAGGAAGGTGTATTCGATGACGACAAGTGTGAATTTTCCCTTTTGGTTCCAGACTTCTGTAAACTACAGTACCAGGTGGTTGTTTTTCTGCGTTGACTATAAATTGGATTAGTACCTTTTTTGAAAATAAATGTCTGTGCATACATTTTAACGTGATTTAACTATTTACGAATTGCTGCATGTGTATTCCGTCTGGTGACAGATTTAGAATACAGTGGACTTAGAAGGAAAACTTGATACGAAACCCTATGCCAACCCATCTGGCCATCGTGGCACAGTAGGCTAGTTACCCTCCAAGTAGGCCACCTATCCAAAATCTGCATGTCTGCATGCAATTCCAGATGAATATATCATCCTCCGGGCCCTACGAGATGATCAGAGGTACTGAAAACATTCGCGACTTAGGCCGTATAGTATCTTACGAGGACGAGACCAATATGCCTATGTGGGGCGACCCTTACTGCGGACAAATCAACGGATCTGACGCCACAATCTACCCTCCCATAGACGAAAACGATGTGCCCGAGAGGATTTACACCTTCGAACCTGACATTTGCAGGTAAGGGATCTGTTGATCGCAATAAAATATAAAATAGATTTTTGATTCATGTTATTTTGAACCTTGTTTGCATGGTTGATAAAGAGGTTTTAGTAAAAACTTACAACTTTTTAAAATACTTGAATCGGTGCCTCAGGCCTATATCAAAAATAATGTTATTCACGTAGATTTTATCACAAAACTCGTCACAAAAATCTTATAATTCGCCATCATCATGTTTCGGCCCTTGTAAAAGTTTTACTTTTACTGTCTCTATTTGTGTGTCTAATAAAAGTTTTTTTCTTTCCGCTCTTTCTTTCTTTTCTTCCTTCTAATTCAATTTTTAATTGTGCCTGCAGGTCGGTGTACGCCAGTCTCGTCGACAAACGGAAGATCTTCAACATGAGCGCGTACTACTATGAAATATCGGAGTCTACCTTCGCTGCGAAGAGCGCCAACCCTGATAACAAATGCTTCTGCAAAAAGTACTTATTTTCATTTTTTGTTATAAAGTACGAAAATGTCCTCAAATTCGCCTTTCAACAAATATCTGTCTGTGTAAAAAAAATAACTTTTTTTTTTCAAAATTGGTCTGTAAATGCCGGAGCTGTGCGGTAACACATACTAAAAATTAACAGACGAATTGGCAACCTCCTCCCTTTTTGAAGTCTGGTAATAAAAATAAGGAAATAGAAGTTACTTTAAACTGCTCTTTTAAGGAACTGGAGTGCCAACCACGACGGTTGTCTCCTGATGGGCCTCTTAAACGTGGCTCCTTGCCAGGGCGCGCCGGCCATCGCCTCATTGCCTCACTTCTACCTCGGCTCAGAAGAACTCCTGGACTACTTCCAAGGAGGCATCATGCCTGACAAAGAGAAGCATAACACTTACGTCTATATGGACCCGGTATGATGATCCTTTTTTGTTTGTGAACATTCTTGAAAATTTCTTTCTGTTGATTTTATCAAAATATGAAACCCGTGGCCCTGTTTCTCCGTGGCAGTTTAGGGACACCGTTGGTTTTAGAGGGTAGGCTTGGGCGCAATTATTGGGGCACAACGCATGCTTAGGGCAGATTTGTGCAAACTCGCGCAATAGTCGCAAAAGGCCAAACATCAGCAACATCTAGATAATACTGGTAATATATAGTAACCTTTAATGCTTGAGCCAACCGACCCATGCATCCCAACCCATCGCCCTCTTCAACCATATCACAGGAAAGAGCATCATCCCCAGTCCAAAGTTCGAGCTTCTGGGTTCTGGTTGCCAATTGTTGCGGACCCTGTTCTTGACGAAGGCGTCAATGTGTTTGTTTCAACAGGTATCAGGCGCGGTATTGAAAGGGGTGAAGAGATTGCAGTTTAACGTCGAACTGCGGAATATACCAAACGTCCCTCAACTAAAGGATGTTCCCACTGGACTGTTTCCTCTTTTATGGGTTCAAGAGGTGAGATTTCAAAAAAATACACTATTAGAATCGCTGTCAGATTTCACGCTGTTGAATTCGGGTATCAATTGCCGTAAATGTTGTAATAGCAGCTGGGACAGATGATTACTGAGGATCGTACTGACATGAATTAAATCCACACTTAGAGCGATTGCGGACAGCTATCATAAATCTAGGTCTTTATTTCAGTGTGTTGAAGGATACACATTTAGAATACACAATATCACCAGCGCACGCTATCGGAAGTTGTAAGCCGGTTCGATTCCCGGGTCGGGCAAGTGTCTTTGTCTAAACCAGAGGCACTGGCTCGGAGTCTGGGTGTCATTTCTATCTATGATATGTATGTATTTACAAAAAAAATGTATATAAGTAGTTTATCATCCATCTCGTTACCATAACACAAGCATTAAGTTGCTTAGCTTGGGACGAGATGGCGTTGTGTGAAATGTCCAAGGATATTTATTTATTATTATTTATATTTGTCGTGATTTGTCTGACGTGTCGCATCAGAGAGGTATCTGATTCATTTAGTACGGCGTCACGTCAGATTGCAACAGAATTGTATAAATCTTAGCGTATTAAATATAAGAAACCGATACCACAACACGTTAGACAAATATAAATCTGGCATAGAAGAACGCACGAGGCAGTTCACCTAGTTGTAAGAGTAGGAACACTTGATACAAACCCTGTGCCAACCCGTCTTGCCAGCGTGGCACAGTAGACTTTTGTAATTGGAGGAGATTCGTTAAGCAGTGGGTCTTTTACGGGCTGAGAAAAGAGAGTACAACATGCAAACATCGAACTATACCATATCACGTGGCACACACGCTTCGATGGTATGTTCGGTACCTTTTCGTTTATTTATTTATTATGTCTGTTGCTGGCTGGTTAGTAAAACCATTTAGAAATTAAATATTTTGATTATATGACATCGCTATACGTTTAAACTCTCTAAATTTTTTCTTAAATTTGTGAAAATCTGCTGGGTTCACCAATGTCCAGCTGAGTACTTCTTTTCGCTGAAAATAACGACTGTGTTTTAGTCACTATCCACGAAATAAACCATTCTGACTATTTAAAGAACAATGAAACTCTGTGCCATCGTGATGCTTTTCCATTTCAGGGTGCAACAATACCAGGATTTCTACTAGACGAACTACACAACTCCCATAAGCTCCTCACCTACGTTGAGATCGCTCGCTGGGCAATACTCGCGCTGGCCGCTCTGATGACGATCGCATCGGCATTGGCAGTGGCCCGCGCCGCGGCTCTGCCAATATGGCCGCGAAACAGCAATTCTGTCAGCTTCATATTGGGACCGACTGTACCTGTTAATACTAAAAGCCAATGATGTGGAATCGGCTGTTTTATTTATCTTAAATTCTCCCTTAATTCGAACGGCTTTCAGCTATGTGGAGATCGTCTCTGTCAATAAGGCCGAGTAACAATACTGTTTGCTTCATATTCGACCGACTGTACCTGTTAACTACTAGCACTTACTAAAAGGCAATGATATAGGATCGGCTGTTTTATTAATTTACCCCAAGCCTACTACCAAATAAAAGTATAATCTAGGAAATATTCCGATTTCGTTTAGTTGTCTTTATACCATTATACTATTTGCGTTGTAGCATGGTGCGGGTGACAGTTTCCATTATGACGTTACTAGGGATGTGACGTTATGCAATTCATTTTTATCGCTAACGATACTCGCAGCATAAATTTGGTTCTCTTTAATATTGTTATAGAAATTAGTGTGTTATTCAGTTGTCTAGTGTAACTAAGTGTATAAACTTGTCGATATAAATTTTTTATGGCTACATAATTATGTTTGTACTTATATAAAATAATCAAAATCGGGTTTACGCTTTTTTTTCTTAGCAACCGTTTAAGCTACCTCACCCTATAAATGTTCTGTCGTATAAATATAGACCAATTTTAAAAATAAAAACTGACAGTACGTTTCTTATTATGAAAAATATCGACTATCCACCGAAGCAGTACATTCCATCACTAGATACGTCTAAGGGCGCGTTACGTTATACACATAACACTTTGCTTAATTTTTCATTCAATTTGATTTTATTTGTAAACTAGAACATTCTGGTTGGTTTAATTAAATTTTCTACAGTTATTAATAATTAAATATATCACGAATACGAATTTGGTACAGCTGAAATACGAATGTCATATTATGAAAGTCTTAATTTGTAAATCGCGGCAGCTTTCAAGAGTGAAACGAAATGTTACTGAAATTGTCACGCGCACCATGCTATAACGCACAAACTATAGGTGGACGCTGTAGCAATTGCACCGCCTGTGAAAAGTCGTCAATAGACGTTTGCAAACTAAAGACGAAACCGCGCGTCGCATTGGACCTGTAATTCTGGAATTTCATGTCGCAATTCGTATGCGCACATCAATTCTGTCATAGTCTGTTGTCACTAAAGAGCTTGTGTGGATGGACAATTTGTTTAGTAATACAACAAACGTAGCGCGCATAAATACTCCTTGTGGTGACGGATTAAAACACATCGTGTCACCACCCCGTTCCATCCTGAGGGTTTCGTAAAAGCCGACAAAAGCAAATGACAAGGCCGAAAACCTAGCCGCCAAAGAAGGAAATGTTGAAATAAAACCCTGTGCCAACCCGTGTGGCCAGAGTGGCTAATTACCCTCCCTGTAATGGGAGGAGGCCCGACTCAGCTGTGAGTCATTTAGGGGCTCTGTAGTAGTAGTAGTAAATACCGCATAAGAATAGCGAAAACAAATGGCCATGTGAAGCGTCAGCATAAATGAAGAAACATGACGATGGCAACAAGCGAGAACAAAGGGAAACCGCGCGATTTTAAATTATTCGGTTCGAAACCGCAATATTTACGTATTCTGTTCTGTATTACATCACTGTTTGATTCAATAAAATTATTTCGCCTTACCGAACGTCCATGCATATCTCAAACGTTTCAATCTCAAAATTCAGAGAAGCAGCTCATATTACATACATATTATAATCACGCCTCTTTCCTGTAGGGGTAGGCAGAGACCACTTCTTTCCACTTGCTACGATCCTTACATACTTGTTTCGCTTCGTCCACTTTCATTATTCCCTTTATACATACTCTTCGGTTTAGGGTACTCTTGACCTGGCCTTTTTTCAATACGTCCCTGATTTGTTCTTGAAGCATCCGCCTAGGTCTTCCCCTTCCAACACTTTCATTCACACTCGCCATAAACACTTTTTTGGTCAATCATTCTTCATTCATTCTCTCGACATGGCCAAACCATCTCAGCATACCTTTCTCAATTTTTGTCACTACATCTCTTAATGTGGGTTCAAAATGGATATTTTTAAGTAAATATTTATTACGAAATATCTAAAATCATTCCGCGATAAGGGACACCGCACATCTCCTATATCTTGACGTGCGAGTGAATATTTTCACATTATCTTATCTGACAAGTAAAATAAGATAACCGGAACGCGATGTGGCTGAGTGGAACCGTAAATCTGGCCTCCACCCTCATTAATTTTATGACCAGCTTGGCACACTAGGCCGATTTCCCTCCATGAATTTCGGTGCAGGACCACATCAGTAGTCGGTCATTTATGGGTTGAAACGACAACGACTAATATTAAGGCATAAACAAAATTAAAATGAAACAGTGAACGGTTATTTTTTTTTAAACAAAACCCTGCACTGTGTATAACCTGTACCTATCACGGGGCAGTTTACAAATATGAAATTTACTAATACACATGACACCCAGAATTAAAGCAAGTGCCTCTGGTTTACACAAAGAAACTTGCCCAGCCCCGGAATCGAACCCAGGACCCCGTAATCCAAAGGCGGCGCATCCAACCCTAGACCAACAAGGCGGTAAATATCGCGTGCATTATTTCATTATCGACATTTCAAAAGCGATAAATCTGATAAAATTTAATTTCAATGTATAATAATCACGATAACCTAAGACCTCATTAGAAACAAAATCGTTACTAACAACGATTTTTGTCTATCTGATCACACTAATCCGCAAAACAGGTGAACTGAACGGACCATTCACTAGCAGCAAAATTAAAACCCAGTGTCAGTAAGAAAAGTCTCTACTTTATTTTAATCTGTATCGGAGCCGGTGCCTCTTCCACTGGAGTCCATATCAACATCCATTTCTCTTTTTAAAGACATTTCGCCGACACTCTTGATGCACCTTATCGTATACTTGTTGAAGTCACAACTGGAACAAAATAAAATACCAACTTATTTTTTATTATTATTGACTCAAAATTTAAACCACTACTACTAATCAGCCCATAGATGACCCACTGCTGAGTCAGGCTTCCCCCAATCATGGGAGGTTTACTCTAGCAATGAACTGAATGAAATGCTTTGAATAAGTTTTTAAGAATGCTTTAATAAAGTCAAATTATAATTAAAAAATCACTAAATTTGATTTATTAATTATTTAGTCTTTACCTTTACCACCGGTTTGGAATGCCATTCCACGGAGACAAATCGGCAAGAACTACCATGGTTGCTCTTTTAAATAAAAGGGTTACAGTGATGGTGGTACTAAGTCTCCATTAAGTCTAACACCACGAGAAAGTGGCCTTCATAATAATATCGTAATATGTCGTTCACGTTTGCAGCTCCGCGGCATTGAGTATATTTGGCAATCTCAGCTGACATGTGACGGTGTCAGTCTGAATGGATCACACACTTTTCATTTGAAACCAACAAAATTATTCATACTGCCTTGAGACAAACTTACGGAAGAACCGCGAATGAAATGTAGGTACTAAATATGTTCTTTGATTACCTGCCTATTATTTTATTCATCAACTAAATTAATACCCTATTGTCATTGCCCTACTACTAATAACTCCGTGCGGTGACGGATTTAGAATACATAATGTCACCACTCCAATCCACCCTAAGGGTGTCGTAAGAGCTGATAAAAGGAAACTACAAGGCCTACCTAGGAATGACAAGACCTACCACATGGCCACCATATCTATGTCTGGTTATTTGTATCTTCTATCTGTTAGTGTCCAAAAAACAATTTCTTTATTCTATTCCATTTACATTCCACAAACATACAAAAAGAAGATATAAAATATTTCTGATCATGTAATTTTATTTAATTGAATAAAATAGTAAATTAAATTAAATGACACGATCAGAACCGTCATGAAATCATTATAAAAGACTACGGTGTGATGGACATGCGCGGTGATGGAAAATTGTGATAATGATGATAGACAACTCATTACTGCCCGCTAAAAGTTTCTCAAAGAAACACCTGCTTTTTAGTATTTTATGTAGTGTAAAAGACAAAGTTTATCTAGCCTATGTGTTATTCTGATGTGTAAGCTATATTATTGTAAAGTTTAATCGAAATCCATTCACTAGTTTTAGCGCGAAAGAGTAACAAAAATCCGTTCATTCTTACAAGTTTTCGCGTTTATAACATAAGAAGGATAGTAGGATTACGGCTATCGCACTCTTGACCTTAAACGCGCGTCAGGTGCGTTATCTCGTGTGATTTATCGACAAAACATGTGACTGTGCTGATTAGCGAGTGAGCGATGAGTTTCCAGACCTCGGACTTATTTCACACAAAATTGGGAACCGACGCCAGCCTAATTTGGACTCTATTGTTTGAAAGCGTATTGCATGCATTCGCATTATTCAGAAAGGGGTTTTTGATTTTAGAATGTATATTTGACTATCTGATACCCGCTACTTCGTCTGCGTTAACTTAGAATTGGGATCGTTTCTTTTTTGTCGCTGCTGAAGATTTTAATTCAATGTAACAATTAACAAAATAAATCATTTTTTTATTTACAATATCTATTAAAATCATTACGGGATAAGAGAGAACTCATGGGCCAAATATATTTTTAAATTGATCCACAAATCGGGTAATACAATTTCAACTTATACAAGTAACTTAATTACTATCAGCAGTAGGCCTCCCACACGGTGGACCGACGACCTGGTTCAGGTCGCCGGAAAACAATGGTTGCGAGCGGCTCAGCAGCGGCCTTTGTTTGTAGAAATCCTTGGAGGAGGCCTATATCCAGCCGTCTTTTGGCTAAAATGATGATGATTATGAACAATACAATAGTAATGTCCTAAACTATTAATGAACAGATAAAGCCCGAAAATTGGGAATAAATAATCACCAGGGGCAAGCCACTGGTATGTTTCAGTTACGTCGTCCGCCATACCAGTGACGTCAGATAACCCAGACACGTATCGATTGTAGTGTGGACTAAATGGAACCGTTCCCATTGTGGCTTGCCAAGAACGCTGTAATACTCAGTCAACCCCTGAACTAAATAGTAACGCATTACCATTTGTCGTGCCGGGTATATCGTGTTTAGGCGTATTTATCGCTTTACACGAAAACCACTCTACATAATATAACAATTTATTTTGAAAACCTAGCGACCGCCTTTGCTTTCCAAGAGTAGTAGAGAATGCATACAAAATTCCACGCCTTTTTTATAGGTATAGACCCACACTTAAGTAGAATCCTACCATACACAGTTGTTTTATATCACAAACGGTGTCGCCCAAAGTTCCAGATAAAACTGCCCACTACTGAGGCGAGCCTCCTCCAAGTTCATGATGGGAAATTAGCCTTGTCTGCCACGCTACCCCACGGTTTTTTTTTCAATTCGACCAAGTAGTTCCTGAGATTAGCACGTCACCAAACAAACAAACTCTTCCACTTAATAATATTAGTATAGATCGTCCATTTCTCGAAGCTACATTGTCTTATATTGCGTTCCTTTAGTTGCTACTTCCGACAATCTCAGGACAGCATTGTTTGGTGACTGTTGAACCTGAAAATGAATGAACCTCAAAATCCTCCATTTTAAAAACAAAACTGCTTTTACCCATCTCCGTAGAAGTGTTGGTAGTCCTGCCAATCTATATCTTTCACAAAACGTATAACCCTAAGGAGTACTATTCAACCCATAAATGACCCACTGCTGAGTGACCCTCAGGCCTGAGGGAGGGTCCTGTGGGACATCGGGTACGACTTGGTGCTCCGCGGCGGGCTTCCCCCCGGGCTGGGCGTAATCTGTTACGCCGATGACAGGAGGATCGAGACGCTGGGGCTTCGGGTGGCCCTTAACAAGTCTGAGGCCCTGCTCTTCCATGGGCCTCGACGCGGCCCACCCGCTGGCGCCTCGATCTCGGTTATGAATACTGTGGTCGGTATCCGGGCCCACATGAAATATCTGGGCTTGGTACTCGATGGGCCTGGCAGCGAGGACTCGGCCCAGCACACGCTCGAGTCGTGCCCGGCCTGGGCTGAGCAGCGCCGAGAACTCGCTGCAGTCACTGGGATGGACCTGTCGCTGCCGGCCGTTGCGCGAGTGATGGTCGGCCGGGACAGGGCGTGGACCGCGGTCGCCGCCTTCTGCGAGGACGTCATTTCGCAGAAGGAGGCGGCGGAGAGAGCCCGGGTGGATTCACTCCTTTCGGACCCGATTCACCGCCGGCGCGCTCACCTGCGCCTGATGCCGCCCTAGCCGAGGCTGCGGACGGTTGGGTCGGGGATAGCCCACCGTCCGCCCGTATAGCCTACCGGAGCACGGTAAAAACGTACACGGTACCCGTGGTCCGCCGTGAGGGCGCACGGCGGGTTGTTTTAGTGGGTGAGGGCCCCACACTACCGCATAGTCTCCCTGGACGCGGGATGTGCGGTCAGGCATTTTTTCCTGACAAACAAAAAAAAAAATTGCATATTGTAATTTCCTTATGTCGGCTCTTATGACACCCCCAGGATGAAATGGGGTGGTTACACTACGTCCTTAGGGTCCATGTGGTGCCTTCCAGTAACTTACTAATATTACTAATGTGAACGTTTGGATGTCAGTTACCTGCAAACATTCCGTGTGGTGACGGATTTAGAATACAGTGTCACCACCCCATTCCATCTTGGGGGTGTAATAAGAGCCGACCAAAGGAAATGATAAGGCCGATAACCTAGCCGTAAGAGAAGGAAAACTTGTTGCAAAACCCTGTGTTAACCCGTCTGGCCAGCGCGGTACAGCAGGCTTATTACCCAGCATGTAACGGGGGAGGCTCGACTGGGCAGTGGGTCATTTATGGGCTCAGTAGTAGCAGTAGTAGTACCTGGAAACGGAGGCACGGGTTACGGCTACAAGTAGAATATAATTTGTATGCTCACATCTTACTCAACTGCGAGTATTTGACGGTCAGCACTTTTTCCAAAGCCAGGAGAGCGCTGGACGGGTACTTTCTCTTTTCGGTCACCAAAGCTCGCAGCCACAGAAGCAGATGCTCCAAGTGACGACTGTCCTCCAAAAGGCGGGCGATACTACTGAGAAGACGCTCTGCGTACTCGGCGTCCAAGCTGGTCACCGTTAGGGTTACTGCGAGAAAGTATTTATGTTTATAGGGTGAATTTTTCAAACGTCCAAAATATAAACTGGCAAGGCATATAGAAAATCGCTCAACGGATTCTCGTAAATAATGACTCAGCTAATACACAGTCATTACTTAGTTATTACAAAGTCAGGAATCAAACCATATAATTTTCGCATAAATATCACACTCCGTATACTACCCGCATAAGGCACCTATGCAAAAAAAAATACAGAAACAAAATCAGCATGCACATTTAAAAAACCAACCTGTAGCTATAACTCAGCTCATAACTGACCCACTGCTGAATTGGGCCTCTTACCATTACATGGAGGGTAATCAGCTACCATTTATGCATCAAAAAATTATGTGACTACCATTTATGTGAATCACGTGTCGGTATTAATTAAAAATAGTTATCGAAAACACTTTTTTTAACGTAAACGAAACCTCTACGCCTTGAACCAAACAAAGGAAAGCCTGATAAGAAACCCTGAGCCCGTCTGGCCAGCATAGCACAGTAGGCAAATGATAATTGGAGGAGCACCCGACTCAACAGTGGGTCATATATGGGTTGATTAGTAGAGGTATAGATAGCCTCGTGCAGACCCAACTGAAATTGGGGATCAAATCGAGAAGGAAGTATACTCACAAGACTGTTTTTAAGGTTGAATGTTAAGGTGAATGTTCCAGGGTAGCGCGCGAAATTCAAATTTTCTTACGTTTTTTGCAATTTGCAGGCCAGTGCTAGGTTGTATGATGATGAACATTTGATTCGCGGCTGTAAGACGTATGTAGTTACAGAGTTATAATCATCAAACTCATCAATACAACCCTCAAAGCTCATAAAGGTGCAAGAATGACTTTGAGCTTGAAAAAGTTTTTCTTGCACCTTTATGAGCTTGGAGGGTTGTATTGATGATTTTGATGATTATAATTCTATAACTACATACGTCTGACAGCCGCGAATAACATTTTAATCAACATACAACCTAGCACTCACCTGCAAATTGCAAAAAACGTAAGAAAATTTGAATTTCGCGGGCTACCCTGGAACATTCACCTTAAGAAGAAGAAGAAAAATATCTTTATGACAGACACACAAAAAGAAAAAAGACATTAACAATATAACTTAAATTGAAAAAAAGAAACGAAAACTTAAAAAAAAGACTTACTGTCCGCAGGCGGTACAGCCTCGATG
Source organism: Clostera curtula (assembly GCA_905475355.2). Lineage (NCBI taxonomy): Eukaryota > Metazoa > Arthropoda > Insecta > Lepidoptera > Notodontidae > Clostera > Clostera curtula. The sequence goes on from FR997802.1 coordinate 17,609,109, forward strand.
CACTGCTGTATGAGCGTGTGTTGGTTCAACTGTATGGCACCCAGTAACGCCGAACCCCACGAACCTTCCTTGAGCAATTGTTTCACCGCGTACGGCGTCGAATCGGCTTCAAGTCGGAACGGCCTATAGGAAAATAGCACTGACTACTTGCATTATAACTCCCAAAGTAGTAAAACACTAAATAATGCCCCGCAAAAATATTGCATAATCAATAAAATTATAGCTATTGTTAATTTACAAATTTGTAAAACATTGAAAACATTTAAACGTCATTGTTTTTTTTAATTTTTAACCTAGACGAGTTTTTTGGAAGATTCCATCTAGTGTTTCTTATAAGCCCTTCTCTACCTACTGTGCCACGCGCTGGCCAGACGGGTTGGCACAGGGTTTCGTATCAAGTTTTCCTTCTCTTGCGGCTAGGTTTTTGGCCTTGTCATTTCCTTTTGTCGACTTGTGGCGACCTACGGGGGAAGAAATATTTGTACGACCTACAAGTATTTGTTCCAGGTCTGGGTGTTTTCTATGTATAATATGTTTTTATTTACAAAAAAAAATGTATATATGTAGTGTATCATCCATCTCGTTACCATAAGACAAGCATTAAGTTGCTTAGCTTGGGACGAGATGGCGTTGTGTGGAATGTCCAAGGATATTTATTTATTTATTTATATAAGACGTGTGTACGTAACATTGCGAAGCCGGTGTCATACCTGAAGGTTCCATCGATGCCCGCGTTCTGACTGTATATGAGGAGTCCTTCTGTAGCCGCCACCGCGAAGCTGTCGCCAGTGGGGGAAAACCTCACGCAATGTACCCGCACCTGGACAGCGAATAACGGTTACCACAGCCTATGCAGTAACCTGTCGCCAACACTGTGGGAAGTGTACTTGTGTGTACTAATTAGTATTTTGGTGCTCGAATTATTATGCTCTTATTTAGTGCAGGCAGTGGTGGTGCCGTGTGGCGGGTCGTTATCTTCCCTGCACTATGGTTGAAGACGGCGATGGTTGCCACATGCGCCATACTTGCGAACAGGTGCCGTTAAATTGTTACTATTGTTGACTAGATGTTGCCGATGTTTGGCCCTTTCCCTGCCTTGTACCTAAAATTGGCGATCTAAAAAAGCACCTAGAATCTCTTGCCCTTCTCTATAGAGCTGCATTTCGAACCGGTGTAAATGGTAAATGTTAAATTTTAAAGAATTTTGTTCGACCGTCAAAACATCTGTGCTTTCCTTCTCCCCCAATGACCGCAAAAAATAGACTAATGCACCGGATCAAGATGTTTGTTAATACATTGCACAAATGTGGAAGGCAATTTTATTTTCCGTGATTCTGTACACATTGTTAGCCGTATTTCTTCTTAAAGTAAAATCTAAACCTTATGTTAGAAAGAGATAGATAATTGTCCTCACCTCAGGCTTGACCCTGCGGTCGGCCATATCCCCCTCCTTGACCCCGGGCAGGCGGATATTCACGTCTCCCCCCTCCAGTTCATCCCGCTCCTCTACCAGCGCCATATTGCCGAACTCTGTCATAAGCCGTCGGTTTATATAATCCTGGAAACAAAATATCAATTTGATCAATCTGTGTGGTGACGGATTTAGAATATAGTGTCACCACCCTATCCAGTCAGATCCAGCCGCTGGCACTATTCCTCATATGCCATTGAAGAAGGGTATTTTATTTTAGTTTTGTTGCGGGAGGTAGATTCCTTTAATGGACTACCCACAGAGCCCTGGGGAGGCCGGCGCGCGCATATGGGAAGCATAGCCACGTGACTTAGAACAGCACGCTTTGGTAGAATAGAAAGACAAATGACAATACAATACAATTCGTTTCAATGTAGATACAATAAAACATTATTAAATTCCATAAAACGTGAGATTTTTTTATGCTGACACAATCTAATCAAAACTAGCTATTTTTTATACAGATAGGTCAAACGTACAAGACTCCTTTTTTACTGTAAAAATTAATTACTACTTACATTAACTGCATCGAGGGATCTGTTCTGCGTGATGACAAACTTCTTGATCAATATACCCTCTTTGACGCTGTACAGGCAAACATGCTTGGTATTGCCTCCCCCCAAAATGCAGAGGCCATCCGCCGAGTAGCATATCGTTGTGAAGGCCCTGCATTTAGATTATTTTTAAGTTGTTGCTACACGCGACTTCGCGCACGTGAACCTGAATTTGGTTTTCCAAACTTCATATACCTTGAACTAAATTATCTTCATTTTCCAAATTGGTATTCAATAACACAGTTACAACTCGCCACCATTCCAGTTGGTTCTACGAAATAGCATCGATGTTATAAATTACAAACGATTTCTTATGAACAAATGAGTTTATGTACATAATTAATTTTTTAACACAAATAGAAAACTAGGCTGAAATAATGCAAGAGGTGTAAAACTAATCACTCTTTCTTTTTCTACCTTTCACCACCCAATGCGGAGTGTAGGTCACTTCAAATGTTTTTTTTTGTGCGCTTATCGCATCCAGTCCTTTCCGGCCACTCCAACAAGGTCGTCGGTCGGTCCAACGCATCGGTTGCCTGCCCGCATTTCTATGCCCTACTCTAGGCCTCCACTCAAGCACCCGATTACCTCACCTGTTGTCCTGTCTACGGATATATGGCCCGCCCACTTCCACTTTCCGCCAGCGATCACACCACCAACTAAATGACCAGTGGCGACATCGCATCCCGCGGCACAAAAACCAAACTATCTTCTTTAGAGATGATGATTCTAGGCAATTATAACCCAATATAAAGTTTACAAAGGGATAGCAAAGAATATTTTTTTCTTGAAGACAAAGATAAAACGACATAGCAGTATTTATGTCCGTGTGGTGACGGATTTAGTATAAGTAATGTCACCACCCCATTCCATCCTGAGGGTTTCGTAAGAGCCTACAAAAGGAAATGACAAGGCCGATAGCTTAGACACAAACTCGATACGATATCCTGTGCCCACGCGGCTAACCAGCGTGACATAGTAGACTAATTACCCTCCATAACTGGAAGAGGCCCGACTAAGCCGTGGGTAATCTCTATGGGCGGAGTAGTGTAGCAGTGCTTTGTTGATAACCATGAATAAACCAATTTATTCGTTCGTCTTAGGGAAAGCTTCCCCTATTTGGTAAGTGGAGCTAATAAAAGACTTCAAAAATACTTTCATACTTGGTTTTAAGCATCTTCTCCGGCGTGATGAGGTCTGTATCAGCTCTCCCTGATCCCAGATCGTTCCTTCCCTCAATGCTGCCAGTTTGGTCTCCTGTTGTAGCGTCGAAGAAGGTTATGTTCCCATCGAGGGTCGATACAGCAATCTGTTGTCATCAAAATACTAATTCGTTTGCTTCCAACCAGACTGATAAAATAACCTTTATTAAAATCCTAGCAGGACCTAGTATATTCCATACGGTATATAAGTGCCAAACTGTTTTTATACACACCAAATACATTAAATTGTAAATTTCGTCAGAAAATTACAAAATCGGGGATACCTAACTACGATCACCTTATTTTGGAACTACGTACAGTTCTCACCAATCTTTAAGACCGCTCTGAATGTAGCCGTGGGTACGAAATTGCGCACACGCGAAATTGGGTACATTTCATAACCAATACCAACTTAGCTCACTCACACTAATACACGGGTGGCGAGGGTGCTTTCGGGTGAAAAGCGTCGCGCGCGAGCATGAGATGCCTCCCTGCCCCGCGTACGTCCCGCTGATACCTGATTTTATGTTGTGCGAAGCGTCATGCGGCTACATTCAGAGCGGCCATAAAGATTGGCGCGGACTGTAAGTGCATATGAGTTGTCTAAGCTAGCTATGATTTAAGGTTTTAATTAAGTAACGGCTTAGTAAATTATAAACAAAACACTCATGTTTACTCACGCTTAGGATTTAACGTACACTTAACTGTAATTTATTATAGGTTGGGGAAAAGGTTTCTTCGTATTTTTTTAAGAAATTTCAATACAATTTTTTAATATAGTTTATGTACATTTAACTAAAGTGTGTAGGTACTATTTTGTTCGATACCTTTTTGCCATCTTGTAGGTAGGGAAATGATCCCATTGCTATAGAAATTTTTGGACTTCTGATCAAAATACCGCGACAAGTGGTTTTGGTAGTCCTCTCGTGATGTTAACCTGAATTCTGAAGGTACCGAAACAGGTGGAAATCTGAAGGTGCAAGGTCAGGACTACACGGCGGATGCATTAACACCTCCCAGCCAAACTCTCTAAATTTTTGCTGAGTGGCTAAAGATGTGTGAGGTCTAGCGTTATCATGATGAAACACCACACCCCTTCTGTTGATTAATTCCGGCCGCTTTCTCTCAACTTCATGCTTTAATCTCATCAGTTGTTCGCAGTAGAGTTTATGTTGAGTTCAGAATTGATGGTCCGGCCACAGACACAGCATCTCCTTGTTGCGAGTTAACCCTGGTTTCCCCATAGTCTGTGAAGCCTGACCGGCCTTTGAACACGACCCACTTTTCATCACCAGTTATCAGCTTCTCCAAAAATGGTTCGGTTTCATTACGTCGGTGTCGTAATAAAGAATCACAAATGAGTACACAGTTCATTAGTGAGCATTTCAGTGAGCTCGTGAGGTACCCAAATATCGAGCTTTTTTGTGTAACCAGTTTTTTTCAAATGCGGCAAAACTGTTTTGTGGTCAATTCCCAGTACTTCAGCTACGTCGTAACTACTGATATCTTGCTCCACTTTTTCAAAAATGGCATCCATTTTATCCGTAATAGGGCGAGGACGTGCATATTTGATTTAAAAATTTCCGGATTGAAAACGCTTAAACCAAATTTGTGCTACTCTCACAGATAGACTGCACAGACTGCACTAGGTCCATAAACATCGCAAATATTTTTCGCGGCTTGCGTTGCATTTTTTCCTGTTTTGTAGTAAAATTTTAAAATGTATCGAATTTCTTCATTAGATTCACTCATCTTGACAGTACTAAAAACAAATCAAAGTCACACATTTTACTAATTTTAATTTGGAATTATGTTCTTTAAAATTTAAGCTTTCAATGATACCAAAAACAGCCAGATACAAATAGTATAGCCAAAGAGATTTTATTAATCTGTCAACAATCATACAAATATAACCGCTGTGTGAGGTAGTCGTGAAATATTTGGCGAAGCACAATTGGTTGTTACTTGATGACATTTGCCGTCGCCGTCGATTGCCAGTGTAAAAAAGCATAGAATATAAAACCTACCGATATCGGATCTAAATCGATTGCAATCGATCTCTCAATCGATTAAACTAAATTGCCAATATTTGTGGATTACATTTTGCAGTTAGCTTGATCAGAATGCCTAAAATTAACCGAACGCCTCCATCTACTTCCAAAAAAGATCACAAGGCTACTCTGTTGGATTCTCCTATGACTTACGACTTCCAAGTGGATTCTGATATAGAAACGGTTAGTGTTACGCCACGTAATACCAATAAACGTCCCAAGCCAAGTTCATCGCCCAAGCAACAAAAGGAAAAGACATCATTTGAAGAAAAAGTGTTAAACCTTCTGAATAACTGGAAAGAAGAGCAGGATATCACCTTTAAAAAACTTACATCTGATGTTGCTGATATGAAACAACAGGTTACAGATATACAAAAAACTAACTTGGAAATTGAGAGGTCTATGGACATGATTAACAAGGGTTATGAGAGCATAAAAATATCGGTGGAAAAACTACAAAAGGAAAAATTGGACCAACGTAAATACATATGTGTCTTGGAGAAAAAAATAGACGACATGCAACAGCTGTCTCGTCCTTCTTCCATCGAAATAAGAAATGTCCCCAGTCAGGACAACGAATCAATGACTGACTTAGCATCTCTAGCAATTAAGACATGTAAGGCCGTCAATGTCAATGTTGATCACCCCGATATTAGGGATGTCTATCGTGTCCCTGGTAAATTAAGCCTGAACAGACCTATCGTTGTGGAATTTCAAACCGTATATACTAAAGTACAAGTACTAAGCGCTGTACGTAATTTCAATAAAGGCAAATCGACTAACGACAAGATAAACTCAAAAATAATTGGCCTGCCCGGCGACCGTCGTCCAATATATGTTGCTGATTTTCTGCCTGGCAGCCAGAGGCAGTTATTTCACGAGTCCCGTAAGTTTGCCAAGGAGCACATGTACCAATTTTGTTGGACTCAAAACGGTAGAATCTTTATTCGTAAAAACGAGACATCTCGTGCTATCGCTATATCAAGTATGGACTGCCTTCTCCAATCTCAACAACTTAATGATGAAGCGGCTAAATCTTTCTAACATTTTACTTTTTTTGTTTTTACTATCTATGTTCGTAAATATTCTAAAAATTCTTAAGCATCTCCGTTTCACTAAAATAAATATGTTAACTTATCCTAAAAAGGAGAAGGTCCTGTTGGCTCTTTTTAAACTTTATATGAGGGGCAACCATTATTTCTCTATTTTAAGTAATACAAACATCTATTCGCCAAATGAGATCAAATTCATTAAGCTTACACCATTCTCAAATCTGCAAAAGCAATATGCCGACCAAATGTACCAACTGATACTATATCGTTTCGATTCACTTGAGATGCTTTTTAGACTTATAAAATATAAAAAATATTGTGCATCAATCCTCAATGAACTTATAAATCACTCTCAATGTGGCATTTTATTTATGATCTCACTCCTTATTAAAAGAGCTTGATTTTGATATAATAACCGAAGAATTTGATAAACTTGGCATTATGAACTCTTTTATCTGTAAGCCCGAATTATGTAAACAGTTCCTTAAAGCTAGCTGCAACCCCGTCAGAATATTACACACGAATATTCGCAGCGTTAATCACAATTTCGACGAACTTGTAATATTGCTTTGTAGGATGGATGTACGAATAGATGTCATAGTTCTTTCAGAATGTTGGCTTAGCAAAACCCCTAACATCCCGTCTCTTCAAGGATATTCTAGCTACTCCACCCAACAATTTGAAAACCAGAACGACGGCGTCATAATATACGTTAGATCTGACCTTGAACATGAAATACAGGAGCCTGTTGTGGGTAACGGAAACTATTTAGTCTGCAATCTCAAAAATATTACAATTATTGGCATTTATAGATCTCCTTCAAACACAATTATTGATAACTTCCTAAATGGTCTAAATGAAATCTTAACATCAGTGTCTTTCAAAAAACAAATTGTTTTAATTGGAGATATGAACATTAACATTATTCCAACTGCCACATCGAATCAATCGAATGAATATCTCAATCTTGTTGCCTCACATGGGTTATTACCAACACATTACTTCCCGACAAGAGATAAGAGCTGTCTCGATCATGTGATGTTAAAATCTCTGAACAACTCAATTACGCTGCAACTTAATAGCAATATCACAGATCATGCTCCAGTTCTTCTTAGCTTGAACTCTCATACAATTAACACAAAACGAAAGGCCTTTAAAACTTTAATAGATTATACAGCAATAGTAAATGATATATCGCATTACGATTTTAGTTCGATCATAAATACTCAAGATGTAAATATCGCGACTGAGCTTTTAGTAAATTGCATAAAAACTATTTCTGAAAAGTACACGAAAAAAATCCCTATTTCATCTAAGAATACTATTATAAAACCTTGGATAACAAATGGTTTGCTGAGGTGTATCCGACATAGAGATAATTTGTCCTATAGTTCAAAAAAGGATCCAAGCAACTACACTCTTAAAGCGATCTATCTTAGATATCGAAACTTTTGTAACAAGCTTCTAAAAAAGATCAAAATCGAATATGAGAAAACGGAATTTGGCAGAGCTAAACAGAATCCAAAGGCAACATGGAAAATTATTAAAGCCATAACCGATACAAAAAAAATAAAATACTTTTCATCTGAACTTCTGGAAACCTGCTCTTCTCCAACAGAGTCAATAAATACAATTAACACCTACTTTGGCAATGTCGGAAGGGAGTTAGCCGAGAATTTAAAATCAAAATATAACTCGCATGTGACTCAAGTGCCTAACGCACAAAGCGAACACTGCCTTTCAAATTCGCTCGCTCTTACGTCTACTGATGAATCTGAAATTGCCAAACTTATAGAAGTACTTCCTAACGACTCTGCTGCGGGCTGGGATGGAATCAGCTCAAGATTACTCAAATGCTGTGCTAAGTATCTGGCCCCTGCCCTCACACACATATGTAATCTAACAATATCGTCTGGCTATTTTCCGGATATTTTCAAACAGGCTGTTATTTACCCTATTTATAAAAGCGGAGAGAAAAACCTAGTCAGTAATTATCGACCTATCTCTGTCTTACCTTCTTTATCAAAGGTATTAGAAAAGGTGCTGAACATCCGTTTAGTAAACTTCCTAGAGAAATTTAATATCCTTTCCCCTAACCAATATGGTTTTAGAAAAGGCAGATCTTCCCAAGATGCTGTTTCTGCTGTCATCGAACATGTTACTGATACTTTAGACAGTAAATCGAAATGCCTGGGCATATTTTTAGATGTATCCAAAGCGTTTGACACTGTCTCTATACCTCTCCTTGTCCAAAAAATGGAGCAGATTGGCATACGAGGTATTACTCTGAAACTTTTCGAAGACTACCTACATAACAGACGACAATGCGTCAAAATTGATTCCTATACTAGTTCATACATACCGGTGACATATGGTGTCCCCCAAGGCTCTATTTTGGGACCTACCTTATTTCTGATATATGTGAACTCACTTTGTGATTTGTCTATTCCTCACTGTCGTATATTTTCTTATGCCGATGATACTGCACTAATTGTTGGTGGAGACTCCTGGAACACCACCTTTTCACATGCAGAACAAACACTAATGTATTTATCGACATGGTTTTCTAATAATCTATTATCCCTGAATTTAAATAAATCTACCTACCTTACATTTTCTCTAAAATCCTCATCTCAACCTCATGCGAATTTGTTTTCATTAAAGGCGCATAGCTGCGGTACAAATTTATTATCTTCAACATGTAATTGCCCTTATCTATCTCGATCCGAAAACACCAAATACTTAGGTGTATATATTGATGCCCTTATTAACTGGAAAACACATTTGGAAATATTGACGTCCAGGGTCCGCAAGCTGATCTTCGTCTTCAAAAAGCTTCGGCACTCTGCTGACTTTAACACTCTCAAAACAGTGTACTTTGGTCTTTGCCAGTCTATTTTAACTTATGGTGTTACGGCATGGGGAGGGGCTCCTAGGTCAACATTACTTCAATTGGAGCGGGCTCAGAGAACTGTATTGAAGGTTATGACCTTTAAACCGTTCAGATATCCTACAAAGCAGTTATACGAAGACTGTAAAGTCCTCTCAGTTCGGCAACTTTTTGTCCTAGACATAGTCTTACGAAAACACACTTCCCTTGTATATAACGCTGCTAAAACCTTAAGTCGAAATTCTTACAGAGTGTGTCCATCAGAAAGGTATAAAACGTCTCTCGCTGGTCGACATTTCAGAGTCAGCGGAAATCACTTGTACAATTATTTGAACAAATATTGTAACATTTACTCCCTTAACAGATATGATTGTAAAAAAGTACTTATCGAATGGTTACTCTGCAAAAGCTATGACGAGGTAGAAGATATTATTAAAGTAGCAACACTATAGTGTTTGCAATTGTTTTTTTCTTTAAATCTTTATTATTCGTCTTCATGTCAATGGCCTACCCCTCATTATGGAAATTGTTATTATTTAATTTTATTTGAAATCTGATTTCTTCGTAGTAGTTGTATTTAATAACTGTTCTTAATTTTATACAGAAACTTAATTACGCAAACAATATAGGATTGCTTGTACCCATAACACAAGTTAATTCTTAATTTGGGTACAGCGTAATTTTTAAAGTGACCAAATGCATTTCTCAACTGTACGCAACAAATATTTTGTAACCATGTAACTTTCTTCCTTGATTAACATTTTGTATTTGTATTTACATCATCTCGTTGACTGAGAGACCTGTAACATGCTTAATGTTGTCACGGAAGAAACAATATCTTTGTAAATTAATATTAAGCTTTCATTCATTTAATAAATAAATTTATTTATTATTATTATTATTATTAAAAGTTCATACATACTATAATGCGAAAAGACTTTTCCCCCAACCTAATATTATGTAATATTATCATGACAACAAAGAACTTTTTAAAAATCCTCACCTCTTCGCCGTCTGGTCTGAAGGCGACCTGCAGTGCATCCGATGAAAGCTTAATGGTCTCGGAGTCAGTGCTGCTCTCTATAGCGTTCCAGATCCTGATGGTCTTGTCCCAGCTGGCGGAGACCAGGCGGGAGCTTGCGAGGGTCGGGGAGAAAGTCACACAGGACACGGGGGCTTCGTGACCGCCAAGTACCTTCGGATTTAATCATAATATATCAGGTTAAAATGGATCCCTGTGGTGAAAAAAAGCACAAAAGCCACATGAAAAGGCAGAAGGGAAACTTTATACGCAACACTGTGCCGACCCGTCTGGCCAGCGTGGCAAATTAGGCTAATTACCCTCCATGTAACTGGAGGAGGCCCGACTGAGCAGAGGGTCATCTGTGGGCTGAGCTATGAATCTGCGAATAAATAGGTCTCCGTTGAGTACACACACCGTGTACAATACACACACAATGTTATTTGACAGCAGTGTTCATACTGTGAACATCCCAATAGAACAGCACAAGTGGCAAATCGATTTTTTTTTATTTTGTATAAGACGAAACCTTTGTACTATAACATGAAGGTTGACTGCCATGTAGGACTAGCGGTTGAATGTGTTTGGATCCACTGGTTTGCTTCCGGGGTCGGGCAAGTGCATTTGTCTAAACCAGAGACATCTGCTTCGAGTCTGGGTGTCATTTATGTTCCTAAATTACAGTCCTCGCCAATCTTGAAGGCCGCTCTGAATGTAGCCGTGGGTACGAACTTGCGCATCGTACATTTCATAACCAATGCGAACGATGCTCACTCACACTAGCACGCGGGTGGGGCGCGTGCCCTGCCTCCCCGCCCCGCGCACTTTCCGCTGATACCTGGTTTTGTGTTATGCGCAGCGTAATGCGGCTACATTCAGTGCGGCCATAAAGTTTGGCGAGGACTGTACATCTTTGTAATCTGCCCCCGCGATACAAGTTATAGATACCTAGTGCAGGGAATTCGTTTTATATCAAAGAAAAAAACGCGGGGTCACACAAATTACACTCGGCTGCAGAACATTTGATGAGACTGAACAAAGACACTTGCCCGACCCGGGGATTGAACCGGGGACCTATGATCCAAAGGCAGCACATCCAACCCTTAGACCAACAAGGCAGTATATGTTATACAGGGTAAGGTTATAACCTCACCCTGCCATCCAATCCGCTAGACCACATACCAGTGGAAGGATGTACTTACGTCGAGAAGTTTCCCGAACTTGATGGACCAGATGAAGATCTCGAAGACATCTTGGCCCCCCGCGGCGCACAGTTCGCTGCTGGAGTCGAGAGCGACGCAACTGAACTGCACCAGGCTGGGCGATGTAAGCGTGCGGAAGTTGCGGTACCTGACAATCAACCTTACCGCGTTAGGAATAAGGTCTGCCAATAACATTAGACATCGAGTGCCATACTGCCTAAGGTGAATGTTCCAGGGTAGCCCGCGAAATTCAAATTTTCTTACATTTTTTTCAATTTGCAGGTCAGTGCTAGGTTGTATGTTGAAGAATGACTTTGAGCTTGAAAAAGTTTTTCTTGCACCTTTATGAGCTTGGAGGGTTGTATTAATGATTTTGATGATTATGATTCTGTAACTATATACGTCTTACAGCCGCGAATAACATTTTAATCAACATACAACCTAACACTGACCTGCAAATCGCAAAAAAACGTAAGAAAATTTGAATTTCGCGGGCTACCCTGGAACATACACTTTAATATGTATGATTTTTGTTATACATATTACATTTAACATTAACATACATTAAAAATTTGTCCGTGCGGTGACCGATTTAGAATACATAATTCACCACCCCATTCCATTCAGAGGGTGTCGTAAGAGCCGACAGATGGAAATGACGAGGCCGGAAACCTAGCTGCAAGAGAAGGAATACTTAATACGAAGCCCTGTGCCTACCCGTCAGGCCAGCGTGCACAGTAGGCTAAATACCCTCCATGGAGGAGGCCCGACTCAAGAGTGGGTCATCAATGCGCTGAGTAGTATACATTAATTTAACTACAATAACATAGATATACTATACTAAAGATAGCGCCAACTAATGAATACTCAATCCAGTCAACAGATATCGCCATCTGTTAGGATTGTTTGGGCCTAACATATGACTGTCAAAATAATAGACAAGTAAGTTGCAATAAATAGTATATTTCATTACAAGTGCGGAAAAGCTGTCATTGCAAAGAGTTTCGACAAATGTCTACCCGAGCCGAGGCGCAATCGAGGGCGAGGGTTGACAGTCGGGACAAGTTGCAATGACGTTTCCGCACGTGTACTGAACGACTATTTTTAATACAGTTTCGAAGAAATGAAGCAATTTTATAAAATAATAAAAACACAATAAACTCAACTAACAAATAACTAAACTCGCAAAGAAAATTTCTGAAAAATGGCGCCAACCGTAGAATATAAGCAGAGATTTTTTTTCACACATTCTTGTAGGCATAAGCAACTATACAGCCCATACAGCCAAGTTTTCAGTAGATTTTTTTTATTGATATGAAATGAAAATGAAATTTAATGAGATGAATTGAAATGAAACCTAACCAAATTCATTTAATCAAATCATTAAATCTGATATTGAAACAAATTATGTAGTAAGTAGTTTCTTTTTAGAAATATACGTATTTGCATGAATCATAAAAACTTCTATGATTTTTTGTAGTAAAAACTTCATGGTTGGTTTTTCCTATATTAGACATTATTTTGACAGTTGGTAAAGAAAACGCACTAGTGCGGGAATGGCAAAAAAAAGCACGAGTGTGTAATAGCCCACTTCCCGAACGCTATACGTCCCTGCAATACGCCACTTTTTGAGCAACTGTATTAAAAATAATATTGCGGCTATAAATTGAGATGTAAACTATCATATCTCCAAGTTGGATCGAAATGCACATGGTGTGCAAATTTTGTGTTTGTGAGTCCGTCGCGGACAAACAACGTTATCGCCGACGACGCGTAATCTCCAATACCACAACAGTTTCGTGACGTGATGAAATGGCTATCGGATTTTTGTTACAGCGCCATCTATTGACCCAGAAGCTTAAACTCACCGAATTAAATCGTAACACCGCACAGTCCCATCCAGAGATGAAGACACGAGGAACTTCTTATTCGTACTGAATGTTATACTGGTCACCGTAGACTGATGTTCGTTAAAGGTGACAAAGCAGAAACCGTTGCTCGTATTCCAAACCTTCACCTTGCCATCGTACCCCCCGGTCACTATGTAGAGGCCATCCGGGGAATACGTAAGACAGGTCATGTCCAAGGAGTGACCTTGCTGCTTCATCACATATTGTTCGCCTATAAAAAATAAATTCTATCTATTTAAGTGAAAACCTTTTTTTTTCGTACCGCACACAGTTTTTTCCGTAGGTAAGTTAGGCTGATCCGTCACGCTCTGAGGTGAAAGGCTCGATCGGGTGAACTCGGGACCGCCCAGTACCCGAGCGAGAAAGATACAGTGAGCTGCTCTTCGCTGTTGCGTCGCTGTGGTGTTTAGTATTATGCAATTCATACGTAATAATTGTCTTTATTAATTTAATAGTTATTATTGGTACGTAATAAAAAATAATTTAACAATTATTTGGTTTACATTGTGAGGTTAGTGTGTGTAGTTAGCGGTTTATCGTGATAATATTATTATTTTTTTAGTTGCCGCGTTTTTTAGATTTTACTTCTACCGTCACTTCCGGAGTGCAACCCGTTTTTTTTATTTCCTCCGAGTCGTCTCTTCTTACACTTAACAACTTACACTTAACTTAACTTGTTGTTGATAATTTTAGGTCAGCTGGCCTAAGTCCTTGTGCTAGAATCTATACATAAATCAGTTAAAGTCACTCACTCTGCCATTCCCAGACTAATAGTTGACCAATGTTAGGACATCCAAATGCGATCCAATCCCCAGGCGAAGATATAGCTATGCTGCTTATGCGATGCTCCGAAATACTGAGGGTATGGATCAAATTCACATCAGGCATCTCATGGAGGTAGAATATTCCCGTTGAGAATCCTGCAAAAGGAACAGTTACGAATCAATGGTACTCCAAGTGCCATTTCATTATCCATCGCAGCCCATTAAAAACCCACTGCTGAGTCGGGCCTCCTCCAATTACATGGAGGGAAATTAGCCATCAGTGCCAAGCTGGCCAGACGGGATGGCACAGGGTTCTATATCAAGATTTCCTTCTCTGGCGGCTAGGTTTACAGCCATGGTATTTCCTTTAGTCGCCTCTTACGACACCCGCAGGAAGGAATGGGGGGGTGGCACAATGTATTCTAAATCCGTCACTTCATTATCATCTCAGGCTAAAGGAACCAGTACATTTTCTCATCTTTAAAAGAAAGAATGTATACATATAGACAAGGATAGGGATCACGTATTCTGACCTGTAACTAGCATTTTCGTCTCTTTATGGTACTGCACAGCTGTCAACTTGACTTTATGGTTGCCGCTGCGTATGTCATCGCCTATGTAGTGTCTGCCCAACTTCTTGTACAACAACCTTTTCTCGTCTTCTACTTTCACTTCTTCCGGGTTCTCTGGTTCATTATCACTTTCCTGAAAATAATGATCGTAGATTAACTTCTAGCCGATATGACGTTGTTTTTTGGGAACGTTGATGGGAGAGACCCATGTGCCTATGTTAGATTCATTAGAGTGTGATGGACAGGACTCCATCACTGCCTCAGCTAACTAAGACATGCTCCTGAGTTAGAGCTTCCCCAAATTACTGTGCCATGAATGCCAAAGGAAATCATAGCCTTACTTTTCTGTCGAGAAGAACTGGCAAGAAACTCAGAGGGCTTGTCATTCTTTTATTTTTTACAAGTTTGCGGTCCTATTTAATAATTTAATACTTATTTATTTCCCCAATAAATTCCATATAAAAAAAATAAATTAAAAATTTAAATAAACCCCCGACACAATAACCTTTAAAAAGTAAAAAATAAAAATAAATACTTCGCGTTGGGGGACCACTCCCACTTATTTATTACCTGACCCCTGGTCCCCCAACGCGAAGAATTTAGTTTTATTTTTTACTTTTTAAAGGTTATTGTGTCGGGGGTTTATTTAAATTTTTAATTTAATTTTTATTTTATAGTTTTTATAGGTACATACTTATTATAATGTAGATTTTGTTACATTGCACGTGATGCGCTTTCATTTGAGACCCCACTCGATTATATTTGCAGACATTCGGTTATTCTTCCCCACTTTCACCGCTCATAACTTTTAAACGGCTCACCCGATTTTCATCAAACATGTCTAAGAACACTCGCCGTAACTCACCTTTCATACAAAAAAAAACTTTATTGAAATCGCTTCATCCGTTCGCGAGCTACGGTGCCACAGACAGACAGACAGACATACAGACAGACAGACACGTGAAACTTATAACACCCCTCTTTTTGCGTCGGGGGTTAAAAACTGTTGTATTGGATCAGGAAGGCGTCAACTAAAAACGTCTGAAATGTGAAAGTTGTCATTTTTTTCCCCTTTTAAGAAACGAAACCCCTGTAGTGCCTACAACCCGTATCGCGGTGGCCTTTCTTTTAGAGAGAAGTTTTGACACCCGCAAGATGGAATGAGGTGGTTACACTATGTTTTCTAAATCCGTCACGTTCAGGAAACGAACAGAGACTTGTAATTGGCAGCAAAGGGAAAATGGAACTTACATATTCTTTGTCCTTCTCAATAACATTTCTCTCTTCAACCTCATCTTCACTCTCCTCCTCTTTCTTGATCTTCCGTCTCTTCACATGCGATATCTGCACCTCGGAGACCACGAGGTCATCCATATCAATACTGGCCTCCCACAAGCACACCTGGCCGTTCCTACTGACAGTTATCAGGTCCAAACTCCTCCTCTCAAAGAACACACCAACAATTTTGTCTGTGTGTCCACTCAGCGAGTACATATTGAGGTTATCGAGGTAGTCAACCGAATAGACTTTGGTGGTCGTGTCTTTGGAGCCGACGGCCAGGAGCTTGGAGCAAGCTGACCAGTCGATACAAGTGACCTCGTCGCGCGATTTCCGGAAGACACGCTTCATGACGAACGACCGGTATTCCCCCGTGAAGGTCGAGGGTGCGGTCATTATGAATACTGGAACGGTACAATACCAATACGAATAATTATTCATTAATTACACAATTTACGATTATTACACATTGCAAATTTGCAAAATGTAATATACACGCGCTAAATCAGCTTTTAGTGTTTACTATCTGTATTGATAAAGTGCGTCGTTTAGGTCGTCATGTCTTCCAGTGGTAGGTTTACCAGCAGGCTAAGTACGCTGAAGCCAGGGTGGCAGATTTTAGGGGACGGAAATCTTTAACTAAACATTTATGTTAAAGCGTATTTCTTTTTTGTGTCGTATTACTCCGGAACCAAAAACAATTAAATCGATACATTTTATATAGTACCAATCTGAAGGCAATAGGTACCTACCAATAGACTAAAGAAAATTTTGTAATAGTTGTTCAAATTACGGCTTTATGCAGTAACACACATACAAACATACAGACTAAATAAGAACCTCCTCCTTTTATTAAGGCCAATTCTGTGAAATACTCGAGTTGAGGCTGAAAATCTTTTCAAAGTAGCACATTAGACGTATTTACCTCCATAAAACTGAAGTATGGCTTTAAATAAACTAGTAACTTAATAATATAATAATGTATGTGAAGAAATCCTACAAATATTATAAACGCGGAAGTTTTTAAGAACGTATGGAAGTATGTTTGTTACTCTTTCACGCAAAAACTGCTGAATGGATTTAGATAAAACTTTACAATAACTACAGATGTCTAACTATAAAAATAAAACTAAATTATACCTGTGTCATCGCAACAAGCCGCGAAGTACTTTCCGTCCGGGCTAAACTTAACCGCATTCACTTGTTGCCTGAACTTGTACTTGTGTATTACGGTGCATGTCAGTAGACTTATCATCTGGGCTTCGCCCTCTAAAAAAAACAATCTAATATTACAGGGTGACGGTGGCAGGCGTAGTGTTGCTGGTCCGTGTGGTGACGGATTTAGAATACATAGTGTCACCACCACATTCCAGGCTATGGGTGTCGTAAGAGCCGACAATAGGAAATTAAGGGTCGGTACATATGTGACGGAAAATGCGTCGAGCGTATTCTATTGGTCACATTACGCGTTGGGACCTGTCACATTACGCGTCTTGCCAGTTTCTACGTTTAGCATCTACAGAGCGGTTGTGTTGTGTGATATTGAATTTTAAAATGACGCCCATCGAAATTATTTCCATTCGAGAGGCTTTTGAACCAGATCGAAAAATGAAACGTCGACATTGGGTGCATCCTTTAAATACTAAAAGAATATCGACAATGCGTTCACGGAAACGCAACAGACGCTGTACGCTCGATGCACTAACGCATCATCGGTTAGGTGAAAAAGGTTGAATGATTTTATTATTGTACATATGTATATATAAAACAGACAAATGTTTTGGCGATACGCGACTGATAATACGCGACGCATTTTCCGTCAGATATGTACCGCAGTGCGTGTTTTTAATGCTAAAAACACGCACTGGGGCTCAAGACTTACCACTACTAAAGGTAAGGAACTCCTAAATGCAATAACAGAAATGAAATGTGAAGCTTTATCAACAGGAAAGCCTACGTATTGGCCAACAGATCCGCAGAAAATCCCAGATCTTATCGACTTTTTTATAATAAAGAATCTACCATTAAGCCATCTACACATTAAAGAGGGTCTTGATATGAATTCTGACCACTCATCAATAACACTTACAATAAGTGAACAAGTAGTTAATACAGAAAAACCTCATACACTAACAAACAAATATACAGATTGGGAAAGCTTCAAATATGACTTGGATTCTTTAATTGACCTTAATGTTCCTTTGAAGACTTTCCAAGAACTAGATTTAGAAGCATGTAAATTCAATACTGATGTCCAAAGATGTGCTTGGCAAAATACGCCAGAACTAAAGCTAATACCGTATAAAAACACCTACCCGATAGAAATAAGGAGACTTATCGCTGAAAAAAGACGACAAAGGCAAAAATGGCAGCGGACAAGATTTCCTGCCGACAAGTCAGTCCTAAATAAATTGACTAAACATCTTAGCAAAGAAATACAACAATTTAATGATAGCTGTATGAATAAACGCCTCGGTGAGCTTACAAGTGATCGTAGAACTGATTACTCCTTATGGAAAACCCTTAAGAACGTAAAAAAACCAATAACGCAAATGCCTCCAATCAAAGAAGACAATGGTCGCTGGGCAAATAGTAACGAGCAAAAAGCCATACGGTTTGCGCAACATCTTGAAAACGTTTTTCATTTAAATCAAGACGACAATGAGGAAACTCAATTCGAGGAACTCGAACAGGAAGGTGATGTTTTTTGTATGAAACTTGCTACACCAGAAGAAATACAACGTGAAATTCAACACCTCCACAAAAAGAAGTCCCCTGGATAAGATTTAATAACAGGAGAAATACTTAGTAATCTACCTCGGAAAGCAGTGATCAAAATCACAAACTTAATTAATGCTACATTCAGATTAAAACACGTACCGGATGTATGGAAAGTAGCAGAAGTCATAATGATACCAAAACCTGGTAAACCAACGTATGACGTGGCATCATACAGGCCTGTCTCTTTATTACCAATAATATCTAAAATATTTGAAAAAATATTGCTTCGGCGAATAAAACCCATCATAGAAAAAAGAAATTTAATACCTGACTATCAGTTTGGCTTTAGAGAAAAACATTCTACGATCGATCAGGTACATAGAATTACCAACATAATAGAGAATTCATTGGAAGAAAAGAAAGTTTGCTCTACTGTTTTCCTGGATGTAGCACAAGCATTCGATAAAGTGTGGCATCAGGGACTCTTATACAAATTAAAACAAATGTTTCCAAAATATTTATCACAAATACTGGAATCTTACTTGATAGGACGGATGTTCAGAGTAAGGCAAGATGATGCTTATTCTGATTTGAAACCTATTAAAGCCGGAGTACCGCAAGGAAGTGTTCTAGGTCCAGCCCTGTACCTATTATACACATGTGATATCCCGGAAATAGAAAATGGCACAATAGCTACTTTTGCAGACGACACAGCTATCTTAGCTACTGGAGACACTCACGAGGAAGCTGTGGGAAAGGTCCAAAAGGCCGTAAACACAATCTATGAGTGGACAAAAAAATGGCGCATCCAACTTAATGACGCGAAGTCAGTACACATTGATTTCACAAATAAAAAATCGATATACCACCCAGTGTACATAAGTAACCATAGGGTACCATATGGAAATACCGCTAAATATCTTGGGATGACCCTCGACGCTAAGCTCCGTTGGAAGCCCCATGTCAAAAAGAAACGCGATGAGCTCGACCTACGCTACAAAAAACTGTACTGGTTACTTGGGAAACATTCTACTTTATCAGTACAGAATAAATTACTCCTATATAGTCAAGTCCTAGCACCCGTATGGACTTATGGTATACAACTCTGGGGTTGTACCAAAAAAAGTAACGTACAAATCATTCAAAGATTTCAAAATAAAGTACTAAGGGGTATAGTTAACGCACCGTGGTACATCAGAACAAATGACCTCCACCGGGACCTGAAAGTGGACTTTGTTGCCAGCGTAATAAAGAAACAGGCTGAAGCGCATGACCATAGGCTTCATCACCATGTGAATGTCGAGGCTATACAGCTCCTGGACACCACAGACACTATAAGACGGTTAAAAAGGACTAAACCTTTCGAACTAGTGTAGTGAACAATAGTGATATATAAAGTGCAATAAGTGCAATATTCTGAACACATGAACAAAGTGTTTTAATATTACTAGAGACAATAAGACAAGTGCTAGTGGACACTGCCTTAGTTTATTTATTTCCGTAGTAATTTAGGACAGATACAAATTACTTATTAGCCTAGGCTAGATTGTAATAAGAATGGTGCAACCTTAAAACGAGTGCACTATTATTAAAAAAAAAGCTATGTACCGACCCTACAAGGCCGAAAAGCTAGCCGCAAGAGAAGGGACAGTTGATACGAAACCCTGTGCCAACCCGTCTGGCCAACGTGGCACAGTAGGCTAATTGACATCCATGTGATTGGAAAAGGCTCGACTTAGCAGTGTGTATGGGCTGAGTAGTAGTAATATTAGGCCAGCGCTACACTTGACGGATATTCCAACACCGAACTTTCGCGGCAGTCAATCCGTTAATATACATTGCAGTCACGTTTCCATCGCCATCACTTATGGCCCATTTAGACGGGGATAGTTTCTCGCACCATACGGTGCGAGAATCGTATGCTAGTATCGCGAGCAATAATCGCCATAACATTATCGCATCAAAATGTTTACACACAGGCAAGAAATAAATTCTCGCCTACGATTATGTCATACGAGATTCGAATGTGACATATCGCTAGGCGATAATTTCCTAAGTCTGTTTACACAGCGACATTTTATAGGAAGATTCTTGCTTACGAGAAACTCGACTCGATCTAGTATGACAGTTCTTCAAGTTCATACGAGTATCGTACAAATCGGTTAGAACCGTTTTGAGTGCGAGATTTGATCATTCGAGTTTAGTAATTACTAGGTTATTGTTCTCAAAAATGACACTATAATCGTTTAAATATGGTGCTGCCGATAATATTAAGTTGTTTCTTTGCTCCAAAATTGTTTCTTCTCGCTATCCAATTTTTAACCAACATATTTTTTTCCGTTTCCGTTTAAGTAATTCTTGTCTTAGAAGAGCAGATATAATTAAAACACCCTCGTGCACCACACTCATGGTAGCAACTGGCACAAAAACTCGAAATACGATAATAGCTTCAAAATTCTGTTTAGACGGACACTGTCAATATTGTAATGCGAGGCAATTCTCGCCAAAGCGAGTGAGCGAGAGGTTGAATGTTTAGACGAAGCAACTTTTTTATATCCTTTCGATAATCGTATGTTCGAGGCGAGAAACTATCCCCGTCTAAATGGGCCTTTATACGGTGTGGTCGTAATGGATCCGTTAAAAGTGATAGCTATTTAAGAGGCATTAGAAGAAGAAAGTTACCGACATAGCTAGAAGGATTGCACAGTTGAAGTGGCAATGGGCAGGCCACGTGGCCCGAAGAACGGATGGCCGTTGGGGCATAAAAGTCTTAGAGTGGCGCCCACTTATGGGAAAGCGAAGCGTGGGAAGACCCCCGACTAGGTGGACGGACCACCTTGTGAAGGTCGCTGAAAGTCGGTGGATGCGGTCGGCACGAGATCGTGCATTGTGGAAATCTATGGGGGAGGCCTATGTTCAGCAGTGGACTTCTGTGGCTGATAGATAGATAGAAGAAGAAAGAGAGCATAAATATTAGGTTCAGGCCACCTCTGCTAGATGTGAGTGAGTCTTGACACATTTTCTTCAGGAAAAATAGTTCATGAAATTAACTTACTTTCATTGATAGCAATTAGTGTAGATCCATTTGGAGATATATCCACTGAAGTGTAATTATAATTACTCTCAAAAGAAAGAGTATTGCTCTTATTCCTGAAAAAAAAAACAGGTGTTTGAATCTTCCTGGTTTATCCCAGTACATGGAGTCCACTAGTTGGCGATTGTGGACACCTTAGTTGGTTTACACAATAAAGCATTTTTCTATTCTATTCCACAAATCAGTATTTGTGTATTAGTGTTAGCCATCATAGGGCATCAAATTATTGTTTAAGGCGCCGTCCTATTGCCATCGCTCGCGCGATGATGCGTCCGTCCGACAAAAATGATCGTGTGACCGTGCGATCAAACATACTGATTTCTATTGAATGTCCTATTGAAGGTCGTGCGATCATGCGATGTGACCAAATTGTTTAAACGCATCGTATTGATTGGACGACCGTGTGTTCAAATACCCTGATATCCACTAAATGTCATATGGTTCGATTCCATGGATTCGTAAGATGATATTTGAAGAGGACTTAATTAAGAAAATGCGTGCTCATCCCATTGTTTGGAATAAATGGAGTGAAGACTATAAAAACAGGCTTAAAAATGACAAAGAGTGGGCTATTATTGCAATGAATTTGAATAAAATAAGAAGATTAAGTGTAAATATTTCAATAAAACTTACAATATTATTATTGATTGATAGAACTTGCAATATTATTATTAATCATCGCACTACCGTAATAGGACAAAAGTTTTATCATCGCGCGATCGCGCTTTCATCGCACGATAAAATCGCGCCGAGACATCGCACGAGCGATGGCAATAGAACGGTGCCTCTGAATGAAACACATTTTAATGAACTATTACATGTATTTTACATTACTTAATCACCAAAAACTGCTTTGCAAGATTTGTAGTGGCTGATTTTACGAGGTGGCACAATTATGGAATTTGGGTCTCTTCTTGCTACCTTCTGCAGGATGCTCCCAAAACACACACAATTCGAGAGGACCTGCATTCTGCAGTGATCAGATAAAATGAGGCCTTGCGAGCATCAGCTATCAGGTATGGCTTTTAGGGGTTAATTCAATGCCTGAGTCTTAGTAAAATGGTCATTTAGCATTGCAAGCAATCTGTCATCCAGATGCCATGATGGAGAACGAGCAAGTAATGTGCTCGCATTGCTTAAAATGTGAGCTGTAGTGGATAGGTGGCACTCCATGTAAATACTGGTAGTTAACCAAATAAGGTTAGACTAGTGCTGACCCTTATGAAATTGGGTGCATTTGTGGTCTATTTTAGTTATAATCTGTGACTAGTATATTCTATGTTCTCTAGATTCTTTAAGCTTGTGGGTCTTTGGTTTTGCATGCTGTAACGAACAAGTGGTTTACCCAATAACAGATTTTACATTTACTCTTTTTAAATCATAAAAATCTTAATCAAAATGTTTTTTATTCGAATAAATTCTTGTGAATGCTTTCAATTTCAAATAATAAAAAAATATAACACAAAATTTAAAATTTAAAAGATATATAAAAATAATTAGGTAATCTTTTAGTTTTTACCACCAGTATGGAATACCATTCCACAGAGAACATGGCATGGCAACATATTCAATGTACATCCCAAAAATTATAATAATCTGTCATAAAATAAAGTAGTCATAAGTCATAAAATTACTTGTGGTCGAAATTTGCCATCTTCTTCAGAATGAACATGGATGTATAGGTATATGAGAGACACAGTATTGCAGTGTATAAGTCTTGGTCTGGATGTTACTTGTGCCACTGAAGTATACGATATTAAGAGCCAATACAAAACAGGAATACACTGAGAGGGGTGGGAGATATCCTTGTTATTACTCTACTAGATAAAAAGTGTAATAGTACTTACTGTTTTAAGTTGTAGACAGTTATTTTATTTCCAACAGGGCTGACCACACAATTGCCATCGTTGCTAAATAGTATGTCACCCTTTCGGTAAACAGTGCCTAGTAAATTATTAAACTGAAAAATGTTCATAGGTTATGTTTAATTGTAAATATTAGAAAAACGTATTCATAACAATAAAATTAAGTACCAGAATGATTACAAAAATATACCTTAATGTCAATGGTTTATTTAAATATACCTCAGCCTTCATAAAGACAAAGTAAAGGGTCTTTATTAATAAAGAAGCACATGCGTTAAATTTATAAATCTTTTAAAAACAACCTGGTAATATACTTTAAATTCTTACCTTATAGTGAAATTTCATTTTGGGGCAGTTTATCTAATATTGATAATCACTAATAAGTGTTCATTATAAGAGGCAAAAGTATTAAAGTAAAGACTTTTAATTTAAGCATGGGTAACTTCAATCTGTCACAATTCAAAACAAACAATAAGTGAAATGAAATGAAGGAAATCACAGATTAAACAGAATCTTTCCATGCTTATAAAATTTATTAGCTTCGTAACTGAGACCTTTGAGTAATGTCGCAATTATTTTACTATATAGTATTTACTAGCGTAAGTACGCGGCTTCGAAAGGAGGCCGTAACTTCCCAGCACTCTGCTTCGGTTGAGTGCCAAGCCAACCTGCCAAGCAGCTCTTTAGGGCTTATGCCGGGAGCCCAAAATCTGCAGGACGCGTTGCATGTGACATTCTTCACGTGGCCTCTCCCTGGGGTGCCCAACAGGCATGGGTGCCCCTGAGCTAGTTTGTCCCGAACGGATCTTAAAGGCACCTAAACATTGCATAGAAGAGCACAAGCTATGAAAAACTTTTTTATGACATATCGATGTCGTTGGTTATTTTTGTCCTTCCATGAAAACATATACAAATTGTCTTCAACTAACACTCCATAATACACTGGTTGAAATATTTTTTATAGTATAGATTTTCATTAATAAGCTATAACTTCTGTGGAATTATGTCGTTACGGTGTACAATTGGCATACTGAAGGTTCAACTGTACAACTCTTTCATGTAGATATAAAAAAACTAACATTTTAGGTACTTCTTTCAGCATGTCAGGGATATTCAATAGAACGAAAAAAAAATACTTAATGCTAGATTTTGTTCTTGCCTAGTCGGGACTCCTTTCAAAAACAATAATTTACTTATTCGAGTTGGCTCATACATACCATCTTCATTATGCCAATATTCATTTAACATTTACCATTTACCACGGGTTTGGAAGGCTGCTCCACAGAGAAGAGCTTTTATAATCACCTTTTCTAATCGGTGGACGAGAAAAAGACGAAAGCCAAACTGCATGCATGTCAGTCTTTAGAACTGCATGCATGAGCCGACCGACCCCAAGAATAGAAATGGCATCTTTCACAAGCATGACGCATGTAAGAACTATCGCCCGCCTCAACCATATTGTAGGGAAGAGGGTGACCCTCCCCACGATGCTATCAGTCAGTCTCAATTTGAGTCTTTGAGAAAGCTGACATGCTCTCGCATTAATTTTTTAATAATTAATTTACCCGAAAAATCTAAACTATGAGCTACAAATGCGAGAATTGCCAACTGTCCAACACCGCGATAGCCAAGTTTACAGAGCAATTCGCACGATTAAGGAAATCCTTGACTTGCTAGACATACCACCTCGTCTGGCTAGAAGTGTTTTACAAAATTCTTGCTTCTATGGCTGTTTCATTTAAGTTTAATGATATATGCAAAACCTTTCGATTTAAGGATTTTAATTTTATTAAAATTTTATTTAAATTAATTTAATTTAAGGTATCACTATCACTACATATTATAAAACAAAGTCGCTTTCGTCTGTCCGTCCCTATGTATGCTCAAATCTATAAAACTACGCAACGGATTTTGATGCGGTTTTTTTAATAGATAGAGTGGTTAATTAAGGTTTATTATGTATAATACATCCATAATATTGTAGAGAAACACTGATAAATTTAGAGGTTCATCATTGCACCCGTGCGAAGCCGGGGTGGGTCGCTCGTTAGTAATAATTAGAGTAACGTATTTGTTATTATTTAATAACACCGAAGATGACATGGTCATGACAGTATTACTTTTCGCGAAAGTCAAAGCGACTCTTTGAATAAAGAAGTATTAGCCTAAACAATATCAAGCGCCAGATGCAAAAACATCCGGAATCTTTCACTGATTCGGCCTCATCGCCACTTACCATCAGGTGAGATAGAGCTCAACCGCTGCTGCTGGACAGTCAGTAATAGAAATAAAAAAAACTGTACAATGTATTATAGGCACGCGACTTCGTGTCCATCGGGGCCTAAATAAATAATTACTTAACGCATTTATTTTATTACATAATTAGAAAAATTATCTTAGATTAAAATAAACCAAATTGACAGCTGTCGAATAAATCGGTAGTTAATATCGACATTCCTTTAACTAATTATTTCTCAGCATTACAGCATTCCTCAAGATGGACATGAACTCGCGCGCGTACTATACCATCCATATATTTTAGAGTTGTGGAACCGTTAGCGATAATTTTGCATCTTATGCGTTTTTTATTACTAAAGTCCTATTGCATCTAGTTAATAAAGTATATTAACTCCATAAAATATAGTTTTTTTTAGGTACCGGAACTACTATATAGTCAAGTCATATTAGTATAGTTTTTATAAAGTTATTTCCAAAATGTTATATAATTAGTATACAATTTTATGTATTCAAATTACTCAATTGAATATTATAAGTATTATATATATTTGAACACTAATCTAAATAAAATATTAATTTTATTTATGTACGGAAACGATCACAATGCGCATGCGCTCTAAGATTTTGCTGGCCAGCGGTCCACATCAATGTTTTACGTCATAACGCGACGAATTCCAAAGCTTAGGATTGGTCGCGCATTTCGGAAATGACGTTACAAAACCAATCAGAACTTAGGTCATATCGAGCGCTGCCTTGGACATCAGTCGTCATATGACCCATTCTATCGAGTCTTCAGAGCTTGAGCCATATTTGTCTGTGCAATAGTAGTTTCGTGGAGTGAGTGTGTGCAGATAGTCATCACAGTTTTTGGGACCTGTAAATACTCCCTCACAAAGAATCAAAATGTCTGCCGAAAGCCCAATCTATGGACCCTTTTTTGGAGTAATGGGAGCAGCGTCTGCTATCATCTTTAGCGGTATGTATCCCGTGAAAGTGAACCATAGTTTCTCGGAAATGGCTGTCCTCAATTTTATCGATCCTTCAAACTTCATCCTCAAAGTTGGGGGATGATAACTACTGAAATCAACCAGTTATTACCAAAATATGTAGCGAATCTGTTCCAATCTAGTTATTTTAGGAGCACTAATTATAGTGTACCGCACCTAGCGCTTTACGTTATCGCTACATAAATATAGATATGAAGATATGATATACATGATGGGAGGAACTAATCGTCGGAAAAAGGGCGATTCAAAAGTAGGGTGGGTTTCGGGGCGTTGTATTCAGGTTATTGTTTTTTATAATGAATCATGTCATGTGACTGATAAGATCGACGGTGCATGCAGCATTTTGAAATTGAAATTATGAATTACTTAAAAGTAACTGAAATGTACAACAGCCATTAATCATAAATACGATTATTAAAGGTCAATATCTCTAAATTCATATTGAAGTCGACTCTTTAGCTTGTTCTAGTCATTGATATTTCCATACCATGTGACTTCATTGTTAAGTAAGCCTGTACTGGATAAAATAGGCTTCACTATAGCTATATACTTTATTGATCACATGACTAACTTATCCTGTCACATGATTGGTCAGCTGTTTTATCTTAGGGTACTTGGGAAACTGATGAGTGTCCTCAGAAACTCAAATGTAATCATTATCTAATTATCAAGCATTAGATAAAAGTAAGAATGTCTATGAAGTTGTAATCGTAATCATGTGATTTAGAACCTTTTGGTTCATTTCAAGGAATTTGGTAAATGAACAGACCAATGGTGGTGAGTTATAATTATGGAGGATACACAAAATTATAATTTTGCCATAGAGAATGTAACATAGTCTTTAAACACTAGTGTAAGCTAGAGGCTACCATAGAGTAGTAGATATTTTAACTGTTTTATACTAGTGCTCAGCCCATAAATTACCC
The DNA here is from genome assembly GCA_905475355.2 of Clostera curtula. NCBI lineage: Eukaryota > Metazoa > Arthropoda > Insecta > Lepidoptera > Notodontidae > Clostera > Clostera curtula. The sequence continues at coordinate 17,636,927 of FR997802.1, forward strand.
ACTGCTGAGTCAGGCCTCCTCCCATTATAAGGAGGGTAATAAGCCTACTGTGCCACACTGGCCAGGCCAGGGTTTTGTTTCAGGATTTCATGAAGACCATTAATTTACAGCTAGGTTTTTGGCATTGTCATTTTCCATTTGCCAGCTCTTACAACACCCTGTTGGAATGGGGTGGTGACCTGTGTATTCTAAATCTGTCACCACATAGATACTTACACTGTAACATATTCAGACTGGAGAGAATCACTTTCATGTAAAATTTCCTTATCCTAATGATATAAATTCTTATAAATTTGATACTAGAACAACAATTACTGTAGCTCATTGTAATTGAAGCAATTACCTCAAGATGAAGTACAGTGACTATTTTTAAGTATGTATCTACATTTTTCATAATGATTCATCATTTTATGACACAACTATTCTTTCGACTCAACTAAGCCCAAAAAATAAGGTATTCTTTTGGCTGTTAATGTTTCTCTGATTATGTTTAAATAAGATTCTAATCTATTTGTAGAAGTACAAGTGTGATTTAATGTTAACACAGTCATGTTACAGTTACACACACTATTATAATCAAGAATATACTTTGGTGTTATCATTACCCACATGTCATCTCATTTCACCAATCCCTGATGCTGACAGCTCAATGTTGAAATTATCACTTTGGTTACAAGCAACAAACAAACTCTAAATCCAAACTAATGTTTCAAATACAAACATACTATCTCCAGTGTTCATACATGGAATAATTATTCTGTTTTCATAGAGATATATGACTCCCTATTCTATTTCCTTGTCTCTATAGAGTAGTACTAATTTCCCAAAAATACAAATTGAATGGAATGTGATATAGATTAACACTCAACTCAATGAAGTTATTCTCTATATTATAAAGTCACTTTTTAATGGGCAGTAATAGAAGAATACCTATCATACTATCTGGTGGATAATTTTAAACTAAAATATTTGAGAAGAGATGTGATATCACTTTAATGGTGAAACTTAACTTTGCTATTCCATTTATTTCATCAAACAAGACATACAAAAATCAGACAAGCAGTAATGTCCACATGACACACATATCGATACCTTTAGACTCAAAGGGTGTAAACGCCAAAATGCTACTTTTCAGGAACAGCAAAAAAACAAAAAATATTTTAGGAACTTATTCTGAACTTTTTTGTTTCAAGATTGAGCATGTTCATTTTTGGCCCAAATTCTTACATTTTGAAGATAAACAGTACTATTATGTAATGATTAGGATAAATTATTAATTAAATAAAATAGGATAGTTATACAACCCAAAAAAAAACAAAAAATGTTACTTACAACCCAAAACTTTCCATTGTCTGTCGAATGCTTAGGGTGTACAGGTCACTAAAAGCGTCCTTTCTTGTTGAAAAGAGGTGTATAAGAGAGTCACTGGAGACATATGTAGCTAATATTCACAAAGGATAGGGTTTAAAAATGGTTTAAACGTCATCAAAAGCAGCTATTTTTGTCAAGTTACATATTTAGTAAAATTTACAATGCCTTATTATTATTTAAATATTCATAAAAAATCAAAATAATCATCACAATTAAAATAATAAAATTGCCTATAACATTCTATGAAAATCAGAAGATGGATCTGTTGACCAGAGGCCATTGTAGAATCAATAGGTTTATACATTTCAAAAGAAATTTTTTAATAATTTGGTTATTAAGTAAAAATAAAAGGGAAAAGAAAATATTATTGTTTTTAGAAATCTATTGAACGTGTTAAAGCCTTAATCTTCATTAATTTCTTGGTTTTCTTAGTAATCGCTATATGGAAAAAAGTCACAAATGGTTTCTTCATAAGTAATTCGACGATACTCATCGTGATAAACCTTTGGAATTATCACAAAGTCTCATCAGATCTTTATATTTGGCCTTGGATATAGGCACGATTTCATTTAGGTCGTATAAGTCATCTTCAATTTTATAGCGGAATAATAGGGGTATTATATTTGGCCAAATTTTGTGGCATATATCAAATACGCCTCATATCTTAAAAAAATCTCCAGAAAACATGTTGGTCGTATTCGCCTTAATTTTGCGAATTTTGCAGCTTTAACTACACAGATTGATAGAGAAAAAAAAACTGCATCAAAAAGTAATTTTGGCCAAATTGGCGTTTACGCCCTTTGAGTAAAGGTATCGATATACAGAAGTATTTAGGGACAAATAGATTAGGCCTATGTCCAGCAGTAGACATCTTTTGGCTGCAATGATGATGATGAGAGTTAGGAGTAAGTATTGTGCAGACATTCCCTTTAAACTAACCATAATATTTTGATGATTCCAGCGCTGGGAGCTGCCTATGGAACAGCCAAGTCGGGCACCGGTATCGCCGCCATGTCGGTGATGCGGCCCGAGCTCATCATGAAGTCCATCATTCCCGTTGTCATGGCGGGTATCATTGCCATCTATGGGCTGGTAGTGGCTGTCCTCATTGCTGGGTCCTTGAAGGCTGCCCCAGCCTACACCCTTTTCAAGTGAGTTTTTGTACTTGCCATTTTTTTTTGGGATTTTTAAGAGAATATGCACCACACACCCCTTAATGCTAATGCTAGGCATGTAATAGAAAGTTCTCCACAGTAAGTAAGGATTTCACTAAGTTGATAAACCCAAGTAGTAATTACCAGGTAGAACTAGATTTTTATCATATTTAGTCTAACAATGCTGAGCTTGATACTTTTATTTTTCACTTTTAGATTTTTGTCACTAGTCATCATTACTCTGTAAGACCAGGGCAGCATATTTTGTTCTGGTGTCTCGGTCATGCATAAATGGTTTGGTTATTTCCTACTTGTTAAGAGCCAAGGTTAAACTATCAGTGTCAGTCTATACTTATACATATTGTGAATGGGACAGCAAATCTGTTTTATTGGTTTTGCTATCAACCTTATTTCAATGAAATTTGGTATGAGAATATTGCAAAGCAATTAGAGCTAGATGTATTGTTTGAAAGATGGATTTTTTTAAGTTTAAAAAAGAATATGAACTCTTGTGTTAACAAATTTGTTACACTTTCTAATGTCTAGAAACAAATATTAGAAAAACAGCTCTGATCCCATTATTTAGTCCTAGCGACCCGCCCCGGCTTCGCACGGGTATGCACATATAAACCTTCCTCTTGAATCGCTATCTATTAAAAAAAAATACTATGTAGTGTTATGTATGTAGTATGGCGCCATTTTTCAACATATCAGTGTGTGACATAAGCTACGTTTTTCTTGTTACAGAGGTTTCATCCACTTGGGAGCGGGTCTGGCCGTAGGTTTCGCTGGTCTGGCAGCCGGTTTCGCCATAGGCATCGTGGGAGATGCCGGCGTCCGTGGTACTGCACAACAGCCTAGGTTATTCGTCGGTATGATCCTTATCCTCATTTTCGCCGAAGTATTGGGTCTCTACGGTCTCATCGTCGCCATCTACCTGTACACGAAGCAAGACTAGGCTGTTCGCCACACACTCTCAAGCTCCCGTCTCCGTGCTCCGAGTCCTCCGCCGATCTGCTCAGTCGCGCACAGGGAGGTCGTCGCCGGTAGCGCCTAAGTCCTCGGAGCACCCTGTATATTAAACGTAGGCATTGTACTTCCTGTCGTCGCATATCTCCGACGAGCGGCGACTCCGATGCTGCGGTCCCCGCCCGTCCCGAGACGCGACCCTTGAACATATTTTTTCTATTCACATTTTGTAAACCACGTTCGATCATGGACGCTACCGAGCGGCGACTGCGTAATTTATTTAATTTATTACCGCATTTTTACTTTCATTTTCGGTGACAGGAGATGTTTGTTGCGACATATCAAATTTAATTTGCGCGTTACCATCCCCCGCGAACGTGTCTACGTACCATCCGAAGATATCACCTTTAGATTATTTTAGCGTTAAGGCGAAACTAATGTACAGTTAGAGTAGATGTTTTAAGTCCAATCGAGTTATATTAATTATAATACCAAAAGCCGAAGGGTACTGTGTACCACTGCGAATCGCTGACGTGAGGTCCAACCTGGCTGCTGTATGACATGCTATAGCTTTCACTCTTAGGTGGATGTTCTATCCAGATACTGTTAACTTAAAAGTGTTATTATTCTCCAGTGGCTTCTTCTGACCGAGTCACAAACATTGTTTTGCCAGGAATCAATAAATAAACATGGTTTGTACATTCCATATTATTTCGTTTCTACTTGATTAAACGTGTTTTATTTTCCTTTATTTCGATCTTCGCAAGCGATCTATTTATAAACGTTTAAAGTGTTCGGACGGCGAATGCTTTCATGACATTATATAGCTATATATAACTGTCGCGAGCAAAATATATAATAACAATTATTATAATATTTAATAGTATTACATTTCTGACGACTTATTAAATGGAACATAATATATATTTATTCTGTATACCTCATAGTCGAAATGATGTTTGAATGATTAAAAATTGGTAAGTAATACTAGGTAAAATTGTATTTTATTTTAGGTTTCATGTTAGAGAATGTTATAATCTTTGGTGTTATTGAATGAATTGTGTTAATAAAATATTTTGAAAACAATTAATGTAAATTATAAATTTATTGTTTCACTTTCTACATAATGCTTTTTCAAATGCATTGGTGTTTACTGTTCCTTTTTTTATTTTAATCTAAATTGAGAAACAAAACTAGTTTTCCAACAAGAAAGAAGTTTCTTGCCTGCGAGTAAATATATATGAAAGACGTAGGTAGGTAGATGTTAAACGAATGGACGTGATGGACGATTTGGTCCTTTAGTGGATAAATGTGAATGCCAGATAATCTATTGCTCGCTTCTTTTTTAGTTCATCGGGATTGTAATACAGCAACTACGGCCGAAACGTGCTTAAGGCCAGGGCCGGATTTAGGGGGGGGGCAACCGGGGCCTCCACAATAGAGACTTCGGAAAAAAAAATCTTTCAAATTTCAACTAGTAAACCTAGTAAACATATTTTCCTTTGATATTTTTTTTTCGCTTTACCTTTACCTACAGCCTAAAGTATTATATATTCATTTTATTTGGAAAATAATTTGGGGCAAGGGGGCCTCCACTCCTTTGTTGCCCCGAGGCCTCTGGACCCCTAAATCCGGCCCTGCTTAAGGCAAATAATTTCGATAATAGCGTAATATATTCGGATAAGGATATGTCATTATTTCTTATTGATCGGTAGTACATGCGTAGCATAGTCTTCACAGAATTTTTCATTGATTATTAAAAGTGTGTACAAAATATTCTATATAAACAAACGCCACACGTGAGCATTGTAGTAGGTTAGATTTCTTTCCGTGTTTTCCCATTCCATCCTGAGCGTGTCCTAAGAGACGACGATAGGAAATAACAAAGCTGATAACCTAGCCTTAAGAGAAGCGAAACTTGATTCAAAACCCTTTTTTTTTGTTGTAGTTGGGGAAATGCTTTAAGCATAACGCCGCCCTCCGGGGGAGAGGTCGGTGATTATGTGGGACTCGGACAAGGGTCGTCTACCCACTAAAACCCCAGCAGTATACCCTCACACGGCGCGCTTGGGGCGCCAATAGTTCGCGTAAACGCATTCTACTGGGACGCCCCGGCGTGGTGCCCGCAACGGGCAAGCGACTATCAGAGAGGGCGTCCCGGTACACTTTGACGCCCTCAGTCATCGAGGCTTTCGTCGGTGGCGATTCCCTCACCCACAACCGGCCTCTCGGGCGATGGCAGAAGGGGTTCTCATCGTCACGACCCCTCCACCCCTGCGTCGCAGACAGTCTGAGGCGCGGGTCAGCTGGAGCTCCCTCCTTTGCGACCCGCCCCGCAGCCCCCTTCTGCGACATAACGGCCTCGCAGGAGGCCCGTCAGCCCTCGGGTTGGCGACAACCCAAGGGCGTTGGTGCACCGCAGCGGTCCAGGACTCTCGGGGCAACTCTGAGGACAGAGGAGTCCCTGGAGCCCCAGTCCACTGCGGCGCTGGGTGCCGCTCTTCGTCTCACCTCTCCCCGTGGGCCCGCCCGGCATGGGAGGCCCTGGCCGGGATGGCCCCACGGATCATTGAGGCACTCAAGCCCCCTCAACACGGCAAGGTGGCAGCACAGTCGAAGGGGTTGATACAAAACCCTGTGTCAACCCCTCTGGCCAGCTTGAAACAGTAGGCTATTAGTCTCCATGTAATTGGAGGAGACTAGTGGGTCATTTAAGGGCTGATTAGTAGTAATAGTAGATTTTTTTTGATCTTTCAGTAGTGTTAGAATTGGGGCAATTTACATGTTCAGCAATTTAGAGTGCGTTTGAATGCACTTTATTATGTATTTTATATTGAGGAGCTGATAATCTTCAAATGACTGAACCGAATTTGTTGATGCATGTCTACCATACCATTGCTACATAAAACTTGCTATAAAATATCGCATCGTAATCCATCTATAGACCAGTGCAGAAGCTTGAGAATATGGTAAAAAGTGAATGAAAATTATAGTTGGTTGAAACCCATTTTGAAAAAAGTGCATATACAAAAGTTGTAGATCTTTTTATCACCTACAACTTTGTCCTTGACATTTTTTCCATAGGACCTGTAGTTTTGCCGGAAATCGAGATAAACCGTTTTTTACCCTTAAAAACCGCCCGACCTCAGATCGCCCGTGAATTATTCTTCCTATGATTTTTGTTATATTCTCTTTTAAAATGGGTTTCAACCTACTTAATTTTTTTTGTGTTTCAGAAATTATCGACCCTGGTCTACTATTCGTTTACGAGCTACATACACAAAATAGTGGTGTTACAATTTTGAATACCGCTCTTTTTGCGGGGGGGTTAGAAACTTGCAGATAATAAAAACACTATGCTAGCTACCAACGTACGGTATGGATTCTACAACATGTCCCGTGACTATCTCAATGAAGTTAAAATATCATAGTGGCCAGCGCGTGACGGTTTTTTGGTTTCATTTATAAAAATAAAATCTTCATTCTTCATACATCTTATTTCCCGGAAAACCGGAAAATTTTAATAAAGCACATTATACTTACCGACAATAATATATCTATTCTATGCACGAATTATATCTTACTAAAATTTAGTTGTTGCTCCATGTACACGAAGCACTGCCACTGGTAAAGTACACGTCATTGAATTTTGACTGACTCTCGTCTAGTAAATGTCAAATAAGCTTTAAAAATATTGAAAACCAATTTGAAATATTTCAGCATTATTCATTAAAAATTGTATAGAAATTACATAAAAATGAAGTATTTAGCGTTATTATTTCTCACCCTGATGGTAACTTATTACGAAGGAGAAGCTCAAAGTCGTTCTAAGGGGGTAAGTAAGACTTACGTTGTCCAATATATTTGCCGGTATCATTTCCAACATGAATTACAAATTCTGTTGATAGTTTTAGTTAATGAAATCCGTTAAATCGTCATTTTAAAACGAAGGTTTTACATTTGAACTCATTCTGGTTCAATCTAGTTGGGATCCTATATAATATGGATACCTACCCATTGACAACTAGTTTTTCTTCCAGAGCCAGTCATGGGCTTAATATTAGCCTTCATTGTCTTGTTCAGTAGCTTTTTTTAGATGTGTGCATACTTAGTAATCAATTTGATGAAAAAAAAAACCTAGTGTGCCACACAGGCTGGCTGTGTTGGCACACTAGGTTTTGAATTGTTGATAATTTGATTAAAGATTGTTGAAAAGATGATATTGTCATGTTCTATGCCTCTTTACGGGGATGAGAGATAGAGTCCCACTCTGGATTCATGACACTTGATGTATTGACTTGAAATGAGCTGTTTATCGTAGTAATACAGTTCTGAGTGTGACCAGGTACAACAACATATCATTTAAACACAGCTGCTTCAAAGCTTCAGGAAAGCTTTCCTCATTTGAATTGTGATAATTATTACAATAATAAGTATCCTCTTACAAACTCATTGTATGTGTTGTTTAATAAACTTACTGTTTGTTATGTTTTTTCTTTTAGATTGAAGAAAAAGTTCAGCAGCTGTCAGATCTAACAGCAAAGAAGTCTATAGTCTCCCTAAACATAAACAAATTCAAGGAGTTTGTGAAATCTGCTCCCAAAGATTACTCATTTATTGTAATGTTCACAGCAATGTCTCCATCAAGACGTTGTACTATTTGCCAACATGTTTATGACGAGTTTTTGATTGTAGCCAATTCATTCAGATTCTCGCCAGAATACAATAACAAATTGTTCTTCGGTATGGTTGATTTTGATGATGGTTCTGATGTGTTCCAAATGGTAGGTTAAAGATATATTACTCTTTTATTCAATTTAAATTTCTTTTTATTTAATTTTATAAAAAATTCTTTGTATAATATTATAAAGATTCTAATTTGTCAATAGATCTCTTCTGTTTTCATTTTTTTTAATGTACTTTTTATACTGTACATGTTTGTGTTGTACTGTCACATGTTATACTGATTAAAAAGTTTTATATTTTTTTTCTACATTATTAGTCAGTTTACTAACAAAAGCCTACTTGCTTTTGTTAGTAACTTGCACAAATGCTATTGTTTAACTGTGATCAGTATCTATAGAGATTCGAAATTTTGTGCATTCTTATAACACAAAGAAAAGAACTGATAGATGATATTATATTTTATTCATGTTAATTTCTGAATTTGTATTGTCCAAATTTTCCAGCTTCGTCTGAACACTGCTCCTGTGTTGATGCATTTCCCAGCAAAGGGAAAGCCAAAACCAGCTGACACAATGGACTTTGAGAGGAGTGGCATCCATGCTGAGGCCATTGCTAAATGGATCCAAGATAGAAGTGATGTCCAGGTGATAAGACAATTACTTTAAATTGTTATTGATTGGCTTAGAATATTCATTAAGTACCAGATATGAACACATACAATATTAAAAATATTGGTCCAGTGTACATATTCATGTTTTTCTGGATAGGTTTCTGGGAAAAATATCATTGCAACCAGGTTTTTTTTCAAAATCATAAAATCAAAATCAAATTAATTCGTGAAATATGTGTTTACACACAGATTATGTATGCAGGATGTTATTAATAGCATATAAGTATGTTCATGTTTTGCCTTCTGTGTCGTATAAATTATATAAAAAAAATACAAACATAAATTTAAAAATAACACTCATAAATTCCTATGATTCTTTTTATTTAAATTAATTAATACCTTTTATTTAAATATGTACTTTCGGAAACTCGTGGCTCGAATATCTTGTTTATACTAATTTTCTCAAAAATCGGAATTTTTGTAATATTGTATGTCCACCACTCGAAGACGGTTCAACCATTTTGGAAAATTCTTTTTGTTATCTACTTGAAATAAGTGATCTAAAATATTTGTATGAAGGAAAAATCTGGAATACTTAGACAATTCTTTTATTCGAGTCCATAACAAAGTATACATTTATATCTCCTAAAAACTTAAAAACAAAAGCTTACCAAATTGAAGCTTGGTTATTTATCGCCTATAATTCTTTTATAATTATTATACGGTTTTTTAAATATTCACAGATCAGAGTATTCCGTCCACCAAACTACTCTGGAGCGGTGGCATTCGCCTTGCTGTTTGTACTCGCAGCTGGTTTCCTGTACATAAGACGGAACAATCTAGAATTTCTCAAAAATACGCAAATGTGGGCTATCTCGGCTGTCTTCTTCTGTTTCGCTATGGTGTCTGGACAGATGTGGAATCAGATTAGAGGGCCACCATTCTTCCATAGAACGAAGAATGGCCCGGTGTACATTAATGGCGGATCGCATGGACAGTTCGTACTTGAGAGCTACATTGTCGCCATTTTGAGTATCCTTTTTAAAAAAAAAACACCCTGTCAAAGTTAGCATGTAAACTGGTGTAGTTGACGTAAATACGTGTACGTTACGTATATTTTATACTCCGTGTGGTGACGGATTTAGAATACGCAGTGTCACCAACCCATACCATCCCGAGGGTGTCGTAAGAGGCGACTAAGGGAACGCAAGAGGCAAATCACCTAGCCACAAGAGGAGGAAAACTTGATACCAACCCTGTGCCAAACAGTCTTGCCAGCGTGGCACAGTAGGCTAATTTCCCTCCATGAATTTGGAGGAGGCCCGACGCAGTAATGGGTCATTCATGGCTTGAAACGAACGAATAAAATTATATTATATGGGAAGCCATTCCGGCAGTGTAAAATGGCGGCACTTTCATACTCATAAGGGACTTTCATTTACGTAGGTTTTATCACAAAAATCTTGGAAATCGTTCTATTTAAAATTACCATTATCATCTTACGGCCCTATTCACACGCTAGGTGGTAGTCTCCATACGCACCCATCAGTCGTCATACCTACATTCACACCTTTCATACACAGTCCCTTATTCGTACAATCCATCCATCTATTTGATTGCCCACAACCCTTGTGTCCACCCATATTCATGCTGAAACTACCACCGGTTCGGTAAGCTGCTCTAGAGAGAAGAGCCGGCAAGAAACTCTGTAGTTGCATTTTTCAAATTATTGGTATTGATTGGTTATTATATTGGATTCACGCGGCTCTAGTTAATTCGTCGTGTATCTTGGATTTTCCCAATTTATTTGACTGATTTGGCTAACTACCAATGATCACCCGGAGTGGTTACCGTTAACCCTCCGAGACCTATCTAGTAGGGCTTCCGGTTAGACCAGCTGATTTCTATTTAGAGGTTTTGTGTGCCATAAGGCCCATAAGCCACTAAAGGGGTTCCGACTGGCATTGACGTAAGAATACCAAGTGGGACCGATGGCTTTTCGTCATAATATGATGATCAGGACAAAAAATGCTTTACCTCCACACCATTTAACTCCTCTGCGTCTCTTAAGTTTTATTCCTGAACCATCATCCATAGATGGCGCTGTAGTCGTTGGCATGATTCTCCTAATCGAAGCAGCGGGAGGCGTCAAAAATATAGTTGTGTCGAATGGACAGACCGAGGGAAAGAGACGGCGCTTCCAATCTGTGGTTGGGCTGGTACTAGTGTGTGTTTTCTTCTCTCTTTTGCTTTCTGTGTTCAGAGCAAAGACACAGGGGTATCCTTACAGGTGAGTTTTGCGTTACTACTCAGAATTACCCCCCCCCCCCGGTGTTTTAATTCTTAAAATAATAAATACTTTAGTGTATCTGATTGGTTTTTCGTTACATATAAGATGAGTTATCTACCATCTAGAAACATATTTTTTCTAGATATTATTGCATGTTACATTATTGCAAAGTTAAAAAAAAACCTTGTCATTGTGTGACAACTGTTGTTAGATATATGTTTTTTTTGTTGGATGTTCCCTGTATGTATAGTATTACCTTATATACCTATAGTATTAATACTGTGTATGAAATTTTCCAAAAGTTGAAAAAAACCTACTGCACTTAAATGCATTTATTTATATATGCAAAAGAAAATGGATGATTTATCACAAACAGATATTTAAGTTATATCGTTTAGTTTGTAAAGGACACGATGGATATTTACATACTTACTAATAAACGATATATACAGCAAAGTATATGACAGATTACCACCAGTTTGGAACTCGACCACTACTGAGAAGAACTGGCAAGAAACTCTGAGGGCTTAGTCATTTTATGTTTATACGTCACAGATTAATATACTTAAAATATCATAAATAAATTAGTGGGCTTGTCTATTTTACATACAGTTCTCAACTAACAAACAATAAATAAGTTCCAGTGATGGATTTTAACATTGATATTTTCGGCTTGGCTGTTGTGGCCTTTGTACCATAATCTATAATTATTATAGTTTTAAATTCCAGGACCATTAGGTTAGAGACTAAATGTTTTTTTTTTGTTTCAGCTTCCTATTTAAGTAAGTGTTATCTCGAATATTGTAAGGCCGCGGCCGATAAGAAGTCTGCGCAATTATTTCTTATATCGTATGTATGTGTGTGTGGTATTTATTTCTTTTTTGTTTAATAAATAACACAGTTTACAACTTCTTTTATTTTATTACTAGCGACCCGCACCGGCTTCGCACGAGTGTAATTATGAACATCAAAATTTATCAGTATTTCTCTACAATATTATGCAAGTATTATACATAATATAAACCTTCCTCTTAAGGTGAATGTTCCAGCGTAGGCCGCGAAATTCAAATTTTCGTACGTTTTTTGCAATTTGCAGGTCAGTGCTAGGTTGTATGTTGATTAAAATGTTATTCGCGGCTGTAAGACGTATGTAGTTATAGAATTATAATCATCAATACAACCCTCCAAGCTCATAAAGGTGCAAGAAAAACATTTTCAAGCTCAAAGTCATTCACCTTAAACCACACTATCTATTAAAAAACTGCTTCAAAGCCATAGCGTAGTTTTAAAGATATAAGCATACATAGGGATGGACAGAATACAGCAACTTTGTTTTATAATTTATAATATGTAGTGATAGTGATGATCATAGGTGTCATTTACTCTTGAAATTATAGGTCTCATGGTGCCGTGATCTTATGCATAGGAACACCACAAAACCCAAGAGTGGTGTTGATTATGGAGGGTAATTAGCCTACTATGCCACGCTGGCCAGACGGGATGGCACAGGGTTTCGTATCAAGTTTTCCTTCTCTTATCGGCCCTGTCATTTCCTTTTGTTTAACGACACCCTCAGTATGAAATGGGGTGGTGACACTGTGTATTCTAAATCCGTCACCACGCTACGTTACATAAATGCGATAGAATTAATGCGAACCTTGGATAGGGATTAGTTGCGAAGGTAAATGTACAGCCGGCTCTACACTCGCGCCGCGATAGCCCGCGACAACTGCGAATCACGAGTGTAGATGGTGTTCACGCCTTCTCGTTCGCGCGTCGCACCGTTTCCCGATCAGTGTCGGTTTTTTGGCCCGCGTCAAAGGATTTGCTTTAGAAATCGCGTCGTCGTCCATCATGGTCGTGAACACGCGGATTACGGCGTGAATTCTCGGCGCGACGTAACGCGTGAGTGTAGAGCCGGCATTAAAGTATAAAGCTGATGAAATCGTAAAGAGATGGTTTAAGGACATAGTGGATAATTACTGACAGGCTTGTTCTTGCAGAATACCGAATAACTTTTTTTGTCTTCTCTGGGGAAATGCTTAATGCAAACCGCTGCCCTCGAGGGCGGGTTATGTGGGACTCCGGACTCTCGACTGCCCGCTAAAACCTCAGCGGTAAACTCTCACACGTCGTGTTGGAGACGCCACACGTTCACGAGGACGCATTCTATATACTGTGGCGTCCCGAAGCTCCCAGTCAATGAGGCTAGTGTCGGTAGCATACAAATAAATTCTTTGAATGGTGTAGCGTTTTTGCGTATAAGGTCAGCGTGATGAAATCTACTTTGCCTCTACTGCCCACGTCGTGCTTTCACTTTTACAGGGTCAAAGACAATAGAGTAATATCTCCCATAGGCATCCCTCAAGGATTTCCATGAAGGCCTGAGCCACCTGCATCCATCGCTTTCCGGCGACCTTAACCATGTGGGAAGCCTACTTATGCTATGTTCCCATTGCCACATAAGTTTGGCAATCCTGTGGGCTATGTCCGTAACTCTGGTTCTCCTGCATATCTCCTCATTTCCGATTCGATCTCGCAATCGTCCATAGGCAACAATAATTTCTTACCATCAGCCGAGGGATATAAAAAAATATATAATAAGACAACACATTAACTGCGTATAAATAATTTATTTAATAAAAAAATATTCTTTTTATAATTTACATTAAATGCCAAGTCTCACTAAGTATAAATAATATTATTAGCCTTATCCGAGCTTTTATTGTATTTTTCACGTCACCTAATTATATTATATCCACTACTAACGAGTGGGGTCTCCGCCATTCTAATGGAGGGGAATGTATTTATCGTGCTAGTTTGCTCAGGCGGGTTGATGTAGAGATTCACATCAAGATTTTGTGGTTACTGTTTCTGGCAGCAAATCAGCCCAAACATAACCCACTATTGTGTCAGGCCTCTTCCCATGACGTGCCACGCTAGCCAAACGGGTTGGCGTATAAAGTTTTCTTTCTCTTGCTTATTGTCTGCCTTGACATTTCCTTTACGCGGCTCCTGCGACCCCTCAGGATGGAATGGCGTAGTGACACTGTGTTCGCACTTAAATTGTAAGTATGTCATAAATAAATTCGACTATAAAACAAAGTTATTCGAGGCAAGGTTAAAGGTAAATTAAATCATAAAATACGCGGAAAGATCGCATATCTGTTTGTGGGATAGTTGTCAAACGTTTTCTTGTACCATTGGTGAGCTTGGATGGCTGTTTGTATCTGCAAAACGCATAAAACATAAATTAGCAAAGAACATACACATCGAGATTCAGGTATTTAATTTCACTAATCATCATCAAGTCAGCCAATTACTAACAAACACACTAAAAAGCGAAACATAACCATTGACCGTTTCATGACTTCACCTAACAAATTACCTTTTACTGAGTCGGGCCAGAGTAAATTAGACCACTATACCAGACGAGTTGGCACAGGGTTTGTATCAAGTTTTCTTGTTCTTTAGTCACCTTTTACGAAACCCTGAGCATGGCACGGGTTGGTGACATTTTGTATTCTAAATCTTCATCACCAAACATACCTTTATGCAACTTTTTTTTTTTTGTTCTGCCTCTGGCATTCCTTTAGGCGATTCTGACGTGCCATTGTGTAGATACTATACGTTTACCACACGGTTTTTTTTTAAATTTATTAATCATTAGCTACCCGCGCCGCCTTCGCACGGGTGCAAATGCATGTATTATACATATTATGTAAACCTTCCTCTTGAATCACTCTGTCTATTAAAAAAAGCGCTTCAAAATCCGTTGCGAGGTTTTAAATATTTAAGCATACATAGGCACGGACAGACGACAGCGACTTTGTTTTATACTATGTAGTGATGAGCCAACAGCACTTTATTATTACAACATTATTATTGCCAATAATAGGGCTCATAGATGTAAGTTTATGATACTATTTTAATTTTTCGCATGAATGGCAACTAATGTACTAAGAATGTGTAGTAATTTTTTTTATTAATATTTTTTTCTATTTAGTGCAAATGTTTGCTTTGTAATTAAATCAAATTGCAGCTACTACTAGGCCCATAGCTGACCCACTGCTGAGTCCCCTCCTCCAATTACATGGAGGGTAGTTAGCCTACTGTGCCACCCTGGCACAGAGTTTCGTATACAGTTTTCCTTCTCCTGTGGTTAGGTTTTCAGCCTTGTCATTTCCTGTTGTAGACTCTTACGACACCCTCTGGACGGAATGGGGTAGAACCCATTCTTTGTGATTAAAAGTTGGACCCATATTTGCCGCATACTTTTAGCTTTTTCTATTAGCTCGGGTCTGACTTCGGATGCCTATTATAGGGGTTATTGTTACACTCTGTATAACAAAATAGCATTACCTGGTTCCCGAGCACCCACAAATAAATGCAGAGAAACGTCTTTGTAGGCACCAGCATAATAAGCGTAGTATAAATGACAATCTCGCACATTCTGTGAGGGCTAGAGACTACCTCAAACAGCCTCCCGTGAGGAATCCTATGGTCCTCAGTGACCACCTCTCCGGACTTCTTGTCTCTTCGAAGGTTCGCGAAGATCACGTTGGCTCTGTACTGCTCGTAACATGCGTAAAAGAACACGAGAGAGCAAGGGATAGCTAGTATTGTGGTGCGTGTGTCGTTCCATGACATTGTGTGCCGATTTTGGAGACCTGAAATGTTTTCGGAGTGTGTTGGTGAGTATAGTCGATATCGGGTGATCCTAATGAAGTTTCAAATCTGAGTATCGTCGTTACAGAATATATGATATATGACCCATAAATGACCCACTACTGGGTCGGGCCTCCTCCAAATTCATGGAGGGAAATTAGCCTGCTGTGCCACACCGGCAAGGCGGGTTGGCATCAAGTTTTTTCAGCTAGGTGATCTGCCTCTTGTGTTCTATTAGTTGCCTCTTACGACACTCTAAAGATGGTATGGGTTGGTGACATTGTGTATACGAAAAACTATTTACGTAGTGAAATCCACCAAGGTGGTTAACCCTTTGAGGTGGATATCGAGAGCTGGGTTATAAATAGATGGCTATAACAATGTTAACACAGAAATAATTTCATACAAAATATACTATTACCAATCGGCCCATATATGACCCACTGCTGGGTCAGGCCACTTCCAGTTACATGGAGGGTAATTGGCCTACTGTGCCACGCTGGCCAGGCGGGTTGGCACAGGGTTTCCTATCAAGTTTTCCTTCTCTAGCGGCTAGGTTATAAGACGTCATTTCCTTTTGTCGTCTCTTACGCCACCCTCAGAATGGAATGGGATGATGACACTATGTATTCTAAATCTGTCAATATTATCGAACTAACGATAGCGAAAAACTACCAAAGCGTCCATTTTGAAAGACACTTAGGTAGGGGGCCTGCAGATCAATTGCATTAGCTAGTCTATGGCCTACTGATGTACCTACTTACCACAAAGCAACGGTGCTTGCCCAATGATAGCCACAATACACGCGAAGTAGTGAATGATGCCGGCTAGGTAATGACTAAGGTTCATCTTACTAGACTTGGCGAAGACTTGCAGGCAGTATGTCTCGTATAGTCTCCTCAAACATTGTACTGTGAGGAGTGACATTGCCAACAACGCCGCTGACACGGATACTGGAAGAGAGAAAGCAAAATATTAAATATTTTTTTAAAGACGTTTCCAGCTCTTTGTGGAATCTTGTAAGGTCTTGTATCACGAGTACAAATTAGACCCAGAGAAAGTATTTCTGGTTTACACAAATACTTTGCTCTTGCCCAGCCCAGAATCGAACCGGACCAGTGATCCATAGGCAGCCCCTACTCGCGTCAATTATTATTAACCTACTTCAAAAGTGAAGGTTGTATTTTCAGTAGTTTTTTGTTCAACTATAGATTGATATATCTTATGTTTAAAAATGAATGTTTGTCTCTATGTCTTATAAAGAATCATAAACTGCAAAGTGTTGTGCAGGATGCCACGAAGGTTTCTACACAAAAAAAAAATATTTGTGTGTCTTTCCGTCAAATTTATTTTAGTTATTTTCGTAGCATCGCGCGCTGGGTACAGTTAGATGATACATATATGTATTACATACGCCGCCTTCTACCCTTCTACATATTATACTCCTCACCCCATACATGATCCACTGCTGCTTCGGGCCGACTACATGGGGGGTAATTTGCCACACGGGCCAGATGGGTTAGCACAGTTTCGTATCAAGTTTTCCTTCTCTGCTGGCTAGGATTTCTGCTTTGTAATTTCTTTAAGCCAGCTGTTACGACTCCCATAGGATGGCATGGGGCAGTGACACTATAATAATAAATAAAATAAAATAAAAATAAAAAGCCTTTTATTTCACACCTTTGCAATATGTATAACAGTTAATAGTAGATAATAATTATTTTTCCAAATTCATGCAATAGTAAAATTTAATAATGGTATAGGTATGTAATTGTTTTCATTGATCATCTTTCATTTTTTTATCATTGAGCTCTAGGTAATATACATTTCGTAATTTTAATTGGGGAAGCTATATAAATAATAGGTATACAAAATTCAATTTATCTTGAATTAGGAATCTAAGATTTAAAATATAACATTATTTTAGATTTGATTGATTAAATATTCAGTATTTGAAAATAATTAATTAGTGTTATTTAATTTAATATTTGACTATATTTAAAAACTAAAATCACTTGATAAAGTAAGAATACGATTTATAGAATAAACAATTTAAATATTTTCTAAGCGTGAACCCCTCTCAATTGAGGGTAAAGGCCTCCTCCAGAGATGCCCAGTGGTCTCTATCCGCAGCTTTTGCCATCCATCTTTTTCCAGCAGTTCGTGTAATGTCATCTTCCCATCTAGTTCTAGGTCTACCTCTCTTCCTTTTTCCTGAGGGTCCTTGCCAGGACGTTACCCGACTTGTCCACCTGTCGTCGCTCATTCTCCCCACGTGTCCCGCCCATCGCCATTTTAATCTCTTGGCGTAACTTAGAGCGTCTATTACTCCTGTTACTTCTCTTATCTTGGAGTGACGTATTTTATGTATTTTTCTGATTTTCATCATGCTTCTCTCCATACTCCTCTGGCAAGTAGTTATTTTGTTTTTGGCTCGCCGTGTGAAATTCCAAGTTTGGCTGGCGTACGTGAGTGATGGTAAGAGACAGCTGTTCATAACCTTTCTTTTTATTTTTACAGGCATATGGCCTTTGAAAATTTCCTTAAGGCTCCAAAACTTCTTCCATGTCCCTTTTATCCTCCTATCGATTTCCTTTTCGTTGTGTTGTTTATCGAAAGAGATTTGTTTGCCCAGATATATATAAGAATCGACATATTCTAAGGGTACATTATCTATATGTAGTTGGATTTTTGATGCATTTGTCATTAATTTAGTTTTTTCAAAATTGATCTCCAAGCCTACCTGTTTACTTTCTTTTTTGAGAGTGCATATCATATGTTCTAGGTCCGTACTGTTCTCAGAAAACAAGACTAGGTCGTCAGCGAATCTCAGGTGGCTAAGCCGCCGACCTTCAATATTTAAACCGACTGTGCTCCAACCTATTTTTTTTATTATAGACTCCAGCACTGCTATAAATATTCTAGGAGATAAGGGGTCTCCTTGCCTTACCCCTCTCTTTATTGGAAAGGCAGGTCCGGCTGTCTCTAACTTCACTCTACTTGTGTTGTTGTCGTAGAGGTATTTCAGCACTTTGATGTATTTGGACTCTACATTTTGCGACTTCAGTGTTTCCCATATAGATGAATGAAGTATTGTATCAAAAGCCTTTTGGTAATCAATAAGCGCTATATAGAGTGGTTTTTGATGTTCTTGATATTTCTCGATGAGTATCTCGATTGTGTGGATATGATCTACCGTTGAGTAGCCTCTTCTGAACCCTGCTTGTTCGATTGGTTGGAATGTATCTAGTGTGGGACTTATTCTTTTTTCTATAATCGATGCGAACAATTTGTACAGCGTAGGCAGAAGGCTGATGGGTCGGTAGTTGCTTACATCGTTAGGGTCTCCTTTTTTATAAAGTAATATAATATTTGACTCTGACCATTCTTTTGGTGTTTTAGAGGTATCTAAAATTTTGTTAAAGAGTATTGTTAAGGGTGTCGAGAGAGCTGTACAAGCAATTTTTAATGCTTCGTTCGTTATCCCATCAGGTCCCGGGCTTTTGTCTGGTTTGAGCCGTTTTATTTCCTTAATGATTTCAGATTCCTGTATTGGGTGTATCTCTGAGACGCTTTGCGTTTCCTCTGGTAGGCAATGGCGGGTTTCCTGCTGTTTTGGTGCGTTGTACAAGGTTTTATAGAACGAAGTGGCTATTTGGAGTATGTCTTTCCGGTTGTGAGATACTCTGTCCGATACGCGGAGGCCTTCAATCCAAGTTTTATGTAATCTTAGTTCGTTGTTCGCTCTCTTTAAGCTGCCGGACGTATTTAGATGTTTTTCTATAGTATGCCGTCGATGTTCCTGGTAATCTTGTCGCAAGTATTTACTTATAAGTTTGTACAGAGCGCTTAATTCGTTCTTCATTGCTCTCGATTTTGGCTTTGTTCTTTGTAAGTCTTTTCTTCGGTCTATTAGTCTCTTAGTGCGATCAGATATAACGTTGTTTATTTTTGCTGCTTGTTTGTTAGTGATTGAAGCTATGTTTAAGCTATTTTTGATAGCCGTGGTTAACTTGTTGTAATATTCTTGGACTGTATCTTCTTCATATCGCTGGCTAAGCACTTCTTGGTGGTAAAGCAATTTTTCTATATATGTTGAGATTTCTTCGTCTGTTTTCAGTGTGTTATTGGGGTAATTTGAATAGGTGGCTCTACATTTTTTAAATGTTTTAAGACAAAAAGTCGCCCTTACGCACCTATGGTCTGTCGGGAACTGTATGTTTAGTACTTGTACATTCTGTATGTTTTTGTGCAGGTTTGAGAGAATATAATCAATTTCATTTTTAGTGTTACCACCTGGGGATGTCCATGTCCATCTTTGTTTGCTTTTCTTTTTGAAGAATGTGTTCATAATAGAGAGATTGTTCTCATAAGCAAACTGTAGTAGTCTTTCTCCTCTTTTGTTTCGTTCCCCATACCCAAACTTGTTTGTTATTGGATATTCCTTCTGTTCTATTTGGCCTAATTTGGCATTAAAGTCGCCCATGACCACTACATTTACTTCGGCTAATTTCAGAGCTTTGTCGACAGTCTCGTAGAAAGCCTCGATTTCTTCGTCGTGGGCCGCATCGGTTGGTGCGTATACTTGTATAATGCTTAATTTGAATTTATTTATATTTAGTTTCAAAAGCGCCACTCGTTCTGATAACCCAACAAAGCTTTCAATGTAATTTTTGAGGTGTTTCTTTACCAGGAATCCCACTCCGTAGAGTCCCGGTGTTTCTCCTATGTAATAGAATATTATATCCTGGTATTCTTGTATTGTATTTCCAAGTCTTCTTATTTCTGACAAACCGATTATGTCGAACTTTACATTTTTCAGTGCTTCTTGTAGCTCCAACAGGCGTGTATGAGTCGATAGAGTTCTTACATTGTATGTAGCTATATAATATAAGGTAGGGTCTTTAAAATCCTTTGTTGAAGATGGAGAGTTATTTACCTCTGGAGGGTGGTGGTCTGATTCTCCCGCGGTGACCAGCCGTTTTGGGAGATTTGGGTTGAGAGAGGGGTTCGCTGGTTGCTAGAGTGTTGTTTGGCTTGAGTTTTGTGTTGCATTTTGTGGAGAATGAGATCCGTGGTATGTAAGCGTTGGTTTCTTTATGAGATAGTTATTCATACTGCTAATTTTTTTTATTTTTGCGCATTGTTTATTATTTCCATTCTTGCTAAAGCTTGAAGTGTCTTGTGGGGATTCTGATAGATTTCTTTTCTTGTTGTCTTTCTTCTCCTGCCCTTGCCCTTTTGGGGTGACTGGTTCGTTTTGTCTTTTTTTGTCGCTCAAGATGATAATTTTATCATATTTTATGATAGCCCTATTACCCAGTTCTCTTTCCTTTATGAGCTCGATTTGAAGCTCTTTGCGTTTGTTGATTATTTCCAAGGGAAAGTCTTCCTTTATGTAATAAGGTGAGTTCTCTAACTTTTTCTTATTTTTTAGTACCTTTATTTTTATGCCCATAGTGGCTAATGTGACTACAATAGGCCTAATTTTTCCCCCTTTTTTTCCTAGTCGTCTAACTGATTCAATACCATACTCGCTGCAATTAATAGTTAGCATGTTATTTATGATGCTCAACACCTTCTCTTCCAAGTCCTGATAAGACCGTTCGTGTTCTTCTACTCCGAAAAAAAGTAAATTTTTTCTTCTCGCTTGTCTCTCAATATTTTCTATTTTATTCTTGTGTGATTCTAGTTGTTGTTCCAGGCGCTCGTTCTTTAATTCTAAGCTGTTAAACTTCTCGCTCATGGTGGTAATAATGGTATGTTTTATTTCATCTTTTATATCAAGCATGTCTGCCTTTTGCTGCCGTATTTCTTCTTGCATACTTCGGAGCATACATTTTAATTCCTCCATTTTTTTATATTGACTCTATTTGTCAGTTCAGCGTGAAGTATCGCCCTCTTGTGGTAAGTAGCGGAGTTAGCTACTCCGGTGGTGTGTGTGCTTAACGATGTTTTCTCGCGAGTTTCACTACTCGACGCTAGATGGCGCTAATTGATTCTTGTGGTGATTTATGATACTATGATGTTCTTGTGGAGATATATTTTGAGGTTATGCACATATGAGCAAGTCGTACTTACGTGCAAAACAATAATTCTCTTGTATTTATATTAATTGCTGATCACTACACTGTTATTATTTATTTCGGGTGTGATTTCACTTATAAATATTTCATAGTTCGTTCTTTGTTTCTGTTTTTATAACTTGACTGATATTGCACTAATCCTTCACTTTTGCGAGAAACATTTACATTGTCCAGATAGATCTTTGCACTTTTTTTTGTGATTTAACACTGTTGTGACGTTTATTGCTGCTTGCACTTATTTTTTAACGAATTAAAATACGGAGCAGATATTAATGGTGGCACACAAACTACCCTCCTCCAGTTACACTCTTTAGATTTCATAAAGATAAGGCCAAACGGCTTACAGGATACAGTGACCCAACATGACGGTAATCTATAGGAGGAGATGATAATAATTAAAGAAAGAAGAAATCAATCTTATCCAGATACAATATAACTAGTCACACTATACTATATTATTATTAATATACTATTACGTCCGTCACCACACAGGCCGTCTAGTGAAGCCAAACGTCGAGGAAATGGCGTGACTAGCGTCGCGACCTGGGGCACTGGCCGTCCCACAAAAGCTAGGAACCCGCAATGGCGATGGGCTCAATACCGACTAGAACGCCCGAAAACATTAACTTGGTAGGAACACTCGATTAATCCGTCCCAGATTAAATTTCCTGATGTGCCAAGATATTTATTCAACCTTTATGTGTCGACCATCACGGATCAATGCCGTTAAACCTATTTTTCCTTATATCTAATGATAAGGAATGTAAATACGAATCAATGGTGAAACTACAAAGCATCACATGAACTGAATACAAATGCATAGGAAAATTGTTGTTTGAAGGCTTAATGGTCTATGCACATGGGCCCAGGGCGTGTGGGACTCTGAGGCCTTCACCAAGAGATTTTCAAAAAGTATGCTTTGGTAGAACAGAAAGAAATGGCATGGGATTGATATTAATAGGTTGTGTCAGTATTTTAGTGTTTGTTTTTCTATTCTACCAAAGTATGCAACACAAAACTCCGTGTGGTGACGGATTTAGAATACACAGTGTCACCAACCCTTACCGTCCCAAGGGTATCGTAAGAGGCGACTATGGGAACGCAAGAGGCAAATCACCTAGCCGCAAGAGAAGGAAAACTTGATACAAACCCTGTACCAACCTATCTTGCCAGCGTGGCACAGTGGGCTAAATTCCCTCCATGAATTTGGAGGAGGCCCGACTCATTTGTGGGACAATGCAATACAAAGGTAATTTAGCTAGAGGCCCTGGTCCATCATTAGATATTGGGTAAAGAGTCCCTATACAGACTAGAAATACTACCATTGTACCATTCTGTGCGGACTGCCGTGTGGGTCCAGACTGCAAACAATGGTAAGGCATAGCTCCTTCTAGAAGGTATGTCTAGATGATTGCTGAATGTGTAGAAAACATCAATTGCACTGGTCTCAGTGGGGGCTTAATCTTTATTTGAGAATGTAAGTGATATCCAAAAATGTGTATTACAGATTGTAGATGCTGCCGCTGCTAGGGGTCGGCACAGACATTCTTAGGCCAATAAGATTGCTACTATTATAGCCTAGGTACAAGGCCAAACACCCCTTTGTCATATTGCGTGAGTGAGTGTAAAGTTAGGTGACTTTTTAGTTTTATTAAGGGTTTATAATTTTGCCAACAACAGACTTTGACACATTCATTTGGTGAAACTGTATTGTCTTCTAAGCCATTTATGACATGGACAAATACTATAATATTCGAATAATAACTTTGTTTATTGTTCTGAGGATACACAACACATTTAATAAAAACAAAAGTCCTGTTTAACTCATATATTGACTATGGTCTAATATTCAATCTATACAATGTTCTGTTGAAGTTCTTGGCATCATTTATACACAGCTCAATGAGGTGTGCGAGCCAGAAATAATCTAAGCAACTTTCACATTTGATCTCAATTCAGAAAATAATAGTTGTGACTTAAAATGTTGACAGTTACTTACGCGAAGGCTCATCTTCTTGAAGTAGCAATTTTAGTAGAAAATGAACATAGAAATTCACACTTGTACCAAAGAAATACACGGAAATCATATAAAACAAACTCGCGACACTAAACAAAGAGGAAAATAGATAAAAGTGTCTGTAGTACGATTTAGGAATTTCGATAACTTGCAAGAAATTGGCATCTGACCCTTGGTACGCGAAACATCCATACCGATACCCTTTTATTATAAAAGCTGGCACATATTTCTCGTAATTATTTATTATCACACCGGTGAACGTGACGGTAAAAGCTAAATTTAAAAACACGAAATCTATTACGTTTATGCTCATATCGAACATTTTATGACTTAAATAAGAGAGTGAATATGGTAGACTGTACTTGGTATGCCGCTTTTTAATGTAATGGCAAATCTAACGGGATTTTATTTGCTTCAAACTTTCATTTTACGTTCTAAGATTATGAACTAACTAATGTTTGACAAATGACATGTAGGCGCAAATCAACCAAACTACCAACTTTAAAAAAAACAGCACAGCTGATTTTGACACTGACATCGACGATGTGGGTTGCCAGCTACTAATCTTTGATTCTGCCAATACTAAATAATCACTTTATTCATTTATTGGGTACAAAAGAACGAAATTAAGCGAATTAAGCTATTCATATACAATATGAAAAATAGGATCAAATAGGACAATTAAGTTTTGTGTCAATATTTGTTATCATTATTTGATCATTGTGAAAATCATCAAGCTATCAAGTAAGTAGCTTATAAACATTCTGAATCACAACCGCCTTGCCAACCTGCCACAACCGCCTCGCCACCCCAACATAAACTTTTTTTTTGGTTCTGCAAGGCTTTTTAGGATTTGACGGTCTTTTTGAATCTATGGATCGGATGTTCTCACTTTGTAGGGATTTTAATGTAGAAGTGAATACATTGAGATAGACAAGATTACCATTATTCCTAGTATTCGCAGTGCATGTTATCAATTAATGTTTTAATACTTTCTGATTAAACAATTTGTTTTCATAAATGTAGGGACGGAGGGATGGCCTGGGAGCTACTTTAAAAATAGGTCTTACTGCTCGATCCGTTAAACAAAAAATTTCCTCCTCGACGGTGCTGCCACCTTGTTGTGGTGAGGGGGCTTGCGCACCGTTAGGATCCGTTGGGGCCATACCGGCTCAGGGTCACCCATGCCAGATGGGCCCACGGAGAGAGGCCAGACGAAGAGCGGCACAAGGAGCTGATCTGGCGCCGGTAAGGGTTCTGAAGAAACTAAAAGTATTTTTGACACAGCAACATTATGTTTTTGGTCATTACTGTCATTAGTCATGGCAAAGTCAATGAAATCAATATTATCCTTTTTTCGCCGTAACGTGCCAATGTATAATTGGCTCCTTCTTTATGAAGAAGAGTGATTAATTTACTATATTAGCATGATCTATAAAACGTTCGATACACACAAAACATTAGATCCTTTGTAACGTAACATTAGTGTACTTCACAAAAAATTATGTCGTGTTCTTGGGCGTTAGTTACGTCACCAAAGCTCTACTAGGGGTGCGTTGTACTTAGCACTCACAACGACCACGCTCATGACCACGGTTTTCGCCGTTCCACTTGGTTCTGGGCGTCACAAATAGTCACAATCATTTACTCAAGTGGAATGGATTATGGAGCGTTTTGGGTGTTCATTTAAATAATAAAAATGGCGCGTTTAAAAAAACTAAACGAAAGGTTGATGAGGTTATATTACAATTTGTTATTGGTATCAATAAGTTCCATTATATATTAGATAAGATGATTTATTAAAAAAAAAGTATATACTTTAATTTTCAAGGAGTATTTAACTAATTTATGATCGTATTTAATAAAAATGCCTATATCGGCGGCAGTTTGAAATTAGTTGGTGCGTCAAAATAAAAGTACTAGTTCGCCCAGCTCAGATAAAGAAAGAAATAGAATTTTACAAATCTTTGATCGTGAAAAACGAAAAGTTTGACCACATAATATTGATTAGATAATGTCTTGTCCGATCTTGTTCGGTACAAAAGAACGATATTGTTATTGTCGCCATGTTTCCGCTTTTAGTTTTTAAAATTGGTGCTCAAATTCTCAAAACGCTCACAACGACCCACCTTTTGAGATGGGGCGTTCGTGAGCTTGGCGTGAGCATAAGTAATGACCTCATCAATGACGTTTTCGCTGCGACCACAACGATCGTGGTCGCCATGTGGAACGCCCGAATGAACATTTTAGGCGTTGTGAACGCCAAGTGGAACGTACCGAGAACCACGCTGTTGGAAACCGGTTGTCCTTATTATTGCCAGCATCATGCCTTCCCGTTTTACAGGAACGATGAGGCATGCATTTTTGTATGCCTAGGATCCACGCGTAAGTAGGTCCGTTTGTCTAAGCCTTTTTACCGTAATAAAAGAGAAACGGTGCAGCGCCGGCGTGCATCACAAATATTCATGCCGAATACATTATGCGAAGGCCGGTGTAACGAAATTATTGCTGATATTCCAACAAGGTTAACCCTTGTTGTTAACCTTAAATGCCAACAAGGAAAGAATATGGAAGGAATATGCCAACAAGGGTAAACCCTTGTTGGCACTGAGGAATTTTAATCTGACTTTCTAAAGAAAGTCAGATTAAAATTCCTCAGTTATAATAGTGACAGTTGGCTAAACAGGTAAGTTTACCCTGCCCCCATGAAAAGGAAAGTCGATTTGGCCACCAAAAGAAAATTATGAGATAGAAAGTCTAAATGAAAAATAATAATAATATTTTCCATCATCAAATTGGTTACCGCTCGACTGAACACTGCAACTATCATTGGTTTTTGATTTAGGTCTAGCATATGTCTATCCCTCATCAGAAAATACATATCTGGACAAAATAATCTGGAAGTGTGCAATTGAAATGAGTACGCAGCAGGAATGGAACACAATTTCCATTGTGATTAAGAATGGCAGCTCTAGTTTTCTTCGCGCCTTTGTCCGACGCACATAAAGCGTAAAATGGAGAACCCAATCGCGGACTGTCTAAACGTCCAATGATCAGACGCCTGAAGACCAGAACCGTATAGCTTGATTTTCCATTTAAAAATAATCCGGAATAAATAGACCTCATGAAAGTGTGTTCCGTAGTTTATGCGAATTGTCTATTTTACCTAATACCTACCTACCTACTCTGATCTCTGATTTTAAAATTACGTCGATATTTTAAACATCTACAATTGTTTACTACTGGAGAGTTTTTAAACCTAGCTGGGACGCAACCCAGCGTTCCCCTAAATTAATTATATAAATCATACACTATCTCCAAAATAATGTATAGGAAAAAATAAAAAGGAATAAAATATTTTATACTTTTTCAGTTGATACCAATTATTTACACAATAAAATACAATTATGACCCTTCAATTGGTTTCGGAATTCGTCGCGGAATATCAATGGTCGGTCGAGTCGGTTCTTTTTTGAGATTTAAAAATAATGTGTTTTAAAAATATCTGTATAATAATGTAAATGTTCTCTCGATCAGACATCAATACACAATCTTCGAAATAAAAGTGCCAAGTTTTATGTCGAATTGTATTTTATTACAATACTTTGTACCACTAAACTTATTATTATTAACTTATTATTATTACCACAATATCGGGACATTTCAGGGCGCGGGACGTTATCGCGGCATCTGTCACGTCGACTCGCACGTTAAACTCGTGTAGATTTTTGGCGGGAATTCACGAAGAATATCGAAAGCTTTTGTTTCCTTTACCAACATTAAAAATCAGGCAAAATAAATAAAACATAGATTCTTACTTCGGTACTTTGTAAAAACTGAAATATTATACAATAGTTCAGTGTCTATCACCGCAGTTATGAACATGAAGAAATTGCTTTCATTTTTTTAAACAAAACCCCTTCACTAGGTATAATCTGTGTCGCCGAGGCAGTTTACAAAACATGTAATTCACGGACCCACAGACGAAGACACATGCTCGACCCGGAATCCAACCCGGGACCGGTTGATCCACATCTAAGTCCTAGACCGACGCGGCAGTAATTGTTATTGCTTCGTTCTTAATTATTGATTCGTACCGGGATTTGCCGTTGAAGTTAAGCTGGCTATTAGTACACAAATGACACATTTACCTCCAGTATGCTAATATGCTATTAATGTAGTATGCTATTAACAAATTAGTACTTATACATATTACCTTTTGTAGTACGTTGCAGTCTAGGCCCTACTAATCTGATTGTCTACCAATATTCTCAATAGTATTACTTGGACTAAAAATATATTCTTGAAATTATGCGTTTTGACGAATGTATCGCTTATATTTTACATGTCTATGCAAAGATTTAGAAAAAGACTAAGACGAAATAAATGCTATAGTTGCTGAATGTACATTATTTGTCAGGTCAGATATTTCTGAAAGATTCTGGATCAGTGGGTATTCTAAAGTACTTACTTACGTTAAATTTAACCCACACGTTTTTGTTTGTTTTCGTTATAAAATTAGACCTCCATGCGCTAATTTAGACATTCATGCAGCGACACGGATATCTTAAATATATAAAGCCAAATTATTTTTTTATACAAGAAAATATAAGTAAACCTACACATTTGCGGTCGAGAAAATATCTTCCGTCCGTAAAGTAGGTACCAGTGTTGGTGTCACGTTGCTTGTTACCATGCACTCTCGCAGGGAACATAAAATGTCAGCAATTTTCTCCGTTTCTAACCGCCACTGGATACTCTGCTATCCGCACTGAATAAACTTTGCAGAATAAAAATTTATTTTTCATCAAATTCGGAAACTAGCTTACAAGACTTACGAGTACGGCAATATTAATATAACCTATATCCCTGCCCGTTGTAAGTCGCGTGTAAACATACACCTCTTATGATGATACATATCTTATGACCCAGTTAATATGTATTTCAAAAAGTTGCGATTTTATTTATCTAATTGATTTTGCCTAAAGGGACTTCTTTAAATAATATATTTTAGCATTTAAGTTTTAGGTTATTTGGTATTTTTAGTCTTGTTTTATTACTTAAGTTAGTGTTTATGTAAGTACATATTACTTAAGTTAGTGTTTATGGAATAAATATTGATTTTTCATGCAACATATTAGTTTGGGGAAGTCAACCATTGGGCGGAATGATGTAGAACTACTGGTATTACCGAAATTATACACACGGAGTAAGGTCAGATATAAAATCAAATGGGTTTATTAATAAACATAACTATAACATAACATTTACAAGACACACCATGACGAACACATCATAATATGTAATAAGGAAAATACAGTACAACTAATATTGTAGCGGTATGCGGCTACATACTTTACACAATTTACCCGAAAAATCTGAACTAATTACATCAAGAAATATCGCATACAAATGTGAGAATTACCAAAAAGTTCTACACCGTGATAGAGAAGTTTGAAGAGCAATTCGCGCAGTTAAGAATTCCCCGAGTACAACTTTTGGGGAATAGGCGCTGCGACCCCTAGCCAGACATACCACCCCGTCTGGCTGGATGATCATCCCTTTGCACCTAAAGTATAATTTATACCGGGTGTAACAAAAATCCTATACCCATCCGAACTTCCGGCATAGAAGTCAAAAGAAGCACTCCTTTGTTTAAAATGTTTTTCTACCTTGAAGAATGAGTGAGTTACCGACGTTTTTCTGAACCAGACGTTTCATGCAAATTATGAGTTCCACTGGAAATCTACCAATTAACGGTCGTTATTATTACCCTGCAAGCTTGGTAAATAGATTACCATATTGTTTCTTGGGTTATCTGTGCATATATCTTGAGATATAAATGTCGCGGGTTCGATCCCCGCACGGAAGAAATATTTGTACGACCTACAAGTATTTGTTTCGGGTCTGGGTGTTTTCTATCTATAATATATATGTATTTACAAAAAAAAATGTATTTAAGTAGTTTATCATCCATCTCGTTACCATAACACAAGCATTAAGAAGCATTAACTTGGCACGAGATGGCGTAGTGTGAAATGTCCAAGGATATTTATTTATTATTTATTTATTTACAGTCCTCGACAAACTTTATATTAATTTCAATAACTGCCTCGTTGGTCTAGTGGTTAGATGTGCGCCTTTGGATCAACGGGTCCCGGGCGCGATTCCGGGGTCGGGCAAGTGTCTTTATCTAAACCAGAGGCACTGGCTCGGAGTCTGGGTGTCTTTGTGCTCGTGAATGACATGTTTGTAAACCCCCGCAACACAGGTTATACCTAGTGCAGGGAATGACAACAGTGGTAGGTTTTTGTGGGTAAACCGGTTCGCAACTCACCATCTCAACGCGACCGGGACTCCCACATACCCCAGCCCCGTCCCACCGGCTGGGGACCTATAAAAGGTTTCCCCCACTACAACAAAAAAAAAAAAAGAAAAAAAAAGGGGATCCGGAAAAAATTGGAGGAAGCCCGACTGAGCAGTAGGTCATGTACCTATGGGAAGAAATTATATTACGTACATTTGCTTTAAAATTTAAATATACCTATTTGTATAGATTACAAGGATACCAGCCTATCGTGGTATCCTACACCAGGGTCTCTGTGATGTGCCCCTGCGGTATTGTTAACTATGTACACGTTTCAACAAAAACTGACTCGAACAAAACCGAGTTAGTTTCGCGGGCAACTTCCCAGTATTTCCGAGCCGCGAGAGACTTGTTAAATCTTGTTATAAAAACATAATTGTGACTTTACAGTTCTTAGCATAACTACAAAGTTTGGTCTATAAACACTACATCCTTTGCTTTTACTACTTAGCCCA
The DNA here is from genome assembly GCA_905475355.2 of Clostera curtula. Lineage (NCBI taxonomy): Eukaryota > Metazoa > Arthropoda > Insecta > Lepidoptera > Notodontidae > Clostera > Clostera curtula. The sequence continues at coordinate 17,667,600 of FR997802.1, forward strand.
TAAATTACCCACTGTTGAGTCGGGCCTCCTCCCGTCACAGGGAGGGCAATTAGCCTACTGACGCTGGCAAGAGTTAGACGCTGGGGTTGGCACAGGGATTCGTTTGAAGTTTTCCTTTTTTTGCGGCTAGGATTTCAGCCTTGTCATTTCGTTTTTCGGCTCTTACGACACCCTCAGGATCAAATGAGGTGGTGACACTATGTATTCTAAATTCGTCACCACACGGATAAAGAAAGAAAATAATTTTATTGTAGCTCACAATTAACATGAAGTTACAATCTTGTTTAAAACTAAAATAATTACTTACTAATTAGATGGTAATATTATTAAAAATCTACTTTCACATAACGGTCCTTTGCTGCCTTTCTCGTAAAATGCAGTTTTATAAGTCACCTAGCTGTTAGTCGCGAATTCGTCCGCGTAGTATTTAACAAAAAAGTTAATGTTTAGTTCGCAGATTTATCGATAACTTATGAATTCTGTTATTCGCGCGAAAAACACTCTAAAATTTGGAAAACAAGAACTATAGACTCCTGAAAAACGAGGGGAGGGGTGTCAATAAAAGTAAATTAGTTACTCCTTGTTAATCATCCGTCAAAATCGGTACAGCCAATTTTAATCTGAATAGATAAAAAGACAAAAATTGGAAAAAAATATTTCGTATAGTACCTACGTAGTCAATCCGCTATTGAGTGGGCCCTTCTCTATCAACATCGCCAATTTTTCGGAAATGTTTTTGTCGTGTCTTTTGGACCATTAGACATAGAGTTTTTATTATTCCGTTAAAAACAACGCTTACATAATTAAATTTACAATTAAGCACATATTTTGACATTTCCGCATTAAACACAAATCGTGTAGGTAACGACAAAAAACCTAGCCGCGAGGGAAGGAAAACTGGAAACAAAACCCTCACCAATGGGTCTTTTACGGGCGGAGATGTATTAATAAAGGTGTTGTTATATTATGGGACAGTTAATTACCCAGCAAGATTGAATCAGAAATGAGGAGATATGCAGCCACCAGAGTTACCGACATAACCCACAGGATTTCCAAACTTAAGTGGTAGTGGGCAGGGCACATAGCTCGCAGGACCGACGCCCGATAGGACAGAAAACTCCTTGAGTGGCGACCGCGTTCCGGAAAGCGCAGTCTGGTAGGTATTCGGCCTTATCATTTCCTTTGGTCGGATCTTACGCCCCTTATGATGGAATGGGGTGGTGATACTCGTACGTACGTATGTGAAATCCGTCACCAGACACCGGACATTTCCCATATTGAAATCTAATGCCATAACCTACCATAATACAAATATGTATGTACATATATTTTTAAAGGCCAATGCAAGTAGAATATAATATTGTTATTAACTGATTGTTAGTTTTTCGTTTACGCCGGCGATTTATTAAATGCCTGCCAAATTCAATTATTATAAAATCAGGTGTACTGGGGTACCGATATAATTCCTCCGATTTAGCATTAATACCCGCTTGCGTATGAAGCGAGTTCAACAAATACGCCTGTCAAACACAGATTAATTATGTATAGAGCAAAATTAATGTTTACAGAATGATTTTAGCCAAATTAAAAGGCTCCCGGGTTGAGTAAAAACTTGAGATCAAAAGGTAGACGTTATTATAAAATTATTCGCGCAAAATTTGAATTGCAAAGCTGTTATCGAAAAGTAATGGATGTATCTATAAAGGATTGTTGATTTTTTTAACTTTCATATTTTATTCATTTGTTGAATATTTTGTTCATTTGTTTTATGGTAAGTTGCTCTGAATTGTAAATTCGTCGTATATAATCAATTTTAATAATAAAATGTCTAGTTTCTTTTGGCAAAGGAGACAATTTTGTTTGTTCGATGAATAGGCCCCCTATAAAATTTCGGTGTATAGTAATGAAACATATATTGATCTATTCCTTATAATCTTTGGATTACAATGGTATAGTTAGAAAGACATGGTTTAATCGGAATACTGAGAAATACGACAAAAATATGAACATCAAAATAACCTAAAAATCTGATAAATATTTATTAATTAAGTTTTTTTTATCAAGTTTTCACTTTTTATTATTATTTTATGATCTCGGTTAGACTTTACAAAAAAATATGCCCTATTTTCCATAATAAATTAGTTACATTTTGATTAGCATCGCACGGTTAATTTAATAAACGTTACCATACCCAGTGGGCCTAACAAAAACTCTTTTGAGGAAAAGTCAGTTGGTGCTGGATTTTGGGTCTAGTTTCCTTCTTTTGCTAAATGTTGCACCTATCTAGTGCCATCAGCTCTTAAGGGTATACTTCAAGACATAATGGTTTGGTGACACTATTCTGGCTCCTTCGCTTCACGAACATTACTTAGTTTGTGCATAATTTCATCATCATCATCATCATCATCATTTCAGCCAAAGGACGTCCACTGCTGGACATAGGCCTCCCCCAAGGATTTCCACAAAGGCCGGTCCTGGGCCGCCCGCATCCACTGCTTTCCGGCGATCTTAACCAGGTCGTCGGTCCACCGTGTGGGAGGCCTACCAGCACTGCGCCTTCCGGAACGCGGTCGCCACTCGAGGACTTTTCTGCCCTATCGGACGTCGGTCCTGCGAGCTATGTGCCCTGCCCACTGCCACTTAAGTTTGACAATCCGGTGGGCTATGTCGGTGACCCTGGTTTTCCTGCGTATCTCCTCATTTCTGATTCGATCTCGCAGGGAAACTCCGAGCATAGCCCTCTCCATTGCCCTTTGGGTGACTTTGAGCCTTCTGATGGAGCCCATATAATTTCATACAACTTATAATTATGATAGGTTGATGTTCTTAGGAGTTCACAACATTTCAAATTTACCTTATCTTTAGCACCGTCGCCCCGGTTACGTTGGAGACAGTGATTTCGGGGACTGTTCCCATCCCTGTTTGTGTTTCACGTCTTGTCACTTGTCAAAATGAAGATAAGAAGTGATTAATTACACTATAACAGTGTAAGGTTGGATTGGCATTTCTTATGCCTTTTTCCGTAAGCGCATTTTTTATCGACAAATTTAGATTATTTATTTTTTTGACATCGCACAGAAATTTATGTCTATCTACTCGTATCAGCCGCGGACGCCGTCTGTCACTCAAGGATTTGCCATAACAACCAACCGTTCTACGGGTGACATGGCCAATCCACTGTCACTTTAATAAAATTGTGGTTACCACAATTAAAGTGACAGTGGATTTAGCTTCATTAAAGTGAGTACTTAATTATTGTTAGTAGTAGTTGTTGGCTTTTCTTTATTTTTTTATAGTCTTGGCTTCCATCCATGGGACACATTGGGTTGAATCCGCTGCCACCTACATTCTTATTCACGCACAGGAACTTAGCTTAGAAAAGGAAAACTTGAAACGAAATACTGTGCCATCAAGTCTGGCAAGCCTGGCACAGTAGTATAATTACCCTCCCTGCGATGGGAGAAGGCCCGACTCAGCAGTGGGTAATTTTTTGGCTGAGTAGTAGTAGTATTTAGTAGTATTAGACATTGTATTAAATGTCCAAGGATATTTATTTATTTATTTTTTATTGAAATTAAACACTTATTGACGGATTTATCACGTGTTAAAATACACGCTATAATCCGTTGCCCAACGTTTCGAATGCTTTGAAACAGTCGTGGAAACGGAAGACACGGCCTCTCTCAAAAAATAAATATGTCACCCATAAAGTGACTTTACATCTGGTAGTAAAGCAATAAGCTAATTGAAATGTAAATGCCAGAGTATTGTTTAAAGTAAAAGTAAATTATATCTCTATTTAAATAAAATCTCGGCATCATTTTCCAATTAGGTACGATCTTCCCTGAGCTGAAATCGATACCAGTGACCGGCCATTAAGCCGCCAGTCTGCGCTTGTTCGCAACTGAGCTGGACTATTGACTTTTAAATAGGTTAGGTTATTATATTTATTATTCAATATCAAACTCAAAAGGAACCTTATTTACGTATTATTTATCACAAACATTTCATAAATCGTCATATATAAAATTATCAGTATCAGTCTTCGGTCTTTGTCCTACGCTAGGTAGTCTCCATTCACACCGTTCTTAAACAATTCATGATTCTTATAATCCATCCGTCTCTTTTGATCTCCCACAACCCATGCGTCCACCCACATTCAGGCTGCAACTATCATTAGACATACTACTATTATATTTGAATTTTAATTATTTACTAGCCGACCCGGCCACGCGTTGCTGTGGCTAAGGATTGTGTTTTATTACATTTAACATTAACATACATTAATTTAACTTTTAACATAGCGCCATCTATTGAATGCCTACGCAATCCAGTCAACAGATATCGCCATCTGTTGGAATCGTTCGAAGCTAATATAAAATAGTGACTGTCAAATAATAGACAAATAATTTGCAATAATATAATATTGCGACTGTAAATTGATATTTTGAGATATAAGCTATCATGTAATTCAAGATGGATCCAATTGCACACGGTGTGCAAATTGGATTAAAATCGGATAAAAATAAGCGAAACCGGCCTTATACATTGCAAGACCAACGGAGGTGCAAGTGTGCTGACCACCTTACTACGCAGGAACATAACACCATCCTACGATGGTGTTATTTGTCTCCCTCTCTTAGGAGTTTTAGATGTCGTAAATTGGCAACATACGTATGAACATATTATGAAGTCAGTAGCGTGAAATAGTCGTAAACATTTACAGAATATTTGATAATTTTTGGACCCTTTTGTAATGCGGATTTTTTAGACTGACAGTTGATGGAACGCTTAGATATTTAAGGTGGATGCTCCAGGGTAGCCCGCGAAATTCAAATTTTCTTTCCCGCCAAGCTCATAAAGGTGCAAGAAAAACTTTTTCAACGTCAAAGTCATGATGATTTTGATGATTATAATTCTATAACTACATACGTCTTACAGCCGCGAATAACATTTAAATCAACATACAACCTAGCACTGACCTGCAAATTGCAAAAAACGTAAGAAAATTTGAATTTCGCGGGTTACCCTGGAGCATCCACCTTAAGTGTTTTTTTGGACTCAATGTGTTGGTATACAGCCGGTCTTGGGATCACGGGTTTTGGTTCGATTCTGAAGTCACGCAAGTTGTTTTTGTGCACGAGAGACATAAAGAAAATTGCAATAACTGTAAATGTTGTGCCACATGAGAAATAAGTTAATTAGCAATAAAATAATATTAACGGTGTCTGTCTATAACATATCTACTTATGTATATTTAAAAGCAAATAACATATATTCTATATATGTTACATAGCGAATTAGCGACCTAACAGAAACTGGACCAACGATGTCAACAAAATTGTGTTAGCAAAGAATATTGTCAATTAAACCCTCATAATACTGTTACAGTAGAAAAAGTTTTTATTAAAAAAAGCAACAACTGACCGTCCTAACTTGGTCAACTTTCGCCCTGTTTTTATCAAGAAACACTCTTTCCAAACTTAAATCTTTAATTGAAATGCATCAATACGTTTAGACCTCATTGAAATGGAGCCTATTTCTTGTTGACGATTTGGGTCTGATACTAAGGCCGGTATTGAAGGTACGTTTGATAGTAGATTGATATGTCCTTTTTTCAAATGACTTTGCCAGAATTAGAAACGTAGGTAGTTATTCACCGACTTTATAAAAGGAGAAGGTTGTCAATTCGACTGTATGTTTTTTTGTACGTGTGCTACCGTATAACTCCGTCAGTTATAGCCCGATTTGGCAAAACCTGATTGGTTATATATTTCATTCTTAATCAAAATGCAGGTACAATGCTTGAAATATTTGAACAAAACTATTAATATTTAGACAATTGATTAGCCGTGGGGTCCGTGTAATGTGAACTTAAAATAAAAATTTAATTAAAACTTTGTAATAAATAATGTAAACCGACTATAAAATCAATAAAAAAACTAAAGAGTGAAAAATAACCATTTGAAGTCAGTCTTATCAATTTGAAGTCGGTGCCAACTTAAATCGACTTCGACGTTATTTAGGATTTAAGACGTGCAGTAAAGTGCCTAAACTAAAGTCCTTTTGCCGCAGACATTGAAACTGTATTTGTATTACAAAAGCGTGCTGTGCGTTCCATTTACAATCTAGGACCCAAGGAATCACTTAGAAATAAGTTTTGTGATATAGGAATTTTGACTGTGGCATCGCAGTTTATCCTTGCTAATATCTTATTTGTGAGACAGAATATCAGTCAGTATAAGACCAACTGTGATGTCACTACGTCCACTATCCGTACAAGAAATGGGCATAATGATACCTCACCACAGACTGCAAAAAGCCCATGGATCTTTTGCAGGCCTCGGTGTTCGCCTGTACAATAAAATTCCTGACGCTATTGTAAATCTACCCTTCATAAAGTTAAAATTTTTTGTTAAAACTACACTAATTAATAAAGGGTACTACCGCGTCAACGACTATATGTGTGATAATGATGCCTGGAAGTAACTGTCATTTTGTGCCTGTGCTCTGTTCCTTTGGCCTCTTCAATAATATATCTCATCGGCGAAATAATTTGTACGTAGCATTTAGAAAATGTCATATATTGTACACTGTATGTGTGAGCAATGACGCAATGGAGACCTTTAATCGCGGATTTGTTTTTTTTTTATTGGCTCTGTCAAGGTCTATCCGTCATTCATTGCGTAAACGTGTAGCGTGTTTCTCTCATCTTGCGAACTTGCTCTCACTATGCTGTTTAGGTGCTTTTTGTAAACAAGAACAATAATTTTAAAAAAAGCAACTACAGAGTTTCTTGCCGGCTCTTCTCTGTAGAGCAGCCTTCCGAACCGGTGGTAGTTTCGGCATGAATGTGAGTGAACATAGGGATTGCGCGATCAGGGGAGATGGAGGGATTGCAGGAATGAGGAGTTGTGTGTGAAAGGTGTGAATGTAGGTATGACGACTGATAGGTGTGTGTGTGGAGACTATCACCTAGTGTGGGACAGGGGCCGTAAGATGATAATGGTGTTTGTAAATATGACGATTTATAAGAGTTTTGTGATGAAACCTACGTAAATAAAGTTCCTTTTGAGTTTGAGTTTTATTCGGTTGGTACTAACTCTTATGAACGGATGAACTTAGCATTAATTTTACAAAAAAAGTAGTATTTTGAGCAATGAGAATTATATTGGCAAAATATTCCAACTAACGTAACGTTGAACCGGTACGAGAGTTACTTACTATTAAATATACTAATTATGGAGATACTATGACCCAAAAAAAAAACTACCCAGTGATCAAAAACATGATTATAGTAGTTAATTACCCTCCCTGGACTGCAGGAGTCCCGACTCAGCAGTGGGTTATTTACGGGCCGAGTAGTAGTAGTATGGTAATCAGTATTATTTTATCTGTGGTAATGGTAAATAACTAAAACTGTCTTAAACGACAGTAAATGGCATCTTGAGTCACAATGACCTCTTATTGTATTAGCAAAGTTTGAGCTATGTTTTTGCGAGGAGTTAAGAACAACGAACTTATCAATAGTCCAGTCGGCGAAGGTCACATCTCCAAGGAGTTTTTAACCTATCGGCCATTGTGAGTAGTGAATACAGTACCGTTACCGTTTTATGTAATGTTCTCCCGTCGGAACACTTAATACTTGTTCCACACTGGTTCTGTATTGACAGGTGCATGTGAACGTCTCGTTGTAATACTCAAGCCTCCCGTAAGACCAATGTATGTGCCCACAGTTACCCCGCTAGCGAGCAATTCTTAACCCTTTATAATTTCGTGCCAATGTTTTTATTAACGTATTGCATGTGTTATTATCTTAATGTTAATATTATATCAATTACGTATCACGTTGTTTCTCCGCGATGGACTTCTAAGCTACGTAACCAATTGTAATCAAAGCACACCATGTGCAGTTTGATCCAACTTGAAATATAGGATAGCTTACATCTCAATTTATTAATAGTCGTATTATTATTCAGTCACAATTATATGTTAGCTCCAAACGATTCTACCAGATGGCGATATCTGTTGAATGGTTTGAGTAAGTATTTAATAGATGGCGCTTTGTTAAAAGTTCAATCAATGTATGTTTATATTAAATGTATTCTAACAAAAACCTTAGCCACAATACAACGCGTGGTCGGGTCTGCTAGTTGTCTATATGTTATATTCATATATATCTCGAAAGTATACATATATTCAATTATAGTATTTTTGTAAGCAGTTTACTTTTTATATTTTTATTGTATTCCATAAATTCACTCCTTTTTACCCAAAGGTAGACTGGTAGAGAATGCCGCAAGGCATCAAGTCCGCCCTATGAATCGATAGTCGATACTGTACATGAAGAATAAATAAATTATTACAGATATACAAGAAGACGCTTCGAAGCAGACTTAGTTTCTGTAAGTAAGCCTACAGGCTTATTTTGGAAGCTTGGTCTGTTGGTCGTTTTTATTTTCGATGGTAGTATCCGTTCTGGAGTACTTCCGACCCGATCAGGGAAGGGGAACGGGAGCCTTGTGGGAGGACCCCTACCCACTAAACATCTTTTTTGTACCATCCTGCGCTAACTGCCCCGTGAGTCTCCACTGCCGACTGTAGTTGCTAGGATTCAGAGAATTTTAGTGAGACAGACTTGCATTAAATCGGTTGAATAATTCATAATCTTCTAGCAACGTCTTTCAGGTTCACAGGTTCAGAGATTCACAGGTTAGTGCGAAATTATAACTACACCTAATACTCTATAATTGCAATCACATTAAAATGTTTTAATCGTTCGTAAAATGACAAACACCGACCACTATGAATAATGTTTACTTATTTATTCTTTATGCTAACAAAGTAATAAAGGCGGTTTTAATGCCATATTAATATCAATGCCATGATCTTTGTAGCAACACGGCACAATATCACAGCAGTAGATAAGGACCAGAGACAAAGATTCAAACAACAGCGCTTCGGTAGGTACACCACTACAAGTATGATGCGCGTGTGTGCGGGAGCACTGGCGGCTCGTCACGTACGGACCGAAACCGGTTTATACTGGTTCGGCCAGTGCTTTGTTAAAGGGCTACCTCACCGCTCGCTGTGTATGGCGTCGTGCGTGTTTGTTTAAATTTGAAATTTGAATAAATTAGAAAGAGTGTAAATATGGTTTGTTGTACTGTGTGAACAGCAGTCGAAAAAATAAAAACATATCTTTTTTAATTACCCAAAGACCAAAGAAGACTTTTTGAAATTATGTGATAAGTTTATGACTAAAAGTATGTCTAAAATTATTAAATGACAAATAGATGTGAACAAACTTTTGTGTTTTTATTCTAATCCACCTGTGAGGGTTGGCACAGGAGGATTAAAATAAATACACAAAAGTGGAATAGGTTACAATTTTGCTATCAGAATGGTAACAATTTTGCTCACTGTTTAGAAGGTTGGTCTCTGGTCCTTATCTACTCCTGTGACAATATGCTGAGTGTGGACCTTTTTGTCACTGAATACGGCGTGCACACGTAATGTATTTTATAGTTGCTATTATTATTGTGTTATTATTATTGTAAGCTGCTATTATTATTATAAGTTGTAACACACGTAACAATGTATGTACCCCATGTATTCCATGTAGTGCGCCGTGTTCTATGCACAATAAAGAATCTCTCTCCCATAAGGCATTCTTTCCCAGTCCACCATAACTTACGAGATAGGTGCATTAAATGGGTACGGGATAAATTAATGTAATACGTCACAACATTCATCATTTCAGCCAAAAGACGTCCACTGCTGGACATAGGCCTCCCCCAAAGATTTCCACAAAGGCCGGTCCTGGGCCGCCCGCATCCATCGTTTTCCGGCGACCTTAATCAGGTCATCGGTCCACCGTGTGGGAGGCCTACCAGCACTGCGCTTTCCGGAACGCGGTAGCCATTACAGGACTTTCATGCCCCATCGGGCGTCGATCCTGCGCGCTATGTGCCCTGCCCTGCCTGCCCACTGCCACTTAAGTTTGGCAATCCTGTGGGCTATTGCGTATCTCCTCATTTCTGATTCGATCTCGCAGGGAAACTCCAAGCATAGCCCTCTCCATTGCCCTTTGGGTGACTTTGAGCCTTCTGATGGAGCCCATAGTGAGCGACCACGTCTCTGTTCCGTAAGTCATCACTGGCAACACACATAGGTTGAAGACTTTTGTCTTCTGACACTGTGATATTGGGACGAGTAGATCTTTCGCAGCTTCAATACGTCACAACATTATGATGTATCCGCTCCGGCTTCGCACGGGTGCAATTATGCTTATATTATACATATAAACCTTCCTCTTGAATCACTTTATCTATTTAAAAAAACCGCTTCAAAATCCGTTGCGTAGTTTTAATGATTTAAGCATACATAGGGTAGGGACGGACAGACGACAGCGACTTTGTTTTATACTATGTAGTGATAAATAAATAAACCTCGTCATTTCAACCCACGATCTTCTCTCTTCTTCTCAGCCCATGAATGACTCACTGCTGAGTCGGGCCTCCTCCGACTATATGGAGGGTAATTAGACTATTGTGCCACGCTGGCCAGGCGGGTTGGCACAGGGCTTAATATCAAGTTTTCCTTCTCTTGCGGCTAGGTTTCCGGCCTTGTAATTTCCTATTGTCCATTTTTACGACACCCTTAGGATGAAATGGGATGGTGATACAATGTATTGTAAATCTTAGATACGATTTAAGAATCTTTCTTCAATCCTGAAAAATATATTTCTTGATGTTTCCAACGAAAATATTACCTTATTCACATGTTCATATCTTAGGAATTCTATTAACATAACTAAAACAGTGTATTAACTTTTTGTGTCGGCGCGGGACCTTTGATTTCGGGGTACGAATATTGTCTGTTATCGGTTCTTCTATTTACATATTTGGGATCTTACATTCCTGATTCGGGACCTTTAAGTCGGCCTGTCTGTCAACAGTATTTTTTTAAGACATAGCGGTGCTTTATATTTTTGTTGCGCAGTAAAAACTAACTATAGGTAATATTTAGTGTACGTATTGTGCTACTTCGTTGTTTTATTATAAATATAATGTTTACGTATGCCAGAAATGTCTTGAAAATATTAATGTGCTTGTTACCAATCACTATCACTATCACTTCGCTATCACTACATAGTATAAAACTAAGTCGCTGTCGTCTGTCCGTCCCTATGTATGCTTATATCTTTAAAACTACGCAACGGATTTTGAAGCGGTTTTTTTTATTAGATAGAGTGATGGTCAAGAGGAAGGTTTATATGTATAATACATCCATAATATTTTAGAGTAACACTGATAAATTTAGAGATTCATTATTGCACACGCGCGAAGCCGGGGCGGGTCGCTAGTTCAACTATTTAATAAACAATTTTAGAACAGTAATGCTGGTAGATAGATTCTATCGCTTATAGACCGCTAATTTATGTCGTAAGACTTTTTCAGGACTCCAAACTTATTTCTTATAGTATGTCGAATTTGACTGTCTTCTATTACTACTACTGAGCCCACTGCTAAGTCGAGCCTCCAGTTACATGGAGGGCAATTGCTCTACTGTGCCTCGCTGGCCAGACTGGTTGGCCCAGGGATTCGTATCAAGTTTTCCTTCCCTTGCGGCTTGGTTATCAGTCGTCGTTTAGTTTTGTCGGCTCTTAAGACAGCCTCAGGATGGAAAGGGATGATGACACTATGTAATTTAAACACGTCACGACACGGACTTTTGACTGTATTTAATATAGTCAGATGCGACAGTTATCTTGCCCTCGATTTTGATAGTTTTCCTAACGTACTGATACTATAGTGTCAGTTCAGAACGTATGCCACACGCTTTTGACACGAGCGCTTGACACAAACCTTTTGAATTTGGTCGAATAATGTTAGAAATTGCAACGTGTCGAATGAGCACGTTTGTAGAAAACAGCTAACAACAAATCAGCTGAATACGCTAACATTGCTTACGTAAATTATTATCACTACATAGTATAAAACAAAGTCGCTGTCGTCTGTCCGTCCCTATGTATGCTTAAATCTTTAAAACTACGCAACGGATTTTGATACGTTTTTTTTTAATAGATAGAGTGATTCAAGAGGAAGGTTTATATGTATAACCCACCCCCGCTTTGCACGGGCGAAGCCGGGGCGGGCCACTAGTTTATTTATAAAATATATATTTACAGTGCACCGTATTGGAACACCCGGACTGGAACACGCATATCTAACAACCCCTAAAGTTTGCCCTGAAATTCGATTATTCTAAATGATATTACTGCTTTCGATATTGTACTTTTGATATTTGTTTTCTTAGCTGTCATTTTTATTTATTAAATTTGCAGTTTGGTTATGGACTTGATGAAAGAATAACTGTTAGGAAAACTAGTGGTTATCGCCCTCTGAAATTTTCCTTAATACACTGTATGCTACTCGTATGAACTGAGTAACGTCAGAGTCTGTTCGATGGGATGGGGTCCATAAACATCTAAACTCCTCGAGGTTTTTGAGGGCACGTTAAACCGCCGATTCCAGCTGGCATCCTACCATCTATGGCAGTCGTCAGCTGGTCTTATTAAATAAATACCGGTTGACCCATCGATGTTGAATCATTAATAAAAAAAAAATGATCCTTGGGTTGACACATTGGGTGTGACACATTTGGATCAGGTGTCCCCGGTTCGATTCCAGGGTCGGTGTCTTGGTGTTAACCAGAGGCACTTGCTCTGAATCTGAGTGTCAGTTGTGTTCGTGAATTTCATGGTAGTAAACTGCGATACAGGTTATAACAAGTGCAGGGGTTTTGTTTATTATTTAAAAAAAACTAAAATGGAATTCATGCTGAAACTATCTTTTTTTTTCAAGGGTTGTGGGATAATATAAGAGATTAATGGACTGTAAGAATGAGAAATTGTATTATGAAAGGTGTGAATGTAGATATGACGATTGATAGGTGTGTATGGAGACGTGGGACTAGGTAAGATTTTAAAGGTAACTTTAAATATTACGATATCAAAGAGTTTTGTGATAAAACCTACGTACATTAAGTTCCTTTTGAGTTTAACGGGTTGCCAGCAAACGCTTTCTTTTAGTACTGGTGGTTTGTGCGTATGTGATATTGACCAACGGGTTGAAACATTTGTCTTTTGTCTTGACGTTGGCGTTTCCAATACCCGTTAATGATACAAATTTACGGGTACATCTTCAACCCCCTTCTAACGCGACGGTATTACTTATATGGGCAAATATGATGATTTTCCATGAAGTACAATTGTCCTTAGCGTGACGGATTTAGAATACATAGTGTCGATACCTCATTCCACCCTGAGGGTGTTGTATAAGCCGACAAGGTCGAAGACGTAGCCACAAGAGAAGTAAAACTTGATACCAAACCTTGTGCCAACCCATGTGGCCAGCGTGGCTAGTTGCCCTTTATGTTAATTGGAGGAAGCCTGACTCACTGTGACCTCCAATAAATTTTAGTCAGTTATGGTCTGAGTAGTACAATTGACTCATTAGTGAAAATTTAATTTCTTGATTAACATACCTCGAACTCTAAATCCCGGCCTTACTTTTAAATAGCTGAATACAAAATGGCGATCCCGCTGTTAAAAGATTCCAAAGTGAAACATTTAAAAGCCGTAACTCTTAATTTAGGCAAAAGTTGTGCGCGCCGAAAAGTTTGGATTGAATAAACCGATAGGATCTCTTTCCGAATCCTCTTTAGCAAATCAGGGAGGCTAACTATTCATATTTAAAATTCGTTACGTTGCGAAGGATTAAATCGGATTTAGTTCTGTTCTGTTGGCATCGGCTCAAAAGGATTTCGTGTGATTTAGAACGAAGGTGTCTGCCGTGTTTGAACATACTTCTGAGCCATAGAGCAAGCGTTTTTCAATAAAACATAGTGGCAGAAATGTGGTGGGCAATTTTTATTACTTACTAGCTGTACCCTGCGCGCGTTGCTACGCCCCTGACTAATATTAATTTGAAGGAAAAACTTTACACAAATTTTTATTTTTAGGAGTTTCCTAGGCTCATGATCTTCAGTAAAGCTCACATGATAAAATGCATTCTTTACAATTCTTTACAGGCAAGCAATCGTTTTATATATCGATCATGTAAATAATTGATACCTAGATTAAAAGGATTAGTATTTTGGCATTTATACTCGTATATATCATTTCAGCCCATAACGCACCCGATGCGATGCGCTCGCCCTGGTCGCAGGCGTCAAGCCCATGAATGAATGGATCATACCTTAGTGTTCATGGTTTCTCGAGCTTTTCAATTTCTCGGGTCTCGAGAATTCTCGAGGGTATATTCTCGGGACTCTCGGGTTGTCGAGAAATTTACAATTACGTACGTTTTCTCATATTATTTGGTTCCAATTACGTCAAAAATTCAGTGGTTTTTCTCTTAAGTAAAAGTATAAAATTAATTATAAAACTTCATCATCATCATCATCATCATCAGACCACATTAGTCCACTGCTGGACATAGGCCTCCCCTAAAGAGCGCCATAGCGCCCTGTCCTCGGCCTGACGCATCCAGCTGCTGCCCGCAGCCTTTCGCAGATCGTCGCTCCATCTAGCAGAGGGTCGTCCTACACTACGCTTGCCGATTCGCGGTCTCCACTCAAGAACTCGTCTACCCTAGCGGTTGTCGGTTCTTCTACAGATATGACCAGCCCACTGCCACTTCAGTCTGCTAATTCTCTGAGCTATGTCGGTGACTTTGGTTCTCTGTCGGATAATCTCGTTACGGATCCTATCTTATAAAACTTACATCGATGTTATTCAAAAACATGAAACATACGATTTTTTTTAAATACAGAAAAAAAGATTATTCAGACTCCTAATAATAATGACAGCACCACTTTTGGCTGGTTATTTAGAACATATAAGCAAAAGTAGCTGCTATTAAACTCAACAAATAATCAACATGAAAGAAAACGTTAATATCTAAACTTACAATAAAATTCGAAAAGATAAAGAATCGCAGCACAATTTTGGGCTGGTTATTTAGACAAAAAAATTAACTTAAATCTTGTAAACAAAATAGCTTCTATAAAACTCGAAACAAAACTTTAATATCTTAAACTCAGGTAGAAAGTAAATGTAAATTATAATTAAATTACAATCATAGCACCATGTATGGCATGTTAATTAGAATATAAACAAATTAAAACTCTGCAAGTTTAATTTAAATAAATAAATATCCTTGGACATTCAATTTCTACAAACGTACATGATTTCTCGAGTTCTCGACTTTTCTCGAGCTTGATTTCCCGGGAACAAAGCCTAACGATTTCCCGGGAAATCTCGGCTCGAGAATTCCCGGGAATGAACCCTAAATTCATACCCTGTCTGATGGAGCTTGGAGCTTGAGAGTCAGGAGACGAAATACCGGATTCACCACTATGCGGCTTTTACACCGCTTAGACGGAAACAAGGACCTCACTCTATCTCTATCTATCTTGTCTCGGTTTTTACAGACAGCCAGGATAGTGTTTGTGGCATCCCTGTTCACCTTCCAAGGCCTAAGAGGCGATAAAGCACAAACAACGCTTTGTTGTGTAACACCAAGGGTCGATGTCATCTCGCCTTTCCAAGCCACTGCCGCAGTGAGAATGTATAGGAGTTCCCCGCGCGGAATATGGCAAGAGTACGGACTTTGCGTGGTAGGTTTTAGTGGGTAATGCGGGCGCACTTTACCATTTCCCTCATACCCCAGCCTTTTCCCGCTGGCTGGGTACATATAAAAGGCTTCCCACACGAAAAAAAAGGCTTTTGTTTCAAGTTTTCCTACTCTTGACATTCTTCTTCTTCTCAGCTCATAAATGACCCACTGCTGAGTCGGGCCTCCTCCAACTACAAGGAGGGCCTATTGTGCCACGCTGGACAGACGGGTTGGTACAGGGTGTCGTTTCAAGTTTTCCTTCTCTTTCGGCTATGTTTCCGGCCTTGTCACACCGCCTTCTGTAGGCTCTTACAACAGCCTCATGCTGGAATGGGGTGGTGGGGCTATGTATTCTAAATCCGTCAATCTTGACGTTAAGTAATGTAAAACCTATCGGCCGTAATGTCGATGATAATTTTTCTAGAATACAGCAGCGGATTATTTTCATATTTCATGGCCCAATACCAGCTTTGATTCTTGGCGCTTACTTAGCATTGTCCAATATCGAATGTTTGTGTAAATATTTGAGTTTGGAACAGTGGTTTAGCTACGCGACACTGAACTGAGGTTCCTCATAAATAAGAAATGGGATCGTCACAATGATAGATACTGCCTAATGATCTTAGGTCTTTTTGTACGTGGATAAACCTGTTTGAGTCTTGTCCCTGATTTATGTGAGCTTCTGGTTCGCCCAAAGGCACCCCATCTGGCATTAAAGCCTTACGGCGGTCTGCTCTGGGATACGATATGGTTTCACTTCTGCCAATCTGGTGTGTTCCTGCAACTTGACTCAAACTCAAAAACTCAAACTCAAACTCAAATCATTTATTTCAATTGAACCTATTTACTGGTGTTTTTGAAAAGTCAAAAGTGAAGTTAGGAATCTAGTTGCATGTTCCAAAAAGTAGATCCTATGGAGAAGAACAGGCAAGAAACTCCATGGACACTCTTTTTATCATATTTTCTGTTACAAGCATCTGATTGGGTTACATTGATTTCGTGTTTATTTATAGTAAGCTAAGATGTGAGGACAATGTAACATATTGCACAACAGAAGTGTCCAGGAGATCAATATAAAGCTATGTAGGTATGTCAATAGCAGTTAAGGGATGACCGGCCCCAACTGGCGGCACCCGTTCACGAGCATGACGCATGTGCCAGCCATCCCCCAGCTCAACCATATTTTAGGGAACCGAAGGACCCGACACACACGACACCACCAGCATGACCTTTAAGCGAGCATGACATACTCTCAACTGCTTGTTTATATGATAAGTTATATAAATACGGTGACTACATAGTGCTCACATTTACAATTCTAAACTTCTAAACAATTATACAAAATAAAATGATAAAGGTCCTGTATAATACGAAGGTCCTGTATACTCGATATAAAAAAAAACAAAGACAAATTAGTCCTACTCAGTGGTAAAAAAAAAACAAGGAACATGAATATTTAATAAATCCATGATGTCAAAAATAATATTATGAGAAAGGTACATGTCAATAAAAGAACTAGTGAAAGTCCGGAATTAAATAATTATTACAAAAAAAGGAGTAGCAAAATATGAAGACCACATAAGACTATTTCAGTGTGGCTGCGAAGCTGGACCAGCATTTCGCCAAGCATTTTTATCATCGACATATTCATCTAATTTATAATAAGCCTGCCTACATAGTGTGCGTTTTACACATATTTTAAACTTCTTCTCGTTTAATTGAAGGATGTTGGAAGGTATTTTATTGTAAAATTTAATGCAGTTCCCCATAAATGAAGTTTGCACTTTTGATAATCTAAATTTTGGTTGAACTAGTTTATTTCCATCTCTAGTAGTATAATGATGTCGTTCGCACTGTTTACTAAATAAATGCAAATTTTTCCTAACATACATGATGTTTTCATATATGTACTGACAAGGCACTGTTAGGATGCTTATTTCTTTGAACAGATCCCTAAGGGAATCGCGACTGCGTAGATTGTAAATAGCTCTAATAGCTCTTTTCTGCAGAATGAAGATTGATTCAATGTCTGCAGCACGTCCCCATAGCAGAATACCATAAGACATGATACTGTGGAAGTAACTAAAGTACACCAGTCGTGCAGTGTCTATGTCTGTTAATTGGCGGACTTTCCGAACAGCATACGCTGCGGAACTTAGCCGCTTAGAAAGAGATGTTATTTGGGGACCCCATTGTAATCTAGAATCAAGCGTTATCCCTAAGAAAACAGTGTCCTCTACTAAATCCAATTTATCATTATTCAATACCACATCACACTCACTATGTTTAACATTGGGTAAAGAAAATCTTATACATTTTGTTTTATTCCCATTTAAGACTAAATTATTCGCAGTGAACCAACCATGTACTTGATTAATAATTTTATTTATATCGTCATAGTTTTTAGCACGTCTATCTACTTTAAAAATAAGTGAGGTGTCGTCAGCAAACAAGACTATCTTGGGTTGATTATGCAATGAATGGGGAAGGTCATTAATGTAAACTAGAAAGAGAAACGGGCCTAATATAGAACCCTGTGGCACGCCCATTATTACGTTTGAGCTCATTGAATTGACACCGTTTATCTGAACCTGCTGCTGTCTATCACTCAGATATGATTTAACTATACAAATAGCCTGCTTACAAAAGCCGTAATGTTCAAGTTTGAGGAGCAGCGTTTCATGATTTACACAATCAAATGCTTTCGAGAGGTCGCAAAAGATCCCAAGAGCATCATGTGCTTCCTCCCAGGCTGTAAAAATATGCTTTAGCAAGGACACACCGGCGTCAGTAGTGCAACGCCCTTTGGTGAAGCCGTATTGCTGATCATGCAGGATATTGTTTATGTTGAAGTGCAATAGCATTTGATTAAGCATGATCTTTTCGAAAATTTTACTGAATACTGGCAAGACCGATACCGGCCTATAATTGTTAGAATCTCTACTGTCCCCAGATTTAAAAAGTGGTATAACTTTACTATGTTTCATAAGATCAGGAAATACTCCTTGATCTACACATAAGTTAAACGTTAAAGCTAAGTAGGGAGCTAAAGTTTCAATAACAGATTGACAGGTTTTGATAGACATTCCCCACAGATCCTCAGTCAGTTTGATCTTAATATCCTTGAAAGCTTTTTTAACAGTTACATTATTTATGTGTTTAAAACTAAATGCTATGGGACAGGTAGTAACATTTTCTCTGAGAAGGGCGATAGAAAGGGCAGGTGAGGAATCTAAAGCTTCTGTCGTTTTAATCGGTATATTTGTGAAGAAATCGACAAATTCCTGAGCTACGGCCTTGTCAGTATTTACAGTACCGTGACTAGTTTCTAGTGTGTAATTATTAGATGGTGTATTTTTCCTGCCAGTTTCATTATTAATAATTTTCCAAGTTGTTTTAATCTTATTATCCGATGCTTTAATTTTACTACTTATATATTTAGATTTAGCTAACCTACACACGCTTCTAAAAGTTTTTGAGTAGACGGCAACATAATTACTAAAAGACTCCGTCCTAACATAAGGCTTGAGCCCATATAACTCGTACAGTTTATCTCTACTTTTCCTAATACCTGTGGTTGCCCAATCACTGAAAATAAATTTAGGGTAAGTATTTTTACTTTTTATCTTAAATATATTGCTAAACTCAGTCTGCACTACAGAAAACACATCCGAGTATAGTTTATTAGCATCGTTTATGTTTAAGTCCTGAACTTGTAATACACTACCTATAACCCTATCAAATTTCTTTAAATTACCAGGTGTTATTGGCCTATACTTTATCTGAATCTTCTGCAATGGTATCTTGGACCTAAAGGTGACAGTGAGTCCGCTATGATCAGAGGGCAGACAATTAACGACGCCTTTATGTATGAAATCACAATTACAAAAAACATTATCAATACAGGTAGCAGAGGTTGTTGTTATTCGAGTCGGCTCTAAAAATATATTGGACAGATTGAATGACTTAAAGAGGCTTAACAATCTGTTACTATTTGAATTATTTTCTAAAATATTAATATTAAAATCACCACAGATAATGACAGATTTGTTACTTTTGATGACTTTTGCCAAAGCATCTTCCATTGTGGTCTCAAAAATAGAATAGTTTTGCATACTTGGTGGTCTGTAAACGCACACTATAACATGCTTGTCCAGCTCAACACATGATAACTCAACATTGTGTTCAACCGATAGACTAACTATATCCTTCCGTTGTTTACATTTAATGCCATTTCTATTTAATATTAGGGTACCTCCATGTAACATGGATTTTCGATTAAAACAACTGGCCACACTGTAATTTTCTAAATTAATTATCATTTGATCTTCCCTAAGCCAATGTTCACTTATACAAATTATATCATACTGTGTTTTATCTAATAACATTTCCATTTCTAATAATTTTGAAGAAAAACCTTGAATATTTTGATACAATAGCTTAATGGTCTTCTGCTTAACCCCTATGGAACAATTAGATTGCTGTAAGCTAGAGGATACATAGTTATGTATAGTTCCAGTAAAGTTATCCTCTATTGTCTTGCTGACTAGTTTAAATGGATATCCGGAGCAAATCTCTGAACTTTGTTTTCACTAGTAAGCAAGTACTTATTTCCTATGCCTAGACTCAAAGTCTGAGATCCCTCCTTCGTCGAAGTCCTAACTAACCTAACATTAGTAATATTACTAGGGGGTGTAAAAAATAAAGAAGAAGTCATACTATTTATGACAGAGTTAATATTAAAAGCTAATAGCGAAGCTATTTTACGTCTAATTGTATTTGGGAGGTGTAAACTCTTCCCAGTCACTGTCAGCTTATCTACAAAACTATTAGTGTCAAAAAATAAAAGCTTATCGCTGTGGTGACTAACTAAGAAATGTATGTGATTATTTAACATATATATGTGGTTATTTTGACTCTCAGTTAAATGTTCAAAGTATGGGAATGCACACAAAATAATTTTATTACAATTAAGTTGTAATAAATGCTCAACACTATCAGTGACATGTTTTTTACTAACATTTAAACTATTACCTATAATTATAGTTAAATTTGTAGAAGATGTAAACTTCTTTTTAATTATATTTGACATAATTTGATTATATGAAGCTCCAGGCATACAACAATTATGAATAGAATGACTCAGGCTATTACTCAATAATGGTCCAAAACCCTTACCTATGTCATCAGAAAACAATATAGATTGATAACTGTTTATAGCTTGTGTTGGTATCTCCTGTGTAATATTAGATTCAGGCAAGGAGATGGAGGTGTTAATATCATTAGAAACCCTATTACAAACACATTGTGATTTTAATGTAAGCGAATCAACTCGGTCTATACTCTATAGTTCTTTCAACAAACACTGAGTACTCAATTTCGATGGAGAAAAATGTACCTACTGTGTCCCGCAGATCAGACGGATTTTATGGAACCCGTATTTTTTAAATCTATAATGAGTATATAATGAATCTACTATAATGAGTCATGTTTATCCAATATTATCCCGAACCCGGGACCCGTTGATCAAAAGGCGGCACATCTAACCCCTAAATCAACAATACGCTGCTAGCATATTTTTTGCTAAAAATAATTGCAACTATAAGCGACTGTGGTTTGATTTAGCCCCGGTTCCCCCAGCCATGTCTGCAGTTCTATGTTCAGTTGCCACTTTACTTCTTCATAAGGTACATACATACAGTCACGCCTTTTCCCGCAGGGTTAGGCGGAGATCACATCCTTCCACTTGCTACGATCCTGGCTCACAACTTTCGCTTCTTCCACTTTCATCAACCTCTTTATGCATGCTCGTCGGTTTAGGGTGCCTCTGACCAGACCTTTCTTGGTACCTAACATTTGTGTTTGTAACCACAATAAGGGTAAAAAAAGTAATGCAGCAGATGTATTGTACAATTTCCTAGCGGGCGTCAGGGACCTACCTAAAATTGTTAACAGGAAAGGTACTTTAGTAACCGTTTCATTTTCTACAAGCGTGGCATTAATTATTTTGCCACTCCGTGTTAATTACTCCCTTGCAATATTATGTTAAAAGCTTTCAATACCAAAGATAAAATTAATATATCAAAGGCAAACGGTAAAGCGGAATCAATTTCTGTTAAATTATCTTTTAATAACAAGTAAGGTATTTCTGCTATATTAACAACATAAGCAACTCGCTTCAGCTTTACTCTGCTATTACGTTATTTTTAATTTCCTTCAAATTGGAGTTGGCTATTAAATAGGTGCAGGTGGTGAAGGATTTCAAATACATATTGTTATCAACGCTGTAAACTCTGAGGGTGTCGTAAGAAGCCTAAAATTTTGAGAAGAAAGATATGGAAGACTATCAAATTTGCAAAGCTAGTGTGCCTCGTTAGGCCAATTTCTTCTAATGAATTTGGAGGGTACTTGATATGTAGGTTGTTATCCGTTATTATCTAATCTAATATGAATGTTTGTCATCATGTCCTTTATAGAATCGTAAACTATGCGTTTGATTTTGTGATGATCTTCAGCAAACGTGTTGTGCATAAGACCAAGAAGGTTTCTGAACAAAAAATAAATAATGAAATTTTGTGTAATGTCATTCGCGGCGTAGCAACGCGCGTAGGGTACAGCTAGTATAATATATATTGTTATTAGGTTAAGTATAATAGTGCAATATATAGATAGATAAACTCTTTAATGCACAAAAGAAATAAAAAAAGAACACAATACCTTTAGACAGCAAAATAAAATCTATTTTTATATATATCTAGCGACCCGCGCTGGCTTCGCACGGGTATTATACTTAAAAACCTTCCTCGTGAATCACTCTATCTATTAAAAAAACTCGCTTCAAAATCCGTTGCGTAGTTTTAAAGATTTAACCATACATAGGGACGGACAGACAACAGCGACTTTGTTTTATACTATGTAGTGATTTTATGACATTGTTTTACTTTTTATATTTATGTATTTATACGTGTATAAATATACGTATCAATAAGATAATAACGATTGAAGACCAAACAACAATAATTATTAACATTAATGGGAACTGGAGAGAATCGGTAGTGAAAATATATGTCACGTAGGAAACTTATAATTAGGAAACAATACAGATTTTTGCTTAATTATTTCCAAATAGAACCTTATTTTTCATATTTATTAGTAGATTCCGAATAAACAGAAGGAACATTTTCAAATTTACGTTTTCATTTTGAACGAAACGTTTTGAGCCCTCGGAAGCATAATAATATCCATTTCAAAGAATCTATTAGCTGTCGAGTGCGTTTAAGATTACTTTGAAGAATTAATTAGGTTAGCGAAGCGATGCGTGTGGAATCGTATCACAGAAAATAGAACTACCACAGTAAAATAACTACGCATGACTGGGATTTTTAAATTGGGGATTTTTAGACTGGGGTTTGCGTCACTATGTCTCGTGACCTCCTAGGCAATTTGCCAGGGTTTTTTATGAGACCCTAGGCTTGCTTGATGGAAATCATCGACAGGGTCTTAGATGCAGCAGAAACTTCAAGGTAATACCCAGTCGGGCATCAGCTCTCACATACACACGACGAAACACAGTAAAACTGCTTGACTTTAATGCGAGGGCGATAGCTAGCGGATAAATATAGTTTTTGACTTTTAATACTCGCGTTATTTTCCAGCGTCCAGCGTGTACAGAGAAATATCGGTAGCTCACATAAATATACTTGCTTGACCCTGGAACCAAACTAAGGAACCGTGAATAAACCAACGCTTGCAACCCTACGGGCAACAACTTTGAAGGACTGTCTCAGATTTCCACAAGGCCAAACGTCCTGATTCAAAATCGACTATCACCGTGCCTTTCATTGTCTATTTTGAAAGATTAAGTAACAACAAAGTAACTACAAATACTGTATGTAGTATAAGTTTGGGACGTGCGTCACACGCCTTTGACACAAGAACTTTTGATTTTGCGAGTTTAAGGCTAGCAATTGCATCGTGTCGGATGAGCACTTGGTCCGCGTGGTCACGAATTTAATATACATAATGCCACCACCCAATTCCAACCCAGGGTATCGTAAGAGACGAGAATAGAGAATCATATTTTTAAGTCCGTTCACCTAGCCTTAAGATAAGGAAAACTTGATACAAAACCATGTGAGAACCCGTTTGGCCAGCCTGGCTAATTACCGTCCATGCAACGGGAGGAAGTCCGACTCAATAGAGGGTCATCTATTTGTTTATTTCACGAAAACCCTGTCCTGGGTAAAACCTGTATCGCGGGGGCAGTTTACAAAAATGTTATTCATGAAATCAAATGACGCCCAGACTTGGAGTAAGTGCCTTTTGCTTACTCTGAGACACTAGCCCGACCCCGGAATCGAACCGGGGATCAGTGATCCAAAGGCAGTGCATAGAACCCTTAGACCATCCAGGCAGTCTATGAACTGCGTAGTAGTAGTAGTAGGAGGGTGAGAATTTCAGTAGAAAAGCAACGAATTTGGGGCCCTGTTGGGTTTCGGCTAGGCCCCTCCCCACCTTATTTATAGAAGAAACGAAGAAACCAAATGCATGGAAAACACATTATGTAATTTTTATTCGGATACAGGGTTTCATATCATTGTTTTTTACTGCCAAATGATTTGCATATTTTTTGTTATTATCGTTACTTTTGTTATGACGTTATGAAGTTACTCTTTGTGAGTTTACTGTGGTCTTATTCTCGTTCCAGTAACGTTTCTCGATTAATCTATATAATATAATGAATTTCCTCGTTTACCTTATAGAATGTTTTTTTTATACTAAGGGTTAAGAATATACATACATTTTAATTACTTATAAACCAAAATCAGAGTCAAAATTCATTTATTCAAGTGCCAGGTAAAAAAAGTTTAAATCTTACTATTTAAAATATAACATTAAAATTTTCAAACTGCAAACAGTAAATAAATATATAAATAAGTAAATAGTTTATTTGAGTGTTTTACTTTATTGTCCGGCTTTAGATTACGCACCACTCAATTCCATTTGAGAGGTTCATAAATAACGATAAAAGATACATAGTTTATTTAACTAACAATAATAATTTAACTTTTAAAAAAAGTAAAAAATAAAAATAAATACATCACGTTGGGGGACCGCTCCTACTTATTTATTACCTGACCCCTAGTCCCCCAACGCGATGTATTTATTTTAATTTTTTACTTTTAAAGTTTTAGTTAAGTAAGTTTAAAGGTTATTGTGTCGGGGTTTTTTTAAATTTTAAATTTAATTTTTATTAAGTATATACTTTTTATAGGTATTAGGTATCCCCCCCCCCTTTTACCCCCAGAGTTTTTTCAGGGCTCAACCGATTTTAATGGTACATATTATTTTGAAATGTGCACGTAATGCGCTTTCATTTGAGACCCCACTCGATTATATTTGCAGACATTCGGTAATTCTTCCCCACTTTCACCCCCCATAACTTTTAAACGGCACAACCGATTTTCATCAAACATGTCTAAGAACACACGCCCGTAACTCACTATATTGTAATCGCTTCATCCGTTCGCAAGCTACGGAGCCACAGACAGACAGACACATCAAACTTATAACACCCCTCTTTTTGCGACGGGGGTTAATTATAAATAATATTGTAATTAAAATAATTTTCTGCTGAATCCTCAAATTTATGGACAGAAATGAACTCTCTATTGCAATAAGAACGTCAGACCCAACAAAGTTATTAAAATAAATAGCTCATTCATTTCTCTTAAATGTGCATGCAATAATTTCGGAGGTATGCTTTCACAAAAACTGCTCACATTTTAATTAAAAAGTTACAGTGCACACCTGTGCTGTTGCGCCATATTCGCTCCAATGCAGTGTAGATTTGCATGAGTAACATACCTTTATTCTTGATTCCATTTTCGGAGTATTTCGAGATTTTTTCCAGTTTATAGTAGTAGTATTCTAGAAGACCAGCTTCTATCAGTATGTGCTCATGTTCAATCTAAAATTACTACTAATACTAATTACTTACTTCAAAATCCCACTAGTAATCTTACCTGACATATCAGTGTTCATGCGTAAAAAATACAGACTGCCGAAAATGGAAAATAGTATGAAGATTACTCGGAACAAATAGTCAGACCAAAATTTTTCATCATTATCATTTCAGCCAAAAGACGACTACTGCTGGACATTGTTCACATAAGACGTCCCTGAGCCGCCTGCATCCATAATTTTCTAGCGCCTACCAGCTCTGTGCTTTCCGGAACGCAGTCACCACGACTTTTGCCGCAACGGGCGTCAGTCCTGCGATGTATATGCCCTGCCCACTGCCACTTAAGTTTGGCATTCCTGTGGGCTATGTCAGTAACTTTGGTTCTCCTGCGTATCTCCTCTCATATCTAGAGGTTCTAAATATAGTACAGTTACATGAAAACGCGTCGGCACAGAGACGTGGCCAGTGTTGCAGGCTCTAAGGTGCCAAGTCCACTATCGGTACATCGAATTGTTGAAGTGCTTGTATGAAAACGCTACAATGTCAGTCCGACTCCAGGACCAGACCTCGAAACCGATCCAGTTGCAGCGAGTTATTAGACAGGGAGACGTTATCTCTCCGAAACTGTTCTCCGCTGCACTGGAACATGTTTCCAAGGTGTTGAACTGAAAAGGGCTGAGCACTAGCGTGAAAGGCGAGTACACATCACTCACAAAATTCAAAATATCATCTTTCGATTGTTATTACTTCATGTTTTCGTTTACGACAAACTTTTAATTCCCTATTTTACTGGTGAGCCTTCGCTACCAACCTGGCAAATCTGGCTGGTAAGTTCTCAACATCCCTATCTTTTTTTAAATTCACACAAGCAGCCCACGGCTTTTATAAATTACATTAAAAAACATGAATAAGGGACGCTCTAATCAAAAATCCGAAACATTCCGTTCAAACAGCGGGAGGAAATTAGGAAAAAAAGTGTACAAATATTCGTCACCCATTACAAAAAGGGACCGGCCCGGCGCCCAAAACCTTTGATCCCCACATAAACCTTTATGCGAATAAAATGAAGTGAAAATGAACTGCAATTAGCCAAATTGCCGAAAGCCCTAACGTGCGATGCTGAAAAAATTCCACTCGCAATCCTCGCTTAGACCCTCTGCTCTCTCTACTCACTCAGAAGTGAAAACACAAGTTATTCTGTTTCATCAAGCTTTATTCGTTGGCTAAATTTTTCTATGACTACTACTACTAAGCCCATAATTGACCCACTGCTGAAAAGCATTTTCATTTCATCACACCAACAAAAAAAAAAGTTATCCGGGATGTCCTCCGATATCCGAAAGTCTTAACTCGCCATAGTAGAATGAATGATACGCGTGGGGCTACGGTAGAATGCGACCTCGCGAACCTGAGGCGACTCAAACGCAAATGGGTAGGTACATCGCTGGGGTTTTAGTGGATAGTCGAGTGACCCGCAGTCCCAAATAACCACTGCCCCGCTCACGAGGTGCAGCGGTACGAGTTAAGCATTTCCCCAGCGATAGCAAAAAAAGGTAACCACATTTGCCGATATAGTGTGATGCGATTAGTTCCCGTATGTATTAGTTTAGGTGACAATTTGCGGGAGTTGTCCGCTAAAATGGAATCCAGTGAAACTGAGTACGCTCTGAAATTATTCATGCAAATGTACGCCAATGATAGGGCATGCATTTTAGTTCCAATTCCCGATTGTCTGCCAAAAATTAAATTGGCTATGGCCGAATATACGTCATTAGTGGGATTGCAAGTGACCCGTGCGCGATAGATGCAATCTTTGGTTTCGTTTGAGTGAATATTAATTGAAGGAAAACTTGATACAAACCCTGTGCCAACCCGTCTTACCAGCGTGGCGCAGGCAAATTTCCCTCCATGAATTTGGAGGAGGCCCGACCCGGTAGTGGGTAATGTATGGGCTGAAACGACGACGACGAATATTAATTTATAAACTATTAGGTAACTGGTGGCGGGACTCATCTTAACACACGAGTTAGGTCGTAACTTTTGTAAAGTTTGTTAGTGACGCCATTTATCACTTAAACTATTTATTTATTCGGCATACCAACAACGTATCACAATTACTAATTGTGTTAATTGTCAATTAGTGTCTTAGAATATAATCAAATCATAATTTCTTCATGCTCTATGATGGCATTGTTATTGTTATCATATAACTTACAATTATCGGGTAATTGCGAAAGTTTGTCTCTATTCAAACAATATTTGCGTTAGACTCTTTAGCGCTGAACACTAATATGTTCCAAATACAAAAAGTGCGCGGCAAAGATAATTGCGCTAAAAGATTCTTAAAGAACAACACACCTTTGGGTGCACTGAAAGGCGGACCAAGTCGTCCTTTTCGAATAGATGGAATGAATGAAAACTATATTATATGTATTTAGGAGAAAAGGAAAAGAGATACTAAAGCAACTGTCTGTATTCTATTTCTAACATGAAATAATCTCGGTATCATAACAGAAAGATCCAATATCTGATTCGTTAAAAAGCGCTCAGCATAGTAAGATGAAAATGAAAATCTGGCGCGTTAGCACTGCAGCCATGCAGTAATACTTGGACGGAAGCCGATTCAATATATCCGCATTCCCGGTGCTGTGTACGTGACGAGAATTTGTTGTAAGAATCTTGGGAGCCGCCGTTGCACAGAAATCCATTGGTTTTTGGTCTTTCACGCTGCTACTCTAGTAAGTTGCTAGTTCACAAATCTTTGAAAATTCTGACTTGCTACATTTTTCACATCTATTTAAACTTTAAAGGAACTTCATTTATGTACTACTATAATACTGCCTCGTTGGTCTAGTGGTTAGATGTGCCTCCTTTGGATCAACGGGCCCCGGGTTCGATTCCGGGGTCGGGCAAGTGTCTTTGTCTAAACCAGAGGCACTGGCTCGGAGTCTGGCAGTCATTTCTAACTATAATATGTATGTATTTACAAAAAATTAAGTTGCATGCATTAATTATATGCATTAAATATAAATTAAATGCATTAAGTTGCATAGCTTGGGACGAGATGGCGTTGTGTGAAATGTCCAAGGATATTTATTATTAATACTATTCAGCCCATAACGACCCACTGCTGAGTCGGGCCTCCTCCAATGACATCGAGAGTAATTAGCCTACTATGCCACGTTGGCCAGACGGGTTTCGTATCAGGTTTTCCTTCACTTGTGGCTAGGTTATCAGCCTTGTCATTTCCTTTTGTCGTCTCTTACGACACCCTCAGGATCGAATGGGGTGGTGATACTATGTATTCTAAATCCGTCACCATACGGAGAGACTTGGATTTACGTAGGTTTTATCACAAAACTCTTATACATCGTCATATTTAAAATCACCAATATGAGCTTTCGACCTTTGTGCGGTCCTAGGTGGTAGTCTCCATACACACCTATCGGTAGTCATATCTACATCCACACCTTCCAGACAGATTTCCTCATTCTCACAATCCATCCATCTCATATGATCTCCCACAACCCTTGCGTCCACACACATTAATACTGACACAACCACCGGTTCAGAAAGCTGCTCCACAAAGAAGAGCCGGCAAGAAACTCTGTAGCTGTATTTTTTTTTCAAATTATTGGTTTTGTTTACAAAAACCACTAAAGAGATAATCACATCTTCCAAAGAATATTCTGACAGGCCGCAAGCCAGCTACACTTGACGTCATGTACAGTCAGAAGCCTAGATCTTGTTTACACCAACATAAACAGATATATTTATAGTTAGTGGTATAAAAAAAACCACACTTAAATTAGTTTTATTTATGAAACATCTTTACGTGTACAAATATGCATAATATAACGTGATTAACGTGATGAGTGATGACGATACTTCCATTCACGCGAAACCAATAAAACTAAAATGTTGCTATAGTCGTGAGCTGATAGTATAAATATTTATTTCCTTCTCATTACCCTTTCCACCCAAAGATTCTGCTTGTTTGATACTATCAGGAAGAATGTCCTCAGATGTGTCTGGCATAAAGAGCATTATGCAGGCGGTCAGCAAGGAAAGTATCCCAACCAAAAGTGCTGGCAAGCCTACCCAGAATGGAATCTGGAATAAAATGATTCATTAGGTTTTGCAGAGGGGCGGCCAGGCATACGAGCTGCTGCTAGCAGCGTGGTGGTCAGGCAAATCACCATCGTTCCGCGGCTGGATATCCATGGGAGATTTCCAGTGAGGATGTCCAACTTCACTCCTGTTAATCGATAGATGACGATGTATCGTCCCGACAGTTCAAAGTCACGTGACTTAGCGTTTTGAAATGTCATCCCATACATTTCAACGTTGGGGATACCGTTAGCAAAATTGTATATCGGCCTCTGATCTTTCATGTAAGTTTTTTTACTTATCAGTGTATATCAGATACTGGGTATTTAAATTTAACCTTAATCAGGTGTACTGTTGAATTTTGACTTATTATATATATAGACGCGCATATTTCAGTAGGTACTGACAGCCTTTGGGCAGACTTGTCCTAAATTACTCATTCTGTGTCTTGCCAATGTGTAACATTCGGAGAGCTGCTGCTGGATATAGTTTGACTTACCAATAAAGGAGTCTGTGGAGCCAAGATACCGGCGACTCTACCCAAACCAGAACACCAAGAATGCATTGTGTTTCTGGTGTGCGTGGGGAACAGCTCTGAAGTGTACAGGTACACTATTCGTAGAGCCACCGCCACGCACATCCTTCCAGTGATGTATAGCAATGTTGATAGCCATTGGTACTCTAAAAACGGGTAAAAGTGAGAAAAAATGATATGTACAAGTTTATTTTTATTTTTAAACAAATGAATTCGCTGCATTATTTACACCCTATATTGCGGGGACTATTTACAATCATGTAATTGATCGAAGAAAGTGTCTCTGGTTTACACAAAGTCACGTGCGTGACCCCGGAATCGTACCGGGGATCCGTGATCTAAAGTAGCTAGAGTTCAGTCATAAACTAAATTTATAATAAATATCGATCAATTTTTCAACTGCGTTGAATTAATTGTATAACACTAGCTGACCCGGCGAACTTTGTTCCGCATTAGATGTAATAATATTAGGTGTGATTGTGTGCATTTTCCAACATCTATTAGGTATTTATTTAAAACAAAAAATAAGTTGGACATAGCATACCTGAGATTTTTATCCCGTCTGTGTAAAACCTACTTTAACAAAATGCAACTGACAGCGAAACGTTATATTGTCTATAGTTTAATATGGTTGAAAATTTGACAGTTAGAAATTTTTAATTCGTCTTGTCTATACTGTTGTAATTCACATAATATCTTTATAAATTGTAGCCTATGTGTTATTCTGATGTATAAGTTATATTATTGTAAAGTTTCATTAAAATCCTTTCAGTAGTTTTTACGTGAAAGAGTAACAAACATCCATCCATCCATCCATCCATCCATACTTACAAACTTTCACGTTTATAATATTAGTAAGATACGCATAAGTTTAACAGAATTCCTTTTCGTTTACTTACCAACAGGCGTAAAAGTACTGCCCATACAGCACAGGCTAGTCATCATGAGCATAGTTACTAGTGGAACCTTTCTCTTATATTTCTCTAGTAAGAAATACAATATGAAGCTGGCTGGTACATCAGATAATGCTAGAAGTCCGTAATTCAAGTATCTACTTCCTTTCAATGATACTGAATTAATGGCCAAACTGTAGCTGCCAAAGAGCGTTGAGAACCATAACATTATGCAGCAGAGTGTCCTCGCGAAAAGCTTTTTAGATTTCAGCGTCATTTTCAAGAGCATGATCTGATTTATTTGGACTGTTTCCTCAGTCTTCAAGCCATCAATCTTCCAGTCATCGATGATTACATGATTGGTATCTGCTGCTTTCTTTATTACCCTTTTAAGTTCATCTTTCTTTCCTCTGTTCAGTAGCCAGCGGAGGCTGTCATCCAAAAGGAAAATGTAAAAGATGAAGAGTAGAGCGGGACTGTAGATGACCCTTAAGTAAACCCTCCAATTTGGAGTAAGCCATGCAATTACAGCTTTTGTGACTCCACCAATTCCTGTGCATAGTGACAATATTCCCATAGCTAGGCTCCTGTATTCCTTCGTGACCATTTCTACTGCTGAAAGTTTATAAGCAATATTGCTATATGTAATTTTATTTTTAGATTTTTTTGTTAACTATTATTTGTTTTCATTTTCTATCATTTGAACATCCCACCTTAGATTAAGATAAATCTCCTTAAACCCAAGCGTGGGTTACCTGGAAAAGATTGCTCTTTAACTATAAGTCTTAAGGCTATCAGTGCTGTTATTTATTATCCTGAAAGTGTCACTATTTATTTTAATAAGTCTACCTTATTGTATTCATTATTGTAAATAGATTGTAAAATATATATTGGTGTAATATATATGTATATTAGTATTATATTTAGTATAGATAATTTAAATAGTCTAAAGCACACTTTGACCGCCAGTTTTTAAATTGTCTATCTATTCTATCTATACAAAGGTTGCCTGGAAAGTGTACATTGGGTGTACATTGGGCGTCATTATCGCATACCGCGATAAGGCCGCCCAATGTACACTTTACTTTAAGTATATATTTTTTTTCTGTATCTTTTACTTTGGTGTGAAATAAAGAGTTAATAAATAAAATATAAGTCGGCCAATTGTACAAGACATTTACTAATACGTACTGTTCCAAATATTAAATTCTGTTGTAAAATAAAGAGTTATCTATCTATCTGTTACCAAGGTGTGTTTTGGGACGAAATCTTGTCCCTATGATTTCTTTTAACTTTTAATAGATAGACTGATTCAAGAGGAATGTTTATATGTACACTGATACATTTATAGATGCATTTAGAGGTTCATCATAGCACCCGTACGAAGCCGGGGGATCGCTAGTTTTATATAAAACACCAAAATACCTACCCATGGTATGTGTGGCTGAATAACAATCTCCAATTAAGGGCTCTATATACTCCAACGTTGCATATAACCAGTAAGATGTAACAAAACTCTTCGCCACGCCTAAGATTCCAGCAGCTACTGCGCTAAATATTATTAAAAGTTTTCTTCCAAATCTTCGGGAAAAAAAAAGAGACAGAACATGAGCAACACATATAAAGATTATATCAATAATTTTGCCTATCCGCAAATAGTAATTATTGTTAGTGCGGCCATACACGATACAAGTAGATAGCATAGATTAGCCATAAAGGTTCTTTATTAGTGGTCGTATATTGGAAATGTTAATTCACTAAGTGTGGTTTAGATTAATTGAATTCCATCCTCGAAGCAGTTAAATAAGCTTAATAAGACATTGGCTTTATAAATGTTGATTTTCAACATGTTTAATCCTTGTGCTAAATTATCTGTTTGTCTAATAACATAAATAGTCCGCGTGTCCGTTGACGGATTTATCATGGCGTCACCACCCCATTTCATCCTGAGGGTGTAATAAGAGCCGACAAAAGGAAATGATAAGGCTGAAAACCTAGCCGCAAGAGAAGGAAAACTGTGCCACGCTGGCCAGACGGTTTGGCACAGGGTTTCGAATTAAGTTTTCCTTCTCTTTCGCCTAAGTTATCAGCCGTCGCTTCCTTTTGTCGGCTCATAACGACACCCTCAGGAAGGTATGGGATGGTGACACAATGTATACTAAATCCATCACCACACGGACAAATTATACACGGACTAATTATACACGGACTAATTATACACGGACTAATTATACACGGACTAATTATACACGGACTAATTATACACGGACTAATTATACACGGACTAATTATACACGGACTAATTATAAACAAACAGATAATTTAGCATTATAAATGTTCAAAATCAACATTTATAAAACGAATACCTTATGTGTCCTGTGTACATACTTATCAGAAATAGGTCCGACAAAGAACAATCCTGTCATGAAGCCAGCGCTGTGCAGCGTGCCTATTAAGGTCCGTTTCCATTCTTGACATGCGAGATGAAACTGCAGTTATAAGGTGATTATTAGATTAATATTATTTTTATATATAATCTTAGACTTTGTAAAACAAGGAAATATATGCTTTATTGCATTTTAAAAACTCATTGCTAACTTGAAAAAAGTGTTCTTAGTGTTCGTTTGGTGACGGATTAATAATTATATATTATGATAGATAGATAAATAACACTTTATTGCACATTTGCGACATAAACATAGCGTACAGGAGAAATTGTACAAAACACATAGAATTGGCGGCCTTATCACTAAAAGCAATCTCTTCCAGGCAACCAACCTCACTTCGTCACCAAACGAACACTAAGACACCACTCCTGTCACCACTCCACTCTATTCGGAGGGTGTCGTAAGAGTCGACAGAAGGAAATGACAAAGCAGAAAAACCGCAAATTTTGATACGAAGCCCTGTGCCAACCCGTCTGGCCAGTGTGGCATAGTAGGCTAATTACCCTCCACATAAGTGGAGGACGCCCGACTCAGCAGTGGGTCATGTATAGGGTGCGTAGTAAGTAAGTAATGTTTTTAGACTTTCGGGATTTGTACACATTATCTGGGTCAGATATTGTTTAGGGATGTAGGTACATTAACGCCGGGCAACTAAAGATCCAGTCATCTTCTTCTTATATATAAAAATGAATTGCTGTTCGTTAGTCTCGCTAAAGCTCGAGAACGGCTGGACCGATTTGGCTAATTTTGTTCTTGAAATATTCGTGGAAGTCCAGGGAAGGTTTAAAAGGTGAGAAAATAAGGAAACCCTCGGATTTAAATAAAATAAAAAAATTGCTTATCCTTTGACGTGACGCTTGACGATTCCTTTGTTTGTTTAAAGTTTATTTTATACCAAAAGTTCAGGTCTTTTATTTATCGATTGATGCAGTACGAAGTCTGCCGGGTCAGCTAGTAGTTAAATAAAATGAATGTCTAGTGCTTTTTCTTTAGTAGTTGGTTTTCTGTCTGTCTGATTCCTCTAGTTGTCTCATCCAACACCCTCACGGTTAAATGTGATGCCGCCAGTACATACTCTAGAGCGGTTACTGCCACCTCTGTCCGTTTCCCACTCACAACTAAATGTTTGTTTCTTTTCTTCCATGCATTTGGAAGGGTCCCTACACATGAGTAAAATGATAAAATAAAATTATAGGCTAAAATGATGATGATGACAAAATTGTTGGTTAGTTCTGCGGTATGTGCATGAGAGAGCAGATACCTAGTGCGGTTAATATCTCAAACTCAACAACAATTTTGACTTTTAAGCAACCCTCGTATAACTGGTATAGAGCTGCTGCATCATAATCGGGCAATTCGTTTTGGAGTCACGATGACACAGACGTGTCAAAATAAGGCCAGTTTTGTCAGTGGTTACAACTGTTTATAGCAATGATAAAAATAATACCTCTTCAACGAAACTGTCAGGTTCCTCAAAAACCCAATCCTCGCAACCTTCAAACAAATCAGCATTTTGCACGGAGCACGTGCCGTTTTGTCTAGTCACTTCGTATTTGCTGCAGCGGAGGTCCAATGAAGTTCGGGGGGTGACGGAGACCTCCTCAATACATTCTGTATATTTACACCTGAAAATTCCGTGTGGTGTCGGATTTAGAATACAAAATGTCACCAACCCAAACCATCTTTAGGGTGTCGTAAGAGGCGACAAAAAAAACGCAAAAGGTAGATCATCTAGCCCCAATAGAAGGAAAACTTGATACAAACACTGTGCCAACCCGTCTTGCCAGCGTAGCATAGTAGGCTAATTTCCCTTTATGAATTTGGAGGAGGCCCAACCCGAGTAGTGGGTCATTTATGGGCTGAGTCGACATGTGAAAATGATTAGATCATTCCAAAGCGTTATGGTTTTAATGGTATGATGCCGAAGTTGTCATGCTCAATCAAAGATTCATTGCAGTGGTGGCGTCGTGTGGCGCTCTCTTCCCAGCAATATGGTTGAGGAGGGCAATGGTCACCTGCGTCAATCTTTTGAACAGGTGCTGTTGCTGGGGGTCCGTCAGATTAGGCATCCGGTTCCAAATACAGATAAAACATTACGGATGTTTAGCCGTTCGTGAGTATTGCGCGGTATTGCGAGTATTGTGCAAATCTCAGTCTTTGTATACTAAAATGGCGATATAAAAAAGCAACTACAGAGTGTCTTTGCGGCTCTTCTCTGTAGAGCAGCCTTCTGAACCGGTAGTAAATGTATATTGACGTGTCAAAAGGGTCATCTTCCATTTTGAGGGGTGCATCTCCTTTAGATTCACCCTATTTAGGAAATCACAAAGCTGAAAACTTAGTAACCTAGCCGCTGGAGAAGGAAAACTTGATAAGAAACCCAGTGCCCACTCGTCTGACCAGCGTGGCACAGTAGGCTAATTACCCTCCATGTAAATGGAGTAGGCCGACCCAGCAGTGGGGCATCTATGGGCTGTGTAGTAGTAGTAGTAGGATTAGAGAGTGGTTTATATTCACTACTAGCGACCCGCTTTACCGCTGCCTTGGAAGATGTGTTCAAGCTCCTGGACTGGGACGGACTTGGCATCAACATCAACGGCGAATACCTCACTCATCTAAGATTTGCAGATGATATCGTGGTGATAGCGGAGTCGCTGCAGGAATTAAGTACAATGCTCGGAGGCCTCAATAGAGTTTCCCAACAAGTGGGTCTACAAATGAACATGGAAAAGACGAAAATCATGTCAAATGTCCATGTTGCACCGTACCCGATTGCCGTTGG
Source organism: Clostera curtula (assembly GCA_905475355.2). Taxonomy (NCBI): domain Eukaryota; kingdom Metazoa; phylum Arthropoda; class Insecta; order Lepidoptera; family Notodontidae; genus Clostera; species Clostera curtula. The sequence continues at coordinate 17,704,017 of FR997802.1, forward strand.
GAATTGCTCTTCTCGAAGTTGTTGACGAGTATGTATACCTGGGACAATTGGTCCGATTAGGTAAGTCCAACTTCGAGAAAGAGGCCACTCGTCGAATCCAACTCGGCTGGGCAGCGTTCGGGAAACTACGTCATATCTTCTCATCCAGTATTCCTCAGTGCCTGAAGACAAAAGTCTTCGAACAGTGCGTGTTGCCAGCGATGACATACGGATCCGAGACGTGGGCGTTCACAATGGGGCTTATTAGGCGCCTGAGAGTCACTCAACGTGCGATGGAAAGAGCTATGCTCGGAGTTACTCTACGCGATAGAATCAAAAATGAGGAAATCCGTAGAAGAACCAAATTGACCGACATAGCTAAAAGGATTGCACAGTTGAAGTGGCAATGGGCACGCCACGTGGCCCGAAGAACGGATGGCCGCTGTGGCATAAAAGTCTTGGAGTGGCGTCCACGTACGGGAAAGAGAAGCGTGGGAAGACCCCCGACTAGGTGGACGGACGACCTTGTGAAGGTCGCTGGGGGTCGGTGGATGCGGTCTGCACGAGATCGTGCATTGTGGAAATCTATGGGGGAGGCCTATATTCAGCAGTGGACTTCTGTGGCTGATAGATAGATAGATAGAGAGACTAGCGACCCACCCCGGCTTCGCACGGGTGCAATGATGAACCTCTAAATTTATCAGTGTTTCTCTACAATATTATGGATGTATTATACAGATAAACCTTCCTCTTGAATCACTCTATCTAATAAAAGAAACCACTTCAAAATCCGTTGCGTAGTTTTAAAGATTTAAGCATACATAGGGACGCACAGACGACAGCGACTTTGTTTTATACTATGTAGTGATAGTGATAGTGACGTAAAAAAAAAAAATGTTCCGTTTGCGGTATGGAGTTCTCCGTAGGTACTCAAAATCTAGTTCAGAAAAACGTCGAAATCTCACTCATGTTAGCTCTATGCCCTTAATTTGGAATGGCTAAAGGTTTAACCAAAACAAATTGTATTCTGACTGCTCTAAAAGAGATGATAGCTCACTCACCTATACGCAACGTTTTCCGCAGTGAAAATATAATTTGTACTGTATGCTGCACTAAATAAAGAACAAAGTCCGAGTAACACAAAAAGCTTGCAATGATAAAAACCGAAAATGTTTAATTCTCTAATTACGAGTTCTAAATCCAAGCGTTCAGCTGTTTTCATTTTTTTTATTTCACCACGACAAACATAGTCACGGGACACTCAAGAGGTAGTACTACAAAATTATTCATGGCAATATCTGTGGCAATATGTACTGCCGCTGGCGTAAGTAAGAAAGACGCATCAAAAAAATTTCCAACATAATAGTTACATGATTCGGAATCAGAAGGCACGGCGCGTCTATTAGTATTTTTTATTTCCCGCCAAAATACCCAGATCAATGTTAACCTAGCTATTAAATAAGATAACATTCTTTGATTAACTGCCCTATGAATTATTTTCCATTTTTTTTTTATTTTTTTTTGTGTAAAATCAATTTCATGATTAATAATGTAAAACACCCTTACGTGAACAAATACAACGTCGCACTTTCTTAGCTTTCATTAATAATTGCTTATATTTATCATTTTTTTTCCTTTCCCTAGCTGTTACAATTTGTGACCTAAATTAATTATTATGATTCATGATTTCTTCGAGACTATTTTTATATAGGAAGGCTAGGAAACTATAATATTAACGCATTTTCAAACCACATAATATATATGACGATTGTATTTTTTTTACCTATATAATATAAATAACCATAGAGTAATAGGGTGTAATAACGATGTTGTATCTATATAAAATGTTATTATTTAATATGTTTTAGTATGTAAAGCCGTGTACACTACAACTGCCTATAGCCATCTCTTCTTCCAACTAAGTCCATCAAATGGTTGTCTAGAAGAAGTAATTGTTCATATGGATAAGATCGCTCGTTGTACTGTAGATAGATTGATATGTAGTTAACTCGTTATTGCACAAAGTAAATAAAATACAATTCAGAACATAATTGAAACATTTGCATATACAGGCTGACCCAAAAATAGCACGCCACAGCGACACTGCAAGTAGCTAGCCCTATATCTATCCCACAAAAAAATGGTTGAAGAAAAGTCCCATGGATTTCAGAATATTAGATTTTTTTGAAAATGACCCTTTTCCATTTTGCTATGGTGTGCTGTTTTTGGGGCATCCTGTATATGTTAATTGATTGTGTACAATTATAAAAAAAAAAAATTTGAACGTGATTGAACTAAAATACATTTGTCACACACATATGCATAATATCGTAGCGATGTTTATTTTACACAATTCGGATTTCTGACCGCGGGTTATGATGTCGTCACTGTTAAGTTGAAAAACAGTAATGTTAGGATATAGGATACTTTAAAATAATATTTCTTTCAGAAATATTGTAGATACAACTTTTTTTCTTACGACAGTATTATATCGTTTTACGTGACCGAATGATGTGTTGTTATACACGTGACTAATAATGCTTGTTACTTTGTAACTCACAATTCCGTAGCCGTAAATTTGGCAGCTCATTTCAGCAACCTAGCCAAAACGTGGAATTCCTTCCCCTTCCACGTATTCTACTAGCAGTGGGTGACAGATAGCGAGATTTCAAGAGGTATTTTACAATACATCATCATCACTTTAGTCTATAAATGACTCGCCTGCTGAGTAGGGCCTTCTCCAAATTCATGGAGGGAAACCAGTGTGCCACGCTAGCAAGACGGTTGGCACAGGGCTGCCGCTGCTAGCTCCGGAAGGGTGGCCAGGCAAGCGAGCCAGGGCTGCCGTCGAAAGCAGCAGATGGCAGCATGGCAGGCGGGCCACAACTGCCGCCGCTGCTGCGGAAGGCACGTGCAATGTCAAGTGGAAGTCCAGAGATAGAACACCCCTTGGGGTACCCGAAACACCCCCAGTATGTTCTGAGATTTTTCATAGTTTTCGTGTTATGACTTTATTTCTGAATTTTCGACCTAAAGAACATAATGTCATTTTTTTTAAGTTGAAGTCTCTTTAATTATTTTTTCTAACTGTATCATCTTGAGTTGTACTTTTAAGCATAAAATAATCAGCTTCGTAACTTTGACCAAAATTATGAAAATATAGGTGTAAAGCCAAACATTTAAAATTCAGAAAATAAATCACAATACGCAAGCTATGAAAAATCGCAGAACATACATGGGGGTGCTCTGTCTCTGGACTTCCGCTTAACACAATTTTATGGTAGACTAAGAGTCCGTGAACCCCAGACCTACGGTATTTTATAAAAGCTGAAAGTTTGTCAGCGCATGCTCCCAACACAGGTAAGAACGAAGGACCATTTATGAAGTTTGGGTTACAGTGGCTTTGGCAGGTAAACCTCACTAAAGGTGTGTAAAATACCGATCTAATTACGTCAAATAATAAAGTGCGATTTTTTTTGTATTAGCTTTAGATTATTATAAAAAATCATGTTATTCGTTGTCAGACACTTAACATCGTGGAAACCCCTTAATGTTCATGGCAGTATGCATATGGGTGGGTGCGAGTGAGATAGCAAGTTAAATCTACCGCGGTCCCTCACTGCGCAGTTGTTATTTCTACTGATAGTCTATGTTACGTACATTTAAAACAATAATTAAGAAAAGTCGTTCGATGCTACAACTACCTTAAATTGTTCATTTTTTTAATTTATTCTGTCAATATCAGGTTTAAAAAAAGCCAAATATAGTATTCCTCAAAAATTTAACGAAAAACTGGATAATGATATTACAAGTTATTAAAAAGGATAAAAAATTGATTGATGACATTACATACTATTATAGAATATAAGGACAATATTATTTCATTCATTAACATTATCATCACCAATGTTATCATTTTCTTCGTCACTGTTACTTCATTCGATATCGAGAGATAATGGAATTATTAAAAGAGATTATTATTATATTACAAGTATTAAAAAAATTAAAAATAGATTGAAGTATTTATACCTAAGACAGTTTTTAGTGAATCTATAAAGAAATTTGGTAACTGATCACCTTCGAACCATTTAAAATGGTACTGATTTTGAACTGCAATAATTGTTATCGAAATTATATTTTGTGAATTAAGACCGCATTTTAATCTCCACGCCCGATTATGTCTGCAGATAGTTATAGTAGCGAATGATGCCTCAGAATAAATTTAAAGGAACAATATAGGGGGCGCTATATTATTTTAGCTGATATAAACACGTACTAAGTACTAAACAATACATGCGCAGTAGAAATAAAAACTGCGCAGTGAGGGACCGCGGTAGTTAACTCGCTATCTCACGCGCACCCACCCATATGCATACTGCCATGAACATTAAGGGTGTCTGGCAAGGGGTTTCCACGACGTTAAGTGTCTGACAATGAATAACATGATTTTTTATAATAATCTAAAGGTCGCAAAAAATCGCACTTTATTATTTGACGTAATTAGATCAGTATTTTACACACCTTTAGGGAAGTTTACCTGGCAAAGCCACTGTAACCCAAACTTCATGAATGGTCCATCGTTCTTACCTGTGTTGGGAGCATGCGCTGACAAACTTTCAGCTTTTATAAAATACCGTAGGTCTGGGGTTCACGGGCTCTTGCTCTATGGGACACCCTGTAGAATGGATCAAAATCAAAGTGTAACAGTTGTAATCAATATACGTTATATTATTTACAAATAATACATGTTACAGTCGGGAGCTAATGTAGTAGACGTTTATTTCTTTCTCTTTCTTGCCCAGATCTTCGGCTTGCTTAATGTTCTCTGGCAAGACATCGTCAGAAGTGTCAGGCATTAAAGTGACTACACAGGCTGTTAGTAAGGATAATATCCCTACCAGGAGTGAAGGTAGACCCGCCCAGTACTGAATCTGGAATAATATGAGTAATGTCTTACGCTACGCAAAAGTTCTGTGGCAGATATAGCAACGTCGCACTTTTTTATACCGTAGGATGGGGATCAAGCTGACGGCCTGTCGACTTTTGAAATATCTGATGTGACCAAGTAAAAAGTGAAAGCCTGACGTTGCCAACTGCGGAGAAAGTGGATTCCTTCAGCTCTTTATATTATGCATCCCCTGATAGAACGCTGGAGACTTACTGGCGCTGGGGACTGGGGGCTGCGTTATTCTATATGGTGTAAGTCTTACCATAGCCGGGACATGCGGGCCCATAGAAACCCACAACTGTGTCGGGCATCCTCCAATCGTAGGAGGGAAAAAAGTCTACTGTGCTACGCTGGCCAGACTGGTTGGCAAAGGTTTTCGTATCAAGTTTTCATTCGGGCACATTATCGACCTTGTCGACACCCTCACGATGGAATGGGGTGGTGGCACTATGTATTCTAAATTCCCCAGCAAACAGCGATCGATACACAAAAAGCATGCCATTCCATTCCACCCTGAGGGTGTCGTAAGAGCCGATTAAAGGAAATCACAAGGCCGATAACGCAGCCACAAGAGAATGACAACCTGATATGAAACCCTGTGCCGTCTGGCGTGGCACCGTAGACTCATTACCCTCCATTTAACTGGAGGAGGCCCGACTCAACGGTGGGCCACCTATGGGCTGAGTAGTAGTAATCATCATCATCATCATTTCAGCCAAAAGACGTCCACTGCTGGACATAGGCCTCCCCCAAAGATTTCCACAAAGGCCGGTCCTGGGCCGCCCGCATCCATCGTTTTCCGGCGACCTTAATCAGGTCATCGGTCCACCGTGTGGGAGGCCTACCAGCACTGCGCTTTCCGGAACGCGGTCGCCATTCCAGGACTTTTCTGCCCCATCGGGCGTCGGTCCTGCGCGCTATGTGCCCTGCCCACTGCCACTTAAGTTTGGCAATCCTGTGGGCTATGTCGGTGACCCTGGTTTTCCGGCGTATCTCTTCATTTCTGATTCGATCTCGCAGGGAACCTCCGAGCATAGCCCTCTCCATTGCCCTTTGGGTGACTTTGAGCCTTCTGATGGAGCCCATAGTGAGCGACCACGTCTCTGTTCCATAAGTCATCACTGGCAACACACATTGGTTGAAGACTTTTGTCTTCAGACACTGTGGTATTGGGGACGAGAAGATCTTTCGCAGCTTCCCAAACGCTGCCCAGCCGAGTTGGATCCGACGATTGACCTCTTTCTCGAAGTTGGACTTACCTAACTGGACAGTGTGTCCCAGGTAAATGTAGTGGTCAACAACTTCGAGGGTAGAACCTCCGATGTCAACAGGAGTGGCTTGAACATGGATATTAGACATGATCTTCGTCTTCTCCATGTTCATTTTAAGGCCGACTCGTTCGGAGGCTCGATAGAGGCCATCGAGCATCGTAGTGAGGCCCTCCATGGTCTCAGCCATTACGACTATGTCGTCAGCGAATCGAAGGTGAGTGATGTACTCGCCGTTCACGTTAATGCCCAGCCCTTTCCAGTCCAGAACCTTGAAAACATCTTCCAGTGCAGCGGAGAACAGTTTCGGAGAGATAACGTCTCCCTGTCTAACACCTCGCTGCAACTGGATCTGTTTCGAGGTCTGGTCCTGGAGTCGGACTGACATGGTGGCGTTTTCATACAAGCACTTCAACACTTCGATGTACCGATAGTCGACTTGGCATCTCTGGAGAGCCTGCAATACTGCCCACGTCTCGATCGAATCGAAGGCTTTCTCGTAGTCCACGAACGCCAGACAAAGGGGCAGGTTATACTCCTCGGTCTTCTGTATAACCTGCCGTAGCGTTAATATGTGGTCTACGGTACTGAAGCCTTTTCGGAAACCGGCTTGTTCGGGAGGCTGGGAATCATCGACCCTGCATGCGAGGCGATTCGTGATGACCCTCGAGAACAACTTGTAGACATGACTCAGAAGTGAGATGGGTCTGTAGTCTTACCAGTAAAGGGGTTTGCGGGGCTAATACTGCTGCGGTCCTCCCCATGGCCGAGCACCATGCATGCATGGTATTCCTGGTGTTAGTTGGGAACAGCTCCGAGGTGTAAAGGTAGACTATCCTTAATGCCAATACTATACACATTTTTCCAAGTATGTAAAACATAGTTGCAAGCCAAGGGTGTTCTGTGGAAGATTTTTTAAATTAATTTGAATGGCGACTACTATGTCTGTTATGCTCCTTAAGAAGCGAAAAGCCTATCTGACCTGCACCACTTTCCATCGTCAGGGTGTCGTCATAGCCGACAAAAATAAATGACATTTCCTAAAACCTAGCCGCAAGAGTAGGCTAACTTGAAACGAAACCCTGTGCCAACCCGTCTGGCCAGCGTGGTGCAGTAGGCTAATTACCCTCCATGAATTTGGAGGAGGCCCGACTTAGCAGTGGTGACCCAACTCCAATGACAAGCAGATTATGAGGGCAGGTATTACACAAGAGTCGTTCGGCTTAGTAGTGAAGAAAATCAAGTAGACAAGCATACCTTTACATGGTATAGTTCAACTAGTGACCCACCCCGGTTTCGCACGGGTGCAATGATGAACCTCTACATTTATCAGTGTTTCTCTACTATATTATGGATGTATTATACATATAAACCTTCCTCTTCATTTCACTTTCAATCACTCTATCTATTAAAAAACCCGCTTCAAAATTCGTTGCATAGTTTTAAAGATTTAAGCTTACATAGGGACGGACAGACGACAGCGACTTTGTTTTATACTATGAAGCTCATTTCTATTCCTTTCCTTACAACTGATGAGGACTTTTAACACTTATCCCAGTGTTTTATGGGTTGACATAGCGAGGAAGTAAATGCCATTGGAAATAAGTAACATTTTATGTAACTTGTTGGTCTAGGGGTTGGATATCCTTTGGATCACAGGACCTCGGTTCGGTTCCGGGCCCGCAAGAGTCTTTGTGTAAACCAGAGCACCAAGGCAGGGAGCTTCGTTTTCTTTTAAAAAAATACAAAGTTTCATACGTGCAAATAAGACAACTCACCGGCTGGTATGAAAGTGTTGCCCATACAAAAAACACTAGCCAATGTCAACATTAATATCATAGGTATTTTTCTCTTGCATTTCTCCAACATATAATACAAAATAATACTGGCCGGTATATCAGATAGAGACTGAAGTCCAAAGTTCAAATACTTATTGCCCTCCAAAGACACAGAGTTAATGATCATCACATATGTGCCAAAAAGGCATGAGAACCACATGAGAACACAACACAGAAGCCTTAACAAGAGTTTCCTCGACGAAAAAGTCATTTTAAGGAGCGTAATTTGCGAAACCTTTGTTTCTTTATCGCATTTGATGTGGTCGATTTTTTTTTCATCTATAGAAACCTTATTGGTCTTCGCTGCTTTCAACACAAGCTCTTTAAGCCTATCGTTTTTTCCATTGCTAAGCAGCCATCTGAAGCTCTCATCCATTACGAAAATGTATAATATGAAGAGTAGTGCTGGAGCGTATATCGCTCTCAAGTGGTTCCTCCAGTCTGGAACCAGCCACGCGATCAATGCTTTCGTAACCCCACCTAGACACATGGAAAATGATAGGATGCTTGCTGCTAGACTTCGATACTCTTTGGTAACCATTTCTACGGCTGAAAAGTAAGAAAAAAGGGTTAGAGCGAAAGTTTTGTGACACTTTACACACTCGGTAAATATAGTATAGTATATATAGAGTATAGAGCGTTTACATTTATTACTACTACTACTCAACCCACTGCTGAGTCGGGCCTCCTCCAGTTACATGGGGTTTATTTCAAGTTTTCCTTCTCTTGGGGCTTGGTTATCAGGATTGATTTCCTTTTGTCACCTCTTACGACACCCTCAGGACGTAATGGGATGGCGACACTATGTATTCTAAATCCGTCACCAAACGTTAATCGGTCCCACCCGACTATGCATTAGAAATGTTATCCTAAATGCCTTCATCTAGCCACAAAAGAATCAACGCTTGATATGAAACCCTGTTATGAACGGATCTGGCCAGCGGGACACAGTGAGCTTATCTTTTAGATGAGGTGGTATGTCTGGCTAGGGGTAGTTGTAGTCGGGGAATTCTTAACTATGTGAATTGCTCTTGAAATTTCGCTATCGCGGTGTAGGACTTTTGGGTAATTCTCGCAATTGTAGGCGATATTTCTTGATGCAATTAGTTCAGATTTTTCGGGTAAATTGTGTAATGTAGCATGCGGTCGTTACAGCTTTTTGTCATTCCCATCACATCCTTCCAGATAAAAAAAAACTATTTTGCTTTAAATAAACATGAAAATACTCTAGCGCTTCCTCTAGGCTTCCCTAACTGTGTGTCTCGACTACCAGGGGCGCCGTATTATTATACCACGGGGGTCGTGAGGCGATCTAAATAGGTTGGCTGTCTGTGCCGATTCGACCTTTCGGTTTTATGTATTGCTCTTTATTTTGTAAATATAAATAGGAATGTTTGTTGTCTGTCGTTTATAGAATCGTAAACTATGCTTTTGATCATGTGATGATCTTCAGTAAAGTGTTATGCATGAGCCCACGAAGGTTTCTGAACAAAAAAAGAAAATGAATATTTGTGTAATGTCGTGTAGTAACGGATTTAGAATGCACAATGTCACCAACCCACAATATCCTGAGCGTGTCGTAAGAGGCGACTAGAAGGTCGTAAGAGGCAGATCACCTAGCCGTATGAGAAGCAAATCTTGATACAAATCCTGCGCCAACCCGTCTTGTCAGCGTGGCACAGTAGGCTAATTTCCCTCCATGAATTTGGAGGAGGCCTGCCACAGTAGTGGGTCATTTATGGGCTGAAACGACGAGTAGAGTACAGCTTGTTTTCTATTAAAATCTTTTGATGCCATTTCGAGTTTTGACAAATTTTCATTAGGCTACAACTACAACCAGGTGATAAATGTACGGGAAGAAGGCCAGGGCGTCGGATAAATATGGCTGCTTCCCCAGGGCGTCTCAGGTTTGACTGCGTCGTTGGTATAGGGGTTAGATGTGCCGCCTATGAATCAACGGGTCCCGGGTTCAATTCCGGGGTCGGGCAAGTGTCTTTGTCCAAACCAGAGAGGGAAAGTGTTATTTGTGTTCGTGAATTTCATGTGTGTAAACTGCCCCCGCGATGCAGGCAAAATCTAGTGCAGAGGTTACGTTAAAAAAAAGGTTGATCCATATAAGTTTGGGAAACCCAGCTCTAGCGAGTGAGTGAATATTGACGGTACAATGAAACGCACCCATAACATGCGTGGCCGAGTAGCTGTCTCCAATTAGGGGCTCCACGTACTCCAGGAGAGCATACAACCAGTAGACTGTGACGAAACTCTTGGCCAGACCAACCACTCCACCTGCTACTGACGTGAAAATGATAAGACCTTTTCTCCCCAGTCTGAAATTAGTCAACAGATAGTTAAGCCACCATCATGTGTTTATGATGCAATAAAAAAAATAAAACAAAAGGAGATTCAATTATGTACCTAATAACCCATTTTTAGTAGCTGCTCGGAGTTTCCTTGCGAGATCGAATCAGAAATGAGGAGATACGCAGGCAAACCAGGGTCACTGACATAGCTTAAACATAGCTCGCAGGACCGAATCTCGATGGGGCAGAAAATTCCTCGAGTGGCAACCGCGTTTCGGAAGACGCAGTGCTGGTAGGCCTCCCACACGGTGGACCGACGACCTGGTTAAGGTCGCCGGAAAGCAATGTATGCGGGCGGCCCAGGACCAGCCTTTGTGGAGATCCCTGGGGGAGGCCTATGTCCAGCAGTGGACGTCTTTTGGCTGAAATGACGATGATGATGATGAACCCTTTTTTATTCGGATATAGTGTAATTGCATACTGTACTAAACATTACAGGGAGGGCCATTAGCCTACTGGACAACGCCAGCCAGAGGAGTTGGCACAGTGTTTCGTTTCAAGGTTTCCTTCTCTTACGGCTAAGTTTTCGGCCTTGTCATTTCCTTTTGTCGACTCTTACGACAGTCTCACGATAGAATAGGGTGGTGCCACCAATTATTCTAAATCTGTTTCCACACAGACCCTGGCTGGCTTTACGCACCCTTTTTAGAAATTGGAAATCTTCATGGATGCACTCTGCTAAACACCAGTCGTGGTATGTAGGACTTCAGGGTACGGAAAGCGCTGGTAACCCTGGTGTCAATGCCTACTGTGCTTACTATCCTACGCTGGCTAAAAGGGTTGGCACAAGGATTGTTTGAAGTTTTCCTTCTGTGGTGGAATAGGCCTAGGGGTTGGATGTGCCACCTTTGGATCACGGGGTCCCGGGTTCGATTCCGGGGCCAGGCAAGTGTCTTTGTGTAAACCAGATGCACTTGCTCTGAGTCTGGGTGTCGTTTGTTGAATTTCATGTTTGTATACCGCCCCTGATGACCTGATTAAGGTCGCCGGAAAACGATGGATGCGGGCGGCCCAGGACCGGCCTTTGTGGAAATCTTTGGGGGAGGCATATGTCCAGCAGTGGACGTCTTTTGGCTGAAATGATGATGGTGATGATGATACCGCCCCTGCGACACAGGTTAACAGCAGGGGTTATGTTTTTTAAAAAGAACAAAAAAGCTCAAGAAACCACACATGCCTGCGATAGGCACGAAGGACAGGGGTAAGAGGGTGATTCACTAGGCTCCAGATTGAGGAGTTGTTACAAACAATAGAATACTCACTTGTCCGAAATCGGTCCGATAAATAGCAAACCGGTCATGTAGCCAGCGCTATGCAGAGTGCCAATCAAAGTGCGTTTCCAATCCTGGCACGCCAAGTCAAACTAAAAAGAAATACATGGACTTAAAAAATCAGTGAAGTGACTGTATCATCACTACAGAGTCTAAAACAAAGTCGTTGTCGTCTGTCCGTCCCTATGTATGCTTAAATCTTTAAAACTACGCAACGGATTTTAAAGCGGTTTTTTTAATAGATAGAGTGATTCAAGAGGAAGGTTACCTTTCATACACAATTCCTTATTCTTGCAATCCATCCATCTCTTTTGATCTCCCACAATCCTTGCGCTCACCCACATTCATGCTGAAACTACCACCGATTTGGATTGCTGCTCTACAGAGAAGAGCCGGCAAGAAAGACTGTAGTTGCTTTTATTCAAATGATTGAATCTGATGAGGTACATGAAAATACCCTACTTGCCTTCTTAAAGCAAAAGGCAAAAGCTAGTTTGTCATAAATTACCTCTGCAACAAAACTGTTTGGCTTCTCGTATACCCATTCTTCGCACTTCGTGAATACACTCCCATTGGTCACAGAACAGGTGTTCTGCTTAATCTCGTATTTGCTACATCTATAATCAATTGTTTGGTTCGCTATTGAGAACACTCCGTTTGTACACTCGTCATATTTGCATCTGAAAAGACATTATCGACTGTAATGAAAAAAAAAATAGGATCTAAAATATATCTAAGCGTACAACAACAAACAAATGCTACTTTATTTTAAAGAAATTGGATATACTTTGCTTCAAAATGTCATTCAGTAAACAATTATATTCTTGTTTACCGCCGCGAATAAAATTTACGATGTTTATGGACCTAGTGCAGTGTCTGTGAGAGTAGCACAAATTTGGTTTAAGCGTTTTAAATCCGGAAATTTTGATGTCAAAGATGCTCGTCGCTCTGGTCGCCCTATTACGGATAAAATGGATGCCATTTTTTGAAAAAGTGGAGCAAGATCGGCATATCAGTAGTTACGACGTAGCTGAAGAACTGGGAATTGACCACAAAACAGTTTTGGCGCATTTGAAAAAAACTGGGTACACAAAAAAGCTCAATATTTGGGTACCTCACGAGCTCACTGAAACAAACCTAATGAACCGTGTACTCACTTGTGATTCTTTATTACGACGTAAAGAAACCGAACCATTTTCGAAGAAGCTGATAACTTTTCATCACCGAAAAGTGGATCACGTACGACAAGAACGTGCGAAAAAGGTCGTGGTCAAAGGCCGTTCAGGCTTCACAGACTGTGGCGAAACCCGGGTTAACTCGCAACAAGGTGATGCTGTGTATGTGGTGGGATTGGAAGGGCATTATTCATTATGAGCCTGTTACCACCAGGCAGGACCATCAATTCTGAACTCTACTGCGAACAACTGATGAGATGAAAGCAAGAAGTTGAGAGAAAGCGGCCAGAATTAATCAACAGAAGAGGTGTGGTTTTTTATCATGATAACGCTAGACCTCACACATCTTTAGCCACTCAGCAAAAATTAAGAGAGTTTGACTGGGAGGTGTTAATGCTTCCGCCGTATAGTCCTGACCTTGCACCTTGAGATTTCCACCTGTTTCGGTCTCTTCAGAATTCTTTAGGTAGTGTCAGGTTAACATCATGAGAGGACTACCACCACTTGTCGCGGTATTTTGATCAGAAGTCCCAAAAGTTCTATAGCAATGGGATCATGTGATCAGTAGACAAGATGGCAAAAAGTTATCGAACAAAATGGTACCTACATACTTTCATCATCATCATTTCAGCAAAGAGACGTCCACTGCTGGACATACGCCTCCCACAAGGATCTCCACAAAGGCCGGTCCTGGGCCACCCGCATCCACTGCTTTCCTACATACTTTAGTTAAATGTAAATAAACTATATTAAAAAATCTATTATAAGTAATACGACCACTTGCCTGTAACCAACAATCTCTGTAGCAAAAACGTAATTGACCGCGTGCCACTCCCTGTCTACACCAAGAAATATCAGTAAGACAAACAACTTGAAATGATACGGTCCTATAACACCAATATCACTGACTACTTCCTCCAGAGATGGAACCTTGTCATTGTAAGTCCCAGCCATAGCTAACGACTATCCTCACTGCGTCCACTCAGTGACTGAAATTTGCATGCGTATGTTTTGAATATTTATATTTGGCATTTTCATTTTAAATCCGTGACAGTCTTTAGAAAATTATATAAATTGTACTCGTAACTTTGCCAGATGATGTTCATTATGATTTTTACACAAACTCAACAGCAGTCATGCACGATTTTGACTTAACTCATTTGTAAAGTGTCGCCTTAAAAAAGGCAGGTATTTTTTTTTTCGCTGGCCGCCTCTCTTGCAAGCCCGATAGTACGAAAAAAAATGCAGGAGGTTAGAGTAATCATCGAAGGCTTGTGATTATTGAAACAACGCCATAAACAAAAAACCCTTTATTTCAATTTAAAATAAGACTTATTAAGGGGGCGTACAAAATATCAATAAGTCATCTCAACAACAACAAAGATTACTCTTTTTTTATCTACGAATTGAATGCCTTTGACCCTAGGCTTGCGTAATGGAAAGCATCGGCAGGGTCTAAGATGGAGCAGGCAATTCAAGGAAATGCTCTGTTGGGCATCAGCTTCACATACCTACACACGACGGAACACGGTAAAACTGCTTGGCGCCTCACTTAGATGTGAGGGTGGTAGCTAGCCGGGCGGACCATTAGATCCTACTACCAAGCGTGCTGGGGTTTGTTGACTTTCACAACACGCGTTATTTCCCAGCGTGCAGCGGGGATGTGTAAAATTTACTCTTTAAAATTAAACACTTTTTAACGGTCATATTAAATGTACAAAGAAACAGTATCTGCTAAAAAATTCAAAGTCTATAATAATAATCGCGAAAAACCAGTAGACAACAGAAGTTAACTTACCTGTAATCCACAGTTTCGACGGAAAAAATATAGTTGGTGCTATGCCAAGAATTTATGGTTGCTAGTAACATATTTAACATAAATAATTTGCGTTGATATCGTCCAAAAGTCTTTACTTCGTTAAGTATCTCGTCAAAACTTGCTGATTCTTCCGCCATTATAACAACTAAAATTAAAATGATTTTTTTCTATTATAAAAATAAATAAATAATAAATCAACAGAATAATAATAAAAAGACACGATTATTAAGTATTCTGCATTTTATATGACTATATTGGATTTAATACTGCGCTCAAGTGTAATTTTTTTGTTAATCTAATGTGTCTACTGTACCTATACATATTGCTACGATGCATTGGCTTGAAATAGGTACAGGCTTATTACGTACGTAAACAGACAGACAATGACATTATTATTTATTATGTATGAACGCTACAATCATAAAATATGAGTAAAATAGTAAAATGTACAGTGATCGAATTTTAATATGACTACCACACTTCAGCAGTTTATATCAGTAACAAAGTAGAAATTATCTTTTTTTACTAAAGAAGAAAATATTTAATCGGATCGTTGATGATTTCATGAGGATTTCATCGCGGCGCGGAAAAATGATAATTTGCGGACCGACCTACCTTCTTAAATCAACGGCGTCACGGGACAGGCAGGGCCACGGGTCTTCCCAAATGGGTAACATGCTCTGTGACCCTGATGAGCCATGGCCTTGGACCTTCCCTGCCCCTCAGATCACCAGAGGCACTTGGGGGACGTAACACGTTCTTCTTGCCGGCGACTGATGTGACGGCACCTGATCTGACTTAGCTGCAACTAGCACTCCAGTCATGCTTCCAATTTGCTGAACCGAAATTGTGTTTCATGTCTAGACTTAGTACGTTTACGTAGGTACATCCAATTCCCAATTTTTTAATCATGAGGCTAGATTGGGTGGGCTTGTCATATCTGTAGAAGAACCGACAACCGTTGGGGTAGACGAGTTCTTGAGTGGTGACCGCGATTCGGCAAGCGTAACGTGGGACGGCCCTCTGCTAGATGGAGCGACGATCTGCGAAAGGTAGCGGGCAGCAGCTGGATGCGTCAAGCTGAAGACAGGGCACTATGGCGCTCCTTATGGGAGGCCTATGTCCAGCAGTGGACTAATGTGGGCTGATGATGAGGCTAGATTTTCCAATCCGTTTAATTGATACATAGTAAGAATGTTAGGTTAGGTTAGGTAGGCACAAACCCTGTGGCAACCCGTCTTGCCAGCGTGGTACAGTAGGCTAATTTCCTTTCATGAATTTGGAGGAGGCCCGACATTGTGGTGGGTAATTTATGTGCTAAAACAATACAAAAAAAGAAGGTTAGCCCAGAATAAGCATTTGTCGTAAGAGCCGACAAAAGGAAGTAACAAGGCTAGCTGCAAGAGAAGGAAAACTTGATACGAAACACCGTGTCCACCCGCCTGACCAGCGTAGCGCAGTACCCTTCTTACCCTCCATGTAACTGGAGGAGGCCCGACGCAACAGTGGCTCATGTGTGGGCTGATTAGTAGTAGTAGTAGTAAGAATGTGGTTTCTGTGATACCCGCAGCATATAATAGATTGGTGACACAAAGTATTTCTTTATTTTTAACAGATATCGATTCACTGCAATAATATTGTTACAGCAATATTAAAACGGTTTATTATTGTGTACAAAAATCCTTAGACGCATTTAATCAGCTGTTTAAACAATTTATTGTAAGGTCATTTTATTCCAACTCATGATGAGTCGGAATGTTGTGTTGGAATAAAATGACCTTACTTGAGTCAAGTTAGCTTGGTGAGTATTTTATTAGTAACTCATATACGCTTCTAAATCCGTGTGGTGACGGATTTCGAATGCATTGTGTCACCACCTCATTCCATTCTAAAGGTGTCGTAAGAACCGACAATAGGAAATGACAAGGCCGAAAATCTAGCCCGCATGGCCAGCGTGGCATAGTAGGCCAATTACCCTCCTTGTAATTGGAGGAGGCCCTTCTTAGCAGTGGGTCATACATGGGCTGAGTAGTAGTTGTTTTTAAGTCGCCAGAAGTGTTTATATTTAAAGGGAAATCGAAAATTATGTTTCTTAAATACCTACAGAGTGTCTTATGGTATTTTGATAGCAACGATGAACGTATGAACTATTTCATCGTTGCTATCAAAATATCATAAGACATGATACACATATTACCTGAACCAGAACTAGGTGGGTCTGTTTGACTGTGTAGACCTGTATGCTCGGAGTTTCCCTGCGAGATCGAATCAGAAATGGGGAGTTACGCAGGCAGTCCACAGGATTGCCATACTCAAGTGGCAGCGGGCAGAGCACATAGCTCGCAGGACCGACGCCCGATGGGGAAATTCCTCGAGTCGCGAACGCGGTCCGGAAGGCGCAGTGCTGGTAGGCCTAGACAACCTGGTTAAGGTCACTGGAAAACGATGGATGCGGGCGGCCCAGGACCGGCCTTTGGGGGAGGCCTATGTCCAGCAGTGGACGTATATTGACTGAGATAATGATGATGATGACCGACAAAAGATAACAGCAGTTATCAGGTCAGGTCAGGATTACATTACAGGATACCCCCTCCATTGCCCTTTGGGTGACTGAGCCTTGTGATGGAGCCCATAGTGAGCGACCACGTCTCTGCTCCATATGTCATCACTGGCAACACACATTGGTCGAAGACATTGGTTTTGTCTGTACGTGGTCCATTTTCCTTGAAATGTATTTCGTATAGTCATCATTTTTTACTAGTTAACAATGTAACTCTGATCACTTAAAGGTAATACTACTCAGCCCATAAATGCCTCACTGCTGATTTTGGCTTCTCCCGTCGTCACCTTAAAATTAACCTATGACATTTATGAGTAAGTTAGTTGTGCCTATTTAGAACATTCTTAGCATTTTTAACCTCCGACGCAAAAAGAGGGGTGTTATAAGTTTGACGTGTCTGTCTGTCTGTGGCTCCGTAGCTCGCGAACGGATGAAGCGATTTCAATACAGTTTTTTAGTTACGGGCGAGTGTTCTTAGACATGTTTGATGAAAATCGGTAGAGTCGTTTAAAAGTTATGGGGGGTGAAAGTGGGGAAGAATAACCGAAAGTCTGCAAATTTATCGTTTAATATTACATCATATTACCCCACTACTACTACTAATACTCAGCCCATAGATGACCAATGAATGGGGCGTCCTCCAGTTAAATGGAGGGTAATTAGCCTACTGTTCTACTCTAACCAGACGAGTTGGCACAGGGTTTCCTATAAAAAAATTTTCTCTTACGGCTACATACTGTATATTTTTTATTTATTTTTTTGTTTAGAATTTGAAACCTCTGCAATATGTATAACCTGTATAGCGGGACTGTTTACAAACATGTAATCCACGAACACACATGACAATAGTATGTAGCTATCAACATGGGGCAGGCGACATTTAATTAAATAAGATAATATATACAAGTTAATTGTAATAATTCATTTTTTAACTGAAACTATTACAAACAAAAAGAGAAAAATATTTGATGGTTGTCTGTCACCAACCCACACTATCTTGGGTGTGTCGTAAGAGACGACTAAAAGACCGCAAGATGCACATTGATACCTCTTGCCCAGGCTGAAATGATAATTATGATTTTTGTGTCTATGTTTTAAGCCATCTTATTAGTGAAATCAAATCAAAGATTTCATGACATGACATTTGTCATACTATCAAATATTCAAGATCTCATAGATCGCAGAAATAAAATGTATCATTAAAATAGCAGACAACTAACATAAAGCACCTGCAGTGTCCTTTATTTATTTATTTTATTTAGTACCATTACATAAACACATAAAATAACACCATTTAAGTTCTCCTGTAAAATCTACATAAACATAATTAAATTATATAATTTGGCACAATACTCTGCAAACTACATACAAGATGCGCTATATTTTAATATTACATTCAAATAGTTTCAAGAGGAAGGGCCTACGACGAATTTCATGGAGAAGATATCAATGTTCAGAAAATATTATCATATCTAACCTAATGTATACTATTACATCTAAACCTAGCTCTTTCCTTTTTTATTACAATAGGGATTTGGATGCATTCAAATCTTTGACTCTGGATTTAGTGCCTAAAGCTTCAGCTTGTCGAACTGTGTCTGGTAATACATCTTCAGCTGTGTCCGGCATCATTAGGACTATGAGAGCAGTGGTTAAAGACAGACCACCAACGATTAGCTGTGGAAATCCCTTCCAATATCTTATCTGAAAACAGTGTCAGTTTAAAGAATGGGGCTAAGATGGATACCTTGAGGTACACCAACAATATATTCTAAAAAAAAACATAACAGAAAAATCTCTCAGCAATTTGTGAATAAAACAAGTAAAGGGACGATTAGAATTACACAAAAATACTGATATATAGACATTCTCAAAGGCTTATAAAAAATCAACTACATAATTTATGGTTAAATTTAATACGTAATATTTATGTCTAAATAAAATATAAGTAGAATTATTGACGTACCAACAAAGTAGTTTGGGGAGCCAGGATAGATCCTATACGCCCTATAGACGAACAAAGTGCGTGCATAGTGTTGCGTGTGTAAGTTGGGAATAGTTCGGTCGTATAAAGATATACTGTCCCTGAGCTTATTGCTGCCATAAACTTTCCAACTAAAAACAGGGAAGTTGAAATTAAGGGATAACCTGGAATAAACACATAATAATTTATTCAAGTTGCAAAAACATTTAGGTAGTAGTAGTGATGAAGAGCTATTAATCCGTTCTAAGTGGAAAGAAGTGGTCTCTGCCTACCCTTACGGGAAAGAGGCGTGATTATATGTATGTATAAATTAGTCCAATAGGTTAGATCAGTATTATTTCGATTCTTTAATAGTTGCTCAGCTTGGGGCAGAGACGAATCCAACAAATCAGTGATCATATAAATCGGTTCAGCCGTCTTGACTTATAAGTCAAGACTGGCTGAACCAAAGTAATAAGTATAACTAACCCGATTTTTGTTTTAAAAATGGATTTATGTTTACGATGATGATAAACACAGATCGTGCAATGATTTAGTAAAACAATTTCACATATTTTCTTTAGATCCTCAATAAAAGAAACCCTCAAGAATTTATTAAATCAAAATTATATTAATTTCCTAAGAATAAGAAAAGGAAGTAACCTTACCTTTAGGTACAAAAGATTGCACTATACAAAACGACCCCGTCATTAAGAACGAAAAGACCAAAGGCATCTTTCTCTTAAACCTTATTAGAATAAATATCAGTAGGACACTGGCTGGAAGGTCGGCAAAGGAAGTCATTGCATAATTTAAATACTTGTTCCCCTCCAAAGACACAGAGTTAATTAGAAGTCCGTATTTGTTGAAAGTAGCTGTAATCCATGCACAGGCACAAGCTAAGAACCTCAACAATAAAGTCTTGGATGTAAACGTCATTTTTAAAAGAGTCACCAAATTTACACTTGCGACATTTTTCTCGCATTCAATTTTATCAAGCGTGTCTTCATCGACGTATACATTACTGATCTTAGCTGCTTTCCGTAAAATCTTCTTAGCATCTTTCTTTCGGCCTTTGATGAGAAGCCATCTGACACTTTCGTCTAAGCAAAATGCATATAAGATGAACAGTAATGCAGGAGCGTATATAACCCGCAAGAATTGTCTCCAGTAAGGGATAAGAAATGCAATCAATGCCATGAGCATTCCACCTACGGACATGGTGGCAATCATAAGTGGTGCAAATAGAGCTCTGTTTTGCTTGGCAACCATTTCTACACCTGGAACCAGAAACAGATGTAGTTGTGGAATCGGTTTATAGATGATCAATGGTCATTTCATTCTGAATTGGCTGTTTTTGTAAATAGATAGCGCTGTTTAAATTTTTAACGTTATATTGGTTTTGGAAATTCCTGCATAATACAAATGAAATAGTTGTTCCGTTACAATATAACAGGATGTATGCAAACACATATTAGTGTAGCCTCAATGTGTTTTATAAATATGTAATTGTAATACTTTAAACGCCCAATTAATTTACATTTACATGAAACATTTGGCGTCAGTATAAATAAAAGTATTAATTATTTGTGGAACTGTAATTTCCCTGCTTGCATATCTATTTGTAAAATTTTACAATTAAATCCTTACCTAGCATATAGTTTGGTGAATAAATATCTCCAAGTAGAGCTTCTATGAGTTCAAAAGCTATATACGCCCAGTATGAAGTAGTAATGCTTTTGGATAAGCCCATGATGCCACCGGTGACTCCAGTAAATATTATTAGTTTCTTTCTGCCAAATCTGGAAAAAAATAATCTGCTGAATAGCTGTTTACGTTATGCGACTCAAAACGTTGCTCTGTAAAGCATAATCTTCATATGAGGTTCGCTCAGTTTCAACTCTACTCATAAATGGTCTAAGGATTGCTGGGCCCTGAAACCGCTAATGCAGTAGACTCAACAACGTTTTCGTATAAGTTTTTTCCATGAGTTGCCAAAAAACCCTTTGTAGTAAATAAAAATTATACGAGTATATATTCAGTGGTCTAATATTGTTAATTTCTAAGACTCGTCAGCAATTGCCTTCCGTCGTCAGTAAGTATGATATAGAGAAATTGATCGATAAGACCGCACCTTATACAAAATGTTGCATAATACTGTGTTTTGTCTATTTCTCTCGTATAACTACTACTGTACTAATAATACAATAAAGAGTTTGTCTATCTATCTATCGATATAGTGAAATGTGAGAGGAATTTTAATTTATACGACCTGGTGATGTGAGTCTTCAGTCACATCACTACAAATAGTATAAAACAAAGTCGCATTCTTCTGTCCGTCCCTATGTATGCATAAATCTTTAAAACTACGCAACGGATTTTGAAGCGGTTTTTTTTTATAGATAGAGTGATTCAAGGGGAAGGTTTATAAGTATAACCCACCCCCGCTTTGCACGGGCGAAGCCGGGGCGGGCCACTAGTTGTAAATAAATTGACTAAGATTGCAACTTACTTATCTGATATGGGTCCAAGGAGCAGAAGGCCTAGCATATATCCCATGCTATGCACTGTTCCGACTAGAGCGCGCTTCCAATCTTGGCAGCCTAACTGGAACTGTAAACGGAGAAGTATTTGAGTAACAATCGTCGCAACATCTCTACTAAGTAGGTGTCATGTTTTCGTAAGGCTTAGTCATAATCTGCCGTATTTTTTAGTGTCCGTGACAGAATATGAATACATAGTGGTCGCGTTCCGAACTGGTGGTAGACGGTCGATTTTTTTTATTGTATAATATGACAATGTGTTGACTATTTGTAAGTGTCCATCGTGACCCACACAAAATAAATGATTTGAATTTGAATTTGAAAGTGTCTCGTTGGTCTAGTGGTTAGATGTGCCGCCTTTGGATCAACGGGTCCCGGGTTCGATTCCGGGGTCGGGCAAGTGTCTTTGTCTAAACCAGAGGCACTGGCTTGGAGTCTGGGTGTCATTTCTATTTATAATATGTATGTATTTACAAAAAATAAATGTATATATGTAGTTTATCATCCATCTCGTTACCATAACACAAGCATTAAGTTGCTTAGCACGAGATAGCTGGGACGAGATGGCGTTGTGTGAAATGTCCAAGGATATTTATATTTATTTTTTATTTACCCCATTCCGTCCTGAAGCTGCCGTAAAAGCCGACAAAAGGAATTGATAAAGCCGAAAACCTAGGCGCAAGCGATGGAAAATTTTACAACAAACCCTGTGCCAACCCGCTTGGCCAGTGTTGTACAGTGGGGTAACTCCCTCCATGTAATTGGTGGAGGCTCGACTCAGCAGTGGGTCATTTATTGGCTAAGTAGTAGTCATAATGGAAATTTATGTTATCATTATGTACCCTAGGAAATGTAATATTTTTGACGGTATATCCCATCCCACCTGCTATCATCAGCCAATAAGCCCATTGCAGTCGGGCCTACTAATACAGGTAAGGAAATTTAGAACCATTTCGGTGAAATGGAGTGGAGACACTGTTTATTCTGAACCCGTCACCGTACTACACGCAGCCAGACACGCGAAAACTCTTAAGGTCGAGAGAAGTCCGACGATATCTAGTGGTTAGATGTGCCGCCTTGGATCAACCGGTCCCCGGTACGATTCCGGGGTCGGGCAAGTGTCTTTGTCTAAACCAGAGGCACTGGCTCGGAGTCTGGGTGACATTTCTATCTATAATATGTATGTATTTACAAAAAAAAATGGGACGAGATGGCGCTGTGTGAAATGTCCAAGGATATTTATTTATCTAAAGAGCGCCTTAGCAACTGTCTTTAACTGCTACCCGCAACATTTTACCCTCGCACCATCTAGCCATCCTACACTACGCTTGCAGAATCGCGGTCTCCACTCAAGAACTCGTCTACTCAAGCGGTTGTCGGATCTTCTATAGATATGACCAGACTGTCAATTCACTTTGCTAATTCTGTGAGCTGACTTTGATCCTCCGGGGATCGTGACCCGTCGAAGTTTTTCATATGCTTTCCAGCCGAACTGGAACCTCTCCGAAACTCCTAATTAATTCGTTATGGTCCACGATTGATTATTCTATACGACCCGCAGGTTCTTTTTGGAATTACACGCTGCATAGGATGGAATGAAGAGTTGATCACTTTAAGAATAAT
The DNA here is from genome assembly GCA_905475355.2 of Clostera curtula. NCBI lineage: Eukaryota > Metazoa > Arthropoda > Insecta > Lepidoptera > Notodontidae > Clostera > Clostera curtula. The sequence goes on from FR997802.1 coordinate 17,727,364, forward strand.
AACTAGCTGACCCGGCAAACGTCATTTGGCCATATACATATCGCTATTAAAAATAGGGGTTAATCGTAGAGGGTGAAAATTATGTGAAAATAAAATATACGGTTTTATTGATATTTGTAAAAAATAAAACTATAATTTTGCCGTGGACCACCCTTAACATTTATGGGAATGAAAAATAAATGTTGTCCTATTCTACAGACCTAACCGATAAGCACACAAAATTTCACGGAAATCGGTAGAGCCATTTCCGAGGAGTTCAATAACAAATACCGCGACACGAGAATTTTAAGTATTAGATAAAAGTACATATATAATACATATAATTATATACGATAGGATTTCATGTCCTTGTCTATTTCTTTATCTCATTTGTTTTGTATATGCGTGTGACGTTGTGAATTACTGGTATTGTGTATATAAATACTGGGTACTCACGTCAGCAACAAAATTGTAGGGGTCATCATAGACCCATTCCGTGCATTCTACAGTTTGCGAAGTGGTAAAATTGCCCACACTGCAAGTTCCGTTGGCCTGAATAGCCGTGTATCTGTGACAGCGGTCGGGTAACTGGGTCAGGTTCAAAACTGATTCGGGCATTGTCGTGTTGCACTCCGGGTATTTGCACCTAGGGTAAAAAAAAAATAGAGCACATATAAAGATGTGATACGATGTGTACGGATTTAGAATACAGAGTCAAAACTATAAAGATAATCTCGACCGTACTCTTAAGGTGGATGCTCCAGGGTAGCCCGCGAAATTCAAATTTTCTTACGTTTTTTGCAATTTGCAGGGCAGTGCTAGGTTGTATGATGATGAAAATTTGATTAGCGGCTGTAAGACGTATGTAGTTACGGAGTTATGTTAACTCATCAATACAACCCTCCAAGCTCATAAAGGTGCAAGAATGACTTTGACGTTGAAAAAGTTTTTCTTGCACCTTTAAGAGCTTGGAGGGTTGTATTGATGATTTTGATGATCAACATACAACCTAGCACAGACCTGCAAATTGCAAAAAACGTAAGAAAATTTGAATTTCGCGGGCTACCCTGGAGCATCCACCTTAAAGAGCACACTCGCCCGCGCACACATACACCTCCACACCCGCGCACAAGTGTTATCTACTTCCTATATCTCCATCATAAATAATTATGTACAATAATCACGTGAAGCCTGGTCTTCTAAAATACAGGCCTAGGCTTAGTATAGACTCCAGATCTCCCATATATTACATTCGTGAGTCTTGATAGTTTTTTTTAAATTAACAAGTTAGTAACAGCTGCTTGTAATTTTGTGGAGATGTTATAAAATATTTTTTGTTTTTTTGTTTTTTTAGTGTCGGCACCCCATTCCATCCTGAGGGTGTAAGAGCTGGCAAAAGGATATGAAAAGGCCGATAACATCGCCGCAGGAGAAGGAGAACTTGATTTTGTATCGAGTGCCAACCCATCTGGCCAGCGTGGTACATGTAACTGGAGGAGGCTCGACTCAGCAAGGGGTTATCTATGGTAACTAGCCCGGAACGTAATTGACCTGGTTAAGCAACGTCTGGGTTTTTGGACATCGGCTGGACATAGGGGTGTCAATTTATAACATCTCACCTTCTTCAGGCTACGGGAGGCATGTAAAATAGTCGATACAGAGATTCTGCAGAGTGCCAACTAATAGCTTGTCGAACCCAATGATAAGGTAGTGTAGCAGGTAATGAGTAAGTCTCGAGATGGGTCTCCGAGGGCCAAGGAGAAACAAAAACTGCCAATGTTTTTTTTTAAAATATGCATTGAATATAAGCAGGCCATTGCACACTGCTACTACTATTCAGCCCATAAATGACCCACTGTTGAGTCGGGCCTCCTCCAAATACCACGCTGGCCAGACGGGTTGGCGCAGGGTTTCTTACCAAGTTTTCCTTCTCTTGTGGTTGGGTTATCGGCCTTATTATTTCATTTTGTCGATTCTTACGACACTCTCAGGATGAAATGGGGTGGTGACACTATGTATTCTAAATTCGTCACCACATAGACCATTGCACACACTACTATGTATTTGACACATACCCGTTTGTTTATTGTTAAAGTCTGTGGTCAAAATGAGAATGGAACTATGTATATTTTTAATTAGTTACGGTTCAATTTCGGCCAATGGGCTTCCACGAGTACTGGGAGTTAGCCAATCAGATTAGACGTGTATCGCTGTAAAATTGGGATATAGGCAAGGTGGTTAAGTAGCCAATTCAGACTCACCTGTAATCGACTACCACGGCCGCAAACACATAGTTCATGCAATACAAGGAGTTAGACATACAGGCAATAATCAGTAGAGGCATGAGCCTCAAATAATACGGGCCTAAAGGCCTGAACTTAGACAGGATCCTCTCCAACATAATATTATCCTTTTCACCATTTTCAGCACTAGATACAACTTCATCTTGACACGACATTACGGTCGAGTAGAATAAACTTCAATAAAAAAGCAATTTAAATATGTAATCTGGTTTTAACGCAAAGCCATATGATAGGACTGGTAAAATTAACACTGGTTATTAAAAATATCAGTTCGCCACAAGGATAGAGAGTTCATTTTTATTTAAATAAGTTTTCCGATGGAACCAACGAAGACGAATAATTTGGATAAATGAGCGTGAAAGCGTTTGTGCTATTGTATTCAATATAATAGATTATCTGGCTTTTTATTGCAGACATAAAGGTATGTGCGCATCTATATGTCGGAGAATAAACTGTTTAATTAAACCTTTTATTTGAGCAGCGGGTTCAAGGTACCGATCTTAACTACACTCCAGCATTAACACACCACACCGCAACCACTGTTTCTATCATAATGCCCGATCCACCTCGATCGCGCTCCTTTTATAAGTTTTTGCCGAACGTCAAGATGGCGCCTCGACCCCGCTCGAGGACTACCCTCCGCTCTGACAATGCAAAATAATATAACGTCCTCTTTTAAAAAGATGACAAACTAAATTGAATAGAAAAATCTAACAAATTAAACTGATTAAAATTAAGATTTAACAAAGTATTTTCTAGGCTAATTGATATCGTCTTTATGTAACCAGGAATCAAGTCCATTCTGACTACTTCCTCCGACACGGCCACCCTGACGTTTCACACGTCCTCGTGTGATGTTGAAGGGTGAGCATCATCATTATCTGTAAAGATACAAACAAATTTTTGGGTAACATGGTTCGGCCACTCCTGACCAAGTAGAATATGGTCCTTAACATTCATGTAGTCTGATATCAAACGTCAAATTCTCAATCTCAACGAGCGTCCAATCTTTGTGCCCCTTTACGCCGTTTACTAAACAGATTCCATGATAACGAAAAGGCGACCTCGCCTTTGTTATCCACCTGGCCACCTCGCCTTTCATAGTTCATTGGGCCACCTCGCCATTTGTTGTCCACTTGGCCACCTCGCCTTTCATAGTTCGTTGGGCCACCTCGCCATTTGTTGTCCACTTGGCCACCTCGCCCTTCACATAATTCCTGTTTAAATATCTAGATGGCCACCTCGCCATTTAGATACGTTTACCAGCACTGTTAAGATGTTTTGCATATGGCCCACAAGCCACCACGCTGTTACCACGACCCACCATACTTCAAACATACCGCTCCAGAGAATAGTGCCACCCCATCTTTTCACGTGGGCGTCGAGTAAGAGGCGACTCTCACTCTCAGAAGAGACTAGACTCGATACGGACCATCTTTCGTATCATAAGTCTCGATGGCCTAGTGGTTCAGTACTCAGACTTCTAGTTCAGAAGTTCTGTGTTAGAACCCTGGCTCAACCAATGACTTTCCGGAAGTTATGTGTGATGAGCATCGATGACTAACAACGTTGTGCCCCATGTATGACAATAGGTTTCGCCACCTATTACATTTGAGACTCGAAAATAATCCAGCGTGTCGAGGCATAATTGCCGCTGACCACACCCTCAGGTATTAAAGGCGTGAAGTTACATAGGCACATAGCCATATGATGTTTTAATTAATGAAACTATTAAACTAGTCCAAAGATCTTACCGTCATTATTATCTGATAAGCATGGATTCAGCTCAGTAGGGACATATGATTGGGGGAGTGGACGTAGGCGTTCTCTCGAGTATTTGTAAGTTCGATTAGCGTTCAAACTCTTAAGATGGTATCTGTCACCGTCAAGTACCTCAATGACTTCATAAGGTCCTTTATATTTAGGATCCAATTTGGTTTGATTCCGTTCATGATTTTCTACTAAAACATAATCTCCTACCGAAAATCTAGTCACATTTGCCTTATTTTTATCGAATCTTACTTTATCAAGCTGTGCATTATTTTTCATTAATTTGTCAGCTTGTTCCCTAATCTCTTAAATTTATCTCAATCTCATGATCGTCAATAGTTAATAAATTTAGTGGTCTAGCTACTCTACCTATTAACAATTCTAATGGACTTGCCTTAGTTACCCTATGAATCGTGCTATTTATAGCAAGTTGAACATCACCTAACGCATCTTGCCATGACCTATTTGGACTAACTTCTACAACAGTCAACATATTTTTGAGGGTGCTCATTAAACTCAATCATTAAACTCTTTATTCGCGAAACACCGCCCTTGGTCTGCTATTATTCGCACAGGCGCGCCAAAAAGTGATATAGATGCTTTAAGTGCGTAAATGGCACACTCTGCATTAATTCTCAGGGAATGTCTAAGTAACACGTATTTAGTGAAAGCGTCTATGAGCACGAAAACGTATTCGTTTTGATTATTTTTCCCACTGAGTTTTCCTGTGGCATCTATATGAATTGTGTGCATAGGGATGCTGACTTTTGGTATAGGGTGCAGCTCGATTTGCTGTTTACCACTACTTGATTTAGCCACTTTACAAGGTATACATTTCTTAACAAATTTTCTAACATACTTTGCCATATTAGGAAACCAATAATGTTGGTATACCTTCTCTAAGGTTTTATCCCACCCCAAGTGAACAATCAAACTCAAACTCAAAATTAACTTTATTTACGTAGGTTTTATCACAAAACTCTTTTAAATCATCATATTTACAGTTACCATTATCATCATCTTACGACCCCTGTCCCACGCTAGGTGGTAGTCTCCATACACACCTATCAGTCGTCATATCTACAGTCACACCTTTTATACACAATTTCTCATGTTTACAATCCATCCATCTCTCTTGATCTTCCACAACCCTTACGTCCATCCACATTAATACTGAAACTACCACCGGTTCGGAATGCTGCTCTACAGAGAAGAGCCGGTAAGAAACCCTGTAGTTATATTTTTCAAATCAATGGGTTTGTTTACAAAAAGCACTAAACAGCACAGTGAGAGCAAGTTCGCCGGATGAGAGAGAAACACAACACGTTAACGCAATGAATGACAACTAGGCCTTGGGTTAGGGCCAATCAAATACAAGTCCGCGAATTAATAGCTCAATCGACTCATGGATACGATTTATCACCGACCAACAGAAAGCCCTAGGTACCTACTATTGGTAACCAAATGTTACGGTTATTTCTTTGATTTTTTCTATACAGCACATTTGATCATAAATTTTACAGCTCTAAATCAAGATCATCGTTTTCGAGTTTATGAATAATTTTATTGCACTCTGGGTCTAGTTGTTGCTCCGCTTGTAACCAGTTTGCAGATAACTCTGTAATATTGACGCGCTTTTGCTCTATACGGTTTACATTTTCTAAAACGTTGGGTTTATTGACCGAGCTGCCAGTCAAACTGACAATGTTATTTATCCTCTTTCCACTAAGCTTTGACGCAACACAATGTTTGATGAGAGAGCATTCGGCACCAGAATCATAATAAAATGGATACGACTCACAAGTGTTCATCAGCGCACTGCTGGGATTGCTAACATAGCAAACTTCCACATGCCTTTCGTTACTCGCCGCTGCTGCAGGCGCTGCTCCGAACTGCTTGCGCCTACTGCCGCGCCAGCTCCTCCGCTGTTGCCACGTTGTTGCCACGTGGACCCTTCGTTGCCAAATGTCCGGCGTTGCTGCACCTGAAACAGATTAAGTCCGACCGCGGCCTCGGTCCCGCAGAGCTTGACGCTGAATTGACTGCACTGGCTGCCTTGCCTTTCACCTCGCCTTTGGAACGGCACCTATTTTATCGAAGTTGTGAAATTTCACCGTTGCCGACTGAAACTTCGATCGCATGAAATCTGGATCTGCTGTCCTATCGCCTTATGTTTAGGCTCTCAATCTACCTTACCGATGCAAATCAAGGCATATAATGGTGCCATAATCTTGGAAAACTGATATAAACTGCCGAAAATATGACGCTAGACCGATGAACTCAAGCCTAACGCTAAAACATCCCGTCTAATCTAAATTTCGTATCGCAAGTAATTAACAGGCAAAACATGTAAAAGAATTTCAAATAATTATTTTTTACATATTGGCTAAACCGTCAAACGTTTTTACACTTGCCTTTGTTTACATTCACAATGTTGTGATGGCTTTAGGTTGGTGTCACTCTAAATGTCAGTCCGTTGGACGTCAGTCTCTGACAGCTAGTGGCGCCACCTGGGCAGTTTGATGTGGTAGTTTTGACCCATATTATTTAGTTGTTTTTAACAAATCGAGTTGTAATTATTTAATAGTTATTATAAAATCAAACCTTAATTAATTTACTGCTATTGGCAAATATTATTTGATTATCTTTTCACAATAACCGGAAGTGAGATTATTTTTTTTAATATCGGCTTGTGTTCTAGCAACTTTACGAATCCCTATTTAATCTGTGGGGTTGTCTACGATGTATGACGGCCAGACGATTAATTACAAATTACCCCAAATAAAACATCAACGCCCTCCCAAAGGCCAACCCCACGTCCGTGCAGAACATCTTAGCCACGTGGGAGGGGGACACTCAAAATGAAATTACTTATGAGTGGCTAACAGGGAAATGGCAAACCCGTGATGATGGAGAGAATTAATATTGAAATGATACAAAGTGACTTGACATTGGCTAAACACAAACCGTGAGAGCCACAAGAAAATAAAAAAATAAAAAAACATCAACGTTAAGTTTGGCATTTGCCAGTGAAATAGGCGGACGCGTCGGTCAGAGCAGAAAGAAACGTCTCCGCCATTGTTTTAACAGTGAGTTTTACACGCATTATAACTAATCCTTTGTATTTCTTATTGTCTCGCCAATCGGCTTATGCAAATGGACCGCGTGGCTCATTGTGTTGTGTTGGCATACAGCCACGTGGACTGGTTAAAGTTTTAACCTTTGGACTTCCCGTGTAGGCCCTCCATATTCCTTCTGTTGGAAGGCATGATAGTTTCACTTTGTAATAGGATCCCCCTTGCGGCGGATTTCAGGTGTGGCCGCTCGAGAGATTCGTCTCAACGCCAGGATCCAGAGGCACCTTTGGAGCCTGGACGCGAGACCCGTTCCTCGAGCCCGGCCTCCTGCGGAGCTGACCGTGCTGTAGTGGAGTCCGCCTAGCAATCCAGCTGAGGCGGGACGGTTTTTCATTACCCCTTAATTATTTTTCTTTTACCTGCATTTCTTTTCGTTAAATAAATACAATTTACTTTGTATTTACGGGTTCAGTTAGGAGCCAGTAAGTTACCTGCCCGGCTCCCAAACTGGGAGGCCGGAATACAACTAGATTTAACTAAAGGACCCCGGGACCGACACCTTTTTATAACTGGAAGAATTTAACCATCGTCGTCGGCTCAGGGATCCGGTACTCATAAAGTCCCTGGCGCCCCTTAAGTATTATCAACTTGAGCAGTGACCAAAATTCATGAATTTAACGTGATAGAAGTTTGTCTTATACCGATCAAAGTCACACTATCGTAAAGTCGTATACCATACAATTTACCCGAGTAAGAAAATGGAAACTGCTCACCGGAGTGACGTAAAATTCCAGACCCACTCACTATTCTTTGACCTGGCTGACCGCAGAACTGTTGCTCGCCTTCCTGCTGCTCCGCTCAGGACAGTTAGACGCGTAGTGTCCTTGTCCATGACAACGCAAGCAAGTGATCCCGTTCACTTGGTTAATCGCCGCACTATGACTGCCACTTGTGATTTTCGGTTTAGTTAGAACAATCTCCATGTAGCTTAATATCTCCTTTAGAGTGACAATGAATCGCCATTATCAGTCATTTCCATCGCGTACAGAAACACACACATATCACTACACTGTTTTCTCCACGTGGGCTGACTGAGTTACATCCCACTTCTGATGTCGGAGAATAAACTGTTTAATTAAACCTTTTATTTGAGCAGCGGGTTCAAGGTACCGATCTTAACTACACTCCAGCATTAACACACCACACCGCAACCACTGTTTCTATCATAATGCCCGATCCACCTCGATCGCGCTCCTTTTATAAGTTTTTGCCGAACGTCAAGATGGCGCCTCGACCCCGCTCGAGGACTACCCTCCGCTCTGACAATGCAAAATAATATAACGTCCTCTTTTAAAAAGATGACAAACTAAATTGAATAGAAAAATCTAACAAATTAAACTGATTAAAATTAAGATTTAACAAAGTATTTTCTAGGCTAATTGATATCGTCTTTATGTAACCAGGAATCAAGTCCATTCTGACTACTTCCTCCGACATTAAACAGTTTATTTGAGCAGCGGGTTCAAGGTACCGATCTTAACTACACTCCAGCATTAACACACCACACCGCAACCACTGTTTCTATCATAATGCCCGATCCACCTCGATCGCGCTCCTTTTATAAGTTTTTGCCGAACGTCAAGATGGCGCCTCGACCCCGCTCGAGGACTACCCTCCGCTCTGACAATGCAAAATAATATAACGTCCTCTTTTAAAAAGATGACAAACTAAATTGAATAGAAAAATCTAACAAATTAAACTGATTAAAATTAAGATTTAACAAAGTATTTTCTAGGCTAATTGATATCGTCTTTATGTAACCAGGAATCAAGTCCATTCTGACTACTTCCTCCGACATATATATGTTAATATGGGCGGAGGAAATGCTTGGTACCCCTTTTTATATAAATTACTAGCGCCCCGGCTTAGCACGGGTGCAATTATGCATTTAAACCTTCCTCTTGAATCAGTATATCTATTAAAAAACCAATTCGAAACCCGTTGTCTAGTTTTAAAGATATTAAGCATACATATGGACGGGCAGACGACAGCGATTTTGTTTTATACTATGTGGGGATGATAGTGAAGTGGACGAAGAGCAAAGATTATTGACATCATCATCATCATTTCAGTTAAAATACTTATTAAAAATAAAATATATCCTACTAATATAAAAATGCGAAAGTTTGTAAGTTTTTTTTCACTCAAAAACTACTGAACGGATATAGCTTTCACATCAGAATAACGCCTAGGCTATAATTTTTAAAGATATTGTGTAAATTATATAAAAAGTAACGATAAATGTCAAGTAAGCGCGGGTGAAACCGCGGGACGCAGCTAGTACTAGATTTTTATAGATAAAATTAGTTAGTAGTGTAATTTATTTAGCTTACTGTACGCATTGGGAAACTGTAAGTACAGGAAGCAATTGTCTTAAATAAATAAATAAATAAATAAGCTAATACGCACACTATAGTGAATTTAACATTAATAAAAAATACCATGTTCTTGGTGAATGTCATTATATCAATAATTTTATCATAGTGAAAAAGAAATTTGCGGTAATTTTTCGAGATCCATACAATTAGTGGTTTTTAGAATTGTGTGTAAAGAGATGTAAAGGCACATTTAGTAACTCGTAAAAAAATGTTTCTCTAAAAAATCTCTCCGTCGTATTTGTGGTGTTCATTTGAATGTTAAGCTCGAAAATCTCGGATGTAGGATTGGAAAATTTTGTGAATACTACTAATTATAAATGTAGTATACAGACTATTTTGCCAAATTATGTAAACTTTAATTTGACATAACTATTTAAATTTACCAATGCCATACTCACCTATCATTTGTATAATTACTTTAGGGAGAATTTAAAACGTGTTATTTTATTTGCATAAGTAATTGTACTATTAGTGTGCCAAATAAAATAATTAAAAGTGATAGTTGTAGAACAAGTATTTTCGTTTAGTTAAGCTAGAAAGTAAAACGAAACATTTTGTTAAAAACTAGGTCTCGAGTTACATTCAATGTTCGATAAAGTCGATGATAAAAAGAAATTGTTTACAATGATAGAATATACATGATCACTGAAAGGCAAATATTGAGTGTTACTAAAAGGTAATAAGCGACCATACCAAGTCAGTGCCTACCTTATTACTTGCTAGGTCATCAATAAAATTATGACGATTGATCGAGTTATGCGTCCTAAATAATAGTGTCAACGTTTTTCTCAAGTTTTGCATAAAATAATAATTGTCCTTTGTCTGTGTAAGTAAGGTTAAATTAGATTCGAAATAAAAATATTGTTATTGTAGCGACCAACACGCTACATACTTTTCACAATTCACCCGAAAAATCTGAACTAATTAAATCAAGAAATATCGCCTACAAATGTGAGAACTACCAAAAAAACCTACACCGCGATAGCGAAATTTCAAGAGCAATTCGCACTTTCACAACTATCGGGGATAGGCGTTGCGACCCCTAGTCAGACATCCCACCTCGCCTGGCTGGATGATCATCCCTTTGCGCCTAAATTATTTAAAGTTGGCCACTACACGCGTCAAGCCATAACGTATATTCAGTTACACTGTCAACAAAAAGGGGTGTACACATGAGATATGTGTACATGTACATGTGTATACTGTGTTAGGAAATACTTACTACTACTACTATCACTCAGACCTTAAATGACACAATGCAGAGTCGGGCCTTTCCCATTACGGGGAGGACCATTAGCCTACCGTGCCACGCTGGAAGTTTTCCTTCTCTGACAGCTACTTGTTCGGCCTTGTCATTTCCTTTTGTCGACTCTTACGACACCCTCTGGATGGGGTGGGTGACACCATGTATTCTAAATACGTCTTACTTACTTCTTACTAATTACTTACTTGTCCATTTGTTGTAGGTAAAACCGATTACAGTAAACTATGTAAGTATATTCCCTTTTAAGGCACTAAGTACTAGGGTTATTACAAAGGCGAACTTCTGAATTGAATCTAAGCCATCTTTGGGTATCCAGCCATTAGAGACACCCCGACTCCCCACTAAAACCCGCGGTGTTTTGGATCTCAAGGTAACGGGTTTTACCGTTTTTGTGGGGAAAACCATTATGGATACTCAACGTTATTGGGGGTTATTTGGAAATGGACTCTAAGGTGCAAATTGGCGATGACAGAGGGGCCCCTTTCTAACCATTAAAACTCTACAATATTTCTGGGGTTTCTGAGGTGTCTAATCCATAAAATAATATCTATAAAAATATTTTTCTTTGTTCATATTTGTCACATTATATTTATAAAAAGAGCAGAATGATTATAAAAAATATTAATACATAATTCTATTATATCTATATTTCTATGTTGTTAAAATAATCAGAACTTCGTAACACAATTTTCATCATTCTTTTTGCAGCCAACTGCCTCTGCTTCTTGCACCGTGTCTGGCAGTATTTCATCTGCCGTATCAGGCATAAAAATTACGATGATCCCCGTCACGAGAGAAATACCTCCAACCAGCAGTGATGGAAGACCTGCCCAGTATTTCATCTGCAATCCAAAATATTTTTATCAACACAAAAGTATGCCTCTTATGTGTATAAATAAATGAGTATATTAACGCAATCTCGAAACCAATTGTGGTATAGTTCAGGCCCTGGCTAATTTCAACGTGAAATTTAAATCTGCCAGAAGTGGTAGGGGCTGTCCATTAATCACGTGAGGTTCGAAAGGGGGGTTCGGTAAAAATCACCTGTATAAATTTTTTGGTCAATCGCGTGATTTCTAAATCGAAAAGCGGCGTGTATTCTAACCTTAGAGTGTAAGATTCTTTGTAGGTACTAAAAAATACACGTGGTTTTTAATGGGGTAGTCTTAAACCTCCTTAAATCACCAAGGGGGAGGGAGGTGTTAAAAATGTTAAAAAAACATCACGTGATTAATGGACAGCCCCTAACATGAGCTTCTGTGGCTAGTGTGATCTTATATAATACGTAGCGGGAAGGTGTCGTTCCGGACGATGAACGATTTTTTTATCACCGACTTGATTTATTTTGACCCTAGGCTTGCGTGATGGAAAGCAATGCCAGGGTCTAAGATGGAGCAAGCAATTCAAGGAAATGCCCTGTCGGGCACCGGCTCTCACATCACACGACGAAACACAGTAAGCTGCTTGGCTTGGACTTAGATGTGAGGATGGTAGCTTGCCGGGCGGACCATTAGGTCCTACCACCAAGCTAAAGATAAGAATAAGATATACATTAACCCGAAGTAGTAACTGCTAGACCAGGAAGAATTTGATATGAAACTGAAACTGGTACAAAATTAACAGGGCAGTAGAATTATTTTGTTCCGCCTGCAGCTACAGTTGGGACCCACGAGGCAGTAAGCACCGCTCGGTGACCCAGAGGATTTTTAGTGGATAAGGGGGCCCCTCACATCACTGAAGTATAAACTTCAAATTCCACGCATCCGCACCGGCATTCCCAGAACCAATCGGAAGCACGCCAAAAGTCTAATTTCCTTCCATTAAATTGGAGGAGTCCCAGTAGTTACTACTACTCAGCCCATAGATGACGCACAGTTGAGTCGGAAGGTAACAGGCCTACTGTTCTACGTTGACCAGACGGGCTGGTTCACAATTTCGTATGAAGTTGTACTTCTCTTGCGGCTTGGTTTTTTCATTTCCTTTCGTTGGCTTTTCGACACCCTTAGGATGGAAATACCATGTAAAATCCGTCAACACACTGACGAGTCCCCATAGCAGTAGGGCTGTAACGAAGATTCAAAATAAACTTTTTTTTAAATGTCGTACTTCATTCAAATCAAAACTCATTTAATCAAGTTGGCTTATTAGAACTCTTTCGACAAGTCAAATAATATTATGACATTTACCATTTAAAATTGATTATTTACCATCTACCGCCGGTTCGTAATGCCGTTCTACAGAGAAGAGCCAGCAAGAAACTCTATTGTTGCTCTTTTTAAGTTGCCATTTTAGGTACAATGCCGGGATAAGGCAGATTTGTGAGAGCAAACTCGCGCAACAGTCGCAAAGGCCAGATCTAGTCAAAAATAGTATCCTTCTAAACGGCCCCAGAAACGGCGCCTGTTCACAAGCATGGCAGCTATCACCCTCCTACACCATATTGCAGGGAAGGGAACAGCCACACGACGTCACCACAACTGCCATTAGTCTTAAATTCATGGTACGTACCAGCAAGGGTGTCTGTGGAGCCACAATGGTGGCAATCCGGCCCATGGAGGAGCAAAGAGCATGCATCGTGTTACGCGTGTAAGTTGGGAATAGTTCGGAAGTATACAGGTACACCGTAGCATAAGATACTGTTGCTGTGAACTTGCCTACTAGAAACAAAGACGTTGAGACTACTATATGCCCTGGAAACATAAATGACGTAACTAGTATTCTAGCACAGTGTTAGATTAGGCCGCCTGCATTTGCATATTTATTAATGTTTAATCTGAATCTTTGTGGAAACCTTAAGTTTATTTACGTAATGTTATTTATTAACATGAACTTCAATATTGTTAAATTTTGATCCTTATTGCTATCAAAATGTAAAATTTGCACCTTATAACATAACGCTGCTAGTCTTCTGGGTACTTTGGCAAGTGGCAACGATTGGGCACAATTAAACTTTTTATAAATTATGTACTTTTTATAATATGATTAGTATATTGTTTATACAGGATGTCCCAAAAATAGTGTCAAGCGGAAGTCCAGACAGAACACCCTTTACTACCCGAATCACCCCCATATATGTTCTGCGATTTTACATAGTTTTCAGATTATGATTTTTTTCTGAATTTTTAATGGGTAAAGTTACGAATCTGATTATTTTATGCTTAAAAGTACAATTCAAGATGATACAGTTAGAGAAAAAAAATGAATTTAACTTTAAATAAAATGAAGTTAAGTTGATTAGGTCAAAAAATCAGAAAAATAAACATATCTTTTTCTTTGAAGTTTTTAAAAATAAGTTTTAACTTTGGTTTAGTAGACCAATATTTTATCTTACCTTTAGGCACGAATGACTGAGCTACACAGAATATTCCAGTCATCCCGAATGACACTATCAAAGGCAACTTCCTTTTAAACTTCCTCAGCAAATAACCCAGAACAAAACTTGCTGGTAGTTCCGAAAAGGTCGCCAGCCCAAAATTTATATACTTGTTCCCCTCCAGCTCAACAGAATTAATAAGCAAGGCATACTTATTAAACAGACCAGTAATCCACATGCAAATGCAAGCCAGGAACCTGATAACTAGCTTTCTGGAAGAGAATGTCTTCTTGAGCAAGGATCCCATATTTCTTCCAGGCGCGACCTTTTCGCATTGAATTTTATCTAAATCTATATCCTCTACAACGATGTTATTAGATGTAGCTGCTGTCTTAATTATACGATTCACGTCATCTTTCCTGCCTTTGGTCATAAGCCATCTAAGACTTTCGTCTAATAAGAAGATGTAGAGAATAAAGGCTAAGGATGGTCCGTAAATAGCTCTAAGGAAACTCCTCCAATAGGGCAGTGCCCAGGCTATGAGTGCCATCAATATCCCGGCTAGGGACGTGCCCGCTGTCATTAGAGTGATGAATGCGACTCGATTTTCCTTTGTAACCATTTCCACACCTGGAATAATAATTGAGTTGTTGGTGTACGACGAAAAACGGAAACGACTGTCTGTGATGAAGAAATGAAAAAGTGTAGGTTAGATTTTTGGTGATACGTACATTTCATGCAGTAGTAATTAAACAATGATAATGTTTATTGTCCTATCACGTAACCCATTTGCTATTGATTCAGGTATTTTCTAATTCGATGGAAAGAAGGACACAAGGTTGTATTACAAGTTTTGAAGTTCATTATTTTTTGTATTCATTATTGTAAGTGGTCTGGTGGTTGGTACTCAAACGGGTTGGCACAGGATTTCAAATCTAATATTCCTTGTCTTGCGGCCAGGTTTTTGGCTTTGTCATTTCCTGATTTCAGCTCTCACCTTTTAATCAGAATATACAATTGGACAAGGAAGCCACGTCAAAACAAAAACAGGTCCACTGAGTTTCTTCTGTAAGGTCTTCTCGGTTGGTGCTAGGTTTCTGCCTGGCAGTAACTTTTAATAAATTTATCCGTTGACGACTGTGAACGCCATGATTGGTTTATATATTAACTACAATATTTTAAGTGCGCTGGTCGAAGACATTACATTTTAACATTGGTATGCATAAATAGACGTCGTTTGGGCTCATGTATGACCCACTACGGAGTTGAGCTTCTTCCAAATTAATGGGGGGGTTCCCCTTCATGAATATGCAGGCTTACTTAAGTCTAATGTGCCACGCTGGTTGGTTAGGCGGGTTGCCACTGGCTTTGTATCAAGTTTATTAGTCACCTCTTCCGACACCCGCAGGTTGTGTGGGTTTATGACATTTATATTCTAAATACGTTACCACACGGAAAAATTCAGTAGCACATATCAAGTAAAAATCATACCTAGCATAAAAGTAGTAGAGTAAGTATCGCCAAACAAGGCTTCAATGAATTCGAGAGCGATGTAAACCCAGTATGATGTCACGATACTTCTGCCTAAGCCCATAGCTGCAGCAGTAATTCCAGTCATTATAATCATCTTCTTTCTGCCGATCCTGAAAGAACAGTAATGAATGATAAAATAACATAATTTGAGGAATTCATTCCATTTTGATTAAGAGAATTTGATTAATCAGTTGTTTTCCTTATTTATCGCACAAATAGCAGGGTCGCATGTTTACAAAATAAATCGAGCGGGATTTAGAATGTTATGTTACATGCATTGTAGCTTATAAATGATTGAAATAATTAATAATCTAACAAATTACAAGTCCATATCAAAATTTTTATGACCAACAACAGGTTGTTTTTTACTTTCGCTGGAAAGAACTCTTTGTGTTGAGTGATTTCTTTCCAATAACCAAGATTTAGTACTTACTTATCTGCTAGAGGTCCAAGTATTAAAAGTCCGATCATGTATCCAAAACTGTGGGATGTACCGACGAATGTGCGCTTCCAATCTTGACAAGCTAGGTTGAACTGAAAAGTAATGTCATCATCATCTATTCCGCCTACAGCACTTCCCGAGCGTCGCCAAATAAACAAAAAGTACTTAATGTTCTTATGAATAGTGATGGATTTAGAACACAAGAAATATAGTGTCACAACCGTCAATCTGGGTGTCTTTGTGTTCGTAAAGAACTCCCGCAATACACTTTAGTGCAGGGAAGTCGTGATAGCGTAATGTATGGTAGAGAATCTAGCCACAATATATTTAAAACTTAAAATGAATCCTGGAGTAGATTATTTGATAAGTAAACATTGAGCGTAGTATTCAATGTTGGTCATAGCAGCATAGGGCCCCAGGATCATATAGCTTGTTCGGTCGGACTTCCAGATAGCCTGACTAATCCCGAACGGACCCGGTATCCACGTGGATTTCTCTCAAAATAAGGTCGGTTACAGCAAATTGACCCCTACCTCAGTAACAAAAGAGTTTTCATTATCGTAAACCCACTCATCACAAACTACCCTTCTAGTGAAATCAAAATTTTCTACTGAGCAGTTTCCTTCTACGATATATGAAAACCGACGACACGTGTCATGAGACAATGACAGATTGAGAACTGCCATCAGCTCACTGTGTTCACAAGACTGGTATTTGCATCTGGAAGAAATAAGACAGAAGATACATGGGGTTGCCACCCTATCCCAAGGGTGTGGTAAGAGCCGGCAATAGGAAATAATAAGGCCGAAACTCTAGCCTCAAGAGAAAGGAACTTCCGTCTGGCCAGCGTGGCACAGCAGGCTAAAGTCGGATTTAAATTTGCCTGACGTGTTGTGACATGTGGCATCAGATAGGTATCGGTTTCATATCTATACTAATCTATACTAATATTATAAAGCTGCAGAGTTGGTTGTATGTTTGTTTGAACGCGTTAATCTCTGGAACTACTGGTCCGATTTCAAAAAGTCTTTCAGTATTAGGTAGTCCATTTATCATTACCATATATAAAATTGCGATTTTGTAACCCAATGTGTAAAATCGAAAACCTATTTATGCGTGCGCTGCAGAAACTATAGGTCTTAATAACTGTAGGTCTTAATGATCTACAAAAAGTCAAGCACATATCTAACTATGATAGTTTAGTCACAGTAACTGATTGAATGTTCATAAAACATATTAAATCATCTGAAGAAAGAGAAAGAAGATAGCCTCGCAATTGCTAGTAACTAATAATACATGACAGATGGCGTCACGTCAGATTGCAACAGAATGGTATAAATATATATCAGCTATCTGCCAGTGAAAGTCTCGTCGAATTCGGTCTAGCCATTTCTAATATTTGCAGAATCAAACAGATATACAGATATAAATTGTTTTGGTATATGTACCGCTTTCACATTTGGATGTGCACTTAGTAAAAGGCGGTTATTTTAATATTACAAACCACTGCTATTTTATTTATTTGTCTAAATAAGTGTGGGAAATCACATACCTCTCCGTCCGCGCAATTAACGTAAAAACGTACAAAGATTTTGCTTCGCGTATCACTATCACTACATAGTATAAAACAAAGTCGCTGTCGTCTGTCCGTCCATATGTATGCTTAAATCTTTAAAACTACGCAACGGATTTCGAAGCGGTTTTTTTGTAATAGATAGAGTGATTCAAGAGGAATGTTTATATGTATAACACATGCACCCGTGCGAAGTCGGGGCGGGTCGCTAGTTAATAAATAGACTTGCCATTGACTTGCTTGCTTGAAACTGCGACGAACTCAAATAATATGCGCCACTGTCACCAATAGGTTGCAATGCACTTTGGGTTAATTGTTATCAACAAAGTAACTACGTCTCAAATTAAACATATTGACTGTTTTATCGCGCGTACGTTCAATTAATTTATCTGCACCGTTTCGTTAATTGCAAGTACTAAGTTTATTATTTGGGTTGATTGAGAAGGAAAAAGGGTTCGAAACGTTTATTAAAAAAAAACAGGTCTGAATTTCGGTAAGTACTTGCCCTATGGCTTGGCTTGGCTTGGCTTGGCAGCTTTCCTATCAACAATTTACTTCTATACAAATAAATAAAATTGGAGCGTCTGTTTGTAATATTAAAAAAACACGTTTATATAGTGCATTTGGATGTATGCGTATACACGGCACATATACCAAAATATTCTAAGCAAATATGTTTATTAAATATTTTTAAAAAGTTTTAAATAATATAATATATACGCGATAAATCCGTTAAAAAGTGTTTAGTTTCAATGTGTAATAATCGCGAATACAACCAAAATCATCATTTTTTTCAACTTTTGTGTTCTGTAAGTTTGTTGCGCTATTCTCAGAATTGGCTGGACCTATTTTTATGGGACTTTCACTGGCAGATAGCTGATGTAACAATGAATAACCTATGCTACTTTTATACCGCATTCGCGAATTCGAAGTCTAGTATACAACTAGTGATAAATATCCATAGAACACAATAAAAAATTGCCATCACGGCTAGATATGAATGTAATTCCTGAACACAAATTACAACCAGACTCGGAGCAAGTGCCTCTGGTTTAGACACTCGCCCGACCCCGGGAATCGAACCCGGGACCAGTTGATCCAAAGGCGGCACATCAAGCCCCTAGACCAACCAGGCAGTAGAATAAAATGTTTATAGGTTAATATGGATTTTAGCCCCGCAACAACAAAAAGGCTATGAGGTACACCTATGTCTTTAATCAGGGGTTATACTGCTCCAAAACACAGCTCATAAATGACCCACTGCTGAGTCGGGCCATCTCTCATCACAGGGGGGTCATTAGTTTACTGTACCACGACGGCCAAACGGGTCCGCACAGTGCTTCGTATCAAGTTTTCCCTCTCTTCAACTAGGCTTTCAGTCAATCCGTCAGCATACTGAATCAGGGGTTATAAATAGGTATAAAAAGGCTTACCTGTATTCACTCTTAGATGCTGCGAAAACATAGTTGACACTATAAAATGCATTGGTAACACCAGCGAATAAAAGGAGAGACAGGAACTTAACATAATATGAGCTCGTCAGACTAAATTTGGAGAGAACTGACTCTATGTCTGTGAACTGTTCGGCTGCCATCTTTGGATAAGCGTCAAGACATAGTGCCGCACTGTATTTCATTGCTAGTGACGAACCATGAATTTGTATCGTTATATTTTGAACCGACTTCAAAAAAGACAAGGTTCTAGATTTGGTTTGTAATGTTACCGCATAACTTTGTCACGTCTTTAGTCGTTTAGTCACAATACTTTTAAATTTAATTTAATTTATCACTGATTAGGAAAACTCTATCTTTATTTAATTAGTTTTCAGATTGGTCACATATTAATTCATCATCATCATTGCAGCCAAAAAAGGTCCACTGCTGGACAAAGGCCCCCTCAAGGATTTTCACGAAGGCCGGTCCTGTGCCGCCCGCGACCATCGATTTCCGGCAAGCCTAACCAGGTCATCACTCCACCGTGTGGGAGGAAATAAAAATAACTAAATGTAATTATATAATTGAAACTAGCGACCCGCTCCGGCTTCGCACGGGTGCAATGATGCATGTATTCTACTTAAAAACCGTCCTCTTGAATCACTCTATCTATTAAAAAAACCGCTTCAAAATACGTTGCGTAGTTTTAAAGATTTAAGCATACATAGGGACGAACAGACGATATCGATTTTGTTTTATACTATGTAGTGATGAAAAGAGATCAAAAACATTTGTGTTAATTTATAGCTCTGTATATATTGATGACTTTGTTGGAATTCCACTTCCTTCCAACTTAAACTGACACCGATGACGTTAATTCGGATGCTATGTGAGTATGACTAGCCCCACAGCCACAAGCGGCGCATATTGTTAAAATGATGATCACTTATGCAAATTCCTAGGTCAGGCTATTGTCGTTACGATAAATCGCTCGCAAATACTTCTCGTTCATTGAAGTAACTCACAAATAGTTCGTTGTGTGGTGAAAGTTTTAGAACACTTAGTGTCACATCCCCATTTCGACAAGGCCAAAACCCTAACCGCAAGAGTAGGAAAACTTGATTTGAAACCCTGTGCCATTAGTCTGGCCAGTGTGGCACAGTAGATTTATTTACCCTACATGTAACTGATGGAGGCCCGACTCAACACTGGGTCATATATGGGCTGAATAGTATTAGAATAGAATAGAAAAATGCTTCACTACATAGCATGTCGCGGGTTCGATCCCCGCACGGAAGAAATATTTGTACGAACTACAAGTATTTGTTCCGGGTCTGGATGTTTTCTATCTGTACTAGGTATGTATTTACAAAAAAAATGTATATAAGTAGTTTATCATCCATCTCGTTACCTTAACACAAGTAAGTTGCTTAGCTTGGGACGAGATGGCGTTGTGTGAAATGTCCAAGGTTTTTTTTTACTATACATCACTATCACTACATAGTATAAAACAAAGTCGCATTCTTCTGTCCGTCCCTATGTATGCTTAAATCTTTAAAACTACGCAACGGATTTTGAAGCGATTTTTTTAATAGATAAAGTGATTCAAGGGGAAGGTTTATATGTATAACCTACCCCCGCTTTGCACGGGCGAAGCCGGGGCGGGCCACTAGTCATATTATAAAACAAAGTCGCTGCCGTCTGTTTCCCTATGTATGCCTAAATCTTTAAAACTACGCAACGGATTTTGAAGCGGTTTTTTTTAAATAGAGAGAGTGAATCAACAGGAAGGTTTATAAGTATAATAAATGCATAATTTCTGCCGTGCGAAGCCGGGGCTGGTCTCTAGTTATTGTATAAACAAATTATAGCGTTCACAATCGTCAACGGATACATCAATTTTATAACACTACTTCCAGGTCAGAAAGCTGCGCCAACCGAGTAGTCAGTTTAAAAAAATAATGGATTACTTACAATCTACGTCATTGACCAAAATTTAAACAAAAAATTACAGCTGGTTTTCTTTTGCTCCCACACCATGTCAGGCTGACTCTGGCTTGCTGACTTCCACGTAGAAACACTATACAAAGGAGATGTTATTTGCATTCGATATTCTGGATGTTTCTTGCGCGGGTTTTATGTCACAAATCTGTCTTATCAGTCTTTTACTATCCGGCGGTTTTAAGAAAAATAACATACTTTCTTTTTGGCCCTTCCTTACAGAACAGCCTTTTGAAGCAAAGGTAAATGGTAACACAGCAAATATAAAATGTATATTGGCATGTCAAAAGAGGTCAGAAAAGCCGACTTGAATAAATCGATTTTTAAGATAGAAATCCTCCAGTAGAGAATGTTGAGTAAATTCAACTGTGCCTTAATTTCGTAAATGGTACATGTTAGATATTTATGTTAAAGTTACGAATAAAGGCTGTCTGGAATTTTAAATTGCTTACTAAATAAAGATTACTTGGGAAAACTAAGGTTCTATTTTTGTTAAGCTTTTAATTTCCCCTTTTATTAAAGGCTGTTTATATATTGCCACCAACCATATCAATTATATACTGAGGGTTTGCTGGTATGTCTCCCGATAAACCATCTGGGTGCCACAGCAGAATGTATCCTCGCGTCCCAAACGATAAGTGCGAAGGTTTTATGCGAAGTCAAGTGTTCTGCAGTCCACATAACCATCGATCTCACCTTCGAGGGGGTGCAGTATGTGTTAAGCATATACCCAACGAAACAAATTATGAGAGAAAGTGGGCTCTTCCAGCACCCTGTAAGACTCTACCCAAGGGTGATGTTTTCAGTGATGGGTCAGGAACTTGAATGCTTTTGACCTTAGGCTTGCGTGATGGAAAGGAACGCCAAGGTCCAAGATGGAGCAGGCAATTCAAGGACCTGTCGGACACCGGCTCTCATATACTCTCGACGAAGTATAGTAAACTGCTTGGCTTAGGTGTGAGGGTGGTGGCCAGCCGGGCGGACCATTAGATCCTACCACAAAGTGTGCTGGATTTTGTTGAATTTTAAAACACGCCTTGTTTCCCAGCGTGCGGTGAGGAACTGTAATATTCTGCCCTTCCCCCACACGGAGTAAAACGATGTTATTTGGATGCGTTATTCTGTGAGGACACTCCGGTAGGGAAGATCCAGCGAGTGGGTGCATAACAAGCTTCATTAACTGTTTCATTTTGTGTATTACAGTGTGAATTAGATATTCTAGCGGAGTTTGCCGTTTATAGGAAAAGTTCCAGGTCAGTTCTTGTGCAACACAAACAGCCGGCCACGGGACCCATCTACTGCATTTGCCCAGCACTTAACGACTTCGCTGGGATGTAATTGACTTAGTCACTGAGACTGAGAAGCATTGGTGCGCTACCTAAAGTTAACCTGCTCTTGTTCAATTAAACTTGCAAATGGAACTGCGGTATTAAATAATTATGTAACTGTGTAAATTTGTTTCTGTGTATTACTTCGCCCATAAATGACCCACTTCTAATAAGACTCCTACGCCACGCCGGCCAGACAGGTTGACAAAGGGTATTAAGTTTTCCTTCTCCTGCCGCTAGGATTTCGGCCTTATCATGACTTTTCAACTTCAACACCTTTGTCGGTTCTTACAATACCCTCAGGATGGAAAAGGATGGTGACAATATGTAATGGAAGGTTGAAAACCTAGTCAGACAGAAGGCTAATTTCTTAGTGTGTCTGTAAACATAAGTGTAAAAGTGTAGGTTAAATTAAAATACTCCTTGCGGTGAAAACTGTTTTTAGTTTTAGTCTTCGTTTATAATCTTTTTAGAAGATTTTTCTGCCCCATCGGCTTTCAGACATGCTAGATATGTGCCTGCCATTTAAGTTTAGCAATTCTGTGAGCTATGTCGGCTAGCCAACTATAAACAAATTATACTCTACAATTCAAGTAGTGTCGCTACTTCTTCGTCGATAGCAATGTACGTTAAAATGTGCGAGCCAGAACTAAGACTAGACATTTAAACTGTCTATTGACAATAAAATCCCGAGAAACATGTCTCCATTTCCCAATAAAACTTAATAACGTCCTTATTCCGAAGGAAAAGAAGCGTTAAATATACAAAAGAAACGATATAAAGTGATATAGGGCCTGTTCGGGGTTTATGGGTGACTCGTAAAAATGTTACGGGCGCAGGTACAGCTTCACTTAAGGTCTACTATGTCAATAAAACAGGTGAATAAACAGTTATTTTTGATCTTCGCTTCATATTTATATTTTGTGTCAGAATAATACGCTTTTGTGATGCACTTATCTGTTAAACCACTACAATAGACGGAGGAAAAATCAAATTATAATACTTTTTTTTTAAACGTAATGAACTAAAATGACACCTAGACTCAGAGGAAGTCTGCCTCTGATTTACCTACATATTTAGTCCAAATTCGAAAAAACAACGAAAAGTTTATTACTTTGTTGAAAACGTACATAGCGCGGTACATAGCTTGTCAGTCAGTTGCCAAGATACAGAAACGGAATATAAACTGTTCCTTCGGATATGAGTTGTTTTTAACCCCCGACGCAAAAAGAGGAGTGTTATAAGTTTGACATGTTTGATGAAAATCGGTATACTCGTTTAAAAGTTATAGGGGTTAAAGTGGGGAAGAATAACCGAATGTCTGCAAATATAATCGAGTGGGGTCTCAAATGAAAGCGTATCACGTGCACATTACAAAATAATATGTTCCATGAAAATCAGTTGAGCCCTGTTAAAACTCTGGGGGTAAAAGGTGGGGGGTACCCAATATCTGGAAATATATGTGGTGGGGATCTACGTCATAACCTTTAAAAAGCAGAAAATAAAAACTAAATAAAAAATAAAAAAATACATCATGTTGGGGGACCGCTCCTACTTATTTATTACTTGACCCCTGGTCCCCCAACGCGATGTATATTTTTTATTTTTAACTTTTTAAAGGGTACTTAGGTCATTGTGTCGGGGGTTTATTTAAATTTTTAATTTTGTGATTAGAAGTTGTATGTACAAAATCGTCAGTTTTTTAACATCCTGTATACCTGAGCTGATATCCTGAGCTATTACACTCGGCCCATAGATGACTCACTGCTCGTTGGGCTCCTCCAGTTACATGGTGGGTAAGTCTACTATGCCACGCTGGCCAGACAGTTTGGCACAGGGTTTCGAATCAAGTGTTCCTTCTCTTGCAGCTAGATGGTAAGCCTTCTTATTTAAAATTTTATTTAGTTATGTAATATGGATTTAATTTATATTATTGTTTTTTTTTTTGTTTGTCAGCTCTTACAACACCTTCAGCATGGAATTGTGACATTAGGTATTCTAAATCCATCTCCACACAGAAAATATCCTGACAATATAATGTAATATCGTGTTATGTTTTAAAACCATTAACAATACAATATGAAATGGGACAATTTTACCGTGGTTTTTGCAATATTCCTTTTACTCACCTGTTTATGCGAGATTGCCAGAATTGTCTAGTCTTCTGAAAGTCTCAATCTCAGGATATTGCTATACCAAATTAAATTTTCTTTTCATTCTTACACTGACTTCGTTATGAAATACAGTACGTATGAAATTTGAGAATTCGACCACTATAGGTACGGAAAATAACATCGTAAAGCTCATTTGTTGTAATTAACTGAAACTGTATTTCATTTCATAAATTTAAAATTCATTTTTGTTCGCTCAAGGATACGTGAGTTAACGGCTACCTTTGCCTTCCTACCTTCTTTTTATTGCTAGCAAAATGCTTTGTCTGGTAGATTTCTGGAGACCACAGAAAATTGTATACTTAAACCAATTATGGCGTTCACAATCGTCATCCAGGTCGGAACGCGGCACCAACCGAGAAGACCTGGCGGAAGAAGCTCGGCGTGCTTGTCTTTTTTTTTAAACGCCACATTACATTTATCGTGTACATATACCTAACTAGGTTTGTTTGGTTTTGAAAGGCGCTCAACTGAAATATGAATTTTATAATAAAAAAAGATATATAATAACATTTTAAATTATTCTAAGTCTTAAATCCTAGAATGTAGCACCATCCAAGAGTGGTTGTTTTTGGACCTAGTTTTCTGTACTGCTGGTTACAGAAGTGTAGATACCGTACCAAGTGAGCCCGCTGCGAAAGGATAGCTCCCATCTATCCGCCGGGAGTCGGTATAACTGAGAACACAAAGGCGGCTCGCAGCATGAAAGTGGACAGCCTGTATATTGACTACGTAGTCGCGATCTTCAAACAGACGTCTTCATTACGCACCATTTTGTACATTGGATCCGAGAGAGATTCTACACCAGTTCGATATGCCCTACCTCCCAGCGAAACTTCTTGATCTATATACGGTCTCTATAACGATAAAGGTTTTGTCTTTGATTTGACGTAATCCGCTAAAAATGAGAATCCGCCAAATAATTCAGTGGGTCACACATCGCGTAGTAAGACAGGAGCCAATCTGACCTAATGTTTTCCAACGTCGCACCGGACCCCAGCCGACCCTTATTTTCTATATAGTTATCGACGGCCCTACTATTGGCAACGATTAATAAATAAATACGGTAGCATTAGCTTTAGCAAAGGCTGTCCCCGTATATCATGATTTCAGCCAAAAGCGTTCACTGCTGGATATAGACCTTCCCAAAGATTGGTAGGTCGGTTGTCTTTCGTTTTCCGGCGACCATAGCGAGGTTGTCGGTCATCCGGGAGGCCTGCGCATATGGAAGTGGAGATTGCATTTTGACCCGCGCCAACGGCATGCTAACCTTTGATCAATTACCGTTTAGTGAAACCTGGTGCCAATTGAACATTATCACGACAATGTATCCACAGAAAAGAAGGATTTTGGCGACTCTGAACGCTAATTTGTCGTTTTGATCTGTCACCCTCAACATTTTATTAATTTAACATTGCTTTGCTATGCATGTGTCACCACATTGATAGCAGTTTTAGAATACAAAATTTCACCAGCCCATTCCATCTTGAGGAGGCCATAAGAGGTAGATAACCTAGCCGCAAGACAAGAAAACCTTGATACAAAACCTGTGCCAACTCATCTTGCCCGCGTGGCATAGTAGACAAATGTCAGAGTACGCCTATCTCAGCATTGGGTTGTTTTTGGGATGAAATTATGATGGTGATTGAGGCAATGGTCACGAGAGGCACTGATCTCAGACGTGACCAAAATACCCCGTGACCACACAGTATCGAGAATTAGGATCGTTCGACTTACAGTGGTATGGGACACCGTCAAACTTCCAGTAAGCCGCGTCATATCCGATATCGCCCTTGCAACAAGCCTCATCTTTGCCACGAGAATAAAGCGTTTTGTATCGGGAATTGAATTGCTTTTGCCTTTTATCCAATGTCTGGTCGGCCACGGCTTTTGATTGTGGGTCAGAAAGAATATGACGTTTCAGAAATCGTTGCTAAAGGCGTTGATGCAGTGTAATAAAATAGTGTTTTAAGTGGATTGTATATAGTTGGAAGGCTGTAAGAGTATATATGGTCTATTGATGTTTTCGTTTGTTTTCTCAAAGGATGAAGGCTCATGAGATGTTAGACATGGCTGCTACCAAGAATCTCCACAGCTCCGTACGTGCTCCCAATCTTGCTTATTCAATAAACTCGAACTCAAAAGGAACTTTATTTACGTAGGTTTTGTCACAAAACGTTTATATATCGTCATATTTAAAATTACCAACAGCATCTTTCGGCTCTTGTCCCACGCTAGGTGGTAGTCTCCATACACGCTTAACAGTCTTCATATCTACATTCACACCTTTCATACACAAGTGCTCATTCTTACAATCCATCCATCGCCTGCAACCCTTGCGTCCGCCCACATTCGTACTGAAGCTACTACCGGTTCCGAATGCTGCTCTACAGAGAAGAGCCGACCAGATACTCTGCTACTTTTAGGAAGGTAGATGCTATTTTTTATTATCGTTGATGAATAGAGTTTTGGTAATTAACTAATGTTATAGTATCAGTTCCGACGTATGCCACACGATTTGCACAAACACTTAGCAAGAACGTCTAAGTTTAGCAAATTTATTGTATCTGGTAGGAACTTCAATAATAATTTTGGGGCCCAAGTTTTCTGTCCTTTAGTCGGCTTTTATGACACTCTCAGGATATAACAGGGTAACAACACTGTGTATTCTAAATCTGTAAATCTTCACGCTACTGACGACGTATAACTCCATAGGAGAGTGGACAGTGCGGAGCGCTATCGATCTGCAGGTAAAGCAACGGTCTTTTGGTGTTACTTCTGTGTTTCGGAGGGCACGTAAAACGGTGGCTCCCAGCTCCCGTACAACCTATGACAGCTGGTAATTAAATAATCATATATTACCGGTTGTCCTAAAAGATGGGTTGCGGAGGTAAGACGGTCATCAGGTTAGACTGGTACGGACCTCATTGAAATAAAGAAAAACCGAGATAAAAATATATTTTGCATTAAAACCCAGCTGCAAGAGAATTTTTTTATCCAGTATCATCAGTAATATCGTATAAAAGCATTGTTCAATTATATAAACAAAATTTATCACATCTTATCTTCATCTTCGATAAATTCCTCAGCGAGTGTGATATGAAATCAACATGATTTAAAATTGTCGATATGCAAGCAAAAGTCGTGTTTATTATTGTTAAATTAATTTTGTTTATTAGAAATGTAGAAAGTAACAGAGTGGACCCTTTGGTAGATACTAAGGTGGGATTGATTAGGGGTGTGACAGCTACAGATGGCGATTATGCCATGTTTATGGGAATACCATATGCTTCAGTCAATGATACAAATCCTTTTGGGGTGAGTTGTGTACTCAATTTTTCAAAACGTTTCCAGTGAACTGTCAAGGTAGAAAAACTAGTTGCAAAAAAAAGGAAAACGTCTGGTTAGCTTTACATAGTAGGCTAATTACCCTCCATGTAACTGGAAGAGGCCAGACTCAGCAGTGGGTCATCTATGGACTGAGTAGTTGTAGTAGTAGTCTTCACATCGATAAATTTGTATCGTAGTATTATGATCCAAAATGTCATGAGCTCTGGATGAATACTATTGAAATAAAAAAACTGTTGAACATAAACGTGTTAATTAAGTATTTTTTCTGTACAATTTAACCCTTAATCGGGCACAGGGAATTATTTTCCCACCCTCCCAATCTATCTAAATTCCCGAATATTTTTGAATTGGCAACCATTTATGTAGTATTTTGTACACAAACACAATTTTAGATAATGACAGAATTATTTTACTGGCAGCCCCACCCTTTTGAGTGTCAAGTGTCAAAGTCAGAATCAAATAAATGTCACCTTCGAAAAATTCGCGCGATTTTCACGTATTGGAGACATATATGTGCATAGTTTCTTAAAAAAAGATTCTGGTAAGTAGATATTTGGTTCAATATGTATTAATTTATTATATTCTGTGTAACTTGGTAATGATATTCAATGCAAAAACCTAGTGTTTGTGTGGTTTTGATTAATTTGAAATATATTCTTGCAAGTGGGAAAATAGTTCCCTTTGTCCGTTCCTGAACTCCATCTTGCGTCACTATATATAAAAAATGGGGATTTCTTTTTGTCAACTTTTTTAATTTTGTCAATTTATTTAGTTTATTTTTAAAATGTTGGTTTCAATTGTTTTAGATAATGTCTTATAAAAGGAGCAATATTCATTATATTTTTTTTTAATATATCGGACATCGATACTGATTATAACGATATTATGGCGATTGCCTGATATGTCCAACGGATTCATTTTACCATACAATCATGTGCTCATTATGCAAAGTGACATTAAGTCCGCAAGATTGCTTTTAAACAATTTCATTTGTCTGAAAAATTTCTTAAATAAATATCTTTAAAAACACAAAAAAAAATTTTTATAATGTATTTATTGTTTATTGGTTTCTTTATTTGCACGCTGACGCTCCACCTAACTTCTAGTAAATAATTCTGTGCACATTTAATGAGGAAAATAAATTCAAAAGTAGAGTCAGGGTAAATAACTAGTCTATCTAAATTCATAGACGTAATCGGGCAAAGGGAAATAATTTCCCACTTTGGTTGTCCATGAACAGGCAAAGGGAAATAATTTCCCACCCGTAAAACGTCATTATTTTCAGGTTTCAGTAATATATATACGATGTTATGTACACCGATATCCAACATGAGCCTAGAACATTTACATATGCCATGAAAAACATTTTTTTTGGTTCTACCCGATTAAGGGTTAATTAAATGAACAAAATATTCATACACGTGTTTTTTATTTCGATTTTGTACACCATTACGCATAATGTATGTAAAGTTACATTGTAGATAATAATTTTTTTTAGGAATCAATTCCATACCCGGTATTCGAAGAAGTGTTTGAAGCTTACGACGATAGTGCCAGATGCCCACAATTATACAATAACGCTATAGTAGGAACACTCAATTGCTTACATGTGAACATCTACGTACCATCTTCTGCTTCATCCACGAACCGCCTTCCTGTAATGGTGTGGTTACATGGAGGTGCCTTTGTTAGGGGTTCAGGTGGAAGAGACATTTATGGACCCAGACATATTGTCAAACACAATGTTATATTAGTGACTGTGAATTATCGCCTAGACGCTTATGGCTTTATGTGTTTAGACATCCCAGAAGTACCAGGAAACCAAGGTCTTAAAGATCAGTTTAATGCGCTACAATGGATAAACGATAATATTGAATCTTTTGGAGGTGATATCAATAAAATTACACTATCTGGTCAGAGTGCTGGGGGGCATTCAATCGATCTTCACCTGATATCTACTAAAGATAAATTATACCAACAAGTATTGATACAAAGTGGGAGCTCTGTGGCCGCTACAGTGTTATATAAGCCTGATGAATTAGCTCCAATAAAATTGGCCCAATATCTTGGTTTGGAGACTAGTAATGTTTATGAAGCTGTATCGTTTCTAGCACACACTGAAACAGACTTAGTTATAGCAGCTACACTAGCATTAGGGATTATGTTCAAGCCGTGCGTAGAAAAAGAATTTGATGGTGTTGAATCATTCATTTCTAAACAATGGTTTAATACCAAAGTTACTAAAGTTAAAGGCCTACCAGTAATGATTGGATTTGTTGAAAATGAAATGGCCATGGTTCATAGTAATAAAGAATCAGAATATTTTCACACTTTGGATCCTGTTCAGCCGTACCTTAGAAGAATATTTGATTTTGATGAGGACGAATTAATAGAGATGACGGAGTTAATTGAAAACTTTTATTTTGGTTATGCAGATTTAAATGAAGACTCAATGCTAGATGTCATAGATTTTGATTCTGATTTTACTTATATTCATCCCATCCAGAGAACGATCAGAAATTATTTGGAAAGTCAAGCCGGGAATATATTTTATTACATGTTTTCTTATATTGGTGGGTTGAATACGCTCCCAAATTTGTCCTCACATACAGATGATGTTTGGTACCTTTTCGAAAGGAGAAATGCACCAGAACCGTCTGAGGAAGATCAGTTAGTTATTGAAAGGTTGACTACGATGTGGACCAACTTTGCTAAGTTTGGGTAAGTTAAATAGGTATTGCAAGTAATCTTGTCCGTTTTTTTTAAATATTATCTCTGCGTTCCTGGCAAAAAGCATAGATTCATATTTTTTATGCTTGTAGTAATCTTTTGGAAGTCATTTCATATTGTAAGATGTAGTTACGAAAATTAGATTATCATTTAAATTGAAACATTTACACGGGGGAGAATATAAAACTTCCCCACCGCTCGCTGGGAAATAACGCGTGTTACAAAAGTCAACAAAACCCAGCTTGGTGGAAGGATCTAATGGCCCATCCGGCTAGCAACCACCCTCACATCTAAGTCCGGCGCCAAGGAATTTTACTGTGTTTCGTCGTGTGTATGTGAGAGCCGGTGCGCGACAGGTCATTTCCTTTAATTGCTTGCTCCATCTAAGACCTTGGCATTGCTTTCCATCACGCAAGCCTAGGGTCATAGGCATTCAACTGTTAAAAATCGAATAATAATTTACTACTTAAAATTTAATATATTTAAAATATCACATTAACCATTTCAAACCTAACATTTACCATTTAAAGTTTCACATTTGCCATTTCAAATTTATTATTTAGCACCGGTCGGAAATGAGCCAGCAAGACACTCATTATTTGCTTTTTTTAGATCGACATTTTAGTTAAGAATAGAATAGAATAGAATACTCTTTATTGTACACCAATAATATAAAAGGTTAACATACCATCAGATATATATATGACAAAGAAATGTACAATGGGCGGTCTTATCGCACTAGGCGATTTCTTCCAGACAACCTTTGGATGGATAGGAGTTGTGCACGTTACAACGGTAGGTAGCGGTGTGCAATAAATTATACAAGTATGACAAATACATGAACAATAAATATAGTATATTCTAATACATAAATAACTTTTAAATACTATGGAACCTATGTAATAACAATAATATGATACTATACATATATACCAAATATATTATACATAAAAATACTATATATGTACAAATAAAGATAACAGATAACATTATAACTGTAAGTAATGTTCCTTTAGAAGCTTATTGAAGGTTTCTAAAGACTGTGCACATCTTATTGTGATAGGTAACGCATTCCACAAACGTATTGCTGTAACCGTAAACGACCTATCCATAAACATAGATGTATGTTCAGGGAAATGCAGCTTAAGGCTATTTGATGATCTTAGGGACCTCATATGTGTGTCACAAAGGAACTCGAAACGTTCTTTAAGATAAATGGGCGAAATGGGATTAAATAAAATGTTGTACAACAACGAGACAATATGAGCATTCCGGCGATGACGAATTGGCAACCACTTGAGCTTTATGCGAAAAGAGGAAACGTGGTCATATTTGCGGAGTCCAAATATGAACCTTATGCAAAGATTTTGGAGTCGCTCAAGTTTATTTAGTTGCTCTTCAGTTAGATCAAGATAGCTGACATCGGCGTAGTCGAGTATTGGTAAAAGGAGCGTTTGTGCGAGCACAATTTTAGTGGTAATTGGTAGGAAGTTACGAAGACGCCTGAGAGATCCTGCTGCCGCGAATAGTTTGCGACTTAAAGATTTGAGTTGTGGGGCCCATGATAATGTATTGTCAAATATAATACCCAGATTCTTGACGTTACTTGCGAATGGTATAATGGCCCCATCGTAACGAACTTGGGGAAGTTGTAACGGATCTACCCTGGCAAACATTCGAGGGCTGCCCATTATGATGGCTTGCGACTTAACTGGGTTTATTTTGAGGCCATATGCGTGACTCCAGTCTTTTATTCTGGCTAAGTCATCATTTAAACTCTCAACAATAGCTGGCAACTTAGCAAGTGGACCTTGTGAATAAATTTGAAGATCGTCTGCATAAAGATGGTAAGAAGAAGAAAGATTATTTGTAATGGTATTTATAAAAATAGCAAAAAGTAACGGGGATAAAACGCCACCCTGCGGCACGCCAGCAATCAAATTTACCCATGTTGAATATGAGTTATCAATACGGACTCTTTGCCGACGGCCAGACAGGTAAGACTGAAACCAATCAATTGCCATTGGAGATATGTTAAGGGCACCCAGGACTGCCAGGAGAATGTCAAAATCTACAGTATTAAATGCATTGCTGAAATCAAGTAATAAAAGAACTGTGAGTTTGCCAGACTCCATGGCACCCCTGATGTCATCCGTAATTTTGACTAGGGCAGTAACGGTACTGTGTCCGGGACGGAACCCAGATTGCATAGGATCTAGGAGATTGTTTGTACACACAAAGGAATTGAGTTGGATATGGATAAGACGTTCCAGGACTTTGGACAGGAAGGGAAGAATGGATATGGGGCGGTAGTCAGAGAAAGTAGTGGGATAAGCTATGCATGACGCTTACAACCATATTGCAGGGAGGAGAACGACGCGCCACACGCCGCCATCAATCGTAAAGCAAGCTGACCACTCAAGCAACAATGCAAATATAACTAAATACTTTTTAAATTGTCAATAATGCGTTCGGTTTTTCTCCATTAATGTGTATAAACATCATTTCAAAATAGGCTATGAGTGTACTAAAAATATGTTAATGAGAGCATATTTGTTTTAGTGATCCAACTCCTGAGTTATCGTCACTTCTACCAGTGAAATGGCTCCCTCTGACTAAGGAAGACTACAAATATTTGCACATAGACAAAGAGCTAACCCTTCAAAGCAGGCCCCTCCACGACAGAATGGCTTTCTGGGACTTATTCTACAAAGCTACTGAGCGATTACAGTCAGGATTTGAAGATATCTAAGTAAATAAAACATTTACAACTACTAGACCTTGTTTAATTATTTAATTTTATGTCCACGTGGTAACAATGTGAATTCGTTAAAAAATACGGTGATGGCACTGCACACAAAACACGACTGAAGCTAGCACAAGACGTATAAAGCTGAGTTCGGAAAACTAGTTGACGTCTTTTTTTCTTTACAAGGCTTAGACTACAAGATCTAAACCGTCTCGGGCATGGAGAGAGTATATTTAATTGAAATACGTAATATTAAAAACAAACATATATATACTTTTTAAAACCAGGTTCTAAGTTTCATTCGTGCGTTACAAGCTCAAGTCCGTGTGGTGAAGGATTTAGACTACATAGTGTCACGACCCCATTTCATTCTGAACGATATGACGAAGCAAATAAACTACCCGCGGGACAAGGAAAACTTCGCAAAATATGGTTACCACGGGGGTTTGTTCCAGGCTAATGTGGTAGTAAATGGTAGGTTACTTTCCTTCATGGAGTTGGAGGATTCCTTTTGCTGCAGTAGAATGCATCCTCGCGACCCTGTGGCATGTCAAACAAGACGAGTTAGAGTATACCGCTGCGGTTTAGTGGGTAGTCGAGTGTTATCCATAAGCATTTCCCCAGCGAAAAAAATATTTGGAAGATAAGTACCCGACTCAATGGGGAATTTGTAGGTGATGATGATAATGATGATTTTGTACTATAAATTCGCCATCACGCGGATATAGCCATGTTCCTCACAGATATCGCATGATGATACAATTGAATAATCTCAAAAGGTTTCATAACAAATCCATTCATTCAAAAAACAATGGGGATTTAACCGTACAACGGTAACATTAAAGGAACGAATCCCGTTAATTATGGTATAATGGAGTGGCCCTTAATTATTAATTAATTATATCTACGTGTCGTGCGCAGGGCCGGACAATGAGCCCCGGGCCCCCCATTTGCAGTGACGAGTGGGCATTGGCGATGGCGAAAAGATCTCCGCTTGGTAACGGCGTGTTCACATGGTGCAAGCTTAACTTGCAAAACATGTTTAAGTAGCTCAAATGTACTAATTCTACTACTCAGCCCATAAGTAATCCGCTGTTGAATCGGGCTCCCTCCAGGTACATGGATGGGCCCACTGTGCCATGCTGGCGAGACGTGTCACAGGGTTTCCTTTTGTCGGTTCTTACGACACCCTCAGGATGAATTGTGACACTATGTATTCTTAATCACCACAAGAACTTGTGAAATGTTTTATGTACTTATTTGAAAGTTAAAGATATTTTGAATTGCAATACTTCCTTGAGGAGAGGTAAGAAGCAATTAATGGGACATAAGAACCAGATCACTTAGCCGCAAAAGAAGGGAATTCTAATACAAACCCTGTACCACCCCGTCTGGCCGGCATGACATAGTAGGCTAATTTCCCTCCATGAATTTGGAGGAGGAACGACTCAGTGGGGCATTTATGGACTGAAATGGTGATGATGAATAATTTTTTTACCGCTGAAGCAGACGGTACGGCTGCTGGTAAGCGGTTAACGTTGCCTGTGGACGACCATTCAACTATTTTTGGTGCAATTTGAATGTCTTGTTCGTCATCGACCGTAACCGGCCAGTACACCACAATATCAAATTAAGCACTGTATTCCAAAACAATCTTGATTGTAATAGGAACGAAATCCAATACAAAGGCGCCAAAGATAATATCAATCAGAGTTTGTACTGATTACATAACAATTATACGTTCTTATTTTATAACATCTGTAAAAATGAGTGGCGCAATAAGGCGACATAATCGGTCAATTGTCTAGCCAGTAAGAACTAGAAGAACGATTTCATTTAGAACCGCAGATTATGCCTGTGCTTTCAAATCTAACCGCGAACCCAACAATACTATGTTGATATTAAATCGAGTTCCTGGGGAGTGAGGGGAGACCGGGAATCCGCAAGCGTAAATTTATTAATTAAAGTGGACTGATGATGATGATTATATACAAATAATATATTTACCTAAAAAGTGTCTGTAAGGCCGTCTATCTTGTTTTCCTTCGCGTTTGCCGTCTTTGTGCGCCATGCATAGATAAATATTTGTCAAACAAGTTGAAGAAAAAATAGGGAACACATATACATAGCGAATACGTATAGCGAACACAAATGCTATGTAAAGTGTCAGCAATCAAATATTTCTATATTTCTCGTACTTTTTACATATTTGAATTTGAAAACTTTTATCGTGTGGAAATCTTTTAAAGTATGTGATGATTAATGGCTGGCAATAATTGACCGATTGGAGTGGTATCGAATGGTATCGGTGTGTGTGAGTATGTCCATTTTACCCGCTCATTTATTCAACTTTTACATTTTGGGGTTGGGTGGGCATTATAAAATCCATATTTCAGTTGAGCGCCTTTCGAAACCAAATGAAACTAGTTATATGTAAAAAAAAAAGACAAGCTCACCGTTCTTACGCCAAGTTATAAAATTGATGTCATCATCATCATCATCATCAGCCCACATTAGTCCACTGCTGGACATAGGCCTCCCCCAAAGAGCGCCATAGCGCCCTGTCCTCGGCCTGACGCATCCAGCCGCTGCCCGCAGCCTTTCGCAGATCGTCGCTCCATCTAGCAGAGGGTCGTCCTACGCTACGCTTGCCGATTCGCGGTCTCCACTCAAGAACTCGTCTACCCCAGCGGTTGTCGGTTCTTCTACAGATATGACCAGCCCACTGCCACTTCAGTCTGCTAATTCTCTGAGCTATGTCGGTGACTTTGGTTCTCTGTCGGATAATCTCGTTACGGATCCTATCTTTCAGAGAAACTCCCAGCACGCTGAGCGACTTTAAGCTGGTGGACTAGTCTCACCGTGAGTGTCCACGTCTCGGCGCCGTAGGTCATCACGGGTAGGACGCACTGATCGAAAACTTTCGTTTTCAAGCTCTGCGGGATAGGCGACGAGAAGACTCGACGAAGTTTTCCAAATGCTGCCCAGCCCAGCTGGATTCTCTTGGCCTCCCTATCGAAGCTGTTCCTACCTAATTGCAAAATTTGCCCGAGGTATATATATTCTGGAACAGCTTCAACAAGATGACCATTTACGACGATAGGTCTCGGATGAATGTGGTCATTCATCATGATTTTGGTTTTATCCAAATTCATGCCGAGACCCACCCGTCGCGAGGCTGATGCTAAGCTGGTCAGTATCTGTTGCAGCTCCTCCAGCGACTCCGCCATTAGGACTATGTCATCTGCAAATCTCAAGTGTGAGATGTACTGGCCATTTATGTTAATGCCCTTATCTTTCCAGTCCAGCGTCTTAAACACATCCTCCAAAGCGCTTGCGAACAGTTTCGGGGATATTACATCCCCCTGTCTCACTCCGCGGCACAGTTGGATGGGTTTAGTACGCTGGTCCTGTACTTGGACACACATAGAGGCCTCATCGTACAGACATCTCAACACTTGGATGTAACGATAGTCCACTTGGCATCGCTGAAGGGATTCAAGAACAGCCCAGGCTTCGACGGAGTCAAAAGCTTTCTCATAGTCCACAAAAGCTAGACACAGGGGCTGATTATACTCTTCGGACTTCTGTATAATTTGCCTCACTGTGTGGATGTGGTCTATGGTGCTATAACCCCTACGAAACCCGGCCTGTTCCGGAGGCTGAAATTCATCGAGTCTTATGGCGAGACGGTTTGCAATGACTCTTGAAAACAACTTATAGACGTGGCTCAGGAGTGAGACGGGCCTGTAATTTTTAAGAAGGGTGGTATCACCCTTCTTAAAAAACAGTACCACCAAACTCCTGCTCCACGCCTTAGGAGTTCTCCCGCAGTGAATGACGGAGTTAAAGAGTTTTTGTAGTTCCTGTATGACAGGAATCCCTCCTGCCTTCAGAATTTCTGAAGTAACTCCGTCTTCACCGGGGGCCTTTCCATTTTTAAGATGTTTAAGAGCCAGCACGATTTCGTCTTGGCTGATATCGGGCAGTTCGTCGGTGTAGTGGCGGACCAGGGTGGCTCTTCCATCCTGGATAGAACGTTGAGGGCGAGTAGCATGTGCAGCATAAAGCCGGCCATAGAAATCTTCGATCTCGGCAAGAATCCCCGGCTTAGACAAAACGGTTCTGCCATCGCGTGTTGTGAGCTTCGCCAGGTGGCTCCTCCCAAGCTGCTTAATGAACACCTTGGACCCTCGGTTTCGCTCAATTGCCTCTAATATGAGGCGGGTATTGGAGCTCCGAAGGTCACGTCGTGTCATTTTAGCTATAAGCCGGTTGAGATTTGCCTTGTCTGACGAAGTGGCATGTGTAGCTTCCCGTCTTTTTGCCATAAGCCGCAGAGTCTCGTCCGAGAGCTTAGACTTCGTGCCTTTACGCTGCGTTCTATAAAATTTAATGCCCTCACCCCTTAGTGTATCCAGGATGTTTTGCAGGGTCTCGTCGATGTCGTCGGTAGGCTCTATGGCAGCAAATCTAGCTATGCTTCCTGTCCGTCATGATGAAGTCGATCTCGTTTTTGGTCACAGTATCGGGGCTTTGCCAAGTCCACTTCCTGTGGGGCTTCTTCTTGAAGAAAGAGTTCATCAAGTAGAGCCCCTCTTTCTCTAGGAAGTCGACAAGCATTTGCCCCCTGTGATTCCTACTCCCATAAACATGGGGTCCCACTCGAGATTCACCACCAATCTGAGCACCTACGTTGCCGTTAAAGTCCCCCATAACAATGTTAAAGTGGGCCTTGGTGGTGTTGTGTAAGGCCCTTGAGATGTCCTCAAACATATTCTCAACTTCATCATCCGAATGTGCCGAGGTCGGTGCGTAAACCTGGATGATCTTCATGCTATATCGTTTCGATAGCCGAAGAATTAGGTACGCTACCCTCGTCGACACACTGGAGATTTCTTCAACATTGTTAGAGAGGGCTTTATTGACAAGAAACCCTATGCCACCCTGCGATTTCTGCTGTCCTTCGCGGAAGTACAAAAGGTGGCCAGATTCTAGGGTAATGGTGTCCTCTCCCTCTCTACGGACTTCACAAAGACCCAGAACATGCCACCTGATGTTCTCCAGCTCCACTTCCAACTGCGCTAGATGCTCGTCAAGCCTTAGAGTACGTCCGTTGTACGTAGCCAGGGTCAGGTGTTTCAGGTAGCCAGATGTAACCCGGGGATTCTTCGCACCCCTTGCCCCGCCGTTACCGTGGCCGCTACCTGGATGACCAGGAATAGCGGGGCTGCCGGGAACTGGGGGCCATCTGTTTATATTGTCCGTCATTTAGGGGGGATTGCCCATAATCCCCACGCTGGGCATGCGGGTTGGGGATCGCAGTTATTGATAAGGTGTTGGACCAGACGTTGCTGCTGCCCAACGTCTGTAATTTTGTTCCCTTAGTCGCCTTTTACGACACCCACGGGAGGAGATGGGGTGGTGATATTCTCTTTCCGTCACCACACGGTTAAAAAAAATTATGTATCCGTTGACTATTGTGAACGCCATAATTGGTTTATACAATTATGCTTTCTTTTAATATATCCTGTTCTACTCTAGTCCTACACTCACCGGACACCAACTCTACCTTTTACGAGGTCGTCCATCCGTCTAGACGGAGGTCGATATATTTTAATTCTCCTGTCACAACCATCATTGACACAAATCTTAAAATTGCTCAGTTATTGCGTGACATTGAATTTCAAATGATACGCGATGGTAATAAGGGCGATTATGTAATATCATGGGAATGTCAACGTTGAGGGGTAGGGGACACTATACACCTGTTCTTGCGAGCCGAGTTTGACAGGTTTTTTATTGGATCCCAGTTTCCCATTCAATAAGTTTCGGGCTTGCATTACGCAGTTAGCTGGACCGTGAAATGTTCTGGCCGCACTTAGGGCTGTGACTCGTCTTGGCTCTGTTTCTAACCATCATCATCAGTATGTATAAGTCTAACTGTTGAGTAGGAACTGCTTAATTACTAAGAGTAGAAAATTTAAATTTATGAAAGAAAATGACTATATTAATGATATTATAATTAGCGATATTGCCTAATTTTGTTGAATGAAAGTTTATTTATTTATTTAATTATGTACACACATAGAACAGTCAAGTAACATTTTAGGAAAATATGTACAAAGGTACTACTTATTTCTACAGAAATCGCTTCCAGTAGATCCGCGAAAGGAGATGGTGAAAAAGTATATAATATCCTTGGACATTTCACACAACGCCATATCGTCCCATGCTAAGCAACTTAATGCTTGTGTTATGGTAACGAGATGGATGAAACTACTTAAACACATTTTTTTGTACATACATACATATTATAGATAGAAAACACCCAGACCCGGAACAAACACTTGTAGGTCGTACAAATATTTCTTCCGAGCGGGAATCGAACCGCGACATGCTGCGCAGCAGTCGATCGCTCAACCACTGCGCCAACAGTGTCGCTTATGGTGTATATATAACAATAATGATAGATTTAATATTAAGACGAACAAATATTACAAATGTATAAAATAAATATAATGCAGATATTATTAAGATAGATTTAACTAAGGACAGCCCAGACAAGTATTGTTGCAATTCA
The DNA here is from genome assembly GCA_905475355.2 of Clostera curtula. NCBI lineage: Eukaryota > Metazoa > Arthropoda > Insecta > Lepidoptera > Notodontidae > Clostera > Clostera curtula. Next base: position 17,767,402 of record FR997802.1, read on the forward strand.
TGCTTAAACGTCGGGAAAGGACACGCATTGTACCTTCCAATTTCTACCGCAAATAGTGACAGTTAAATAAAATTACAGCAATTTCATGCGAGGCAACCCTGTGTGTCGATTGTAGGCGTATCACATTGTAAGGGATAAGTAGATGTCTTGATGTGGGGAATCTGTCGCCCTTGATGGTTTCGGATCTGCCGCACTGCTACGGCTATATATTGAAAATACAATTGCATGTCGACTGTCGGAGCAAGAGTTAGGTTATGTGGAACTGGCGGGAACTTAAGAACCCTACTAAAAGCCCTGGGACGTTTTTTTTTAATTAAGTTCAAAAACATATTGCAGAGTTTAATCAATCATATAAAACTAAAACCAGTTAGTAAGTTCAGAAAATTATGTTTCTATTTTAATACTAAGAAGCAATTAGGCCACTTACTCATAAAACTTAAGAGGCTATTTTAGTGAAAAAAATTCGACTTTAAATAAAAAATAAAATTTTGTACGATATAGTTAATATGACGTTACAAATGTGTTTTAACTTTTTATGAATAAGAGTGTAAGATAGTAAGTTTTACATTGAAACGAATACGTTAATTCTGAGTAAGTTTTACATTGAGAGAGATATGTTAAATTATATCACATCACACACGGGGTACAGTCCTTATACGCGTGTGGCGAGGACGCTTGCGGGTGAAAAACAGCGCGCGCGGGCGTGCCTTGCCTCCCCACCCCGCGTAAGTCCCGCCGATACCTGATTTTGTGTTGTGCGCAGCGTAATGCGGCTACATTCAGAGCGGCCATAAAGATTGGCGAGGACTGTATGTTAGGTTATGTGTACTCGTATGCAAGAGATTTCCTACCAAGTATTACTTCATAAGCATCTAGGATCTCTTAATTTCATTTAGCTGCCCCTTACAACACGCTCGGCGTGGAATAGCGTGGAGATACTATGAAGATGGACTATATCCCCCACCACAATTTATCTTTGCTTAACTGAATATTGAATTCTTTAGCCCAGGAATGTGAATTGGATGTAAAACAGGAAATAACGGCCCATACGATGTCCAATATGGCACAACGTGCGTGCTCCGATAATGGATAAAAGTTTTTAATGCAAATTTATCGCTGCACCAGCCGCTGTTATGACCGAGGCGACGCATGGCTCTTTTTGGTCCGAACCGAAGTAAAAACTGAAACAAATATGTTCGGTAAGTCCGTGTGTGACGCATTTAGAATACACAGTGTCACCACCCCATTCTATCCTAAGGGTGTCGTAAGAGCCGACAAAAGGATGTGTCAAGGCTGATGACCGACCCGCAAGTAAAGAAACATTTGATACGAAATCCTGTGCCAACCCGTCTGGCCAGCGTGGCAAAGTAGGCTAATTACCATCCATGTTTTGAAATTAAACACTTTTTAACGGATTTATCGCGTGTATATTACATTATTTAATTCCCGACGTTTCGAATGCTTTGCAGCAGTCGTGGTCGCGGGAGAGACTAGATGACAGTTGTCTTCAAAAGTACAAAGAAACATTTCAATGTGTAATAATCGCGAAAACCTAAGAAATCATTATACCATCCATGTTATTGGAGGAGGCCCGATTCAGCAGTGGGTCATCTATGGTTTGAGTAGTTGTCTAAGGTAAAATTTACCATTTAAAATTAATTATTTACCAGGTTCGGAATATAGGAGGTGCTCTTACAGAGAAGAGCCGGCAAGAAACTCTGTAGTTGCTCTTGTCGGCTCTTACGACACCCTCAGGATGGAATGAGGCGGTGACGCGGACCAATCAATACTGCCATACTATAATAGGTACATATTTAATAAATTTTCAAATTAAGCATGCCAATCTCGTGGAACATTCCAGAAGTATTCCAGCGATTTATGGCGAGGGCCAACTTTTGGTTCGGACGCATATTTTCCCCTTTGAGATGGAGTTATTGAAATAATTTCGCATAAAATTTATGATTCCATACAAGTTTCTGAGGTACCTGTTTTGTTAATGATCGGCTGTTCTTTGAACTGTCTGCGGTGGCTTATTGGTTGAGATCTCACTTGTAGTTCTACTCACATTGTTTTCTCTTTTGACCGACTTAACAAAGGAGGAGGTCTCCAATTCGTTTTCATTTCAATTCGAATCGATTTTCCCGCTCCCATTGCTCTTGTTTTATATTGGTTTATACTTTTAAATACTTTTACTTTACGTACGTCACTCAGGCTGTTTGATATTGTGAATGATATTATTTTAAGCAACATGTAATACAATAAATAAGTAGTTAGATATAATTTAACGAGCTGTAGAATCACCAAAAATATCATATGTTACATGCATTGTCCCAATGATCATCAGAGGATTTAATGGCAATGCAAATGCATTCCACTCGATTTTACGATAAATCTTTTACTATTCAAGCTGTACGTCTGTGGAATGCTTTGCCTTTGTCGGTAAGGTGCGCTCAATCTTCGACGATCTTCAAAAGGATGGTGAAGGAGCATTATGACCTTCTGTTTAAGTCGTACTTAATATGTTTAATTCAAATTCAAATGCAAAACTCAGTTAATCAAGTTGGCTCATTAGAGCTCTTTTGACAAGTCAAACAACAAAATAATATTTAATTTAAAATTTACCATCTACCACCGGTTCGGAATGCAGTTCTACAGAGAAGAGCCGGCAAGAAACTCTGTAGTTGCTCTTTTTAGATCGCCATTTTTAGGTACAAGGCCGTGATAAGACAGTTTGTGAGAGCAAACGCGCGCAATAGTCGCAAAGGGCCATACATCAGCCAGATCTAATCAAAAATACTAACCTTCTAACGCCCGAGCCAACCGACCCCTAGCAACGGCACCTGTTCACCTGTATGACGCATGCGGCAGCCATCGCTCTCCTCAACCATATTGCAGGGAAGAGAACGACCCGTCGCACGACGTCAATAGTTTCTCTTCTCTCTTCTCAGCCCATAAATGACCCATTGCTGCGTCGGGCCTCCTCCAAGTACAAGGAGGGTAATCAGACTACTGTGCCACGCTGACCAGACGGGTTGGCACTGGGTTTCGTATCAAGTTTTCCTTAGTTTAATTGTTTATATGTAAAGTATATTATCATAATATTATGTACACCGTAAAGCTACCCATGGTTTCTTGTTCTAGCCAAGTCCATCCAACGGTTGTCTGGAAGAAATAGCTTTTAGCAATAAGACCGCCATTTGTACTTGATACTTGATTTATTTTACATATAAACCTTCCTCCTGAATCACTTTATCTATTAAAAAAACCCGCTTCAAGATGCGTTGCGTGTTTTTAAAGATTTGAGCATACATAGGGACAGACAGACGACAGCGACTTTGTTTTATACTATGTAGTGATATTACCTTGGATATAGATGCATTAATAGAAAATATCATGGGCCATTTTGCATGGATATAAAATACCATGTCACCAACCCGAAAGAAGAAATTACCTACGTCAGAAGTGGGTCTTTTTCCGGCGTACATCTTGAAAGCTGTAACCTTAAGGCTGAAAACCCAGCCTCAAGAGAAGGAAAACTTGATACGAAACCCTATGCCAACCCGTCCGGCCAGCGTGGCACAGTAGGCTAGACTCCCTCCATGTAATTGGGGGAGGCCCCACTCAGTAGCGACCTTGTGCACAAATTCTAAGTAACTAGTCCCCGATCTCTTTTGTACCTATGTTACTTACTTAGTTGAAAGCTCTGGCAAACATTTGGAAATACTATTTTTAAGGTTCCTCAAGGACCCGTAAATCACAATAATACGTAATAGTCACCACGTAACTAAACTTTCAAATTGAAATTCCCCTCATAACTGGAATACATGAGGCTTTTGGGTGTAATTTTTCCCCGCTGCTGCAGCCCACAGTAGTAGGAGTGCTGCCTTTGTTTATCATCAGCCGGGGAACACTACTTTAGCATTTTATCTATCAGAACATAAAAAATACATCCATGATCTAGTATACAGTGTGTAACAAAAACACAGTCATCATTTCAGCCAAAAGACGTCCAATGTTGGACATAGGCCTCCCCCAAGGATGTCCACAAAGGCTGGTCCTGGCTGCACCGGTGACCTTAACCAGGTCATCGGTCCACCGCGCCTACCAGCATTGCGCCTTCCAGACCGCGGTCACCAATGGTGGACTTTTCTGCCCTATCGGGCGTCGGTCCTGCGCGCTATGTGCCCTGCCCACTGCCACTTAAGTTTGGCAATCTTGTGGGCTATGTCGGTGACCCTTGTTTGCCTGCGTATCTCCTCATTTTTGATTCGATCTCGCTGGGAAACTCCGAGCATAGCCCTCTCCACTGCCCTTTGGGGGACTTTGAGCCTTCTGATAGAGCGACCACGTGTCTGTTCAGACACGTGGTCGCTCACAGACACAGTACTCATCCGCAATGGCAATGGGTGAAAAAAAAACAAACTCCTTCTTCGGATATCTCTATGTCAGAGATAATCCGAGGAAGGAGTTCGGGTTTTTTTAAACCTCTGCACTATGTAACCTGTATCACGGGGGCCGTTTACAAACATGTAATTCACGAACACAAATGACACCCAGAGTCCGAGTAAGTGCCTCTGGTTTAGACAAAGACAATTGACCGACCCCGAAATAGAACCCGGGACCCGTTCATCCAAAGACTTCACATATAAGCCCTAGACCAACGAGGCAGTTAACGAACATTGAATGTTTAACTTGACAGTAAATTTGTGTTTATTTACACAAACAATATACTACCTACTACTGCTAATACTATACACTGCTGAAACGCGCCTCTTCCAAATACATCCCATCTAGTTTAATTATATGAATGATGAAACTTATTACATTTAGACATAGGTAGTTTTATTGATTAATAGTCTATTTCAATGTAAATTAAATCTGCAAGACCTCTGGACACCGTGAGCGATTTCTGCGTGCACAGGGAACGTTATCAATAAAACAAAATTATAGGCGGTAGATTTTAACTGTTTCTTTGTACTTTTGAAGACAACTGTCATCTAGTCTCTCCCGCGACCACGACTGCTGCAAAGCATTCGAAACTTAGGGAATTAAATAATGTAGGGAATTAAATATACACGCGATAAATCCGTTAAAAAGTGTTTAATTTCAATGTGTAATAATCGCGAAAACCTAAGAAATCATAATAATCCTTTTGTTTGTAATAGTTCACATTTTGCATGGATAAAATAAAGGTCTCATTGTAAGTGTGGCAGTTCAAACTCAAATCATTTATTTCAATTGAACCTATTTACAGGTGTTTTTGAAAAGTCGAAAGTGAAGTTAGGAATGTAGGTGCGTCTAGTTTCTTGTTCCAAAACGTAGATCCTATGGAGAAGAACAAGCAAGAACTCCATCGACACACTCAGTTCAGTTAATTTGGCTAACAATGTTTCTAACAAAACAGAAAGCAAGTTCTTTCGCAACTGTAATATTGGTTCAGATGTAGTCAAGAATTTGCGGCTGCCCAGCGCAAAATTCGATAATTCTGGAATTTCGAAATTCCCTTTATCCAATTGTATTTACTTCACTCCCAAGAATGCTGTTGAAAATACCAACATTATTTGATATCTTCAAGTCATTTTACGCTAAAATTAAATAGTAGTATTACTTGCCAATCAAGGCAAGAGTTTTTAGCTACCGAGTTTCTTCAGACCTTTATCCATATGATCGTCTGACAGATTAGTGACAGAACAGATTACACGCCGCACACCGTGTGCAGTTTGATCCAACTTGAAAGATAGGATAGCTTATATCTCAATTTATAGTCGCAATATTATATTATTGCAAATTATTTGTCTATTATTAGACAGTCACAATTATATGTTAGCTCCAAATTATTCCAACAGATTGCGATATCTTTTGACTTCATACTTACTCATTGTTCAATAGATGGCGTTTTGTTAAAAGTACAAACGTTTCATAGAAGCTATAATTTAACCATCAACGCAACGCGTGGCCACGTCTGCTAGTAATAATATAAAAATCATTGTAATGACATACAATGTGTACAAAAAACAAAAACTTCACTAATGTTTGTTCACACTCTCTAAGTAAAGTAGTACGTGACATTTTCATATTCTGTTGGCCGTATATCACTAGTTTCTTTAGGCCATCGTGTAATTGAATGACGGTTCTTATCTTGTTCGCCAAACTTCGTTTTACTGGCTACAGTCACAGTCAAAAGTGACGCAGGTCTACAGTAAAAGAAAGGGTTATAAATTGTAGTTAGTGTTTCTCTCCTTGTCTTTAAAATGTAGAGCTACGAGTATTAGAAAGAGAGACACACTTCATAATTTAATAGAGTCACAAACGACAATCCAATTTGCCTTTGATTGTCGATTTTGACCGTTTTGTTAACCTGCTAATATAATAAGGTCGAGGCTACTAAAGGAAAGCAAGAAGCAGATCACCTAGCCACAAAAGAAGGAACATTTGAAATAAACCCCGTGCCAACCCGTCTTGCTAGCATGGCACAGTAGGCTAATTTCCCTCCGCGAACTTGGAGGAGGCCCGACTCAGTAGTGGGTCACTTATGGACTGAAATGATGATGAGGATGATGATTATAATTCAAACTTCATTTCTTTGCGTGTCATTGTAGCTCCTAAATGAATGGATCCATTATGACGCGATTTTATTTTAAAGCAGTGAAGCGACCAGCATGCTACATACTTTAAACAATCTACCCGAAAAATTTGGACTAATAACATCAAGATATATCGCCTACAAATGAGAGAAATGCCAAAAAGTCCTACACCGCGATAGCGAAATTTATAGAGCAATTCGATCATCCCTTTGCGCATAAAGAAGGTTTTCTAGTATTGGTTCCGGGTTCCGTTTTGGCCACTTATTTGCCTGCCTTCTGCGTATGGTCTTACCGCGTGGCCACAGCTAACAGCGAGCGGTGCGAATTGCGGAGCGTCTTGCGGCGCGGTGCACACGGCGGCGACGAGCTGCGCGATGTGCGAGTGAAACAAGCTCAGAGCTTTGCGCGCGGCGGCTTCGGTGGACGTATTGAGGCATCGCGCGACCGAAACAAATTATTTTGTTTTTATCGCGCGTTGGACTAATTAATAATGGATATGCAACAGGATATGCAACCTTTAGTGAAATACTAGTACTAGACCAGCAATATGGATGTCAAAGTCCACATCATAATAAAAACCATGTTGTAAAAAAAATGTGGGACGAAATAAAACAACAATTTCCGGGTGGTATCTAGTTAACTTTAGTTTTCAAGTCTTCGTGTATGTGACCGAGTATATAATCAAATGTATCTATGCTTGCACGCGTATAATAAAAAAAAATATCGGAATAGTTCATAGATTCATAATAATAAAGAGTGTGAAATTCGCCAAGTTCTCTCCTTTTCTGGTTAACTGGGTGCGCTCCTATTTTTGACTAAATGATATCTTATCTTTCAATGCAATATCGTGCCACTTTTGATATTTTAATAGTTTTGCCGTTCTCTAAATACGTGCCTGGCGACGCCACCGCGGTCGCAACTAGTCTATCTGTGGTATACCGCCGCTCAACGCTCCGCGCAACGCACCGCCTATAGCTGTGGCCAGGCCCTTAGGTTTAGATGTGCTGCGTTTGGATCAACGGGTCCCGGATTCGATTCCGGGGTCGGGCAAGTGTCTTTGTCTAAGCCAGAGGCACTTTCTCGGAGTCTGGGTGCCATTTGTGCTCGTGAATTACATGTTTGTAAACTGCCTCTGCACTATACCTAGGGCACGGGATTACCTTTTTTCAAAAAAAGGAAAAAAATAATCACTAGTCTTCCTATCTGTACTTTCCAGCATAATCAAGTTACACGAGTTGTCTGTAGCACAAACTTTGTTATTTGATTTGTGCGAGTGAGACAAAAAGGCATCACAAACAGTTCAACGGATAGGAACGTCTCATTTTCACTCGGAAACTTTTTAGGCTCAACGCCAGTGAGTTTTGCCTGATTATTAGTGAACAAGCGATCCCACTGGCACATTCTTGGAGGTAATATAAAACTTCGCCACCGCACGCTAGGAAAAATCGCGTGTTGTAAAAGTCAACAAAACCCAGCGCGCTTGATACCACCCTCACATCTAAGTCCGGCAGTTTTACTGTGTTTCGCCATGTGTATGTGAAAGCTGGTGTCCGACAGGGCATTTCCTTGAATTGCCTGTCCCATCTTAGACCCTGGCGTTGCTTTCCATCACACAAGCCGTCAATTGTAATAAAAAGTCCATCAATTGTCCACAGTTCGGTCATTTCAGTAGGCATTTGAATGAACCTATTTTGGTCTTGGGTTTGTAAGGATTATCAAATGGTCGCGAGTCCCGGGTTCGATTATAGATCGGGATATTGTCTTTGGGCAAAGAACCTTTAGGTGCGAAGGGTTGATCATCTGTCCGTCTAGACAGCCAGTGTTCGTGAAACTGAAAGCCGTTGAAAGTAAAACTGCTTGGCGCCGGACTTATATGTGAGGGTGGTACCTAGCCGGGCGGACCATTCGACCCTACCACAAAGCGTGCGGTTTTGTTGACTTTTACAACACGCGTTATTTCCCAGCGTGCGGTAGGGAAGTGTCATATTCTGCCCCGGGGACGGGGACGGGGAACACGGGGAATTAGGAGAAAGATAATGTATGCAAGTCGTCACCACATCACACCAGTCTGAGAATGTAAGCCATTGTTAAAGGATAACGATCCAATGTTATTGCCATAGAATAAAATACAATGTTTAATGCAAATGAAATAATAAGTTCCGCATATGAACATTTGTGAGGCTAATGATCCTCCCTGCGATGAGGGGAGGACCGACTCAGCAGTGGTTCATTTATGTCCTCAGCAGTTTACAGGATCTCACAACACTCTCATAGCCATAACAAATGGATCATTGCCTCTGATACTGTGTACAACTTTTACGGTGTCAAGAGGCAACTGTTTTTCTTAAAAGTCAAAGTCAAATAATTTATTTTGTATAGGACACAATGGATACTTACTAATTGTCATCATATTGATGAAATGTGTACAAAGCAAAGTAATATACTTAGTTTACCACCAGTTCTGAGACCGCGACCACTGCTGAGAAGAACTGGCAGGAAACTCTGAGGCCTATCATTAACACGACCTTAACCGGGTCATCGATCCACCGTGTGGTAGGCCTATCAGCACTGCACTTCCGGAACGCGGTCGCCACTCGATGTCTTTTCTGCCCCATCGGGCGTCGGTCTTGCGCGCTATGTGCCCTTTTTTTTGTTTTTTTTTTGAGTGGGGAAACCTTTTATAGGCCGAGGGACGGGGCTGGGGTATGTGGGAATCCCGACCGCGACAAGATGGTGAATTGCGGTCGGTGTACCCACTAAAACCGAACCACTGCTTATCAAGACTCGAGCCAAATCATCTGCGGGAAAGCTTCTATTCTTCTCACTAGATGATGGCTGGGCGAGGGGTGGTCAGAACTCAACCCTCGGTTCTTTGGCTGTGTGTGGCGCTATAAGAGAAAGGCGCCTCTCCCTCTCGGAGGTCTTTAGTTGAGCAGGGACCCGTCCCAAGACCTGTAGAAAAAGTCTCTGAAAAGAAGACTCTTCTCTTTCGTCAATCCAGGTACGTGCATCCATGACGAGCAGCGTGTCAAGTCCAGGAATGCGTCTATTCCGGGTAAGTTCTCCTCGGGACCTCAGCTCCTGTGGGCGGGAGGTGGTCCTCTACCCCCCACCCGGAGGCCCCGGTTAGGGTGGCAAATGGCGCATATGCGCCAGACGCCGGCGACCTGTACGGGCGCGTCTTATAGGTTGCGCCTCAGGTGCCCTCTCCCTTTCTCGCTCGGCGTCCTCTTTGCGGGACATTACAGTCTCCGCAAAAGTTTGCACGGCTGCCCAGGTTTTCTCACAGGTGACCATCCTGTGGAGAATGGTCGGCAGCGACAGGTCTGTACCGGCTGTTGCAACTAGAGTTGCCCTCTCCTCATGCCAAGCTGGGCACACCATGAGGGTGTGCGCAGCAGTGTCTTCTGAGCCGTCGCACGTGCCGTAATGAGAGTATCATCCGCGTAGCACGTGACAGCGACGCCCTGCAGTAGATGAGCTCACAGGGCCCAGTCGAAACCGATGTTCCACAGAAGTGCGCCGAGGACCGACCCCTGTAGAACACCGCGAGTAATCCACCCCTCTTTGGTTGGAAACCTTATGCTTCTTTCTGACAGGTACGACCCCAGCAGATTCTGCAGGTATAGCGGGAGCCCATGATAGCGGAGGGCCTCCGCGCTATGTGCCCTGCCCACTGCCACTTAATGTCGGTGACCCTGGTTCGCCTGCATAACTCCGAGCATAGCTCTCTTCATTGTCCTTTGGGTAACTTTGAGCCTTCTGATGGAGCCCATAGTGAGCGACCTCACCTCTGTGCCATATTTTATCACTGGCAACACACATGTTTCTTTTTACACTTACTTTTTACAATTACTAAGGTTTTTACGATCTTTGCACATTGCAGGAAATGATTTCTTGACGGTTCTGATCGTGACTCGTCGAAACACGTCAGTCGTAAACTTATGCAAAACTACGTCCATTTAATCTGTTGCAATTGAGGCCCTGGAACATGGTTTAAATTATGCTATTGCACCTAGAAAAGTGCCGTACGAACAAATTGTTTGCTCCGTGCAAAACGTTCTGGCTAAAAACAATATAAAGAAAGAGGATTTGGAGGCGATATGGCAAGATCTCTCGTCAGTTTTACGACACAGCAAACCACACAAACCCAGTCTTCGTAACCAGTATCTTGCTCTCAACAACCTTCGCAAGAACTCAGACGTTGGTGTCCTTCGAGCAGAAAAAGGGAACTCCACTGTTATAATGGACACAGCGGAATACAGCCTAAAAATCGAAGAACTTCTGTCGGTTACAACCACGATTAAACTGGTCAAAACAGATCTAACGAACAAGGTTGTAACTAAAACCAAACAATTAATATCCAAACATTTCAATAAATTACGATTTGACGAAAAGGCACTTATACCTTCATATTCCAAGCCGCCGAAACTGTATGGATTACCAAAAATATACAAAGAAAGTTACCCTCTGCGCTCCTCATCAGGAATCCTGACAATTCGATCAGTCATGCCGTCTTTATGAAACCCACCCATACAGATAAATACCTTAATGGCAATTCACACCATCATAAGAGACAGTTGTCTACCGTAGGGAGAATGCTGTTTCAGCAACCCCAAGGCATCTGCGATGCAAACTACCTATAGGAAGAGCTGTGATATCAAGTCAAGTATTACGATGAAACAAACTCGAGCGCCCTAGTCTGCATCACGCCCAACGGCCTAAAAAACCCACAGTGGAGCGTTTGCCTGCCCTTTTATTTTACCATATATCAAAGAGCAAAATTCCCAATATCCCAATACCCATCACAGACAAAATTGGCAATACTCTGAAGTGGGCTTCTATAAAAACTTATTATAAGACCCATAAAGTCAAATATCCCCTTACAAGATGCAGGTGCTTATAAACTTATAAACTTGAAAAGGATAGCCGTGGGTGGAGTAGATCATGTTTATAGCATTGTGAAGATGCAAATATTAAGGAAAGTACCTTGGCGTCTCTCAGTTAGTAGTGCATTAATCAAGCAGCACATAACGGCAATCGTCCTGTACTACTGTTACAGTAAATATATCAACTGAAGCTGTAGTCTAACTTAATGCCACAACCATAGAGTGAACCCGAACATCTGTTGGAGTGTAAGGTAGCGTCTCAAAATTATTTTAGTTTACACACACACATACGCGTTATAATGTTATAAGTGTGTGTTTAATCGCTTCAATGCTAGCTTGTTGGCTACGGACATACTTAAATACTATATCCAGCAGTGGACCAGTTAGAGTGAGCTGACGGTGTTGAAAATGGTGATGTTATAAATTAATCATCACACATTTACCTATAGAGTAAAATAGAATCGGAACTTATCCACGCCACACAAAGCAAAAATTTTATTGACCTCGAAATCCAGAGGGAACTTTTACTGTTATACAAAATATTTTACACAGAAAATATTTGCCTTAACTTAGTAATTTGAGTAGGGCTTAAATTTGATGATAATGATTCTTTGTAAGATTCCTTGTTTTGTTGTACTGATTATATATTTATTGTGTGCATACGGATATACGATTATAGCCGGACGGTGAATGGCCGTCATTACGGACAATACAAGGTGGCATTTGGTTCGTGGAGTCGCTCGTTCTATGAATGTGTTATCAGCCATTGCCTTAAAGTTAGTGCGAGTGCCAAGTGTTACCGTCTCTCTAAACGCGAACTAATTGGTACATACGAAAAACGTATTTTAATAAGCGCCTGACCGATTATGATAAGACCATATTATTTTTAAACATATCAGAACAATTTAATAAGAGAGCGCGACTGTTCATGATTTAAATTAAAAATAATCATATGCGCAATTCGATTTTAGAGTAAAACAAAATGTGATTTTGTTATTGAAATTTAAAAGTTTCGTGTAGAAATCAAATGGTGATTAAAATGTGAATAATTAATAATTATAAATTTTACGTATTTAAAAGAAAAGTTACATTATGACAGTGATACAAAAGCCCACCTATTTGGACGACGTTTTGGCGGGATTTGGAATGTTCAAAACTTATCATAGACAATTAATTTTATTTTTTGCTCTCGCCTATGCTTCGAATTCCGCCTATTGTTCCAATTTCATTTTTATTGCTGAGGAAGTGTCTTACAGGTATTTAAGTGTTTTTTTTTGTAATGAAATCTTATATTGATGTTCTTTTTGTCTTTATCCATATGATGACGGTACAAGTTCCAACTCATATTTTAAAACGACTCCCCTGCGCTATTTCTTGCAGAGGCTCTTTATGTGCATTAAACGCACGAACAGAAAGACACTTGCCCGACCCCAGAATTCAACCTGGGACCTGCAGTCCAAAGGCGGTATTTGCTAACTCTAGACCAGCAAGGGGTGTACTGTGTACGACTAAAGGAACTTCTGAAGCAGTCGTCCTGGAGTATTCCCCGCAATGCATAAAGAGCAAATCGTCTTTACAAACATGCTCACTTTAGGACTCATGGCAGTGGTGGAGTCGTGTGGCGGGTCGTTATCTTCCCTGCAATGTGGTTGAGGAGGGCTACCACATGCGTCATGCTTGTGAACAGGTGCCGTTGCTGGGGGTCGGTTGGCTCGGGAATTAGAAGGTTACTATTGTTGACTAGATCTGATGTTTGGCCATTTGCGACTATGGCGCGAGTTTGCACTCACAAATCTGTCTTACCCCGGCTTGTACCTAAAGGCGATCTAAAAAGAGCAACTATAGAGTTTCTTGCCGACTCTTCTCAGTGCATTCCGAACCGGTGATAGATGGTAAATAATCAATTTTTAAATGGTAAATTTTATTTTATTTTTCACTTGTCAAAAGAGCTCTAATGAGCCAACGTGATTAAATGAGTTTTGATTTTGAAACATGCTGCAGTTGATAAAACCCTCGGTGCTCACTAGGGTCTTCGCTGAGGAAAATCAGCATACTGTGCCACACTAGCTGGACGTCGCCTGCCTCTGGCGTTCCTTTAGTTCCATCTTTTGTCTCTCCGTTAACGTCACGTCTCACGTTAGCGTCTAACCGTTCCACCTTGACGGTTTGTGACATTGTGTATTCAATGTAACTACACGAGTTGTAATGTATTATAGGATAACATAACTCGTATACCACGTGATAAATTATATACAATGTAAGTAATAATATGCACGTACATGTTTAATTTAAAAACCGTGATAAAAGTGTCTGTTATCTGGAATTTTAATTGCCATGATTGAATACTCGTCGTTTGTGTTGGTATTGGCTAACACCTGTGTAAACTCCGTGTGTATTTAGAATACACACTAAAGAAATCCTAGAATAATAAATACTATCGGAATTTATTCCATCCTAAGGGTGTCATACGAGCGGACAAAAGGAAACGACAAGGCCGAAAACCTAGCCGCAAGAGAAGGAAAACTTGAGCCCTGTGTTAACCAACTTAGCCAGCGTGGGTCATTGTTTTTTTTTTAATTGTAATAATATTACAATAATATTTATAATAAGTTATGGCGACCGCTCATCAAGTCATCATGTATCTATTTGTTCTGTATTATAGTGTTTGAAACCTTGTATAGATCCCCAGCGGGGGGATGGAGGTCGCGAAAAGATGGTGATATGCGACCAGCGTCTTCGAAAGACGAGCTTACCTCTAACCTTTGGTGTTCCACTTGGCGTCTGTGAGCGCTTATCCGCTATGATACTTAACTGTGAGGACAGGGTATCCCTTCCCGAGTCCCCGTCTTTTAGTGTACTGTCTCATATCTCTGGAAAGGTATGCCTCTTTTGACTCCTGTGAGGATGACGGATGTATTACTTGTGCCCCCATCATGTATCTACCTAGCTGTAAGGTTTCCATAACCAATAAAATAATAAAAACATGCTTATTCAGATGCAACTTTATTATATAATAGAAGTGTTTTTAATGTCGTAAAAAGTTATTCTATCTTGGCCTCTGGTGGAATGCAATTGTCTAACGACCTTCGATTTGGTTCGACTGGTTTCATTAGGGGCCTACTACCGATTTAAGAGGCCCAGGTTAAAGCGAACAACCATTCGCTCATTCGAGTTGTTATTGTCCCAATTAAGTTCAGCCGTTTCAAGGTAATCAGCTCTTTTCTATCTGCATCGGGGGTTCCTTAACATTTCAATGTTGGTTAAAAAGAAATATTAATATATAAATTACGTGTCACGTTGTTTGTCCGGAATAGGCTCCAAAACTACGCAACCGATTGTAATCAAATTTGCACCCATGTGCAGTTTGATCCAACTTGAAATATAGGATACCTTACATCTATTTTTTTTTCGCATTATTATTTTATTGCTAATTATTTGTTTATTATTTGACAGTTACAATTATTTGATAGCTCCAAACGATTCAAACAAATGGCGATATCTTTTGACTGGATTGAGTAAGTATTCAATAGATGGCACTATTGATTACTTACTCCTGTCAGCCTTAGCAACGAGTGGCTGGGTCTCCTAGTAAGGTTATAAAACATAGGTACATTGATTCCGATGCGCAATGAATTTGTCCCTTACTTGTTCTTAGGGGCTGTACATTACTTACGTGATGTTTTTTTTCACATTTTTTAACCCCTTCCTCCTCCTTGGTGTGGGTTACGTGGTGAGGTTTAAGACCCACCCCCCATTAAAAATCACGCGTATTTTTAATACCTGCAAAGAATCTTACACTCAAAGAACACCTACCGTACACGCCGCTTTTCCGTTTTAATAATCACACGTTTGACGAAAAATTACCCTTCCACCCCCTTATGATATTTCGTGATTTTTGCGGGACCCTTCCCCCCCTTTCGAACCCCACGTGATAAATCGCACAGTCCCTTAATCGGATTCACACTTTAGCGTGATAATACTGTATTAGGATTAAGTTCAGTAACTGTGACCGATTTCCATGGTTACCTGCATCACTAAATTACTTACTTGCATCTATTGCCATCACCTTTGTTCATTTACCCTTCAACACGAATCAATTGCTATGTACCTACGGTTGACTTGGTTGCTTGTATAATTGAAAAATAGGGTATTTGTCCACAGCATTCATAATTTCGTCTGTCCGTGTGGTGACGGATTTAGAATACAAAGCGTCAGCAGCCCATTCCATTCTGGTGTAGTAAGAGACCACAAAGGGAAATAAAAAGGCCGGTAACTTATCCGTAAGAGTTATCCTTGATACGAAACCGTGTCTAGCCAGCGTGGCACAGTAGGCTATTTACCCTCCATGTAGTTGGAGGAGGCCCGACTCAGCAATGGATCTTCTGTGGGCTGGGTAGTAATGGTAATAGTTATTTTGTGTGTCTACAGATCTTTAGATTTAGAAAAATGGTTATACAGGGTTGATACGACATATGGGCATTAAATAACTCTACGTATACTATATGTGATTAGTATGAATTCGAAACGGTACAAAAAAAATACACGTGATTTTTCATGGCGGGTGGAGGGGTAGTCTTAAACCTCACCAGGTATCACCAAGGGGAAGGGAGGGGTTACAAAATGTTAAAAAAATATCACGTGATTAATGGACAGCCCCTAAGGTTAATAAACGATGCGTTAGGCATAAACATCTGTTAGAAAAGATACATCATATTCAAATGAGGCAAAAATTAAAAAAAATCATTTGCGGCTTTACTATTGCTCCAATTTAATTGATTTTTGGTACAGAGCCTGGAAATGATACCTAGTATAGGCAGTTAAAAAAATGCCCCGATGTAGTATCAACCCTGTTAGTAATGATCTATAAACCATTTTTCTAAATTTAATACTATTATTATATATCTAAAATAACATAATTTTTTTTTTATGTAGTTACAATTTTATTTAATACACAAACAGAAAAACAAATAGGAATAACATTAAAATACTTAAAAACACTAAAGACTAGGAATAAACTAAACCTAAAACTTAAAGATAGAAATACTTATTGTTGAAAAATAAAATAAAATATAAAATACTTCATCCAGACTGCTTCCCTTGGGGAGGGTGCCTAAAATGCTGGCGACATTGCCCCGCTGTATGGCGAGGCTTATTCGCTGACCGAAGTATGCGGTATTAATTTAATTTATATTAATTATTATATATTTTTGCAATATTTGTATTGCTTTATATGTCTGTAACTTTGTTGGTGATTAAACAATTTTATTATTTATTTTATTGATTAATTATTATTAAAATAAAAACGTTGTGCACTTCTACTTATAAAAGTTAATGATGACAAAATGTATACTCCTAAAAATATACACGTAACTTATCTGGGTTTCGCAATGCTGGTAGGCCTGGTATGTTAAAGACACTTGTTTCCATTTTGGTGGCCTGCTGGTTTGGTGACGTGTTTAGGAAATAACATAATATTCATCGTGTGAACATTTGGGAATCTTACCTGCTAATCCAGCGTTTCACACTGACTCCTACCATTAATTGGAGGAGGTATGACTCAGTTGGTTATGTGTAATCTAGGATAACAAAGCAAGTCACAGGCAACAGCTCTACGAGTATATCACATAATTGTTTCGCTTTTTATAATAAATATTGACTGAAAATAATCTTTGTTTATTCTAGCCATGTCAATATTATTTTGATAAAAATTAAAACACCAACCATTGTTCAAGTCATGTTCTTACATGTAGATATTATGTTAATAAAAACATTTACAAGAGCCGGTTCTGTATGAGCCCATTTGCCCAGAATGGCATAGACGGCGTAGTTGGAGAAGGCCCGGTGATTTTGACAGCAGAAAATATATTGTCAGCCCGAGGCTTTCGCCAGGAGATTTCAAGATTCAGGCTATGAGTCTGAACATTTAATTTAGTATGCTTCTCATGTTACCATAGTGGTTGATTATCATCAAAACAATACATCAATTTTCTCCTAAAATGAAGAACAAAAGCTAGTTTAATGAATGCTATGACTATGTACGGATAATCGCAATACATTAGAACATTTTTTCAACCCATAAGCGACCAATATTCCGTGTGGTGACGGATTTAAAATACATAATGTCACCAATCCAATCCATCCTGAAGGTTTCGTAAGAGCCGACAGAAGGAAATAAAAATAGCCGGCCGTAACGGAAGGAAAACACAGTAGGGTGATGACCCTCCATATAACCGGAGAAGGCCCAACCCAAAAGTGGGTTACCTATAGTCTGAGTAGTAAGCACCTAAGAACGAGTTGATGACGTAAGTATCTTCTTAAAATGGAAGTGGAAATTTAAGTAACATTCCAAATATTAAGATTTAGCTTTTTATTTAATTTCACTACATCATAATCGTCATTTAAGCTAGCAGAAGTGCGGTAGAGTAATTTCCAAAAGTTTGTATAATGACTGTGCTGCCCTCATCCATCGGATTCCTGCAACCATCGGAGCCAGAACACTGTGTGGTACGCTTACCAGTGCGTGGTCAACAACGGATTTACAATTCCATTTTCTTTTCTAGTTGTAAAGATGATGAATCCAACAATAACACGTGCAGTGCAGCCTGCTCTGAATGGATATACGAAAAGCCGGATAGTTTTGTTGGCGAAGTAAGTCTATACTATTACAAATTGTTTAAAAAAAATATTCGACCTTATCTAGAAGTCGCTCACTGTAGGCTCCATTAAAAGGTCACACATAGGGCAATGGAGAGGGTTATGCTTGGAGATTTTTTTTTTTTTTTTTTTTTTTTTTTTTTTTTTTTTTTTTTTTTTTTTTTTTTTTAATTCTTATTCCTCGGCCATAAGCTGAGACTTTAGTATTCTTTCTTTAATTTTTAACACTATTATATTATTATCTTCTAACTATCTATATATTCTATCTATGTTTTCAATCGATCTTTATATTCGTTCTATGTATTCTATTCATCTTTGTATTCCATCTATCTTCGTATTCTGTCCATCTTTATATTCGTGCTATGTATTCTATTCATCTTTGCATTTTATCTAAGTATCTTCATATTCTCTTCATCTTTGTATTCTATCTGCTGTATGTTGTGGCATTCTTCTTGTTCACCCTCATTGTTATCATTTTACAGAATTCTAAAAATTTTTCTCTATATTTACTTGTCATTACATTTTTAATGTTGTCTAGGCTTAGTTCTATATTTATTTCCATTTTGAGGTTATATCTTTCAGTCCCGTACACCGGACAACTTAGTATCAGGTGCGGGACCGATTCACTAGTATTTTGGTCGCAGGTGCACGATGGATTCTCCTTACACTTGAATCTGTTCAAGTATTCAGAGAACCCACCGTGCCCTGTCATCATTTGTGTTGTATATCTGTCAATTTTTATCTTTTTTATTATCTTATACGCATTTATTACGTCCGGGAAAAATATTTTAGTCGTTGTTCCTGTTGATCCCTGTTGGTAACGCCTATTCCATACATCAAGCGTCTCCCTTCGAAGGTGGCGCTTGATGTATGAAACAGGACACTTATCATAGTCCGGTTTTTTCTTAGCTCTCATGGCGGCTTCCTTTGCAAGCTGATCCACGCGTTCATTTCCTTCCATCCCCGCATGTGCCTTAATCCAATACAGTTTAATGATTTTGTTTTGGAGAGAACTTGATCTTATATTTTCTCTTGTTTCAACTGCGAGGGGATGGAAGGATTTGTGGTTTATCACCGTTAGTAGGGCCGCCATAGAGTCACTGTATATTGAGAAGGTAAGCTCGGTACTCTTTTTTATTTCCTCCGTTGCCCTGCATATTGCCAGGAGCTCAGCCTGGTAAACCGTGCAGTATTTTGATAGTGCAAATTTGAGGGCACGGGTTTCGGACTGGTTGTTCCATATGGACAACGCAGCCCCAACTCGCCCCCCAATCTTGCTGCCATCGGTGAAGATTTTGACCGCTGATTGTGCATTAGCACTATATTGTTCCTGGTTTTCCACTATTCCCAGTCCCATGGCTATGTGTGTGGCAGGGTGCGGTAGTTCAGTTGCAGGTGTTCGGCATTCAATCTCTATGTCCTGCGGTAGTGGCATCGAAACCCCCCTCCGAGCCTCGTAGAGAGAGGCTGCCTCTTGTATTCGGAGGTCGAGGGGGAGTATCCCTGCCAACAGTAATGCGGAGTTCAGAGAGACCGTACGGTATGCTCTGCAAATCTTTATTGCTATACCTCTTTGTAATGCTCCGAGTTGCTTTATTACCCCTAGTTTATTTGCTGATTTAGCCCACGCGCTAGCTGCATATAATACAATTGGTTCTATAGTGGCAGTATAAATAATTTTTTTTTATCTCAGAGTTCAAACCCCAGCTAACGCGGGCGGTCCTGCAGAGTTTTTTATAAATTCCTATGGCTTTTGTACATACTTCGCGAACGTGCGTGTTGAATGTTAGCTTTTCGTCGATGGTAACCCCTAGAATTTTAATTTCTTTTGAGGTTGGGATGTTAGTTCCGCCCATGTTCAGGCGTGGGGTGTCGTATTTAAGTCTTCTCGTGATAGTCATTGATTTAGTTTTGTGAGGCGCGAATTTTAGTTTATTTTCCACACCCCATGCTCGAACACGTTCGAGAGCTGCATTTGCATTCATCTCCACCTCAAGGGCTGAGTCCCCATCGACGACGAGCACCACGTCGTCCGCGAAAGCCTGTACGTAGTCTCCATTTGCTTCGAGTCGTTTGAGAAGTGGATCCAGCAGCAAGTTCCACAACAAAGGTCCTCCAATCGAACCCTGGACACATCCCTTATTTGTATCCCTGCAGTGCTCTTCACCCGCATATCTCACGCGTACCTTTCTATTTTGGAGGTAGCTGTCTATCACCCTTCTCAGATTGATGGGGCAGTTCTCCTCTGCCAATCTGACTCTGATAGCTGGCCACCATGCGCTGTCGAAGGCTCCCTCTATGTCCAATGATATAAGTGAAATTATTTTCTTTTGATTTAATTTACTTCTTATGCGGTGCATTAGAACATAGAGAGAGTCCTCAGTGCTTTTTTGTGGCATAAAACCATACTGTCTGGCGCTCATGTTTGGTATGATGTGATATCTGAGTCTAGACACTACCATTTTTTCATAAATCTTACCCATTATCGGTAGTAATCCGATGGGTCTATAAGATTTAGGGGTTTTATAGTCTGTTTTACCAGGCTTTTTAAGGACAACCACCGTGGCTTCTTTCCAGATTTTAGGGAAATGTCCGAGATGCAGGCAGCGATTCAGTAGGGTGAGGAATAAGTCAGGTGCACTTTCTATGGCTCGACTGCATATGTCCGCTGTCAGTCCATCCGCCCCAGGGGCCTTCTTGGGGTTAAAGGAATTGTGGGCTGCATGCAGTTCAACAAGTGTGAAGGGGGGATCTATCTTTTCTCCTTCGTACGTACTATTGAGCGTCTGAGCTTTTTGCCTTATACCTTTATGGATGATATTGTCTGTCTCGGGGAGGTCCTCAGGGTAAAAAGTTTCAGCGATATATTTGACTGTTTCCTGGGCGTTTAAGTTTCTCCCCTCCTTAGCCAATAATTGATCTTCTTCTCTTCGTGTTGTCCGACCTATCACTCTATAGATTCCGTCCCAGATCCCCTCCTTCTCCTGCCTACTACAAAATTGTCTCCAACCTTCCGTTTGTGCCCGTGTCACCTCCTCTTCATATTGTGTTTTTATTTCGAGGTATTCATTAACTACCATTTCTCTTCTGTCAGGTGCCGCGCAACGGATCCTTCTCTTCCTGGTGGCAACGCTCTTTTTGAGTTTGGCGAGTTGCTCCGACCACCACGGCACTTTAATGTTTTCTTTGGCTTTTTTGGCTGGAATTGCGGATTCAGTGGCGTCTTTTATAGCCCTTGTAAGATTATTTATTGTTAGATCCATTATGTTTGTATTGTTTATTTTGTTTATTTCTATTTTGTTTAATTTATATTCTATAAGAAATTGGTGGAGTTTCGTACGAAACTTCGTCCAATTTGCTTTCTTGGTATTGTACTTCCTTGTCGTCCTCTGAATTCGAATACCAGCCGATTGCTGCAAATTTATTTCAAAGACTATGCCGTTGTGGTCGGAACTAATCAGTCCCTCCTCTACTTTCCAGTTGTCCACCAGATTGAGGAGGTTATCCGTGCAGGCCGTAACATCTATAAAGCTGGTGTATCGCTGGCTTAACCTTATTGTGTCAAAGGTTGGTATATTGCCTTCGTTCAACACATTAAGGCCAAGTTCGCCAAATGTTCTACACAGTTCTTCTCCTCTATTGTCAGTGATTGGGCTGCCCCACCAGGAACTCTTGGAGTTCGCATCACCTCCAACTAGGATCCGTTTGGAGCCGTCTATTTGTTCCAGTCTTCTTAGGTTTTGTAAGTGCAGGTCTAAGGGTTTTCCTGGTTCAAAATAGAAGGAGACGATTGTGATCTCCCAGGCACTGGTCCTGATCCCCACCACAGTGATGTTTTTTGTGGTGAGATTGGGGTATTGAATAACATCCAATTTATCGTCAAATACGGCTATTGCCGCTTTGGTTACTCCTTTCTCCGTTCCAGTGTCCTGGTAGATCCGCACTCCTCTCCGCCCTCTTAGTATGGTTGTATTTCCCACGTATGGTTCCTGTAACAAAGCTATGCTAATTCCTCGTTTGTGTGCTTCAATCATGAGTTCCTCAGTGGCTAGCTTTTTTCGTTGGAGGTTGGCTTGTATTATTTTATAGCTATTTATTTTCTCCGTGGTGCCTTTAGCAGTAAGCTATCGATGCTCTTGCTATTTGGTCCCATTTTATTTTGGTGTAACATTCGTTGCTAAATGTATTGTGTGATACGTCAAGTAACCCGGCCTTTTTACAGTTTTTACATATCGGATTCTCTCTCCATTTTGGACAATCAACTTTCAGATGGGCCTCCCCGCAGTGGCTACACGCATCCTCCTTTTCTGTGCAAAGTTTTTTACTGTGTCCGTAGTCCAGGCAACGTGTACACTGAACAAGAGGTGATTGGTCAAACACCCGTATTCTTTGTAGGTCAATATGAGCATAGCCCCTGCTGGTCGCCCTTTTCCAAATTTCGGGGGACACACTGATCACTACATGACAGTTATGAATATTCCTAGCCTTTTATGCTTGGAGATTCCCTTCGAGACCGACTCAGAAATGAGGAAGTACGCAGGCGAACCTGTGTTACCGACATACTGCCAAACTTAAGGCGTAGTGGACAGGGCACATGGCTAGCAGGGCTGATGGCTGATGGGGCAGTAATGTCCGTGAGTGGTAATCACGTGCTGGTTCCCACACCGTAGACCAATAACCTCTAAGGATGCGGTTAGATCAGGACCGGCTTTTATGAAAATTCTTGTGGGAACAGTGGACTGCTTTTGGCTGTAATGATTTAGGAGAACCCACATGTATTTATCAAGTACTGATGCTCACTCCTGAACATTGGAACAAATTACAAGTTTACGGCTGACTCTCAGCTATCGGCTAAGCAACAATATCTCACAACATCACTAAAATGCTACCTCTTATGGTTCAGTTTCAGTTAGCATGTCATGACTGGAAGAGGACCTTGGTGGGAACCGTTCACAGTTTAGCGTATATGGTTGGTTTACTGTTCGTTGGGCCAATGTCTGACAGGTGAGATAAGTTACACTGTAGTTTTCTTATGCATGATATTAATCATTATGATAAATACTTGTCAGTTTATAATTCCTAGTTTTAACTAGGGTTTTTTTTTTAATGATATGCACTTCCTTTACTTGAATGAAGGGAAGTTAGTTAGTATGTTAGTCGGTGTGACGCTTCATATTCGTGTGATTAAAGTTCCGGGTCTGGGTGTTTTCTATCTATAATATGTTTGTATTTTAAATAATTATGACACGGGTCTTAATCGCGGAATTCCGCGATTAAGACCCGTGTCATAATTATTTAAAATGTGTGAAAATCGCGTTAGTCTAAAAACTTAATGTTTGTATTTACAAAAAAAAATGTATATACGTAGTTTATCATCCATCTCGTTACCATAACACAAGCATTAAGTTACTTAGCTTGGGGCGAGATGGCATGGTGTGGAATGTCCAAGGATATTTATTTATCTTTATTTATGAATTCGGGAAGCTGCGAAAGATCTTCTCGTCCACAATACCGCAGTGTCTGAAGACAAAAGTCTTCAACCAATGTGTGTTGCCAGTGATGACATATGGAACAGAGACGTGGTCGCTCACTATGGGCTCCATCAGAAGGCTCAAAGTCACCCAAAGGGCAATGGAGAGGGCTATGCTCGGAGTTTCCCTGCGAGATCGAATCAGAAATGAGGAGATACGCAGGAAAACCAGGGTCACCGACATAGCCCACCGGATTGCCAAACTTAAGTGGCAGTGGGCAGGGCACATAGCTCGCAGGACCGACGCCCGATGGGGCAGAAAAGTCCTCGAGTGGCGACCGCGTTCCGGAAGGCGCAGTGCTGGTAGGCCTCCCACACGGTGGACCGACGACCTGGTTAAGATCGCCGGAAAGCAGTGGATGCGGGCGGCCCAGGACCGGCCTTTGTGGAAATCCTTGGGGGAGGCCTATGTCCAGCAGTGGACGTCCTTTGGCTGAAATGATGATGATGATGATGATGATGTATAGATAAAATATTAACTTACTAGATAGACAGAAAAAACCGGAAGAGAATGTAAACTTCATCACTCATGGAGATTTGGTTTTAAATGATAATAAAGGGATTTGACTAGTGTTATAGAAATGTAACTGCATTACAGGTTGGGTAGAAAGGCAGCGCTGGTTATAACTGGTGTTCTCGGAGGAGTGATGGGACTAGCCAGGAGTTTCACCCCATGGTACTGGATGTACATAGTGCTGGAGTTTTTAGAATCAGCCATTGGAGATAGCTGTTCTCCGGTTTACGTTTTGAGTAAGTATATATGAAAGTTCCTGTTAAATCACAAGTTTAAATTAAAATTCCTTTTACATATTTTTACTTTTATCTTTCAGATGTGGAAATTATCCAGACGAAAAGAAGAGTACCCTATTATTTCATATGTGCTTTAGGATATTCCTTTGGTGGAATATTCCTAGCATCTACTGCATGGCTCGTACCTTACTGGCGGGATCAACTCCGCGTAATATACGCTCCAGCACTGTTATTCATCCTTTACCTGTTTGTCATTGACGAAAGCCCAAGATGGCTGCTGATCAGAGGCGAACGAGAAAAAGCTATTGAAGTAGTCCAAAAAATGTCCAAAAAGAATGACGTGAAGGTTGAAAAATGTGTTCTAGATAACTTGATTTGTGAGACCGAAAAAGGAGTTAGTTTTGGTGATTTACTAAAAAGTACATTTTCGTCTAAAACTCTGTTCATTAGGTTCGTAGTTTGCGTAGTTTGGTGGACGACTTCTACCTTTGTGAACTATGGCATGACGATTAACTCCGTGTCGCTACAGGGGAACAAATATTTGAATTATATGCTGATGTGCGTGATAGAGATCCCGGCAAACTTTGTGATCATGTACATCTTGATGAGGTTTAGGAGGAAGATGCCTTTGATTGTTTGTTTTTTGTCAGCGGGCGTATTTTGCATCGTGCAACCGTTCTTACCAAACAGTGAGTAGGTGTTTTCATTTTCAAGTTGAACACGTTGACCTCGTTGCGTGAAGTTGCTTTGCATTTCTGGTTTATCTGGTTCATCGTCATACATACATAAATTCGTCTATTTTAAAACTGTAAACATATTTATTACTAGCTGACCCGGCGAACTTCAACGGCGAAGAAAGTTGGACATAGGATACCTGAGATTTTTATCCCATCCGTATAAAACCTACTTTAACAAAACGCAACTGACAGCGAAACGTTATGTTGTCTATAGATTAATATGGCTGAAAATTTGACAATTAGAAATTTTGAATTCGGCTTGTTTATATTGTTGTAATTCACATAATATCTTTATAACTTGTAGCCTATGTGTTATTCTGATGTATAAGCTATATTATTGTAAAGTTTCATTAAAATCCATTCAGTTGTTTTTACGTGAAAGAGTAACAAACATCCATCCATCCATCCATCCATACTTACTTACAAACTTTCACGTTTATAATATTAGTAAGATTACGTAATATTTTGATTCGACGAAATGTTGGAACATTTGTTGGTTCTCAGCGTTGGTTTCTTATTTAAAAGCATGACATTTGTTCACAGATGTTGCAATCATGCGAGCTTCCTTAATATATAGTACAATAACAAGAATCTCTTGTAAATTGTTCTGAAATAATAGAAGTAAAAGGAAACTACAGAATACTATTCCTTCAAAGTAGTCTGTTTAATCGACCCTATATGGGATTCTGGACGCTTCAAGTATTTTATTGCGCTTGGAATGTCTTTTTTCAGATCTGCCATGGTTGTCCGTAACAACATTCATGGCCGGCAAGTTCACAGCATCTCTGTACTTCAGCATCACGTACATGTACACGTCTGAGTTGTTCCCGACCTACACCAGGAACTCGATGCATGCTTTATGCTCTTCTTTAGGGAGGATTGGATCTATCGTGGCCCCACAGACTCCGCTGTTGGTAATATCATGTTAAATATTTTTTAGGGTTTGGGCAAATTGTGCGAGATTTCTTTTGATACCGTGTATAAAAAAGAGTGTATGCAGAATGAAGCGGCACGGCATCCATTAAATACTTTTGTGGCTGGTAGATACAAATATTGTAAAGGTATTTTAAATGCTGAATTTATTTCATTCCAGAGAGTCTACTGGGTTGGTCTTCCTTCTCTAATATTTGGGATTACGTCCATCATAGCTGGTCTAGTAACTTTTATAGTTCCTGATATTTCAAACGATTCTCTACCAGACACAGTGCGTCAAGCTGAAGAATTGGGAACTAAAGAAAAAGAGATACCAGTCATAAGTTTTATCACAACAAACGATATTGATTTAAAAAAGAGAGTGAATAAGGAAGATAAGTTTTGAAGATGAAATTATGAAAAAACTGTGGTTCCTTTTACTTACTAGTTTTGTAGGAGCATCCCATTATGTTATGGTAACTTAAAGTCATCGACTTCAGAGAAATAAGCTACCTACGCCTGAGTTTCAACCAAATTATTTTAATAATTTGGTTTAACTTTTGTAAGCGTGTCTGGGATGACTCTAAACTGCTTATCCGAAGAAAATCGTCAGTACTAGCATTTATTTTCATTTCTACACTATCTTTTTACAACAAAAGGATTGTAACAAAACGGGTATGAGGCACAGAGCGTAAAGCTTGCTAAGAGGAGCAGTTTTAGGATCAATTCATCATCATCATCATAATTTCGAGTCACATTAAAAATTATTAATAAAATTTATTTATTTTAGTAATTTTATGATACCTGTTGTCCAAAAATATTTGGTACTTAGTATTCCACAAAAGTTATTATTTCCTGGACGTCATTTGTATTTTTTGCAACAATTGATTTTGGAATTAATTGTCCCATTTTTTGAACGCTATGCACTATGCTTTTCATTTATTTCTAATATTTTGCACATTGTATCTCTTTCAGCAATACTATCAATAGTACCTTTTTTGTTACACCCTATGTAGTAAGAAACTGACAATATAAAAGTTATCATCATAAAATAGATAAGATATAATTTTACGATGGTGGCATAATGTGGCTTTAGTGCCATTCAAAGGATCCTATGAATCACTTCACTACATCGTTTATAACAAAGTCGCTGTTGTCTCTCCGTCCCAATGTATGTTTAAGGTGAATGTTCCAGGGTAGCCCGCGAAATTCAAATTTTCTTACGTTTTTTGCAATTGGCAGGTCAGTGCTAGGTTGTATGTTGATTAAAATGTTATTCGCGGCTGTAAGACGTATGTAGTTATAGAATTATAATCATCAATACAACCCTCCAAGCTCATGAAGGTGCAAGAAAAACTTTTTCAACGTCAAAGTCATTCAACCTCCCACTGGCCTGCAAATTGCAAAAAAACCTAAGAAAATTTGAATTTCGCGGGCTACCCTTGAGCAATAACCTTAAACTACGCAACAGATTTTGAAGCGGTTTGTTTTAATAGATTCAAGAGTATGTATATTACATCCATATTATTGTAGAGAAACACTGATAAATTTAGAGATTCATCATTGCACCCGTGCGAAGCCGGGGTGGGTCGCTAGTGTAGAATAAACTAATATGTATAACTCCATAACTACAATATACACAAAAAGTATGTAGTTAATTTATCAAACATTTCTTTTACCTTCATTCTCCCAAAAGGCCAGGAGTCAATATTTTATTTACAAACGCATTTGCTTTTTATTACCTATATTGTTCCAGGCAGGTCTAAGCAGCGTTCAGATGTTTCTGGAATAATCCACGTTACACAAAAGGATAAAACAGAGACAGATTTGGAAGTCCAAAATTCTGGACAAAGGGGAGGTCCCTTTAAGAATTAACAATTTTTTATTAATTATTTCCACATTTAAGAAGTCGGTTTGGTGACGGATTTAAACACATAACGTCACCACCCCATTAGAAAGATCCTGAGGGGGTCGTAAGAGCCGACAAGGCCGAAAAAACTTGATACGAAAGCCTGTGCCAACCCTTGTGGTCAGCGTGGCACATTAGGCTTATTACCCTCCCTGTGATGGGAGGAAGCCCGACTCAATACTGGATGATTTATGGGCTGAATAGTAGTAGTACATTTAAGAAACCATTCGTGAACATTTTATCGGTGTTATAATCATAGTTAAAAATCAGCAGGTATCGAGAGCCCATAATATTTATACTGACACTCATTTAGTATTATCTTATTAATATATTATTAATTTATATTCTCTTTAATGTACTCCCTTATTGTTTCCACTAAATTTTTAACAAAATTCGTAGTTTATATAGCGGTTGACTAAAGCTAATATTCAATAACTCAGGAGTTGTGACATTAAATCGACTCTTTAAGAAGTAAACAAACATACGTAATGCTAAATAAGTTTGTCTGGAGCGGATTGTCTTTAACGTCTTACGTTAAAGGCAACTGATCAAACTTATACCCTTCTTGTTTTGTCGGAGGATAAAAAGGCTAGTACAGAGGCAGATTTGGATTTGGTTTCCCTTTAAGAATTAACAATTACCAATTTATTATTTGCACATTTAAGAAGTCGGTTCGGTGACGGATGTAAAATATATAACGTTACCGGGGTGGTCATTAAAAAATATCCAACGGGACTTATCGCGTACAGAATTCATACCTGTTTTTGCTCGACCCTCACTTCCCACCGAAAAAACTTGCGGTCTGCAGTCAGCTCGCGACCACGGTCATACCCTTGTCAACCACTAAATGAAAGTAACGTTTAGTTGACTTTTATTTTATGAACCCCCTATTGTTATTTTTTATTGTGGACCCCCTGTTATCGACGACCACGAGTCGGCCCTGTTCGTCCTCGGCATTATTAATGAGCGAAAATTTATGCTTCCTCTGGCTGACCTGCAATGGCCACATATTCTGGGTATTTTTCCTTTATATGGTAAGGTTTGTGTTTTTCATAACCTATTATTGACGTCGTAAACAAGCTCTCTACGTTATCGCAGTTCGTTGCTCAAAAATTTCGTGCCACGTAGGTCGTAATGTTGGAAAGTAAATAAGTACGAGGACTTGCTTCTAACTCACAAAATGGCAATGGTGTTATGGATTTGAGAGAATTCAAGTTATGACCATACAACATATACGGCCCACTGTTAAATCGGGCCTTCTCTAGTCATGGAGGGTAATTAGCCTACTGTGCCACGCTGGCCAGACGGATTGGCGCATGGTTTCGTGTCAAGTTCTCCGTCTCTTGCGGTTAGGTTATCGGTCTTGTCATTTCCTTTTGTCGTTCATTTCCTCTTACGACACCCTCAGGAGGAAATGATGTGGTGACACTATGTATTCTAAATCCGTCACCACACGGATGATAGGGTACTGTATAATCACGATCACTACATAGTATAAAACAAAGTCGCATTCTTCTGTCCGTCCCTATGTATGCATAAATCTTTAAAACTACGCAACGGATTTTGAAGCGGTTTTTTTAATAGATAGAGTGATTCAAGGGGAAGATTTATATGTATAGCCCAGCCCCGCTTTGCACGGGCGAAGCCGGGGCGGGCCACTAGTTTAGTAAATATTGTAGTGTTTGTATTGGGGCTATAACTATAGTGATAGCTATATACACTGTCTCGAGCGTGCGGTGTGGGGCGCGCGCGACGTCAGTCGGTCAGTATCGTGCGAGCCATTGGCGAGAGCGGACGCGGCGCCTGCCCACATCGTAAGTTGACGAGCCAGTGCCTCAGGGAGTACACAACAAGTGGCGACGAGGACAAAGGTCAGTAAAAAATAATAATAATAAAATTTTACTCAAAACAAAAAAGGGGAGAAATAGAATATCGTTTCGGGGCAGTGAATTGTAGCAAACTTGTTCTGTAATCTACGCTCAAACCCCAAAGTAATACAATAAATCGAATCACTACCTACACTTACCAAAGTAACGATAACATACCTCTTTATGGTTTTATAAATAGGTATTGATAGAAAGTAATTATTACAAATGTTTATGTGGTTAGATTTTCGTTGAAATCATAGTTATTTTCGTTTAATATTCTAAATCGTTATATCTATGGTCATTGCTGACTTGTATTGAGTGTTCTGACTATAATTTAATTAGTTGTGGATTATCTGAGTACCTAACGAAATCAATAAACAACATAAATACGCGTGACTAGTAAATTGCCGGCTACCGATAAGTGAT
Organism: Clostera curtula; assembly: GCA_905475355.2. Lineage (NCBI taxonomy): Eukaryota > Metazoa > Arthropoda > Insecta > Lepidoptera > Notodontidae > Clostera > Clostera curtula. The sequence goes on from FR997802.1 coordinate 17,797,661, forward strand.
CTGACCTGTTCAAGTGGAACTAGTAGGTATTGCATGAACATTATTCGGAAACAAGGTGGTTACCATACCTTTTTATGAGTGAATCGCGTGTTCCTTGTATATAGTGTATGCGTTGTATTGTATTAATCGGAAACATTTGGTACGAATGTACCTTCCATTAAATTGGATATATATTGGTACAAATGTACCCTCATTAAATTGAAAACATTTGGTACAAATGTACCCTCATTAAATTGAAAACATTTGGTACAAATGTACCCTCATTAAATTGAAAACATTTGGTACAAATGTACCCTCATTAAATTGAAACATTTGGTACAAATGTACCCTCATTAAATTGAAAACATTTGGTACAAATGTACCCTCATTAAATTGAAATCATTTGGTACATATGTACCCACATTCGATTACGTACATTTATTTTCAGGTCGCACCACTTACTCATCACGATGTCTAGCAACTTACCATCGTTAGAAAAACTTGATTTAGAAGCCGATAATGCATCACTAGGGCAACGATGGGAAAAGTGGAAACGTTCCTTAAACATATATCTAGAGGCAACGGAGATTACGACACCAATAAAGAAAAGGGCGACATTACTATTGCTCGGTGGATCAAATCTACAAGAAATATTCTATAACTTACCAGGGGCTAATGCGGAACCAACTAACAACAATGACGTTTTTGAAATAGCAATCCAGAAGCTAAATGATTATTTTACTCCTAAAAAGAGCAGGGTTTACGAAAGGTATGTCTTCCGCCAAATTAGGTAAGAAGAAGGAGAGAAGTTTGAAAAATTTATTGTAAGGCTGAGGAATCAAGCGGAAAAATGTCAATTTGATAAACCAAAAGAGCATTTGATAGACCAAATTACAGAAAAATGTCTATTGACAGATTTAAGAAAGAAAATATTGACAATAGGTGACAGTATAACATTAGAGATGATAATAACGGAAGCTAATACGTTAGAAGTTGTCAGTAGACAGTTGGAAGAATATGGTCAGCAAAATAAGAACCATGACGTTAATGCTATTATTCCTACAAAAGGACATAGAAATGCTTCCATATTCGACGGCAAAAAATTCGAGATTAATTCAAATAAAGCATGCGGTAGGTGTGGTAGCTCCAAGCACACCTCAAATGGGAAAAATTGCCCAGCAATAGGAAAAACTTGTCATACTTGCGGCAAGTTAGGTCATTTCCGACAATATTGCAGGTCACAACTACAGAGGAAGAGAAAAATAGAAGAATACAACAATACACAAAAAGATGAAAGACCATCGAAACAATGGAAGAAACGGAAAGAAATCAATAATGTTACGGAAGAAGAAGTTGATTATGTTTTTAATATCAACAACGATGCGAATATAGAATGTGATGTTGGGGGTATAAAAACAAAGATGTTAATCGATTCTGGGTCAAAGTACAATTTAATTACAGATCAGACATGGACAATGTTAAAAGAGAAAGGAGTGATATGCTTAAAACAAAATAAGAATCCTGGAAAAACTCTTTTGGCGTACGGCAGTAAAACTCCTCTAGACATTTTAGGGTCATTTGAGACAACGATTAAGGTAAATAACCGTGAAGACACCGCACATCTATACGTTATCGCAAATGGATCTAGAAACTTACTAGGTAAAGATAGTGCCATAAACCTCGGTATTTTGAAGCTAGGCGTTGACGTTAATCTGATTAAAAATGAACCGTTTCCAAAATTCAAAGATGTTTTGGTCCAAATTCCAATCGATGACTCGCATAAACCTGTTTCTCAGCCGTATCGTCGAATACCTATACCGATCGAAGAAAAAATTGAAATTAAAATTAATGAGTTATTAGAAACTGACATAATAGAAGAAGTTCATGAACCATCGAAATGGATATCTCCTATAGTGCCGATAATTAAAGATAATGGAGAATTACGTCTATGTGTAGACATGCGACGTGCCAATACGGCCATTATGCGTGAAAACCATCCATTACCTTCGATGGAACACCTTTTGCCAAAGATTAGGAAAGCCAAGTACTTTACGAAACTTGATATCAGGAACGCGTTCTATCAACTGGAACTCCATCCAGACTCAAGGCACATCACAACTTTCATTAGTTCCAAAGGCCTTTACCGATATAAGCGCCTCATGTTCGGTATCACATGTGCACCAGAGATATTTCAAAAAACAATGGAAAAAATGCTTTTGAAATGTGATGGGGCTATTAATTTCATCGACGATATTCTGATTTATGGTAGAACAGAGCAAGAGCATGATTTGCGTCTTCAAAAAGTCCTGCAAGTACTAAAGGAAAATAATGTCTTACTTAACAACGACAAATGTTTATATAAAGTCAAACAGGTTAGTTTTCTGGGACATGAACTAACCTCAGAGGGCGTCAGACCATTAAACAAGTATATAGAGAGTGTAACACAGATTAGGGTTCCGAAAACCATAGAAGAGTTACAAAGCTTTTTGGGCCTTGTAAATTACATTAACAAATGGATTCCTAATATGGCTACCGTGACAGAACCATTGAAGCAGCTATTGAGACAGAAATTTGGCAAGAATGCAAACATAGAAGAGTTTTGGACAACTGAACAAGATCATGCTTTCACTTCGTTAAAAGACACTTTAAAGAGAATTCAGACACTTGGTTATTACGATATTAATGATAAAACTCAAGTCATAGCTGATGCTAGCCCGGTCGGATTAGGTGCAGTCTTGGTACAAATTGACACCAGAGGTCCTAGGATTATTGCATACGGAAACCGGACGTTGACAGACTGTGAACGAAGATATAGCCAAACCGAGAAAGAAGCCCTTGCCCTAGTTTGGGCTATAGAACACTTTAAGGTGTTCTTGTTTGGTAAAGAGTTTGACTTAATCACGGACCATAAGCCGTTGGAGGTTTTGTTTGGAGCAAAATCAAAACCTTGTGCTAGAATAGAGCGATGGGTGTTAAGACTTCAGGCTTACCGATATAACATTAAATATAAGCCTGGTAAGTGCAATGTAGCAGACCCATTTTCGCGTCTGTGCAAACACGCAAATTACCCGAAGACCAAAAGTGACGAACATGTTCATCAAATTGTGGAGAATGCAAGACCACGTGCAGTTTCTATGACTGAGATTAAGATACACTCGGAAGAGGATACGGAAATACTCAAGGTAAAAAAAGGCATTTACAATAATGAATGGGACAATAGTACAAAAGGATATAAACTATTTGAAAACGAATTGTGTTTCTTCGATAACGTACTCTTAAGAGGTAATAGGCTGGTCATACCATCTAAGCTCCGAAAGGATGTTTTAGACGCAGCACACGAGGGCCACCCAGGGATCGTCGCAATGAAGGGTCGTTTGAGATGTAAAGTGTGGTGGCCAAGGATAGACAAGGATGCAGAGACCTTAGTGAAAAGCTGTAAGGGTTGTACGTTAGTTGGTTTGCCAAATCCACCTGCGCCGATGAAGCGTCGCGAACTGCCGGAAACACCTTGGGTAGATGTTGCCATGGATTTACTGGGTCCATTGCCAAGTGGTGACTATCTTTTAGTGGTAGTGGATTATTATAGCCGCTATAAAGAAGTGAAAATTACTAAAACTATTACCAGCGCTGTTATAATTAGATTATTAAAAGAAATATTTAGCCGATTAGGCTACCCTTCATCAATCACGGCCGACAATGGTCGACAGTTTGTTAGTGACGAGTTCAAAACATTTTGCAAAGATTGTATCATACTGCTATTTAATACAATCCCCTACTGGCCTCAGCAAAATGGCGAGGTAGAAAGACAAAATCGGGACATATTAAAGCGACTAAAGATTGGAAAACTCGAAAAAAAAGACTTACAAGAATGTCTAAATGAATACCTCATGATGTACAATTCGACCCCTCACTCTGTGACGGGAAAAACACCAACAGAACTATTCTTCAGAAGGTTAAACAGAGATAAAATTCCAACATTCCAAGACATAAGTAATAAAATTGATGACACAGAGATAAGGGATAAGGACAGAGAACAAAAAGAAAAAGGAAAGGATTATAGTGATAAGAGGAGAAGTGCACGGGATCCAGATTTGAATGAAGGAGACAAGGTGTACGTAAAAGAAAATAACAAAACGAACAAGCTTACTTTAAATTATAATCCAACACCATACGTTGTGGAAAATACAAAGAATGGAGACATAACGATCAGGAACGAAGAAACTGGACAAACCCTAAGAAGGAACATAATACATTTAAAAAGAATAGAAGGACAATGGAAAGCCGTAGGTACAGACCAAGACGATAGAAATGTTGACCCTGGAGTAAGTGGAAGACAAACTATTACTGATGTTGAAAACGTGATTTAATTGTTTATGATTGATAGATGTTATAGTGATTGAATAAACTATAATATGATTCAAGATGTTTATTTGATAAGTTCTTCATAATAAAAAGTTTTGATAAGGAAGGGATGTAGTGTTTGTATTGGGGCTATAACTATAGTGATAGCTATATACACTGTCTCGAGCGTGCGGTGTGGGGCGCGCGCGACGTCAGTCGGTCAGTATCGTGCGAGCCATTGGCGAGAGCGGACGCGGCGCCTGCCCACATCGTAAGTTGACGAGCCAGTGCCTCAGGGAGTACACAACAAATATAATATTTATTGGCAAAAAGTTAGGAATAAAAGAGTACAAGAAAATAACGCCTATTTATCAAACCATTTGTTACGTCTAAGTTTAACAACGAATCAAAATTCAAGGCGAGCGCTTGCAGTGACTTATGTGAAATTGTAAACGTATTAGAGATTATTAATTGCGAAATTTCAGGGTAAATCAGCCAATTTATGTCGTTCAGGCCATAAATGACTTACTACTGAGGAGGGGCCTCCTCCAAATTCATAAATGAAAATTAGCCTACTATGCCACGTTCGGAAGACAGCTTGGCACAGGGTTTTCATCAAGTTTTCCCTTAGTTGATCTGCCTCTTGCATTCGTATGTCGCATATCGGCTCCTATATTGATGAAACCCTATAGCGCAATAAAGGATTTTTTTAAAATAATTATTCCTTGCCTTGTTAGCAAGATCGGTCTGCTTTGTGTGTGTTTCAACATACCTAACTAATTAATTATAGAAATGAATGTTTGTCTGTATATCCTTTATAGAATCGTAAACTATCCATTTGATGATCTTCAGCAAAGTGTTGTGAAACGTTTCAAAAAAAGAAGGTTTCAGAACTAAAAAAATAATTGTGTAATGTCTTTCCTTCAAATTTATTTTAGTTAGTGGCGTAGCAACCCGCGCAGTATACAGCTAGTTGGTATAAAAATGATCGTGTATAATTTAGGCGAGTATAAAAATCAAATCATAATCAAATTCGATGTAATTTTTTTAAATACGAATTAAGCATACGAAAGATAAACTCGCAATCAAGTTAAATATCTTAACAATTCAGTAGATCAACATTTGGTTTACTGAAAAAAATTACACATTCCGTACCATTCGCGAAGTTTGCAGCAGTGAGGATTATTTAAATCTGTAGATTACCGCCTCGCCCCCATTTATTACTGGATCCCTGTATTATCCCTTGGATCATTGATGGACTTCCTTTAAAGATAATATTTCCTAAGGCTGTAACCATTTCACAAACAATACCAGTCTTGCATACTAAGGCGGATCACACACTGGCATGCAATATTAAAATCTGCCACTCCGCGCCAGGCGACGGTGCGCGGAGCAGTGTGTGAAGCGCCTAAGCCCCTGTACGCACTAGCGGCTGTGGGTATAACCGCGATGAAACCGCGTTAGGCGGTTGGTCCGCGGTTGCATATTAAACTGGAAAAGCGGCAGGCCGCGCGGCCAGCCGTCTACGCCGCCAGCCGCTAGTGCGTACAGGGGCAAAGGTATTTGTCCCCAAAAGAAACTAGAGGAAAATTAGCAGCAGGCAGGCAACGCAGTTATAAAGTTTTGCAGGAAGGCAGCAAAGGTTTGGAGGACCACGTATGCGAAGATATATAATCATGGGCGTCTCGAAAATAAACGAACCAGTGAATGACTAGTCCTGTCAAAAGCAGTACATCAGTTGATCAAGCCTATATTTCTAATACTATCTGATCGGATCTGATATTACTACTAAGCCCATAGATGACCCACTGCCGAGTCGGGCTTTCTCCCATCACAAGGTTAGCCTACTGTGCCACGCTGGCCAGACGGGTTGGCCCAGGGTTTCCTTTCAAAGTTTCCTTCTCTTGCGGCTAGGTTTTCGGCCTTGTCATTTTCCTTTTGTCGGCTCTTACGACACCCTCAGGTTGGAATGGGGTGGTGACACTATGTATTCTAAATCCGTCACCGCACGGAAGAAATGTATAGGAGTATTATAATATCAAGTTACGGAACGAACCTAAACTGGTTGATATCAGAAACAAAACCAAAGTTACGTTATTTTACTTTATTAGTTACTAGCGTCCCGCCCCGGCTTCGCACGGGTGCAATATTGACTTATAAACCTTCCTCTTGAATCACTCTATCTAATAAAAAAAACCGCTTCAAAATCCGTTGCGTAGTTTTGAAGATTTAAGCAAACATAGGGACGGGCAGACTACAGCGACTTTATTTTATACTATGTAGTGATAGTGATTTTACTTTCGATATTTCTAAACAAATATTACTTCTTCATTAAACACAGACAGATAAATTGTGTTGCGCAAATAGTCCTTTTCGTAATTAAACACTTAATTGCTGACCTTCCGTTGTAAGCTTGATACAGTCAGAGTAAAAGCGTTGTTAAATAGCAGTAATATTTTGTGATTTACAAAAAATTTGCATAAAACAGTTCGGTCGTCCCAACGCTCGTATTAATCACCCAAATGTTCTCATTTACAAGTCGGAAATTGCCGTGGTGTTGACAATCAAGTTTATCGTTGCAATAATTTAACTTGGGAATTGTCGTGTTAGCTATTTAACTTGTTTTAAACATATCTTTAGGCGCCGGTAAGGGGGTTAGTGAAGTATTTAGAGTATAACATCTGAATCAGGGTGGACGTTTAACAATATCGTAGCTAGTTAACACCTCGCTCTACTGACATACTAACTTATAATGGTGGTTGAGATAAGCTCATAACACATGAGTAAATAAACTTACAGAGACAAAGATTCAAAACAACCTTGCCACTGTAGGTACATCACTACAAGTATGAGGCTCGTGAGTGCGTGAGCACTGGCGGCTCGGCAAATACGGAGTGTAACCTGTTTATACTGGTTCGGCCAGTGCTCAAACAAAGGGCTCACCCACCGTTCAATGGGCACCGCGTCGTGCGTGTATGTTTAAATTTGAAATTTGAATTAATTAAAAAGAGTTTAAATATGGTTTATTGTACGGTGTGCATGAAAAACAATAGAAAAAAATAAAAACATATATATTTTTTAATTATACCAAAGAATCCACTTGGTTAGTAGTAACTATAATTTATTTTTATTTTTACTTAGATAAGATGGGTACCTCATAATTATAATAGGTAATAGCTATCTCGTTAAGTATTTAGAGTAAGCAATTTGTAAAAAATACTGACATAAAAAAGCTGACAAACGTTTTGTGTATTTATTTTAATCCTCCTGTGCCAACCCTATCAGAATAGGTAACAATTGGGCTCGATCTTTAGAAGCTCGGTCTCTGTACGGTTTATTTACTCATGTGCTCATACTCTCTAAGGAAAAGCTCATACTCAAAAGGTAGGAGCGGAAAGCGGATAACTGCCCGCTGGCAGTCCTTCCAGAACCTTTTGTTTGACTGAGGTATTGTAATACCTCAGTCAAATTACATCACTCTAAATGTTGTGTTCCTATACATGAGTTGCGTAACAAGAGCTCTTTTGAGAGGAGTATGACGTTGGCAGCAGAACCCGCTTTTCCTTGATGCTGCCAGTGATATACACATTTCAGAGACAAACTAGTGCGACCTATGGTGTCGTCAAAACATCAAATTCCAACGTTGTAAAAAGTGAAAATAAACTGTGTGTCTCAGAATAATGACTATTTGTATGAGTATGACGAAGTGATGCTGGGTTGGGCCGTTTACATATTGTCACCTCCCCTTTCCATCCTGAGGGTGTCGTAAGAGCCGGTAAACAGAAGGAAAGCTTGAGACGCAACCCTGTGCCAATCCGTGGTATAGTAGGCTAATGACCCTCCATATAATGGGAGGAGGCCCGACTCAGCAGTGGATCATTCGTGGGCTGAATAGAGTGGTAGTCTAGATAGTAATTCTAGCTTCACATGTTTACTTCTCCATACTGTTTACCCTGGTAAGTAAACAAAATGATTAACGTTTCGTCAATCGAAAAATAGCCTGATAGAAAACCAAGTCAAACATTATTAAAAGCCACGTACAATAAAATTTTAGCAGCCACCACAAAAATGCCCACCATAAAGGCTATCAGAACGTAAACATCGTATCAAATATGGCCGCCCGCTCACCGCCTACCGGAAGCCACATATGGGCGCCAACGTCATACACCGGAAACGGCGCCACTCCTCACTTCCGGGCACGCAGCCGTTGAGCCGACGCCGCATTTTTACTTATTTAACCCAAAATATTGGAGTTTCGAAGCAACCTATTTAATGTTGTAAAAAACTTTCTACAGTTGAAGAGAACTTTCGTCGAAAGGAGTTATTATGATTTTTTTTATCATGATTCATGAATAATGAGAGAGAAAATCTGTATTTTTTTGTAAATATGTATTAGTATTTATCGTTTCTTTATGTATATACCGTTTTTATGATAGTAGCTTTAAGAAAAATGTAAACCAACTTCAAACGGCACTAAAATGCATCATTAAACAGTAATTTGAATCCGAATATTATTTTTTTCCAAATCGATATTTAAGTGACCGGGTTGGGACAAAGCACACTTATCGACTCGGAAAGTGATCGGCACCGTATCAACTCGAGGCGTTCAGTATTATTTGTATGAAACTCCCTACTGCAAAGCAAATCGGATTCGTAACGTAAACGCCTCGCCTCGGGACAAGCTCACGAACGCCGTACTGCGCGTGGTAGGCGTAAGCGCGGCGTCGTCGTCGCCTAGCCGTAGCCGAGATGACGTATCGGAGATGCTGATCCGCTTTCTTCTTCTTCTTAGATTAATGGCTTGTCATGTTACAACAACATTATTCCGCCAATTTCACGTTGTACAGGTAAATGCAGGGGAAAGGAAAATATCAAAAATAATCTGAGTAATTTTGATTTTTGCTGGTTTCATGTAGGATATAACTACTACTAGATATAATTACAAATTATGTTAATATTATATTTACACAAAAAAAAAAAGAAACCAAAGACCATAAAGGCTGATCCGCTTTGGTTACGTGCTTACGTTAGGTTGACTCCTGTTTGACGGCGAGGCGAAAGGCGATACGGTGCCGATCTCTTTCAGAGTTGATAAGTCTGCTTTGTCCTATATGCGGTAACGAACATAACAAACACAACTCAATTAATAAAAGAAGTTGGGTGTAATTTAATTAAATGCTGATGCATTTGGGAATTTTGTTACGAATGCTCAAATTACATCTAATATATAAAATTCTCGTGTCACAGTTTTAGATGCCAAACTCCTCCGAAACGGCTTGACCGATTTTGATGAAATTTTGTGAGCATATTGGGTAGGTATGAGAATAGGACAACATCTATTTTTCATCCCCCTAAATTTTAAGGGGGGGGGGTCTAACAAAAAAAAAATTGCTTTTATTTTTTTAAGATTCAGCATAAAAAAATACAAGCAACCGTAAATTTTCACCCCTCTACGATCAACCCCTATTTAATTACATGGCAAAACAATGTTGTATAGATAGATTGAGTCATCACGATATCTCTGGAACCATAAGACCTAGAGGGTTGCGCGGGGTGGGGGTTTCGCGGGGTGGGGGTTGCGCGGGTTGGAGGTTGCGCGGGGTGGGGGTTGCGCGGGGTGGGGGGTTGCGCGGTGGATGGTTAATTATTTGGCAAAACAACGTTTGCCGGGACAGCTAGTGATAAAATAAACGTCTAAAATTTGCGCATTTAATCTTCCACAGTCATATTTCAATATGAACTGAATTTACTGAGAAATAATATCAATAACTCTAATATCAATTAATGAAAACATATTGTATGGTTCAATGATTTGAATACTTCACGACGTGCTGAAATCAAAGCGTACCGATCTCTTTAATGAGGGCTAATTAAGGGTTGAAACATATTGCTGTTATAGAGAAACGTAAAACAGAGAAATCTTAGTAAAATTATATTTCTGAAAATGACTGAACATTTTTTTATCAGTTACTTGAATGCCTTTGACCATATGCATGTGTGATGGAAAGCAACGCCAGGGTCTAAATCTAAATGCCCTGTCGGGCACCGGCTCTCACATACACGCGAGGAAACACAGTAAAACTGCTTGACTTAGATGTGAAGGTAGTAGCCGGGCGGACCATTGTATTCTTCCACTTAGCTGCTGGGTTTTGTTGACTTTTACAGCACGCGTCTTAAACTGGATAATAACTGAACTTTGAATTAAACAGGTATGACAAATACAATACTTAAATAACTACATGTAAATGAAAAAATCAACAAGAATGTATATTAAATACGTCATCAAATTGTTAGATGTCTTTGAAATATACAAAGATAGATAGATAGATAAACTCTTTATTGTACAAAAGAAATAAAAAAACAGTACACAATTTAAGCAACAATCATTTGTACAAGGGGCGGTCTTATCACTAAATGCGATTTCTTACAGACAACCTTGAGATGGACATTGTTAGGAAGAAGTTAAGAAAGGGTAGTGAAGTACAATATTCAAAAATTTAGTAAACAACGTTATGCAATTACAAAAAATATTAAAAAGAAAAGATAGTTTAAATATTAAATACTGTGGGAAAGTTTGTAATACATACTATATGTAATACATTTATGTATATATATTCATATGATATATATACATAAATAAATACATACCAATATATTGACAAGTGATAGGATATGTGCTAAGTGTTTATGACAGCTAGGTCGTTATAAGAAGTGTTCTTTTACCATTGTTTTAAAAATGGTTAATGACAAAGCTCAGACAAAAAAAAATTTGCGTGTTTCAAATCCTGGAATCGAACCCGGGACCCATTGATCCAAAGACGGCACATCTAACCCCTAGACCAACGAGGAAGTCAAAAACTGGTTAGGAACTGGTCACATATGCACTGGTATATGTCTATGCCTTAACTCGATCTGCCATTAAGATTGGGGCCGGAATCGCGGCAATCAGCGCTTCTAATGATCGCTAATTAAGCCCAGAGTTAATTGCCAGCGATCGGAACGCGCAGCCGACAGGGAACTGAACCGAGTCGGGATTGGCTGTCGGCTGTAATGGATTCTTGAACTTGCCATTTGTCATCTTGAAACCACATTATGCAGAGGTTTAAATTTTGGTTTAAATTGGTTTCGACAATAATTTGGTAATTGATCGAATCTATCATTAAATTAATGTACGATAGCAGTATGTAATGGATGCCAGTGTGATGACGGATTTAGAATACATAGTGTCACAACCCCATTCCATTCCGACGGTGTCGTACGAGCCGCCAAATGAAATAACAAGGCCGATAAGCTAGCCACAAGAAAAGGAAAACTTGATATAAAACTCTGTGCCAACCCGTCTGGCCAGCGTGGCACAGTAGGCTTTTACCCTCCATGTAATTGGAGGAGGCCTGACTTAGCAATGGGTCATTTATAGACTGAGTAGTAGCATTATGTTAAAGCTGCCGATCAAACATCTGTGGGAGCTGGAATGCGAGGTCAGCTGGTTTGTGATGGATTTAGAATAAGAAAGAAAGAAAAACGTTTATTACAGCCACTATGGCTCAAAAACTAAACAAAATACATGATATTATTGAAGAAAAAAAACATAATTAAAGGCCCATTTAGACGGGGATAGTTTCTCGCACCATTCGGTTCGAAAATCGTACGCTACTATCGCAAGCAATAATCGCCTTATCATTATCGCATCAAAATGTTTACACACAGGCAAGAACTAAATTCTCGCCTACGATTATGTCATACGAGATTCGAATGTGACATATCGCTAGCCGATAATTTCCTAAGTCTGTTTACACAGCAACATTTTGTAGGAAGATTATTGCTTACGAGAAACTCGACTCGATCTAGTATGACAGTTCTTCAAGTTCATACGAGTATCGTACAAATCGGTTTGAACCGTTTTGAGTGCGAGATTTGATCATTCGAGTTTAGTAATTAAGTACTAGGTTATTGTTCTCAAAAATGACACAGTAATCGTTTAAAATATGGTGCTGCGTGAGGTCAGTACTATTTGGAAGATGCGTCCCTGCTGCTTTATTATTTATTTTTTTAAATTTATATGCAAAACATTTACATACGCGGGCTTAATGCCTAGAGGCATTCTCTCCCATTCAACCTTTGGGTGGCGCAGAGAAGGGCTTTGGAAAAATGGACTGGAAAATTAAGAAAGTATTGTGTATAATGCAGTTTTGAAGACGGTTGACGGTGCTGCCGCAATAGAACTACTACTTAGTACACAGCCCATATATGACCCACTGCTGAGTTGGACTTTCTCCAGTTACATGGAGAGTAATTAGCCTGTACTGTACCAACAAGGTTGGCACAAGGTTTCGTATCAAGTTTTCTTTCTCTTGCGGCTAGGTTATCGGCCTTTTCATTTCCTATTGAGACTCTAACGACACCATCAGGATGGAATGCCAGAATAGAAAAAGAATATTAAATCCTTTCTCCCTATCTGGCCAACCTAGCATATTTCATTTTTTCTCCACAACATTGGAGAATCACAGCTATATAATTGGAACCATTAGGTGAAATTTAATCAATGAAATATGCCAAAGGAACAACGTGAAGTTGAAGTTATCTTAATTTTTTTGTACTTGTCGAAATGCACTTAAACAAAACAGAATGAGATGGCTCAAACGTTTTGAAAATTGTATTACAAAGAGCAATTATGGTGTCCCAAAGATTGTGAGAGCAAATTATAACTTCCCACGCTGTGGGATAAGGCAATTAATAATGATTCCTCAAAATAAATGTGGAGAGAAATCGTATTACTGTCGGGAACATCTTTTGGGCCGAAGTTGGAAACGGGCCCAACGCCCAAGACGGGCCCACAACAAAGACAATTAGGGAGGTTGACGGTGGGACATCATTAATTACAGACCTCAGGAGGTAAAGCTGTGGTCTCACTGCAGGAGATTTCTCGCTTTCTCATAAACGATGGGAATACGAATTCATGATCTTCCTTGCTCCTTTCTGAGTTTTTTTGGAGTCGGAAGCGATCTAACGTGGTTTCGTTAAGGAATCTGACTGCTCGGTAATATACATAGCAATAACCAGTAATTACTAAATTAGACCAGCATAAGAGGAGGTGGTAGCCTGTTGTACTATGCGTAATGCAATCGATCAACAGGTCAAGTAACCATGGGTGTCATGTCCACATTTGTGGCTAATATCTAACCTCCTTCTGCTTTAGGTGGCACGTGAAGCCGTCGGTTCTGGTTAGCAGTAGTCAGTAGCGTGAACATTGACTGCTGGTGCAATTAATTGGTAGTGGAAGCCCGTCCACGTAAGTAATGGTAGGAAGCCAAAGGTTAGACTGTGCATGTAGACGTGCGTCGGGGTTGCTCGGCCGAAGCAAGTGCAGTGACGGAGCAAGAATACAAATCACTGCCCCTTCCTCCCTATGGGTGTCGTAAGAGGCGACTAATGGGAATACAGAGCTGGTAACTGCTCAACTGGTGGTAGGGTTTACCCGCCTGGTTTGTTACCACCGTATGCACGACGAAAAACTCGTGAAGTGGCTGCTTGTCAGCCGCGTTTCGAGATCAGCCGGCATACTACCAGCGCTTGAGGCAGCGTTGCTACGACTGACTGAGCCGTTAGGGGTGTCTGCCAAACTAATGTATGGGGAGAATTGCGTTGATCCGCCGGCCAGGGAGACCCGAAGAAACGGCTGTTCCGCTGGCCGCCCGTGGCACAGTACAGGGGCCCAACCGTGCTTAACCAGCTCGCGTTGGCTGCCCTATCATGTCACGCATAATCCCGGGGTGGACGGTCGTGCCGGTTGGTGACCGGTAGGTGGGGTCCCGGCTGCCACTTCTGGGGGGGTTCGGGGGCCCTTCCGTCCGGCGGTTCAGCACTTCTTCTCTCCGTACAACCCTTCGGTGAAACACCTTTCACACACACATACACTCATACACATACACACACACACACACCCTTATAATTTGTTTATTTCAGTCGTGGCAAAGTTTTCCTCACTTCACGCTTCTCTTCGTTTTTCTCTTATAACATGGCAGCACAAACAATGAATATTGGTCATTCAGCGGTGCACAGCCCCACCAAATCATCGCTTTTTAAGGTGGAGTTCTGCAACATTCGCGGACTCCACGCCAACCTCGTCGCCGTCCACCAACACCTTGAGACAGCACGGCCAGCAATGTTGTTTCTTACGGAGACTCAAATACTCCGCCCTGCCGATGCAAGCTACCTTGACTATCCTGGCTACGTACTAGAAGAGTCCTTCAAAGCCAAGGCCGGGGTATGCTTGTATGTCAGGGCGGGTTTCTGTTGTCGACGTCTCCGCTGCTTGGAAGACCCTTCCTTCTCTATCCTTGGGGTTCACGTGGACTTGGGTCTTCAGAGTCGAGTGTACGTTGGCCTCTATAGATCCCATAGCGGCGATATGGAGACAACCCAACTTTTCAATCACCTTAGCCAAGTGGCAGATGCCGCGCAGGAGCAATTTCCGAACGCAGAATTGGTATTTTTAGGCGATTTCAACGCACACCATGATATGTGGCTGAAATCCCATAAAACAGACCATGCTGGAAAATCTGCTCATGCATTCGCTCTGACGCACGATCTGACGCAGCTGGTCGATAGGCCTACCAGAATCCCGGACATAGCCAGCCATGCGCCTTCTTTGCTGGACCTCCTACTAACAACACACCCGGCAGAATACCAGGTCGAGGTCCAGGCGCCCCTTGGTTCTTCCGATCACTGCCTAATATCCACCAAAGTCCCGTGGGCCAGCCCTCCACGACCAGTAGCAAGCACTCGTCGCATTTGGCACTATGGCTCTGCAGACTGGGATGGAATGCGTGACTACTTCGCTTCTGTCCCCTGGAAGCAACGCTGCTTCAGAGAGAGTGATCCGACATTATGCACCGCTGCCCTTACTGAGGAGATCAAGTTAGGTATGGAATACTACATTCCGTTCTCGGATATCATCAGTAAGGATAGACGTAACCTCTGGTTCAACCGCGAATGCGCTGATGCTGTTTCCACGAAACGGTTGGCCTATCGCGCTTGGATCAGGGGTTGTGCTAATGGCGACCCTGCTATAGACTCTCTGAAGGCAGCTTACAATAAAGCTTCCAAGTCCTGCAAAAAGGCCTACATTAGGGCGGATGCCCAGCGCATTGCGCGGATTGGCCGGGAATTGCTTTCGCACCCCACAGGTTCACGTAGCTTCTGGCGTTTGGCCAAAAACGTGCAGAGCAATTTCTGCCAACCTTCGCTACCACCTCTCAGGCGTCCAGACGGGTTACTGGCCCACAAGCCTCAGGAGAAGGCCGATCTTCTGGTGCAACTCTTTGCGGCTAACTCCCGAGTCGATGACTGTAATGCATCGCCACCAACGCTTCCTCACTGTGGCTTTTCAATGCCTGACCTAAAAATCAGGCAACGTGATGTACGCACTGCACTACAGTCACTTGATACACGGAAAGCTAGTGGGCCCGACGGAGTACCGCCTATAGTACTAAGGAGGTGCGCAGCTGAGTTGTCTCCTGTGCTCACGCGTCTTTTTCGGCTTTCCCTTAGCTTGGGAAGTGTCCCGGAATCTTGGAAGGAAGCCATTGTGCAGCCGATACCCAAAAAGGGAGATCGCGCCGACCCGGCCAACTACCGGCCAATAGCTATCACCTCAGTGATGTGCAAAACAATGGAACAAATAATAAATAATCAACTAATCCATTACCTAGAAGATCACCACGTAATAAACGATCGCCAATATGGCTTCAGGCCGAATCGGTCCACAGGTGATCTTCTAGCGTACATCACACATCTCTGGGGCGAGGCTATGGACAAGCGTGGCGAAACGCTAGCAATCAGCCTTGATATCGCCAAAGCTTTTGATAGCGTTTGGCACAAAAGCCTTCTTTCCAAGCTTCCGGCATATGGTCTGCCTGCTCAGCTCTGCACGTGGATTGCGAGCTTCCTCCACGGGCGTAGAATACGTGTTGTTTCGGATGGATGCTCATCGCAACTCCTACCAGTTAACGCTGGTGTACCTCAGGGTTCCGTGCTATCCCCCACCCTGTTTCTTCTGCATATCAATGACATGCTTCCATTAGGTAACATTCATTGCTATGCAGATGATAGTACAGTTCATGCGGGATACTTCGGACATCCGGGGGCAGGGCCAGTGGAGACTGCCGAAAAACGAGTCAATTTGGTGATTGAACTTAACCAGACGTTGAACCACATTACAGAATGGGGATCTAACAACCTGGTTGAGTTCAATGGCAAAAAAACTCAAACATGCGCGTTCTCCGCTAAAAAGTCACCATTTCTTCCTCTCCCGTCTCTTCTGGGCACGACACTTGCGTTGCAGAGTAACATCACCTTGCTTGGTATGGAAATCTGCTGCGACCTAAATCCTAAAAATTACATCGAGGCTGTGATCAAAACAGCCTCACGTAAACTCGGAGTCCTGAACAAGGTGCGGCGCTTTTTCTCGGCTGAACAGCTGTACCTGTTGTATAAAACTCAGGTGCGGTCCTCCGCCGAGTATTGCTCACACCTCTGGGACGGCTCCGCTAAGTATCTACTTGAAGCTTTGGATCGGATGCAGCGTCGAGCAATTCGCATTATAGGTGATGAAAATGTAACCATGAATCTCGAGCCCTTAAAACTCCGTCGTAATATTGCTGCTCTGAGTGCATTCTACCGACTGTACCACGGGGAGTGCTCAGAAGAGCTTTTCTCCCTTATCCCTCCCTCCCCTTTCCTTTGCCGTAATACGCGTGCGGGCCTTCAGTGCCACCGTTACACCGTAGCCGCCATTCCATCGCGAACGAAGAAATTTAGCAACTCGTTCCTTTGTCGCACCCTAAAAGCATGGAACTCCCTCCCTGCGCACGTATTTCCACCTACCTACAATATGGGGTCTTTCAAACGAAGCGTGAAGAGGCATCTTGCGGGCCGGCAGGGTGGGGATGGCTAATGCTATACTTACAGTCTAGCACTAGGTATCCCCACTTCTGGACGGCATTTCCACTTAACATCAGGCGGAATGCAGTCATCTGCCTGCTCTTACATAAAAAAAAAAAAAAAAAAAAAAAAAAAAAAAAAAAAAAAAAAAAAGTGCGCCCCAACAACCCCGAGCCACGTCTACACCGACTGAGGCATTGGCTCGCGAGGCTGCCGCGGGGGCCGTGCTCGGTTGGTGTGGACACAGCTAATAAAGTGAAACACATTTAACGGATATCTTGCGTTTATTTTATACATTACTAGTGACCCGCCCTGGCTTCGCACGGGTGCAATGATGAACCTCTAAATTGATCAGTGTTTATCTAAAATATAATGCATTTAATATACTTAAGAGACTTCCTCTTAAATCACTCTATCTATTAAAAAAACCGCTTCAAAATCCGTTGCGTAGTTTTAAATATTTAAGCATACATAGGGACGGACAGACGACAGCGACTTTGTTTTATAATATTATGTAGATAAATAGATAGATAGATAAACTCTTTATTGTACACAAGAGAAATAAACAGAACACAATAATATGCAACAATTTGTAGGTACAAGTGGCGGTCTTATCGCTGAATGCGATTTCTTACAGACAACCTTGGGATGGACATTATTAAGAACCTAAGAAAGGGCAGTAAGGTACAATAATATATCTATGATTAAATAAATAAAGTAGTGCAGTATAAAAAGGGAAAAAGGAATAGTTGATAGATTAAATACACTATATATTATAAATGATTGTATATAATTATAATAGATACATACAAATGGTACTTATATATTCATATAATATATACATAAATAAATACATACCAAAATACTAACAAGTGATAGGAAATGTGCCAAGTGTTTGTGACAGGTATATGTAGTGATAGTGATTCAATTGTTGATGATACGAATTAAATAAAAGTAAAATATGTGAAATAAATCTCTTAGAGCAGTTTTATAATATGTATTTTAAGAAGTTTACCGCGTGCAGTGGGACACCTCTCACCAGTCTGTCTTTTTACATAAAAAAATACGAATTTCATTTCATTCCGCCTCAGGGTTCATTACAGAGTGCTTTGAGATGTAACTGTGGAACGTAATTCATATTTTCGTCGCTAACTCTTTGTTTGTTCCAAGATAATATATAGTGTTGAATGAATTGCAGTTTACTTTTCATTAACATGCTTTTGTGTTGTCTTTTATAGTAAAATAATTATGTGGAAATAAAATAATTCTTTATAAAATAAAGTCAGCTTAGTTTAAACATTTGTAATTTTGGAGCAGCGGGACCGAATTTAACGATCTTACTAATACTAAAATACTACTACTACTGCCTTGTTGGTCTAGTGGTTGGGTGTACCGTCTTTGGGTCACAGGGACCGGGTTCGATTCCGGGAGCAGGCAAGTGTGTTTGTGTAAACCAGAGGCACTTGCTCTGAGTCTGGGTGTCATTTAAGTTCTTGAATTATCTGTTTGCTGCCACCGCGATACAGGTTATATTACACTTGAGCAGGGATATCGTTTTAAAAAAAAATATGATTCAGTAATTAATAATACCCCTCTTTTTGTTCAGTTAATTTTAACTTTGCCTTTTAATATTAACCAACGTTAAAAAAGGAGTTCAAGAAAAAGTTCTGTGCTAGACAGTTGTTAAGCCTGCTTGCAATCACAACTTTTTTTACAACTCGACGACGATGTTGCCATCTTTTTGTTTTGTAAAGCAACAATAGTGTGCTCTGACAAATAAAACTGGTAGTACAACTTTATTTTGTTCCATTTTCTATCACAGTTGCCGTGTTCAAGGGGCTTGGTTTATTGGAAATAAAACTCATTTCGTGGGTCAACAAGTTGAAGATGCTTTAACTTTATTATTTGTTGTATAAACCTTAAATAGACCCTTAACCTAACCGGCCATGTAATTGGAGGAGGCCCGACTCAGCGGTGGGTTATTATGAGCTGAAATAGTACAACCTTAAAGAGAACAGGGTAAATTAGTGTTACCTAATTTACCTTCATCATCATCATCATCATCCGCCTATTTCAGTCCACTGCTGGACGTAGGCCTCCCCCAAGGCTCGCCAAGGAACCCGGTCTTCGGTTCTATGCATCCAGTTGCTGCCGGCTGCCCGTCGCAGATCGTCGCTCCATCTAGCAGGGGGGCGTCCCACCCTACGTTTGCCAGTACCTACGTAATTTACCTTATTGGAGGCTAATTACCTTCCAAGTGGTGGGGGGAGTCCCGACTCTACAGTGGATTATTTGGTATGCTGAGGCTGGGCAGTAGTATTCCTCCAATTTCAAGGAAAATAAATTAGCCTTCTGTGCCACTCTGGCACGACAGGTTGGCACAGGGTTAGTATAAAGGTTTTCTTCTTTTTGGACTAGGTGATCTGCCTCAAGCGTTCCTTTATTCATCTCTTACGACACTCTTATAAGTAAGTCACCACTGGCTTCGGGGTCAGCCAGAGCTCCCTCCTTTCTGAACCAGCTCGCCGCGCCCTTCTACAGCAGAACGACCTCGCAGAAGCCTGGTCAGCCCTCGGCTTAGCGACCCACCAGGTTGACGGCCAACCCAAGGACACTATGGTCACGCAGAAGATAAAGTCGACACGGTTGGCGCAGTGGTTGAGCGATCGACTGCTGCGCAGCATGTCGCGGGTTCGATTCCCCGCACGGAAGAAATATTTGTACGACCTACAAATATTTGTTCCGGGTCAGAGTGTTTTCAATCTATAATATGTATGTATTTACAAAAAAAAAAATGTATAATAAGTAGTTTATCGACCATCTCGTTACCATAACACAAACATTAAGTAGCTTAGCTTGGGACGAGATGGCATTGTGTGAAATGTCCAATGATATTTATTTATTTATTTAAAAATAAACAAGCTGCCAATAACCCAGAGAACTATGTTGCTCTGTGGCTCCATGATAAGATTAGAAACTCAGCAATCCGGAGACGACCTACCGCACGGGTGACAATAGGTAGAGGTACAATGCTCCACCTATTGTCACCCGTGTAGTGGAGACCAAGAATAGCCGGAGATGTTGGAAGACCTATAATGTGGACTGATGACTTGGCGATGATAGCGGGGGAAAATAGACGCAAAAAGTCCGTCATAGGAATAATTGGGTAACAACAGGTTGAAAAATTATAATATCTTTCTCTTTTTACTCAAAACTCAACTCAATTCAAAGGGAAGTTTGTTAAATTAGGTTTTATCACAAAACTTTTATAAATCTTCATATTTAAATTACCATAACCTTCTAACGGCTGTCCCACGCTAGGTAGTCTTTATACAGACCTATCAGTCGTCATATCTACATTCACACCTTTCATCCACAATTCCTCAGTCTTACAATCCATCCATGATCCATCTCTTTTGATCGCCCAACCAACCCAACACCCATTGCACAGGGTTGGGTTGGTAATTATGTATTTATAAAATCGAGATCGCTGACTAAATTAAAATTAATAAGCTAACGACCGTTCCAGTTTAACAGCTGCAAAGATTACATTTATAAATCCGAGATTACTACGCACGTGACAACCCTGCAGTTATTATGTAACGCGGGCATTTGTCGCAATTTGGTAATGGCATAGACTACTAATCCACAGTATACTTATATATTGACTACTCTTGATCTACTGACGTTCACTGTTCCGTGTGGTGATGAGTTTAGAATGCATAGCGTCACCACCCCGTTCCATCCTGAGGGTGTCGGAAGAGCCCACAAAAGGAAATGAAAAGGCCGAAAACCTAGCCGCAAGAGAAGGAGAACATGATACGAAACGCCTTGCCAACCCGTCTGGGGTCAGGGTAATTAACCTCCCTGTGATGGGTGGAGGCCCGACTAAGCAGTGGGTCATTTATGGGCTGAGTAAGTTAGTGGCAGCAGCTCACTGTTGACCTTTACGATATAACGTCACATAGCAAAATTTTTTTATACCACTAGGGTGGTCCTCACGCCTGCAACCGTGCTAGTTTTCTATTGAAGCACGATGCAACTACAAGTCCTAATCTACTAAATTCAAAGTTCTTGCCAAGTTATTGTGTCAAATGCCTGTGACATACGTCCTGAACTGAAACTACAGTATTAGTAGGTCTCCAAATCCCTCAAAATCGATGACATAATTCACGGTGATTGATCGAATTGATTGATTGATTTTGTAAACTCCGGGTTACCAGACGATTACTGCAACGGAGGCGTCAGTCAGGTACGCCGAATCTCTTAGTCAAAACATGGCAGCAGAGGGTTCTTTCCGTTGACAAAACCATACTTCCCATGGTATTGCTCTGGTGACCTTCCTTAAACAGAGGAACACACCACGCCTAATGTTGATGTTAGCTGAAAGCAGAAGAGCTGATATATATAAAAGAGAAAAGATAAATGACTGTAGGAATTTGTGTTGTCTTTTTTAATAGTATAGAACTTTTAGTTACTGATTTCTGAACTGAACGACGCAGTTTGACACGTCGTGGCTGTCACTTCTTTCCCGCTTACGCACTCTCGCATTCTCTCTCGCACACACCCCGTATTTGAATTGTATTTTAAAACGAATTTCAATCTCAAGAGAAAAACTTTTAAACACTGTACAAATTTACATTGCCCATTCGCTGCCACTTGGCAAAGTACCCAGAAGACTAGCAGCGTTCCCGTGCTGGATAGCTACGCTAGTCCTTTGCGCGAAATACGTGCCACCAACGAACTAGGACCCTGCGGACCCAGTGTCTCAATCGCAAACGTCAAATAAATAGCCTTCGTCAAGCCTACTGTATTTACGCTGTTTATAGTTTTCTGCAAAATCCACAGCACTACCAGGCTCAACAGATGTTCTAAGAATATGTGTCTATAAATGCGACATCCCAGACAATCGCCGACCCATCTTCCGAGGGACAGTAGTCTGGTCTTCGACCATATTCACCCCAAAGACCGTTCGGTTCCAGAACCGTCGGAACGTTAGATGTGATAAGAGACCAACGGATGATATCAATAAAGCTGGAATGCCGCGATTATATTTAGTTTGTTTGCAATAAGCGCACATTTTTAAAGAAGCTAAGTCGGTTCTGCGCGCTTTTTTCTTTGCCCGTGGTGACGTGCCGTATTGCCAGAATGGTTGTCACGTCCGCTGACGTAGCGGCCAAGTTCTTGATTATGAGCACGTGGCGCGAATTCGGAGATGCTAATCATGATGCTGACTTGGCTAGTCGTTGTTGACAGACAACAGGACAGATTCTTTGTGATTCGGAATTAAAATATCTTCCTCTTCACTTTTATTCCAATTTAATTTGTTCGCTCCAGTCCATCGGAATTTGGTTATTTATATGGAGCGGTTGATGTTTGCCCTCCACAGCCAATCTAGTGGGACAACCGGTTCATTCTTTATTTTTTCTAACCCCTGTACTAGGTATAACCTGTGTCTCAGGGACACATGTAATTCACGAACACAAATGACACCCAGACTCAGAACAAATGCCTTTGGTTTACACAAAGATACTTGCCCAACCCCGGACATGAACCGGGGACCGGGATCCAAAGAGGTCCAACCTCTATAGATCAACAAGGCAGTCAATTATGTGGTGTGCACGCTACTGACTGTTACATGCCCTCCAATAAACAGATGCGCCAGATATTACTTTCTGCACTATGCGAACGCTGCTGCATAAAGAAGAGCGGGCAAGAAATTCTATTGTTGCTTCTCTCAACTTTTTCAGAAATTGAACTAGGCAGTAAACAGGACAGAGAGAGCTAGCACGCCAATCACGATAATAATGAACAAGCTCAGTTAGGATTAAAATAGTCAAGTCCTGGCACCATGAAATTAACACAAGTAATACAAAACCTTAACAAAATTACGCGACAACCTAAAAATAAAATTGGGTCTAACAATTTGTATTATATACCTATATTTAATGACACTAATAATACATCACCTTGAGGGTGTCGTAACAAATGAGGTAGACTTAATTATAAGTTAAACTTAAAGAGGTAGATTTAACCTAGGTGCAAGAAAATGTAAAACAAATTCTACTGTCCTGTACCTGCTAACTCGTCATGCCAGCGTGGCACAATAGGATAATACGGTCCGACATTTTTTAACGAATCCCCTGTACTATTTATAGCCTGTATCGCGATACAACCTTTGGAACACGGGTCTCCGGGGTCGGGTAAGTGTCTTTGTGTAAACCAAAGGCACATAACATGCTCTGAGTTTGGGTGTCATTTGTGTTCGTGAATTACATGATTGTTAACTGCTGTAAATTACAAATCCGGGGTTTGATTCCAGGGTCGGGCAAGTGTATAGGCTTACAACATATGCAAAGGGGAGAAAGGGTCGTATTTTTAAGCTCATCTCGCTGGTTCGGTTGTAATGTGTACCTCTTTTTTGTTACACTTTGATTTTAAACTGACTTGCTAGGTAACAAGATTCCGTATGAATAAATTTTAATGCAATTAAGCATCTTAATCGGATCATTGCCAAATTCCATTCGTGTTATTCGGGAATTGGCCAAAGTTCCAGCCAGTTGTTGGGAAGAATTTCAATAAACGTCATTATACTAATTACTAAGATTGTCCGTCGGGCAGATTTTAATTGGTAAAGGAATCAGACGGTTAATGTTTTGCTCTTTGGGATAGATAGGATAAAATAGGTTAACATTAATTAATGAAAAAGAAATCCTAAAAGTTGTCTTACCGAATGACGCTTGCTTAAACGGGTTGGCACAGGGTTTGTTTCAATGTCACAAGGAGAGCCCAGATGAAGAGCAGCACACGGTGTCCTAGCGGGTCTGGGCTCCGGGGACTCCTCTGTCCTCAGAGTAGCCCTGCGAGCCCTAAACAGCTGCGGTGCACCAGTGTCCTCGGGTTAACAGTCAACCTAGTTTGTCGTTAAGCCGAGGGCTGGCGTGGCTTCCTTCTGCGAGGCTGTTATGTCACAGAAGGGGGCAAAGGGTCGCATAGGTCCCTCCTTTGCGACGCCCCAACAGTCACTTGCCCGCCTAGTGGGCACCCCGTCGGGGCGTCACAGTGGCATGCGTTTACGCTCCAAGCGTGTCGTATACCGGGTATACCACTGTGGTTTTAATGGGTAGACGAGTAGCTTATGGAGTCCCACAAAACCGCCGGCCCACCACCGGGAGGCGGCGGTATGCATAAAGCATTTCCAAAGCGAATCCAAAAAAAAAGAAAAGGTTTGTTTCAATGCGCCTCCAGCCGAGGTATTAGGGGAAACACTCGCTCATAGGAAAGTAGACCGCGGGCTGCTAGGTGCCATGCCAAGTGTACCCGGCGTAGCATCAAGGAGCAATTGTGCTCCAGAGGAGGATGCTCAATAAGGAGCATAGATCGAATGGGTTGAACGGTTCTTACCGTTCCCCCAGCGCACACTATCCCCAAAGAGATACAGTCGGAACCCACGGGGCAGCAAGTGCGGGATGGTACAACACGGAGATGTTTAGTGGGTAGGCTTCCACTCTGTAGGAGTTTTCCACACACCCCCGCAGGGCATCTGCTTGATGGTAGGATCTAATGGTCCGCCCGGCTAGCCTCACATCCAAGTCAAGCAGTTTTACTGTGTTTCTTCGTGTGTAGGTGAGAGCCAGTGCCCGACAGGGCATTTCCTTGAATTGTCTGCTCTTTCGTAGACCCTGTCATTGCTTTCCATCACACAAGTCTAGGGCCAAAGGCATTGAAGTCATAGATAAAAAAATAATATCCCCAGGCTAGCGGAATAGTCCATAAAGGATTTTACTTCCGGCCAAACAAAGAAAACAATAAAAGGGTTTGTTTCAATGTACCACATACGTTCTGGTTAAATGTACACGTTTATTTTTAAGCCTCAGATATTTTAAGCGTGTGCAAATGTTATGAAACTCCGACCGCAGCTGAACTAAACTTGCAGGCGCCACGAGGGAAGCCGCGCTAGTTTAATTTT
This sequence comes from Clostera curtula, assembly GCA_905475355.2. Classification (NCBI taxonomy): domain Eukaryota; kingdom Metazoa; phylum Arthropoda; class Insecta; order Lepidoptera; family Notodontidae; genus Clostera; species Clostera curtula. The sequence goes on from FR997802.1 coordinate 17,822,892, forward strand.
GCGGTTAACTAAAATTTCAGACTTTGGTTTTCTATTTCGTATTTATGTGTGAAACGTGTGATTTTGCACAATTTCATCTTTTTGAACAGTATTGAGTAAGGCACGTTAAATTTAAATTTTAAAATCATATTAGTCATATCCTCATTCATCCAGCGCGTGTCGTAAGAGGCGAATAAAGGAAATACCAAGGCTGACAACATAGGCCCAAAAATAGGAGAACTTGATTTGAAATTGTACCAACCCCTCAAGCCATCGTGGCACAGTACGTTAAATTCCCTTTTGTAAAATTGGAGAAGGCCCGACTCAGCAGTTTACAAAGAAGAGCCAACAGGAAACTTTGTAGCTGTTTTGTGTTTAAATCGTTTCTTGGTTACAATAATTCATTGTGTAGCGTTACAGTCGGTAATTCTAATTACACTAACCTCGTTGGTCTAGTGGTCAGATGTGCCGCCTTTGGATCAACGGGTCCCGGGTTCAATTCCGGGGTCGGGCCAGTGTCTTTGTCTAAACCAGAGGCACTGGCTCGGAGTCTGGGTGTCATTTCTATCTATAATATGTATGTATTTACAAAAAAAAATGTATATAAGTAGTTTATCATCCATCTCGTTACCATAACACAAGCATTAAGTTGCTTAACTTGGGACGAGATGGCGTTGTGTGAAATGTCCAAGGATATTTATTTATTATTTTATTTATTTATTATAACTGTGTAATATGCTTAGGATAACTATTAAATACAAATAATTATTTATTTTACAAAATATAGAAATTTCAATGTGTAAAATTACCGTAATCATCTTTCAGCCCTTGTTCCACGCAAGGTGATAGTCTCCATACACTCTTATCGGCGTCATATCTACATTCATATCTCGAATAAGAATGTGCTACATCCGTAAGGCACAGGACAGGGTCCAGAAGACCAGCAGCATTTCCACGCTGAATAGGAATGCTAATTAAATGAGCGAGCTATGTTTTTCGGCACGTGTCCTTGTTTTATAGCTGTTACGCTTTCTACATAACAAATCCTAAAATAGTGATACATTTATTTCAATACTTAGTATTTACCATAGAATACCTAGTGATCGCAGCTTTTTAAAGATCCACTGCTGAATCGGGCTTCTTTCAATTACATAGAGGGAAATAAGCCTACTATGCCACGCTGGCCAGTCACGTTGGCACAGGGTTTCGTATCAAGATTTCCCTCTCTTGCGGCTAGGTTATCAGCCTTGATATTTCATTTAGTCACCTTTTACGACCCCCGCAGGGTGGAATGGGGTGGTGATACAATGAATTATAAATCGGGTTACGAATGAATAAACTTCCAACCAGCTTCGGATAACTCAATGAATGAAATGACAGCAAACATTCATGACCGAACAACAATGTTAAGGAAAAACCGAACTAATGCACATAGGAGCATATTATGTCCGTAAAGGATAGCTGCAAACTCATTTCCTCCACTTCCTCAGCGAAATGCTGCGCGGCTAAGTTTCAGATTCCATTTTCTGACCCACTAAACTCTTATTTCGATTATGGAAATGAATATTCCCAACTGGAAAGCGCGGCTATTGTGCTATACAGCGTGTTACAAATCCCCTAAAGACATTACGCAAGGATTGATACAATTACTGATAGATACTGGGTGCAATCGTCCTTACCTACGGATTTAGAATACATAGTGCCACCAGCCTATTACACCCCCGAGGGTGTCTTAAGGGGCGACTTTGGGAACGCAAGAGGCAGATCACGTAGCCGCAGGAGAAGGAAAACTTGATACAAACCCTGTGCCAACCCGTATTGCCAGTGTGCCACCTCGTAGCCCAATTTACCTCAACATTTTTAGACGAGGCCGGAAACTAAGCCTTCTTTTTCTTCTGTCAGCTCCTACGACACCCTCAGGATCAAATGGGGTGGTGTTATTATGTATAGTCCGGGATCCCCGGTACATTGTTTTCACTTGATTACTATCAAGCTAATTTTTCGTGAGTAGCTTCATTTTCATGAGACGCCCAACATTTTCTTGTCGTCAACTCTTGATTGTGGTAGCTAACAGAGGTAGCAAGGGTGAAATATGTTGATTTTATGATTCAAAAAAATTTATTACTAACCGGGTGCTTTTTGGTATATCTGATGATAATTATCTAAATTATTCGAAAATGTATTTGTCCTACAAAATGTATGGTTTGATCAAAGAGTCCTCCACCTCCAATATGTATGGATAACGAGGTCATAAAAAATGATTACTAACCAGCTGGTTTTTTTTTATTTACTTAGTAAATATTTATATTATTTAACCGTCATATTGTCCTACAAGGTGGGTGGTACGTTATCCCGGTCCTACGCTCAAAAGTTGTTAAAACTACAAGACCCATTTTGTCATCACTAACTGTAGGACAATAATTTTACATGATAGGTTAGTGTATTCTCTGCCCAAATGATACAATGTCCTACAAGAAAACAGGTAGGTAACACGAGTCCGACAAAAATTGTAATTTTTCGTTTTCCTACTTATAACTTACTAGCGACCCGAACCGGCTTCGCACGGGTGCATGTATTATACATATAAACCTTCATCTTGAATCACTCTATCTATTAAAGAAAACCGCTTCAAAATCTGTTGCGTAGTTTTCAAGTTTTAAGCATACATAGGGACGGACAGACGACAGCGGCTTTGTTTTATACTATGTAGTGTTGATACAGTGAAAACGTCTTTTTTTTTATTTAAATAAATTATTTTTCTTAAGTAATACAAAAAAACAATTATTTACATATAAAAATAAATAATATTCATCAGATTCATCTGATAAATTTTCAGTATCATCACTGTCATTTTCATCTATTTCATTTTCCTCGTCTTCTGTCTCTGTAATGACGTAAAAAATTAAGTATTATTTAACATAAAATGAATCCACTTCGTTTTATAGTGTGCAAAACTTTTTATATAGTACATTATACGGATTCCGCTATACAACGACATTCACCGTTATGTTTAATGGATGAAAATTATTTTATTAGAAATTTAGTATGTTAAAAATAATTTTAAAAAATGGATTGCCTGCAAAAGTCCTAAATTTCTAATAAAATAATTTTCATCCATTAAACATATCGGTGGTCGTTTTATAGCGGGATCCGTTTATGTACTACATATATAAAAAGTTTCGTACACTATAAAACCAAGTGGATTCATTTTATGTTAAAAATACTTAATTTTATACGTTATTACAGAGTCAGAAGACGAGGAAAATGAAATAGATGAAAATGACAGTGATGATACTGAAAATTTATCAGATGAATCTGATGAATATACATTTATTCTTAAGTAAATAATTATTTTTTTGTACTACTTTAGTGAAAAAAAAATTATTTAAGTTAATAAAAAAGATGTTTTCACTGTATCATAAGTTATAAGTAGGAAAACGAAAAATGACAATTTCTGTCGGACTCATGATACATACCTGTTTTTTTGTAGGACATTGTATCATTGGGGCAGAGCATACTAACCTATCATGTAAAATTGGTGTCCTACAGTTAGTGATGACAAAATGGGTCTTGTGGTATTACCAATTTCTGAGTGTAGGACCGGGATAACGTACCACGCAACTTGTAGAAAAATATGACGGTTAAATAATATAAATATTTACTAAGTAAATAAAACAAAACCAGCTGGTTAGTAATAATTTTTGATGACCTCGTTATCGATACGTATTGGAAGTGGAGGACTCTTTGATCAAACCATACATTTTGTAGGACAAATACATTTTCGAATAATTTAGATAATTCTCATCAGATATACCAAAAATCACCCGGTTAGTAATAACTTTTTTAGAATCATTAAATCAACAGATTTAACCTTTGCTACCTCTGTTAGCTACCACAATCAAGAGATGTCGACAAGAAAAAGTTGGGCGTCTCATCAAAACAAAGCTATTCACAAAGATTCAGCTTGATAGTAATAATTTTTTTTCTATGATCTGTAGAACAACTTTTGAGTGTAGGACCGGGATAACGTACCACGCAACTTGTAGGACAATATGACGGTTAAATAATACACATATTTATTAAGTAAATAAAAAAAAACCAGCTGGTTAGTAATCATTTTTGATGACCTCGTTATCGATACATATTGGAAGTGGAGGACTCTTTGATCAAACCATACATTTTGTAGGACAAATACATTTTCGAATAATTTAGATAATGATCATCAGATATACCAAAAAGCACCCGGTTAGTAATAATTTTTTTAGAATCATAAAATCAACATATTTCACCCTTGCTATCTCTGTTAGCTACCACAATCATGAGTTGTCGACAAGAAAATGTTGGGCGTCTCATGAAAATGAAGCTACTCACGAAAAATTAGCTTGATAGTAATCAAGTGAAATCAATGTACGGGGGACCCCGGACTAGTAGTTTTAATCCTACATACAAAATCACCAAACGGAATAATAATTTTCTATCCCAATCTTTTAAAGTGGAAATATTTGTATGTACCTACTATAAAAGGTCAAGGTGTACAAGGTGTACGACACCCTAAAGATGGTATGGGTTGGTGCCATTGTGTATTTTAAGTAGTAGTAGTGTAATAAATAGTAGATTTTTTTGTTGTTAAGTGAGAAGATGCAAAACAAGCCATAAAGCACAGTGGCAGGCAGTTAGCGCTTCGTAACAGAGGGTAGTTATAATTGTACCACGGCTCCACCCATTTGCATCGCTAATGAACTAATGAAACAGGGAGGTCTTTCTTACGAGCCACCAACTAAAGCCCAGTGTTCACTGTCAGCGTGAACAATAGATCTCCTACCGACTACTCCTGTACTATAATTGAAATTAATATTTTCCTATCATCATCATCATTTCAACCAAAAGAAGACCACTGCTGGACATAGGCCTCCCCCAAGGATGTCCACGAAAGCCGGTCCGGAGCCGCCCGCATCCACCGCGTTCCGGCGACCTTAACCAGGTCGTCAGTCCACCGTGCGGAAGGCCTACCAGCACTGCGCTTTTCGGGACTTTTCTGACCTTGCTGCGAGGTATGTACCCATTGCCACTTAAGTTTGGCAATCCTGTGAGCTATGTCGGTAGCTCTGGTTCTCCTGCTTATCTCCTCATTTCTTATTCGAGTTCGCTGGAAAACTCCGAGCATAGCCCTCTCCATTTTCCTATGAACATATACAATATAAGGATACAGCGTCTGATGTTCATCATTATCATTACTTCTCAGCCCGTAAAAGAGACATTGCTGAGTCGGGCGTCCTCCAGTTACAGGAAGGAAATTTGCTTACTGTGCCACGCTGACCTAACTGGGTTTTGCTTCAAGTTTTCCTTTCCTTGCGGCTAGGTTATCTGCCGTGTAATTTTTTAGTCGGCACTTACGGAATGGAATATTTTTTATTTATTTATTTTTTACTAGCGACCCAACCTGTCTTCGCACAGGTGCAATTATGCATGTATTATACATATAAATCTTCCCCTGGAATCACTATCTATTCAAAGAAACGGATTCAAAATCCATTGCGTAGTTTTAAAGATTTAAGCATTCATAGGGACGGTCAGATGACAGCGACAACTATGAAGGGATTTAAAAGACAAATCCTGTATAACCTGTAACGCACGGGCAGTTTACGAACATGCAATTCACGCACACAAATGACACCCAGACTCAGAGCAAGTGCCTCTGGTTTACACAAAGACACTTGGCCGGCCCCGGATTGAACCCGGGACCCCGTGATCCAACCCACCCCTAGTCCGTAATTACCAGGTATTGTGACAGTAGCACGATTAGAATTCGCAAGTGTAGACTGCGCCTTAGCAGAATATTTCTTGTATGCAGCACTGCGAGTTTGCTCCGATTTCTTGCGACTCAATTACTAGGAACGACCGCTGTCTTCTCCCTAGAACAGACATTCTTACTAATTAGTAATTCAAATTGTTCGCTAAATACTTTCTGGTTTATTGGTGGGCGGCCGAAGATACTTTGCGCTTTCGGCGAGTTCAAGACAAAAATATTTAACTTACGTGTAATTTCTCTTACGCCTAACTTGTATGAAGAGCTTCTAGTTTAAATATCCTTGGACATTTCACACAACGCCATCTCGTCCCAAGCTAAGCAACTTAATGCTTGTGTTATGGTAACGAGATGGATGATAAACTACTTATATACATTTTTTTTTGTAAATATATACATATTATAGATAGAAATGACACCAAGACTCCGAGCCAGTGCCTCTGGTTTAGACAAAGACACTTGCCCGACCCCGGAATCGAACCCGGGACCCGTTGATCCAAAGGCGGCACATCTAACTTTTAATGCGGATAACCAATCGATATGCAGGTGGGCGGTTCAGGACCGGCCTTTTTGGAAAACCTTGGGGGAGGCCTATGTCCAACAGTGGAAGTCTTTTGACTGAAATGATGATGATGTAGGTTAATCCGTGTCATGACGGATTTAGAACACGTGTCACCACCCCGTTCTGAGGGTGTCGTAAGAGCCTGTAAAAAGAAATGACAACGCCGAAGACCTAGCCGCAAGAGAAGGAAAATGTGATTCGAGACTCTATGCCAGTCTGGCCAGGGTGCACATTGGGCTAATTACCCTCCATGTAATTGAAGGAGATCCAGCTCAGCAGAGGGTAGTTTTTTATTTATTTATTTAATTAATGCATGGAGGACTTACAGCTACTAAAGGTTTATGTATGGTTTAGGGATAGCTTCATTAAGCCAATAACAAGTCCTCACTTATAGATATATAAGTATAGTATGCAGGTTAATCAACTTCTGGTTCTGCTGGACATTTGATGTGTGTCCATCATTACAATAGAGTCAAAATCGGCAATTACCATGCATTTGATCGTCGATTTTGACAGATTTGGTAGCCAATTAATGCGTTTGCTAATTTCAAATTGTGCCGGTTTTGGACTTATGCCACATGCATGTGACAAGAACTAGGAAGGCGGTTGAACACAAATAAGAAATGATAATTGACTCTGCCATACCTATTAGTATCATCATCATAATTTCAGCCACTGCTGGACAAAGGCCTCCCGCAATTATTTCCACGAAGGCCGGTCCTGAGACACCGTCTGTTTGTTTCGGCTAATCTCTGAAATAGTTGGACCGATTTCGACGGGATTTTCACTAGCAGATAGCTGATGTAACAACTTAGGCTACTTTTATTGACACCACCCCCCGCTTTTCAGGAGCAAATAGTTACTAAGTTTTCCACATTGTTAAATACCACGAAGACGAAGCCTCGGTTAACATCTAGTGGGAAAAAATCAGTTTGTGTAATAGTTGTTCCGATCTGTGGTACCGCGGTATTTGGGAACAATCCGTTCTATGCAGACCGCAGTACGGAGACTGTAATCTGAGCCGGAATTCGGAACCACCGTCGTGTTCAATACTGTCCATACCCAGCATTACATCAGTTGGAATTTGGAGAGGGATACTTGGTGAGTAATATCCGAGTAAATGAAGGAATTTGTGGAAATTTGTCTGGCGAAGAAGTTCGCATTTGAATTTCCCCCATTCTTAGATAGAAAGAAATAAAAAAAAACAGGAACACGTTCATACAACCACTACGGCTCAAAAACAAAACAAGCTAATAACTACTGAAAAAAATAAACTTAATTCTATAGACTTACGTAACAGCTTAACTAGCCTACACTACTTATTAATAAAAAAAACTTATTTAACAGATTGCTCTTTTCTTTTGCCACTATGAATTGCCAGTGACATGGAGGCAAATGAGGAGGATGTTCAGTATTATTCTGGTAATGGGTGGTTCGTTGGTTGTTGGTACGGCCAGACCAAACAGGCAGTCATTTTGATGGAATAATTTTATTTAATTATCTGATTCATAAAATTCTCGTGTTATTGCCCCCTCCGAAACGGCTTGACTGATTATGATGAAATTTTATATTCACATTTGGTAGGTCTGCGAACCGGACAGCATCAATTTTTCATCCCTTTAAATGTTACGGGTGGTCCAAAACTAATTTTTATTTTATAGACAAAATAATATATATTTATTTTTTTATGATACAACAACCTCTCAACGCTACGATACAAAATGCGCTCCACACTGCCAGAGACAGGAACAGATGGAGGAAGATCGTAAGACAGAAAGTGATGCTAAAGGGTGGACACGACCCTCAACCCTGAGGAATACGACGTAGAGAGAGAGAGAGACGATCGACCCCTATTTTTTAATAGCGATATATGGCAAACAACGTTTGAGTGGTCAGCTAATAATCACTATCACTATCATCACTACATAGTATAAACAAAGTCGCTGTCGTCTGTCCGTCCCTATGTATGCTTAAATCTCTAAAACTACGCAACGAATTTTGAAGCGGGTTTTTTTAATAGAAAGAGTGATTCAAGAGGAAGGTTTATATGTATAATACATCCATAATATAGTAGAGAAACACTGATAAATTTAGAGGTCCATCATTGCACCCGTGCAAAGCCGGGGCGGTTCGCTAGTTATACATATAATAACCGTAGCTTGTAGTTAGCCGGTACTCAATCTACTACTACTACTCAGGCAATTTTTTTTTAAACGAAACCCCTGCACTAGTTATAACCTGTAACGCAGGGGCATTTTACAAACATGTAATTCACGAGCACAAATGACACCCAGACTCCGAGCAAGTGCCTCTGGCTTCGACAAAGACACTTGCCCGACCACGGAATCGAACCCGGGACCCGTTGATCCAAAGGCGGCGCATCTAACCCCTAGACCAACGAGGCAGTCAAAATACATACTCTAAACATGACCCACTGCTGAGTCGGGCCTAAGTCGGCGGTAATAAGGTGTACTGTGCCACACTGGCCAGACGGGTTGGCATAGGGTTTCGATTCAAGTTTGCCTTCTCTTGCGACTAGCTCTTCAGCCTTGTCATTTCCTTTTGTCGTCCCTTACGACACCCTCAGGCTGGATTGGGGTGGTGACAATATGTACTCTAAATCCGTCACCACACGGAATACATACGCAATACACGAACACAAATTACACGTAGACTTAGAGCAAGTGGCTCTGGCTTACACAAAGACACTTGCCCGGCCCCGGAATCGAAAACGGGACCCCGTTATCCAAAGGCTGCACATCCAACCCATAGACCAACAAAGCAGTTAATTGCAACTCTAATGTCAGCAAGTACATATTAGAGTTTCAATTGCCTCATATGTTGATCTTGCACTTAAATAACACGCTAAAGGTTGCATACGATGCTTATTTCAAACACGTTTCTGATCAGGAATGGAAAAGGAATTGAATCTGAATCCTTGGTGAGATCCCAGCTACGTGTGAGGATATGATACAGAATCACGGACATAGAATTCTAATGAGATATAGATAGGGTTAGGCGTTTCATTTTAAACTAGTCGCGTATCATCACTATCACTACATAGTACAAAACAAAGTCGCTGTCGTCTGTCCGTCCATATGTATGCTTAAATCTTTAAAACTATACAACGGATTTTGAAGCGGTTTTTAATAGATAGAGTTACTCAAGAGGAACGGTTGTATGTATAATACGTCTATAATATTGTAGAGAAACACTGATTAAATTATAGGTTCATCGTTGCACCCGTGCGAAGCCGGTGCGGGTCGCTAGTTACCTAATATAAGTTAAGTTGGCGAAAAAGAGTGTTTCTAGTTTTGGAGTGTACGCCAACGGATGAGGAAACCTTAGTATTTATTTTGTAGCACTGTACTAGTTATTCATGTTTTTGTATCTGTCATTATGGGCTATGTGCTGATGTAACAATTTTTTTTCAATATTACAGATATATAAAAAAACGGTATTTCTTTCCAAGAACTTGGGGGAGGACGACCCAGTAGTGGGTCATTTACGGGCTAAAATTATGATACATTTAACGAAAGAATAATATAATGTTTGCTGTTATTATGTAATTCATGAACTCAAAGACTCAAGTGTCTCTGGTTTATACAAAGACACTTGTCCGACCCGAATCGAACAGTGGACCCGATCACCAAGGCAGTCTGGAAACTTTATGAAAAAAACCATTACAATTGATTTTAATACGCTTTTATTAACTTCGCTTGTATGTATGTATGTAAGTATGTATGTATGTAACGGAATCTTTTAACATGATTTTGACCCACTTCAAAACGTCTGATTAACTCGAAATTTGCCATACTTAATAAGAACCGATGACAATTCAATATTTTAAACCTTTTGACCCGTTATGATTAATATAATAATAATAATAACGGTGATCAAGGTGGAACACCGCTCTTCGATGCAATAGATATTAGAGATGTAAATATCATATAGCTATTGCTAATTTTTTGTGGGATTATTTAGCAATAGCTATATGATGTGTCAACTAAAAATTAAAAATAACTAAAAAAATATCCTGTTATAAAAAATCTAACTAAAAAATTTAAGATAAATTTTAATAAATTTGAATTAAAAATAGTGTCAGTAAAAATGATTTTATTGTAAAAAGCGTGCGGTGCTTTTCAGGATATTATCAAAATAACCCTTCTAGTCATATCTGTTCATAAAATATTTAGAACTATTGATACCCCACGATTTTACAATAAAATCATTTTTTCTGACACTATTTTTAATTAAAAACTTATAATAAAATATTTTCAATTTTTTAGTAATATTTTTTATAAAAGCGTATTATTTCGTTTTTTTTAAACTATTAATTATTGATATGAGTTTTCTGATGTATTATTTATGCATTACAACGCATTTCTCTAGCTATGACTTTAAAGTCATAGCTAGAGAAATGCGTTGACAGATATTAACGATATAGAAAGATATTAAAAAATATGTTTCCTTTTTTAAACTTTTGCTATTTCATAAATGTCTTCGGATGTATGTGTACTTTGTGTTACACGTGTATAGTTACCCACCATTCGATCCCATCACCATTAGCTCGCACCAGAATTGTTCTCCTCATGGTTATTTATAGAAAATGTAACTCCAACGATGCTCAGTTATTCCATAAGTGTACCGCAACGTACCGGAAGAGTTTTTTTAAATATATATTGGTGCTTTGAGGCAAAGAGACGGAGAGGGTATTAATATTACATGAGGGCTCTCGACTTGGCTGGATACCTGGAATAACCAATTCCAGGAATGTCCAACTCAGAGGACACGTTTATTTTTGATGGCACAGCTTCCTCTTCGAATAGGATATTTAAAGCTAAGTTGTGTTGAGTTAAATAAAATGCTAGGTTGTGTTGAACAAAGATACTTTAAGTCTTATAACAATACTGAACTACAGAATCGTATGGAACTAAACCATATCGCCATCTAATTTGACTCTTACGCCATCTAGTTCATCATCATCATTTCAGCCAAAAGACGTCCATTGCTGGACATAGGCCTCTCCCAAGGCTCTCCACAAAGGCTGGTCCTGGGCCGCCTGCATCCACTGCTTTCCGGCGACCTTAACCAGGTCGTCGGTCCACCGTGTGGGAGGCCAGCACTGCGCCTTCCGGAACGCGGTCGCCATTCGAGGACTTTTCTGCCCCATCGAGCGTCGGTCCTGCGAGCTAGCTAGCCATCTAGTTAATCACTCCAAATATAAAAATAAAACACTGGAATACTTCCAATGTAAACAAATCAAATAACAACAACAAACAATTTAGAATATGTAGTGTCATTCCATCTTGAGGGTATCATAAGAGCCGACAAAAGAAAATGACAAGGCCGATATTCTAGCCACAATAGAAGGAATACCCTGATACGAAAGACCGGTTGTCTTACCAGCGTCGATATAGGCTGTATCAGTAGTAGGCCTTTTATGGGGAAATCTAAAGAAATTAATTCAACAGTAACCATTTATTGCTAAAGCTGCTCACTATACATATATATGAAAAATTGCGGAAGGTAAGTATCCGCAACTGCATATTAAAATAACACGTGACATCAAATATTCAGTAACAATACGCCGACGACACAGTAAATGACAATGCAGTAGCTACATTCTATTCAACTGTATATTTGTAACTAGCGGACCACCCTGCTTCGCACGGGTAATATATAAATATCCTTGGACATTTCACACAACGCCATCTCGTCCCACTACTTATATACATAAACCACTTATATACATTTTTTTTGTAAATACACACATATTATAGATAGAAATGACACCCAGACTCCGAGCCAGTGCCTCTGGTTTAGACAAAGACACTTGCCCGACCCCGGAGTCGAACCCGGGACCCGTTGATCCAAAGGCGGCACATCTAACCACTAGACAAACAGAATACATAATGAAAACCAGATACGAAACCCTGTGCCAACCCGCCTGCCCAGCGTGGCACAGTATGCCAATTACCTGGGGGAGGCCCGACTCAGCAGTAAGTTATCTATGGGCCTGAGACAGTAAGCGGTTCCCGTTGCCTAAATCATGACCATTATTTCAGCCAAAAAACGTCAACAGCTGGACATAGGCCTCCCGTAAGGATTTCCACGAAGGCCGGTCCTGTGCCGCCCGCATCCATCACATTCCGGCAACCTTTTTTTGTAAATAATTTAGCCGATGGTGGGTATACTTGATTTCTTGTATTTACTATACCTCCACAAATGCGAACGAGTTAAGGTGAGGTCACACTAGAGTATTCTACTCTATTGAATACAAAATACTCCGATCGATAATCTAGAATATTCTGTACTCTTGCGTAGCGTCTATAGCTGGTGAAGTTAGCTTTAAACTTTCATATTATAACATTATCTTTTTGGTAGTTCTCGCATTTGTTAGCGATATTTTTTGATGTTGATAGTTGAAAATTTTAGGGTAAATTTGTGTAGAGTATGTCACTACAAGTCTTCATTGTTGTAATAGCTTTCGAATTATCACTTTTCTATTTCTTCATTATTAACCGAAGTCTAGTTTATCGAGTACCGACTATTGTTGTTTGTCGTTTAGACTCGACTGGTTCGAGGATAGCAAATGTTTTTCCTTCAGCCCGCAGCAGCCAATATCGGTTTAATTAACATTGCACAAATATTTGGCGTACTCACCCCCGTCATGCTATATAGGTACTCAAAGATTTGATACCACTATATTAATACGTAGTCCTGATAAATATGACTGTATGTTAAGGATTGTAGACGCATCATGACTATGGATTCCGATGGAGTTGGGGAAAGTTATGCTTTTAAGAATTTCACCGGGGTTGAGGCTAGTCTCATCTGTGACTATTATAAGTCACTGACATAAATAGGGGTGTCATACAAATTTACATGACCGCTATTGGTCTGCCATCATACTACTACTAAGCTCATAAATTAGCCACAATTTTTTTTTTGGTGACTCTTGTGACTTGCTTTACGCATACCGCTGCCTCTCAGGTCAGCGATTATTTTGGACTCCCAAACCACTAAAACCCCTGTGGCGCCCCAAGCGTGACGGTATACTCTCACACGTCACGCTTGGGGCGCCACAGGTTCGCGTATACGCGAACTTTTGGCACCTGACGAGGTTCCCGCTGAAGACAGGGCGCTATGGCGCTCTTTAGGGGAGGCCTATGTCCAGCAGTGGACTAATGTGGGCTGATGATGATGATGAGGTTCCCGCTACGCCGGAAATTACCCATTACTGAGTCAGGCCTCCTCCAGATACACGGAGAGTTATTAGCCTACAGTGCTACCTTGGCCAGACGGGTTGGTACAGGGTTTTGTATCAAGTTTTTCTTCGTTTGTCGGCTCTTACGACACCCTCAGAATGGAATGTGTTGGTGACATTATGTATTGCAAATCCGTCTACACATGGACCACTAGTGTACACGTCATATTTACATGAAATCGATAGTCACTATCCATATATTAATTGCCAAGTGAACAGCCATTTAATTATAGCGCAAAGGTGTACCAATTAATTGATTGCCCTTAGAGATTACGAATTCAGCTGATATTTAAAGGTTATGACTGTGCTTAGGGGCTAATGGTCGGTTTTGCGGGTGCTTTGTTTAAACGTTATGTCGAGATGCTTTGTATGCAAGACTATAAAAAATCTAAACGGGGCTTAAGTTCTGTATACATACTAATCATAGGTCATAACAGTGAGTTTGACAGTCACAATTATATGTTAGTCCAAACAATTCCAACAGATGGCGATAGCCGTTGACTGGATTGAGTAAGTATTCAATAGACGCTTTGTTAATATTAAATTAATGTATATTAATGTTAAATGTAATATAACAAAAATCTTAGCCACAGCAAGGCGGGGCCGGGTCTGCTAGTAAACTATAAGTGTGGGAAACTTCATACTCCTCCAACCGCGCAATTTTTGTGAAAAGTGGTTCAAAGATTTTTCTTTACGTGTATATTATAAAGATATTCAAATATAAAGTCATATTGTTTTTCGTGTATCAGTATATTTAGTAGAAAAATAATAGTTCAGTGCCTTGCTATTTGCTTTTGGCGAGCCTATCCGACACGATGCAATGGCTAGCATTAACCTGCTAAATTCAAAAGTTCTTGCCAAGTGCTTGTGCCACGCTGGCCAGACGAGTTGGCACAGGGTGACCTATCAAGTTTTCTTTCTCTTACGGGTAGGTTTTTCCGCCTTGTCATTTCCTTCTGTCGGCTCTTACGACACCTCAGGATTGAATAGGGTGGTGAAATTGTGTATTTTAAATCCGTCACCACAGGCATTCTGTTACTGAAACAAAATTGGAACCCGTAAGCAAAAGTTTTATACCTCATCATTCCGTTCGAACGGCCAGACGCGGTCGTTGTAATATCATAACGGTGTATATGAATATTAAATAAATGCAACTCGCTTAATAATGCAAGGGTAATCCAAAATCTGAAGTGGCAATCCCGAATTTCCCCTCGCCTGATAAATAAATTGAAAATGGATCTTATACCGCCTTATTCGGATGGACCGTGAATTATTAATATTGGTATAAGGAAAGAATATCGCAGATATTTAAGGGTTGCCTTATATGTTCGATTTGGTCGAAGTGAAACAATATTATTACTGAAATAGGAATAATTTATACAGAGTTGATATGACAGAGGGGCATTAAATTACACTGCGTATACTATACTAGCTTTTGTGCGCGGCTTCGCCCGCGTGGGCTTCGAACCCGTGCATATTTTTTATGAAACTAAAATCGGTTATTGTGACTAAACTATGATAGTTAGATATGTGCTCTCGCGGACTTTTTTGTCGATCTTTATAAGACCTACAAACCCGTAGTACATCATTTTGTTCTATTGTCAATAGTTTTTGCAGCGCACGCATAAATAGGTTTTCGATTTTACACCTTGGTTTACAAAATCGCAATTTTCATACGGATCCCTAATTCTTTTGAAAATAAAATATAGCCTATAACCTTCCTCGATAAATGGACTATCTAACACTGAAAGATTTTTTGAAATCGGACCAGTAGTTCCCGAGATTAGCGCGTTCAAACAAACAAACAAACAAACAAACTCTGCAGCTTTATATATTAGTACAGAGTACAGATGTGATTAGTACGAATTCGAAACGGTACAAAAAAAATACACGTGATTTTTCATGGGGGGTGGAGGGGTGGTCTTAAACCTCACCATCACCAAGGGGAAGGGAGGGGTTAAAAAATGTTAAAAAAACATCACGTGATTAATGGACAGCCCCTAAGGTTAATAAACGATGCGTTAGGCATAAACATTTGTTAGGAAAGATACATCATGTTCAAATGAGGCAAAAATTTAAAAAATCATTTGCGGCTCAACTATTGCTCCAATTTAATTGATTTTTGGTACAGAGCCTGGAAATTATACCTAGTATAGGCAGTTAAAAAAAATGCCCTTATGTCGTATCAACCTTTTATGATTTTATGATTTGGCATCCAACAACACTTTTGTGTAGATCTGGGATCGCGCTGTACTAAGATTCTAGAGTTGTAGAGGTGTAGAGGTCTTCCGTAACAATTTGCCTTGTTGGTTTAGAAGTTGGATGTGCCGTGCCGTCTTTGGATCACGGGAGTCCGGTTCGATTTTGGGTTCGGGCAAGTGTCTTTGTGTAAACCAGAAGCACTTGCTCTGTCTGGGTAAATAATAAATAATAATAATAATAATACTTCTTGACTTCCTGGATTTCCTTCCTATCAAGTCATCATCATCATCAGTCCACTGCTGGACATAGGCCTCCCCTAAAGAGCGCCATAGCGCCCTGTCCTCGGCCTGACGCATCCAGCCGCTGCCCGCAGCCTTTCGCAGATCGTCGCTCCATCTAGCAGAGGGTCGTCCTACACTACGCTTGCCGATTCGCGGTCTCCACTCAATACCTATCAAGTCAGAGATAGGTATTTTACTTCTTAGAATTTCTTTGGGTCACCACATCTGTAAAAGCCCCAACAAGTCCTGTATAATGACTAGGTTTTCGCCACACTCAACTATTAATTTTTATGTGGCACAGCGGTGGTCATGAATTTATATTGGCAATACATTCATGTACTGTACCCAAGATCGGGCCTTTATCAACATTCCAAACAGATAGAGATTTTTAACAGCGAAACACAAAGACGTCACGTCGCAGCGTAAGTCTTGATGATGAATAGACTGTCATAAAGTGCTTTTTACCAGCGAGTCTTTACGCGTTTACACTCGGTCGTTTAATTCCCAGCGAGTTGATTTAGTCTTTAATGCCAGGTAACCTATTGCAACCTGAAATCGGTAACATTTCAGCTCCGCATATATGAATCGAATATCCGGGCAACTCGCAGTCAAAGATCATCTAAAAAAGATAGCCTTAATTAAAATATCGAATAAAAAATACTCTTGGTTGGTTTCACTTTAAGAAGTAATTAAAAAGGAAATACGGTCGTTTCGCTTCCTTCAAGTCATAGCAAGCCAAAGCCAACATGTGGGATTCTTGAATAGCCATGCCTCAATTGCTTGACACCATAATGTTTGGTGAAAAAGTATATAAATAACACCATAATGTTTGGTGAAATGCAATTTCTAATGTTTTTTGTTTAATAGTGCCTATGACCCTAGCTTTGCGTGACGGAATGCAACGCCAGGGTCTAGATGGAGCATTTCCTTGATCGGCTCTCACTTACACATGACGGTACACATAAAAGTGCTTGGCGCCGGACTTTGATGTGAGGTTGGTACCTAGCCGGGCTGACCATTCGATCCTACCACCAAGCGTGCTGGGTTTGGTTGACTCGTGTTATTTCCCAGCGTGCGGTAGGGAACTTGTTAGTACTGTTTATTAAATTCTATTTTAAATTCAAATTTAATGTAGTGATATTCAAATAGGTTATCTTTTAAACAGTCATGAAGTTACCACCGCCAATCAAGGCCAACGACCAACATGATCGACTCAATGTAAGCCCACTTTCTCAAACGCAAGGTGTTTCGTCCCTCACAGTGTCAAACGCGGGAGATGAAGATAAAATATGGCGCTGCAAAAACTGAATTAATGAACGTTACATTCTGTATATTAATTATGTTTCCACTTCTGTTGTGGAATTTCTTATTTTTAAGTTTTGTAATTTGTATTTAATTTTAAAGTTATTTATGAGCATTTCGTTAAGCATGAGTTTTTACTATACTCGTATTATACGATATGTTATGAAGTTACAACAAACTTAGAGGTCCGACTCAGCAGTGCGTCATCTTTAGGCTGAGATGAAAAATAATATGTTCGGCTGTCCATCTTTTATTTGGCGTTATTATTAAGCATAATTAATGGCTATAGTTATTAAAAAAATTCAGCAATCATTTCTTAAGATTGTGCACAATTATATTACATAGTTTGTTTTTAGTGAATACACACAAGAAATCGCCTAGTGCGATAAGACCGCCCATTGTACATTTCTTCGTTGTATTTCTCTGATGCCATGTTAACCTTTTCTATTATTAGTGTACAATAAAGAGTATTCTATTCTATTCTATACATTTCCAAGAAAATCAAAGAGTAACTATTGTAATTATCATTTCTTGCATTTGTCCGAGTTGTTAGTTTGTCCGAGTTGTTATGATTTAGCACGGTTGGTAAATTGGACCTTTAAATAAGATAGCCCAATGATTGACACGGCATATACCAAGTAATCAACTGTACGGGATATCCCTTTGTTCAGACTTCGGTACATTAATTTGGCGAAATCACGAAGCATTTTGTTTATTTAAAATTAAATTTAAAAAGTTTTTGTTTCAGCATCAAGACGCTCAAGCTACCATGCAACGTGATACTAGTGCCATAGGATTATTATAATCTATTACAATAAAATAAAATTCTCGTGTCACGTGATTTACTTAATATATTTGTTGTTAGTATTTTCGTCCGTGTCCTCACCAAATTGGTGCCTGGCGGAAAAACAGCGCTGGTCTTAGCTGGCCAGCAAAATGCTGAACTTGGGCCTAATTACAGGCCTTTTAAATTGTTATTTTTATAATTTAATTTGTATTTCTTGTCCTTTATTAAAATATTTCTTTCTTTCTTTCTATTTTCTGAGTACTTCCTAAAGGGGTATGTCTGAAGGTTATAAATTCTGTAAAACCCTAATACAACCAAATGGCTTCTAAACCTAACGCACGATGCCTAGAATAAACATAATTCCAAAAGGCAGGACCGTCATTACTTAAGTTTTTGCCCAGGAGTATAATGATACATAGATTACATCAAAGCCACAATAATATCGTTTTATAAAGGATGTAACAAAATCCTGACAGACATAACGAAGCGTTACTACTGATATAGATACTGTGTAAAAAATGTATGGCAAAATTAAGCGACTTTTTTTTCATATCTCGGTCAGCTGGTGACGAAAGGGTCAACACTTAAGAATAAGAAAAATCACCGAAAATGTAATAGAGCACAGATGACTAAGCTAGTAGGATAAGAATATGCATTGCTTGTTGGTTAGTTTTAACTGGAACCGCTGCTTGAACATCAATTGTTCCCTCATACTTCAGACAGAAAACTATTTTATGCACAGTACCTACTGCTTGCACAAACGTTATCAATAAAACTAAATCGAATGTGGTAGATTTTACTGTTTATTTGTACTTTTGAAGACAACTGTCATGCCATCTAGTATTTACCACGAACGTGACTGCTGCGAAGCATTAAAAACGTCGGGAGAGATAAAAGATGTACGAACAACGATCAATAAGCCCAAAAATCACACCAATAAATTATTTATGATTTTATTATATAAAAATGTATAATGAACACGTGATAGATCCGATACAATGAAAATGTTTAGTTAAAAGGCTTTTTGCTGTTTGGCTGTTGGAGTTTTGCATTGCTTTATTTATGCCCTCACTTCAGATGGCTATAGGTTACACATTGCCACCCCACGCTGGGAAAAAACGCGTGTTGTAAAAGTCAACAAAACCCAGCACGCTTGTTGATAGGACCTAATGGTCTACCCAGCTAGCTACCACCCTCCCGTGTAAGTCCGGCGCCAAGCAGTTCTACTGCATTCCGAAGTGTGTATGTGGGAGCCGGTGTCCGACAGGCCATTTTTTTGAATTGCCAGCTTAGACCATGGCGTTGCTTTCCTTTACGCAAGCTGGGTCAAAGGCATTCAAGTTGGTGATAAAAAAAAACACCCTGTTCCTATACATTTTAACTTAACAGCTGAGCTTAATTGTTGAAAAATAGACTTTAATATCATAATCTTAGAGTTACAAGTCGATTGTCTTACGGACGATCTCAAGTAAGTGAATGTAAATTTACAGCTCTACGTTAGCACCAGGGTATGCCCTTTGCAGATCTTTATTCGTCTCGTAGAACAAATCCCAGAACGCTGTTCTATCATAGAATGGGCGAGCCCCAAGAGACAGGTCTGAGCTTATGTTCAAATAGTGAAACAATGAATCCTTTGTGATCGGGGTCCACTTAACTGGAAGCAGGGTTGTTGTTTGGGGAGTGGGGTCACTGAAAATAATTATATGATATTATGTTCAAAATGCTTAACTGCATACTATATCGGAGTGTTGATTTAACCAACCAACTAAATGATAAGACATTTATCTATTGGGTTACTAAACATCTGGAGATACGTTTAGTGATCATTATCATCTTCATTTAAGCCACTATTTCCATGTGGTGACGGATTAAGAATACATATTGTCATACTGAGGGTGGGAATGATGGCTGATAACCTAGCCGCAAGAGAAGAAAAACATGACAAGAAAACCTGTGCCAACCCGTCTGGCCAGCGCAGCGTTGCACTGTAGGCCAATTACCCTCCATGTAACTGGAGGACGCCCGACTCAGCCGATGGTCATAAATGGGATGAGTAGTAATAGTAGTGGTAGTAGATGCTAGCACCAACATCGAAACGTAGATTCCCTCCACTACCAATACTCATATTTTCACTAATAAAGCTCCGGTTACCTTCCTTGTTTACGAGGAAATCACTTTAGTTAACCCCATTTCTTGCCATGCCATTTGACAATAATTTCTTATCTTATCTTATCGTTTTCAAGTGTTTGCCTTACATTCAAAATCATTTTAAAACAGTAACTTCTTGTGTGCCTTAGTAAAATATTTATCCTTAGTAAAATGGTTTTATAAATAGTTTAATTTTAATATTACTTTGTCAGCCGAGTAAGTAAAAACTAAACTAAAATACTAAATTGCTTACCCATATTTAACGAAATTCGTCCACATCGTAGTCATTTGGTCAATTATCCTATGATCATTAGGCGCGATAAGCTGCATATACGATATATCAAATTAATAGCCTTTCTCATCAGCATGAGATGCGCCACCGAAGTCAGTAGGAATACCGAGTCTAGATCTCTCGTAATTTCTTCCACCAACATATGAAAACACGTAGAGAAATATGTTACCAGCATTATTTGCCAAGTATTTTTCAATAGTTCTAAAGGTCGGATGTATATACATAAAGTCAGATTCTAGATTGATAACTTCGCGTTTTACTGCGATAGTCATTGGTTCATCTCCGAAATAGAAATGTTGAACTAGATCATGAAACCCGTCAAAGGCTTCATCTTCAACATCAAAACCATTGTAAAGATGGCGTGAAACTAGATCCATATTTTGAAAGTGCTCATCATCACCAAAGGCATGGGCTCCTATCCTTTCGTCATTATTAAATCCTATAAGTATAGGCATGTTTGTGATTTTAGGCACAGCCTTAGTTAGCCAATTTTCTGTAATGACACTTTCGACTCCATCGAGTTTCTTCTCAATACAGGGCCTAAAGTCAATCCCTAAAGCATTACTTGCTGCTATGACTATATCAGAACTAGTTCTAGCCATAAACTCAAGCGCTTCATTCAAATCATTCGTCGCATAACCCAAATAGTGAGCTATTTCGAGAGGTGCCGATTTAATTGGTTCGTAAATAACGGGTGATTGAGATGTACCACTTTGCAGTATAGCTTTATCGAATAATTTTTCGTTATTTGATAGTAAATGCAAGTCTATAATAATCGCCCCGGCACTTTCACCAAAAATAGTGACTCTTTCACTATCTCCTCCAAAAGCTTCGATATTATTATTAATCCACCTTAAAGCTAGTATTTGGTCCTTGATTCCTTGGTTACCGGGTACTTCAGGAATATCCAGGCACATAAAACCATAAGGACCAAGTCTATAATTCAACGTTATTAAGATAACATCATGCTTCACTAAAAAACTTGGTCCATACAAGAATCTGTTTGAATATCCCATTCTGAATCCTCCTCCATATATCCAGACTAAAACTGGCAGACGGTTTCTAGATGTTGCAGTGTCCGGTACGTAAATGTTTAAATGCAAACAGTCCAGAGTGCCACTTACTGTCCTATTGTATTGTTCGATTTGAGGACACATGGCTAAATCATCGTTTGCTTCAAAAATGCCTTCAAACTTTGGATAGGGAGTTGAAGCCTTAAAAGAAGTATACATATTATATTTTATATCAATGCAGTAATTGATAGTGTTGTGTTTATTAAAAAAAGTACTTACTCCGAAAGGATTGTCTTCATTCACTTTCGCAAATGGGATTCCCAAAAACATAGAATAATTGCCATCACTGGCTTTCAGACCTCTGATGAGACCAACATTTGTGTCAACTAAAGGATCTATTCGTGATAAACTAAACACATTTCCAAAAAAATACAAAAATAATACGCATATCACAAAATACTTCATGTTTTGCCCAAGGTACGTACTGTAATATTTTAAGTCCAAATGCTCTCTGTTATGTGTCGACCAATCATGAGATATATTTTGATATGTCTATCTACATTTTACGATAGCAGCTGATTTGACCTTCAGTAATCGAACTCGAACTAACTGCAATAACCAACCGATCTCAGAGTTAACGTAGAAACGTTAACAAATCGTTTCAAACATCTACTTCAATAATCTCATCGACAGTTTTTGCTGTTATAACTTAATATATTATGTTATTATTTTACGTATCGCTCTCGTATGTGACTCTCTATTGTGAACAGTATTATTTTTATTTCGGATATCTCGAATAATTATCCGGTCCTCCGGGAAAATAATTACTGGATCGTTTCACAAGAAGATCTATTTTCATTATCCGCTGGAAGATATTGTTCATGATCATTTTGCGAGAGCAGTTTGTCGCTGAAGAAAAAGAAGTTGATATCCGGACTCCGATAGCCTGCCGTTCCCATTTCGGTCAAAGTAATATAACGAACATTATATAATAACATTGTCGGGGTAGTTACACCGATTTACATAATCTGTTTGTTGGATTCAGCTCCCCCCGATTAGAATAACAACTATTTGTGTAAATTCCGTAAGGTGACTAGCCCATTACTGTCTGGAGGGTGGCGTAACAGTCGACAAAACGTGTGACAAGGCTAAAAAATACCCTTCAGGAACGCGTGGAGGTCCGCTTCAACTGTGGAGCATCTATGAGCTGAGTAGTGGTAGTATTAAAATAACAGAATATTCTTGGAAAGGTATATAAATAATAATAAAATACAACCGGCTGTTTGACATAGATTCAAGTACTTTGTGGATACTGGCGAAATGATTAAAGCGATGTATAAAATATTCGTAGTTATAACGGATTATTTCCTGCACACGCTTCGCTCTCGCTCGGTAAATTTCTGACGAGTTTGTGCTACCTTTAACAAATTTACGTAAATGTAAAAATAAAATATAATTCCTAACTTAGTGTATAAAGCATAGTCTAGTTGGGAATGGACCGGGTATCCAGCCGACGGCTATTCATATTCATAATGTCTCAGCGAATAATTAGTTTTCATTATTCACGGAACTCGCTTCTTAATTTACGAAACGCTGTATATCGAAGACGTATAAGTCAAATTTGTTAGTGGAAACTTCTAAGAACGAGCACTTAATTTTGTATTTACACGCGAAACGTTATTATTATTCCTGGAGGCCTGGGAAAAACAAATGTATGACATGGTAGTATTGACACCATGGGTTTAATGGAAATATCATTGTCAATCCCATTTATTTGTCTTTCTATTCTACCAAAGCGTACGTTTTCAAAGCCACTTGGCTAGCTGGTTAGTATGAAATTCTTTTCTGCTTAAATTTATAATTTTGTAACATAAGAAAATGGCTATCGAATCGCACGCTTTGGTAGAATAGAAACACAAATGTATTGTGGTATTGACACCATGGATTGGCTGGAAACATCAGTATCGATCCGGTATATTTGTCTTTTTATTCTACGAATGCATGCGTTTTAAAAGCCACTTGGCTAGCTGGCTAGTATGAAATTCTTTTCTGACTAAATTATACACTATAATCAAATAGTATCAATTATTGAATACACTTCCAAAACAACTAATCCTGGCACTGGCGCTTTGCTAGGCTTTTTGTAATATCTCTAGGTATATGAATATGACGAAATAATGTTGGATCAAAATAATATTTGACCAAATAACGCACTTTTTAAAACGACCCCTTTTATAACCTGTATCGCAAGGGAAGTTCACTAACAAGTAGTCCCTAGTTTACACAAAAAACACCCGATCGCGGAATCGAACCGAGACCCGTGCTTCATCAACAAGTTAGCCAAAATATAACCATTTAAAGGTCTGGGCAAACAGCGGACGGGGCGGGACGGCGACGCGACGCTGGCGGGACATGAAGAGTTGTAATGTATTAGTTAATGTAGAATATGTCACACAATGCCGACGCGACGCGACCGCTACTCTCGCGCCGAGCGCGGCGGCTCTATGTGACCTATTCTACATTAACTAATACATTACAACTCTTCACGTCCCGCCAGCGTCGCGTCGCCGTCCCGCCCCGTCCGCTGTTTGCCCAGACCTTTACTAGGAAAGCTAACAAACTATTATAATCTGGAGTCTATTAGTCTAGGGTATGAAAAACTACAACGGCGCATTTTCTTAGCTTTAAATATAAATTATTGGTTTGAATGACTCGTATTTATCAAAGAAACTTTGCTATTACAATTATTGACCTAAATTAATTATGATTGATGACATTTTCGACACTATGCATTTTTGAACCACCACAATATGTTCTAGGTTTTGTTTTATTATTACTTAGAATATAACATAAAAAAGCTAGAATAGTCATTGGGATATAAAAAAAACGTTGTATACATTTTGACTACAGACTACATAAATTTCAAATCATAGTTCATAAACGAACAGTCCATTTAGATTAATTACCAATTTTTGGACCCGAATCTCAAATCAATAACGAAACTCTTCATATACCAAGAAAGAACGTTGTAATCGGTAAACCGTAAAGCAGATTTCCTGCAATCAGCAGATCTGTTCTAAATTAAGGCCTGTGGACAATCTCGCTAAATACATCTTTCAAACAAACATAAAAGTAAATCAGTGAAGGTTCGTGGGTTCATTAGTTATTATCCACAGACACCTCAAACACATTACAATACACCATGTAGCGATGAGAGTGCCAATTCAAAATTGCTACGACAAATCAAATGTATTTGACATTCCACAAAACATCCAAGCAACCCTACACCACGATAGCAATGTTTACCAAACAATTAGCAATCAATTACATAAGAAATTTGTAAAAACAGTAAATTAGTATAACTTTTTAAATATTGAGTTTTCTGGTGCTCGAGTTATCATGCTCACTTTAAGACTCATGGCAGTAGTGGCGTCGTGCGACGGGTCGTTCTCTTCCTTGCAATATGGTTGAGGAGAGCGATGGCTGCCGCATGTGTCATGCTTGTGAACAGGTGCCGTTGCTGGGGGTCGGTTGGCTCGGGCGTTAGAAGGTTAGTATTGTTGATTAGATCTGGCTGATGTTTGGCCCTTTGCGACTATTGCGCGCGTTTGCTCTCACAAACTGTCTTATCACGGCCTTGTACCTAAAAATGGCGATCTAAAAAGAGCAACAACAGAGTTTCTTGCCGCCTCTTCTCTGTAGAACTGCATTCCAAACCGGTGGTAGATGGTAAATTTTAAATTTTAAATTAAATATTATTTTGTTGTTTGACTTGTCAAAAGCCAAAAATGAGCCAACTTGATTAAATGAGTTTTGAATTTGAATTTGCTAATTAGTGCTGTGGCCCCCGGCAAGCATACCAGCTTTTTCATTATTTTGCACATAAACCCTACTTTTGGCGGGGGGTTAAATCTAAAATGTAAGAATCATATTCTAGAATATTCCAGACCCTGCCACGACCTTAGGAATTCAAACTCTTCGCAATAAGTATATTAATAACTTATAATAGGAATTTCCCAGACTCAGGTGTTCCGTTCAAACTTGGTCGAACACTCATCCATTACAAGGGATTTTGGGCTTTATTGTACCTCACAAATTAATAAAACAACGCCCTTTTTGTTTGTTTCTTATTAACTGCGGAACTCAAATTTACGTCCTACTTAATGTTTGAAGATTACAATTTATTGTGCAAGAACGCTTTTGCTTATTTTGTTTCTTTTTCTCAACACACTCATTCATTACTGTGTTGGGTGTCTTTCAATTTTATTGAGGGAAATGAGTAGTGTACTTTGGCAGGATGGGCTGTAGCAGGAAAGGATTGCAAAGCTCCTTGACGGCGACTACTGTTGGAGACTAAGCACTAGAGGGGCTGTTGTAAGAGGCCGACTTTCTACCCCTGACCTGCAGCTAACTTGGCAGGTCTTGGTGATACCAGATAGAACACAAGATACTTTTGGTTGTACCCATCTCCTCACCAATGTGGTACTTCAGAGGCTACACATAAAATTGCCACGGCTACCCGAAGGGGTTGCCCTTCGGGATAATGAAGTAAATGAGTACACACAAATCATTAGGCACCAACCATACCTCGTCACCTCAGCCCTTAAAAGATCCACTGCAGAGCGCAGGGAAAAACACACCCCCAACTTTCTAAAAATAACCAATTCCCCCAAAAGGCATGGGTTCCGGCACCGGGTGTGATGGGGCTAGCGGCGTCAGCTCTGGAGCCCACGCCTAGCGGCCGCTCACACTGTTGATGGGACATATGGTCCCATCGGCATTTTATGGCTTCCAAGGCAACTCTGAGGACAAAGGAATCCCACCACGTCACAGTGTGTCGGTCTTCGTTTGGCCTCTCCCCGTGGGTCCACGGCAGGGTTAACCCTGAGCCGGTATGACCTCAA
Organism: Clostera curtula; assembly: GCA_905475355.2. Lineage (NCBI taxonomy): Eukaryota > Metazoa > Arthropoda > Insecta > Lepidoptera > Notodontidae > Clostera > Clostera curtula. The sequence goes on from FR997802.1 coordinate 17,849,438, forward strand.
CGGAACCTACAGGCATGTAACCCTCTTCACCACGGCAAGGTGGCAGCACGATCAAGGTGGATCCACTCAATTTACCATAATTTTATTTATCTCTTTTTGTATGAGAAAAAGTAAAACCCACTTTCATCACCGTTACCGCCACGCAATTGCCTTTTATTTAATTAATCGCGTCCCAAATGATTTCAAATTAATAATATCGGATGAACAGTTTAATTGAAATAGCAACAAATGCGTTCTCTCACAAAATGCCACCAACGATATCTCGACATGGAAAATAATAATTAACTAAACGACCAGATGAATGGGCTGTGATCTTAGTCAATGCAAAGTAATTTATATTCTTGAGAAGTTGTTCAATTTGGGTACTCAATCGTGGAGAAACCTTGAATGTGGGTGGACGAAAGGGTTGCGGGAGACCAAAACAGATAGATCGGATGGATTGTGTGAATGAGGAAATGTGTATGAAAAGTGAGAATGTAGATATGACCATCGATCAGAGTGTATGGAGACTAGCACCTATTGTGGGACTAGCACGGAAAGATGAAGATGATAGTTTTCTGTTTTTTTTTTAGTATGGGTTTGTATTAGTCTAGCGAATGATGCGCCGCGATTAGATCATCAGTCCCTCGTGCGATTCCGGGGTCGGGCTAGTATATTTGTGTAAACCATAAATACTTGCTCAGGGTCAGGGTATCTCTGTGTTCATGAACTATTATGTACGTAAACTGGCCCTTTCATACAAGATTACACGTCAGTGTGGGTGAGTCTTCTATTTAAACCTCTACTTAAAAAAAACATTGAATTAAACTATATTATCTTTTAGTAATGTCTCCAATAAGTCAACCCATGCATGCATAGTCTGCATGTCTGCAACCCATGAATTAGGACTACGTGGTATCGTGACGGTTGGTGCCATGCCACGTGTACCGGGCATGGCATCACGGAGCTACCAAGCTCCAGAGGAGGGTGCTCCATAAAGGAGCCAAGGACAGATGGGGGTGAACAGTCGTTCCCCCTAGCGCACACTGCCCCCGTGGAGATACAGTCGGGACCCACGGGGCGGCGAGCGCGGGACGGTACACCCCGGGGATGTTTTAGTGGGTAGGCCCCCACTCTGGGGGAGACTCCCACACACCCCCCGTCGGCCATCCCCGTGGCTGACGGGGATAGTCCATAAAGGATTTTTACCCCGGGCACCAAAAAAAAAAAAAGGACTACGTGGTATGGTCCTGATTTAGATGATTTAGAATACACAATGTAACCAACCATCCTAAGGGGGTCGCAAGAGGATTACCTAGCTGCAGGAGAAGGAAAACTTAAATTAAGGTACAAAACTTGTGCGCACGACGGGTTGTCTTGCCATCGCTATCCTCTCTGTCGCATCCTACAAGCTTCCTAACCTATTTTTCGCCATATTTTATACCAGTACATAACCAACATTTTAGGAAAACAGTTCCATATCAATAGTACTATGAAACTATAAAGGGTTCCTGTTACACCCTGAATACCTTAGCTGTTGTGTAAGGGAACAAAAAGTTTTGTCAATAGTCAGGATGATTGTAACATTACACGTTCGATCCCTGAGCCAGCTTATTACAAGTATTGAATTGTATGGCCCATGTGACAATATTAACGGGGTCCTTCACACGATACAAGTCTTACGATTGGAGCAACCTTTTAAAATTGATGCATTAATGTACACACACACACATGTGTGTGGTCGTTTTAGTCCAGCACGTGGATGGACGTTAGGGTTTTGGTTAAAGAGATGGATGGATTGTGCCAATGAGATACATGTTTAAGAAAGATACTACTACCTAGTGTGGGACAAGGGCCAAAATATCATAATAGTAGGTTTAATTATGAGGATTTATTAGAATAGAGTTTTATGACAAAACCTACATGAATAAAGTTCCTTTTGAATTTAAATGTGTACATGTGAGTGTGTGTTATTTAAAACCTAGGTAACCATGCAATAATAAAAAAGAAGTACATTTATATTATAGGTACTAGCTGACCCGGCAAACTTCGTACCGCTTCATAGTCATATTTTATCACCTTTTAAGCCTTCCCTGGACTCACACGAGTATATCAAGACCAAAATTAGCCAAATCGGTCTAGCCGTTCTCGAGTTTTAGACGAGGAGACTAACGAACAGCAATTTATTTTTATATAGAAGAAGATTTTCTTTTTTGTCAGGCTTAATTCTACAGACATTTTTAAGAATTGAAAGGACGAATTTTATTGCTTTCTTTTATAAAACGTAACCTTTGAGCAATATAATGCAAATTCGTTTGAACAGTATTTTTAAAAATCGCCTTACTATTTACCACCTTCGTGTGAACACTCCACAAACTATACAAGGCAAAAACGAAATGCGAGGTGAAATGGGTTAGTCCGAATCGGTCCCATGCGTCCAAAAGGAAAATACTTGATAACTTACTGACTCTGTGTAAGCAAAAGAACTTTTGCATTCTCACTACGATATTCTGGAATGCAAACTGAACATATTTCAGGTGAAGTGGGGAGGGCCGCGATTTCTGCGGAAGATGGTAAACAGTCCAAATATAACAACCTTGACAACACATGTTTATTATATACATGCTAAGCTTTTGTTGTGGAGACTTTGAATCCATGGGGACTGGAGGCACACTGCATTTTGAGTTATCTTACGTTTGGACTGGTTGATGCTACTGGGGATCAGAAGGCCGGCAAATACCTTGCTCAGAGGGCTAGCATCGTTATTCAGAGAGGGCATGCTGATGGCTTTGCCTCACAGATTTATTTACTAGTTTTTAATTTATTGTATTATTTTTTTAATACCTCAATAACTGTATTTCAGCTACAAAAGTACTAACCTGTAAATTTTCCCATAATTCAACACTATCTAATATATAAAATTCTGGTGTCACAGTTTTAGTTGGTTGTGTGAGACTATGTCTGTAATGTCATATGTATATTCAGTAGGTATGAGAATAGGTGATAACTAATTTTTACACCCCTAAGTGTTAAGGGTGGTTCACCCCAAACATTTATCTTTTATTTTTTGGACGTGTTTTTGTACATCCAAAAATACATACAACCCTAAATTTTTTCCCCCCTACGATCAACCCCTATTTAATTACACGGCAAAAAAACGTTTGCGGGGTCAGCTAGTTTTTTATATAATTATCACTACATAGTATAAAACAAAGTCGCTGTCGTCTGTCCGTCCCTATGTATGCTTAAATCTTCAAAACTACGCAATGGATTTTGAAGCAGTTTTTGTTAATAGATAGAGTGATTCAAGAGGCAGGTTTTTTGCACCCGTGCGAAGCCGGGCGGGTCGCTAGTTAATTATAAATCCATCAGGTATCGCATTATAGTAATCACGGTACCGTTTTTTCTCGATCTTTGGTGTAAAATAACATTATTTGCATCAAATAGATAAATTGTGTTCGTTGACGTAATTACAAAATTTACCTATTTGGCGAAATAGTTTTAAAAAACACAACAATGTTTATTTTTTATTAACTACTTACCTAAAACATTAGCCAAATTGTTTATCTGCCAGTTAGTTTATCAGCGGGTGACACAAGCTAAAAGTCACATACGCGACAGTAAATCTAGTTCGGTACACATTTTAAATTCAATTACTTTTCCAATTTTCGTGCGATGCCGTCCGACGGATTGATTTGTTGCAAGCGAATCTCGCTTGTTTTTGTGATTCATCGATTTGATTACGCGATTCCCTCGCCCTTTGTTACGTAGGATCGGGTTCGATTCTCGCCTCGTGTGGAATTTTGTTTATTTATTTGTTGTAAATGTTGTGCACGACGTTTTATCACGTTTTATACCTATATATCTAAATGGTAAAACGCGTAGATTTGAGTCTCAATACCGATTTCCGTAATCCTTTTCCATAATGTGGGTGTTTATCCGAATGGTATTTCTCTTATTTCACTCACTTATATTAAAGTTATTGTTCAAGTGGACACGAGAGGTCCAGTCAGAGCCCTTAATGAATTCCTCATCATTCAGGCTGCTCTATTTCCACCTATTTTATTTTATTTAACACTCCCTTTTGCAGATGCTTTCGCATAACACATGCTTTTTATACAAACCACGTCTTAAAACTGCTTATTTATTTAAATTCGTAAGTCTTTAATTTATTTAAACTATTTTAACAAATAAATTAAGATTCATTTTATTAAAATAGTATGTAAATACATCACACGATACATTTAATTCAAATGAAATAGTCTGACGCCTACAAAATAATTTCAATAAAACTTTATTACACAACTAATTTGTTCACAAATACCAGCGTAATTACCAAGAATTTAATATTACCACGATCCAAATTAAACCTAGTACAATAATTATTTCCATCCAATTACTTTAGCAATTAGAAATACGCGATAGGAAATGGGGAAACAGAGGCTAAGGAAAAATAAAACACCTCAATGGATTCCGATTTTAATTCGATTACGAGAATCGCATTGAAACGATTGAATCGATTTCAAAAGTGTTTCGATTTAATTGAAGTCTTGCCGTCCGCGTATCCGAATGCAATTATTTACCATTTACTGGCCGATGCCCGCAAATCGTTATAAGCTGTGCCTCGTTTGAACGCGGTCTGTAAGTTTAATAAAAGTTCAAGTTATAGGCCGAGAAAAGGAATTGCTATTTTGATCCTCGTTAAAATACGAGTATATCTTGAATAGATATATAATTTGTATGAAAGCCCGTCATTTTTCAAAGGACTTTGACACTGACAGTAATCCACGTGACCTTGTGAATAAATACATGCTACTTATTAATAATTGTACAATTGAAAATTAGGTTATTTTTTAAACAAACCTCTGCACTTGGAATGCCCGGTAGCCCCAGTTTACAAACATGTACTTCATGAACACAAACATGAACACCCCGACTCAGAGCAAGTGCATCTGGTTTAGACAAAGACGCATGTCCGGCCCCGGAATCGAATCCGGGACCCGTTGATCCAAAGGCGGCACATAACCCCTAGACCAACGAGACAGTCGTATTATCTATTTCTCACGAAAATATTACTTGGGTATATATTACACACACGGTATAAATAATATTTGGACTCCTTGCCGTTGAAAGACTAGCCAGGTTATGTGGTACTCCAAGGATCGAGAAAATCATGAATTGCGTCCCAACTTACCCACTAAGACTCCGAGAGTTCCTCGTATGTTGCGAGCATGCACCACGCACGCCTTTAATTGAAGGTGTCTTGAAGAGGTTGTATTTTTGAGCTGAGCTGTTAATGTAAACGCAGCACAAGGCGAGTTCGCGCTCATTGTCGTCAAGTGGCCTTAGATTGCAGGAATCCATTAGAAGCAGATACTGGGAAGATACCGAGAATTAATCGCGGGATAAGCGCGCTAAGTCACTGTAGTGCTCTCAGCCAATGATTTGTAGCACTTCCCATGCTTTGCTATTGAAGATGAAACAATGTGGAAGGAATGCATTTACTCAAAATACTGAAAAGTCTGAGAAGGCATAGCCTAGCGTATGCTGTGGTAGCAATAGGTCTGTTGGTTCTACTGGAGGTTAAATAGGTGTTCATCAGACTACATGATAAATACTTGTTTGGAAGCGCTAGGAAAGCCGTTAGTTCCGTCTGCTAATGTGATGGCAGTTGTTTCACGAACTCAGTAGCTACTAAAACTACTACTTAGCCCTAAGATAACCCACTACAGAGTTCGGCCTCCTCCCGTTACATGGAGGGTAATTAGCCTACTGTGCCAGGCTAGCCAAACGGGCTGGCACAGGGTATTGTATCAAGTCTTCCTTGTCTTGTGGCTAGGTTATCGGCATTCTCATTTAGTTTTGTCGGCTTTTACGACACACTAAGGATGGAATGGGGTGACACTATGTATTATAAATATGTCACCACAGGGACTGAATTCAGTAGCAATATGTCCTCTCACACGGTGGACCGGCGACCAGGTTAACGTCGCCGGAAATCGATGCGGGCGGCCCATGACCGGCTTTTGTGGATAACCAACAAATAAATAAAATAAAAATAAAAAATCCTTGGGGGAGGCCTATGTCCAGCAGTGGACGTATTTTGCTGAAATGATAATGATGATGTCCAATATACTCAACCTCTTATTTAAGGCGGATATGGTGGAGAGCCCAGAAGTGACGTTGAGCTGTTGGAGCATTACTGCATTAGTTCTTGTATCTAATCCTCAGTACTCTCCTCCGTCACCTTTTCTCAAATCGGCGATGCCGTTTCTATCTGCTGGCCTTAAGGGCCCATATCTTAGCCTCATTAAGAAAATTAGAAAAGACTAAAGTTAATATGTCTTTTGTTTTACATAATCAAATAATTTATCTAACATTTTGCTAGGGTGGTGGTGCCCTAGACATTTTTCTTTCCGTCAAATTAAGGGCTCGACTCTGTTGTGGAAGTATACTATCACAATACCATGATGGAAATTTTACTGTATATTGTCACGGCCGTTGGTCGTACTGGTAAAATACCGGTAAGACATAGCAGAAGGCAGTCAATATTTGGGGATACTGCCGCGAATATCGATTGGTGGTCTTCCTGACAAGGGTCGTGCCGAGGTGGGAGGCCTAAGTATTTATAAACGACGGTATTCTGGAAGAGCAATATTCTCACACAACAGTCAGATTCTGAGACTAAAATTTGTATAATTTATTCATAATATCAAGGCTAAAAACCTAGCCGATAGAGAAGGAAAACGAGATACGAAACCCTGTGCCAACCCGCCTGGCCAGCGTGCGTTTACGGGCTCCGATGCTAATAATGGTGGTTTATGAATTGCTAAATTAAGATGCTGACTCATAGTCGGGTTTTGAATTTAGCTGAGTACCTTTAATTGAATTTCAGATTTTGATGGTTGGAAGTGACGATGGCCGCAGAAATCAACAAAGTTCTGGATGATGAACAGTTTGCCTCTAGATCAGACATGTTCATCCTCCTTTAATTAGCGTTAAAGCGCCCTGTCCTGAGGACACTCAAACTCCATAGATGGCCCTCTGTTCAGTAGGGTCTCCTCAAGTTACATGGGCGGTAATGAGTTTTCTGTGCCGCGCTGGCCAAGCGGGTTGGCACAGGGTTTTGTTTCAAGTTTTCCTTCTCTTACGGCTAGGTTGTAGGCCTTGTAATTTTCTTTTGTCAGCTGTTGCAACACCCTCAAGATGGAATGGGGTGGTGACACTATGTCTTCCAAATCCTTCACCACACAGAGAAATGTAAATACGCCCATCCAGAATAATCCTTCGACGGGCTTGCTCAGGAATGTCGTTGGTTACAAAGGTAGCCTGTGTTTGTTCTTGCCTAAGATTAAATTTGTTGACACCTCGTGATGTGGGGCCGACGTCTCTTACCTTGGATTCTCCCCAATATTGTTTTGCAGGCTTCTCAACTAAAAACAGCTAGAGCTTACTAATTTTACGGATTACCATTAAGTAATCTTGTATACTTAACTCGACTGTTATCTTATATACCTAAGGGCTCCCACACATAAACACGATACAACGTCGCGTCGTACCACGATGTGGTGTCGTTTCACGATGCCACGTCGCATACGTGGAAGTCATCGTGACGTGCCACGATGCACGGCACGACGCCGTGGAAACAATAACGAGTGTCGTAGTTAATTTCAAAAAATAGACGGCACTAGACGTATTCTGCTCATGCTCTCTGTAGAGCAGCATTCCGAACCGGTGGTAGTTTCAGCATGAATGTGGATGGACGTAAGGGTTGTGGAAGATCAAGAGAGATGGATGGATGGATTGTAAACATGAGAAATTGTGTATGAAAGGTGTGACTGTAGATATGACGACTGATAGGTGTGTATGGAGACTACCACCTAGCGTGGGACAGGGATCGTAAGATGATGATAATGGTAACTTTAAATATGACGATTTATAAGAGTTTTGTGATAAAACCTACGTAAATAAAGTTAATTTTGAGTTTGAGTTTGAGTTTGAGCTGTCAAGAAGACGGATAAAAAAACAGATACTCAGAAGATACTGGATCCGCCCATTTCTTTCATTTTCTTTTTGTCGTGCATCGCGGCACATTTTGAACCCATACTGAGGGTGTCGTAAGAACCGACAGTAGGAAATGACAAGACCGAAAGCCTAGCCGCTACAGAAGGAAAACTATATACGAAACCATGTGCCAACCCGCCTGGCCAGCGTGGCCCAGTAGGCTAGTTACCCTCCATGTTGTAGAAGGAGGCCCCACTCAGCAGTGGGTCATTTGTGAGCTGAGATGTAGAAGTAGTATATAACCTACTAGCTTTTGCGCGCGGCTTCGCCCGCGTGGGCTTCGAACCCGTGCATATTTTTTATGAACATAAAATCGGGTATTGTGACTAATCTATGATAGTTAGATATGTGTTTATAAGACCTACAAACCCGTAGTACATCATTTTGTTCTATTGTCAATAGTTTTTGCAGCGCACGCATAAATAGGTTTTCGATTTTACACCTTGGTTTACAAAATCGCAATTTTCATACGGATCCCTAATTCTTTTGAAAATAAAATATAGCCTATAACCTTCCTCGACAAATGGACTATCTAACACTGAAAGATTTGAAATCGGGCCAGTAGTTCCTGAGATTAGCGCGTTCAAACAAACTCTGCAGCTTTATATATTAGTATAGATTCCCGGGTAAAAACCAAAATTTTCTTTATTTTTACTATTCCACCCATAAATATCCCATGACTGAGTCAGGCCGCCTCCAGTTACGTGGGGGGTAATTAGCCTACTGTGCCACGCTGGCCAGACGGCTTGGCACAGGGTTTTGTATCAAGTTTTCCTTCTCTTGCGGCTAGGTTATTGGCCTTGTTTTCCATTCCATTGGTCTTGATTTCCATTTCCTTTGTCGGCTCTTACGTCATTTTTTTATTATTTTACGTAATGTTAAATCCATGTTACAAGCTATTACATATTTTATGTAGTTGGGCATTAGTTTGGTGTAAGTTGCCTTTCACTACCTCTATCCCATTTTTCGCTTTATTAACGTTCTAATGGCATTCGCCATGACTAGTAACAATGTTAATGGCAACTGACCTTAATTGCTTTGTCTTCTGTTGCAGAAAATATACATTTCATGTAATATTAACGTCTCTCTTAATGAGTTGTGTTTGTAGCATGATGGGATTAACTGCTTTATTATGTGTTTTTTTGTGTGAGAATATCAAACGGTATTTAAAGTTATTTATATCCACCTCAGAATCAATAAATAAAAAACCTGAATGATAATTCCAGAATTTTTCAACTTTGTTAAAATATGTGCATACCTTAACTGGAACCAGAATAATGCGTTTAAAAAATGATTTGACCTTCCCTGGACTTCCACGAATATTTCAAGACCAAAATTAGCCAAATCGGAGCAGCCGTTCTCGAGTTTTAGCGAGACTAACGAACAGCTGTTCATTTTTATTTAATATAATAGATATATGGATAATGTATCCCACACATACTTACAAACAAATTCATACACACACACACAAGCTCAGACGCACGCAGGAGTGCACGCACCCACTCACGAAGACACACCCACCCACTCTCTCACACACGCACACACACACACTCACCTGCTGTACCGTAGCTTTGCTGTTACAAATACAAACAACGGTCACATAACAATATATAAACAAACGGACCGAACAAACATTATGTGTACGCAAAATATTGCGTTCGATCACAAAACAATTATTTTAGGAAAACAACGGCGATCTGTGTTCTGTTTAGCGATAGGGAGACTCTGTTTTATAAAATTGGAGGACAAACAAAAACTATAAAAGTCCATGCGTCTTCTTCTTTTCGAGAAATGCGATGACGCGTGACGCCTTTGGATAATTAAAGGCTTCGCCAAACAGAACTCGTAATTAGCGCGCGTCAGGGCGCTAAATTCACGGCACGCTATCACACCGCGATAGTAAATACCACACATCTCGGTGTCATAGCGTGCCGTCAGTTTAGCGTTCTGACGCGCGCTAAGTACGCGTTCTGTTTGGCGAAGCCTTAAGCAAATATTGATAAGCGATGATCTAGTTAGAAATGAAAGCATGACGCTGGCAGTACAGGAAAAGAGGGTATCATTATACAATTAGCCCATAAGAACTAGTCGGAAGAATTATTCTTTATGCCTGATCCTATTCTTTGTTACCTGTTAATAAAATGTCTATAAGATCAATCTGGAAATTATACCAGACAAGGGACAGAAAAAATCCAACTCCCTTTGTATAATAGGTAAAGGAGTTAAGCGGAAAACAAAAATACAACTGAAAACCGGAGATGATTTAAAATTGGTTGAAAAAAGCTGTTAGATATAGATTACTTAAAAGTATGCTTTATTTTTATTAATAGCGAACTTCACGACAAGTCTTTTATTTTATTACGTAAGCAGCGTATTTCATAATTTGTGGTCACTCTACAAATTTGTATGTTCGATTTGTGATGCTCTGTGGAGTACTGGCTAGATCTCCAATAATACGAACAATACCGAATGGTGTATTGCTAAACGATATTTATATGGCGGAATGTTTTCTAAGAAAGGTTTTCTTACTCGAGCGAAGCTCGGAATTACTTGGTTCACCACCCTGAGACCCTCAGGGAGAAGCGATACCAGGTTCCCTATCAACAAACATTGTGTTTCCCATGACTTTATTGACTATTGTAATTGTTTGTATAGCAGCTTGTTTTTGAATAATGTGAATATTTATGTTGGAATTTAATGTGTCTATGTAGTATTATATATATTACTAGTGGCCCGCCCCGGCTTCGCCCGTGCAAAGCGGGGGTGGGTTATACATATAAACCTTCCCCTTGAATCACTCTATCTATTAAAAAAAACCGCTTCAAAATCCGTTGCGTAGTTTTAAAGATTTATGCATACATAGGGACGGACAGAAGAATGCGACTTTGTTTTATACTATGTAGTGATGATAGTGATTATATAATCATTTTGTAGTAACGAGACGAAAATTATTCTTGCAGGTTTTATCACAAAACTGATATGACTCGTCATGTTTAAAACTACCATCGTCATCTTTCGACCCTTGTCCCACTCTAGGTGGGGCTCACCCAACCGCAGTCACGTCTAGGTGGTGGACTCGGAGTTCGAGATCGAGATCGAATCAGAAATGACGAAAACTAGAGTTATCGACATAGTCCACACGATTGTCAAATTAAGTGGCAGTGGGCAGGGCTCACATAGCACATAGTCACATAGCGTTTTCGTTCTGGAAAGTGCAGTGCTGGTAGGCCTGCCATAGACATAGGGCCGGTCTTTGTGGAAATCATTAGGGCAGGCTCATGTCCTGCTGAAATGATGACTTAATAGGTGTTTTTGAGTAACAATATGTTTTCCTTATCTTGATCTGTTTAACAACATCTGTTTACAAACTTGAGCTAATATATTTTTTATATTCTCTTATTTACATTTAACGTATCAATACACAACAATGATTAAATTCATGGTAATCTCCATTAATATACCACCTTCATAGACCCTCGAAAAAGTTTCGAACCGTGCAGAGATATCGCGGACTGGCACAAAACAACACATCGCTTTTCGAATTTCGAACACCATCAGTGCGCCCGTGACTGCCAACCGGAGTCTGTCATATTCAAAATGTCGGCCAAAATCGGTGACAGGTCAAAATGGAGGCGGAGAAAATGTTCAAAAAGCACGACAGATGACGAAAACGACTGTGTCAGTCTCGCCTGGCTATTAAACTTTCGATTGGACGATCTAGTGAACCTTAAAGTGCCTGACGATGAACCTGTCGTGAAGGAACCTCGGGTACAGATACCAGATACCCCTCCCGCCCCGAAGAAACCTCCATATACTTACCCAGAATTGATAGAACGAGCACTGAGAGAAAACGGGGAACTGACGGTCTCTGCTATCTATCAGTGGATTTCGTGAGTAGTTTGTTAAATAATTTTCAAAAGTAAAATATTTTCATTAAAATACTAAATTAACATAAATTACGCTTTGTTCTATAATTCTTGAAATTGTTAGTAATTTTTGCAATTAAAGTTACTAGATACTCGCTACTAAATATTAATGAAATTTCAGGCACAATTTGTTTTAGAATATAATTAACTTTTAGGGTATTTTCCAATTTTATACTAGCTTCTGCCCCAGGCTTCGCCCGCATAGTTTTGCCGCTCTTGTTTCTAATAATTATATGTACGTGCGTCTATTAGTGTATAACCCACAGCTTTCCTCAATAATTGAAAAAGTTATCCAATGGAAAATATGTTTTTATGTCGCATCAGGTGAAATTTTATAGTGCTTGACATTACTTTGTATAAGAAAACAAACTATTTTTTTATATCATTAGTATGGATTTTTTAACCAAGTAAAATCTAGTTGGTCATGGCCAAACAATGGGTAGGTAACATATTATTAATTTATCCTAATATAATTATCTTCCAGATATACTTAAACGAAATATTTATGTTGACTTGGTCCATCTAATATCGGGAATATGTTTGCTTATTTTTATGGTTGTTTGACGTAGTAAATAGTAACATGGCCTAGTATTTAAAAAAAGGTAATTAATTATAAATAATGTACTATACCAGATACATGGCGTAAGTTGACATAAATTAACCAAGATCTTGATGGCATACTTAAATAATTATCATTTGCCGATTGTAATCGATTTTACATCGAATCGAACCATTCGATTTACAATCAAAGAATGTAGTCTAGTAATTTTCTCGTTTATTATGAGAAAATTACGAACCGAAATGAATTTTGAAATCAAATTATAGCAACAATGAGCGTCTCTTATACCCCCGATGTTTGAATGAGGGGTGTGTCCTTTGTCACAGTACCTATTCCATTTCTTGTTAATCGTGTCGCCCTTTTGTGTATCAATAAACGAAATTTGTTGTGGACAATCTTCACGCCTGTCATCTCTAGTTCCGTAGTTATAAGTACTGGGGGCCTAGCCAAATGACATTCGAAAAGCACCACCACTACTACTACCCGGCCCATAAATGACCCACTGCAGAGTCGGGCCTTCTTCTGGGGGGGGGGGGGGGTTACTTAGCTACTACTCGACCATACATGACGAACTGCTGAGTCGGGCCTTCTATAATTCCACGGGGGGTAATGACACCCTCAGGATGGAATAGACGCGGATTTCGAAACGCACGGTTTGGTAGAATCAAAAGACAAATGTATGGGATTGACATGGACAAGTTGCAATAATCATACATGTACAAACGACAAACATTTATTTGTCTTTCCGTTTCAATATTCGTTATTTTACTCCTTTGATAATCCATTCACTGTACTGACTTGTTTTGGTCGGTAAAACGGAGTCTGCCACGGTAAAGATTGGTCATCATCATCATTTCAGCCAAAAGACGTCCACTGCTGGACATAGGCCTCCCCAAAGGATCTCCACAGAGGCCGGTCCTAGGCCGCCCACATCCATTGCTTTCCGGCGACTTTAACCAGGTCGTCGGTCCACCGTGTGGGAGGCTTATCGGGCGTCGGTCCTGCGAGCTATGTGCCCTGTCCACTGCCACTTAAGTTTGAAAGATTGGTGATGCCTCCTAAATTCGAAATCGCACTGACCTCGTTCATACATATAAATTATTTGATTATCTTTCGTAAATGTATCTCGATTGTAAACAACACAGTGATTAATAGAATTTGTTCCCCTCCATGATTACGATTATCCTTTAATCACCGCGGTGGCGATGTTTATCAACCCGTGAACGAGGGGAGCAGTTATTAATTCGTTATCATGGGGATATCGCGCGCCGATCGGTTCGCCTTGTAACACACGCGCTCGCTATCTGTGCCCCAAACCTGCCATTTTCGACTGCAGTGCTTATCTCCCACGATGCAAATATAAGGTTAGCAATCGGCAAAATATAAAAGGATTTACCAAGCAGCAAAACCAGATAATTCCCGTGTGGTGACCGATTTAGAATACGTAGAGTCACCACCCTATTCTATCCGGAGGGTGTCGTAAGATCCGTCAAAAGGAAAATGATAATGCCGTTATCGTAGCCGTAAGAGAAGGGAAACCCTCTGACAACCCGTCTGACACGGTAGGATAATTCACCTTCCATGTAGCTGGAGGAGGCCCGACTCAGCAGTGGGTCATATATGGGCTGAGTAGTAGTAAATCTGCTAACTAAATATAAATAATACTTTATAACTATATTGTCAGGTCGGACATGCTCTTGACACAAGATCTTGACAAACACTTTTTATTAGAGCAGATTATATTATTAAAGTTATTAAGACTTAACCAAATAAAGTATATAACAAATAAAAAAATATAAATTAAAAGAATCTAATAAATAAAATCCTATTTTGCGAGAATTCCTTTCATTTAGAAGAGGGCTGATTCGAGGATCGGTTAAAGACGGATCTCGTCTATTTGAGTAAATGCCAATTTCTTGACATGTTGTCTAAACATCCGTGTGCGAATTCAAAATGCAATACCACCAACTAATAAATAATAATAATAAAATAAATATCCTTGGACATTTCACACAACGCCATCTCGTCCCAAGCTAAGCAACTTAATGCTTGTGTTATGGTAACGAGATGGATGATAAACTACTTATATACATTTTTTTTTGTAAATACATACATATTATAGATAGAAATGACACCCAGACTCTGAGCCAGTGCCTCTGGTTTAGACAAAGACACTTGCCCGACCCCGGAATCGAACCCGGGACCCGTTGATCCAAAGACGGCACATCTAACCACTAGACCAACGAGGCAGTCAAATTTATCATATGAGTGTCTCAAGAGCACAAACACAAAAGAGAACCTCACCGCAAGACACAGAGACTTGGAAGAGAAGATACAGTGCCTATTTGGTCAGCGTAGTACAGTAAGCTAATTTACCTCCAATATTTGGAAGAGGCCTGACTCAGCATTGGTTCGTTTATTGGCTGACGGTAATGAATACGTCATACTGTGTAGTCAACCTGCATAATGTTTACAAATGGCCCAGTTGGCCACGCCAGCGGTGGCTAGGCCGCGCGCCCCGTCGCCGCCTGGCACAGTGATCGATTGTGGTGCGAGCACAGCCGGCTAAACGGGCGATTATAGCGGGGAGTGCACATGCTTTGATTGTTGCGGGGAGTGAACAGGTGTAGACGCATTTTGACAGTTTGCATTATTAAAGATTGTCAATATGGTATTGAAAAGTTAAAATTAGAAATAAAATGCACACTAACCTGTATTTGACTTACATAATACTCTTTTGTTTATTGTTAACTAACGACCCGCCCCCGATTCGCACGGGCGCAATGATGAACGTCTAAATTTATCGGTGTTTCTCTACAATATTATGCATGTACTAGCTGAC
Organism: Clostera curtula; assembly: GCA_905475355.2. Classification (NCBI taxonomy): domain Eukaryota; kingdom Metazoa; phylum Arthropoda; class Insecta; order Lepidoptera; family Notodontidae; genus Clostera; species Clostera curtula. Next base: position 17,864,808 of record FR997802.1, read on the forward strand.
CCGGCGAACTTTGTTTCGCCTTAAAGGCAATAAATGAGCAGATATTTTATTTTATTAACTTCATTTTTTTATCAGGATAAATATAAATAAAACATCTATGATTTTAATTATACTTTATTGGCCATCTATTTTAGTAACTTTTCAGTGAATCACCTTGTGACAGACGACATTTTTCGGTTTATTATCAGGCGCATGAACAAATAACGCAGATGGTCTTCTGACCCGGAACATGCCACATATAATTGATCTTGGGAAATACATGAATTTTCTAGATTTAGGCCACAAACTTTCCAGGATTGGCCCTGTGATTTATTAATGGTCACGGCGAATGCACGACGGATCGGAAATCATTAAAACTAAAACGGTATATCAGTTGATATCGTCGGGATCCTCGGATGAGAATTTCCTCACCTTCCAACTTTACTTTGAGTATATTCAATTGTTCATCACATTCACTTACCACCAAACGCGTTCCGTTGCACAGGTTTGGTGGTTTTGGTTTATATATTTTTCTCTTTTTTTACACAGTCATTATATTTGAATTAATGCAGTGTACCAATGATTTCATTCTGAATTTGTAATTTGAAACTTTATGTCATCTACATATTTATTCTCAGCCGCCAAAACAGCTCGCTTAGTCAACCATTCATTATTTTTGTGTTTGTGAGTTCGTCCTTCGATGAACAGAAATTCTGAGAAAATAAAATCAATCCACATATTTCGATCATTTGAGGCAAGCGCTTATTTCGGCGGCAGCAGTCGATCTTGGAATTAGAGGCAGTGTTTGGCAGAAATAGCCAGACAGTAAAATCATTGCGCCTCCAAAACATCTCGAGTCCTTGCGTAGGTGTTCGGTCGGATCGGATAAGTGCTTCCAATGCACGTGTATACGCTATTGTACATTCGTCCCAGATGACGATTTTCGAGTGTTTTGTAATATTACATGGCATCTATAGGTCCAATGCGGACGCAAGTATGCAAGCAGTAATTAGTGCTGCCACCGTATCGAAACGTTGCTTGATCCAAATTATGTAGTACCTACTTTATAAATTTATTCTTGTGTCTCGAAAATTATCTAGTTGTTGATCTCTTAAATTTGCTCGACGATTTTGCATTCCCAACCGATCCGTTTCACGGGCTGCCTCGATTTGCTCTTGTGATTAAGAAGCACGGATTCAAGCCATACTAATGCGGTGATCTTCACGTGCATTATTTAGTTCTTCTTCATTGTTCGGAACAATAAGCTAATATTTACTCGAAAGAAATACATCAACCGGTCAACTTCAAAATTTCTAATTGTCAAATTTGTCAAACTATAGACAACGTAGCGTTTAGCTGTCGGTGAAGTTTTGTTATTCCAGCAGTTGCATTTTGATAAACTATGTTTTATATCACGGAACGGGATTACACACATTTACACTTTCAGGTTTATAACATTAAGTATGATTTTGTGAATTGTCCAACATCTATATATTTAAAAGAAAGTCGGACATAGGATACCTAAGATTTTTATCCCGTTCCCGTAGAATGTGATATAATACCTACGAGGTATAACAAAGCGCAACTGACAGCGAAACTTTATGTTGTCTATATTTAAATATGGCTGAAAATTTGACAATTAGAAATTAAAATTTAACTTAATATCGCCATAAATTTACACACAATATCTTTATAAATTGTAGCCTATGTGTTATTCTGATGTATAAGCTATATTATTATAAAGTTTCATTAAAATCCATTCAGTCGTTTTTACGTGAAAGAGTAACAAACATCCATCCATCCATCCATCCATCCATCTATCCATCCATCCATACATACTTACAAACTTTCACGTTTATAATATTAGTAGGATTATACTTAAAAACATTCCTCTTGAATCACACTACCTATTAAAAAAAACCTTCAAATTCTGAAAATTTCTGCTTCAAAATCTGTTGCGTAGTTTTAAAGATTTACGCATATATAGGGACGGACAGACGACAGCGACTTTGTTTTATAATATGTAGTGATAGTGATAGTGAAGTCTGTGGTTAAATAGAACTATATTTATAGAATTAGAGTTTAAATTAAATATTGCCGTATTTCGATCGCTTGGCGACTTTGGGGCTTGGCGGTTTATTTTATACAAAAGTTTACGTCTTTTATTTATCGATTGAGACAGTAGGAAGTCTGCCAGGTAGCCAGTTACAAATAAAAACTGAGATTTAAAATAAAAATGTTAAAGATTTCTGCCCATATAACACCGACTTCTTCTTTCCAGAGATCGTTTCCCTTACTACAAAGCAAATGATGAACGCTGGAAGAATTCTGTTAGACACAACCTTTCCATCAACCCTCATTTTCGCAAAGGAGCAAGGGCACCGCAAGGAGCAGGCCACCTCTGGTCTTTGGCTGCCAACGCAATAGACCTGCTGCCCTTGAGGAGTGAACCTGTCTATGAGGAACTGAAGACTGTTGCAGTTGTCGAGAATGCCAAGGTGTTTGGATTCCCTAAGGCATGTTGTAGCTTTTCTGAACTCTTAGCTAATGACAAAACAGGTTTGAAGGTTGGATGTGCCGCCGTTAGAGCACGGGTGCTGGGTTCCAGGCCGGGGCCGGGCAAGTCTTTGTGGACAAACTGACTCCAAGTGCCTCTAGTTTAAGAGGCACTTGGAGTCAGTTTGTCCATACCCCCCGCGATACAGGTAGCAAATAGTGCAAGAGGGTATCGTTTCGTTTCAAAATTGGCACTATAGTAAGATGATTTACAATATTGATGCTGTTTACACACATATATTCTAACCGGCTTCATATTCTTGACAAGAGATTTTAACAAGCAGATAACTGCGTTTCGTGCATGCATTACTTCCGCTCAATACCGTGCAACTCTCTCTACTACCACTACAAATCCCCAAAAGATAACTCATTGCTGAGTCGGGCCTCCTCCAGTTATATGGAGGGTAATAACATTTTATCTTGTCGAGGAGTTTCTCATAATACACATTGACCCTGTGGGACCGTTTGTGTTTCCACTGCCATAAAACTCTCCTACTTATGTTCCTTATCATCAAGAACACTCTCAATGTGTTTGACGATTGATCAAAACGGTAGGAGCTTGAACTAGTGTGGTCCCGGATATACCCATAATCCGCATTAGCTTTCCCGCCAATGCATTGCATGCATATTATATGTTCCAAGCTCTCACCATGCGTTTTATGTAAAAATAAATTGCCTACAGTGCTACGGAGGCCAGCCAGGCTAGCACAGGGTTTCGTTGCAAGTATCATTTTGTCGGCTCATACGACAGCCTTCGGAGGGAATGGGGTAATGACACTATAATATATTCTAAATCCGTCACCATGCGGACTTTTAAATTGGCCACGGCCTGAGTGAAATTTGATCAATCTTTGAAATGATCGACTAGATCACATAATTTTTATTGAGTCGTATTTTTATTCTGTTTCCAGGTTATAGTCCTAGATGAAGCGGCCATAGCAGCTGCGAGTATACTTCCAGATCAAGACTTATTTACCGGGAGCACAAGTGAGTTTACAGTTAGTCGACAGTATTTTTGTGAACTGTATCCCCAATCTATCTTGTGGGACTACAGGCAGAGAAAATGCAGAAAGCTTCGCCACAGGAGACATAAAACCTCATACTGATACAGGCCTCCTCCTAAACCCTATTGTGCCACTCGGGCCAACGGGTTGGCACAGATTGTTATCTAGTTTTCCTTCTCTAAAGAATTTACTAACAGTTAATTCTCCTTTCGTCATCAAGTGGTGTGCTATTTGTAAACAAGACCAATGATTTGCATAAAACAACTACGGAGTTTCTTGCCGGCTCTTCTCTGTAGAAGAGCATTCCGAACCGGTGGTAGTTTCAGCATGAATTTGGGTGGATGGATTGTAAGAATGAGGAATTGTGCATGAAAGGTGTGACTGTAGATATGACGACTGATAGGTGTGTATGGAGACTACCACCCAGCGTGAGATAGGGGTCTTAATTAAGATGATAATGGTAACTTTTAATATGATGATTTATAACAATATTGTAATAAACCCAACGTAAATAAAGTTTCTTTTGAGTTTGAGCTTTAAGAACAATAGCCCCAGTTTTAAATGAGTAGGCCATTATCTAAATCCCGCACGGTCTCGCATGCCTGTCTATAGTGCGTAAATCCAGGCAATAACCGCCAACCGGCGATATTGGAAATAAAACCAGCGTATGAAGGCTTTTGATTATTGGCGTGGCTTGATTGACGAACGTTCCTCGCATTCTGCGACGTTCTGGTTCAAAGCTGGATGTGTGACGTATCGACACAAACGTCACTCTGAACAATGGCTCGCAAAAATGTCACAATGTGCGAGGAAAGAATTGCGCAGTGTTCTATTGTCTACATTTCCACGGCTTAGAGACAAACTTGGCAATTGTTCTGTATTGTCATAATTTATGAACTTAGATGTCTTCTTTTGAGTTTAGTACTTTGATTTTAGGCTGCTTTCTCATGGCCAACTCGAGCCACTTCCAAGTTCGACGAAGGGAAATCCGCTAACTATATCTCTCTGGTCAGCTGTCACAGTATTTCATACTATCAAATTTAATAGTATTTTTTTTTTTGCTAAACTACTTTGTCACATATTAAGATATAGGCGGTTTCTTATTTTTGGAATTGGTTGGAGATAAACATTTGGTCAACCGTGTGGTAACGGATGTAGAATGCATAGTGTCACCATCCCATTCCACCCTGAGGGTGTTGTAAGAGCCAACAAAAGGAAATGACAAGTCCGATAACCTTGCCGCAAGAGAAGGAAAACTTAATACGAAAACCTGTGCCGACCCGGTCAGCGGGGCACATTAGGCTAATTCCCTGCATTTGGAGGAGGTCCGACCCAGTAGTGGGTCAGTTATGTGCTGATATGATGACGATGATGACTGATAATGAGCTAAATCGGGTTATACTGATGGCACTAGTTTTAAAACAGGCGTTGTTTTTTTTCAGTGTTTCTCAACCCCGTGTCAACGGAGCAGGTCGTCCGGGAGAGCGGCCTTATCACAGTTGATTAGAAGACTATTATTATTTCTCTCTCGCAAACATGCGTATTGTTGTACAACGTGATTAATTGTATAGTGTTCATCTGAAAGTAGTTTGCTCGTAGTCGTAGTAGTAGTAGACGGTCACATTGTTTTTACCTGCGCAAAATATTAGTAGCGTAATCATTAATAATCATTAAATTAACATTCATTAAGCCTAAATCTCTGCGTACCTTTAAAACTTAAGTAGCGAGCGCTATGCATCTATAATCACTCAACAGTACGAACGTATATATACGTTAATATTAAGTGAACACAAAACAAGACAACATTTTGGAATTGTAATTATGTAAATTTTCATTATTGTTTAAATTGTCTGATCTGAACGAGCTTTGCACTGTTCAAAACATCACGTTGTATTTGCAAGAAGTGTATATTGTTTTAATGGTGGCATTTCACCTGGATATTCATTATTATATTTGCACACTTTAAACATGTGTGGAATGAATATTTGTTACATAGAAACATAAATAGCAAACACGAACACCCAACCCAAATACGAATACTGATAACTAATAGTCATGATGAAGTGCCATGATAAGATTTTTCACCTGTTTGTCACTGACATTTAGCATGCGGAGATTTTCTAATGACATGTCTAAAGCGTTTGAACGTGGCGTTGTATATTTTTCATAAACTGACGAAAGATCTGACCAGCCAGTTTTATTTCTTGGATCATACTACTACTGAGTATGGGCTGACCCACTGCCACCTCCTTTTCACAGGGAGGTAAAAAAAATTCGTCTATATTTAACAATCTATCCGTTACGCGCGACTATGTCTGCGTTGACTTTAAATTGGCTTCGTTTACACCGCCGCGGAATAGAATGGAAACGACTTTTTGTAAAGAAATTGTACAAAGCATAATGATCTTTGTCAATTGCCTAAAGCAAAAAAGATCGCGCGTCTTCCTTGTAATCTGAAGCTACTAGTTAGTACATTATACTTGTGGCATAGAGTTCATTGTGTTACGTACATTTCATTTCATTCCGCGGTGTACACTGAGCGTCAGTATCATTTTACAATTTTTATGGAGATTTTCTAATTAGGTCATCGAGTGGCGACCTACACGTCGATGGATGTGGACCGTCCTATGTCCAGCAGTGGACTGTTGGCTAAGATGATCTTGATAGATGATAAGAAGGACTGTTCAGTCATAGTCAGTTTTTGGATCGCAGTCAAGAATAAACAAATATTTTTTACAATGGCTCATGCAATCAAGATTAACAGAAATTGGTTTAGGTTCGCGTTCGCGAAAACCGTAACATTTTACGATTCAATTGTACACAAAATTGGCACAACCTTACTTAAGTTTAGTCACGTAATTAGTTTACGGATTTTATTTATTTTTTAGGAGTCAACTGGTACGTTGTTAAAACGTTGTTGTTTTAAGGTTTCCGATTCAAACAAAAAAACAATGGCTTATTGATTAGGGGCAAACTTGTGTAACATAAAATAAATACATAGATCAACATAGACATTCCGAACACTTCTCTTGTTGTCGTGGTTAAATATACAAAGTGTCGCTGCCCGATTTCATCCTGAGGGGGGGGGGGGGGTGACTCGGCAGTGGGCCACTTATAGGCTGAGAAGTAGTAACGATAGCTTACATGTCTATTAAAAAAAGAAGACGGAAAGGGAACGTTTTTGGTAATCTTCCGACTGTGGCAGAGCTGTTATACTTTTAGCTATACTCAGTTCAACAAGAGGTACTATAATTGTGTAACCGCCGCGTGACTTGTCACGTCACGCCACGCACGCAGGAATGTAATATCCAGACAGGACCTTTGAGCGTGACAGTAAATCCTGGGGAGCCATGTTAAGGGCAATACACATTATTTACTTGATTAAAATAGTCTACTGCCACTCGGTCCACAAATGTCCCACTGCTGAGTTGGGCCTCTTCCAGTTCGTTTTCACCCCATAAATTACCCACTACTGGGTCGGGCCTACTGACTGAAATTAGCCCACTGTGCCACGCTGGCATGACGGGTTGGCACAGGTTTTGTATCAAGTATTCCTTCTGTTGTGGCTAGGTGATCTGTCTCTTGCGTTCTTTGGTCTAGTGGTTAGATGTGCCGCCTTTGGATCAACGGGTCCCGGGTTCGATTCCGGGGTCGGGCAAGTGTCTTTGTCTAAACCAGAGGCACTGGCTCGGAGTCTGGGTGTCATTTCTATCTATAATATGTATGTATTTACAAAAAAAATGTATGTACGTAGTTTATCATCCATCTCGTTACCATAACAAAAGCATTAAGTTGCTTAACTTGGGACGAGATGGCGTTGTGTGAAATGTCCAAGGATATTTGTTTATTTATTTCTTTTAGTCGCCTCTTACGACACCCTCAAGGTATGGGTTGGTGACATTGTGTATTCTAAATCCATCACCACACGGATATCTTCCAGTTACATGGAGGGTAATTTTCGGCCTAATGTGCCACGCTGGCTGCATCAAGTTTTCCTTCTCTTGCGGCTACGTGTTCGACCCTAGCATTTCCTTTTGTCGGCTCATCGTCACTTTCATCGTTACCAAAATAAAAAAAAATGTTGTTGGCTTCCCTGATATTTTGTAAGCCTTAGATGTTACATTGGCCAATCGTTGAGGCTTGACTACTGCCAATTCAAATTTACAATCCTTAGCTATGTCAGTCACTCTGATTCTTTGGCGTATATCGTCATTTCTGCTTCCAGGTTGACTGCAAAATAATTTATTGGGGTCGGCACCGGTCTAATCGGATTTGGTTAACTACCATTTGGTAATGATTTGGTTAGACCAGCTGTCAATTTTCACGCAACTGACTACGTGTAGCGACTGACATAGATAGTAGAATGGCAGCAGCGAGCGACGGTTATGTTGCCGTTGTTTAGAATATAATTAATAGATAGTTTTAGTACCTAGATTAAGTTTGTTCTATATTTCATATATCATCATCATCATCATCATCAGCCCACATTAGTCCACTGCTGGACATAGGCCTCCCCTAAAGAGCGCCATAGCGCCCTGTCTTCAGCTTGACGCATCCAGCTGCTGCCCGCAACCTTTCGCAGATCGTCGCTCCATCTAGCAGAGGGCCGTCCCACACTACGCTTGCCGATTCGCGGTCTCTAGATTCGATAACTAGATGAAACTGTATATTAATGCGTACTTTATAAAATTGGCGCAGACTACTTACTAGCGACCCGCCCCGGCATCGCACGGGTGCAATGATAAACCTCTTAATTAATTTATTTATAATGTTTCTCTACAATATTATGCATGTATTATACATATAAACTTTCCTCTTGAGTCACTCTATCTATTAAAAAAACCGCTTCAAAATCCGTTGCGTACTTTTAAGGCCCATTTAGACGGGGATAGTTTCTCGCCTCGAACATACGATTATCGAAAGGATATAAAAAAGTTGCTTCGTCTAAACATTCAAACCTCTCGCTCACTCGCTTTGGCGAGAATTGCCTCGCATTACAATATTGACAGTGTCCGTCTAAACAGAATTTTGAAGCAATAATCGTATTTCGAGTTTTTGTGCCAGTTGCTACCATGAGTGTGGTGCGCGAGGGTGTTTTAATTATATCTGCTCTTCTAAGACAAGAATTACTTAAACGGAAACGGAAAAAAATATATTGGGTTTAAAAATTGGATTGCGAGAAGAAACAATTTTGGAGCAAAGAAACAACTTAATACTATCGGCAGCACCATATTTAAACGATTATTGTGTCATTTTTAAGAACAATAACCTAGTAATTACTAAACTCGAATGATCAAAACTCGCACTCAAAACGGTTCAAACCGATTTGTACGATACTCGTATGAACTTGAAGAAATGTCATACTAGATCGAGTCGAGTTTCTCGTAAGCAAGAATCTTCCTATAAAATGCCGCTGTGTAAACAGACTCAGGAAATTATCGCCTAGCGATATGTCACATTCGAATCTCGTATGACATAATCGTAGGTGAGAATTTATTTCTTGCCTGTGTGTAAACATTTTGATGCGATAATGTTATGGCGATTATTGCTTGCGATACTAGCATACGATTCTCGCACCGTATGGTGCGAGAAACTATCCCCGTCTAAATGGGCCTTTAAAGATTTAGGCATACATAGGGACGGACAGACGACGGCGACTTTGTTTTATACTATGTAGTGATAGTGATAGTGAAGTCTGTGGTCAAATTAGGAATAGAACTATAATTCAATTTATGGTCAAACTTCATCCGCTGGGTGACTACACTTCGTTGCTATAAATAAATTTTGGAATGAGCCTTAAGTATGGTAACTTAAGCCTTTGTCGCGTGATATTGAGGTGGTTTCTGTAAAGTTAATCGCATACTAAAACATTGTTCGTGATTCCTCGTGTCTGTTGTGTAGGAAAACATTTTCGTAATCGGATATTCGCATACACTACTATAATAATGTAGGCTGTATTATTGAAGAGATGGCCTTATATTAGTTGAAGGCTAAGCTGTTTTGGTTTGCTCTTAACGGAGCGGTCGGGTATAAACTGTGATTAGATCATGAGCTTAATGTGTTTTTTTTATCACGTGATGGCTAACGATCGCTGCCGACTAAAGGAGCGGGTTAAAAAGCATATTTTTTTTCAAACGAAACCCCTGCACTATGTATAACCTGTATCGCGGGGGCAGTTTACAAACATGTAATTCACGAGCAGACTTCGAGCAAGTGCCTCTGGTTTAGTCAAAGACACTTGACCGACCCCGAAATCGAACCCGGGACCCGTAAGGTGGCACATCTAACCCCTAGACCAAAGAGGCAGACTCATTCATAATTTCAACCCATAAATGAGTTCAAATTCACGGAGGGAAATTAGACTACTACTGTGCTGGCAAGACGGGTTGGCACAGGCTTTGCATCAAGTTTAAATTATCTGTCGACTAGGTGATCTGACTCTTAATTAAGTCGCCTCTAACGACACCTTCAAGATGGTATGGGTTGGTGAAATTGTGTATTCTAAATTCGTCACCATAAGGAAGATGTCCGCCTTTGGGCTTACTTCAAATTTAAAGCCACAACCACAACCGATTAGCTCACAAGACATTCGACGTCTTTCAACCCAGCTAATGCTAGGCGTGGTGAATGTCCATACGTCACTGCGGGGTCAAGTATTCCCCCCGGGTGGGGATTATGGGTCGCTCGACGGCGCTATTATGCGCCCAATTGATTTACAGTGGTATTTCGACGGATTAACTGGGGAGCTGGGTAGATTAGAGGTTATAGTGTACAATTGAAATTATGGTTTGCCATATTAAATGCTAATGTATAGGATGCTTCTTGTAAATTTTAAGGGTTATAAGGCTGGTACATGGTCTTGAGTACATGTTTTTGACTAACTATTTCTGTCTATTGTACTGTGGATGGTGATGCACAACTTAATAGGGTTCCCCTAACACTGGAGGAGGTTTATCTCAAGTGTAACCCTAGTTAGTAAATTAGTGGAGCTTATCACCTGGATATAGTTATTACTGCCTATAATTCATTTTACAGCAAATACTTTGTATTAAAATTTTCCTAAAACAAATGAATCTATTTAAGATAACGTGCTGTCTTTAGTCTAACAACTACTACTATAACTCTGCGTATACATGACCCACTACCGAGACGGGTTTGCACCAAATAAATGAAGATAATTGGCGTACTGGGACATGCTGGCCAGATGGGCTAGGTTAAGTTTTCGAGCTTCGCCCTTGACATTTTCTTCTGTCGGCTCTTGAGACAATTAAGACCATGTATTCCTAATCCGACAGCTATAGTCAGTAAGTACTGATTATTATTTAATAATCTACTTAGTATTAAGAACAAAAAAATGATGTATACTATTAGTTACCCTCATTGCCATGCCGATGAAAAAGTGTTTCTCAGAAAAAACATCACAGCTTAAATCTCTTTAACATAAGCGCAACTTTAAAATTAAATTCGCGATGTTCCTTTAATGTTTCACGAACAAGTTGACACCTTTTGAAATCCCCTCGCACAAAATTAGCGGCACCGAAGCATTTCTTTTGCAGTAAAGCAATGTTCGTGCCATATTGGACAAGTTAAATTTAACGTCATACTTCCCCGCCTCTAAGGGCGAGTCCAAATCTGGCGAACGCGCTGCGATTGTGCCGTATGCAGCCCGCGCTGTTCAAATACTGCAATTGTTAGCCCCGCCGCCCATGCTCACACTCGCATTGGCTGTCACCAGCCGCGTGCGAGTGGCAGTATTTAAAACCTATGGCGCAGTACCAAGCTCCGCATTTGCTCTCACGTGTCGACGCACTCTCGTACATGAGCGAGTACGCGAAATTAGGCTGAAATGTAATATTGTGTACCCACTAACATAAATATAAGATCTAGGTGTAAACATAATATACAGATAGATATAAATACATAAGATACGTGTATACATAAGATAAAGGAGCGCCACTATCGCCAACAAACTGTAAAACAGTTTGGCGATGTTTATGTAATTTAATTAATGTATTGTTTGTGAATAAACATATATAAAAAAAAAAAAGTAGTGACATTGTTTTCGAGTGGCAGTGCCGCGGGTGTTTGCGATATGGAAGAATTCAAGTCAATCGCGTCCATCTTGCTTCGTTTTCGTCTATGAAATGATAGATAGAGACACTGACTGATGTACGGCTCGTGATGGCAATTGCGGACACACACGTGTCCACCAATGTCAATGCGAAATTAGCACAGTATCGTGAACGAGTGCGAGTGTGGGATGTGCAGCGGGGCTTAGAGACTTGGTCCGGAAAGTCAAGGAACTTAACACGCCGTTAGATGCAGTGGGTAGGTCAGGTAGTCACACATAACCCAGTTAGCCTCCAACGGTCTGCACGTTATACAAAGCTTGCATGGTGAATGAAAGCTCCATGCATACCGCGCGTGTATGTTTTCATGCATGCCACTCAGTGACTGCCTCGTTGGTCTAGGGATTAGATGTGCCGCCTTTGGAACACCGGGTCCCGGGTTCGATTCCAGGGCACGGCCAGTGTTTTTGCGTAAGCCAGAGGCACTTGCTCCGAGTCTGAGTGTCATCTGTGTTCGGTAATTTCATATTTGTAAGATGCCCCCGCGTTAACCTAGTGTGGGGTTTCATTTCAATATAAAGATAAGAAAAAAAAAAAGTGTTACCACGCCATTCCATCCTGACGGTGTCGTAAGAGCCGACAAAAGGAAACGACGAGCCTGAAAACCTAGCCGCAAGAGAAGAAAGATTTGAAACCAAACCCTGCGCCAGCCCATCTGGCCAGGCCGGCAACGTAGCCCCGTCTATGAAAAGGGAGGAGCTCGACATAGCAGTGATCTATTTTTGGGGTAACTTGTGGTAAGTAGTAGTCTTTGTTTACTGCTATTATATACCTCAGTTTTAACATGCTTTTGCAACAGAAGGCGGTGTGCAGTACAGTTCACGAGCGGTGCATACGAGGCACGCGCGCGATTAGTAATAAAAAAATGAATGAAAAGCGCGAATGTAAAGAGGAGTATTATTAACTACATGCGTCATGAGCGGCGCATAAAAATCGCAATAGGAGTGCCCAGACTTTCTTTCGCGTTCAGTTCACGGCGCATCCACCATATCTGGACACTCTCTTATGTTCGCAGTCTCAGACCGCACTCTGTATTGTAGGTTATAAAAACTTTTTTCATTATCCGCCGTACATAGGGATGTTATTGAAAGTAAAAACAGTGTCACAGGAACCGGTTGTTTTATTGTAAATTGCTTGTTGGGGAAGGGAGGGTCGTTTTTTGCCTCCTTAATGGACGTTAGGCTTTCTGTATACGGTACTTGTTTGTTTTAGAATGGGGATTTTTCTCTTCTTATATTGATAGGGATTAGGTTTATTTTATTGATTTATCTACGCTAAGGTCCACGTGGTAATGGATTTAGAATACACAGTGTCACCACCCCATTCCGACCTGAGGGTATCGTAAAAGCCGACAAAAGGAAATAAAATAATCAACAAAATTCAAAATAAAGTTATAATACAATACCCAGGAATTATCGTATTTCAAAGTATGTGCAGCCTAAGTACAGTTTCCAGAGTTTTCAGAAATAATACACACATCGTTTACTTAAATTTAAAGTTTATTTGGTCACAATACAACAACACACACAAAAAAAGTCCGAAGCGCCCTCAAACCAATTAGAACACTACCGCAAAAAAAAGCCATCAACATACAAGGTTAAAACCATAATAAAAAGTAAAAGTTTAGGTAACTAAATTTCAGCTGTGCGATCCACCGATCTACGGGGCAACGTTTTCGAATCCTCCAACGAAGATGGTAGCTCTGAATATTTTGTATCTGGCAATGGATAACACAGTGCCCCACTTATGATAGCCAAAACACCAAATATACAACCAGAAGCCTCCTCTGATAATGAGTTTATAGGAGGAGCGGCAATCTGACCCAATCTAGACAGTACTGACAAAACACCTAACACAGAAGACCTAACACAAGTAGGAAACAGTTCAACTCCATACAGAAATACTATTATAAATGACATGAAGAAAAAACAGTTACAAATACATGCTACAATAACTCTTGCCCAACTCAATCTAGGCGGTATACAGATCACAGCTATCATAAACATGCCAGAAAGAAACAAAGTTGCCATTAGGAAATCCCTCCTGCCCAAAACTTTTAATAGAATCACCGCTATGAGGGTACCTGGTATCAATAAGGCTCCTGAAATGGCCACATTCATGTGTATGTTACCGCTCATTTTGCCGATGTACTGAGATACGCCATAATATCCCATGCCACAAACAAAATACATATAGGCTAGGCAGAGAAAATTTATACTCAGTTTTCTATGATGGAAGATTTGACAGAAGCTCACTTTTCTCCGTGTCTTCTCGGCATAACTAGTATTGTAATTTTCAATTTCGGATTCAATATTACCAATGGGTTCCTTGTTGCTAAAAAGGAACATCAAATTAGATTTATTGATATTACATCTATCTAAAATAGTATTTATCTACATACCTATACAGTTTATTGGGTCGTTTGAACGCCTTAAACTCTGTTTGTTTGATTACTGATCCTACCTGATTTATCTCGTTTAAGGACAAAGCACACTTATCAACTCGGATAGGGATCGGCACCTTAACGCCTTTCGCCTCGCCATCAAACAGGCGTTAACCTAACGTAAGCACGTAACCAAAGCGGATCAGCAGCTCCGATACGTCGCCTCGACTACGGCTAGGCGACACCGCGCTTACGGATGGCCGGATACGAATATGTTATGTCCCGCAAGGGCGGCGGCGAAGAGGCGTAAGCGCGGGGACCGCTGGTTGAACACGCGCCGTACCCGTAGGGCATTCGTGAGCTTGTCCCGAGGCGAGGCGTTTACGTTACGAATCCGATTAGTGTGCTTTGTAGTAGGGAGTTTCGCCTCGAGTTGATACGGTGCCGATCCTTTTCCGACTTGATAAGTGTACTTTGTCCCTTAATGACCACAATCATAAGCTAAATATCATTGCGTTTTTACCCAAGGGAGTGAACCAGTAATATTGCAATTCTATCATACATACAAACAAAAAGTCCAGATGAGCACAGGTTCGATATCCACTCGGAAGAATTCAAGGGTTAATTGTCACCATAAATATTTTAATAGATAAAGAGGACATAATTTCATTAGGAAAATAATACTTAGCTCTGTAATATTACTACTTATCGTACGTTGAATTAACACAAAGTCAAAAACAGAAAAATACGTACAATTCAGAAATCTTTTCCATCACGACCACTGCCTTTTCAGTGTGACCGTGATCCATGAGCCATTTTGGAGACTCATACAACACCCATTTCAAAGGTACGAACAGAAATATAGGAATGGACAAGGCCAGTTGGAACTCGTCACAATCTCTAAGCAAGTAGGATACTCCTGGTAAAGATACATGTCCCAGATTGATTGGGATGTGGTACAAGCCAGTTATGATTTCCCTGTGTTTGATGCCACAATATTCTATGCAAAGGACATAGCCAACAACGATTGCACCACCAACTCCAATGCCCTCAATGCTTCGCATGAAAATGAAAGCGGCGGCCGTGGGCATGATGCCCACAAGGCATCCAGATATAGCCAGAACGAGACATGATAAGCAGAACATTGATATTCGTCCATATCTGTAATCATAAAAGCATTATAGACCGAATAATGTTTCTTTAAAGACAAACGATTCTATAGTAAAATAAAAACGATGAGACCGCTGTTTCTCCATAATGGGCAGTCAGCTTTAGATAATTAATAAACATTCTAATAGTCGGGTTTTAGTGATGGATTTGGAATACCTAGTTTAACCAATACATTTTAACCAACACCCCACCGCACGCTGGGAAGTGACGCGTGTTATAAAAGTCAACAAAACCCAGCACGCTTGGTGGCAGGATCAAATGGTCCACCCGGCTAGCTACCACCCTCACAGCTAAGTCCGGCGCTAAGCAGTTTTACTGTGTTCCGTCGCGTATATGTGAGAGCCGGTGACCGACAGGGCATTTCCTTGAATTGCCTGATCCATCTTAGACCCTGGTGTTGCTTTCCACCACGCAAACCGAGGGTCAAAGGCATTCAAGTCACTGATAAAAAAATAATTCAAAACTATAAAAGAAAACTTATTGGCAACTATAACTATAAATGTATATAATGTATAAAGACACTTACTTGTCTGACATGAAACCGAATAGAAAACTTCCAATGAGCGTCCCGACATAAAGCATGCTTTGGGAGAAGCTAACTAACCACACCCTGTCACAGACGATGTTGAACTTCGACTGTATGGTCTGAGAGAACACAGTTCTGTTCCATTCTGGGTCCTCACATGGGCAGTGGTTAAGCACACCGTCAGCACCACAAGTGTAGTCCATGGGCGGGGAGAGAAATATTAAACTGAGCAAATGCCAAAAAACAGGAATCTTGCTCAAGAAAATAAAAAAGAAACAGAAGTAGTGATATGGGGTAATACGGCAAAAGCGATTTTCGATAGGATTCTTCAATTTTTGCATCTTGTTTAGTAGGCTATAAAATATGGCGTTTAGAGATTTCACAGTGAATCAAGTCGGTTGCGAATATCAACAGTAAATATGTTCCTTTCCAATATGATGTCAAAAAAACAGTAAATACCAAACAGGCGTTAATTATACAGGGTGGTCAAAAAGTCGTGGATCAAACGAAACCAGCGGTTAGATGGGGCCATCAGCAGCAAAAAATTGTTCTACGGGAGGTCCTTAGGGTCAACCCCTGCAGAGTTACAATAGATTTTGTGTTTTTATGAGAAATTGTCTTTTTTTTACTAAAACTTGATAAAATTCGAAAAAATCTACACCCTGTATCTTTTTTATACTTTTCACTAGATTGGTACTGATAAGTCCTTTCGTTAGACATGCTACTTATGGTAGTTTATTGGGTGTGTTGAAGATAATATTAAGTTTTACGAAAGCAATAATTCTTAAATTAAAACTTGTTATTTACTTCGGACCCCACTGTGAAAAAAAAATACTCTACAGAAAAGTGCCACTGTATCACAATTTTTGGCGCATTTAATAGGGATTCTAAAAAGGTATTACACATGGCTATGCGTGGCTTCGATATCTTTCAAGGACGAACTTTCGTAGCAAGGCAAGAGTTAATTCATACATAAAACTCGGTTAGGCCTACTAACCTAACCTTACCTAAGCGTGATCGTTTTCCGGACTACAGGGTCTTTATCGTCGTGTCAGCCCATAAATGACCCACAACTGAGTCGGGTCTCCTCTAAGTTCATGTTGGGAGATTAGCCTACTGTGCCACGCAGCCAAGACGGGTTGACACAGGGTTTGCTTCAAGTTTTCCTTCTGTTGCGGCTAGGTGATCTGCCTAATGCGTTATTTTAGTCGCCTCTTACGACACCCTATAGCACCCCATAGCCATGCGTAATACCTTTTTAGAATCCCTATTAAATGCGCCAGAAATTGTGATACAGTGGCACTTTTCTGTAGAGTATTTTTTTTTCACAGTGGGGTCCGAAGTAAGTAACAAGTTTTGATTTAAGAATTATGTCTTTCGGAAAACTTAATGTTATCTTTAACACACCCAATAAAATACCATAAATAGCATGTCTAACGAAAGGGCTCATCAGTACCAATCTATTAAAATTTTTTAAAAAGATACAGGATGTAGATTTTGTGGAATTTTATCAAGTTTTAGTAAAAAAAGGACAATTTCTCATAAAAACACAAAATCAATTATAACTCTGCAGGGGTTGACCTCAGGGACCTCCCGTAGAACAATTTTTTGTTGCTGATGGCCCCATCTAACCGCTCTGGTTGCGTTTGATCCACGACTTTTTGACCACCCTGTATAGAAAATTAATTCGGTTGTTACAAGTCTTTTTGTGATTTATTGATATTAGCACTTAACCTTTGAAAAGAAATTCTTTCACATGGTTTATTAAATATAGATATTTCTGCGATGTTAAGATTTGAGTCTTTTGTTAAGAGCTACGTGGCAAAGATTGCGAATCTTCCAATGACGACGGTAACTCCAAATGTTTCGTATCTGGCAATGGATAACATAGTATAGCACTTAAAATAGCTAACACACCGAAAATACTACCAGAAACTGAGTTGGGTAAGGAATTTATAGGAGGAGCTGTTATCTGACCTAACCGTGACAGCATAGACAAAACTCCCATGACAGAATTTCTCACACAAGTAGGAAACAGTTCAACACCATACAAAAATACTATAATGAATGACATAAAGAAACAGCAATTGCAGAAGCAAGCGGCGGCAACTCTTAGAGAAGATAAACGGGGAGGTATGCAAATCACAATGATCATAAAAATCCCAGAAAGAAACAAAGTACCCATTAGAAATTGCCTTCTGCCTAATTTTTTCAATAAGATCATGGCTACTATAGTTCCTGGTATTAACAAAGCCCCCGATATTGCAACATTCAGATGTATATCTCCGCTCATTTTCCCAATATACTGTGACACACCATAATAGCCCATCCCGCACACAAAGTAAATACAAGACAAGCAAAAGAAGTTTGTACGGAGCATTTTGTGTTTGAAAATCTGAAAGAAGCTCACTTTCGTTGTTGTTTTCCCGCCGTAACTTGCGTTGTACGCTTCAATCTCTTGTTTAATGTTGTCAATTGGTTCTTTATTGCTACAAAAAGAAATATCTTCTATAGAAAAATATTCTAATTTATACAGTCCACTTGATGGTAAGTGTACTGTAGATATAATTAAAACATTATTATGTTAGATCTTGAAGTTAGGCGTGGTACGCTAACATTTTGCTCTGCTTGAACTAGTAATTTATTATAGTAATCTATGAGATTTGCCTGAATTACTGGCACGGTACTCTGGTATTCACAAAGTCACTCTGCAATACAGAGTTAGAAATTTGGAACAGGACAGTGGGTGTAGTTATATTTCTCATAAGTATACTAACAATTTAGCAATCTTCTCCATCACTTTCACAGCCCGTTCAGTTTTACCGTTATCCATGAGCCATTTCGGAGATTCTTGTAGCACCCATTTAATCGGGACAAAGAAAAATATTGGTATAGACAAAGCGAGCTGAAAATCATCACAATCTCTCAGCAAGTACGATACTCCTGGCACCGACATATGACCAATATTGATTGGTATGTGATACCAGCCGTTAATAAGTTCTCTGTTCTCAATTCCACAATATTCGATGCAAAGGACATATCCGACAACAATTGAGCCACCGAACCCCATCCCTTCAAGGCTTCTCATCAGGATGAAGAAAATAATGTTGGGCATCACGGTCACAAGGCATCCGGATAGCGCCAGAATGAAAAACGTGGTGCAGAAAACTGGTAGTCGACCGTATCTGGAATGTAAAATCCTAAGTCTTAGAAAGAATGTAGAGTACAAATCGACTTGTTGACTGTTGTTTTTGATTAGAAACAACAAACCTGAATACTAGTATACAGAAAATTTTAACGCTTATAATATACACCATCCGGTTGTTAGAAATAGACACGTTGCTATAGGATTAAAATGTTATGGTTCCAAATTACATGAAGTTCAGTGCACAACTTTCTATTGTTGTTGGAACACAACACAACTGTCACTGAAATTTCGCAGTAAATAGATAGGCTGGATGATAGACAAAATAATTATATCCAAGAACTTTCAATTTAAATTTTATTGAAGATTAACAGGAAGGTAAAGTATAAAATATAAATTGAAGTAAGTTTACTTACTTATCAGACAGGAAGCCGAATGTTAAGGCTCCAAAAAGAGAGCCCACGTAAAACATGCTTTGGGAGAAGCTCACTAAACACTTTTGGTCACAAATGAGTTTGTACTTTGTTTGAACAGTTTTAGTAAAAACATTTGTTTCCCAATCTGGATTGTCACAGGGACACTTAGTAGGTGTCTTCTCAGTACCACAAGTATAATCCATGGGTGGAGAAAGAAAGATTAAACTGAGCACATGCCAGAAAATAGGGACCTTGCTGAAGAAAAGCAGAAAAAACAGGAAGTAGTGATATTTTGTGAGCCGCTCGAAATGAGCTTCGAGAGGATTCTTCAGTCTCTGCATTTTGATTTGGATTAAATTTTAAGTTTGAACAACTTTATTTTATTTTCATATTTTTCACTGCATTTCTTCTGCCTTGCAATCAGTGAAGTTTTTCAAGATTTAAATCAAAAATTCAAAACACAAATTTAGGTTTTCGGTTAATAAAATGTGACAGATTTGTTAACATTTTCAAATACTTTTTAGTCTTCTTTTTGACCTATGGTTCTATTTGTCATGATGACTTTGGCTTTATGCATCAAAGAGTAAAATTATATACTTTAAAACAATGCAATTGCTAAGTTAGCTACAAATATATATTTTATTACAAATATCTTGACTGCGCAGTAATCAAGTCGATTTAGGTTTCTCATTGGCGGAAAACGGTGCTGAAACCCGCACGATATATCTTAAGCGACCTTCCCCCACTACAACACTTATTGATCAAGTTGTTCGGCGAAGACAATAAATTAATTAATATATTGCCAATTACATAATATATTGACTTTTAAATTATAGATTGCGCATGAGGAAAACATGTTGGCAGCCAAAATAATTCTGCCCCATCTTCTTCTATCGTCATGCTTTCAGTTCTCAAAGGGTCAGTATTACGTTAGTACATTAACGTGTGTAAATTTCCTTAAGTGACAGTAATCGCATATCATCAGAGGGGCCGTATGCTAGTGGTATATTTAGTTCACATCGAGGTGCAGCTATCTTGTGAGTATGATTCCGAGTCAACAGCTCAACTTTCGCTGGAGATAGCACTCGAAGCATTTAGTTCAGCAAAGTTAACAAGCCGTCGATAATGTTAACGTCTTGTTGAATTTAGTTTCTCGGGAAGATGTAAATGGATTTTGGCGTCAGCACGGGTAAGCTTGTTAAGGGATTTGGGTAACAAGGTATTATGTATTGCTGGATGAGCTATTGATTTTACTTAAGAATTCTTTTATTGGGTCCATAAGGTTGTCGTAAGGATTTTTTTTTTTTTAATTCTTTATTTAAGGAGTTTATTCGCTGTGCGAATATGCCACTCCGTATGGGTTCCATAATTTTTAGTACTAAAGGTATCTGAAATTTCTTAAAGTAAAACTTACTACACTATGGGTACATAAAATCAGTTAGTCTGCCTTAACCTTAAAGCATACCTCACCATACCGAGAACAGCTACCATCCTTTCGGATAAAGGTTCGGAAAGAGATATGTTGGTCCCGATATGGTTCCGTATGGCCGCATTTCGAGAGCATCTTTCTAAAATATGGTAGACATCTTCTTCCTCATTACATACGCTACAATTAGGAGATTCTACTTTTTTCATAGTGTATGCAAACTTGTTAAGGGGGATGTGTCCTGCTCGAAGTCGTAGTAATAAAGTTAGGTCCTCTCTATTGAGTTTACTCTTATCTATCCACGGTTGGATTCCCGGGTGTGGTTGGATAGTTCTAAACCATATGCCCTTTTCTCTAGACCGTTTATCAAAGTATTCTTTCCAGCAATCTACTATCACGGATTTTAGATAGGGTATATGTTCGGAGTAGTGCGGAGTAGTATAGATTGCAACACCCTCGGAGCATGCCTGTTTTGCATAATAGTCTGCTTTCTCATTGCCAAACAGGCCTGCGTGTGATGGAATCCAGTGAAGTACAACAGTTTTTCCTTGATCTTGCAACTTTATGAGAGAATTAATAATTGAGTAGGCTATCGGTACTCCTCGAAACGTCGAGGTGCAACGAGCCAAATGCTGAAGTGAGCTTCTAGAGTCTGTGAAAATAATAAATTTATTATATTTCACAGACTCAATATAAGCGATGGCTTCCGCGATTGCTAATAATTCTATGTGCATTATTGATACATTGTTATGAATTCTGAATTTGACATGTTTCCCCAATACCTCATCAAAAATCGCTGCCCCCATTGAGTTATTTTCTTTTGACCCATCAGTATAAATACTATAAAAATCCTGATATTTATTTAAATATTCTGTACATATATCTTTTAATTGATTTGTGCTGTAGTATTTTTTTGCCCTATTTATACTATTAATGTTTAGTTGTAACGTTTTCGATAGGTTAATATTTATGGTCCAAGTTTTGAAGGAGTAAATTTCTAGGTTATCGCTTGAATACATATAAAGGTGTTTTAATTTACAATGCATACTTACAAGGAGAGGCTTTCTCCTTTCTCTCCATTTTGGTGTATTATATAAATTGTACAATGTATCAATAAGCTCTACAATGTTGCAGCTTTGGAATGATTTAGCTTTAAGCCAGTATTTGCCAGCTAAATATTGTCTCCTTATTTCTAAGGGAGGGACACTTAGATCGCACTCCATCACGTGGATCGGCGTGGTTTTTATATAGCCTCCTATTATACGCAGGCATTGGTTTTGAATACTGTTTAGTTTATCGAGATATTTTTTATAGCTATTGTCAATTAGAAAGCTGGCATACTCCAATCTACTCCGCACCGCAGAAATATAAAATCGTCTCAGATGTTTTTGATGAATGCCCCACCCAGATCCAGACAGAACTTTAAATATGTTAACGAATTTAATTACTTTTTGATATACTTCATTGATATGTTTGCCCCATTTTAGAGATTTATCCAACCATAACCCGAGATACTTGACTGAATCTACTAGCTGCAGACGAGCATTGTTAAGTTTAACGTTAACTACGTGTTTGGAGTATTTTCTACCATTTTCAAATAGACATATCTTACTCTTAGCAGCCGAAATTTCTAATCCCAACTTTTCTAAACACTCTGTAATTACAATTAAAGCTTCTTGGATAGACTCCTGGGCCTCTGGTACATTTTTTCCCATACTTAAGATCACAAAATCGTCTGCGTATTGCAATAATGTTGCGTTAGTTAATGGCAGCTTACAGAGATGAGCCGTTGCTATATTAAAGAGAAGAGGTGATAACGGGTCACCTTGTGCTAGCCCCCGGTTTGTGTTTCTATTTATACAATAATCACCTGCGCTGATTTGTAGCGTTCTGTGATTAAGAAAATTCCACAAATATGCGCATATTTTTGATCCTACTCCTAAGTTATCTATAATTACCAGTAATTCATTGATATCAACATTATTATATGCATTATTAATATCAATAAAGCATCCCAGCGAAAAAGAGTCCTTGAGGAACCCTGATTGAATTTTGGAAACTAAAATGCTCAAGTTATCAAGACAAGAACGTGATTTTCGAAACCCTAATGAATAATCTGCGAAAAACTTATCTCGTTCTAAATACCATTCTAGCCGCTTACCAATAATAACATGAAAGATTTTACAAACACATGAAATAAGTGAAATTGGCCTTAATGACGATATATCATTTTGATTACGCCCTGGTTTTGTAATTGGACATATATTAATGCTTCTCCAATGACCCGGTATAAAGCATTTTTCTAGTATTAGATTGTATATAAGAATTAAAATAGCTTTCCCGTTACTAGGGAGGTATTTAATCATCGAAAATGATATATTGTCAATTCCTGGTGCTGTGTCTGATGACTTAATACATTTATCAAGTTCATGTTCCGTGATATTTTGTTGTAATTGATCATTAACGGATTTAAATGACGGTTGCTGGTTACTTACATAGTCTGGGCACAAAGACTCCAGAAGTCGTTGGGATTGTTCATGATTCACAAATCTCCTCTGGTTTCCATAGCCCTTGAACCACTTCATTCGTTTCCACATTTCATGTGTAGAGGTGGTTCGATCTATATCTGAACAAAATCCTTGCCATGAATCGCTTTTTGCCTTACGTATCTGCCGCTGGGCCTCCTGAGTTTTTAGCTGTAGCTTGTTTAAGTTGTTTGGAGTAGGATTGCGTCTGAACTGTGCTAGTGCTAATCTACGTTCAGCTACAACTTTCGATAGGCTTGACGACCAATAAGGTTTTGGGTTGAAGTTCACACACGGATTGTTGTTCGTTTTTTTAACTGGTATATACTTGTCAGCGGCTTCATTTAGGCATTTAATAAATTGATCATACATTTCTTGAGGCTGATCGAAATAACAAAAATTTGTAAATTTTCTTTCTAAGCATAGAGTATATTGTTTCCAATCCGCTTTCTTAAAATTCCTTTTCTTTTCGTAAAGTTGATTTACTTCAGTGTCATGCCAGATTTTGAGTAGAAGGTGGTCACTCCCCAAGGTCTCATTCATCACCGACCAATTAAAGTCTGTAGCAATATCAGTAGAAATTATTGATAAGTCTGGGGACGATTCTTGCAGCACTC
The DNA here is from genome assembly GCA_905475355.2 of Clostera curtula. Lineage (NCBI taxonomy): Eukaryota > Metazoa > Arthropoda > Insecta > Lepidoptera > Notodontidae > Clostera > Clostera curtula. Next base: position 17,888,684 of record FR997802.1, read on the forward strand.
CATTTGATAATCTAATTCTAGTAGGCTCGCCGGTGTTGAGTGTTATTAGATTAGAAGTTAATAGCGAATTAAAAATTTGGTTTCCTCTTGTGTCGTTTTTATGAGACCAACTCGTGTGATGTCCATTAAAATCTCCTAAAAGCAGTGTTTTCTCGCTGAATTTTGAAAAGAGATATTCCCAATCTTCTTGTATGGTACTAACTGACGGTGCGCAATAGACTGCCGCTACGAATTTTATTTTCTTACAATTGTATATTTTCACACAGAGGGTTTCAATTCCTGGATGGCGGCAATGAATATCAACTATCTGTGCTTTTATAGAGTGGTGGGCAATGATCGCTACGCCTCCATATCCATCGACCCTATCCTTCCGAAAGATATTGTACCCACTCATCTTTATACCTGCCTGTGAATCCAGCCAGGTCTCGTTTAACGCTGCAATGTGGATTTTTTCTTTTACGAGTAAAGCTTCTAGTTGAAGAAGTTTGCTTTTCAAACTCTGGCAGTTCCATTGAATAAAATTTAGCCTAATTTTTGTGTTAAGATGTGTCCCCATTGTCAAAGAAATTTTTAAGGAAAGGTAGATCTTTAATACATGTGACTGTTGATGATATTGCCCACTCAATTATAGTCTGCATTGCTGTTTTTAGTTTTTCGCTGATGGAGACGCTTTTCATATACCAAATGTTTTTCAAGTTTTTCAACAATTTTGTAAATCTTTCGTAAATATTATTTTCTTTATCTCTTTGATAGGATTTTTGCCTTCTATCTTCTTTGTCTTTTGTCATTTCATTTAAATTATGAGGGGTATCGGTATCAGAACTTGGGAGGTTGTAATCAATTTCCATTTCACTGATATATTGCCTATGATTTTTTCTAGTTTTTTTGCTATTTTTGTTTCTAGCCCTATTTGGTTTTTCCGGGGTATCCTCTCTATCCCAGGTTACATAGACGTTCGGATTGCTATCTTGACCTGTTTTTACTGCCTCCGCATATGATGGTGAAAGTGTATCTGCGGGGATTATATTTCTTTGTTCTGAAGGGATTATTGGCTGATCCAAGGGTGCTTCTCGACGTGGGCGCTCATTTGTCTCACTAGATGGGACCGGGACGTACATGGTGACGGCTCGCTTGTATGTGCAATTAAATTCAGACATAATTGCTCTTATCTTCTTCTCCTTTAGATATATAGGACACCGCTTATAAAGGGCTATGTGTCCCTCACCACAATTAACACATTTAAAAGTTGTTGACTCGCAGTTTTCATGATTTCCTGAACACTTAGGACATATTAATTTTTTACTGGGGCAAACTTTTTTAATATGACCATATTTCCAACACCGTGAGCATTGTGTCACGGGGAAAACGTAAGGTTCTACAGGTATACGTAGTCCATACACACATACACATGCAGGAAGTGCAGGTCCCTTGAAGCAAAGTCTTACTGTCTCAGACTCCACCCATTCCGAACTATCATCGCTTCTGCGGCTAAGTCTTTTTACCGACAGTAGTTCTGTGTGACACGTTATGCTTCTTTTTATGTCTTCTTCTTGATAATCCATATCGACGTTTTTAATTATACCGTAAGATAAGCCAACTTCCATTGTTCTTTGAAATTTCCATTTTTTTTCTATCAAATCTGAACACGTCAATAACTTCTGTACGTCAGTTGAATCACTTTCAAATTGGACAATTACTTTATAAGAATGTATATACTTTATTCTCGATATATTGTGAATGTTATATTTTTTAAGCAATTTCGCTAGATTAAATTGTTTAGGCAAGGGTTCCTTGGAGGTAATACATATTTCAGTCTTCTCTTCATCTGTGTTTATATCTTCTCGTCTTATTCTTGCTCGTTTGCGCCCTCCTGATTTTTCTACGATTTTCCACTGGTTTTCGTCAGATACTGCTAAATCTGAATTTTGTATTTGTAAGTCCTCGTTTTCTATTCTTTGAACACTAGGTTCCGATATCTGTTCTGATTGTGTAATTTCTTCTCCCATTTCAATCGGCAACTCACTATTTGTGTTTAAATAATCCTCGAGCGAGTTTAGCGACATAATTTGTTATTACATTACGCACAGGTAGTCGCCGGCCGGTGCACCAATGCCCCGACCGCCGAGAACAAAAGAATAGCGATAAGCGCCGAGTTATTGGTATTCCTTTACAATAAATGCAAAAACACGACCTATTCACTCGGATATCGGCCTGTCACTGGTCGTAAGGATAAGGTTTCTTACGTTAGTGGCCTAAGATCATCTTCATCATTTCAGCCAAATGACGCCCACATCCACTCCATCTTATCTATCTATCTATCAAAGATCTCTATGAAGGCCGATCCTGAGCCAGCCGGCTAGTTTTCCAGTGACCTTAATCAGGTCGTCGGTCCACCATGTGGGATGCCTACCAGCACTGCGCTTTCCGGAACGCGGTTGCCACTCGAGGACTTTTCTGTCCCATCGGGCATCACTTCTGCGTGCTATGTGCCCTGCCCGCTGCCACTTAAGTTTGCAAATTCTGTGGGCTATGACGATAAATCTGTCTGTCTCCTCCTGATTTCTGATTCGATCTCGCAGGGAAATTTCGTGTATAGCCCGTTTTGGGTGCCTTTGAGACTTTTGATGGGGGTTAAGTTACTAGTTCTTATACTTTAATGCTTAATATATAAATAAATATCCTTGGACATTTTACACAACGGCATCTCGTCCCAAGTTAAGCAACTTAATGCTTGTGTTATGGTAACGAGATGGATGATAAACTACTTAGATTTTTTTTTGTAAATACATACTTATAATACATAGAAATGACACCCAGACTCCGAGCCAGTGCCTCTGGTTTAGACAAAGACACTTGCCCGACCCCGGAATCGAACCCGGGACCCGTTGATCCAAAGGCGGCACATCTAACCACTAGACCAACTTAGTAGCTGCTGCCAATGGCTTCGCGCGTGTAGATAAGTGTGCTCGAGAACTGCTGGACCGAATTGCCTAATTTTGGTCTTGAAATATTCGTGTTGAAAAGGGAAGGTATATAAGGTGAGAAAATATGATTTTTTTTTAATTTATTGTTTCTCAGGCGTTACGAAGTTTGCCGGGTCAGCTAGTATTTGTTTAAATTTAGAAAAAGAACCATGAATTGTTAACGACAGAGTCACTTGAATTTTATATATATGTATTATAGCGTTGTCGTATCCAGTGTAGACCTCCCTAGATCCACACATGGAAAGCGTCCAAGTAACGCCTCTGATAATGTACGTAAGGGGCGCTGGCGTAGTCAGAATTGATTGATTCGCTTTTAAGTGCCGCATGTTTAAGCTTTTTTCCGTTCATGCGTTTAGCCTACTTGACAGATAATGGTTGAGTGAAGCCACTCAAGCCCGTTCAATGACGCGGGTACGCCTGTTTTCTTTTTATCAGCTTCTGTATCTTTCCGTGTAAATCCAAACATAAAGTGCGAATGTGAATAGCGAAGTGAAGAAGCGAATTTGAACAGCCAGCATTAGGTGAGACAGTGCAGAGAATCTAAACCATATGGGAACGGCTTTTTTGTAATTGAAGATACTACTACTATTCAGCTCATAAATGGCATAAATGGCTCATGTAATTGGAGGAGTCGGACCTCCTCCAATTACATGAAGCCTACTGTGCCATGCTGGCCAGACGGGTTGGCACAGGGTTTTAAGTTCTTCTTCTTTTGTGGCTAGTTTATCGGACTTCTCATTTCTTTTTATCGGCTCTTACTACACCCTCAGGATAGGATGGGATGGTGACACTTTTTTGATTAAAAACTGTCAATGGAAGCAGCGAGCGAAGAATATATACGAGTATAACCGTGCCACCATCATCCGACCAACTTCCTCTTGCCTTCTCTTACAACGGTCTCAGGATGAAATGGATAGTCGACATTTAATATTCTTTTCCACATGGATATTAAAAACTAGCGAGGTGTTAAACGTAATGTATATCCAAACTATCAAGTTAACTTATATTCACCGAAGATGTTGGAGCCAACAGCGCGTATCAGCAGCGGGCGGGTGATTTATGCACTGTGAACACACTGCCGAGTGATAAGGCCGACGCGACGTAATTTAGCGCCAGTAGACTGCACCTTTAGCTACGTGACAAATGCATTTTTGGAAACAAAATGCTTGCCTGCGATACTGGCACTTCACATTACTGCTATTCAGCCCATAAATGACCCACTGCTGAGTAGAGCCTCCTCCTATTACTTGGAGGCTAATCAGCCTTCGATGCCAAGCTGGCCAGACAATACCCTATTCCTTCCTGAGGGTTTTTTTTATCAATGACTTGAATACCTTTGACCCTAGGCTTGCGTGATGGAAAGCAACGCCAGGGTCTAAGTTGGAGCAGGCAATTCAAGGAAATGCCAGTAAAACTGCTTGGCGCCGGACATAGATGTGAGGGTGGTAGCTAGCCGGGCGGACCATTCGATCCTACCACCAAGCGTGTTGGGTTTTTTTTTAACTTTTACAACACGCGTTATTTCCCAGCGTGCGGTGGGGAAGTTTTATATTCTGACCCGTCCCCACACGGGGAAAACGTAGCGAGGGTGACGTAAGAATGAGCTGAGAAAAGGAAATGACAAGGCTGATAACCTAGCCGCAAGAGAAGGAAAACTTGATACGAAATCCTGTGCCACCCCGCCTGCGTGATGGCCGTGATGGCCAGCGTATTACAGTAGGCTAATTACCCTTTGACCCTTGTCGGAGTCCCACATAATCACCGACCTCTCCCCCGGGGGGCGGTGGTATGCATAAAGCATTTCCCCAGCGACAAAAAAAAAGCCTAATTACCCTCCTTGTAATGGGAGGAGGCCCGACTCAGGAGTGGGTCATTTTTGGGCTGAGTAGTAGTAGTGTCACCACAAGTAAATTCGTCACCTCCCGGACAATGGATGTTAGTTTAGTGCATGTAATCTGTGCGGCACGTATCTGCGCTTGTGATTTATGCACTATGAACACTAAGCGGGGCGATAAAAGCGACGTGTGGGACGCAGCGTAATTTAGCGCCAGTGGACACACGTCCTTACCGGATATTTGGTATTCACTGCCTTAAGTGAAAATCTAGACTCGAAGAAAACGCTACTTCCTCACCAACAAGGTGTTTCCTAATTTTCATTTTGCCTTTTTATCCTCACTAACAGAGATATATGTGGCATATAGTGCTTTTTAGTGTACTCGTAATGATGGATTCAAAAACATAGCACCCACATTTCATCCTGAGGGGGTCGTAAGAGACGACTAAAGGAACGCAGGCAGGTCACATAACCGTAAGAGAAGGAAAACTTGATACCAACCCTGTGCCAAACCTGTCTTACCAGCATGGCCCGGTGGATTGATTTCCCCCCATGAATTTGGAGGAGGCCCGACTAAATAGTAGGTTATTTAAGTGTTGAAATTATGATGATGAGTTATAAATGTGTACAAATCACGAATGTTTACTCTCTGTATCGTCTCCAACCGTCGTACGTATCCAATGATTATTAAGACTGAATCATTAGAATATCTTGGCAGTACTTCGTCTTGTGCCGAAGCGAAACACGTGTATGGAGTAATTAATTCGCCAAATATCAACAAAACTCAGTCCCATATACAAATGCGACGAGAGAAGTTTCTAGAAATATTATTAGCTTCGTGTTTGCACGAATTGAATGTGTTTAATTTGAATGAGTGCAAATACATACAGACAGTATTTACCCGAAAGTTAACCGACGATGGTTAAATGTTGTGAGATCTTGAATCTGAAGAGACCCAAATCGACTGAATGGGTAGAAAAACCGTTTCGAGACCAAGTCACGGACGTCTTGGAAAAAGGCCAGGTCAAGAGTACCCGAAGAGCATGTATGAAGGGAATAATGAAAGTGGACGAAGCGAAACAAGTATGTAAGGATCGTAGCATGTGGAAAGAAGTGGTCTCTGCCTACCCCCATGGGAAAGAGGCGTAGTTGTATGTGTGTATGTACGTGTAATGTCGGATTTACAATGTCACCAACTTATACCGTCCTGAGGGTGTCGCATGAGTAAAGGAACCACTACCCAGCCCACAAATAATCCACTGCTGAGCCGGGCCTTAGTTATTTGCAAGTACTCCGCGAATGAATTGAGCTCAGCCGCAATATCGAAACTCTAGGCTCCAACAATGGCCCCTTATTCACTAGTGGATATTAAGTTTCCGCGAGCATCACAATAGAACTCGGAACTGCATCAAGGACCCGTTCTGTTCACTGCATAGCTAAATTAGATTATCATCAACGAGCGTATTACTTGTTAACTATTGATATTAGTTGGTATGCTTATATATTTGATCATTTAGTAGGTCTCTCTAAAAATATTATAAACGTGAAAGTTCGTATGACTGGATATTTGACTCTGTTAAAATAACAAAAGCTATAGCTCATACATCAGAATAACTATGCTATGAAAATATTTATAGGAAAGTTGTTATTTTTAAACTTTCGCGATTTGAACACATAATTAAAAGCATATATATATGTCGTGGATAACGATATCGTTTTATTAAGTTTCTCAATTGATTGTTAACACAGTAGTGCGGCAAACGCGGTGACGTCAGTTGTTTTGCAATGGCGGCACGTGGACAGAGTCGTAATGGAAAGTGAGGTTGGCTCGATCAGTCAGTCGACGTTGGGACACGGACCGAGACACTTCTCCGTTGCGAACCTGTCGGTTTGTCTATCTAAGTGTGTTAACTGAACATTGTTATTTATACTGTGGTTAATATTGTGAATTATAAAGTTACAAGTAATAAACCTCGTACCAAGTCAAGATGATGACGACTCTATCGCTCAGCCGTCGCTATCTCCGACATCAGAAGTGGTATGTAACTCAGTCAGCCCACGTGGAGAAAACAGTGTAGTGATAATGTGTGTGCTTCTGTACGCGATGGAAATAACCGATAATGGCGATTCATTGTCACTATAAAGAAGACATTAAGCTACATGAAGATTGTTGGCAGTCATAGTGCGGCGATTAACCAAGTGGGGATCACTTGCTTTCATTGTGATGGACAAGGACACTACGCGTCTAACTGCCCTGAGTGGAGCAGAGCAGCAGGAAGGCGAGCAACAGTACTGCGGTCAGCCAGGTCAAAGAATAGTGAGTGGATCTGTAGTAAGCGCAACAGCTGCAATTTTACGTCACTCCGGTGAGCAGTTTCCATTTTATTACTCGGGTATATTGTATGGTATACGAATTTACGATAGTGTGATTTTGACCGGTGTAAGAAAATATTATTTGAGGTTCTTTTGCGTGTTTACCTGTTAATTACTTGCGATACGAAGTTTAGATTGCTGTGCTTGTTTAGCTTGACGGTTCATCGGTCTGGCGTCGTATTTTCGCCAGTTTATAGCAAAGTTTTCCAAGATTATGGAGCCATTGTATGCCTTGATTTGCATCGGTAAGGTAGCCTAAACGTGAGGCGATAGGACAGCAGATCCAGATTTCAAGCGATCGGGTTTTCGGTCGGCAACTGTGGAATGTCACAGCTGCGGTGGAATGGGTCACCGAGCATCAAATTGGCGGTGAAAGGCAAGGCAGCTAGTGCTGCCACTGCACACTTCAGCGTCAGGCTCTGCGGGGCCGCGGCCGCGGTCGGACTTAGTCTGTTTCAGGTGCGGCAGCGCCGGACATTTGGCAGCGAGATGTCCACGTGGCAACAACGTGGCAACAGCGGAGGAGCTGGCGCGGCGGTAGGCGCAGGCGGTTCGGAGCGGCGCCTGCGGCGGCGGCGAGTAACGAGAGGCATGTGGAAGCTTGCTATGTTAGCAATCCCAGCAGTGCGCTGATGAACGCTTGTGAGTCGTATCCATTTTATTCTGATTCTGGTGCAGAGTGCTCTCTCATCAAACATTATGTTGCGCCGAAGCCAAGTGGAAAGAGTTATGAGCACCCTCAAAAATATGTTGACTGTTGTAGAAGTTAGTCCAAATAGGTCATGGCAAGATGCGTTAGATGATGTCCAACTTGCTATAAATAGCACGATTCATAGGGTAACTAAGGCAAGTCCATTAGAATTGTTAATAGGTAGAGTAGCTAGGCCACTAAATTTATTAACTATTGACGATCATGAGGTTGAGATAAATTTGAGAGATTAGGGAACAAGCTGACAAATTAATGGAAAATAATGCACAGCTTGATAAATTAAGATTCGATAAAAATAAGGCAAATGTGACTAGATTTTCGGTGGGAGATTATGTTTTAGTCGAAAATCATGAACGGAATCAAACCAAATTGGATCCTAAATATAACGGACCTTATGAAGTCATTGAGGTACTTGACGGTGACAGATATCATAAGAGTTTGAACGCACTTACAAATACTCGAGAGAACGCCAACGTCCACTCCCCCAATCATATGTCCCTACTGGGCTGGATCCATGCTTATTAGATAATAATGACGGTAAGATATTGGGACTAGTTTAATAGTTTCTTTAATTAAAACATCATATGGCTATGTGCTTATGTAACTTCACGCCTTTAATACCTGAGGGTGTGGTCAGCAGCAATTATGCCTCGACACGCTGGATTAATTTTCGAGTCCCAATTGTAATAGGTGGCTCTATGAACTATAAAGGGCGAGGTGGCCAAATATACAGTCAAGGGCGAGGTGGCTCTATGAACTATAAAGGGCGAGGTGGCCAAATATACAGTCAAGGGCGAGGTGGCTCTGTGAACTATAAAGGGCGAGGTGGCCAAATATACAGGGTTGATCACTATTGGTTCGAGCACATGGCTAAGTGCGTTCGTAAGTTTGTCTATGGTTGTATTACTTGTAAACTATCTCAATCGCAATCAGGTCGCCCACAAGCGGGACTTCATCCAATTCTTAAGATTAGTATCCCGTGGCATACTGTGCACGTTGACTTAACTGGCAAATTAAGTGGAAAAGCGATTGCAAGGAGTACGTCATAGTTTTAATTGATGCGGTCACAAAATTTGTTCCCTTATATCATACCCTGAGAATAGATTTGGCTAGAACAATTAAATCCCTTAAATCAAGCGTCTTTAGTTGGAGCTCCAGTTAGTTATTGCAGATCTGGGACGATGCTTTGCAAACAAAGAATTCAAAGTTTTTTTTTGTCAGTTTCACGGTGTTTCTTTACGTTTGATAGCTACGGGTTCAAGTCGCGCTAATTGCCAAGTAGAAAGAACAATGAGCGCGTTAAAAAGTATGCTGACCGCGATAGAAGCGTCTGATAGGTCCCGGCATGAAGCGTTAGAAGACGTGCAATTAGTTTTGAATTCCTCTGTCCAACGTGTAATACAAGCGAGTCCACTCGAGTTTCTGATAGGACCTTTAGCTAGACCATTTAACCTATTAACTTTGAATGATTCCGGACCGGCAGTAGACATTAGTAAGAGAGCAAGCGGCCACATACATAGAAAATAGTGCCAGTTACGAAAAAGTAAAATTTGATAAAACTACAAGTTAGTGGTAAAGTTTGATGTTGGTAATTTAGTTTAAATTCAGAACGAAGAGAAACCAAACTAAATTAGACGCGAAATACAAGGGACCGTTAAAAATTGTGGAGTTACTTGATGGTGATCGTTATTTGCTGAAATCTTTGACCGGTAATAGAACATAAAAATACGCTCACGACTGTATAAGGAGATTCCACTAAGCAGTGTGCCCGTTGAGTTAAATTTGTCTGATGAAGATGGTGAGGAGGTTGCCTCCAACAGTAAAAAAGAACACATACCTTGGCTAGGTCGCACTACACGCACTAGTCTGTAGTCGTAACTGCAACTCTGGGAGTTGTACAGAGCGCGATGGGCAGCTAGTGGTGTGGCGGGGACCCGGGTCTCGAGAGAGACTATTTGTATGGTCCTGTGTACTGGGAGTCGTGAACTCTAGTTAAAGTGTTGGTCGTATCGCTTGGAGCGATGACGATATGGGTGACATGTGAATTGTCACTAGCTGCTGGGACAGCTGGGCCATGTGTTGTGTAATTATTACTTTAAACCTACTGTTTTAAAGTATCAGTATTGAGATTTAAAGATTATGGGCTTAGAGGAATCTTTCGTGTTAAAGTTGTTAAAATTATTTGTATGCTAACGTGATCTCTGTTAACTTGATTCTTAAGATACGATTACGGAACATTACCGTCAGGTTGGCCGAACGTGAAAATGTGCCTCAGTTGGTTATTTTGTTACAAGTACACACGAGGACGTGTGCTTCGTCAGGCTGGCCGTGTCGTGGATAACGATATCGTTTTATTAAGTTTCTCAATTGATTGTTAACACAGTAGTGCGGCAAACGCGGTGACGTCAGTTGTTTTGCAATGGCGGCACGTGGACAGAGTCGTAATGGAAAGTGAGGTTGGCTCGATCAGTCAGTCGACGTTGGGACACGGACCGAGACACTTCTCCGTTGCGAACCTGTCGGTTTGTCTATCTAAGTGTGTTAACTGAACATTGTTATTTATACTGTGGTTAATATTGTGAATTATAAAGTTACAAGTAATAAACCTCGTACCAAGTCAAGATGATGACGACTCTATCGCTCAGCCGTCGCTATCTCCGACATATATATAGGAAAGGTTTGAAACGAATAAATTAAAAACATCTGGCCAAAGGAGACAATTTTTGTTAGGCCCACTGGATATGGTGACGTTTAATAACCGTGTGATGATAATCAAAATGTAACTAATTCATTATGGAAAACAGGGCATATTTTTTTGTAAAGTCTAACCGAGATCATAAAATCATAATAAAAAGGTGAAAACTTGATAAAAAACTTAATTAATAAATATTTCTGTTACATACCTAAACAATGTGTTTTTTATTCTTATAATAAACAGACCTAAGTACTTATTACAAGACCTTACCTGGCTAGTATGTACATGAAATACTTATTTTAGGAGACGACCATGTCTATCTAACTATACCATCAATATATGTTTCATTACTATACACCGAAATAATATAGGGGGGCCTATTCATTGAACAAGCAAAATTGTCTCCTTTGAAAAATTCTTTCACTTCTTTCTTTCTAAATGATTTTTGAATTATTAATTTTACTATTTTTGTTGGTCTGTTTCTAATCTTTGAAATGGCTGAAGTAATTTTGACGGGACACGGAGTAACTAAGATTACTTTTATTGATATCCACCCCCGGTTTTCAGAATACCATAGTTCGGTTTTTCCAAAATTTTCGCCCGCAATAACGTTTTTATAAGTTACCAAGTATTAACTCTGCGAACTGAACGATAAGGAGTTTGTGGGATTTTTTATCAGTGATGTTCTGTGACTTTGAATACCTTTGACACGCGTGATGGAAAGCAACGACAGGGTCTAAGATGAAGCAGGTAATTCAAGTCTATGTCGGGCACCAGCTCTCACATATACACTACGAAACACAGTAAAAACTAATTGGCGCTGGACTAAGATGTAGGTGGTAGCTATCCGGGCGGGCTATTATATCTTACCACCAAGCGTGCTGGGTTTTGTTGACTTAAACAACACGCGTTACTTCCCAGCGTGTGATGACGACGTGTAATATTCTGCCCCGTCCCCACACGGGAAAATACCACGCGGGTAACAGTTAGTAATACTATACCGAACCATATATTCTAAACGATATTTAGTATTTTTTTACATCCTCTTTGACGATATTTGCAGAACGCATTCTCGTGATAAAAAGTATTATTATTAACCAGGTATAGTTGTATATGCGATCCCAATATAAGCACGGGCGTGAAAGCTACCCGGGCAAAACCGCGCGCATAAGCTAGTCATAAAAAAACTACTATTATCTGCGCATACAAAGTTACGGTCAGAATTTGGATAAAATGTAATTTAGATTTATAGGTAAAAAAACCGTCAACCGTGTGGTGTCGGATTTAGAATACATTGTGTCACCATCCCATTCCACCCTAAGGGCGTCGTAATAACCGACAAAGGGAAATGACAAGGCTGAAAACCTAGTCGCAAAAGAAGGAAAATTTGATAAGAAGCCCAGTGCCAACCCGCCTGGCCAGAGTGGCACAGTAGGCTAATGACTCTACATATAATTGGAGTTGACCCGATTCAGCAGTGGGTCATGTATGGGCTGAAAAAAATATATTACAAACATCTTAAGAACCGAAAGTTATTGTGAAATTATGCGGTTACAATCCATCACCATAGGAATACAAGAAAAGCTAATAGGAAGTCAGGCCCCATACTTTACTAAAGCGTACGACTTAAGCCCCAATTGTGGGGGTAAAATATACTCGGCATACAGTTTCCATTGTGACATGGAACTGAATACCCACTCGAGATCACGTCCTATTGTGAATCTCTGCAGGATTGCCAATATCCTTTATAGACATGGATTCTGTGTAATTAAAACTACATGCTTTTGTGACGCCGTTGCAGCCCATAAATGATCTACTACTGAGTGCCTGACTCCTGCCCGACGCTGGCAAGATGGGCACAATCCTTCTCTTACAGATAGGTTATCTGCCTTTCACATCTTACGACACCCTGAGGATAGTACAGGTTGATCGATTCAGCTCATAAATGACCCGCTACTGGTCGGGCCTCCTCCAAATGCATGGACGGAAATTAGCCTACTGTGCCACGCTGGCAAGACGGGTTGGCACAGGGTTTGTCTCAAGTTTTCCATCTCTCGAGTCTCAAGTTTTCCATCTCTCGGGGCTAGATGATTTGCCTCTTGAGTTCTTTTAGTCGCCTCTTACGACACAGTAAAGATGGTATGGGCTGGTGACTTTATGTATTCTAAATCCATCACTACCTGAAAATATTCTTATGTACGTGTACTTGTTCCATTTCAGGTCCCCATTTTTGTTACTCCATTTATCTGTAAGATGCGATTATTTTAGATTTTGGTAATAATATCCTGGACCTTTCATCAATAATATACTGGTGATTGGGACCCCTCCAATTTCATAAGAGGAAATTGGCCTCCTGTACTACGTTAGCAAGATGGTGAATAAGATAATCTTGTTCATTTGACAGTTACTTGGCCGTCAATCCCATAGTTACTGAGTTTTCCACATTTTCGAGGCAAAAATTTTTGTCCGAGTCTGGGTGTTATTTATGGTCGTGAATTACGTGTTTGGAAACTGCCCGCGCGATAAATGTTATATATCTAGTTGTTATATTTCGATTAAAAAAAGAAAAAAAAATACGAACTAAAAACAACTAGGTATGTAGAATGACAGTAAGAGAAGAATACTAACGAGAAATGGTATGAATGGATCATAGTTAATTATTTATAGAGGCCTAAATATTGGGTCTAAATAGTGTTTGTTTATTTCAATTCCATCCCGGACCAAGGCTTCCTTTTTCCTGTTTCCGTCCTAGTTCTACGTATAATATTAATTTTAGATCGTATAATGTTTGTAGCACAGTCCTGACCTGAGTTGCGGCAGGAAATTACACTTACTCTCAGAAGCTGACATAAATATTTGTGGAGCGGTTTTAAATCCGATTGAAAATCTTTGTTGACATTTTTATTTAAGCTAGTGGTCGCCTAGCCGTAAAAATTAGACCAATATTAATTAAAATTATAGATAAATAGTTACTTCTATAAATATTTAGTTAGTTATTCAATAAAAAAAATCATAGCTCATTAAATCAAGTTGGCTCATTAGAGATCTTTTGACAAGCTGAACAATAAAATTTAAAATTTACATTTAAAATTGATTATTTTCCATCTACCACTGATTCGGAATGCAGCTCTACAAAGAAAAGACGGCAACAAACTCAGTAGTTGCTCTTTTTAGATCGCCATTTTTAGGTACAAGGCCGGGATATAAGAGATTTGTGAGAGCAAACACGCGCAATAGTCGCAAAAGGCAAACATCAGCCAGATCTAGTCAACAATAGGTAACCGACCCCCAGCAACGGCACCTGTTTACAAGCATGATGCATGTGGCAACACCCTCCTCAACCATATTGCAGAGAAGAGAACGACCCGCCGCACGACGCCACCACTGCCATGAGTCATAAAGGAACCGAATATTAAAAAAAATATAATAATAACGCGTTATAAATATAGGTTTGACTGGCGCTGCTGCAGTGGAAGCAAGTTCCAAATATAATAACTTTAGAAAAGACTACATTTCATATTTGTGCCTTTTGGAGTAGAACCGCCTGGGGGGTGCGACCATAATGCGAAGTCCTTGTACAAAGATTCAGGACATGGCTTGTACCGAAGTAAGCTTCACCAGACGGCTGGCTTCTACTTGCTCAGCGCATTAGTATTGCCGTCCAGCGTAGCAATGCAGGTTATCTTCTGAGCACGTTTCACCACGACAGCGTTGCGGAAACATTACCCATGATTTAATATGTTTATCCTCTTTCTACCTATTTTTATTTGGGATATACCTAATGCAGGGATTTAGATATTATATACAAAAAAATCTTGTACCCTCCTTATAAACCCAAGGGCAATACAATATTGCGATATTGTGTAAGTAAATTACGGCCGGCAACGCATCTTCTCCCAGTAGGTTGCAGATGTCCTGGGCGACGGTGACCACTTTCCATCAGGTGGACCGCCTGCTCGTGTATCGTCCTATAATATAAAAAAAAGAAGAGGAAGAAATTGGAGGAGGTCCACCTCAGTAGTGGGTAGTATTCTATAAGGTGGAGATATTCCTCCGTAGCTACCTCTGCCAATTCCAATCTCACCTTACCGTCATTAATGACAGCTTCTTAGTTCCAAATATAAAAGTTATATTTCAAATACTGGCACTTATGACGCGCACTTAATCTGAACTTTGGCAATATCGAGTTGCCGCCAAAATTACAAGAGAACAGAGTCAGCAAATTGCAAGCAAACCCAAAAAACAACGATAACTCAGCAAACGAGCGCGGTAAGTCGCGGTCTGGCGGTACAGCACAATAAAATACCGGAGACAGTTTAGCACTTAGAGTGAGGCTATGGAACGAGCGATTTTAAAATTTAACAAAATAAATAGAATCTGTTAAAGTTATAAAAGTTTATATCCAGTATTTCCGTGTGTTAACGGATTTAGAATACACAAGTCGTCCAGCCCATACTATCCAAGGGTGTCGTAAGAGGCCACTAAAGGAACGCAAGAGGCCTGTGACTTTCCTACATGAGAAGGAAAACTTGATACAAACCCTAAACCTGTCTTGCCAGCGTGGCACAGTAGGCTGATAAATTCATAAGTAGGCTTCATAAATTTGGAGCAGGCCCGACTCAGTAGTGAGTCATTTAAGTACTGTAACGATAATATCCATTAGAATGATACGTACTTTATGCAAAATTTTCAAGTATCAAGAAACATCACGTACAAACGCGTCAGTTAGCAAAAAATCCTACATCGCGATAGCGAAGTTTTCAGAGCAATTTTCACAGATAAGAAGCATGCTGCTAGCAGTGGAAGGAACGTTTTCTGTTTGCTGCCGCAACGCCCTTTCCTCCTTATGTATATATAACCATACAAATTTAAGCTGATATAAATGAGTTTATCTAAAGGAAAACTACGTCACTACACCGTACCTCTATCGCGACGAACTTTTTACAAACATATAACTCACGAACACAAATGACAGCTAGACCCAGAGCAAGTGCCATTGACTGAAAAACAATTTATAAACAACACTTCTTCCTTCGGTAGGCTTTGTGCCCTACCTGCTCGAGATTCGCGAATAATTCTTCTTAAATGTTCTTCTTCTTCTTAAGAGATCTTAAGTCAAATCGTGGGTTTCCTAGCCACACTAGGGTTGCGTATGTAATGAAAAAAGTAGTGTCGTTTCGGGCGCGGGTCGGCGTAACGATCGTTTAGTTGCTCTTTCACACTTCTCGTCGAACATTCACTACACACCACAGGACCATTAAGCCGACATAGTATGCCGTTTGCTAAAAACTTACTATTCTTTTATATAATTTGATAAAAATATTGTAAAATTCTTCGCACTAAAAATATATGGAGCGCGGGCGGATGTCCGCCAAGTCACATGATCGAATTATCCTTTCACGGTTTAATTATTCTGTTGAATAAGAGTACATTGTAGTTTGTTGGCGTTTATTTATCACTATCACTACATATTATAAAACAAAGTCGCTGTTGTCTGTCCGTCCCCATGTATGCTTAAATCTTTAAAATTACGCAACGGATTTTGAAGTGTTTTTTTTAATAGATAGAGTAATTCAAGAGGAAGTTTTATATGTATGATACATGCATAATATTGTACAGGAACCCTGATAAATTTAGAGGTTCATCAATCGCACGGGTGTGCGAAGCTGGGGCGGGTCGCTAGTTTATTATAATCCTTCATCTAACTAGA
The DNA here is from genome assembly GCA_905475355.2 of Clostera curtula. Lineage (NCBI taxonomy): Eukaryota > Metazoa > Arthropoda > Insecta > Lepidoptera > Notodontidae > Clostera > Clostera curtula. Next base: position 17,904,989 of record FR997802.1, read on the forward strand.
AGAGGCCTGACTCAGCAGTGGGTCATTTATGGGCTGGGTGGTAGTAGTAGTATTTATGTAAGATATTGTACTTGTTTCTGAGCATGACCACTTACACACAAAATTAACGGCGGAGGTATTTCCAATCCATTACGATATGGCAACATATTCAAAAAGCGAGCCTACTCCTTCCTTGAAGGCCGGTAACGTACAAGAACTTGCGCCTCGATACGACCGCTAACCATCAGATGACCCACTTGCTCGTTTACCTGTCTCTTTTATGTGTAAAAGAAATGTCCGATTTATTTTAAATCCCATTTTTAGATGATGGAAAATTGGGGAGAGAAATCTTGATACAAAGTTTGTATTAATATTTGCGACTAATGTTCTATCTATGGCTAAGATAACAAAAGTGAATACTCACCAAAAATACAAATACTAGAAGACTTTCCGTCCCGCATGTATAGTTGGCAGTGAGCCTCGATTTTTCCAAAGGCTTACTCCGAAACGTAAACGCCGATAATACACGCCTCTTTCCAAACCATTGAATATGTTATGTTGTTATTTAGACACTAACGGGCTACGATATAGCTGCCATGACACATTGCAGTCTTTTATTGGCTCATTCTTTCTGATGTTTTCCTCGCAATATTTTGTATTACATTCACTTTGGGAATAAATACTGTGTAAGTACCTCAAAATTAAACTTTTTGGGAAATAGCAAAACAAGTTTGAATATTTATCTTTCTTTTCTTTTCATGGTCAAGCAACATCTGGTATAATATAATAATATTATTAATGTATCATATTATTGTAACATATAACCTTCTTTTTGATTTGGAGGGAGCGCGGAGAGCGTCGGTACATGAAGTCAGAAACAAAAAAGAAAAATTTTAACGAAATCTTCACTGGCACATCGCAGCTAACGTTAAATTGAGTTACCATATCTACACAAGCAAATCTGCGTGCAGCAGCGAGTTTAATTAACAAAAAGCTAAGTACTTTAATTGCCTAAAAGCTAAAAACGTTGCCTAATTGTGTTAAATCTCAAAAACGTTGAGACATTAATTTGAACTAAAACTTAATTGTAACGCTGATTGTGGATCCCAAAAATAAATGTATAGTTCGTTAGCTAGATTTGTGTACACAAAATAAACTGAAGCAAGCTGTGTTTGTTTTAATACAATTTTTGTTTTACTATTTAATTTAGTGAACCTTTTAGTTGAATTATAGAAATATGAATTCAGTCTGTAAATGTATTCGCTTTGAATAAATTGTTTCGGATAATTGTATTAAATCATAATTCAATATTCCATGAACGTAAGCCCAATATTTAATTGGAGATTTTTGAATAGTGATCATTTTATCGTAATAGTATTCTAATTTTAAAAAACATTGAAATATTAATATCGTCTTTTACCGCAATTATTATATTGAAATATTGTTTTAAAAATGTAGCAGGGATTTGTATCTATAAATTAATACTTGAAGCAAAATCTTTGAACCCCTTTTTACGAAAATTGCGTAGAAGAAGGAGTGCAAAATGCTTACATTATTTAAAAAAATATACATAAAACAAACATTCAATTTAATTTTTAGGTATGGCAATGTGCCGTTTTCGACAATTCTGCCAATGTCAAATGTGCAATGGAAATTCGTGTGTATCAAAAAAGAAAAAATACATATAATAAAAAACACTACGTGATTCCGTAAACTTAATGTGAACTTGTTGACGGGGAAACAAACATTAAATCAATAAAAAACAATTACAGACGCTACCATGTGTTTGACACACACATGCATATAAACTCCTTTATTTATTTGTTAGAGAACGTAGTGAAATTGAGAATAGAACTATAATTAAAATTATGGTCGAATGTTGACTGGACGACCACTAGTTTGCAAAAAGGGACAAAGAAGTACTTGAAACCGATTGCGAGTGACAACTGTCGCAGCAACAGCAACAATCCATATTGGCAACAAATATTTGTCTAAAGTTAACCGCGTGTTGATAGCTTGTTTGTTCACCAAATAGGCAGCAACTGAGAACGTGGCGTAATGGAACATACTCCGAGATGTTTATATTTTTATCTTTGTCAACACTCATACCGGAATAGAGGATTGTTAAAGAAACATCTATTTTGGGGCTGACTGGCCACTGTTTTCCTAAAGATATTGTTTGGGATTTGGATAGCGATGTGTTTGTAGTTGTACACACTTACATCGACGGAGAGGCGTCAAGGTGGTTTTGCGTTTTAGGAATTTTTGATAGCCGGTTTAATTAGATTCCGGATTTTGGCTACTGTCTTAGTGTAAGCTAGATATGCTTTATCTGCTCGGCAGCTGAAGGGATCCGCTTTCACTCTATTGCTACCATCATACTTTAACTTTTTATAGGGTCGCCGCTTGCTATCAATTTGGCCGTGACCCCATAGGTAACATCATCATTTCAGCCAAAAGAAGTCCACTGCTGTACCCCAAATATTTCCATACAGACCAGTCCTGAAGCACCCGCATCCATCGTTTTCCGGCGATTTTAACCAGGTCATTGCTCCACCGTGTGGGAGGCATACCAGCACTGCGCTTTCTGGAACGCGGTCAGCACACACCAGTCCTGCGAGCTATGTTCCTTACCCACTGCTACTTAAGTTGGTTGGCAATCCTGTGGGTTGTGTTGGGTATGTCCTCATTTCCGATTCAATCTCGTAGGGTAACTCCAAACATCTCCATTACCCTTTGGGTGACTTTGAGCCTTTTGATAGAGCCATTGGTAAAACAATATTAAAATCCAGCTGGGATAAATCATGGTCAGGAGCCAATACTTCCTCATTTCAAGCATATTCATACATTTTATATTTAATAAGATCCGTGCCTGGGTGATTCAGAATACATGGCGTCACCACCTCTTTCCATCCTGAGGGTGTTGTAAGAGGCGACTAAAGACACGCAAGACGCAGATCATTTTAGCCGCGAGAGAAGGAAAACTTGATACGAAACGCAGTGCCAATTTGGAAACAGTTAACCCCCATGTAATTGGAAGAGGTCTGAGTCAGCAGTGGGTCAGTGGGTAATGTATTGACTGAGTAGAATTAAGTTTTATAGCTATTCAACAGTATATAGTACTATCTGATACATTATATCATTCCCACTGCGCCCTAAGTGTTCCTATTACGTTTTCCATCAACTTTTCACGGAATAGAGTTGTCTTGCGGAAGCCTTATTCCGTGTTATTAAGCTCACCAACATTTCTTACATCTATTAATTCTAATTAATTAATAATAGAGTTCGGGCTGCTTGGGCTTCATAAAAAATTAAACTCATTAAATAAAAACTCATTCAATGAAATTGGCTCATTGGAGTTCAAGTCAAACAATAAAATATTTCATTTAAAAGTTACCATCTAGTTACCACCGATTCGGAATGCAGCTCTACAGAGAAGAGCGGGCAAAAACACTGCTGTTGCTTTTTTTAATTAAAGGTCCTACTTACAAAAAGCTATACACAGCATAGTGTGAGCAATTTCACCAGACGAGAGAAACACGCTTACGTAATAATCAATAGGCCTTGACAGGGTCAATTTAAAAAAAAAGCGAATTAACTGGTCAAGGTTGCGGCATTTCTCGCACTTCAATTTTGCCGAGCACAAAAGTTGGGGCGCAAAATATACTGTACCTTCCAGAATAGTGCTGTCAGGAAACATCTCTAAAGTGCATTCAGAGCGCGCTCGCATCTTTTGTCTACGCGGAACGAGACTAACAACTGCTGGTTGCTTGCCGCGCGCATAAAGACGCTTTTTAGGGTGGTGTGGACTTGAAGCTCTTTAGGTGAGGAACTGGGGTATTTTACCTGGAAACCACTGACACGTTTGTGAGCGAAGTTGCTGAAATTACGTTATTTCGCGAAGATTTCAGGTACTTGAGAGATTTTAGTGAATGCTGGAAGAAACGTTTAATTGAAGTGAACAACAAGATGCCGTCACATGTAACGAGATCTCACGTCGCATATGGTTGCCGTACCGAGTGGATGAGGGCGTTGTGTAATGCAGGATATCTGCTTCAAAGTCAGGAAAATCTACTACTACTACTCAACCCATAAATGACCCACTGCTGAGTCGGGCCTCCTCCCATCACAGGGAGGGTAATTAGCCTACTGTGCTACGCTAGCCAGTAATTTAATTTAAGTACCTATATCTAAATGTCTATGGCGCAGTGCTGGTAGGCCTCCCACACGGTGGACCGACGACCTGGTTAAGGTCGCCGGAAAGCAATGGATGCGGGCCTATGTCCAGCAGTGGACGTCTTTTGGCTGAAATGATGATGATGATGATCTAAATGTTATAATTTCCTAATTCTTTTATTTTCCAAATTTTACTTATTATCAACTAGCGACCCACCCCGGCTTCGCACGTTTGCAATTATATTATACCTATAAACCTTCCTCTTGAATTACTCTATCTATTAAAAAAAACCGCTTCAAAATCCGATGCGTAGTTTTAAAGATGTATGCATACATAGGGACGGACAGAAGAATGCGACTTTGTTTTATACTATGTAGTGATAGTGATAGTGATGATATAACTTTTGGCTTAGTTTTTAAATTTAAAATTATTGTGCATGCTGTGGTCTTCTATAAGTGAAGGAGTACACTATTTAATACCTGATGTTGCCATATAACAATGAATCATGTATTGCGTATATCTTTTGTTGGAGATCCTTAATAAAATAAATAAATAAAATTTATATCAAGTTTTCTTTGTCTGGCAGCTAGGTTTTTGGCCTTGTGATTTCCTTCTGTCGGCTCTACGACACCCTCAGGATGGAATGGGGTGGTGACACTGTGCTTTCCATATCCGTCAGCACACGGACAGGAACAACGTTTGTGAGTAATCCGACCTAAATAAATACTGCTAACTGTTTAGTTTTATCCTCCGCATGGGTTTTAATGCTATTATGCTACGCCAGCTAGACTGGTGGGATCTTCTCTTACAGCTACGACACTCTAAGGATGACACTGGCTTCTTGTCACTAAGTATACCCAATTCATCAGTACATCGAGAGTAATCCAGTAATCTGCCTGCTTATTCGGTCGCTTGGTACGACACTATGAAAACGGAATGGGATGGTGACACAATTCGGTTGTTGAATTAAAAAAGACCACGTTTGATTAATTTGGTTGATAAAGTCCGATTTTCTCGACCATAGGAAAATATATCTGTGGTGCAGATTAAAAATTTGCACAAAATATTTCACCATTTTGCTAGCACCACGCAGTATGATAAACGGTCCACTGTGCTCGAAATATGCGGAGTGGTCGATGCAAATGGATTCAGATGCGTTCGCATCGACCGGACATACATTCTCTGGAAGTGCCAATTTATTTTTTCAGCCGGTATAAAACCCACTGCTGAGTCGGACCCCCTCCAATTATAGGAGGGGAATTCACCTACTGTGCCAAGCTGGCTAGATGGCACAGTAGTGCTAATTTCCTTTAGTCTGCGCTTACGACAATAACCATCCTGGTATGAATATATGGTATGAATCTGTCACCAGTATTTTTCGAAATATTCAATAGCTACGTTCGCCAGGTCAGCAACTGGCGAACTTCGTACCGCTACTAAAAGGTCTCTGAACTTATCTATTTATAAACAAAACAAAGTCGGAGTAGTTGTTTATCGGAAAATATATTTCTGAACAGCTCCGAATAGTTTGACGGTAAAATAAAATTGTTGTTTTTACAACTTTCGTCTCACTTTTTAAACATTCCTTGGACTTGAAACCAAAATTGGCCAAATCGGTACAAAATTTCTCGAACTTTTGTGCGGCTAATTAATTTTAACGCTAATTAAACGTCAATTAATTTTACATACAGGGTGTCAGAAAAACTTGATAGCCATCTCAAGTGGGGGACATAAAGCCTACTGGTCTGAACAGTTTTGTGTGTAAGGGAGAAAAAGAATGTTTTCAGAAAATGAAGTTACTTTTTTTTCCTATACTTTTCTTTTTTTTTTTCTAAATATTAGACAGAGGGTACAAGTACCTGAGGAGGTCAAAGTCCAGCGGATAGTGCGAAATGTACGAAATAGTTTTGCATGATAAGCAACGCCTGGCTCAGCAGGTTGACCGATGACCATAATATTAAAATTTGCCGTCCGCGTAGAGCCGTCGGTCCCACCAGTCATTCGAACATCTCTAGCAGTCTTTACTAGTCAGTAGGGTGAGAACTGACAGCTGGTCTAACCATACAAATACCGTAGGTGCCACTACATGGGTCGCGGAAGGCAGACGGCAATCGCTCTGTGTGAATACTGGGTAGCCAAATCAGGTTAGACCACAGCTGACTCCTAGGAAACTGAGGAAAAACCGAGCGGATTAAATAATAAAACACCTTCATACAAATTAAAAACTTATCGGGACTTATCGCGCACAGAATTAATACCTGTTTTTGCTCGACGTTTTTGCGCGATAAGTCCCGATAAGTTTTTAATTATGTGTTCAAATCGCGAAAGTTTAAAAATAACAACCTTCATACAAATTCCATATCCACCAGAATGTAGTTTTTTAAGACTACTTGTGCGTAGCGTATTCAATTTCTCTAGGTCTTTGTACAACACGCGAGATTAATTTGTTACTGTGCATAATTGCTGCATCGAAAATTAAAAACGGCTACCTTTTGGACATTTCCATAAATGTCATTTTACGTTATAGGTATGTAACGTAAAGCTCATCTTTCAACATGACGCTGCAGTAAAGCTCCGCTGCCAACGCCGTGCTTGGCATGGTTGATAGCTTCAATTATTTTTGTAACGTCTGAAATCCTCATGGATTTACGGCCGTTGGCGATTGGCCGGTTTGTCTCGGAGCATACTCCCCCAACGGGAGGAATGGACCCTGCGGCCCTGGAGTCGGGCAGCCAAGGATCACGGTCGGTTTTGGTGGGTAAGTCGGGGTGCAATTTACCAAAGAACCCGGCCAGTCCCCAACGGCCGGGAATCCATGAGGATTGCCTATATCAATCATAAGCTAGCCTAACAATATCTGTACTGTAGCGAATATTTTATTAGAGAAAATCTTTTCTTATTATTACATGAACTTTTCAAGTTTAATTAAGATATAATTATTCTTTTATTTAGTACCTAAATCATCTGGCGTGCGAAATATAAAAGTCTACAATATTTTAACAAAAATTCGGCTCTATTTATTTAAGAGAATTCCTTCGTAGCGATATTCACAATTATTTTTTACCAAAGTACAGGGTAAGCCTTTATCGATAATCCCGGTTACAGACAAAATAAAATAAAAGAGGCTCCGAGCCATTATACTCTGTAGTTTAAAATAGAATTTATTTTGGCAACATTTCAATAGCTTTTTTTGTCCTAAAGATTTTTTAGGGTTTCAGATTCAAGCATACCTTTATATATATATGATGGGGCCTTGGCCCGCTTCTAAAAGCGGGCCCCACGCTTTGATGGGGAGCTCTGAACGCTCCCCAACCCACCGACAGGCATGTGCGGGACATTGCACGTGCCCCCGTCAGGCACCGGATGAAGCGGCACCCGACCCACATGGTTGCGGCGGCAACTGTGGTACGCCTGCCTGGCCACCCCTCCGCTGCAGGTGGTCCACTGGCCCTCCACTGGTATATATTTATCAAATTTCCTGCTGGAACCAGACCCGTGTACTTAATTTAAAATGTGAACTAGTTTTGTAAGTTTAAAAAGGCACATCATGTACTTATCACGGTTGTGTACTGTGATAAGTACACCATTATCATAAGTATAATACAAGTTAGCGCGTAAAAACACAAGTATCCCAAGTTGAATTTCCAAGTTCGGCGAGTATGACAATAGGAAAATATCAAATCATTCGTTTTTCCCGTATCTGCATTATAGGTAGACCAAGAGACAAAGTCAGTTTTTGGAAAAGTAAGGAAGTTTGTCAAGTCACCATTTCGGCTAACTTGATTGACGACAAATGCGTCACGCGGGCACCGGGCACCGTACCAACCTCTCTTCCTTTTAGGTAGATATTAGAGAAACATTTAATTATTCATCCGATAGTATTTTTATAGCCTTATCATGATCCTAGTCCCTCTGCTGAGTTGAGCTTCTTCCGAATTCATGTAGAGTAATTTGGCAAGGTCCTGGATTATAAGCAGTTTGTACCAAGTTTTCTCGCGGTTAGTTCGGCGGCTCACAATTATTAACTTTACCGCAAAGTAAAATGCATTTGTCATAGGCAAAATCATCGGTCTAATAAGGAAACCAATTTCGATTCAAATTAAGAATAATTAGCCCAAACGTTGGGAATGAAATACTGTAAAAGACATGCGATAAATCCTTAAGTGTTTAATTTCAATCAAGAAGAAAACATACTAATTTTGAATGACACATAATTTAAAGCGACCAGCTCTCGAACAATACTTTCAATATTCCCTCTGAACCGAAGAGTATTGAGGCCAGGAAATGTTTTATTCATAAGAAAGGTCAACAGTGGCGTATCATACAAAAAATACAATACTCGTTTGAGTGGCATATTGTATGATTTAGGCATTCGATACTAATGTGGCGATTGGCAAGTTGGCATGTGCCAATTACCATACTCCGTGTGCGTAAATGCCAGACCTCCAGAATACAGAAAGGTCGAATGTAATCTGGCATTGAAAAGTAAGTACTTTTATTTTACGTAGGGTTACAGTAAGGTTATATGAAATATTGATTTTTATACTGCTAAATTCTCGCGACTTTACCCGTCTGTAATTTAGGTATCGTATCGATTATAGGTAGTTTGAGGGCCCCGCTGAGCAGTGAGTCATTTATGGCCTGAGAAGAATAAAAAAAAATGATACTCGTACAATGTAGTGCGTAAATTACTTTAAATTAATTACTATTATTTAAATACTATACTATTATTAAATTAAAAATAAAACTGGAGGAAATCTCTATGTAACTGGAGGAGGCCCGACTCAGTAGTGGGTCATCTTTGGGCTGAGAGTAGTAGTATTGGTGAGTAAATAAAAATAATGAATACGATGTTACCGTATTTACAATATCTTCTTTTTTGCAACATCAAGTGGTACAGTTTAGGAAAGTTTCACTAATCGTAATGCATGTGTATCATAGAGCTAAATAAGACCATAAAAGCTGTAGGCTAAATTAACTTGACCCTCTATCTTATGAATATTATTAACCAGAACTAAGTACCAATAGTAATAAATAACGCGTCTTAATTCTCGGCGCTAAATCTACTTAACTTGGTCCCTCGGGGGCGTGACGGGCTATTACGAAGATAGTGCTGGCCCTTAACTAAATTAAGGATTTCCCCTTCATTTGTCGAGGTTGCGGTAAAGGACTGTTTTATTTGAAACTAACAGTTGTAGCAGCTGGCAAATAACTTGAGCAAAAACGTGTTTTGGTCGCGTATGTGTTTATCCATTCGCGTGGATGCTACGATAGACTAAGACCCATTCAACGTTATTTTTCGAGTTATTTGCCGGCTATTATGGTCGCAGTCTTCGTCTACGTTGAAATAACAATTATACAAATTAATATTTGTTCAGTCTCTGTTCGAATTTTCATATTAGTCGTGTCATAAACCATAATCCACTGTAATTACAAGAAGGAAATTCAGCTTACTGTTCCTCGTTAGTCAGGTTGACAAAGCCTTTTTGTTTCAGTGTTTCAGTCGTCTCTTTTGATAAGTTGGAATGGGATGGTGATCCATATTTTTTAATCGTACGCTATACAATTTCGAACCCTTCCAATGTCCGCTTTCTAGCCGGTTCACTATGCTAGTTTCCCGTTTCCGTCCATCTAGGTGTAAAAGGTCTGTCTGAGCTCCGGCCACTTAAAGCTTGAAAAGAAGAGAATCTAGAGTACTCACTGCATTGGACCTTGGAAGACTAGCAGCAGAATGAAGAAAATAAATAAATGTATATCGTCGCAGCAAACGTAGCATTCTCGTAGCCGTGTAGCACACTCGTAGTAAACTCGTAGCAAACACATACCCTTGTTACAGCCATCTTCCACCTGCAGCAAAATTTCCCGTATAAAGTGGCAGAATCAAAACAAACGCTTACCCTTGATAAATAGAGTCGTTCCTCGTCCGCGGTACATTTTTATTCAAAATAAACGTGTGCCCTTGTCTTGGGAGCAAATACCCAAATGTATTACGCGCTCAACGGCACAGAACGTTAAAAGCCCTTGAGAGTTACTCTTGGAACTCGATAACAAATCACAGGTTTTTGTTCAACTTGTATTTTTTGGACTTCTAAATTATTTCCCAGATAGAATGTTTAATTATTTATCGTGTTTGTTTATGGACAGTTTATATTGTAGATGTTTGGGAATATACTATTATGTGGTCTTTTTACGGTAACAAAATTATTTTATTTCTTCACACAGTTGAAAATCTAGTATTTAACATGACTTTGAAATACATGGTGCTGGGGATGCTAGCTAGTCAAATAGGTAGCGACCACCAATGTAACTCAAACTTATTAACATAAATTCTAGCAATATAGTTAGAAAAATATCGGTTAATATTAACTACTTCGTTGACTAGCCTTGAGTTATGTAATGATAAACTTACCAATTTTAACGGCGTCTAAGCCGAGAGCTCATCAAGGGACCAAAATAATATGTTACTATGTCAACATTTTTATGACTTGTTATGATTGGCTGATGATTGACCAAGCTAATATTAAAAGATCATGAAATCGGGTGAACTAAATAGAATCTAGGCGTTGGTTATTGGTCTGTGTTACACATTGCACAATTGTCATTGACAGTCGGATCTTAATGTATCGGTACCACGCAAATATAAATTTACCAGTCGTTTTAATTTTTTGTTTGAACTCCATCCTGTCATGACTGAAGAATATCATCATCATCATTTCAGCCAAAAAACGTCCACTGCTGGATTTAGGCCTCCCCCAAGGATCTCCACAAAGGCCGGTCCTGGGCCGTGTGGTAGCGGAGTAAGAATACTACCACCCCATATTATCTTCCCGTAGGTGTCGTAGAAGGCGACTAAGGGATAACAGACGTTAGGCAGCAGCGACGTTCTGTCCAAAAACACACCATCCGTACTGCGATCGCCAACCCGCCTGCCGAGCGTTGCGATTATGGAAAACTCAACCCCCCCCCCCCCCCAATGCACACTACTGAAGAATAGTTTCTATTAAAATATGGATTATTTATTGATAATTTATGAAAGATAATAATATTCATTATTACAATGATGTTGTATAAATATGTCTCTTGTTATTTGTGTGTCGTTATCATCCAAGATTATGTCATCTTGTAACTATTACTCATGCCAATGGTGGCGTCGTTAGACAGGTCTTCCCTGTAATATGGTTGAGGGGGGCGATGGCTAATACATGCGTCAATCTTGGAAATTTATCCTTAGTTACTTTTATGCATGAACCTTTGTGGTTGCCCAAATAACTAATTACTGACATGAGTTGTAGCTCGTTCGGTACGCTACAACCTCGAGGACCTTCAAATAATTTCTCACAATTTCAAAGATCCAGCACATATTTTATTTTGTATATCAGTACTTGCCTCTCAACAAGACTTAAACAACGTCTTGCTGGTGTTTAAATTTCTCTGTTATTTAACTATTCCATAAGTAGCTCTCAACGTTTACTAACGTTGAGTAACACCCAATTGCGTCTTAATATCTAAGTGTTGTTTCTAAGTAAGACCGTTATTGATTATAATTAATTATTACTTTGGTTATTTTATGTGAATATAATTTTGGTAAAAGAATTTGTATTGATGTCTTAGGTTTTCACGATCTTTGAATAGAAATTGTCTACAATTATATCTACTCAGCCCATAAATGACCTAATGCTATGTCGGGCCTCCTCCAATTACATGGGGGGTTAATTAGCCTTAAATAGCCTTCTGTGCCACGCTGGCTAGACGGATTGGCGTAGAGTTTCATATTAAGGTTTCCTTCTCTTGCGGATAGTTTTTCGGCCTTATCATTTTCTTTTGCTGGCTCCTACGATACCTACAAGATGAAATGGGGTGGCGACATACATTCAAGACAAACTGTGTTCTTATACCTTTTATAGTCTGCAGGAGTAATTAAAATCGAGTTTCACTGATAGCCCTCTGCTTAATACCCATTCATTTGCCCCCGTCATTTGTCACGACAACAATAAGACAACGAGTGAAAGGCCTCCAATGACGCGTGCCCGCATATTATATGCGTTTGTCTGCGTTTTCAGGTATGCTCTGATTTAAATTGAGATTTTTAAACTTTAGAACTTTCAATGAGATAATAATAAAAAGAAACCAAATCTGTCCAAAATAAATCAATCGTTAAAGAAACTTTTTGGATAAATACTATCTTAACTCAAAAATATCTATTTATAGTAAAATAACTTTTGACGGTAAATTTCAACACACCGATTACATTCTGTTACTGAAAACTAAAAATAAATATTTGTTTCAAGTCCTATAATAAGTGCTTTTCTTATTAAAAGTAAAGCATAATTTAAGTGATACATTTCACCAATATAGCTCTTTTACTTAAATCGACACCCTCTGAATAAAATAGGTTAGAGACTTCGTTCTAAATTCACCACAAGCGTTTCAAGCTACAGCCAATATTAAATACTGCATAAGTTGCCCGACGAGTAATTACAATGGTACTTTGTCTAGGTAAGCTTGTGGGCTCGCACGAGCTTTAGCCGCACTTAACTCTTACTTAAGCTTTAAGCTCATTAAGCTACCGGCCACTGTTATTGCCATTTGCGCTACATTTCTGGCTAGTACAAACATCATTAATGTTTGTAGTATAAATATACAGGTACATTACATTATATTTTGGTGACGGATTTAGAATACACAATGTCACCAACCCATACCGTCTTGGGGGGTCGTAAGAGGCGACTAAAAGAAGGCAAGAGGCAAATCACCTAGCCGAAAGAGAAGAAAAACTTGATACAAACCCTGTGCCAACCCGTCTTGCCAGCGTGGCACAGTAGGCTAATTTCCCTCCATTAATTTGGATGAGGCCCGACTCAGTAGTGGGTCATTTATGGGCTGAAACGACGATTATATTTTGTTAGGTGAGAAATTAGCCTAGTTTAGCTCAGTAATTTCTCTTACATATGTGGAGGAGATTAGACTCGCCATTGAATCTTTCCTAGCATAAATAGAAAAAAAATACTCATTTAATTTTACTAGGTTAGCCTACTGTTCCCGCGAGGCACACAGGTTGGCGCAGAAGTTAAATTAAAATTTTCATTCAATTAAATAAATATCCTTGGACATTTCACACAACGCCATCTCGTCCCAAGTTAAGCAACTTAATGCTTGTGTTATGGTAACGAGATGGATGATAAACTACTTATATAAATTTTTTTTTGTAAATACACACATATTATAGATAGAAATGACACCCAGACTATTGCACCTACATTTCATTTAGTCAGCCCTTACAATACACTCAAAATAAAATGAGTAGGTTAAACCATAATATATACTATTAAAAAGGTAATAATTTATAAAAAAAAAACTTCTATTATAAGTACACATTAAATTAATGTATGATTTAAAATTAAATAAATATATTTTTACGTCAAATTAAGAATATGATTTGTGTTCTTCGGCTGACGTCTATATCAAAATACTTTGGCGGCTATTTATCTGATTTTGTGAGTTTCTTTTTATTTAGCTTTCTTACATGGTTTTTTTACGTTTGAAATCCTCATGGATACCCAACCGCTGAACGCCAGCCGAGTTATGTGGGACTCCGGGGCGCGGACATTTCTTACATGGCTTCTTTGGTAATTAGATGTAAATAATTTTTATGACTATATTTTTTTATAAAACATTTACTGGTCTACTCTTACATTGCAACATTTGAATTGGCTGAAAGGTTTACGAGTAAAATAAATGTAGTTTGATTTAAAAACCCACGACCACCAATCCATTTGCTAACCGCAAGATGTAGGGGTGCCATTAAAACACAAATCCTAAAGCTATTGGCGGTCGAAACGGTACTTAAGTGCGACTGTGTCCACAATAATTGTAGTAACGGGATTTGATCTATTTCAATGTATATCTGTCTATCACAAGTCTAATTTCATAGAAGGAAATTGAAGGAAGTGTAGCTCAGAATTAAAATGTTAATAACGATTTCCAGTCGACACATAAAAGACTACGCTTCGTGATTGTGACGCGCAGTATGTTTCCCCAATGGGGAGCTAAACCCGCGGCGCTGAAGCGGGTAGTCGAACACCGCTTGTTTTAGTAGGTGGGCCAGGGAGTTAAATACCATCTTTCCGCGCCCTACAGTCACACATTCCATAGCTAGTTCCCAACGGCGGGTATCCAATATGTATTCCATAGCAATAACTGCATCATGATTGTGCGTCAAGTGTACGCGCTAAACTCAGCTTTCCTATGTTTTTTTTACGTTGGAAATCCTCATGAATACCCTACGGCTAAACGCCATCCGGGTAATGTCGGACTCCGGGACGCGGAAAGATGGCAGTTGCGCCCCAACCTACCCCCTAAAACCAATGGTGTCCCTCAACTGCCCGGAAAAGGGCCACGGGTTTCACTTGGGGCCTTGGCCCGCTTATACAAGCCAGCGCCATGCTTTGATGGGGAGCTCTGGACGCTCCCCAACTGATCAAGAGGCACGCGGGACATTGTATGCTCTCCAATGGGGAGTGAAAACCGTGGTCCTGTTTCGGCGGACACCGTTGGATGTAGTGGGTAGGTTGGGGCGCAATTAACACCTATCCTTGAGGATTTCCAACGTAAAAATAAATGGTTGGTTATTTTCGACTACAACAACTACTTCTAGATTTTTAAGTGTAAAAAACAAGAACAATGAATATTTTAATTGATGTCTTCCGATCTATACTTTGAAACTGTCATCAGTGTGGCGCGGTGTCGTTCAACCCTAAGCGATTTGTACCTATTTGAATCGCGTGTTAATGGTTCGCCGTTTAAGTGGTTCAGTTTTGTTGAATCATGTTTGTTCGAGAGCTATTCTCTGCAAACCGTGACGCATTTACACTCACGGCGTCATGGTTTAATCTATTTAAAGTAGATACGAGTGAATGCCAAAAGGTTTCTACAAATTCGGCGACGCCTGAATGATACTTCTGGTGTTGCAGATCCCTAATATGTGACCTGTACCAACCTAACTGGCCAGCGTGGTGGGCCAGTAGGTTAATGACCCTCCCTGTAATGGAAGGAGGGAGAGTTTATGGGCTGAGTAATAGTAGTTCTTAACCAACACATAATTGAAAATTACCTATAGAGTCCAACATAAATTCTACAGAAGCATCCACACGCGATATTTCAGCGAAAGTTGCCGTGACACTCAAACGGTCTGACTAACCCCATTATGCTGTACCGAAGTTCCAGTTTCAATTTCCTCCCCCGTATTACTTGGCACATAACTGCATAACTTCAGTTTTGTATCGGTGCGGAGTGTGAGACGGTGTTTTAGATTCCTGAGCGGTTTATACTGACGCTTATTCTACTTTATTGTTATTGGAGCCAATGCAAGAATTTCTGTTCCTATCTTTTAAGTGAAAGAACGAATTTGCACTCTACAATTGAACAAACGTGTAATGGGAGGACAGTAGTGGGTAAATTATGGGCTGTGTACTAGCAATAGTAATTGAAGAAACTAAATGAAAATGCGTTCGAAGGTATACATATTTTATTTTGGAATAAATATGATTTATTGTGACTACTATGTACGAGTCATCATCATCATCATATCAGCTAGAAGACGTCCACTGCTGGACATAGGCCTCCCCCAAGGATCTCCACAAAGGCCGGGCCGCCCACATCCACTGCTTTCCGGCGACCTTAAACAGGTCGTCAGTCCACCGTGTGGGAGGTCTACCAGCACTGCGCCTTCCGGAACTCGGTCGCCACTCGAGGACTTTTCTGCCCCATCGGGCGTCGGTCATGCGCCCACTGCCACTTAAGTTCGGCAATCCGGTGGGCTATGTCGGTGACCCTAAATTTCCTGCGTATCTCCTCATTTCTGATTCGATCTCGCAGGGAAACTCCGAGCATAGCCCTCTCCATTGCCCTTTGGGTGACTTTGAGCCTTCTGAAGGAGCCCATACTGAGCGACCACGTCTCTGTTCCATATGTCATCACTGTCAACACACATTGGTTGAAGACTTTTGTCTTCAGACACTGCGGTATTGTGGACGAGAAGATCTTTCGCAGCTTCCCGAACGCTGCCCAGCCGAGTTGGATAACGAGTAATGACTTTAAACTACGGAAATCAATTATTTGTAGTTCGTCTTAATAAAGAGCCCCCTATTTCTGAAGTTGGTTAGAAACGGCAGTGAATTTCGGGAAATTGTCATTACAGCTACCAAATTAAATTAAATAATACAAATAACTTTTTGGCTGATTGTGTATTTAAAAGTCAAATAAATTTATTTATTTATTTTATTCTTGGAAAAGTTAATCATTTCAAGTTTCCTTAACTTTACTTACTAATGCTCTGTTGTCTATATCTGTCGTCTATATCAGCCATCATCGTTTCAACAAAATGACTACTGAGCTCCACCAAACTCATGCAGGGATTTTGTTTCTGCGGGGGTAAAATCCACCTCAACCGAGTCGAGTCATGTTTTGTCCCCCCGGGCATACCCACTAAACATCCCCCGGTGTACCGTCATTTTTTATTACTGACTTGAATGCCTTTGACCCTAGGCTTGCGTGATGGAAATCAACGCCAAGATGGAGCAGGCAATTCAAGGAAACGCCCTGTCGAGCACCGGCTCTCACATACACACGACGAAACACAGTAAAACTGCTTGGCACCGGACTTAGATGTGGGGGTGCTGGGCGGACCATTAGATCCTACCACCAAGCGTGCTGGGTTTTGTTGACTTTTACAACACGCTTTATTTCTCAGCGTGCGGTGGGGAAGTTTTATATTCTGCCTCGTACCCACACGGGGAAAAAAAGTCCTGCGCTGACTGCTCCGATACAGTGAGTACCCATCACTGTGTCACCACGGGATCAGGGAAATAAGCCTACTGCGCCACGCTGGTAAGACGGGTTGGCATAGGGTTTCTTCTGTTGCCGCTCGGTAGTGTGTCTCTTGCGTTCCTTTAGTCGCCTCCTACGACATCCTCAGGACAATATGAGTTGGTGACAGTGTGTATTCCAAGTCCGTCAACACACGGATTATGACAATACTTTCAGTTTATTATGACCTTTTTTGGCGGGATTTCAAAAAAGTAACAATCTGAAATACCATATATCTTTTATTAAGTAATTAGTCTTTATCACATCGTGTATAAATCGTTACAGGTCATTAATGTAAGATTTTCTACTCTGTGTTCTAATTAAAAATTAACCCCAGAATTATAATGAGCGTAATCATCAGTCTGCACTTAACTTCCAACATACTCCTAGTTCAGACATAAAGGTAAGCCAAGAAATCATTTTTAACTTTCAAATGCCTTTACAAATAGGGAATTTCCTTTAGTGCTTGGGTGAAAAATATATTTTTAATTACTCAGCGTACGGAGCATTAGTCGTTGCAAAAAGGTGAAATGGAAAAACGCCATTAAAATAAAGTTTATAATGTTCTTTAAAACTACGAATTGATGAGGAGTTCCGTACATATCTGAACACGATTGTCACTACATAGTATAAAACAAAGTCGCATTCTTCTGTCCGTCCCTATGTATGCATAAATCTTTAAAACTACGCAACGGATTTTGAAGCGGTTTTTTTTAATAGATAGAGTGATTTAAGGGGAAGGTTTATATGTATAACCCACCCCCGCTTTGCACGGGCGAAGCCGGGGCGGGCCACTAGTTTATAATATAAGTAACAAAACGCATCGGCTCAGTATATTATGTTATACTAGCGACCCGCCCCGGCTTCGCCCGGGTGCAATAATTAACATCTAAAATTATGAGTGTTTCTTTACAATATTATGCATTAAATATAATTAAAAACCTTCCTCTTAAATCACTCTATCTATTACAAAACCGCTTCAAAATCCGTTGCGTAGTTTTAAATATTGATGCATACATAGGAACGGTCAGACGACAGCGACTTTGTTTTATACTATAGTGATAATCCATGGTTGAGTTGGGCCTCCTCCAATTTTATATAGGGGAATCAACGAGCAATTTGTTGTTTATATTAAGTATTTCCTTCCATGTAGAGTTTTTATAGTTCTTTTATTTTCACTATCGACCGTGCTGCCTTTCTGTGCTGAGGGGCGTTAGATACACGGAGTCAATAAAAAAAATGGCGGCACATTTAATTATTTCTTTGCACTTTGGAGACCACTTCCGTGACCACGACTGCTGCAAAGCATTCGAAACGTCGGGGATTAAATAATGCAAAATACACGCCATACATCCGTGAAAAGTGTTTAAATTCAATTATATCTACATATTTTGCGAAAATACGCGGAACCCTCCACTACAACCTAAATGAAAAACCATTTACACGGCAATGATTTCCGCATTTAGCATAACACGTGCAATGTTATTGTCAAAGCACACAAAACCGGTCTTTATGTCGTAGCGCATAAAGTTCAGAACTACGAGCTTTTAAAGAAATTAAAAGTAAAGGCTCTTACTGAAGCGTGTACAACAAGCTGAAGTTTTAGTTAAAATGTATTACGAAAATAAAAATAAATATTTGATCCAGTGAGTATCGACAAATGTATAGTTGAGATGACAATTAACTGCAGTATCCACTTAGATAGAGGCAGATTACACTCCGATAAAAAATAAAAAGATTAGGAAAATTCTTTTGCTCCATCATTACACACTTTCAGAAATAATTGCGCATGAGATATTATAAATATAATCGAAATTGTCATAAGTATATAACGACAAATGAAATCCATAAAATTGGTCCAGCCATTTCAGAGATCAGCCGAAACAAACAGAGACAAAAATTGTGATTTTTTATATTATGTACATCCAATTTCACTTAGTAAACAGACGTTATGTTAATATTACAAAGAGACACTCTAATTTTATTTATTAGTACGTAGTTTCTGTTATTATAATAATATATATATATCTTCTCACAAAACGTGCCTTAACCAATAGTATTACCTTTTGTATCACGCTCTTGAACCAGGTAGCTTCTGCAGATGTTTTCGTCATTTTTGATTAATCCTTGCACTGATATTAATAGCGGTAGGTACAATGATAGTCGAATCCATTTTTCATATGACATCAACCTCGTGAGACGTTCATTTCCATGTTCAGCTTTCATTATTATTATTCTGGATCTTATTCTTTGTTTAGCAGCTTCTTAGGCAAAATTGTTACTTAAAATATTACGTATTTCTTTTATAAACCTAAACGATAAGTTATTAATAGTGACAAAGTCTAGTCTGAAACCGCGGCGTTCCGAGAACGTTCCAGAAACTTTAGAGACAGAATATCTAATGAATGAATGTATTTATTAAGCACTCTAGTGTAACTGTTTATTTAAAACCCTTTGATATCTTTGAACTGTGGTAAGAGTTGGCTCACGAGCGGTTTCACTTGAAATCTAAATTCTGACAATTTGCAACTTCAATCAAATCTTAAATTTTTCTTTACTACCTACAGCAATTTAAAAGGAACGGGTATAAAAAGATATATATAGATTCTAAATATAATACAATATAATAGTATAAAAGTAAATGTAGGTACTCTTTATACGTGGATTGTTAGAACATTTACAAAAATTAGAAAATTTAGGATTTATAAAGGGATCTCGTGAAAACAGGTATGACGGCTATTCAGAATGTTTAATTTCTAATGCAAGCTTGACATAATGGCTCGAAGTAAAGTTGATATGATTTAAGCTCATTAATCATAGAATTAAGTGTCCTTCTAAAGTAATTGAAAACATTCTTGCGCTGCATTGAGGACAGTAAGATCGAACTAGAAAATTTCTGTGATTGCGGTAGGTCAGCTAAAGGTGTAAGCCCCTGTACGCACTAGCGGTTGAACCGCCTAGGCCGCTAGCCGCGCGGCCTACTAAACTGCCACAACATTTCAACCGCCAGTGCGTACAGACATAAGCGGTTGCATATTAAATTAGAATAGCGGCAGGCCACGCGGCTAGCCGC
The DNA here is from genome assembly GCA_905475355.2 of Clostera curtula. Classification (NCBI taxonomy): domain Eukaryota; kingdom Metazoa; phylum Arthropoda; class Insecta; order Lepidoptera; family Notodontidae; genus Clostera; species Clostera curtula. Next base: position 17,925,082 of record FR997802.1, read on the forward strand.
CTAGGCGGCCAACCGCTAGTGCGTACGGGTACTAAGGGCCCCGCGCATTTAGGCCGCTTGGCCGCATAATGCGTGGATTGGTCGCGGCGGCCAATAGGCCGCGTATGTGACGCGATGTTTTTCGTTGGCCGCGCGACCACAACTTGGCCGCGCGGCCTGGCCGCGTAATGCGCGCAGCTATATACATCGTAGAAGAATTAGTTGGCCGCAGCGACTTGGCCGCGCGGCCTGGCCGCATAATGCGCGGAGGCCCTAAGAGAAGCACCAAATATATGTCAAGAGTGACGGTAGACACGGTGACGTCAACGATCGAAGACTTTTATCATGAGCTAGTTTAATCTACCTCAAAACTGCACATAACACCAAAGTTGGAACACTCCCATAAAAATCAAACAGAAAACGTAACATCTCAAACTACGTTTAACGTAACGCTAAAGTTTGCGTTTGAATCTCGACGAAAATCCACTAACCTAACTACTTCAAGTCGAAAACGGACCGCAGACTCGCGAACTAAATAAAAATAATGACCCGAAAAGATCCAACTTAGGCAAACACATAAATTGTTTCTAGTTGAATCTTTTAGATGGAGCTAACCAATAACTTTTGCTACAATCGAATATAAGCTTTTCTCTCCACAGTTAAGAACCAAAATCCATCACGGCAAGATTTATAATATCTCCAGTTTGATACGAGGGTTTTGTGACTTACTTCTGTAGTCATATGAACTTTACAGTATTGAAATAGCGTTTGTTTTAGCTTGCTCCCCCATTTTGGTGTAGTAACGACATGTTAACGCCTTTAGAGCCGATGAGATAATTTATTAAGGTGCTGGAAACAGTTTTTTCGCACCCTTCCGCCATTTGTTGGTAACTTTTGTTGTTAGTGAGATTTCAGGGTTCAATAACTGTGATGTATTAGTCAATCCTTTTAACGTCCTTTTTGTCTTCATGACTGTCTAGAACTAAAATGTTACAATGTTCCATAGAATATTTTACTTTGGGTCAACATTTACCTTGCACCAAATTTAAGATCTGTTTTTACCAACCCATATCAGCCAGAGAGCATCGTAAGACTAAAAGAGTGCAGGAGACAGATAACTTAGCGTCAAGAGTCCTCAAGGCTTTAGCAGTGGGTAATTTATTGGCTGAGATGAAATCTAGAAAGACCTTTTCGCAATATTATTGGAGTCATTCATCATTCTACTCTGTTTTGCTAACTACTAAAAATTTTCGAGAGCTATTACCATCTACCCAAAGCTCATCTAGACTGCTACTATTCAGCCCATAAATGACCCACTGCTGAGTCGGGCATCCGCCAGGACCATTATAGGTAATTAGCCTAAGTAGAAGGAGTACTTCGGTTTCGGAAGGGTTTCGTAGCAAGTTTTCCTTCTCTTGCGGCTTGGTTATCGGCCTTGTCATCTCCTTTTGTCGGCTCTTACGACACCCTGAGGATGCAATACGGTGGTGACACTATGTATTCTATATCTGTAAACACACGTATCTAAACTACCGGGAGTCATTTGATTAGGTCAACTTAGTTTCCTAGGCACTGAAATCATGTAACACAGATTGAATTGGATAACACTAGCATTATGAGAACGAAGCCTATCTCTCCGATCCGAGTCTATCAACCCCGGAGGGCAACTGGCAGCTCGCGGGAGCTGACGCAGTGGTGATAGCGTGCTATGCTACGCTTGTGAGCCATACTCAGCCACTGACTGTTAGCTGTTAGCTGAATGCTATAGATGTATCCTACACCTGGCAGCCAGAACAAGCAGCTTTACAGTTATTCCTCCAGAGCGAGGGGGAGGTCAGATGTTATTGACACCCATCCAGCACAGCCAGGAATCCGGATCAACTGCGCTTGGCACTGACTGTATTTCGCTGCGTGAAATATAATTGGGTATTTGTCTTGTGATTTATCTAAAAGCTTATGTTTGAATTTATCGCCGAACTTTTGGAAGTCAACTGTTCTGATATTGTTATGCTTACGAGTATTTTAACTGAAATAAATGGAGATCAATGTTACTGTTTTAACCGACCTCAAAAAAGGAGGAGGTTCTCAATCCGACTGTATGGTTTTTTTTTGTATGATTTGCAAAATTCTTTATTTATTTTATTTTTATATTTTTTTAAAGACTGGCACTGTCTTCTGTCTTGGTTCTGTAGTTTGCTATAGATACAACTTGAAATAATTGAGCAAAACAATTTGTGAGAATGCAAATTCGACTTTGACGTTGACTTAGCAGTTGTTGGTAGGAATAAAAAAAAGAAATTAATAATATTATGTAAACTCTCTTCAGAAAAAGTTAAACGCGAACTGTATTTAGGGTTGACATTCTAATCCTTTCTGTTCTATCTATAATTTTACGTTGGGAATTATTGTCTTTTTTTATACTTTTTAATTCTACTTCTCAGCTCATAAACGCCATACGCCCACTGCAGAGTCGGGCCTTCTCCAACAACATGAAGGGTTAGCATGGCAGGCTAGGCGGGTTGAGACAGGGTTTTGTATCAAGTTTTTGTCTCGATTACCTAGCCGTATCAGCCTTCTCATTTCATCTGTCAGCCTAAGGATGGATACTGAATCCGTCAACTCAAAGACACAAACAGAGTCGAGACTCTCCAGGCAAAGGTGCGATCGAAGCTAACATAAATTTTACTGTGATAAATCTTATTAGCTAAATAAAATTAAATCCGCTGAAGTTGTAAGTGCAAGGGGACTTCACGGAGAGGGGGAGGTAAAATATTGCAATCGGTGTACGGAACAACAGGACACTGGCGAAGCGCCAAAAAATACTTTTTCGTTTCGAAAAGTTGCCTTTTAGATTTATAATTTAATCGGTTGATACGTGATCAGCTTTGCGGATACTGTGGAATGCAACTGATCTGCAGGTCAAGAACAAAAACCTGTGGCCTGAGGCCGTGCGGTGACGAATTTAGAATACATCGTGTCACCACCCGATTCCATCATGAGGATGTCTTAAGAAGAAATACCAAAGGCTGATAACCTAGCCGCAAGAGAACGAAATCTTGAAACAAAACCCTTTGCCAACCCGTCCGGCCAACGTAGGCTAATTAGCCTACCATACCACGTTGGCCAGACTGTAACTGGAGCAGGATTGACTCACCAGTAAGTCTAATTTAAAATTTACAATTGCGTTTATGTCTCTTTAATAGCCTTTTACGACACCCCCATTGCACACAAATAGATGACGCTGAGTCTTCCAAATCTTCGCCTTAATGTGTGTTTTCAATATCTCTCAAAATATTTTTAGGCTGATCTACGAGGCGAGTTGAAATATCGGCTAATTGTAACACGTCTCGCCTGGACGAGAGCCAAGCAATTACTGCTGGAATTCACGACATTAGAGTGTAGCTGCAATCACGAGCTAACTTTTTAAATTATCCTTAACGACAGACTTGCCTGTGAGGTCACAAGGACAATATACTGTCACCAACCAACTATATCATAAGAGTGTCTGACGAGACGAAATAAATATCACTATCACTATCACTACATAGTATAAAATAAAGTCGCATTCTTCTGTCCGTCCCTATGTATGCATAAATCTTTAAAACTACGCAACGGATTTTGAAGCGGTTTTTTTTAATAGATAGCGTGATTCAAGGGGAAGGTTCTTAAGTATAACCCACCCCCGCTTTGCACGGGCGAAGCCGGGGCGGGCCACTAGTAATATAAATATAATATAAATATCCTTGGACATTTCACACAACGCCATCTCGTCCCAAGCTAAGCAACTTAATGCTTGTGTTATGGTAACGAGATGGATGATAAACTACTTATATACATTTTTTTTTGTAAATACATACATAATTATTATAGATAGAAATGACACCCAATAAAAACAGCAACCACATAGTTTTTACTGGTTCTTCTCGGTAAAATAGTCTGCCGAAGTTATAACAAATGATTAACGTATTTTAACTATTCACGAGGTTATACTAAGCTTTTTTTTTATACAAAAATGTATGTATATAGTATGTGTATGTAATGTATGTATGACCCTTGCGACCTCTAAACCAACGAGACTATTCCTATTATGATACAACATATTTCGCTTAACTTTTATATGCTGTATAATAGAAGACAATATTCTGTATTGTACACCAATAATAAAAAGGTTAATGTGGCATCAGAAAAATACAAAGAATAATTGTCCGTAATAAGTGAAGTACGGTCTGTTCAAAAGTCAAAACTAAAGTAACTTGTACTTAGTGGAAATTAGAAAAAACTGATGAAATTTTGAGGAAAATTGGTCAAAACGTTTAACTCTGATTTAAAGTTAGGTTGGCAATTAAAGCAATTTTAGAACTTGGAAATTCATCCACCAGTTCAAATTGTAGAAAAATTTGGGTAGATCAACTTGCAGCCGCTGAGTTACATTACGAATTTTAATAATGTTACAACCTTTGAAAGGATCCATGGAAGAAAAATTGCCTACTATACCATTATGCCATCATTCTATAGCACAACACAAGTGCCGCACTAATCATCATCATCATAAATTCAGCCAAAAGACGGCATAGGCCTCTCCCAAAGATCTCCACAAAGGGACCGGCCTTTGCCCGCATCCAATGCTTTCCAGCGACCTTAACCAGGTCGTCGGTCCACCGTGTGGGAGGCCTACCAGCACTGCTAATAACACAGTGATACTAATACACTAATACAAACTTATTAGTCAGTGAAATATAGAGTATAAAAATGTGAGCAGCAATATACACACGTAAATAAGCGAAATGCTTCGACAATATTCTAAGCATACTCTGATCAGACACACAAATTCAGGGCACATCTTACACCGTAGCATAATTGTGATCAAAATGTTTTCCGAAGCTATATAATTATTTCATTTAATTGCGTACAACAATGTGGCAATAAACAATCTATTAAATAAATTGCTTCTAGCAATAACACCGTAATTTGTACATAGACTCAAGTTACATATGAAATAGAGGATACTATTTCTACTACTGCTTCTCAGCCATAAATTACCCACTGCTGAGTCGGGCCTCCTCCATGTATATGGAGGGTAATTAGCCAACTGTGCCACGCCGGTTAGTACGCCCGGATTGGCACAGGGCTTAGTATCAAGTATTCCTTCTCTTGCGGCTAGGTTGTCTGTAAGAAATAGCATTTAGCGATAAGACCGCCCTTTGTACAAAGCGTTGTATTTTTTTTTGTGTTCTGTCTTTTTTCACGTGTGCAATAAAGAGTATATCTATCTATCTATCTATCTAGGTTTTCGGCCTTGTTTCCTTTAGTCTGATCTTACGGCACCCTTAAGATAAAATGAGGGGAAGATACGAAATTAGTTAGTTACGATTTCCTTGTGTCGACTCTAACGACACCCTCAGGACCCTCAGGTGGTGACACTGTGTATTATGACCGTCACCACACGGATTAAAACGGTGTCACCGACGGCCGAAGTTCGTGAATAACGCATGCAGCGTATTCCCGATGAATAGAAAATTATTTGTTTGACACGAGCACAGAAAATAAAAATAGGCTATCCCAAAGGACTGCTTGAAGCTAGACAATACATATGCGGAGACAGAATTCGAAGGATAAACTGCGAATGCAAAACAAAATTTGGTGACGAACTTAGAATACATAGTGTTTTCTTCCCGCTATTTTCCCAATAGCATTAGGGTCGAATCGGCGGCAGTCCAACCTAATTTGGCTAACTGCCAGTATTATTTAATTATTACATGTCATTATTTGGTAAGACCAACTGTCAGTTTCACTCTACTGACAAGGTTGTGGATCGTTTATGAGCTGGTTATTCCAAAGTAATAACATCCCTGGTGGGGTGTTGTGTTCCTGCGCGTGAGCATGATCACCAGCGCTCTTTTAGATGACGCATTGTGTTGGCAGCAGACGGAATCCACTTTCCACTCCACTTACATGGTAATTAGCCTACTGTGCCACACTGGTCAGACGGGTTGGCACAGGGATTCTTATCAAGTTTTCCTTCTGTTGCAGCTAGTTTCGCTATGTATTTTACCCGGATGGAAAAGGGTAGAACAATAATACGTGACCACACGCAAGCAGCGTCATGCTTTCAGCTATTACAGGTTTGGCGATACGTTGGTGGCCCTTTCGATGTGACAAACGTTCATAGGTGACGACAACAGGCGAAAATCAGGCAGCTTATAGCTACAGCCGCAAACTTGAGTGCCACATTAAAGTTATAAAAATAACCCTTTAGTCGTATCGTGCGACACCCATTGGATTTATGACAAAATGTTTTTGAAGTAATATAAGCACGCTTGACTTGGGGAGTAAGCTGGTGAATGCGTGACATGCACGTTACGAAAACTGTGATCAGGCGAGGCGTACGGAAATTAAGAGGGAGATATAAGTGATACTATAAGTGAACATAGAAAGAGACAGAGTTACGTTTTTTATATAACTGTAAGTGCAAAAGAGATGCGAACACACAATTTTCTTTCTTTCTTTCCCTCACAGCCAGCACAAGAAGCTTTACTTCAATCATGTTAGACCACACTTGTTTTTTCTAACTTAATTAATATTTCATACAGCAAAAATTCCATATTCACTTTATTTTAAAATGTGCTAGGTGAATTGTAAAGTGGACGGATATGAAGCCATCATAATCCCGTAGCGTCCATGCACTAAAACTTTTCTCGAAAACTGTGAATTTCACGAAAACTGCAACCATAAAAAGGTATACAAAAATCACGGCGCTCAGCGATCTCACTGGAATCGCCTGTTTTATTTTTTAGTTCATCAAAAATGCAAACTGTATGTAAATGTATGGTTGAGTGAAAAGACTTTTAAACCTTATGACGATCTATTAATTATTTTACGCTGTGCTATGAATGCGGCTTTGTTGGTGTAGATTTTGAACCTGTACGGAACTACTGGATCGTCACAATGACTAATATTGCAACCTACATAAATTTTTGGGTTAAAAAGCTTGACTTTCTACAAGTCTTCGTGTTTAAAATATCCAAAAAATTTCAAATCTATAAAGATATAAATTAAGGTGCTTTTAAATCCGAGATAACTTGAAATATGTATTGTTATTGATTTAAAATGTTCTCCTCTTGTTAATTATCTTGCCTGCATAGTTTACTTCAGTACTATTTACAAGCTAAAACTTCAATACGATGACGGTAACATCAATCTGAACTGGTAATATAGTAATTCTTATTTCGAAATTACTCAGGCGAAGATTTGTCTGCTGTTTCATTTTTCAAAGGAGCCGAATTAAATTGTAAAAATAAAAGCTCTCAAATTGACATAATAGTTTTTTTATTATATTTTTTTTTATTATGTTATAAAATATATTAAACACTACAAATACACTATATTTGTCATGTTCAAAACAGAAAATGTGTGAAAACCCCTAATAACCTATGAGTCTAAGACTATTTCCACAGTGCTTTCCACTCTCCAGAATTATGCATATACTATGTTAAATTCCATTGATGTTTGTCTTTCAGTTTATACTTAAAATTAAGCCTCTTTTGGAAAGGTTAAAAGATCACCCAAATTTTCGAGCAAGGCTAGTTAGGCCCAGTGGAAACTTCCAGAAAAAACTCTGCTTCGGATGCCTCGTTACGATTTATGTAATCAAAAATGGAAATCTTTGCGTTGAAATTACGTTGATTTTTCGAGGGACATCCGTAGCTTTTTTAACTTCATTTGCCCATGAAGTTATCCATGAATTTGGTGCCGCTTTTTGTAACAGCGTCATCTTTTTGTGAATTTAAACGTCGTGCAATCTATGCGTATACAAGCGTTGTTACTTTTCATCGCAATATTATTATGTAACGACATACAAAACTTTATAAAACTATTTAGGCACTACTATTACTCAGCCCATAAATGACCCATTGCTGAAACGGGCTCCCTCCTACTACATGGAGGGTGATTAGCCTGCTATGGCACACTCGCCAGACGTTTATGGACAGGGTACCGTTTCAAGTATTCCGTCTCTTGCAGTTGACTGCCTCGTTGGTCTAGTGGGTTCGATTCCGGGGTCGGGCGAGTGTCTTTGTCTAAACCAGAGGCACTGGCTTGGAGTCTGGGTGTCATTTCTATCTATGATATGTATGTATTTACAAAAAAAATTTATATAATAGTGTATCATCCATCTCGTTACCATAACACTGGGACGAGATGGCGTTGTGTGAAATGTCCAAGGATATTTATTTTATTATTTATTAGTTAGATTTTCGGCTTTGTCATTTTATTTTATCGGCTGTTACGGTGCCCTCAGGACGGAATGGGTTGGTGACACTATGTATTTATAATCTGTCACCACACGGATAAACAAGACCTATTTATTAATAACGGAAGGATTGACTGTAGTACTGATAAAGACATTATGTGCAAATTTACAGCAATTTCAGCTTCCTGATTATTGTTTGTGAGAAAAAAATATAGCTACAAAAGTAAGCACAGAGAAATTTTGTAACAGCCGACAAGTTATCGTTATTATGACTAATGTTCTTGTTTTGTAAATAAAAATTGGTTCAGATAATCGCCAATTACTCTCATATTTCAAATTGAGAAAACCGCTTTTGTCAATTGGCATTTTGGATATTTGGTATTGTTTGTTGGTAATAAACACGTTCAATGGACACTTGCAATGTGCACATAATTCGTTCCACACTATTTGTTCCAAACTGCATATAAATCAGGTGAAGCACCCTCCCGCGCGCGAGAGCTCGCGAGTATATGATGAGTGCGCGAACGGTTTGCGCTCGCAATTCCCTAACTAGTATGCTAATGACACGTCACTAACACTGGTTTATTAGTGCACTGAACTACGATGAATCAGCTCAGGCTAAATTCATTGCAGGATTGCCAAGCTTAAGTGGCACGGGGCAGGGCACATGGCTCGCAGGACCGACGCCCGATGGGGCGAGAAAGTCCTCGAGTGGCGCTGCGTTACCGAGAGCGCAGTGCTGGTAGGCCTCCTACACCGTGGACATACGACTAGCTTAACATGTCGCCTAAAACGATGGATGTGGGTGGCTTAAAACCAGCCTTTTTGGAGGTCATTGCGGGAGGTCTATGTCCAGCAGTGGAGGTGTTATGGCTGAAACGATGATATTGTATTTATAGCGTATATTTAAATTCCTGAAATGTATTTTTTTTGCAGAATTTGCAGGTCTGCTTTTTATTAAACATCTATTGTCAGGACATTCATCTAACATACAGCAGGTTTGGATGAGGTCATGGAATTGCACTTGCACACACACTATTGCACTTTCCCTAGCACACAAAGCATTCCTAAATTTAGAAGCACCATTATTACTGTAAGTGTTATATCAAAATACCAGTAATGCCATCTGTTGTTAGCAAGTAGTTATATTGTACGATGACATGTATGTTCAAGAATAAATCATTCACTCGCTATCCGTCTCACAGTAAAATCGTTGTTTTATTTTATATATACAAAATCTTGTACAAGCTCGTCGTTTCAGGTCTTAAATAATACTGCGCTGCACTGGAAAAGCCAACCCGCACAAGGTTGCCTCCTTCGGCGGCTAGGTGATCTGTCTCTTACGTTACTTTCGCCTTTTACGACACCCTCAGAATGGTATGGGTTGGTGCCATTGTGTATTTTAAATCCGTCACCACACGGTATAAGGTGGGAGAGCTCAATGGGACTGACATAGTCGACAGGTGAATAAAAGTCTCGAAAAAAAGGAAAGCACAGCAGAGTCAGGCGTTGCTCAACGTGCAGAACAACGCTCTCCGCACTATTCAGTAGGCGATGAAATCCTCTGGGAACACCTAATCAAAGGTTCCGCTGGGTTGGTTGGCTCACTGGATTCAAGGCTTATTTCTACAACCTATTTTTATTACTCTCATTCAATTTTATTATTATAACATTCATATTTGAGTAGAGCGCGTTTCAGAGCCAAATAAAAAAAGTTAGTTAAATGTAGGTATACAGATATTGTAATATGGCGTTTAAAACAAAACGATCCACGTGCCAATTTGGTAGGGATTTTAAAAAAGATGTGTCCGTTTTTATATTATATTCTATTATTAAAAAAGTTTGTTCACGACTTTCATTCGTATTTATTTTTTCTCATCATGAAATAACCTACTGTTGCTTTTTTGTTATTAGATGAAATGAAATTGGCCCACCTTACTGACTAAGCTAGTTGGTAAAGGGATTACTAAGTCTAAGATCCATTTTCTTGTGGCTAGTTTTATTCCTTTATTAATTCCTTTAGTGACCTATGACCCTATGACTGGCGTCAGGGATGATTGCTTTGTAAATTTCGTTAACGCGATGTAGGGTTTTTGGTTATTCTTGCTTGCGGTATATATTGTTGTCCAGATATTTAATCCACATTTAATTTTTATGACGACGCCCTGGCTCTCACTTGTATACCTTTTGTAGCAGTGTTTAATGAACCTTTATCGCGATTATTCGCAAACAGGGTGCTTCTCTACTTAGAAGAGACCTGGTAGTAAAAATAGCATTCTAAAGGTCTTTGCTGATGTGTACAATTACATTATTACAAACATCATTACTTAAATTTATTATTGAAAATAAACACTTCTTAACGCAAGTTAACCAATTTATTGCGTGTATTATTAAATTATTTATTTATTATATTACACTAGCTGTTCCCGCGACTTTGTGAAATAGTGTCTTTAGGTGCCATTGTCACCCCCCTTTCAACCCTTTACAACCCATTATTCGCATTAAAAAGCAGCGTATGCGTCCTTTCTCGGTATTTACACTATCTGTGTACCAAGTTTAATTAAAATCCGTTTGGTCGTTTTGACGTGAAAGTGCGACAAACGGACAGACAAAGTTACTTTCGCATTTATAATATTAAGTAAGGATTATTTAATTCCCAACGTTTCGAATGCTTTGTAGCAGACATGGACATGGCTAAGACAAGATGACAGTTGACTTTAAAAGTAAAAAATAACACTTACATCTATTGTGTTTTATTTTGAACTAGCGAGCACCCGCCCCGGCTTCGCACGGGTGCAGTGATGAACATCTAAATTTATCAGTGTTTCTCTACAACATTATTCAACTATACTATTTAATATTATAAAGCTGCAGAGTTTGTTTGTTTCTTTGTTTGAACACGCTAATCCGATTTCAAAAAATATTTCAGTGTTAGATAGTCCATTTATCGAGAAAGGTTATAGGCTATATTTTATTTTCAAAAGAATTAGGGATCCGTATGAAAATTGCGATTTTGTAACCCAAGGTGTAAAATCGAAAACCTATTTATGCGTGCGCTGCAGAAACTATAGACAATAGAACAAAATATTGTACAACGTGTTTGTAGGTCTTATTAAGATCTACAAAAAACTATGATAGTTTAGTCACAGTAACCTATTTAATGTTCATAAAAAATATATAAATCATCTGAAGATAGAAAACACATTTATGGGCTATATGCGAAGAGGAGATAAGCACGGGTTCGAAGCCCACGCGGGCGAAGCCGCGCGCAATTCCTAGTGTATTATAGATATAAACATTTCTCTTGAATCACTCTATCTATTAAAAAAAGTTGTAAGTTTTTTTTTATATCCCATACCTATTTCCTTTCTATAACTTGTATTAAAATACATCAGTGGATTACTTTATGGGCTAAAATGATGATAGTAATAGAATCTAAGTCCGTCATAAAGACTTCACATCACTGCTCGTACATTTGAGACCCATACATGCTCTGTGCTACAGATATCACTATTTACGGTTTCAACAGAAATGCTTCATTCATTTACAGGTCCATTACCGCAATAACTTGTGTGATCCATTTAATTTAATTACATTCGTACTTCATCGCGCGACGCAATCTCTTGCCTCGAACGCGACGCGATTTTAATGCATTAGAATTATACAAATGCAGTTCCATTGCGCAATCAACGCGCGTAATGGAAAGTAAATAATGTTTAAACTACTATACTACTCAGCTCATAGACAAGCCACTGTTGAGTCAGGCCTCCACCAGTTTTATGTAATAGCCTACTGTGCCACGCTGGTCAGCCGGGTTAGCATATGGGTTTTGTATCAAGTGCTCCTTCTCTTGCAGCTAGGTTTTTGTTCTGTCGGGTCTTACGACACCCTAAGGATAACATGGGGTGGTGACACTATTTATTCTAAATGCGTCACCACACGGCAAAAGTATAAACTATATAACTCTATAATCCAAAATCTCTCTACTGAGAGCTTTTATGTGTATAAATTGTTATTTTTATATTGTTGTTATTCATTTTTAATAACAAAATATGTCTTACGTAGGTAATGCCTCGCAATGCCTCATCTTACGAGCTTCGTAAAATGTGTTCCACAATAACTCTTTGGGTTTCTGTGCTCCTCTTTAGTTCAAAGTTCTACATATTACTTGTTATTTTTCGCTTTAAATTTTATAAAGTCGGTTTACCGTTTATTCGAAATATTTTTATTTTTGTGCATATAACTCGGAAATAACAACTAGTAATCGTCCACGACTTCCCAAATTACCTTCCGACAAGTTTTGCTCACTTATTTCAAGCTTAATAGCTACTGAACCGAATCCACCAAAATAGAACCAATAGAGCCGAATCAGCTTTAAAAAAAACCGTCAATATCGGTTCCGGCAGTCCAAACTGCTGAGGTAACCATAAATAAAAAATACAATCGAATTGAGAACTTTCTCCTATAAGTTAGAAATCGGTTAAATTGTAAAAAAAAAATAAGATAGCTTGTGCCAACATGGTACGGCCAGGATGGATCAGTAGACCTTCCACGTAATTGGAGGAGGCCCAACTCAGCAGTAGATCGTTTATGATCTGAAGTGATGATGATGATTCAACTTCCATTACTTCCATACACGGAAAGCCTTAGCAATAATCACATCACATTTCATTGTGTCACTTATATGAAAATGTTTTAAAAAATTGTGTTTGTGACATTATGCTCATTAGTACTTGGCAGGTTTATGCAATATGTAACATACTCGTACATTTCAACCTTTACTTTTATGTAAAATGAAACGAGATTGCAATCCTAGGAATAAATGAGGTTTAAATTATTTCATGGATTTGGAAAAACTTACCATTCTGACTACTACTACCTACTAAACGGCTAAGTTTTCGGCTTTGTCATTTCCTTTTGTCGGCTCTTGCGACACCCTCAGGATGGAAGTGGGTGGTGACATTACTACCAGTACTACTACTGAGCCCATAAATGACCCAGTGCTGAGTCGGGCTTCCTCCCGTGCCATGGAGGGTAATAAGACTACTGTGCATTGTCATAGGATTTCCTTTCAAGTTTTCCTTCTGCTGCGGCAAAGTTTTCGGCATTGTCATTTCCTTTTGTCGGTTCTCAGTTCTCGGGATGGAAGGGAGTGGTGCCACTATATATTCAATATCTGACACCGCAAGGATCTTAAATTAACAATTAATGAACTGAATAAACCAGTTATTTCATTATTAATTTCAAGATTTTACTCAATCTTACTAATATTATAAACGTGAAAGTTTGTAAGTATGGATGGATGGATGTTTGTTACTCTTTCACGTAAAAACTACTGAATGGATTTTAATGACACTTTAAAATAATATAGCTTATACATCAGAATAACACATAGGCTACAAGTTATAAAGATATTATGTGAATTACAACAATATAAACAAGTCGAATTCAAAATATCTAATTGTCAAATTTTCGACCTTAGTAAACTATAGACAACATAACGTTTCGCTGTCAGTTGCGTTTTGTTAAAGTAGGTTTTATACAGACGGGATAAAAATCTCAGGTATCCTATGGCCAACTTTCTTATTGTTTTAAATATATATAATGCGGAACAAAGTTCGCCGGGTCAGCTAGTATAATATATGTTCCACATTTCTGGTACAGAGTACTGTTTAAAAAATCTTTGAAAACGATAGCATAAAAAGTATTCATAGAAAAGCAAGTTCTTATTAGCACCTGACAGTTTTCTCAACACAAAGTTATGTTACCGAGCTTGACAGACCTCATGTAACACCGTAACTATTTATTTTAGCGATGAACTCACTAAATATCGAATATCGTCTGTCACGAACTCTTTATTGGGCCAAGCTCGTCTCTGTACATCAAATTACATTGTAAGTGTATTTTATGGGTATCTTTGTGTGCATATTATAGAATACGTCATATGTACACTAATCTTCATACAGAGTTGATATGACAGAGGGGAATTAAATTACACTACGTATACTATATGTGAGTAGTATAAATTCGAAACGGTACGAAAAAAATACACGTGATTTTTCATGGGGGGTGGAGAGGTAGTCTTAAACCTCACCAGGTATCACCAAGGGGGAGGGAGAGGTTAAAATATGTTAAAAAAACATCACGTGATTAATGGACAGCCCCTAAGGTTAATAAACGGTGCGTTAGGCATAAACATCTGTTAGGAAAGATACATTTTGTTCAAATGTGGCAAAATTTTAAAAATCATTTGCGGCTAAACTATTGCTCCAATTTAATTGATTTTTAACCCCCGACGCAAAAAGAGGGGTGTTATAAGTTTCACGTGTCTGTCTGTCTGTCGCACCGTAGCTCGCGAACGGATGAAGCGATTTCAATACGGTTTTTTTTGTATGACAGGTGAGTTACGGGCGAGTGTTCTTAGATAATATGTTTGACAAAAATCGGTTAAGTCGTTTAAAAGTTATGGGGGGTGAAAGTGGGGAAGAATAAGCGAAAGTCTGCAAATATAATCGAGTGGGGTCTCAAATGAAAGCGCATCACGTGCACATTACAAAATAATATGTTCCATGAAAATCAGCTGACAATTTATACATCTACATCATAATAAGCGTGTACCTATAAAAAGCAGAAAATAAAAATTAAATAAAAAATTTAAATAATCCCCCGACACAATTACCTAAGTTCCCTTTAAAAAGTAGAAAATAAAAATAAAATACATCGCGTTGGGGAACCAGGGGTCAGGTAATAAATAAGTAGGAGCGGTCCCCCAAAGCGATGTATTTTATTTTTATTTTCTACTTTTTAAAGGGAACTTAGGTAATTGTGTCTGGGAATATTTAAATTTTTTATTTAATTTTATTGGTACAGAGTCTGGAAATGATACCTAGTATAGGCAGCTAAAACATATGCCCTATGTCGTATCAACCCTGTATATGCATGACCTGTGTATAAATTATTTTTCTTTATGGAAAAAATAAATTACCCGTCTTGCTATTATGATTAAAGCTTCTTACAGACTTCACAATATTTCATTTGACACCTTACTGTCTCCTTACTTAGTATCGTGGGCATTGCAGAGTTTGCTATAAATCCCTACCGGTGTCGAGCCTAAAAACTTTGATTGACGCATTCCTGTTATAGACAGCCAAACTAGTATGTGCATATTTAAGGAATACTCCATAAGCACCCTTTAAGTAGTGCTCTTTGTCAATCCGACAAATGGTTGTTGGTCCTTCCTTCCTGGCTAGTTCACCCGAGTAGTATAAAAATTAAATTAAAAATTTAAATAAACCCCGACACAATGACCTAAGTATCCTATTTAAAGTAAAAAATAAAAAAAAAACATCGTGTTGGGGTTTATTTAAATTTTTAATTTAATTTTTGCTTTTTAAAGGTACCCTCTTACCTATTATTATGTTTGTAATGTGCACGTGATGCGCTTTCATTTGAGACCCCACTCGATTATATTTGCAGACTTTCGGTTATTCTTCCCCACTTTCACCCCCATAACTTTTAAACGACTCAACCGATTTTCATCAAACATGTCTAAGAACACTCGCCCGTAATCCGTTCGCGAGCTACGGTGCCACAGACAGACAGACAGACAGACAGACACGTCAAACTTATAACACCCCTCGGTTTGCGTCGGGGGTTAATAAAAAAGATGTTACGCGTCGGTGTAACGACCGTACAGCAAGGCGCTCGCTCGCTAGGATAATTTGATTACGTATGCATTAAGTGCATTTCCATTTCCCCGCGGCGAGTGGATCTGACTGAGACCTTTTAAATCCAACAGTGTAACCTTTAATGAAGCGTTCTGACTTTCTAACTGTGGAGTTATTCACTTCATATCGCTTTTACGGTCTTTGGTAGATGTAGGCTATTACTTCTCGGAGGTATAGTGTCTACAATACATTGTATGTTTTTGTTTGGCTTTCTATTATGTATCCAGGAATCTGAATAATATTAAGATTCGGAATTTGATTGAAGAACTATTGATTCCGTTTTAGGTTTCGTTTTTTCCAGCCCATAATTGAACCACTACTGCCTCACGAAAGGCCCAGCGATATACTATTTGAGGTCGGCGTCATTTTACTTTTTGGTTCTTCACACATAAAAATTAAATTATAAATTTAAATAAACCCCCGACACAATAACCTTTAAAAAGTAAAAAATAAAAATAAGTACTTCGCGTTGGGGGACCAGGGGTCAGGTAATAAATAAGTGGGAGTGGTCCCCCAACGCGAGGTACTTATTTTTATTTTTTACTTTTTAAAGGTTATTGTGTCGGGGGTTTATTTAAATTTATAATTTAATTTTTATTTTATTCTTTTTATAGGTACACACTTAATATAATGTAGATTTTGTTAAATTGCACGTGATGCGCTTTCATTTGAGACCCCACTCGATTATATTTGCAGACATTCGGTTATTCTTCCCCAATTTCACCCCTCATAACTTTTAAACGGCTCACCCGATTTTCATCAAACATGTCTAAGAACACTCGCCCGTAACTCACCTTTCATACAAAAAAAACTTTATCGCTTCATCCGTTCGCGAGCTACGGTGCCACAGACAGACAGACAGACAGACACGTGAAACTTATAACACCCCTCTTTTTGCGTCGGGGGTTAAAAAATGGATCCAAACGATTTAAGATCGTCCTCCTTTCTTGAAGTCGGATGAAAACTTCATCCTTAACTGAGTGCCTTGGCTTTGAACGTAGGATTTCACACTGGCTTGTTCGTTCCAGAGTTAACCTTACAGCACTGGAATTCTAATCCCCTGTTTAACTGGTTAACAGCTGAAGGGTCCATTTAATGGTGGCGATAGAATATTATGGTATCTGGGACCGTTTGGAAAGATGACATGAGTAATAACCGGAGTTTCTAAGTATCTGTCTCTTTGGGTTTACTATTTCTACTACTATGACCCACTGGCTGAGTCGGGCCTCGTCCAGTTACATGGAGGGTAATTAACCTACTGTGCCACGCTGGCCAGACGCGTTGGCACATGGTGTGTAAGGTTTCTCCCCTTGTGGTTAGGTTTTCGGCTTTATTATTTGCTTCTGTCGGCTCTTACGACACCCTCAGTATGGAATAGGGTGGTGACTTTATGTATTCTAAATCCGTTACCACACGGAATTATTACTACTATCAATACTCAGCCCATAAATGATCTACTGTTGAGTCTGGCCTTCACATAGAGGGTACAGTGCCACGGTGACCAGACGGGTAGGTATGCACAGGGTTTGCATTCCAGTCTTCTTTCTATTGCGGCCAGGTGCCTCTAACGACACCGTCAGAATGGAATGATATGGTGACGCTATTTATTCAAAATCCGTCACCACACGCATACCTACATTGCAAGCTCAATACGCATTGTCTCCAAAAATATCTACCGTGCGCCAGTTCACACGGCCCGTCACGCGACGTGCCATCCCCGTACCGGATGATAAGCGAGCATTTAAAACGGAAATTATTATAATAAATCGCATCCGTTTACTGTGAAGACTGCCGCTTATGGTAGCTAGTCATGCAATGGCATAAGGAGACTATTCTGTTGGTAGTCGACATTTAAAAGTTACTTTGAGACATAGAGAACCAGGTACTTACTTTCCTTCCTTTATTTACCTATTCGTACACAATATACAGATCCCGGGTTCGATACCGGGGTCGGGCAAGTGTCTTTCTCTAAACCAGAGACACTGGCTCGGAGTCTGGGTGTCATTTGTGCTCGTAAATTACATGTTTGTAAACTGCCCCCGCGACACAGGTTATACCTAGAGCAAGGGTTTCGTTTTATAATAAGAAACAAAAAAAAGAATCTCTTAAAAAATGAAAAATTAAGTAAGAGACAGTGATATTAACCAGAATAGGCCTCTAATTACACGTTTCTACAACCCTGTCTTGTACTTGAGATCGAAATACCTAAAATAATGCTTTCACACCACTACAAGTCATGAATATCGATATCTTGTGATATAATATTATGTGTGGTGACAATATCAGTGTGGTGACGGTTTACGAATATATGGAGCCACTACCCCCATCAAAATCAAAATCAAAATCAAAATGTTTTTTATTCGAATAAATTCTTGCGAATGCTTTCAAATAGTCAAAGATTTAAGAGAAAAAAAAAATTAAAAATAAAAATCATAAAATAAAATTAATAATTTAGTTTTTACCACCGGTTCGGAATGCCATTCCATAGAGAAGAGCCGGCAAGAAACTCCATGGTTGCTCTTTTAAATAAGAGGGTTACAATGATGGTGGTACAATACATCCATCCGGAGAGCCGACAAAATGTAATGACAAGGCCGAAAATTCGGTACCAACCTGTCTGCCCAGTGTGGCACAGAAGGCTGATTTTCCTGCATGCAGTAGTATGCCCACTCAGCAGTAGATTTCAAAATATTTTATAGAAAAAACAAAAAAAAAAAATTTTATGTAACTAATATTATTTATAACAAATTAAATTTTATTAACAATATAAATTCTATGGGCTGAAGCAAGTAATGGCCGTATGAATGGGTAAATTAAATATTGTGAAACTTAGCGCCGTTGCGTCGGGCTTCATTTCTCTTCATCAATTAGTTGCCCGACTCAGCAGTAAACTATATAATATAAGTAGGTAGTGATAGAGCAACCACGTAACTGCTGAATTGAATTAAGTAAAAACCTTTGGACATCTCTGACATCTTTACTGGGGCAAGACATGGACGTATAAAAAAAGTCGGACAGAGTCTCGCTAACTAAAAACTGTGACATCGTAGTCGGCCAGATCAGCTATATATACAGGCCAGCACGCACACTTTCACACACTAGTCGGCCATTACGCGCGTGAACATCGATGCCTATAGACGCAATATGCGGCGAAAAAATAAAAACTATAAATCATGTCTTGCGTGGTAAAATGGTGTAAAAACCGTAGTGACCGAAAGAAAAACAATCCAGGAATCACGTTTCATACGTAAATGAATAATTCAATCACTTATTTCCAGATTATATACATTAAAATCAATTTGTATTTGCTAGAACAAAACAATTAATTTTAAGTTCAGTGTTGCCAATATTCACGTGTGCAAATTAACCGAAATGTGGGCAATTCTTCGTTTATTATAAAAATCAATATATTATTATGGTTAATTATTTAATAGTTACTACTGGGTATTTTTTTTTATATTCCTTTTGCTAGATTTTCTAAGGAAAATTAAGTATGGAGAAATGATTGAATTAAAATTACTTAGTAGAAATTGTAATGGTGAAAACGATTGGATTCCAAACAAATACAGTGTCATTTGCAGTATACATTTTGATGCGGATGACTTATAAACAACTAAAGGAGGACTCCGGCGTGTTGTTACTTATGCAAAGTATACCTTATACCAAGTCATGGCTAATACAAAAAAAAAACTTAGCCGCTTATTTTTTCAAAATTTAAATGGACATTGTAGTTATTCTGTCGGTATATAATAATAATAAATATCCTTGGACATTTCACACAACGCCATCTCGTCCCAAGCTAAGCAACTTAATGCTTATTTTATGGTAACGAGATGGGTGATAAACCACTTAAATACATTTTTTTTGTAAATACATACATATTATAGATAAAAAAACACCCAGACCCGGGACAAATACTTGTAGGTCGTACAAATATTTCTTCGGTGCGGGGATCGAACCCGCGACATGCTGCGCAGCAGTCGATCGCTCAACCACTGCGCCAACCGTGTCGTCGAATCGTACTAATATTCATACATTATTTTAATCCCCAGTGCTTTATTTAGTTTTAATATTTGTTTGAGTCAAGACGTGGCAGAGGAATAAGCTGTTACTCTACCATTTAATACCAGTGCTTCTCAAGAGGTGCGCAATAAATTATAGTTAGGCAACATAAATATATTATCACAAAACAATTTTTGGTAATGATAGCATTTCTTTTAATTTAGAATCGTTTTCAACACATCTCGAAATTAGAGGAAATTTCAAAAACCTCTCAAAGTAAAAGACATTATTATAAAAAAAATACTCAGCATTTAGGATGTTAAAGTTAAACATAACAATATTGAACAATATTTTTTTTATATTTTAACCATGTTTTTATTGCAAAATTTTGTGTATCTTGGCAACCCCAAAATTAACTCACACATACAGAGCTGCCGCCATTTTGGCGTCTCACTTTTGTCTTAGCCAGAGTTCCGTCCGCCTTTTTTTATACGTCCATGGGGCAAGACAAGTAACCCTCCAAACGTAAATTAGGCGTGGTTTTCATATCGCTCGCTTTGGCAGGAATAGAAAGACAGCAGGTGACATTGACAGGTCGTGTCAATTTCATACATAAGTTTTTCTATTCTACCATAGCTAACGATACTAAAGCCACGTAGCTACATAATAGACTATTAGATAATATGCCACAAATATTCTTATTTTATCATTAAACTAGCGACCCGCCCCGGCGTCGCACGGATGCAATGACGAACCTTTAAATTTATCAGTGTTTCTCTACATTATTATGCATGTATTATATTTACATAAAAACCTTCCTCTTGAATCACTCTATCTATTAAAAAAACCTCTTCAAAATAATTTAAGTATTTTTTAAGATTTAAGCATACATAGGGACGGACAGATGTCAGCGACTTTGTTTTATACTATGTAATGTAATAATGATTAATTGCCCTAAAATAGACACATAATTTAAGGTTTTGCAAGTAATATCCGTATCGATTGCAGAATAATCTGGGCCCTACCACGAACATTTAAAACTAATCTTTGCTCCTACGAAAGTCCATAATTAATCAAATAATTTAAATATGTTTTGTAGAATTCGGCCAAGCACCCAAACAGAATTCGATGTCATCTTCGTATTATAATATATGGCTTGTTACTGTTATTTCAAAACAAAAAATTGGTTAGGTTGTCAATTACTGTCCAAAATAGACCCCGAGTAAATAATAGAAAATGATATGAATAAAGATTAGAAAATGCTTTATTCTTGGAAACATTTCTGCCATATATACTCGTATAGTCCGGCACATCTTTTTTTGAATGATTCTGATTCATTTTCTGTTATAGGAAAATAATTAAGTATGTATAAAACGTAAGTAATGGTACGTAAATAATGTTCCACTCTTACGCGAACGCTTAACGACGTTGACGCTTAAGACGGTTTGGTGACACACTATACTCTGAATCCACACGGATCCATATATCTCAGCATAGGTATGTATTAGAAGTTTTATTTACTAGTTGTAGACATGGTAAGCTTATAGTTTTTAATATTGTTATTAAGTAAAGAATGTATTTTTTTTAAAAGAGGTTCCTTCCTATAAAACAAAAATAAATGTTACACAAATCGTGGTCACTGACTAGGGACCCGGCGCTAGAAGTGCTCATTCGGAGTATCATCTGAATCGATTCCAGTCACCCACACCCTATGAGCTTAGTGACACAGCTTACTTCAATTAGTAAATACTTAAAAATATGATTTACTAACACAAACATTCAAACTTCATAGTAGTGGCTTTGTCGGGACGCTCACGATTATCGTTCCCATTGCCGTTCAAGTTCGCAGTTACACGGAACCCAAGTTATATTCAGTCTGTTTATTTGCGTATGCCTCAACTTCCTTGTATTGGTTCCAATGAAGTTTAATGATCCTTGCTTTGGGAATATAAATTGTCATAATTTATTGGTTCATGTAGTTTCGGCAGCGCGCAGTAAATAACGAATTGATGCGAATATAGTATTTATTAGTCCTTGTTTTGCTTAGTCATATTTTTTATTGTTATAGGGTTGGAAACTTATCGTTTTTTGATCGATTCTTTTATAATATATACATTATAATACTTCTTCTACTTCCTACCCCCTAAATGACTCAGTGCTGAGTTGGGCTTTTTCAAGCTACGTGGAGGGTAATCATCCTTATGTGCCACCCATGTGATCATTCAAATAATGTTTATTTTGTTACTCTATTCATTTTGATGCCGCCTATGGGCTGATAGTGCACTGGAAGTTATATGTAGCAATGTAAATAAAACGTATAAAAGTAAAGAACAGGAAATAGTTATATAGAGTACAAAAGCACATGACAAGGAAAAATACATACTAACGAAGACACGTACTAAATTTAGAAAGAAAGAAAAATATCTTTATTCCCACAGGACACACAAAAAGACATTAACAATATAACTTAAATAAAAATATATCAAAAAAACACATTTTGTTAAAACAGGGACTTTTTTAAAAGATTTAGTATTTCTGTATGTCCGGCTGAATAGGTCACCATCTCAGCATTAACTGGGTTTCACCCAGCGCTGAGCTTCCGTTGGCAACCCTATTTGTGACTCACGGATGGGTATTGCAGTGTATTGTAATTCCGCTGTGTAGTGTGTGTGTGTGTGAGGGTTTGTGTAACAGATACATATTAAATTATTAGATACCATAAATAAATAAATATCATAAAACGGTCAATTTAAAAATATTTAGATATGTAACGTAACTACAATATTAATACAAAAGAGTATCTCTTGAACACATTTATCTCGTCAAAATAATAAATATCAAACGCTACATACTCAACTTCTAAAATCAATCAACATCTAAACCTCTATGAACTTCCTGTTTACGAATTTCGAAATGAAATTCGTATTTCGTTCGCTGCTTTTACGTTGCAAACGAATAAATATCACATGACTAAGTTACATGCATTGCTAAAGATACAGACGAAGACTAGCAAGATACAGGATGTGGAAAACCTTTTTTTAAACCAAGTTGGTCACTTTCAAGCATACGGTTTAAAAGACAAGCCCACCGAGTTGCTTCCGCTAGGTCTTCTCGTTTGGTGCCGCGTTCCGACCTGGTAGTAGTCATAGAAAATTGATGTATCCGTTGAAAATAGTGAACGCCATAATTGGTTTATACAATAAAGCATTTTTCTATATATTCTTACCCAGTAAAAGTGATTGACTGTAGTAGAAGAGAAACGTTGGTTCGTTCCGGCGCCGCCAGCCTGCTTCCTTTCGTAGAACTCTGGCCTTACACGCGGCGGGACAGAAAATAACCCAAGGGGATGTTAAGTGGCTGCTATATTCTGTAATGCGAAGGTACTTCCGCAGTAGGAATCTTGTAAGTAATACTGCTTGCTATTACCAAAAGAGACACTCTGAGCGAAATTCCAGAAAAAAACATTGTTTCCTTCCAATTGTGCTCCCTGATACCCCTATTTATTACTTCGCTTTTATAGTAATAATCATGATGGCTAGTCGGTTTGCTGTCAATGAAAGACGTGTCCAGGGAATATTAAATTTTGCCTTGATATGAATACATTCTCAAAGAACGTAGAAATAATACAATAATCTGGGCTTTTTGTTAGGGTTATTTTCACATTTTAGACGACTAATGTTAACAGCCTTTATACAGAGTGTAACACAAACCTTAACGAAAGTATTGGTAGTACAGCATGTTAGGAATGGGTTTTAACCCGAGAAATTAGCACAGAAAACCCAAGAATATTACTAACTTACTTCTCAGCCCATAAATTACCCACTGCTGAGTCGGGCCTCCTCCAACTACATGGAGGTTAATTAGCCAACTGTGCCACGCTAGCAGACGGGTTGGCACAGGGTTTAGTATGACGTTTTGACACATTGTATTGTAAAGCACAGAGAACACAAGAACCATTATTGAACCCGAATTACTAAGCTTGGTCGGCTGATCTACAGGGAAAAAGAAAAAAACAACTGGGCCCAACTGGAATCAAGTAGCCCAATCTAGAGAGAATCTTTGGAGGTGAAGGCACCTATTGAAGAGTTCTTACAGAATGAAGAATATTAGTATAATGGTATAAGATTAAAGTAAAACTAACACAAGTAAATTTATGAACCAAACTTAATTACTAACAAAACTAATAATTGTATGTAAGTAAACTAACTTAATCTAACCTAACTTATTGTTTTATAAGCAAAATAAAAGGCTTTATTATTTTATTTATAACTAGTGGCCCGCCCCGGCTTCGCCCGTGCAAAGCGGGGGTGGGTTATACATATAAACCTTCCTCTTGAATCACTCTATCTATTAAAAAAAACCGCTTCAAAATCCGTTGCGTAGTTTTAAAGATTTAAGCATACATAGGGACGGACAGACGACAGCGAGTTTGTATGTAAAGATCTTGTTTATATTTCGATGGGTATAGGATTAGTGTTACACCCTGTATAAGTTAACCGATGGTTAGTACGTCTGATGCAACTCCCTGCCCTCACTAAGCGCCCTCTCACAAATGCATCGCAGACATACCTCTGGGAATTAGTTCTCAGTGCGAAATGTTCGTGTTGAAAACACTTTGTGTAGGTACTTTGTATTTTCTTGTTTGGACCAGTAAATGAAAAATAATAGTTATTTATGCAACAAGAGATTAAAGTCGTTTTTTGCTGCAAGAGTTGATTTTGAATCCTGTGTGTGGTGAGAGATTCAAAGATGCGAGATGCAAAAAACTTTGCTCTCGGGTACCACACATAACTTTTCCCTTCAGCAGCGAGAACACTTTAGGAGATCAAATACATATATTACGTAACATTATTCAAACTAAAATTAAATATTTATAGATTGAATATCATTTTTATTTGCAGTTAATACTTTAAATACAACAATTATGTTAAAAAAATCTATAAATTACATAAAAAGACATAATTTAAGAAAAACTTGATACGAAACTCGCTAACCCGTGTGGCCAGCGTGGCACAGTGGGCTAATTTCCCTCCATGTGACTGGAGGAGGCCCGGCTCAACAGTAGGTCATATTGGGCTGAGTAGTAGTTGTGGAATTATAGGTCTTAACAGGGCTGGACTTAGGGGGGGGGGGGCAACCGGGGCGAAAGCCCCGGGGCCTCCACAAGCAGGGGGCCTCCACAATAGAGACTTCGAAAAAAAAAATCTAGTAAACCTAGATTTACTTTATACATACATTATTATATTAATCTTAATTATCCGCTCACTCGAACGCCCCCCCCCCCCATATGTAATATGACCCCTTGATTTTACCACGCATTTTTTGCCTGACGCCGAAGGTCGTAAATAACATAAACACTTCATTGTTCGTAAGTTCGTTTGGGTTACGTCTCAAGTGGTGTTTTTTGTTTATTGGAAAATAATTTGGGGCAAGGGGGCCTCCACTCCTTTGTTGCCCCGAGGCCTCTGGACCCCTAAATCCGGCCCTGGGTCTTAAGTGGACTGTATTTTTGATTGCTGGTAGATAGTGGGCGGTTGGCTTGATGGCGATTTATAATGCAAACGACGGTTTTTTATTATACTTAACTGTTTATTACTTTTACACACATATAGAAACACGTCTGCCTTGCCGGCGATCCAAAATCCGAGAGGGTCAAATAAGGTACAGAGAGTGAATGGAAAATAGTAAATGTTACCATCTTAAAATTAGAATCCTTATTACATATTATGTTTTTGTTGGTGTTTCCAACAGTAGTATTGATGGTAGAATGCAGCCGGGAACTTTATGTTTTGCTGTCATCATTATTGTTCAAGCTCCAGATCAATTCCGATTCACAGTGTCCGTCAGGCCACGAAGTACAGGCAACATTGCAAATAAACAGAAACTCCACGCTCTTGGAACTTCACACGTTGCACATTCAATTGCCGCCAAGATGGCTGCCCCACCCCGCCATTAACCAGGAATTAGTCATGGCGGACGATTTCCCGCGCAAAACTATTCAGTCTAATTTAAACTTTGATCAGTTCGGTGACTCTCTCCGCAGTTTCCAGAAAGTATTTAATGAGTTAACTGTTGTCCTTTTAGTACGGTACAAGTTTTATTAGTTAACAAATTCGGTTTACTTATTTTAGCGCGAAAGTTTTTCAGTTTATCGGTAAGCACTTCTAGTGATAATGGAAGTTTGGAGTGGGCTTGCGGCGAAGTTAATTGGGCGTTTTTACAATGGCTGTTATTTTCATACTAGCTATGGCTTTCAGGTTTATTCGAGGTGATTTCAAAGCAGCGGATACATAGTGTCTCTACTCCATTTCGTCCTGAAGGTGTGGTCCCAAGAGCCACAAGAGAAGGAAAACGCGTCTGGCCAGCGTGGAGCAATAGGCTAATTACTCTCCCTGTGACAGGAAGGAGCCCGTCACAGCAGTGGGTCATTTATGGGCTGAGAAGGAAGTAAGTAAGGAAGTCTATTATTGGCTTAATTAAATGTCGCCAGAACAACTTTGTGACTATTGCCTGGGATTGCTTGAACAAATCTGTCTTATCAATATGTATATGCAAAAAAAGAACTATTTAAGAAAATCAAATACCGATTTAGATCCTTACTCTTCTCTGCAGAGCAGCCTTCCGGAACGGTGGAAAATGGTAAATAGTATGTTTTGACGTGTCACAAGAACTCACAAAGGAATTTTAACAAATATATTTTTGACTAGCTTTTACCCGCGATTTCATCCGCGTGATATTTAACAATGCGGAAAACTCAGTAACTGAGCTCCTGAAAAGCGAGACGGGGGGAGTTCCTTCCCCTTAGTTAAATCCATACACCGATAGTTCTGTTGGTTGGCACTTAGTTGTTGAACAACTGTAAGCTTATAAGTAGGCGCTCAGTTTAAAACAAGCGAACAGGACAAGTACTTATCGCATAGAAAATTTTGATGCTGCATTTAATTTAGCAATGCTTTCACTATTATATTTTAGGCAAGATCGACTTAGGTCTTTCATATACTGATGGATATGAGTGTGTTGAGTATAGATTGTTATTTCCCTTCGACCGTTCTGTAGTGAGGAGGCTTGCTAAAGGCACCTTTATGATCCGTTGGGCCCATACTGGTTCGGGTTACCCATGACAGGCGGCCCCACTGGGAGAGGCCAAGAGAGAAATACGATTTCTTCGTGGTTCCAGGGATTCCTATGTCCTCAAAGTTGCCTTGGGACCTTTATACTACAGTGAAGTGGTGAAGTGGTTCGCGCGGTGTATACAGCTATGTACAGAGTGTCCCCAAAATAGCACGCCACAATGAAACTGGAAGTATGCTAGCCCTAGGCCTATTCCAGGAAAAGATTTGGCTGACATGGACAAAAATAAAAAATTAAGTCATTTACATTAATTGGCGATTTTTTACATAGAACGAATAAATTGAAAAAATATAATATTTCGAAATCCATGAGTCTTTTCTTCAGCTATTTTTTTTAGCCTAGCCTAGGCTAGCCTTTTTCTAGTGTCGCTGTGGCGTGCTATTTTTGGAACATCCTATTTAAATGCATATTAGTTTTTGATATTTTTGAAGTACACACATAATATAAGAGACGCCTGAATATACCGACATGATCAAGAGAGCTTTATGAGCTACATGGTAATTGGAGGAGGCCCGACTTAGTAGTAGGTCAGAAGGAAGTACCTTTTTTACGTTGGAAATTCCTTATGGATAGCTGGCCGAATTATGTGGGACTCCACGGTGCAGAAAGATGGAATTATCCGTCCGATTGCCTCAATTACACCAATGGCGTTCCTTAACTGTCCGAAATAGGGCCACTGGTTTCGCTCCAATAAGGAAGGACATACCTACTTTGGCACATATCAAGCCTCCTGTCAGCTACAGGTGTTAATGTTCTAAATGTTATAGTTCAAATGCCATTTATGACAGTCATCATTATTAAAAGATCCACTATTGAGTCAGGCATCCTCCAATGAATGGAGGGAAATTAGCTTTCTGTGTCTCGCTGGCAAAATGGGTTGACACAGGGTTTCCATCTCTTGCGCCTAGGTGGTGCGTCTCTAGCGGTCTTTTAGTCGCCTTTTACGACACCCACACAATAGTGTGGTTTGATGACATTATATACTAGTATAATAGTATGAATAGTAATAAAATAAAAATAAAGTAGGTGGCCAAATGAGGTAAAACCAGCGCCCTAACGAAATTGGCAAAAGACGAGAACAATACGCTAGTTAATCTGTACAGTTTAGGTTGGTTGTAAAATTTGGTCTAAATGGGACATCCAATCAACATTGACCAAGTTTCCATTTCAGAAGCAAGT
Organism: Clostera curtula; assembly: GCA_905475355.2. NCBI lineage: Eukaryota > Metazoa > Arthropoda > Insecta > Lepidoptera > Notodontidae > Clostera > Clostera curtula. The sequence continues at coordinate 17,953,348 of FR997802.1, forward strand.
TTGCTAAACTCAAACCTACGCTTTTGTATTCCCACTCAAAGTAAGTAAACACATTGAGATCAGTGCTGAAAAACCTTAAAGAAGATGCATAAAAACTTGGAGACCCATTCAAAGAAAAATCGCGACATGCTAAAATGACCCTTATCCTAACGGGTTTGCGTTTGAAATCGAAATAACAGCTTTCTACCTGTTGAATGTTTTGGGATCTCATTGTTAGGAGATTGAATCTAAGGGATTAGTGGTGGCATTATTAAAGGTGGGTTTGAACGTGTGAACTATCAGACTTAGTATTATTACGCTTTTATATATTTATTGGGTAGGTAGAAGAATATTTGGCCCCCAGGGCCACGGAGCATGCTCTCTGCAATGGGAGTAAATCCCGTGGCCCTGGCTTGGGCAGTCAAGGATCGCCGTCGGTTTTAGTGGGTAGGTCGGGGCGCAACTTACCATCTCCACGCGCCCCGGAGTCCCACATACCCCGGCCATTTCCCAACGGCCGGGTATGGTATCCATGAGGATCTCCGACGTAAAAAAAGGTAGAAGAATATTTCTACACGGTTTCAATTAAAAATCCTGTAATTACTCATATTCGTTTTATTATTTTTTTAATCTTCTTTGGAAATGCGTGAAAGTTTGTTCATCAGTTTAGTTGTATAACTTATCATCAAGTTATGCGAATATTCTCATAGTTCGATGAAATTCCGTTTGCAATCAGGGTATTGCCTAGAATCAATGTTTTTTTAAAATGAAAATATCTTTAGACAGTGAAACACTTTAATTTTATTTCTATATTAATATTTTACAGCTTAAGCTTCAGAAAGTTGCACACGTGACCAGATGTCTGGCAGTTATGTCGCTGAATAACCATTGCCATCCAGCGTGGCAGTGCTGCCAGCCTTCTGGGCACACCTGCGCAGAGGAAGCATTGCCTGTTTTTGATTAGACACATTTTATTTCTAGTTTCTTTAGTCGCTATTTTTCTAGTTCTTGTTTAAGACATAGTCAGTTTATAGGTTTGTTGGTTGCCTTATTGTTCTAACGGTTGGATGTGCCGCCTTTGGGTCACGGGTGCATGGTTCGATTCCAGGGTTGGGCAAGTGTCTATGTGTAAACCACTGAGAGGCACTTGGTTTGAGTCGGTGTATAATTTATGTTCTTGTAGTAGGTACATGTTTGTGAACAGCCTTGGCGATATGTTTAGGGTGCCTTATGAGTCGACTAAAAGAATGCAAGAGGCAGATCACCTAGCCCCAAGAGAAAAAAAATTGGAAGCAAACCCTGTTCCAACCCGTCTTGCCCGCGAGGCACAGTAGGCTTAATTTCCCTCCATGAATTTGCTTGTGCTTTTTGTGCTGACGGATTTATAATACATACTGCCACCACCCCATAACAAACTGAGGGTGTCGTAAGTGACAAGGCAGAAATCCTAGTCGCTTGATACGAAACCCTGTGCCAATCTTCTGGCCAGCGAGGCACAGTAGGCTAATTACCCTCCCTGTGATGAGAGGAGGCCCGACTCAGCAGTGGGTTATTTATGGGCTCAGTAGTAGTAGTATTCATACTGGGTGAGGGACTTGGTGTAGCAACTGCTATAGAGGTAAGAATAGCAGCTGGAACCGACGATTATTCATGCCCTCCGCATAAACTAATAGCTTGGCTACGAGTAAACAGAAAAGTAAAATAAAACAAGTGAATAATATTTAAATTGTTTATTATCAGTACATTCAAAGCAATTTGATGTGACTTTAGTCTACACTTATAGTTATTATGTACATCTTATTGTATATAAGTATCGAGTTTTTAACTGTTCCTTTGATATTATAGGATGTCAAATTGAATGTACTGAATGTACAAATGTTTATTACAAAACATAACCCAAAAGTAAAAAAAATACTTAAATACTAAAACAGTAATTAATCATTTAGTCTTTACCAGTGGGTTTTGAAGGGATTCTGTCATGAAATCTTTCCATTCTGTGGGTCGTAAAGGGACTTAGTGAAATAGATAACAGAAAACCTAAACATACGTGACATTAGTTTTTATATGCCACTAGCTGACCCGACAGACGTTGTCTTGTCTTAACTATGAATATTGAATTCAAATAGGAATAGTCTATAAAAAAAATGTTGTTTTTGATATTTTTAGATATTTTCTTTTAAACCTTCCACGAATATTTCAAGACCAAAATTAGCCAAAACGGTCCAGCTATTCTCGAGTTTTAGCGAGACTAACGAACGGCAATTAAAATTTATTTATATAATAATAATAATAATATACAGAAGAAGATGGAAGATGATACACATGGTAACATGGAAACGATACTCTTTTTTTGATATTGTGAACAAACATATAGATAATATCAATTCCTTTCGTTGTAGATGTATAGATCCTTGTCTCTCGTATGCCAGCGTGGTACAGCTATATTTCTCTCTATCGAAATGGAAGGTAATTATGATAACAGAATTGCTTAATTCGATGCCAGTTACACAACTAAAAGCATCAAGACTCGAGTAAATATTACCACCCACAGTGTGGGACAAGGGCCGAAACCTGACTATGATAATTAGAAATGACTAAATAAAGTTATTTTGAGTTAGATAGTTAGTGCTTAGCATTTCTAATATCAAAGGAACTAGTTAAAAGTTACACCATTTTAAAAATAAACCTTCGTCGCGATTATAAAAAACACTATTCGTATCATACAAACATTAAGCGATAGTCGATATCGATTTACTATACCAACCGTTCATTACGACAAGGCCAAGCAATTGGTTTAGCTGTGGCACCGTTATAAATTTATGATCAACCATGTCAAAAGAGAACACAGATTCGTACGCCTTGTTGCTATATGATCTAGGATTTGCTCGGGGTCTGAGTGTTATCTCAGACAGATGACAGACGTGAATTACATGTTTGTAAACAGCCCTCGTAATTTACGTAACTTTAAATTTGATTGATAAATATATATGTGGTGACGAGAATCAGAATGGACGTATCCCATTTCATTCAGAGGGTGTCGAAAGAGTTGCAAGAGAAGGAGAAATTGATACAAAATCCTGTGCCAAACCGTCTGGCCAGTATGGCACAGAAGGCTAATTATCATTATCAAAATATGAATTTGCAGAACATTTAACTACAATATAAGGAAGCCTTAATTTCTGGGCAATAAATTGATAGAGGCCTGACACAGCAAAAGTTGCGCAATTGAAGCAATTGCTTGCGTCAGAATATTGTCTCTAGCTGTCACTTTAAAACCCTGCCTAGTATTTCGCCCAATTTATCCATAGTTCAAATTCTATAATGCAAAATAATGGAAACATGATTTTACATGGTTGATTACAAATTTTGCGTTCTAACACTAGCGTTAAAAATGTTTGTGCATTTTCATACAAATCACCTAACTCTGACAAAAATAGATTTTTCTCTACAAATCGTTAAAATTAGTTGTCTATCTAATTTAAATTCGTGTACCAAAACATTTGGAACCTTTATATACTATACAAATATTGTGGTACACGCTAATATGGTACATTCTCTTAGCTATGATAATGCAACATTGTCGGCGTAAGACTAGAACTAAAATGATTTTGGATATGAATCTCAAATTTACCAAAAAGAAACTAGAAATGAGATACAGTTGGCTAACTGTTCCACTGACACGGAAGATTTTTAGTATTTGTATACATGATATCGATTCTGAAATCTTGCAACATGCGATGAATGCAAAAGTATTCAACAAATAATTTAGACCAGTGTGACGCCAATTCAGGGTTCAATCAGAGAGTACACAATGAACCGAACGACCCATATAATTCCTCAGTTCACGAAATTTGAGCAAACGGTCCATAATGACTGGTACATTTTCAAGACATATGATGAAACAGTGATGTAAGCAACAACACAAACATAAATGACGATGATCCAGTCGTTAATGACTTCGATGCTTATTGGATGGTTTGATTAATAAATTACGATACAGTTCGAGGTGATGAAGTAGATTAAGCTTATTGAGGTCTTTAAATTAATAGGTTTTCATAAGTATATGTTCAGCAAGAGGCGCACTAATATCACTAATAACACTCACGTCTTTTTTGTTCTTTCTATGTAATGTACACTTTTTGTCTTTTAATCCTATTTCGGATTTATTATGCGTCATTTTTATTTGTGACGAAACTGATAGACTACGTTTTTTGGGCCCGCACGATCTTTTGTCACTTTTGTTTTTGTCACTTGTATTTTTATTTACACTTTTCACTGTTATTTTATTGGTGTCTTCTTTTTTAGTTGTATGGTTTTCTCTCGAATCCTCCACAGCCAACTGGGTATGGTCGAAACACTTTGTTGATTTCTGTGGAAGAAGTGTCGTTTTAAAAAATATTTCTTATCTTAGGAATCATAGAATATAATTATTTACCATTAGGGTAAGATTTGAAAGAGTATACAATACTTATACACATACGGAATTTAGCGTTGGAATAGGGTGAAGAAAGACTTTTCCAAATTGTTTCTGACCTCAAAACCACGTACAAGTTTCTAACGCCAGTACATACTTAAAAATCTAACTGCCATAAATGTTTAAAATTAAAAATAGATCTGAAGCAGAAAACGTCATGTTTGTTCTATATACTTTTAAATAAAGATTTTGCAAATTCATTTCATAAAAAACAAGGTAACCCCGATATTTTTACATTCCACTGCACTGCCTTCAATTTTGTAAAATTTATATTCCACAGTCGTGTTCTCCGACAAAGTAATATTTCGCTTAGCAACATTGCAATTTTACGATAACAATTGTATTGTATCGGAGACAGATATCTTACACGATTACTTTCCATCAAGGCACCTGGGTGGAAGTACAATGGCATCAGTTGATCTAGCTCCATTCACTTACATCGTAAGAAAGCTTTTATCTCTTGTTCAACATTGTAGCCCATTGTTCCATCGTAAACAGTATGGTTATCGTCTGAATTTCAATGTGTTACTCAACAACTTCGTTCTTGACTTTATATAAGCACCCAGGTTTCAATATTATATTCAAGACTAGCTGACCCGGCAAACCTTACTTTGCCATATAAATATCGCTACTAAAAATATGAGTTGATCGTAGAGGGGTGAACATTTTAGTTTGTGGGTATGTTGTTCCATAAAAAATTAAAACAAACATTTAATATTACTGGCGTGGACCATCTTTAACATTTAGGGGGATGAAAGTAAATAACTGCTATGCACACAAAATTTCACGAAAATTGGTCGAGCCATTTAGGAGGAGTTTAATTACAAGGACGGTGACACGAGAATTCGATTTTTTTGGAAGTGTGGTACATAACCGGCAGTAAAATAATAATGCATGCGTTAAAACGTGCTTTTTTAATTTATTATAATCGATAGGCATTAAAATACTTAAAATGCAACAGATAAATATAAAACGACATTTGAAGGTTTAAAATTTATAATTGCAATTTAAGCTCGTCTTACAGTGTTTCTCTTCGTGCCGTCATCTTTCGTAAAAGACTCAGTACTAAGTTTGGCTTCCTCCAATTACAGAAAAAATATTACTCTACTGTACCGCGATAACTAGACGGTTTGTTTCAAGTTTTCCTTCTCTTGCAGGAAGGTGTTCTACAATTTCGTTTAGTCAGCTCTTACGACACCATCAGCATGGAATGGGGAGAGACATTATGCATGCTGAATCCGGCACCACACGGACAATAACGATTTACAATAATAATAAATAAAAAATCATCTTCTACATACATTACATGACATTGTATGTTTATTAGATTACAAAAACATAAAATTTTGGTTAAGGTTGTACAAAAACATACAATTTTGAACGACAAGTGTTTATATAATAATTATAACGGTAATTGAAGAATAAAATATTTACCGGCGGATTAACAGCTTTGGAGTATATCTGTGCACGTCCTTCCAGCTCCATTTTGAGCCGCCAGTCCCTGAGGTACATATGGGCTGCGGCTGTACTAGGCCAACCCCGACGCCATGTATGCCACCTGGATGAGGAGAAATGCTTAACCTTATTTCGAAATTGACATAAGCTCCTATTGGCCGTGAAACGAGGGTGAAATAGTATTGTTTAATTAAAAAAGCGTACTATCAAGTCAATGACTATCTATCAGATAGTGACGCATGGGAGTAACGTCGGCTATGTTATGGTCTAGCTCTGATCTTTCAGCCATTACATTAGTGAAGTTTTGTAAACAGTATGTGAGTGCAGTTTCAGCACGCACCATGTAATTTGTGTAATTTCACTAATTTTTATTTTCTTATTTTTTAATGTGCTACATGTTTATGCGTGTTATTGCTTTCACTAACCTGTCAGACTTGTTTGTACCACCATCATTGTAACCCTCTTATTTAAAAGAGCAACCATGGAGTTTCTTGCCGGCTCTTCTCTATGGAATGGCATTCCGAACCGGTGGTAAAAACTAAATTATTAATTTTATTTTATGATTTTTATTTTTAATTTTTTTTTTTCTCTTAAATCTTTGACTATTTGAAAGCATTCGCAAGAATTTATTCGAATAAAAAACATTTTGATTTTGATTTTGATTTTGATTGAACATAGAGGGAGTTAAAAGACCATAAAGTCATAACGAAAGGATCGAAGCATATTGACGAAGATGATGTGTACAAAATTTAAGGTTATATTATTTTTTGCGATATTGGCCACCTGTTAGTGACGGAACTTAGTCAACTCGAGAAATAAACACAGAGAACCCTAAAAATATTATGGAACGTGGATTACTCCGCTTTTATGACAATTCTGGATATAATGGATTGATGTATTCAAAATCCGTCACCACGCGGATTAACGGCGAATGTTTTAAAAATTATGAAATTAATGGAGCTTGTAATTTCAATTATATCTTTGTAAATGGTACCTTGTTAGTAACTGTAAAATTCTGGATTTCTGGCCAAGGGACCGGTACATGAGTGCTGTATATCTGAACGAAATCAGATCCCCACGGACGGTTTTCTCGACATCTCGGTTTCTAAAACTCAGTCTTGTGGCTTCCAGGTAGAACTTCGACGCTGGTCCGGGTAATCCTGTTACGTGATATGATTAAAGAAACCATTTTGTATATTAATAATTTTGTGATATCAGAAGTGGCATTTATTGTCTGAATATAATTATCAGAGAGTTTCACTTAAAATAATAACTAAGAAACACTTATGGCTTGAAAAAAAGGTTTTACGTTTTATAAAATCTCTTGTTTTTTATTAAGTAAATAATATTTTTCTGCTAGTTACAACAACAAAATTTATTTAAATCTACTCGAAGAAATGGTCTTGTTGCTGTACATATTATATCAAAGAAACTACTTGCCTTTACTCCTCAACCAGTCTCCATATAGAATGTAATGTTCCCAATTACTTGGTTCTATATCTACCAGGTTTGTTAGTATCTTCTTCTTTTCGTTTTCTGGCTTCAAACTGAGCAGTTCGACGTGAGCTTGAACAAATGTTGGCTGGAGCCATATGCATTTCTCCAACATCGATATCGCTTGATCGATCTTACCACTTTTTCTAGAAGATTAGGTTTTTATTACTTTTCAAAACTAATGACATGGACAACCAGGCTTCTATTCATAGCCAATACGCTACTTAGTTGAACTAGAAAAAAGTAGATACATAGAAAAACTATTGTATAAAGTAGCAGTAGTCATGGTATTAAGGCTATTAGGGCATGAAATATAGCGGTGGGGCCTACTACTATTACTCAGCCTATACAGGGTGGTCAGAAAGACGTGGATCAAACGAAACCAGCGGTTAGATGGAGCCATCAGCAGCAAAAAATTGTTCTACGGGAGGCTGCGTGGCACAGTAGGCTAATTTCCCAACATGAACTTAGAGGAGGCTCGACTCAGTAGTGGGTCATTTATGGGCTGAAACGACGATAAAGACCCTGTAGTCCGGAAAACGATCGCGCTTAGATAAGGTTAGGTTAGTAGGCCTAACCGACGAGACCCCGAGAGAATGACATCCTGCCGAGTGCTCCTGGCAGGATGTCAACGGAGCGAGAAATATCGCCCAAAAGAGACACGCTCCCTTGGAGCAAGAGTACGAAGGGGGTCGAAACCTCCAGTCTGTGGCGGCAAGGAAGTGCTTTATAGCAACGTACCCACGCCGCCACAAACAAAGGTCAAGAGCAAGGAGCACCCCGGGGAGTAGGCCTAACCGAGTTTTATGTATGAATTAACTCTGGCCTTGCTACTTATGATCGTCCTTGAAAGATATCGAAGCCATGCATAGCCACGTGTAATACCTTTTTAGAATCCCTATTAAATGCGCCAAAAATTGTGATACAGGGGCACTTTTCTGTAGAGTATTTTTTTTTCACAGTGGGGTCCGAAGTAAATAACAAGTTTTGATATAAGAATTATTGCTTTCGTAAAACTTAATATTATCTTCAACACACCCAATAAACTACCACAAATAGCATGTCTAACGAAAGGACTCATCAGTACCAATCTAGTGAATATTATAAAAAAGATACAGGATGTAGATTTTTACGAATTTTATCAAGTTTTAGTAAAAAAAAGACAATTCCTCATAAAAACACAAAATCAATTGTAACTCCGCAGGTTTTGACCCTAAGGACCTCCCGTAGAACAATTTTTGCTGCTGATGGCCCCATCTAACCGCTGGTTTCGTTTGATCCACGACTTTTTGACCACCCTGTACATATATGACCCACTGTCGAGTCGAGGTTGAAGGCTGGCAATGGATTTTGCATCAAGTTCGTTTTGCGGCTAGGTTTTCGGCCTTATCATTTTCTTTTGTCAACTCTTTTGGCACCCTCAAGGTAGATTAAGATGGTGAATCTATATATTCTAAATCCATCACCACGGGACCTACTAAAACAAATTGTAGTGTCAGCAAACCCTAGGCTTTATGAAGTGGAGGAGGTATCAAATGATATAGTCCAAACGTCTAGGTTTTGTAGCGTTCCATCAGGAAGTACCATTTTAACAGTAACAGTCAGTGACTGATGCTTTATAGTAATATCTACTCACTTGTATAATTTCCCCAGGTTGTAGTGAGCGTTGACGTGATACTTATTGAATTTGATGGCTTGCAGGAAATAATGCTCAGAGTTTTCGGCACCCGTTACCAGAGTTCCTAGATTATTGTGGGCACTCGCGTACGTTGGCCACAACCTGGCAGACATTAAGTAGTTATTGGCAAATTTACTAGCAGATGATAGTTCTTTGGCAGATAACTCTTCAAAAGATGTATATGTCTGCCAGCTAAGTTTTCTGACTATTTAGTAGTCAGTCCATACGACACTTTCATGGTCAAATCTGTGATATGTCATTTTGAAATGGATACAAGAGTTAGAATTCATTATCAAGCTGTTCGGAGTAAACAGCTCCAAAACCTACTTACTAGTCTACTACTACTCAGCCCATAAATTACCGACTATTGGGTCGGGCCTCCTTCCATCACATTACATTAGCCTACTGTGCCACAAAGGGATTGGCATAGCGTTTCGTATCAAGTTTTCCTTCTCTTGTGGCTAGTTTTTCTGCCTTGTCATTTACTTTTATCGGCCCTTACAACGCCTTTAGGGTGGAATGGGATGGTGGCACCATGTACTCTAAATCCGTCACCACACTACAGAACCAGATGGTCGCTTATTCAAAATTTAAGACAAACAATACAGGCGCTGTGCGTTCGCAAATTTAGAGACAGCAACAAAATTCCCACACTTAAACATAAATGAACTCCTGAACTTCGCTTCAAATAGTTGAATAAACTCTTCAACTTTACAGCATTCCCGTAAACGCTAGCGGTTTAGTTACCTCAAAGCTTCTTTGTAATGTTTGATGGCCCCATCTTGCTGCTCCGTCTCACGAAGGAAGTTCGCCAAGTTGTAGTGCAGTTTTGCGTTTTGTGGGAGTGTGTGTAAATCCGTTCTGCAACAAAACACATTTGGTGAGATTTGGGGGCGAATGTATCTTTCCTTATTTCCCATGTCTCCCGCGTATCTCGTAAGGTCTATTTTTCGGCAGAGCAAGTTCGATGACGACTAATCAAAATCAAAAGCGTATGGCACACGTCCAGAACTGACATTATAGTATTAGTAAGTTATCAAAGCTGTCAAATTGAAAATCAAAAGTACATTGACTGTCGATTAAGGCTCTATTGAGATAGGAAGTTTCGGGCCCAGATGTTAAAAGCCATAGATGTTAGAATGATTACTGAACTCCGCAGCATTTACGTGCCCTCTGAACTGCGGATGTTAACCTATCGTCAGATGTTACCTATCACGTAGAGTACATTAGATTCTACCCATCTTCCCCTCGTTAAGCATTATTTTCTACCGACTTCAAAACCGAGGAAGCTCTTAACTCGGATGTGTGTGTGGTTTTCTAAACCAAAAATATTTTACTGGTATCGGCTTTAGGTTGCTCCCATTTATTTAATATTTCTATTCAAATTGATTCAGTAATTTGGCAAAAACTTGAAATAAGCGATGAAATATATTGTAAGATTGCAATGGTATTATTATCGACGATATTGTTATTCGTCCTTTTCAAACCAAACGTTTAATTAGTAATTTAAAATCGATAAAATAAATATTTTAAGGAATAAGTACAGAAAAAACATATACAGAAATTTGTCGATTCCAGGTTAAATTGAATCTGAAGTTAATTAGGATTACATACATCCTAATTAACATCAGATTCAATTTAACCTGCTTGAGGCATCAACTTCAAATAATTATTTTTTTTTCGTTTGTAGTGCCTATTTTGAATTCTATTCTCATTTTAAGTTAAAATACATATTTTTTCAGCAATAGGTCCTAAATATACTTAAGTTTATCACAAAAATAAATGACGATGATTACTGACTAAATGGAGACAAAAGAAAAAATCAAGACGAAGACCAATAAGTAAATCCTCGTGGACAAACGGACTAAAGAATGAAAGGAATAAGTGAAAATAATGTTAACAAGATATGAAAACATTAAACCCAAATTACCTTTGTTCTAAAACTAAATGCATTAAATTCATTCTATGCTCAAATAGACGGCGGTACGAGTTTAAAGGAATAGTTAGAGAAGTTTAGCATCTAACTCAAACTTCCAGAGCTACGGATCCGAAAACTTTTGCTGTAACTGCCCACCCTATTGCTCCCAACTTTACTAAAGACACTTCAAACCGTGGAACGCGATACAACTTATGATAACACTGTTTGATGTTTGAGTGAAAATTTAATATTTTAAGTAACCTCAATTGCTGTGCCGTCGTAGCCAAAGATACTCTCAATTACGAGTGCTGCTCAGACGGTATGCTGACCCGTCTGACCAGCATGGCACATTCGTATCAAGTTTTACTTCCCTTGTGGCTAGGTTTTTGGCCGTATCATTCTCTTTTTTCAGCTCTTACGACACCCTCAGGTTGAAATGGGATGGTTACACTGTGTATTCTAAATCCGTCACCACACGCAGCTGTAAGCTGTCAGATACAATTTAAAGAATGAGTGGGCAGGTGATAACCGGTTGGTGCAAGTCCACAGCATTTTCTTAGATAAAAGACCTACTGTCTCCTCCAGATTTATGGAGATACATTAGCTTACTGCGCCTCGCTGACCTTATGGGTTAGCACAGAGTTTTTATAAAGGGTTCCTTCTCTTAAGACTAGGTTGTCTGCATCTTGCGTTCTGTTAGACATATTTTGCGATACGAGGATAAAATTAGTTGACGATAGTGTCTTTAAATAGGGGTTTTGATCTTTTGCTTGGTGGAAGGATCGAATGGTCCGCCCGGCTAGCTACCACCCACACATCTAAGTCCAAGAAGAAAGCCAAGAAGTTTTACTGTGTTCCGTCGTATGTGTATGTTAGAGCTAGTGACCGACAGGGCATTTCTTTGAATTGTCTGCTCACACAAGCCTAGGGTCAAAAGTAATAAAGTCACTAATAAAAAAATGAATTTGATAGTAAATACCTTAAGAGCGTGGCTCTGTCTCTCCAGTCGGCGTTTCTCCTGTGCGTCCTGACGACTCCACCTGCGACTAGTATTGCTAGACCCACGACCACTACAGCTTTGGTCCCAGGCTTCGAGCACCACATTAGCTGGACTCCGTAGGCTGTTATTATGACGCTACCCACGCTGCACAAAAATATATATGTGTTATTAAACCAAAAAAAAAAACATGACAGTCGCATGTCTCATGCTTTTGAACAGAAGCCTATGTTGGGGGTCAGTTGGCTTACATATTCGGTTCCCAACACTTGAGGTAACTCTTACAAATGTCCTGTGTTTTATCCTGTGTATACTTAACAAAGTAGCTACAGATTTTTGTTAGCTTTTCTCTATAGAGAAGCCTTCTGAACGGGTGATTAATGGTAAATGTATGCTCACTATGGATTCCGTTAAAAGGATCAAAGTCACCCAAAGGGCTGCCCTGGAAAGTCCTGGAAGATTGAATACAAAATGAGGACATATACAGGCGAACTAGAGTTGAGATATGTAAGCTTGGTGAATATAAGATTGGTCAACTTAAGTGGCAGAGCAGGTCACATAGCTCGCAGGACAGACGGCCGATGGAGCAGAAAATTCTTCAAATAGCGACCGCGTACCGAAAAGCGCAGTGCTGGTCACATGGTGGAACGTCTACATGGTTAAGGAAAGACCAGTTGCAATAAAAATACCTGGGAATATAAAGCACTCGTTCGGCCAGGACGAAGCCAACGGTAACCAATAGATTACTGGCAGGCACGTACGGCAATACCATCAGAAGCACACCGACCACCATTGGAGTATGCCTCTGGACCTGAGAAACAAGAACTGCTTTTAGAAATAATTTAGAGTATATGATATAGACTTCGTACGTTTCACCAACCCGTACCATTCCGAAGGTGCCATATGAGGCGGCTAAAGGAACGCAAGAAGCAGATCACCTAGCCGCAAAAGAAGGAAAAATTGAAACAAACCCTGTGCCAACCCGTCTTGCCAGCGTGGCACAGTAGATGTAGATAGACGAAGTCACCATCCAGCTTAATAATTAACGTACCGTAAAAGATGATTAAAGAAGAAGTGTGGAGAACATCTAGTCAGCAAAGAAGGAAAACATGAAACCCGTCAATAATGTAGCAACTTTTCAGTGTCGATTATGGCCTTCACGAATTATATACACAATTGTCTAATCAAAACCCCTGCTGTGCTCTGATATACTGGTTTTGGGGTGTCTGGGTTTCTTCGTGTTCGTGAATTTATAAGCTTCGAACGTTCCACATTAGTGCAAATTATGGAAATGTTATAGTATGTTGGTACCAAATGTTCTTACTGTATTCTCTGAAGTCTCGTTTTTTGTTTTGGATAAGATATAAAGAAGCAGAAATATCCTCACACCAACCTCCAAATCAGCGATGCACCTGTAGCACAAAAGAAGAAGAGCTCCGAAAGCGGCACAAGTTAGAAGATTCCGAGGGTCCCATCCACTGGTGATTAGTGGCATAGATCCCATTTGCCAGTCATGGCTAAGAGTCCATGGACAGAGGAGCAGCCACCAGTTGAAAGCGGCGAGGTAACAAAAGGTCATCAACCTGAAAAAGAAATAGCCGTTAATACCTAATGGTTATTGTTTTTTTGTGGGGGTAAATGTATTCACGTATATGGTGCCGTTAGACGTTACTTTTTCACAAGTCATTTTTAACCTACTTCAAAAGGAGTTGGTATGGTATGTTATTTTTTTATTCACTACCGCATGATTCTCCTATTAGTTCCAGTTTCAATTCATATTAATTTTAAGTAAATCTGTTCTGTATGTCGTGGCGAAGGAGGTGGGGCGGTCACATGAAACACTGGACATCGGATGGAAGCCCGCGCACCACGATTGCGACTAATCGCCATTTATTAATTTAAATTTAGTGAATTATCTTTGATTGTGATTTATTAGGTTCTCGCGAACATTAAACACTAAAATTAAGCACTTTTTAAAGGAATTATCGCATGTTTAGTACATTATTTAATTCCCGACGTTTCGAATGCTTTGCAGCGAGAGACAACTGTCATCTAGTCTCTCCCGCGATTACGACTGCTTTGCTTGCTACTGTAAAGTTTGATTGATTGATTCAACTTTGATAGTCATCTGGTGGCAAATAACATATTAAGAATATGAGTAACAAAACTAATATAAGGTCTTCTTGTCATTATAAATAAAATATAATTTAACGTATGTTTGTAAACCCCCTACAGATAACATAAGGGTGTCTTTGAAAAGAAAATGTTCTGATATAAATAAGGATCAACTAAAGACAACACTCATACTTAAAAGAGGATTTGGCTCGAAATCGTAGACAAAATATACAATGATTTTTCAAAACCATGCGGTTTAATACATTAAGATAAAACAATACGGATAACAATATACCTAGTTGTTTTATCCATGCCATGGAAATGTTACAATTCATACTGAACATTCTTTCATTATCCGATAGCAACAATCAATGGATGCCGTCGCTTTTGTGTTAACCACGTCCCTATTGTCGAAGCCCGCCGATGCGTTTAGCTTGCGTTTGTTAACAGTGTGTTTTTCTATTGTGGAAATGTTTCAATCGTTAATAAAAGAGAATACTGTAAATAAACTCGATAGATGAACCAACTGATTCTATCCTAAGAGTGCTGTAGGATGAGAAGAGAAGGAAAAGTATGACATGAAACCCTGTGCCCACTCATTTAGTCAATAGTAGGCTAGTTACCAGTAGACCCACCATTTCTATCTCAATTATATCAAACTAAAATAAAACAGTGCGTATGAATTATATACGTGGGCTAATTGGTTAATTAAATGGACAATAGAACACCGTAATGATTATCTAATGTTACTTTCAAACCTAAACTAATGGTTTTATAATAGACACGTACCAAAGCATCACCAAGTACCAATAATATCTCTTCAGGCATTATCAAGTTATTAAGCATAAGCTTTAAAGTTAATCACAAAATTGATATAACTACCTGTCACTGACAGTTTCTGTAGACTTAAAGTGTTTTGAAGGAATGATCATACAAGATAATCTCGCTACCGACCCTTTTAAACCTAATACATTAATTCCTTATCAAAACCAGAACGAGATGAAGTTATAGTACAAATTGTCAGCATCATCATCATTACAGCCCATTTAAGACCCACTACTGTGTTGGTTCTCCTCCAAATTTATATTAGCGTACTATGCCATGCTGGCAGGACGGGTTGGCACAGGGTTATATGAAGTTTTCCTTCTCTTGCGTTCCTTTGGTCGCCACTGACGATACCCTCAAGAGAGTGTGGGTTGGTGAAATTGCGTTAACTATATCCGTCACCACATCAATGCCAGTCATCCAGTGGGTTTAGCCACGTAAAATAAAAGTAAATAATTATCAAGGTTTACCTTACGATGAAGCTCGGATGAAAAGCAGCTGGATTGTCCTGTGGTGAGAAAGACGGCCATGTTCCTTGCAGCAATGCTAATCGAATGCACACCAGCAGTGTTAATGACACCACCACTTTTATCGTCCTTATTGACAGAGCTGTACATTTCTTTTCTATTTTTAGCGAGCAGATTGACCTAAAATAAAATGTATTATAAAAAAATGAAGATACTTCTTCCACTTAACATCAGGTAAGTAGTAAGGATACTTAAGCTCTGACGCAAGGCCATCGTTTCAGCCCATAAATTACCCACTTCTGAATCGGGCCTCCCCTAAATTAATGGAGGGAAATTAGGCTACTGTGTCAAGCTGGCGAGACGGGTAGGAACCGGGTTTGTGTCAAGCTATCCTTCGCTTTTGGCTAGATGATCTGCCTCTTGAGTCCCTTATTGGCTTCCTACGACTAAATTTGGATGGTAATCAGAGAGGCAGGGCAAACCGGATTACCACCAGCTCACTGGGCTGCGTGACCCCAAATACCGTAAGGGAACTTTTTACTGGGTTGGCGCTTACACCTTCGCTGCTACAATTGTTTGAAAGCCACGCTCGCGTTATAAAAAACATGTATTTTTTTTTTAATACAGTCAGTATAAATTAAAATACTTGATTTCGTTCAAAGTTGGCGCACGAATGCAACAACTTGTAACAAATTACAAAACTTCGAGCGATCCCCGCTTTGCGAATTCAGCCATTATCTTTCTAAACCAATAATCACTTTACCCCAAGGTAAATGGGGTAGAATTGTGTGAGTTATTTTTCACGTGAAAGACTTTCAAATTAATTTTCAGACGAATTTCCTTATGACCACTCAGACATTTTGCGCTTGAAAAGTTTCGGAAATCAATGACCTTTTATCATATTACCCAGTGGAATGTGATAAAAATGAACGGCATTTTCGACGGCTTTGATGTCAAACACTGGTTGTGGGGGCTAATCGAACGAAAACGAAACCTCAAACGTAGGAAGCCGAAATGTTTGTGAGTTGTGCTAGATGAATAGACAGTTCGTGGATTAATCTGATTTCAATTGAAAGAAATGCTGGATAGTTGAAAAAAAATGGTTGCGTCCTTGTGAAGTGGGTCGGTTCCAGGGTCGGGGTGTCATTTGTGTTCGTGAGTTATGTAATTCAAAAGCAAGGGCAGTTTATGAACATGTTTCATAAACTGCCCCTGCTATACAGGTTATAACTAGGGCAAGGATTGCGTATGTAGGACTCGACTTGTCGCTACCTTCTGTGGTAGCGGCCATCACCGGACGTGACAGAGCCTGGACTGCGTCCCAAACCTTCGCCGAAGCCGTAATGGCAAAGAAGGAAGACGCAGAAATAGAACGGGAAAGGGCACCTGACGCCCCCCTGCAGAGACGAGCCCGCAATGGGCGCAGAAGATTGGCGCACACACGCAATCTGCCACCCTAACGGCAGCCTCCGGTCGGGGGAGTAGGGAACGCCCCCGCCCATCGGAGTGACTAGTTCCCAAGTTGGTTATTGGTTTCTGGACCACTCGTGGCTTTCTACAGCCGAGTTCAGATGTGACCCGCACGATCATGGGTACACAATAGGACCAGAACACGGGTAGGGACACCCTGTTCTTACGCAAGGTCCTAGAGGGAAGCACTTCCAAGCGCTTTGGTCCAACATCTGAGGGTAGAGCAAGGCTCCCCTCGCTAAGCCACTGTCGAATGGATTGATTACGAAGTTTCCCAAACGACAGATGGCCCGCGCAGACAATTAGTTTTAGGTAGGTTTTAGTGGGTAAACCGTTCGCAATCACCATCTCATCGCGACCGGGACTCCCACATACCCCGGCCCCGTACCTGGGCTTAGGACCTATAAAAGATTTCCCCCAATAATAAAAAAAAAAAAAAATTATATTACATATGTATTTTAAAAAGATTATGAAAATTCTAAACAGTTAAAAAGCAAAGACACTTTAAATATATTATACAACAGTAATTGGTAAATAATTCCTAAAAAATATGGTAGTAACCTAGGTAATTTGGACTTAATCTGGATTAATACAGTCATTTATTCCACAATTCTCAAACAAAAGAGTTTAAAATTAAACACATCTTTTACAACTTTAAAATCTATTACAATACCTTTTAACAAACGGCCAGCATCTATAAAAGTCGAAGGCTAGATTGAGTATAAATATTGTGATCCCAGTCTCCTTGGCCAGCATACTCAGAGCTCCCAGGGCGACGCTGAGCCAAACGCACTTTCTATTGCTTGTAGGCCTACAAGAAATGGACAGGCATTTTATATGTTACTTTTATTGAGATGGAGCTTTAAAGAGAGCGATTGAAACGGCGTTGAGCCATGAGTCTTCGGAATAGTTTGCTGAGATTTAATATTTTTGGGGTCATGTATATTGAAGAAACAGTAAAAGTATTCCTGTTTTTATAAAATTGTAGGGACGTTTTACTTCGGTAGCAAGTGAAAATGTAGCTAGTTAAAACAAAAAAAAAGGTATTACAATAAAAATGAGACAATTTATTTTTTTAAATACTACGTTAACAACCTTTCCTTGGGCTGAATCGACTAGTGACTCTATTTTGAAACTAACTACATGGGTCTGCATCGGGCTGGAAATTTGCAGTTCCAAAAACGAATGTTAAAAATCGCTAATTGATGATCGATGAATAAATATATTGATGTAATTATGGAATGTAATTAACTAAACTAGAATTTATATTAAACTAGAGTTCTAATTGCAGCATATTTTGGTCGAACTCCGAGGTAAAACAAATTAAGTTGAAAACCGCTTTTTTAATTCTCGAAAATTCCAGATAATTTCACACTCCAATCGCTATTTTTAGAGCTCTACATCTAAGTCTTTTCATAACCGAAATTTTCCTTAGATTAATGAAATGGTCTAAACTAGCGGAATAATTAAATAGTTTTCATGAAAACTTCAAAGTCAAAAATTTATTACAAATTGTCAATATAAATAAATAATATACAATGCACGGTAATACTGTTTACCCTGGTGGTAAACAGTATTTCGAAACGGGGCCACTGCCAAGAAGAACTGGCAAGAAACTGAGAGGGTATGTTTTAATATTTTAACTTTACTAATTGTACATTCAAACAAGTAATTTAAAAGATAGTTTTAAGTTTTATTAATATAGTTTTATTAAGGAATTAATATATATCTATAATGCCTTCTCTAAATACTTACCTATATGGAATGAGTCGCATTGTGTGAATTAGTGGTATTGTGTAAATTTGTAACATTGTGTAAATTAATAACTGTGTCTAAATTTGACACTTTGTTGAAATTTGTCACATTGTGTAAATTTGTCACATTCTGTAAATTTGTCACATTGTGTAAATTAATCGCATTATGTACATTTGTCACATTGTGTAAATTTGTCACATTGTGTAAATTAATCGCATAATGTACATTTGTCACATTGTGTAAAGTTTTCACATTGTGTAAATTTGTAACATTGTGTAAATTTGTCACATTGTGTAAATTAATCACATTGTGTACATTGTGTAAATTTGTCACATTGTGTAAATTAATCGCATTATGTACATTTGTCACATTGTGTAAATTTGTCACATTGTGTAAATTAATCACATTGTGTACATTGTGTAAAATTGTCACATTGTGTAAATTAATCGCATTATGTACATTTGTCACATTTTGTAAATTTTTCACATTGTGTAAATTTGTAACATTGTATAAATTTGTCACATTGTGTAAATTTGTCACATTGTGTAAATTTGTCACATTATGTAAATTTGTCACAATGTTTATATACTTAGTTTGTATTTTATCATTACAGCCCACAAACGGTCTACTATTAAGTCAGGTCTCCTCCAATCTGGCAGAATTTGGCTAGCTGTGCCACGCTGACTGGACATCAATGTTTGTTGAATGTAGTACAAATTAAGTTTATAATAGGTGATTTTGCTCACCTGTGGTACGCTAACAATGATAATAAGAAGAATATACAAGCTAACACGTCGGCTCTGCCCACTACTCCAGCTACCTGTCACAAACAAAAATATGATTAAGGTTTTAGAGACTTCAGATATGTGACACCAGTCCTAAACAAACAAATTTTAAGACTAAATCATAACATCGTCTCTTCAATTGCCCACACTCAGCCCATAAATGACCCAATGGTGAGATAGGCCTCCTTCCTCCTATTGCATGGAGGGTAATTAGCCTACTGTGCCACTCTTGTCAGACAGGTTGGCACAGGCTTTCGTGTCGAGGTTTCCTTCTTTTGCGGCTAGGTATTCAGCCTTGTCATTTCCTTTTGTCGGTTTTTACGACACCCTCAGGAGGAAATAGGGTGGTGAATCTTTACGTTTTAAATTCGTCACCACACGGACAAACCCAAGTTCACAGTCTGTTTTCGTCCAATTTGGCGGAAAGAAGCCAAACTACTACAGTGTACTAGGCAAATGGGTTTCATATCAGTTTCTATTAGCCTCAGGAATAGATAGGTTGGTTGGCTTCGTACTATATACTACTTTTACTCACCGCTTCAGTATGTACGGGGTGTACTGCAAATAGGAGCGCGGCGAGCGCGGCAAACGGGCGTTTTAATCGCGCGATTGTCACGCACGCGCGGGTGACAAGCGCGCAACACGCCGCGTGAAGGGCGACGTTGCAGACATGCCACCACCACGGCCGGAGCCCAGCCAGTGCGTAGTTCAACCTGGAACAATGGAATAAAGTCAAATACAAACTATTTTTAAACCAGTCAATAAAATGAAAATGTTTTTATTCGAATAAATTCTTGCGAATGCTTTCAAGTAGTCAAAAGATAACTAATACTCGTAATTTAGTTTTTACCACCGAAATGGAATGCCATTCCACAGAGAAGAGCCGGCAAGAAACTCCATGGTTGCTCTTTTAAATAAAAGGGTCACAGTGATGGTGGTTCAAGCAAGTCTGACAGATTAGTGCGAGCAAAACACGCATAAACATATAGCATATAATTAAATAGTTAAATTATATCGAAATATAACCGCGGCAAATAACACCACGGTTTGTGTTCCTGTGCGTGTGTACAGTCACCAGACCTCCTTTAGAAAAAATATGTTTCTGTTCGATGCCAGCGTCGTGCCTTCTGGTGTACATGGATGGCAGTGATCACTTACCATCAGGTACATCACTTGCTCTTTTGCCTGTCTCTTTTAAAAAAAAGCTAGCCGAAAATAATGTAAGCTTTACAAATTGCAACTTTGATCTGCTTTTTTATTGCTTTTTTTTCTCGAAAAATACTAGTGTGTACGGCGAAACACAGGAGATCCCGGGGCGGGGTACGGGGATGTCTCGCCCCAAACGGGATCTGAGGGGAAGCGACGTCCTGCCGGGTGCTCATGGCAGGACGTCGAGTGCTCGTAAGGAGCCTGAGGAGAGGAGGAGGGCCTCCTCGTCTGCGGCGGCGTGGTTCTGCATCAGATCCCACAATGCCGCAACAGGACGCGAGTTTGAGCACCCCGGGGAGGTTTAGTGGGTAGGCCCCCACTATGGGGGAGAGTCCCACACTCCCCTCGCTGGCCATCCCCATGGCCGGCGAGGAAGTCCATAAAGGACTTTACCCAGGGCGAAAAAAAAAAATGAGTCTACGGAATAACTTGAACTCCATAGTTTTTAACGACCGACGAAAATGAAGGGTATTAATTCTTGTTGTCTTTCTGTGACATCATGACTCTTTAACGGATGAACCTATTTCGATATGGTTGTTGTATCCTTTGAAAGGTTTCTTTATCCAGAATGCGAACTATGTTTAAAGAAATTCCCTAAGCTGTTTAGAGGCTTTATGTAGGGCATTCGCCAGTTTTGTCGCTTTTTAATTTTTTTTAATGATAACCAGCTTTTTGTCTATACATAAGCTGGGTTTTCAGCCTTGTCATTTCCTTTTGCCGGTTTTTACGACACCCTCAGGATGGAATGGGGTGGTGACACTTTGTATTCTAACCACACCACCCGCAATGAGATAAGCAAGCACGACATCAAAGGTCTCATCGCTTCAGCCCATAAATGACCCACTACTGGGTCGGGCCTCCTCCAAATTCGTGGAGGGAAATTAGCCGTCTGTACCACGCTGGCAGGACGGGTTGGCACAGGGTTTGTATCTAGTTTCCTTCTCTTGGGGCAAGGTGATCTGCCACTTGCGTTCTTTTAGTTGCCTCTGACTGGTCTCATCAATTCCCGAATATTCGAACGAAAACCAGTGACAATTTGAAGATAAAATATTCAATAAAAAATCAGAGGTACCACCCCTGCACACGTTAAAGCGTACAATTGATTTGAACGCTCCTTGTCAACAAACCCATCAGGACAAAGTTTAAAGTTAAATTAACGAGTTAGAAATGGTCTCGGGTTTACAAAACAAACAAAACAAACGTCATTAATCATACGGCTGAGTCCAAAAGGGGTCTATGCATATAATTATGGAATACAAGTTTCAAATAAGTTCGTTTTGACAGGTCGAAGTGATTCGCAGATAATGAACCTGTTCGCTGTGATTATACTGTCGTTAGAAGAGGTCTCAGTTTGCCTCTGCTAATGGGGTCAGGTGCGTGCTTTGCAATTTTGTAGAATTGAACATTCTGTGTCTATACGTGGTATTTATAAATAATATTATTGAAATCAAATTAGTATATAATGGCATATAGCAAATAAAATCTGCTCGCTTGCAAACAGAAAATAATATAAAAATGTGTACCCTTGAATATTTTTTTATAAAAAAATATTTGTTGTATAAAAAAAACAAAAAAGCAGAAATAAAAAAAAATAAGAAGCTCTGCAATTAAATAGTTTTTCTATATTTAAATGTTAGGGATAAGCTGGCGGATTCCTACATTAAAAAGTAAGACTTTTATGGAAGGGCAAATTAGCTATCAGCTATCAGAAACGTTTGTTCATAGCTCGTTAGTTTCCGTGTGGTTTCAGATTTAGTATACATAGTGTCACCACCCCATTCCATCCTGAAGGTGTCGTAAGAGCCGACAAAAGGAAATGACAAGGCCGATAACCTAGCCATAAGATAAGAAAAACTTTATATGAAAACCCTGTGCCAACCCGTCTGGCCAGCGTGACACAGTAGGCTAATACTACTACTACTTACTTCTGCTATTGAATTTGTAAAAATAGGTAAGTAGTTATAATTTGCGCGGCACGTGCGACGTGTCATTCAAACCCACGCGCCTCGGGGTTTGTCTGCAGATTTTACTAAGTAATTAATCAATATTATCTTTTTATTGTCATCACATTTTTTGGACACATAAAACCTAAACGCGTTTCTCAATATGTACAATCTTTTCCTAGTTACCACGTAAAGGTGAAAGTGACTTGCTAGTTAGGCTTTCAAACTGCATTATCTATTTTAATAGTGAACCCTTACATTGTAATATCTTCATGATTCGGAGGGCATATAAAGCCGTCAGCGTCAGAACCGGCCGCAACATGGTGTCAGTAATGTTGAAACCGACAGCCGATATTGTCAAACCATAACGGATAATCCCAAAAGATAGTAATCGAAAATATTCCGTGTGGTGATGGATTTTAAATACGTCACTACCCCATTCCATTCTGAGGGTGTCGTAAGAGCTGAAAAATGAAATGACAAGGCCGATAACCGTGGCTAGGCTATAGAAGGAAAACTTGATACTTTAGGCGCAAAGGGACGATCATCCAGCCAGACGCTATCCCTCGGTAACTGTCGTGGGGGATTTCTTACCCGTGTGAATTGCTCTTTAAATTTCGCTATCGCGGTGTAGGACTTTTTGGTAATTCTCGCATTTGTAGGCGATATTTCGGGTAAATTGTGTAAAGTATGGAACATGCACAAACCCCGTGCCAACACAAGCCGACGTGGCACGTTAGGGTAACCTTCCATGTAACTGGCTGAGTCCCGACTCACTAGTGGGTCACTTACGGGCTGAACCGACGAAGCGGTTCTTAGCCAAGGAGGAGTAAACTGGTAGCCAATCTCAGCGAAATTGGGAAGAAAACTAAATAAATACAATAACGAAAGTATGATTAAGGTATTCTATTTCACGGTAGAAATACGGCGAAATGACATCTCCAAAGACAAGCGCTATTTCTATTTCAACAGAAATCCTTCGTATATTTGATTGTGTATCGGCCCGCCAAATTATTGGGGATAAAATCGGTCAGTGCGATCGGAGTAATTGGATGACTCCGCGATTTCAAGATAACTTTGTATTTTCCTAATAAATAATACACAATTGGTACGATTGTCCTTCGCTTATCGGAAGTTCTCGCTCATTTGCTTGAGTGGACTTCGGCCATGCTAAACAACATAGCTTTATGCGTCAGAATTTTCTTACAAAATTGATTTCTTTAATCACCTCATCTTTTATATTTTGGTAGTGGCCGCCTAGCGGTAGAAATTCAACAATAAACTACTGGTCCGATTTCATAAAAATCTTTCAGTGTTGGATAGTCCATTTATCGAGGAAAGTTAAGGGCAAAATTTTATTTAAAAAAAACAATGATCCGTAAGAATATAGATATATGCGAAGCCGAAACAAGGGCGGGTATGAAGCCCACGCTTGCAAAGCGAAGCGGGAAATCTTGATACACACCCTGTGCTAACCCGTCGTTTAGCGAGGCATAGTAGGCTCATTTCCCTCCATAAACTTAGAAGAGGCCCGACTCAGTAGTGGGCTGAAACGAAGACGATGAATTTCGGAGGTTTCAAAGTTACAATTCTTAGCAGTAGCCTTAAAGGACCGATGACGGATTTAGAATATATAGTCTCACCACTCCATTACATCCTGTGGGTGTCGTGAGAGCCCACTAGAGAGAATGACAAGGACAAAACACATAGTCGCAAGAGAAGGAAAACTTGAAACGAAACCCGTCTGGCCAGCGTGGCACAGTAGGCCAATGACCCTCCATGTAGTTGGAGGAGGCCCGACTCAACAGTGGATCATATATGTGCTGAGTAGTAGTAGCCTTAACGGACAAGCATCTCTAAGAATTTATTTACTTTGTTAGAACTGCCAAGGACTCACATACTCACTCCCGAATAAACTAGATTCCGTGCCCTTTCCCCCGCCAATTTACCTCAGAACGGGGCAACTTAGAAAGGCGGCCACCCCGAAAATATCCCTTTATTTTTTGCCAAGGGCGACACCTGCCTTGGTGGCCTTAAATGGCAGCTATTATATTTAGGTCGTTTGCACTTTCTTTCATGCGGTATTACCCTAAAATGTGTGTTTATATTACGGTGGTGTGGTAACGGATTTAGAATACATAGTGTCACTGCCTCGTTTCACCATAAGGGTGTCGTAAGAGGCGACTAAGGGAACGCAAGAGGCAAATCACAGGCAAAAGAAGGAAAACTTGATACAACCACTGTGCCAACCCGTCGTGCCAGCGTGGCACAGAAGGCTTATTTCCTCCCATGACATGTAGGTGATAGTATTCTTTATTATACGGTATTCTGGCATACCTTCTTAATTAGCGATTTGCAAAAAAAACCTATTTGACATAAATATTACGACGAACTTCAAAAGACTTAACGAAATTAACTAATAAATAACCATTACCTTATACCCTTATAAACGCAAGTGTCAATTTAAGTTACATTAAGTTACAATTACAGTTATAAAGGGTTATTCGTTTTTAAGCTTTTGAAGTCGGTTTATGTTTTTTCTGAAATAGGTTTTATTTTTGTATCTATAACTCGGAACCAACAACTAGTAAGTTGTCGAAGAATACCCAGTCATCCCGTCCGACAAATGTGACAGGGTTTGTTTTTCAACTCAACTCAAATCATTTATTTCAATTAAACCTAATTACAGGTGTTTTTGAAAAGTCGAAAGTGAAGTTAGGAATCTAGGTGCTTCTAGTTACTTGTTATTTTTAAACTTTCGCGATTTGTACACATCATTAAAAACTTATCGGGACTTATCGCGCACAGAATTAATGTAAACGTCGAGCAAAAACAGGTATTAATTCTGTGCGCGATAAGTCCCGATAAGTTTTTAACTTCTAGTTACTTGTTCCAAAACGTAGATCCTATGCAGAAGAACAAGCAAGAAACTCCATGGACATTTGTATCGAGTTTTCCTTCTCTTGGGGCTATGTGATCTGCCTCTTGCGTTCTTTTAGTTGCCTCTTACGACACCCTAAATACGGTATGGGTTGGTGACATTGCGTATTCTTAATCCGTCACCACACGGGAATTGTGTTAGTTTACTTATTTGAATTTTAATAACAACCATTTTCGATACTATTTTTTTTTATAATAATATCCTTGGATATTTCACAAAACGCCATATCGTCCCAAGCGGAGCAACTTAATGCTTGTGTTATGGTAACGAGATGGATGATAAACTACTTATATAATTTTTTTTTGTAAATACATACATATTGTAGATATTAAACACCCAGACCCGGAACAAATACTTGTAGGTCGTACAAATATTTCTTCCGTGCGGGAATCGAACCCGCGACATGCTGCGCAGCAATCGATCGCTCAACCACTGCGCCAACTTTGTCGTCAAAATGTTGTCGTCGTGTCGTGTCGTGTCGTCACAAATTGAAATGGGACCAAAGGAAGCACCAGCTTTCTAATAAAAAAGACTCATCATAATCGGTTCACGTAGTCAAAAGTTCTGAGTTAACATACATAAAAAAAATACAGTGGAATTGGGAATACTAATTAAATATTGCTCGCAGGACCGACGCCCGATGGGGCAGAAAAGTCCTCGAGTGGCGACCGCGTTCCGGAAGGCGCAGTGCTGGTAGGCCTCCCACACGGTGGACCGACGGCCTGGGTAAGGTCGCCGGAAAGTAGTGGATGCGGGCGGCCCAGGACCGGCCTTTGTGGAGATCCTTGGGGGAGGCCTATGTCCAGCAGTGGACGTCTTTTGGCTGAAATGATGAATTAAATATTAGCCCAAATAACTATGTCCAGCAGTGGACTTATATGGGTTGATGTTGATGATGAATTAAATATGATCACCCATCTGCTTACACATTGCCTTTACGCGCCATTTTTATTAATATGAAATTTATACTTTATTAAATTTTTAGATGAGAAATAAATTAACAACATTCATATACTTACGCACTTCGAAAGGGATTGCATTACTAAACTTAATATTATAATTTATGCGGTAAACGTACTGTAATATATCTTACGTTTGAGAGTGGAGTTTCAGCGTAAAAATAAACGCAGATTAAAAGGACGACCAATCCGTTTTTTTTTGTTGCAGATTATACTAGGTTTCTTTCCATATCTAAGTTCAATGCGTTAACTATTTATTCTTTTATTTAATAACTAGTGGCCCGCCCCGGCTTCGCCCGTGCAAAGCGGGGGTGGGTTATACATAAAAACCTTCCCCTTGAATCACTCTATCTATTAAAAAAAACCGCTTCAAAATCCGTTGCGTAGTTTTAAAGATTATTGCATACATAGGGACGGACAGAAGAATGCAACTTTGTTTTATACTATGTAGTGATGATGTTGATGATGAATTAAATATGATCACCCATCTGCTTACACATTGCCTTTACGCGCCATTTTTATTAATATGAAATTTATACTTTATTAAATTTTTAGATGAGAAATAAATTAACAACATTCATATACTTACGCACTTCGAAAGGGATTGCATTACTAAACTTAATATTATAATTTATGCGGTAAACGTACTGTAATATATCTTACGTTTGAGAGTGGAGTTTCAGCGTAAAAATAAACGCAGATTAAAAGGACGACCAATCCGTTTTTTTTTGTTGCAGATTATACTAGGTTTCTTTCCATATCTAAGTTCAATGCGTTAACTATTTATTCTTTTATTTAATAAAACATCGAATACCTTCTTTGTTCCATGTGGTGACAGATATAAAATACACAATGTCACTAAAACAACATTGTGAGAATGTCGATTTAGAATACGTTGTGTACTAACCCATACCATCCCGAGGGTGTCGTAAGAGGCGACTAATGGGGAATGCAAGAGGCAAATCACTTAGCCTCAAGAGAAGGAAATCTTGATACAAACTCTGTGCCACAGTCAGCGCGACAGATGGCGCTGCAGTCGGTTAACGAATATCATAAAACGTCTGCCTATTGAGCTAGTAAAATTATATGTAGTTTATTTTGATTCCCCACTATCTGATATCTGCTTAACGAATTCTCAACAAATCAAACTAA
The DNA here is from genome assembly GCA_905475355.2 of Clostera curtula. Taxonomy (NCBI): domain Eukaryota; kingdom Metazoa; phylum Arthropoda; class Insecta; order Lepidoptera; family Notodontidae; genus Clostera; species Clostera curtula. The sequence continues at coordinate 17,980,964 of FR997802.1, forward strand.
AATAAAAACATTGGCTTCCAAAATCAAAACTTAGCACCCCCTAACATTCATCAGTTGAATCTAAACACGACTTTATACTCGCGTCCATACATTATTCATGAGTCTTGCCTCACAAAGCTGTAACTATGCGACAATCATTGCTACAACTGGGTTGAGCACAATACAATGCTTAAATCTTCAAACCTCTTAAAGTTATTAGGGTAAGTAGGGATATAGAAAGTTTCTTGTAACGGTATATTTATAAGAGAAATATGACCTTGTTGCTTTAGGGGTATAACGCCTTCGGATCATGGGTCACCGGTTTGGTAAACTGTCTTTGTAAAGAACAAGCACTTGCTCTGAGACTGGTTGATAATTGTGTTTGTGAATTTCATGTCTGTAAACTGCCACGCAATGGGCAGGTCACGTGGCCCGAAGAACGCATGGCCGTTGGGGCATAAAAGTATTGGAGTTGCGTCCACGTTTGGGAAAGAGAAGCGTGGGAAGACCCCGACTAGGTGGATGGACGATCTTGTGAAGATCGCTGGGAGTTGGTGGATGCGGTCAGCACGAGATCGTGCATTGTGGGAATCTATGGGGAGGCCTATGTTCAGCAGTGGACTTCGGGGGCTGATAGATAGAAACTGCCCCCACGATACAGGCTATACGTAGGGCAGCGGATTTAAAATAAATGCAAAATTTGTTTACTACCCATTGATTTGGTACTTCCCCACTGGGGTGGATCATTCACCTTTCAGAGTACCTTAGCCACAAGGCGCCACACTTCGGTGGGGGTGGTGTTCCTAAGCGAATGCTATGATAGACCTATCAGGGAGAGTTAATCAGAGATCTAGCACAGCTAAAGAAATCTACTTTCACTCTAGTGCTAGCGTAATGCATCATTAAACCCTTGCTCTAAGTACAGTACCGAGTAACCTGTATCGCACGGGAAGTTTACTGACACGAAACTCACGAACCCAAATGACACTCAGACTCAAGAGTAAATGACTTTGGTTTACAGAAAGACACTTGCCTGACCCCGGAATCGAACTGGGGGCTTGTACGACCTACAAGTATTTGTTCCGGGTCTGGGTGTTTTCTATCTATAATTTGTACGTATTTACAAAAAAGAAATTATATAAGTAGTTTATCATCCATCTCATTACCATAACACAAGCATTAAGTTGCTTAGCTTGGGACGAGATGGCGTTGTGTGAAATGACCAAGGATATTTAATGTCAAACCGTCCATAGTGATCGCTGCTACAGTTTCACTGTTTATTATTTTATAACTTGGTTCAAAGTCCTATTTCTATCTTTATTTTGTGCATAAACTAAGCATCTTAATTGTGGTGAACTTTTGTGAAAGTGACAAGTGCAAATGACCTGTAATTACATAGTGAATTTAAAATAATTAAAAAATCTTTATTGAATCAAAAACGGTTGGTGATTAGTGTCGGTCGTTGAACATAACGCGTAAGCGACGCGTTTTCCCTGGCGCTTACGACATTCTTGCCGCGAACTTTGCATGCAGTCACAGTTTGTGCCTTGAATTACATTAAACACGCAAGCAGCGCTGCACCGATATTTAATTCCATCTAAAGACCGCTTTTGACATCGCTTGAAGCGCTTAATATCTATTGATTTGAATTTTGCTTAGCGATAGGATGGCAACGGTAAATTGCGCCGGGTGTATGAATGCTTTAAAACCCGTAAAAGGGATTAAATGCTTCTTTTGCCTTCAATGGTATGACTTACTATGTGCCAATATATCCGAACAGAAGTTTAAATCCATGAATACCGACTTAAAAAAAACCTGGAAATGTCCTGGATGCCTAAACAAGCAGCCGAAAACAAATAATAGTAACACCCCTATCCGTTCAAATATTCAATGTAGTCCACAAGGAGGTACTCAGCTGTCTCCTGCAGACTTGAATAATATTACCCATCGCTGTAAAACTTCGCAACGGTTATCTCCCGACCCCACGAATACAGCATTGGCAGATCATTCGAGTGATTCTCTCAGAGAAATTATTAGGGAAGAAATTAAACATGCAGTACAGGAAACAATGAAGGATTTAATACACGAGCAACTGAGACAGATCAATGACATAGTATTGGAATTTAAAAAGTCTTTATCATTTTTCAATGAGAAATATGAGGAAATGAAAGTTAACCTAGAAGAAAAGTCAATCACAATAGAAAAACTGTTAAATGAGAATTATGCACTAAAAAAATCTGTTGATGACACAGCGAAACGCATGAATAATCTAGAACAACACGCACGGAATAATAATATTGAAATACAATGCTTACCTGAAAACGGAAAGGAACAGTTGCTGAGTACGGTTCTTCAAGTCAGTAAAGTCATTAAATGTGACATTAAAGACACAGACATTCAACTATGTACCAGAATTGCTAAAAAAGATACAAAAAGCCCACGGCCAAGGTCTGTCCTCGTTAAATTCACCAGCCCTCGACTAAGAGACGCATTCCTCGCAGCAACCATACAATTCAATAAGCTAAATCCTAGAAACAAACTGAATTCTGGCCATCTTGGCATTGCAACTGACAGGCCAGTACCCATATTCATCGTCGAACATCTATCCCCGGAGAACAAGGCTCTTCATGCAGCAACGCGAGCTCGGGCTAAAGAGTTACAATACAAATTTGTATGGGTTCGTAATGGGAGAATTTTTATCAAGAAAGACGAAACCTCTGAGACGGTGCTGGTCGGTGATTTGGGCAGGTTAAAATCTCTAACATAAGATCATAGTTTATTATTAAGAATGATTTTTATGTAATAGTTTCAAAATTTAATTCCATTAACTGTTATTATCAAAATACTAGAGGACTACGTAGCAATATAGCTGAGGTTCGTCAACATATAGCTAGAAAAACATATGATGTATATGTCCTAACCGAGACTTGGCTATGTGAAGGTATTTTTGATTCTGAATTATTTAACGATTCTTTCACGGTATATAGACGTGATCGAGAATCTTCATCTTTAAGTAACTTTAAAAAATATGGAGGCGGAGTTCTCATAGCTGTATCTAATCAACTTAGCTCATTTCGTAAATCAGAGTGGGAAAGTGACTGTGAAGATTTATGGGTTGAAATCGAAACTAAATCCACTGCCGAGAAAAAGTCTTTACTTATTTGTGCGGTATATTTACCTCCACCAGTAAAAAAAGAAGTATTAGAGCATTTTATTAATCATTGTAACTTGGTATTAGAATCTAAGCCAAGCAGTTCCACGCTCATTGCCGGTGACTTTAATTTGAGTTGTATTGATTGGGTATATGATGACAGCAATGAATCCTGTTCAGCTTCTGTAAATTGCACAGGTCACCTTAAAAACATATTACTTGATTTCATTTCGTTGAATAACCTTAAGCAGTGCAATTGGATAAAAAATAATCAAGATAAAACTTTAGACTTAGTACTCTCGGATGTTGAGCAAGTCCTAATAACTAATTGTCTTGAGCCAATAAGAGAACTGGACAAATTCCACCCTGCCTTTGAAATACTGATAGGCCTGCCTATATTATTAAAACCAAAGCCCAAATTAATTACGAAACCTAATTTCAATAAAGCTGATTACGAAGCCATTACTAAAGTACTAGATCAAACTGATTGGAACCACAAATTCCAATTATGCAGCGATGTTAACGAGATGGTTGATAAGTTTTATGAGGTTATTAAAATCGTAATAGCGAAATATGTTCCTACATCAACCACTAAACAAGGTAAATACCCACCTTGGTATTCCAAACAGTTAATAAAACTACTCCATCAAAAAAGGAAGATTCACCAAAGATTCAAACAATACAGTAATCCTTTAGATAAAATAGAATTTAATTATCTTAGAAAAGACTGCAAAATTTTAACTCAAAAATGTTATAATGATTATATTATCGATATAGAAAACAAAATAAAAGGTAATCCTAAATTCTTTTGGACACACATTAAAAATCTTAAGAAATCTAATTCATCGTACCCTTCTGAAATGTCTCTCGGCAATTTAAAAGCTCAGAACAGTAAAGACATCTCTAATTTATTTGCAAAGCAATTTTCTTCGGTATATGATACAGCAAATGACGCAGTCAATAGCAATCTAAGTGTTACATCAATTCCCGTTCTACCAATTAACGATTTTTCAATAGATCCCTTAGCAGTCGCTAAAAAACTTTCCGGACTCAACAGGTTCAAAGGCGCGGGATCTGATAATATACCTCCGCTATTCTGGTCAAAATGTGCTCAGTTCTTGTGTTCTCCTCTAGCCTATATCTACAATACCTCTCTACGAACAGGCGTATTTCCTGATGTTTGGAAAAGGGCTAAAATAGTACCTGTTCACAAAGGTGGCAAGCGTGATATGATAACAAATTATCGTCCGATTTCAATACTTTGTACCTTGTCTAAGGTTTTCGAGACGCTCGTGTATACGAAGCTATATGACCAAGTCAAAAACTATTTTTCCGCAAATCAGCATGGCTTCCTTGCGAAAAAGTCGACAAATACGAACCTTGTAACTTTTATCACTGAATTAATGACTGCGGTTGACCAGGGTATGCAAGTGGACGCTATATATACGGATTTCTCGAAGGCATTTGACAAGGTTAACCACATAAAGCTTCTGGAAAAACTGTCATCTTTAGGTATCTCAGGCGATGTGCTGAAGTGGTGTCGGTCGTATCTCAATAACAGAAATTCCACCGTAGTGATTGACGGAACTGAATCGGACCCTGTCTTGGCTACTTCTGGCATACCACAAGGCTCAAACTTGGGACCATTATTTTTTAACATTTTCATAAACGATATTTCGGAAGTATTTAAGTATTCCACTCCGTTCCTTTTTGCAGATGATTTAAAAATTATACGTATTATACGCAGCGAATCTGATATCGCCTTACTACAAGCAGATATTGATGGATTATTACAATGGTGTTCCAATAACAATATGTACTTAAACAATTCCAAGTGCCAACATATTAAATTCACCCGAAAACGGAATAAAATACAATCGGTTTACCATATTAAGGGAAATGCCCTCATGGAAGTAACAACAATTCGAGATTTAGGAATCCATATAGACAGTAAGCTCACCTTCACATGTCATATAGATAAGATTATAAACTCAGCTTACCGGGCACTAGGATTTGTCTTGCGATCATCTGTCGAATTTAAAAACCCATCCACAATGCTGTTATTATACAACAGCTTCGTTAGGAGTCACTTGGAGTATTGTAGCACTGTATGGAATCCATCATATCAAATACACATATCCAGAATTGAAAGAGTACAAAAGAGGCTCGCACATCATTTAAACTATCGGTTCGGCCAACGGAGCAACAGGTCATATACCGATAAACTAAAATATTTTAGACTAATGACTCTTGAAGCCCGCCGTACCGTCGCTGATCTAACGTTCTTATTTAAGACTCTCAATTATGGCTTAGATTGTCCAGATCTACTTAGCAGGTTCTGTATTAACGTCCCTTCTCGAATCCCACGCCAGCCCCAACCCCTCCTCAAAATCCCGCGATACCGCACAAATCTAGTCATGCATTCCCCTATTTCCCGAATGACCCACCAATACAACACATTTTCCAGTTCTTCGAGAGACTTAGATATTTTTTCCAATTCCTTAGGCAGGTATAAAAACTTAATCCGAACACACTTAAACAATGTTATTCGCTGAAGGAACTAGAGTGCACGATACCCAAGACCATATATATTATTCTAATCTGTCAATTTGTTTTGTAATAATATTAATATTTTTGTTCAAATTATCACTATTTCATAATTTTATTTATGTTCGAATATCTCTTTATTTCATTTCAGTTTAATTGTATTATGTTTTATGTCAATGATGTGGTTTCCTTTAATTAGGGAAACAAAATAATTTGTATTGTTAATCTATTATTTGTGAATGTGTATTGTATTCCCTGTTGGAAATCCTAAATAAATAAATAAATAAATAAATGTGTAATAATCACGAAAACCGGTACATGAGGTACCGGTTCATATATAATTTTATCCCAGCCCTTAGTGTTGTATAGATTGGTAGAATAGAATAGAATAGAAAAATGCTTTATTGTATAAACCAATTATGGCGTTCACAATCGTCATCGGATACATCACTTATAAAATACTACTACCAGGTCGGAACGCGGCACCAACCGAGAAGACCTGGCGGAAGAAACTCGGTGGGCTTGTCTCTTTTTTTAAACGCCATATTACAATAACCGTTATCTTATAATTAGTTTCGTTTGGTTCCGAAAGGCGCTCAACTGAAATATGAATTTTATAATAAAAAAAAGAATAATTAAAAATGAAATTATAAGTCATGAATCCAGTGAGTCGACCAACCCCAAACAGCGGCACCTGTTCACAAGCATAACGCATGTGGCAGCCATCGATCTCCTCAACCATATCAAAGGGAAGTGTTCGACCCGCCACATGTCGCTACCACTGTTCAAAGTATTTTAGTGAGCATGACAACTCACAGGATAGACGCACAAAAATAAATGGGGTTAAATTCGAATATTCATTTCCAGTAAGCTTGCCGCTTTGAATCCAAACTAGTAAAAATATATAATTATTTTTCTATTTTATATGTGGTAACATGAGCTCGAGCAGCTTAATCCCAGGCTACGGGGTCAGTCAGGTAATCAGTAACGCTATAGTAGCCTTTCTTACAAAGTTGAGATTTAGCTATCTTTTTGAATCTATGGATCGGAAGTCCTCTCAAATTTGTAGGGACCTTATTGTAGAAGCGAATACACTGACCTACAAATGAATTACTTATTCTATGGAGACGAGTAGCATGTAAAACAAGTTTACTTTTATTCCTAGTATTCACAGTGTGAGTGTCACTTAATTTATCAAACTTCTCAATGTTTTTTCGGACATACAATATATTTTCATAGATGTACTGACCAGCTACGGTAAGAATACCCATCTCCTTAAACTTATCTTTGAGGGATGTCCTGGGAGCCAGGTTATAAATAGCTCTTATTGCTCGTTTCTGGAGAACAAAAATTCTGTCTATATCTGCAGAACACCCCCAAAGTAGTATACCATAGGACATTATACTATGAAAGTAACTAAAATAGACTATTCTGGCCGTAGCCACGTCACTTAACTGTCTAATTTTTTTCACGGCGTAAGCTGCGGAGCTCAATTTGCTTGCCAGCCTATCGATGTGAGGTCTCCACTGCAATTTTGTGTCTATAGTGATACCCAAGAAAACAGTGGATTCCACAGATCCCAATTCATCTCCGTTTAGTTGCACATTGGTTGCTAAGTGTTTAACATTAGGCATTGAGAACTTCAAACACTTGGTTTTACTGTTATTAAGTAGTAGATTATTAGTGTTGAACCAATGCATAACTTTGGACAGTGCATTGTTCACATCGTCATAGTCTTTTAGCTGTCTACTTATCTTAAATAATAAAGATGTGTCATCCGCGAACAAAACAATGTCATGACTATTTTGAACATAGAATGGTAAGTCATTGATGTATACAAGAAACAGAAATGGGCCGAGAATAGAGCCCTGAGGGACGCCAATGGTCACTCGAGAGCCTTGGGAACGCTTACCATTGACTTCAACCCTCTGGACTCTATTACTCAGGTAAGAACTAAGCAAAGCAAGAGCTCTATCCTTTACGCCGTAATGGTGGAGTTTTCTGACGAGAATCTCATGATGAACGCAGTCGAATGCCTTGGACAGATCACAAAAAACCCCAAGAGCATCTTGTTTCTGTTCCCAGGCCCCGAATATATGTTTCATCAACTCAATGCCTGCATCTATGGTTGAGAGGTTTTTAGTGAACCCGAATTGTTTGCCGTGAAATAGATGATTGCTGGTAAAGAATTGCATCATTTGTAATAAAATTAATTTCTCAAAAATTTTACTTAAGGCTGGCAACACAGATATAGGTCGAAAGTTAGAAAGATCTTCAGTGCTACCAGCCTTAAACAAAGGTAAAACTTTACTGAGTTTCAACTGGTCAGGAAACACCCCATTCATAATACAGTTATTAAAAATTATTGCTAAAGCGGGTGCTATGACATCTATAACTGAGGAAATAATATATACAGACATTCCCCAGACATCGGAAGTCTTCTTCATTTTTAAACTTTTGAAGGCGGTTGTGACATCTTTGTGAGTTACAGGCAAGAAGCTAAATGTATTGTTCGATGTACCCACACTTTGTTTTAAGATCGATTCAGCCAAACTAGGAGATGCGTCCAGAGTTTTCGTCGTTAATAAAGGAATGTTGGTAAAAAAGTTTTCGAACTCTGTCGCTACTTCCGAGTCTGACTTGACATATCGATCATCAATTTTTAAATAAAAATTACTTTTCGGCACTTTCGTTTTACCAGTTTCGTTATTTATTATATTCCATGTCGTTTTTATTTTATTATCGGAGTTTTGCAGTTTAGTCTTTAGAAATAATGCCTTCGCGCAGGCACAAACCTTTTTAAATATTTTTGAATATATCTTAGCGTGTTCAAGAAACGATACACTATGATTGTATTTTTTTTGACTGTACAAATCAAATAAACGTTTTCTACTTTTGTATATGCCGGGGGTTGCCCAATCGTTAAAAGTGACTTTGTCAGATATCATAGCACTCTTAGGTTTAAAGACGGTCGCAAACTCGCGTTTAAAATACTCAAAAAATTTATCGTATTGCTTGTTTGTATTGGTATCGTGATAAGGCAGCTCCGGTAGCGTATACAAAAGATTATTTCTAAAATGTGCTAGGCGTTTGGTTGTAACTGGAATAAAAGTAATGTTTCTCCTTCGAATTGGTATAGATTTTACTGGAAATATGGCCAGCTGGCCACAATGGTCAGAATCTAAGACAGTAATTACTGATTTATAACAGGGTGTTATGTTGCAAAAGATGTTATCTATACATGTGGCACTTGTGGCCGTGATCCTTGTAGGTTCTAAAAAAATGTTGTACAAGTTATATGACTTAAACAATGAGATTAATTTAACTGACGCTGAACATTTCTCCAGCAAATTAATATTAAAGTCTCCACAGATGACAATAGTTTTATTGGATTGAGAGATCTTAAACAAAATTTCTTCCATTATGCTTTCAAACTTAATATAACAGGCTGTCGGCGGTCTGTATACGCTTAACACAATAAACTGTCCAAGCTCAATGCTCGCAATCTCAATAACTCGCTCAACAGAGTGACCCACAATATCTGCACGCTGTTTATATTTTAAATGCTTATGAATTATTATTAATGAGCCGCCGTGGATCATGCTTGTTCTGTTGAATGAGCTAGCAACCTGGTGATTACTGAAATTTAACATCACTTCATGACTTTTAAGCCAATGTTCAGTAATACATAAAATATCTATATTATTACAATTCAAGTATAAATCAAATTCCAGTTCCTTATTTAATAATCCTTGAATATTTTGATGAACCAAGTTGACATACTGCAGTTCTTTACTGTGGTGGAATTGCTTACCACAACATTCTTTTGTACTTATGCAAGAGATAATCTCTGTTGTCTTAATGTCTAATTTAAATTATTTAAAATGTCACAATTAGAAGAGGACATGTCAATGTCGGAATATAAATTGTTACAGCCATTATCCTTAACAATAATGGCTTTGTCCAAAGGCTCAATAAAGCCAAAAGTTTTTTTAGCCAAGTTTTTGGCTGTAATGTCAAATAAATAAGATAGCGAAGCTGCTATCTGTCTCCTATAATATAACGATAGATGATATCTATGGTTTGTCAAAAAAAATGGCTTTTTTATATAATTATTTAAGTCAATAAGATGCCACTTTTCATCTTTCATCATACTATGTCGAGACATTAAATTGTATAATTTAGTATTCAACTTAAACCTAAAATCATTTTCCGCCTGTGGCAAACTGTTACTGTAAGGAAATGTAAACATCATAAAAATGGTAACATCCTGTATCCCAAATCCGTCACCACTCGAATGTATTCGAGACTACACGTCCTACAATTAAAGCCCAAAATTGCATTGATTAATGGATCCAGAACACCGCTTGATTGATGAACACACGCACAATGGGCAAGATTGCAATTAAGTGGTACAAAATTACGAAAAAACTACCGTCGAGGAGGAAGGCAATTAATTCTACGCAAAAAGGGACAATGCGAGCGCGCCCATAAGGGCAGGTTTACACCGAAAAAGTAAAATTTTTATTTGGAATATTACACAATATAATATCTTTAAATGGTAATTCAAATTCAAATCATTTGCCGTGCCGTTCCTGGTCGGTTGGCTCAGGCATCCGAAGATTACTTACTATCCTTGACTAGATGTCAATGTGACTAGATACTGATGTCTGGCCGTTTGCGACTATTGCGCGAGTTTGCTTTCACAAATCTGTATTAAACCCGCGTTGTACCTAAAAATAGCGTTCTAAAAAATTTTGTCGCCGGCCCTTCTCTTTAGAGCTGTATTCCGAACCGATCGTAAATTTTAAATTTTATTTTATTGATTGACTTGTTAAAAGAGCTTCAATGAGCCAACTTGATGCAATGCGTTTTGAATTGCACAATGTTTTATTACTGCTTGATGCAAATGTAAATTTTGTATAGGTTTATTTATATGATTCTCGTAAGCTCCCCGCAGGACAGGCTTAGCCAGGTGCTCGGATGGGCCCGCCTCGGAGCTTGGGGCTCCACTAAGGCCAAGGCCCCCAGGGTCGCGGATTATGCTCCTCCAATGGGGGAACGAAACCCGTGGCCCTAGCACAGGCAGTCGAGGATCGCCTTCGGTTTTGGCGGGTAGGTTCGGGCGCAATTACCATCTCCACGCGCCCCACATAACGACGTCCCCAACGACCGGGTATCCATGAGGATTTCCGACGAATAAAAAGAAGGGATAGCCAGATGCAGGGAGTTTCGTTACTGAAATTATTTGTCTTATTCTTACTAGAGTTAATCCATACAGAATAATTGAAATTGTGAAATGTTTCAGTTTTTGTTTTAAGTTTAAAATTATCAGTAAACTGCTGTACATTTTGTTGGCGAAATAGCGTTCTCTAATACATATTACAATAATGTGCATGGTATTGTTATACTTAACTATTGTTGCAAGAGTGTATCTAATAAATACTTTTCAATTTAGTTTTAAAAACATTTCTACTACTACAAACTTTGTTCAAAAATAAAAAATATTTTATTAACATTTTTGGTATTAGAAACTATGTTAATAAAATATTTGGTGTCACCACCCTATTCCATCCTGAGGGTACCGTAAGAGTCGACAGGAGGGAATGACAAGCCTAATACCTAGCAAAAAGAGAAGATAAACCTGATACGAAGCCCTGTTCCAAACCGTCTGGCCAATGTGGAACAGATTTTGAAAAAAGAAACAGTTGTCTTATAAAAATTATATTTGGTTTATCAAAAAAATATATTCAACACCCTATTGCAGGGGTTGAGTAGCAGTTACAAATGATCTACTAAATATTGGATTCAATGTTTTGGGGTAAGAATCAGTTTCAAAAACCATGTTCCAGCATTTCAAATATAACTGTTTCTATTGATTAGTTCTATCACCCTCACTTCGAATGTCTATAAGCTCTTCATACATTCTGTATAGAATATAGCGTTCCGTTCCCTATTAGACTGATTGCTGGTGTATATGGACGTTGTAAAGAGTTGTCAAGAGAGAAAAGCCTTTAAGTCGGCAATTAAAAACTCGGCAAGCGGAGTTTTATTTGTTGACTGTGGGTTCTCTATCTCTAATTTAAGATGGCAACTCTGACTATGAATATATTCAGGCGTTGTTACTTGATATTTACTGACTATATTACATTGAGCCTTGTTTTTCTAGGGGTTAGATGTGCCCCCCCCCCCCCCCGAGCGTGCTGCCACCTTGTTGTGGTGAGGGGGCTTGCGTGCCTTTATGATCCGTCGGGGCAGTACCGACTCAGGGTACCCATGCCGGGCGGGCCCACGGGGAGAGGCCAGACGAAGAGCGGCACACGGAGGCGAGGTGGGTTTTGGCGCTCGGGACTCCTCTGTCCTCAGAGTTGCCTCGGAAGCCTTAAACTGTCGCGAGGTTGGGGCGCAATTAAAATCTGCCCGTGCTCTGGAGTCCCACATAGTATAGTATTCATGAGGATTTCCAAAATAGGTGTTTGATGTGTGCATGAGCAATTTTTTGTGTAAACCCTGTGCCAACCCGTCTGGCCAGCATGGCACAATAGGGTAATTATCCTCCACGTAACTGAAGGAGGCCCGACTGAGCAGTAGGTCATGTATAGGCTGAGTAGTAGTAGTTAACCTCGCCCCGCAATACAGTCACCACACGGCCGATTCTTCCTATTGAACCCTAAAAAGTAATGGGAACTCGGATCACGTATCACAAAACGAGCAAGACCTCGCATCGGGGAGTGAGGACGACACTGGGGCCCATTAAAAACCAATAACCGGAGCATCGATGGATATTGCCTGATAGAAATCCTGATATACACGGTATGTCGTACTGTCGGGGACGAAAATAATCGGCAGTTTTCAAATTAATTATTACTTAAATCAAGTCTTAGAGTTACTGATGCCAGTATTAGTCATTCAAACCATTTTTCGAGTAGGGCCCAAGTTTATGGAGGGTAACTAGTCTACTGTGCCACGCTGGCCAGACGGGTTGGCACAGGGTTTCATATCCATCGTTTTCCTACTGATTTCTTGACGGTTCTGATCTGTTTTTCTGTTTTTTTTTAATTAAATAAAGCAACTCGATTAGAACCGTCAAGAAATCATTCCATACAATGTGCAAAGATCGTGAAAACCTAGTGAAGGAAAACTTGATACGAAACCTACGTGGGCGCATTAATTGTTCTTTTTGTCCTCCACAGTCCCACTTACCTACCATGGTCGGGTATCCATGAGGATTTCCCTTAAAAAAAGAACTGCATTTCGGTCCTTCATGAGCCCAAAAAAATATTTAATTTGTATGGCTAAGCCAGAACTACAACCTATTCTCTTCTATAAGGCTTTTTCAATTCTAGTGCAATGAAGAAGATTAAAAAAACTCGAGTTCCGTATATAGTGTGCTGATGTATTGAAATTCTCGAACTGCAAAAGCGGGGCTAATTGCTGCCGCAACGTTGGCTAGGCTTGCAGTGGTGTCAGCGAAAGGAAGATATTAATACCATGGCTCACGCGAGCTGTTCTCAAAACACTGCAGTTTTATGTAGATACATTTCTTATCGTGACTGCAAACAACTGAGTGATGTTTCCTTACTGTTGGAATATTGGATACACAGGGTGTAACAAAAACCCTCAAACTCAAACTCAAAAGGAACTTTATTTACGTAGGTTTCATCACAAAACTCTTATAAATCGTCATATTTATAAACACCATTATCATCTTACGGCCCCTGTCCCACACTAGGTGGTAGTCTCCACACACATCTATCAGTCGTCATACCTACATTCACACCTCTCACACACAACTCTTCACTACTACAATCCCTCCATCTCCCCTGATCGCTCAAAATCCCTGCGTTCACTCACATTCATGCCGAAACTACCACCGGATCGGAAGGCTGCTCTACAGAGAAGAGCCGGCAAGAAACTCTGTAGTTGCTTTTTTTAAAATTATTGGTCTTGTTTACAAAAAGCACTAAACAGCATAGTGAGAGCAAGTTCGCAAGATGAGAGAAATGTACATTTTTGCATAAAGGATTAAATAAATAAATAAACAAGCTACACGTTTACGCAATGGATGACGGATAGACCTTGACAGGGCCAATCAAAAAACAAATCCGCTAATAAAGGTCCCTAAAGCCATAACGAAAGAATCTATATATCCTGTCATTACGGATCGTTATCGGAAAATATCTATAGATCCAAAACAAACTGATCTATAGATCTGTAGGATCCATAGATCCTTTCGTGATTAGCTATCGTAAAGGATCTATAGATCCATAACGACATCATCTAGTTATTGGGGATCACTTATATAATATGGTAAACAAGTATTGTAATATTTTCCAACTGTGTAATCACTCATGTAGAAAAATAACGAGCAAATGGCTTCTAAATAAAACCTATTCAGATACTGAAGATCTTCTTAAGCTATAAACGGATTTAAATTTTCAAGCAACAAATACAAATACCCATATACCAAACTCACCTCACCACACACACACACACACACACACACACACACACATGAACACACTGCATATATCTGTTTCATATAACATACTTAATTAGATATAGTACAAATATTAGTTTTAGTTAATACTTAAGCAAACATCGATATGGGTGAATATCCACATGTGTTTAATGTCAGTATTATTATTTTCCAAAGCATATGATACGAAGAATCCTGGAATCCATAACACAAGTTAAATCTTATAATGGGTACCAGAGTTCCTTAAGATTACAACGGCATCATCGCAGACTATTTCTAAGTTTTATTTTAATGTATACCTACAGTCGATGTAACTACTCTGATGAAATAAACGATTTTATTATTATTATTATATTATTATAACATAAGGATCTATAAATCCTTTTGTTATGTATTTATAGATCCTTTCTTTATTCGTTATCGTAAAAGATCTACAGATCCCTTCAGTCATCTAAATGTGGTACCTTATTAATAGCTTTTAAATTTAATAGGTGGTGGTGTGTATAATTTTAATGCTAGCTGTCTTTAAAAAAAATACTTATCGAAATGGATCCTTTCGTTAAGGATCTATACATACTTTTGTTAGGGATCTATAGATTCCTTCGTTATGGCTACGTGCAAAGAAATACAAATAACGAATAAGTTTTAAAGCCACAAAAGAATTGACGTGTATTGAAGCCAAATAACACTTTATAAGGAGTGCTTACGTGAAGCATGTCCAATAAAACAGCCAGCCAGGCGCGCACTCTCAATGTTGGCAATAACAATGCTGGTAGAATTCAAAATGGCGATAAAAATTCCAGCTTGCAGCTTTCCAGCAGCTTCCAGCAGCCATGTTTACAATGAGAAGACGTTACTTACTGGATTTAAAAAAAATATTATATTTACTTGAAATTGGGTCAAATTGGTATTCACAATCAATATATGAAAGCTTAATCAGTATTTTTAATATATTTGTATTTAAATGACTCTTAATACAACGGACCAGGATAAGATGACTAGATAGCAAGTACAGCCGATGCTAAGATTCTTCTGGTTCAGGAAGTTAAGGTTTCCTTGGCCAGAACATGGCATTATTGCACTTCAACAATTTAGTTCTTGCAGAAACTAAAATTATATAGGTAAGCAGAATTTAACAAAAAATGTTTACTGACTAAAAAACTAAAACGTAACCAATATATGTATAATCATTTGAAGTCGGTGCCAACTTAAATTGACACCGACGTTAATTCGGTTATAGTTATACCCAAGGCACCAACGTCTAATGGTGGTTTATTAATGTTTAAGTCGTTTTACGTGTTTTGATAAAAAAACTTATTTTATTTAATGTGCACGTGCGTCCACCGACGCTAAACCGACATGTATGAAAACTTAGCTAAATTATGCAGGCTAAACTAACTTATTTTAGCTGGCGGTGGACGTTCAGCATAGAACTCGGAACCAATAACTAGTAAGTCCACCAAAATTACCGAACTTAGCCTCTCAACATATTTCCGTGGTTTATTTATTTCAAACCGTTTTTGAAGAGTGGCGTTAAAATCAACAGATTTGAAGTACCTACTAGATTGCTAGCAAGCGACTGTTTCTATTAATTTTATGTCCAAACGTAATTTACTCTCAACATTTGTAATAAAGAAAGAAATGTGCGTCATTCCCAACAAAAAATCTCATAGCACAGCCTAATGCGGGTGTAATCATCACAAATTCTCGTCGCCATCTAGAAACGGCTTGACAACGGCACCCTCACATAAACAGGGGCTATCCTATCTGGTCGGTGTTAGACGTAAGATATGGGGACAATGTAAGATATTAGTGGACTGAACGGTCTTGCACGAATTAAGTTTCAGTGGAACCAATGCGTCCTAGATTTGCGAGATTATCAATCTGTTTTTAGATTCTTTGCAATAATTGCAATCACGCGAGTTACTAAGGCCACTGTGGAGATCCTTGGGGTAGGCCTATGTCCAGCGTTTGACGTCTATTGGCTGAAATGATGATTTAAAACAACATGAATTCCTTGTGTTTAAAGAAATAGTAGGGAGTAAAAATCACCACACGAAATTATTCTTAACGTTCGTTTCGTGGTAAAATAGCGCAATTAAAAATTCTTCCAGTTGAGACTTGTCAGACGTTTCTTTAATCCTCTCCTACGACACCCACGGGATAGAATGGATTGGTGACTTTATAAATTCTTCTTAAAACGGACAGTACGTCGTTAAGACCTTCAATATAATGATTAGACCACCATCATACAATGAATCTAATCAATTCTAAGGGCACAAAAGGGAAATTGTAAAGGTCATGGTACCATTGGGTTAGCGTGAACCATTAGGAACGGTATTAATGGGCTAGACTAGGTATTTAGGCTAAAATATCAACCTTTTATAATAACGTACCGAAATAGTTCAGCCTATGAATGGGCTGCTATAAACATTATTGGATTTTGGCTGGCAGCAGAGTGAAACAGCTGTATTTTAGACAGATGAATAATATGTGTCCTACTAATCTTTACAATGCCAAATATTTTAAAGAAAGTCTCGTTTGAAGTGTTCTTCAAGTAACACGACCGTTGTCACAGTATTGACAGCTAACCAGTAGCCTGTGTTCGTTTTGGAACATAAGGCGGCATGTAAAGTCATTTCAGCCCGTTAATGATCTCCTCCAAGTTAATAGAGTGATTTAGCCACGGTGGCAAGACAGGGTTTGTATCAAGTTTTCTTTCTGTTATGACTAGGTTGTCTGCCATTGCGATCCTTTAATCGTCTCTCCCTCAGGATTTGCTGTCATTTTGTATTCTAAATAACTTACTACACGGACAAAAATCTATGGCAGTCGATTCCTTAGACAAGCAACTTCGAAACTGGGAGCGCATCTAATCAAATGATACCGAGGGTTCTCGACACCAGTCACTATGTGTACCTGATATTAGTGAAACTGGGCAAGACTGGTAGCAAACTTACATGTAATTGAGAAAAATAAAAATAGAAAAAAAATACGTATTTATCCCCTACTCTACTCTAGCCCATAAATGACTCACTACTCTATGGGGGAGGCCTATGTTCAGCAGTGGACTTCTGTGGCTGATAGATACTAGTCGTATTATAATCATGATTTCTGAACAACTATTACGTGTTAAGCAGCCAATCGTAAGTACATCGCATTAAATATTGTACCAGTGGCATCTATATGCAATAAAAGGAACTAATCCAATTATCGTCACCGTCGACGTAGTCTTAGGTAAAGGTTACTATAATTACGAAACTTGAATAACAAAACAACTGCTACATTTACGTCATGAAGAGAAAAAATGTTGTGACTGTTATATTACCTACTGCTATTAAAATATCGTCTGTGCCTCACTTCGACGCGCCAAGACAACAAAGGACCCGTGTAATTACGCAAACAATAGCTCGGAGCTTATTAAGAAAAAACAAAAGCTGCTAAGAGTTGTGTGAAGATTATAGAAAGGGATGCCCCATCTAAATATTCAGAAAGCAATTATACAGTCTGATGACAGTCGTGATGCCTTGCTAAGAATACGTATCAACAACCTATACTATCCATTGAGTATCATTCCACGGAATGAAAGGACTTAAGGTGAATGTTCCAGGGTAGCCCGCGAAATTCAAATTTTCTTACGTTTTTTGCAATTTGCAGGTCAGTGCTAGGTTGTATGTTGATTAAAATGTTATTCGCGGCTGTAAGATGTATGTAGTTATAGAATTGTAATCATCAAAATCATCAATACAACCCTCCAAGCTCATAAAGGTGCAAGAAAAACTTTTTCAAGCTCAAAGTCATTCTTGCACCTTTATGAGCTTGGAGGGTTGTATTGATGAGTTTGATGATTATAATTCTATAACTACATACGTCTTACAGCCGCGAATAACATTTTAATCAACATACAACCTAGCACTGTCCTGCAAATTGCAAAAAACTTAGGAAAATTTGAATTTCGCGGGCTACCCTGGAACATCCACCTTAACAGACCTCCCCCAATTTTATTAGACAGTTGTTTGTGGTGGCTTATACTTCTTCTTTTCAACCCACAAATGACCCACTGCTGAGTCGGGCCTGTGCCACTCTGGCCAGACGAGTTGAAATAGAATTTCGTATCAAGTTCTCTTGCGGCTAGGTTTTCAGCCTTATTTGCTCTTGTTGGCTCTTACGACACCCTCAGGATGAAATTGGGTGGCAACACTTTTTTTTTATGCGAAACCCCTGCTCTATTTATTCTTTATCCGTCACCACACGGAATACTTAGAAGCTTTTGTGTTTCATATTTAGCCCCCGACACAAAAAGAGGGGTGATATAAGTATGACGTGTCTGTCTGTCTGGGGCTCCGTAGCTCGCGAACGGATGAACCGATTTCATTTTTTTTATGAATTGTGAGTAACGGTGGAGTGTTTTTAGACATGTTTGATGAAAATTGTTTAAAAGTCGTTAAAAGTTAAAAAGTTGTGGGGGTGGAAGTGGGGAAGAAGTACTGAATGTCTGCTATTTAATATTCACTTTCATTTAACACAATTAATTGAGTGTTGAATATCAGCTTCGATTTCGTCACAATAGATTAGATGTGCTGCCTTTGGATCAACGGGTCCCGGGTTTGATTCCGGGGTCGGGCAAGTGTCTTTGTCTAAATCAGAGGCACTTGCTCGGAGTCTGGGTATCATTTGTGTTCGTGAATTACATGTTTGTAAACTGCCCCAGCGATACAGGTACATAGGGCTGGGGCTTCGTTTTTTTATAAATAGAAAAAAAATATGCCATCTCTCATAAATAAGAAATTAATCAAAGGCAGTAACAATAATATCTTAATATTATTAGTCATTTCTGCAGATGAAATTGTCTAAGTTTTACAACTTAATTTGAAACTATAAGACCTCAACCCATAAAACAGTGGAAACACTTTTAGCGCTGTAAACATAAATCTCGCATCTGATGGCCATTTCTCGTGAAATAGAGTAAGAGCTAGTCGCTGGAAGTGGCGACTAAACAGAAAACATGTTTCTTTTAAGCTATTAAACAAATGCACATCTTAAATTAAAATAAATTCAAGTAAAGAAGAGTTTTAGTGACTGTTAAAACTGCGTATCTACAAATTCACGCTGTATCGAAATTTATACAGACGATCGCGAAATGCAACTAAACATATGGAATAATAATGCTTCCTCAAATTCAAAGTTATACTATAGTAATAGGTATTGTTTTACAATATTACTATAATATAATTTTGAATTCATATAATTTATTATATAATTATATTTTTGTCTCTTGCCACAATAAATAATGTCTATGTCTATTATTACAAAAATATTTATTTACAGGGAAAATATCAAAAGACTAATTATAAAGTTCTATTAACTAATTTTAATGAATAAATTATTCATTGTCATCATATGAAACCGAGTAGATTACTCGTTAACCAAAGCAATAACATTAAAGCTGTTTCCCATCAGACTCTACTATGTATATTAATAAAAAGTAAGAAACGATACATGACCATGCATACCATATTAATAAATTTACATTCAAGAATCGTAAAACATTCATATTACTGGATGTGTCATGAAATGTGAAGTGTCATATGTCATGCATGACATACTAACATGAGTGACTAGCTCTTTGACCATGTAAGGTGACACAATTTTCCGCGATGCTATATTATCCAATCGAAGCCAGAAGATTGGTGCTATTCTTTTTATATTTTGATTTACAGTTATCGCTGCAAATGGCGTCCACCTACGTGGGTTACGGGGAAGTACGGTTGGGGCTTCAAAAAGAGCGGACATAATGTAGATTTATACTTTCCAAAATTAAACTATAAAACTGGTGTTTATTTAAGACATTATTCATGATTAAGTGCTGCCTGTGGCAGCGGTCTTGCGGCCAAGCCTGGGTTACGTTGTTAGACAGTACAAATGAAGTAAAATTGTTGTTAGGTTTAGTCGTAACGCCTTCTAAATTATCAATGGCGACATTTTCATTAGTCAAGATACCAAATTTACACGCGGCGCATACTTTCTGTAATAATTTAACAGACGCTGCTTATCTAAAATTAAAACCTGATAATAGAAATTACAAATTACAATACAATTTATATATTGTTTTGTATTTATATATTTTATATATATTATTAATTTATTCATCGCTAATTATGTTTTTTTTATTTTAAAAGCGGGGTTTGCTAGTGCTTTTTGTTGACTTAAGGCCCATTTAGACGGGGATAGTTTCTCGCACCATACGGTGCGAGAATCGTATGCTAGTATCGCAAGCAATAATCGCCATAACATTATCGCATCAACATGTTTTCACACAGGCAAGAAATAAATTCTCGCCTACGATTATGTCATACGAGATTCGAATGTGACATATCGCTAGGCGATAATTTCCTAAGTCTGTTTACACAGCGACATTTTATAGGAAGATTCTTGCTTACGAGAAACTCGACTCGATCTAGTATGACATTTCTTCAAGTTCATACGAGTATCGTACAAATCGGTTTGAACCGTTTTGAGTGCGAGTTTTGATCATTCGAGTTTAGTAATTACTAGGTTATTGTTCTTAAAAATGACACAATAATCGTTTAAATATGGTGCTGCCGATTGTATTAAGTTGTTTTTTTGCTCCAAAATTGTTTCTTCTCGCTATCCAATTTTTAACCCAACATATTTTTTTCCGTTTCCGTTTAAGTCATTCTTGTCTTAGAAGAGCAGATATAATTAAAACACCCTCGCGCACCACACTCATGGTAGCAACTGGCACAAAAACTCGAAATACGATTATTGCTTCAAAATTCTGTTTAGACGGACACTGTCAATATTGTAATGCGAGGCAATTCTCGCCAAAGCGAGTGAGCGAGAGGTTTGAATGTTTAGACGAAGCAACTTTTTTATATCCTTTCGATAATCGTATGTTCGAGGCGAGAAACTATCCCCGTCTAAATGGGCCTATATTTCATCACAATGAAATATGTCAACAACAAGCGCTAGGTTAGATCAATTATAGTTATACTTTAATTTTGTTTTTAAGTTTTAACTTTCATAGACCATTTTGTCGGTGGTTGCGGGGCCCTACCCAATTCGCTCTATTGTTCGGCTGATGATTTTGGCCCCCCTTCGTTTATTTCTGACATTGTCGGGGAGTTTATATTTTTATTGCCCCTTTGTCATGGTATCTGTAGTTGAGGTAAAACAATGGGTACGGACCAATAGAGCCAATTATGTGGCATTGTTTGGTGTTTCATTTGTGCGTCAATTTCATTTGAGTGATATGAAGACCGTTCTGTGTTCGCCGGTCTTCCAGGCGGTCAATTGGTTACCTATTTCAGGTCGCGATTAGTAAAATCTAGTTGAAACCCGTCATACGTTTCGTTAAATCTCACATTTGTTGTATTATGTTCATATGGCCATGCTATACAAGACATTCTTCTGTATATTAAAATAAACTAAAAGTTCTTAGAAGTATTTTGATGCATGAGATATAATTTAAAATATGAAAAAAACTTGTATTTAAATGCAAACTGCTTTCCGCCTAATTTGTCGTACATAATCATCATTACATAATATAAAAAAAAATCGATGTCGTCAGTCCGTCCCTTTGTCTGCTTAAATCTATAAAACTACGTAACGGAGTTTGAAGATTTATTTTTAATAGATAGAGTGATTCAAGTGGAAGGTATTTAAGTATAATACATACATAATATTATAGAGAAGCACTGATAAATTTAGATGTTCATCATTGCACCCTATCGCTAGTAAATAATTATTATAACATACAACTTACTTATTTTAGTGAACGTCAAAAAACGCTATATTCATTTTCGTAACAATCGCCTATCAACTGACTTTTACAAGTAACCAATTACCACTTCAGAAAGCGTCACTACACAGACTGAACAATAAAATCTGATGGTAAATAATGCAGTTTCAAAATGTTTTACGTAGATATATAAAATGATGTGGCAGCGGATAATATAGCCTCGACATTAAAAATCAACTTAGGGTGAATGTCATCATCAATACAACCCTCCAAGCTCATAAAGGTGCAAGAATGACTTTGAGCTTGAAAAAGATTTCTTGCACCTTTATGAGCTTGGAGGGTTGTATTGATGATTTTGATGATTATAATTCTATAACTACATACGTCTTACAGCCGCAAATAACATTTTAATCAACAGACAACCTAGCACTGACCTGCAAATTGCAATAAACGTAAGAAAATTTGAATTTCGCGGGCTACCCTGGAACATTCACCTTAATATCAAATTGTTTTGTACAAATCTATGTATATACATATATGGTACTCCCCATGACTATACTATAATAGCATTTTTTTATCAATTATTTAAACTAATTGGAAAACGTCCAGCCATACATTAAGATAACTGTCCTTTGTCATTGTCTGGAAGAGATTGCGATACTTTAGTAGTCACTTATTATTGCATACATTTATAAAATTATTAATACTCTAATACAATAAGGAGTCAATCTGTTTTGAAGCTGATCTGAAATTTGCCACTTTCTCTTCTTCTTGTCGGCCCATAAATGTACCACTGGTAAGTCGGCCCTCCTCTAACTACATAATAATTAGCCCACTGTGCCATGGTGGGCAGACTTGTCACAAGGTTTCGTTTTCCTTCCCTTGCAGCTAGGTTTTCGGCTTTATATTTATTTTTTCGGCCCCAGGACGAAATAGGGTGGCAACACTATGTTTTCTAAACTCCCCGGAGTTTTGGCACAAATAAAATAAATATCCTTGGACATTTCACACAACGCCATCTCGTCCCAAGTTAAGCAACTTAATGCCTGTGTTATGGTAACGAGATGGATGATAAACTACTTAGATACATTTTTTTTTTGTAAATACATACTTATAATAGATAGAAATGACACCCAGACTCCGAGCCAGTGCCTCTGGTTTAGACAAAGACACTTGCCCGACCCCGGAATCGAACCCGGGACCCGTTGATCCAAAGGCGGCACATCTAACCACTAGACCAACGAGGCAGTCAAAACAAATGAACATTAAAACTTAGAATCTAGTTAATCTGACAGTACTGCAACAAGACATTCACTATTATACCATACATCCATTTGAACTTAGAATGTTATCAGTCAGATCGGAGACAAAAGGGTCTACAAATCGGGAGTAATGTAGCATACGCTGAAGGAGATAACAGGCATGATGAAAGTATCTGCACCCGCCTTGTCCGCTCGCTATAAGTTTCGCACAAAGGTATCGGTGGCAGTAAATTTCTCCTCATTGTATATTTGGAGCGTAGGGTTGGCAATATTTTTTCTGTAGCTACTCTGTTATGAGTATTTCAATCTACATCCGTTTTCCTCACTAATAGCTTTATGTGTACATATCTAAGAGAACAACATTTAAAATGAAACTCTATCAGCCTATGTGGCCTGTGTGTCTAAACTAATATATTTTTCTATAATAAATAAAATAACACAGCCTTTTATTTCTTACAGCTTATAAAACAAAAAGTTAGATTAGATTAAGTTAGTTTACTTAGATACAATTAATAGTTTTGTTAGTCATTAAGTTTGGTTACTAAATGTAATAGTATATTTTTTTAATATAGGAAATTACTAAGCAGATATTATAAGTAATACGATACATTAACCAGAAAAAAATTACTATTCCACTCGTTACAAGATACAACGTAAATAAATGTTTGTGAATATCGACCAAGTATAAAATTCAATCTATTAACTAAAAAAAACTACAAATGAGTTATATGTTGTCTCTTATTTATTTTACTTTTAACATCGTGGTTTCACATGTATGTTTGAATAAATATAAACAATTTAATAAATGCATTGCGTTGTAGGTATTCTTACAGATTGGCAGACACATTGTGTAAAATACTCCACGTTTGGATTAAATTATTTCAGAAACTACAGCAGTATTTTATATGCCATAATATTTTATATTTAAAATATTTGTCATTTTGGCAGCCCTAACGTTACGCAGTAAAACACACACTATCTTAATGCGGCTCGGACAGAACGTTGTAAAATATCGCCAACTTTCGTTGCAGCAGATTCGAATTTTGAATATTTGGCCAAAGCTTGCTTGCTGACGATATAACATCCATTTATTTTGCTTCTTTGATAAAGGGTTAGCAAATCACTCCTTTTTTGTTTTTCCAGTTGGTCAATTCGGATACCGGCTGTCCCGGATGGATTCGGTAGTTCTTCATTCCTGTTAATGTTTCCAGGTTCTCGTGGTAATTTATTAATATATGGTATGTCCCGACATAGCCCACAGGATTGCCAAACATAAGTGGCACAAAACTTGCAGGACCTATGGGGCAGAAATGTCCTCGAGTAGCGATGGCGCGTTTCGGAAAGTGCAGTGCTGGTAGGCATCCCACTCGGTGGACCGATGACCTGGTTTAGGTCGCCGGAAAACCAAGGACGCGGGCAGCCCGCGACCGGTCTTTGTGAAAATCCGTGGGGGAGGCATATAACCAGCAGTGGAAGTTTTTTGGCTGAAATGATGATGATGAATTAGCCTACTGCACCACGCTGGCCAGACGAGTTGGCATAGGGCTTCGTATCAAGTTTTTCTTCCCTTGCGGCTAGGTTTTCGGCCTTGTCATTTCCTTTTGTCAGCTCTTACCACACCCTCATAACGGAATGGAGTGGTGACACTATATATTCTAAATCCCTCACACGGATATTAATGTTTTGTTTGGGTATTGGATAAAGGCGCTGTCTACTTATAAGGTCTGTAAAAGGCCCACGACACGCAAACAAAAGCACCCACACATCCACTTCCAGGCAGTAGTTTCTAAACTTTATATCATTAACCGTCAGCGTCCATTGTCCACGAGCAATTTCGCGGTAATTTTAGTAGTGCTGTCCCTTTTGGTAACCGCACTTACGGTTTTAACTCAAAAGCAAGTGTTTATTGCCCGTTTAAACTTAAGTAAGGACAGTAGTTATAAATTCATGAGCAAATGGAATTTAGAAATTATACACTTATTAACAGATTTCAAACTCAAAAACTCAAACTCTAAAGGAACTTTATTTACGTAGGTTAGTCACAAAACTCTTATAAACCGTCACATTTAAAATTACCATTATCATCTTACGACTCTTGTCCCACGCTGTTAATCGCGTGTATTGTACGTTATTTGATTCTCGACGTCAGACTAGATAACAGTTGTCTTCAAAACTACAAAAAACCGATAATCTGACATTTATACTTCTGTTTTACAGATAACGTTTACATGCATGCAGAATTTGAAACGTTGATAATTAAATAATGTAAAATACACGCGACAAAGTCGTTAAAAAGTATTTAATTTCAAGGTACACTAATCGCAAAGACCTTACACATTCATCATCATCATTTTGGTCCATAAATTACCTACCATAGAGTAGGGTTTCTTTTTCTAAATTCATGGAGTGAAATTACTTACTACGCCACGCTGGCAACACGAGTTGGCACAGGGTTTGTATAAAGTTTTTCTTCTCTTGGGGCTAGGAGGTCTGCAGCTTGCGTTCCTTTACACGGCTCTTATGACACCCTTTGGGCGGTGCGGGGTTAAACCTGCGTGTTGGTTTATGCTATAATATCTCTAGAACGTGGGAATAGAATAAGGGTCGGTAATTTTTTTGTTTGTATGACCTTTTTATCGTGGTGTCTACTATGCTCTGCAATTTTAAGATGGTCATCCCTGGCACACAATTTCATGTTAACATTAATTTCTATTGCAGCTAAGTTCTCTTGATCTAATGCTATCAATCTCGTCCTACACTTTAATTTGCAGATTTAGAAAAAATAGTGTTCTCTGCCTATATGTGGCCTACTATTAAGTCGGGCCTCCTCCAACTACATGGAGAGTTATTCGCCTACTTTTCCACGATGGCCGGACGGGCCGGAATAGGGATTCGTATCAAGTTTCCGTCTCTTGCGGCTAGGTTTTGGGCATTATCATTTTATTTTGTCTGCTCTTACGACGCCCTCAGGATGAAATGGGATGGTGACGCCTGGCACCGCAAAAAACCTGTCACCTATTTATATCCTAAATCTGCTAAATTAGGTTAGAGATGCTATTCTTCTTCACCCCCATTGAATTTAGCATTCTCATCATACAACATATCCGACCAACTTCCCGTAACGTCGACTCGACGCCGCACTAGTAATAATTCATTTGATTGCAAACCCCCGAAATTCCGCATGTAAGTAGGAGGTTATACGTTGTAGACAAAGAGCTCTCGACTTGATTGCAAACATTATAAATTCCAACCTAAAGTCGTTAATTTAAAGGAATCGTCTTTTAATGTTAATAAACGTAAGCAATTTTGTATATTATATACGAAATATTGAAAAGAAACAAATCTATGTTTAATATGAAAATAAATGGGAAAAGAGCACAAACGTTAAGATGAAGCTCAATTTGAAATATACGCTGGCGAAAATACTACAAGATTTTTATAGAAGTTACATAGTTATAGAGTAAAAAAAAGTATATAGAAAAGAACTAAAACTTAATAGAAACTGTAGTACACTGACCGTTTCGGTTCGATGACGATTTTACAGCTGTCATATTTTTGTGGTTGATATTTAAATATTATCCAAGCATGAAACGTGTTTTCCATATTTCCTATATACAGGGTTGATACGACATAGGGGCATTTTTTTTAACTGCCTATACTAGGTATCATTTCAATCAAAAAATCAATTAAATTGGAGCAATAGTTTAGCCGCAAATTATTTTTAAATTTTTTGCCTCATTTGAACATTATGTATCTTTCCTAACAGATGTTTATGCCTAACGCATCGTTTATTAACCACGGGCTGTCCATTAATCATGTGATGTTTTTTTAACATGTTTTAACCCCTTCCTCCCCCTTGGTGATCCCTGGTAAGGTTTAAGACTACCCCTCCACCCCCCATGAAAAAACACGTGTATTTTTTTTGTACCGTTTCGAATTCACATATAGTATACGTAGTGTAATTTAATATCCCTCTGTCATATCAACTCTGTATATCAGCGGATATATTATGTTAATTGTTGTTGTGTTAATTGGAACAGACTGAATAGTTGCATATTTCTTTATTTCGTGCACAATATAAACGCCCTTCTACCTAAAAAAATATGAGGCAATAAAACACCAAAGGCATAATAATAATACTATTATCTTTTCTGTTTGTCCACGAAAATAGTTTATGCCTCTTGGCATACCAACATGTCGTCTAAATAAAACAAGTCGAGTGATAAAACACAGTCATTTTGTTGCCCAAAAGGCACATCCCTCACGGTACGACGCCCAACTTTTCACAGAGATCCCTTATCGCGCGGGACTCCCGTGTAAGCCCAAATAAATCTATCGTAAAGACGTCACTTCACTAGCACCAAATTGAGTATTAGGTACCTGTTGAAAACTGCCTTTTGAAACCCTATTTTTTCTCCTCACGATAAAAAGGCATGATATAAGTTTCAATATATAATTGATTGTTTGTTGAGTTTTTACATGGGGATCTTTATCGCGAGGTTATAGCCGGGTTGTGTGAGACTTCGAGGCGCGATCGAGCAGAAGTCAATCGATCTACAGGTTAAGCAATAAAGATCTTCACGTTAAGCCTTCGGTCGCGTACATTCTAATAACTATGGCAGTCGACATACGATGTCAATAGTGTGAGAACCGATAATTAAATTACCGGATTATTAGCTGCTGGTACAAACCTCTTTGCCACCGTCTACGACGCTCTGAGCTTAGAATAGGTTGGTGGCAATATGAATTTCACATAAATAACAACTGACTTCTCAGCCCATATATTACCCACTACTTTGTGTTTTGTATCCATTTTTCCTTTTCTTGCGGCTAGTTTTTCGGCCTTTTCATTTACTTTTGTCGGCTCTTTCATATAAGTGGTTTAAAATTTAAATTGCGATAAGAACACTATATTTTTTGTAAACACTCGCAAATTATACTTAAAACAATATATCTCAGCTTATTCGTAAAGTACACTCATCGTGAATGAAAACTATGTAATAATATTTGTTCAGAGAACTCAACTGCTCCGAACACAAAGTTTTATCTGCATTGTATTTTAAAATTGCTATTTTTCCATTGCCGTAGAAATTATACAATTCAGATTTAGTTCCAGGTAGCTTATTATATCTTCCTCCGCTTCGACTAGGGGTGTCAGAATGTAGAATTTTATTTAAAAAACTTTTACTTATGTGCAGAATCTGCTTACAGATGTACAATTTTAAATATGGAAAGCGATATATTGATAAAGAAATCATCTTTAAAATACTACAAATAAATAAAATCAGAGTGTCTGTTTGTAATAACAGAATTACCACTTCACACACCCAATATGTATACACGGTACATAGACAAAAAATTTCTTTATTTTTTATTTTTGTCTGTCTGTCTGTTCCGGTTAATATCTGGAAAAGGCTGGACCGATTTTGATAGGACTTTCACTGATAGGTAGCTGATGATATAAGGAGTGACGGGCTACTTAAGAACTTAGGCTACTTTTTTGACTGGCTTGGCCCCGCGTCGTCACCCGTGGGTAACATCGCACCCGTGCGAAGCCGGGACGGGCCACTAGTAGTAAATATAATTGCAATTTTATTGTTGGTCTTATTCGTGCGAGCTGTAATTTTATTGAAGCTTCTAAAAAATGTCTTTTCTCTTTCATTGGACGATTTAGTACACATTTTGGTTATTAAAAGCACCGCCCCATTCCAGAATCTTCTTCTCCCTGCAATATGGTTGTGGAAAGCAAATGGCTTCAACATGCATCATGCTTGTGAACAGGTGCCGTTGCTGGGGTCGGTTGGCTCATGAATTAAAAGTTTACTATTATTGACTAGACGTTGCCGATGTTTGGCCCTTTGCGACGATTGCGGGAGTTTGCTCTCACAAATCTGTCGTATCTCTGCCTTGTTAAAATGGCGATCTAAAAAGACAACTAGAGTTTCTTGCCGACTCTCCTCTGTCAAGCTGCCTGCTGAACCGTCGTTACTGGTAAATTATAATTGTTCCATTTTTTAGTGACTGGTCAAAAGAGTGTCTAATTAGCCAAATTGATTAAATAAATTTTAATTTTGAAAATATCAACCCAAAGCTACGCCTGTGCTATTTGAGTCTATAGTTTGTCTAAGTAAAAACCATCCAAACTACAGCATTTATAACGTTGGTAAGATACGATTACTTAGATGAAATATTAAACAGACGCAAGTGCCAACCCTAACGACAATGCATCTTTTAAAAGCGACGGAAAAAGGCATCGAGGTTGCTTTAAAGTCCTCAATAGGTACTTTAAAAATGCAATGAAATTTCAGCAGCAGAATGTCTTATAGCGAGCATCTGCATAGCAAAGGACGGAAGTGGGGAAATTTTAATAATTTATACGGGAAAATATATACTTTCTAGGAGCTATTTAACAATATTTTCAAAGCTAACGTGTTAGAATTCCTCAGCGTGGCCTGAGGAATTCTAACACGTTAGCTTTAGACCAACTGCTGAGCTGGGCTTCCTCCATATTCATTGAAAGATATTGGCTTACGGTACCACGGAAGCCATACGAGTTGGCATAGAGTTTGTACCAGTCTTTACTAGTATGTGGCTTGGTAATCGGCCTCTTGGGTTCCTTGATCCTTGATGGATAAGAGGCGCTTAGGACACTCTCAGGATAGAATAGGTAGGTGACCCCATTCCATCCTGAGTGTGTCGTGAGAGCCGACAAAAGGAGGAAGAGGAGGTAACTTGATACGGAATCCTGTGCCAACCCGTCTGGCCAGGCGTGGCCAGAGTAGTAGTAGTAAACTATAAATTACTGGAGTATCTCCTGCCTGGCTTAATATCCATTGGACCGGCAAATCGTATCGATTGGCACAATAAGTAAAAGTCCATCGATTCCACTCCGAAGTCCACTCCAGGAATTGCAATCGCGTCTTGATTGGACGTGTAATGGGAACGGAACGTTGCACTGGTTGAGGACAAATTAAGCTGCGTTCAGAAGAAATGGTTTAGATTGCATCGCGGAGGCTATTTACAAATACGTAATTCATACTTGCCCGATCCCGGAATCAAACTGGGGAGCCGTTGATCTAAAGGCTGCATGTCCAAACCTGGCGATCAATATAATTATAAGTGCCATTTGTGGATTGCCTTGTTGGTCTAGGGGTTGTATATGCCGTTTTTGGATCACGGGTCCCTGGTTCATTTCCGGGGTCGGGCTAGTGTCTTTGTGTAAACCAGGCGCACATGCTCTAAGTCTCGGTTTCATTTGTGTTCGTGAATTTTATGTTTGTTAACCTATTTCGTTCAGGTTTTACCTAGAAAAAATTAAAAAAATACTAATTCTAATCATGTGTGAATAAATTAAATAAAAGAAAAAAGAAAATTTCACCCATAAAATGTATAATTTACGGTTAATTTAGTTAATCTAATTTCTTCTCTTGGTTAGTTTAGTGAACTACAAAATGCACACCTGTTCCTATGTTAAGATTGTTTCATGATAAGCACGTCAAAGTGAGGTTTCATTTTGAAAAATACGCTAACTCCGCCAGTAATGTTATGCTTGTAGCATCTGAAAATACCGCGCAGAAATAAAACGAGAGAAATTTCTAGAAATAATAAATATAGTCAGAATATAATTGCAGTATGAAATTCTAAAACCCGCATTTTTACTTTAAGTTTTTTTACATCGAGAAATATTGCGATAGTATAAAAAGAATACACACTTTATCAATCCATTTAAAAGGCTCAACTATTTGTGAGCAGACCTCTATAATAGTCGCCTGAATTATTTGTGTGGAAAAATACAGCTATTGGATGGACGATAAAGCTTGTTTGTATGGTTACATTTCGAACTCATGTTGATGTCGACTTTGGGAAGGTCGTAGCCTAAAAGATGACAACGCCCCCTGCGCTATCTCCAGGTTAATATTTTCATATGCAAAGTGGCTCTCAAGCATATAATGCTGTCTGAGGTTTTCGCGATATTAACACATTGAAATTAAACACTTTTACACATACACACATACACGTGTAATAAGGTCATAATTTAAATAACATTCAAATACCTACTTCAAAATACGAATGAACCTCGAACTAAAAAACCTTAAAAAATACTAAAATATATTATTAAAAGGAGTCCCTTTAGGCAAGGTTCCGTAGATACTGACGGCGTTCCCCCTTTGAATAGCTAGACTGATTCTTTGTCCGAAGTAGCTGCCAGCTCTTCGGTCTCCTGTGATTTCGACAAACATTTTTGTAAATCCGTCATGGCCAGTGTGGCACAGTAGGTTAATTACCCTCCCTGTGTTGAGGGGAGGTTCGACTCAGCAGTGGCAGTGGTTTATGGGCTGCTTAGTAGTAGTATAGCAAATGTATATCAGTCTTATCTATCTATTTATACAGTGGTCTTTCCCTAGTCGGGTAAGCTACCTTTCTTACATTGATGATAGAATATTTTGTTGACAGGATTGAGGTTCTTCAATCGAACACGTGGAAGGGCCTACCTTCACGGCACCCTATAGAATGGGGTAAACTTGGGAATGGGCTCACAATACCTTTTGTTCCTACCGCGGCTTTCATGCCGATAGAGATGTTTAACTATGTTTACGTTAGGGGTTTAATCTACAAATTAATTGACAATAATTTATGGTAATTTCAAATATTAGATTGCAGGAAATGATTTCTTGATGGTTCTGATCGTGTTCTTTCATTTAAAAGCCAACGTCACGGACACTGCAAAGGGTCGCGGTATTTTTTTAATCATCATCATCAGCCCAAATTAGTCCACTGCTGGACATAGGCCTCCGCTAAAGAGCGCCATAGCGCCCTGTCTTCAGCTTGACGCATCCAGCTGCAATCCGCAACATTTCGCAGATCGTTCGATTTTTAATAATAGCTTTAAATAAAATAATGTGCAAAGATCTAGAAAACCTAAGACATTATCAAATATTGGATGTTACGGCCTCCTCCATTTACATGGAGGGTAATTAGCCTCCTGTGCCACGTTGGTCAGACGGGTTGGCACAGAGTTTCGTTTCAACTTTTCCTTTTATTATATTATTCGTATCATCTTACTGATGTAAATAAATGTGAAAAATAATATTTATAATATGAATGAACTAGCAACGCCATGCGGTATTACGCGCGTGGTGATGGAATTTATTTTTAGACAGATATTTTTCTTGTTTACTTGACACTTATTGTTATATTATGGATAATAAAAGTAACACAATATCTATAAAAATTGTAGCCTATGTGTTATTACGCTATATTCTTGGAAAGTTTCATTAAAATCCATTCAGTAGTTTTTACGTGAAAGAGGAACAAAGATCCATCCATCCATAATCACAATTTTTTTCGCATTTATTATATTGGAAGGATAAGTAGGATATAAAAAAAAACAGATGGAATATAACACATTTGTATGGGCTGTAGATGGGCCGTATTAAATTATTAGAATAGAATAATCGTTATTTTGGAAAAGTGGACAAATAATACAACCAAACAAACCAAACAATTTTGCTCACTCTGCAATTTCTATTTTCTGATTAAGAACTTGGTAATTAGTAAATAATAATACATTTCAATATTACTCCAATACAAATGCGATGTTTACAGACAACATACATTTATTTTAATCGGTACCGTACATATTTTATATTATGTTCATTATGATAAGTAATCTGTTTGGTTATGATAAGTAATCTGAACATTTAATGTCACAGACAGCTACTTTAACCACAGGAGTAGATAAAGGACAGAGGGAAACCTTCTAAGAACAGCGCCACGGTAAGTACACCGCTACAAGTATGATGCGCGTGTGTGCGGGGGCACTGGCGGCTCGTCACGTACGGAACGAAACCGGTTTATACTGGTTCGGCCAGTGCTTTACAAAGGGCTACTTGACCGCTCGCTGAGTGTCGCGCCGTGCGTGTTTGTTTAAAATTTAAATTTAAATAAATCAGAAAGAGCGTAAATATGGTTTACTGTACTGTGTGCATGAACAGCAATCGAAAAAATAAAAACATATTTTTTTTTTTAAATATCCCAAAGGCCAAAGAATATTATATATTTAAATTATGTGATAAGTTTATGACTAAAAGTATGTCTCAAATTATTAAATGACAAATAGGTGTAAAGAAACTTTTGTGTATTTATTTTAATACTGTGCCAACCCTATTAGAATAGTTTACAATTTTGCTCACTCTTTAGAAGGTTTCCCTCTGTATACTCTGTGCTTTAATTTCATGTATATTATATATAAAGTAGATAATCGAAGCCACAATTTCCATTTTCTGATTAAGAACTTCGTAATTAGTTCACGGTATTGAATTATCAAATCAAGTCCGAACTAAAACCACAGCAATATGTACGCCTAATTAGTGCAATGATTAGGCTAATTAGCAATGTATTCGTGATCTGAATGTTTTGAATCGTGTCTGACGTCTGAATGAAATAAATGCTGGTTAAAGCTTTTAAGTAGTTCACTGTTGTTTCATCATCATCATCAGCCCACATTAGTCCACTGCTGGACATAGGCCTCCCCTAAAGAGCGCCATAGCGCGCTGTCTTCAGCTTGACGCATCCAGCTGCTGCCCGCAACCTTTCGCAGATCGTCGCTCCATCTAGAGGGGCGTCCCACACTACTGTGTTTCAGGCTTCTCCAATTTGGGGGAGAAAATGGGGCACGCTGTCCAGTAATACTATATAATTTAAAATCAACATACGTACTTAACACTTTATCCTCTCCCAAAATCATAATATGTATTTCCATAATCTATACCTATGTTATTGACTATTACTATTAATCGGTTAAAAAGGACAAAGTAGTCTTTCTCAGACCACTGAATTTGCATTACAGTTGGTTTTTGAATGCATTTTAATGCTTGTATCGGTATTTAGAGTCTGTAATAACGCATTCGTTTTGTATTATCATCGGCAATTTTATGAATTAAATGAGCCATCCTCTCATTGAAGAGATTCGTTTTGTTAATGATCCATTTTTTGTATAAATTCACTGACCTGCAATACTACACTTTTAATATATCAATATCTGGATGACCGAGCTTTGCACGGATTTTTTTTTATAATTTTTTTTTTGGAAATTATATTTAAATACGAATTAGGCAAACACTCATTGACTTCGTGTTACTTAACAACGCCATCTGCTGTTGTGCTCACAGAAAAGTAGTATTATTATTCGCCAAAAGATGTCAGGAATTAAGTGTAACCTCAAAGCAAACACTCATTGACTTCGTGTTACTTAACAACGCCATTTGCTGTTGCCATTATTCGCCAATAGATGTCAGGATTCCTAGCTAGATCGAGTTATCGCCCCCGAAACCCGAATAAAATGACATTTTCTAAAAATGATTCCTTTTCTCCTTTCTAAAAATGATTTATCTCACCCGAAACCACCTTTATTCTTAACTAGCTGACCCGGTGAACTTTGTTCCGCATTATAAATATTTAAAACAAAAAGAAAGTTGGACATAGGATACCTGAGATTTTTATCCCGTCCGTATAAAACCTACTTTAACAAAACGCAACTGACAGCGAAACGTTATGTTGTCTTTAGTTTAATATGGCCGAAAATTTGACAATTAGAAATTTTGAATTCGACTTGTTTATATTGTTGTAATTCACATAATATCTTTATAACGTGTAGCCTATGTGTTATTCTGATGTATAAGGTATATTATTGTAAAGTTTCATTAAAATCCATTCAGTAGTTTTTACGTGAAAGAGTAACAAACATCCATCCATCCATCCATACTTACAAACTTTCACGTTTATAATATTAGTAAGATTTTCTTGAAAATCGTTGGAGCCGATTCCGAGATTCCAATTATATACGAGGGTGAATCAAAAAATTCTTGGAATCAATATTAAAAAATGCATAGATTTAAATAATAATATTTTATTTTTCTACATAATCTCCCTCCAATGCAATGCATTTAGAATAACGCGTTTCTAACTTCCTTATTCCTTGTGAAAAAAAATTATTTTCTTGACTCTCGAAAAAGTCCTCTACGGCAGCTATAACCGCGTCATTATCGTGAAATTTTGTTCCACGAATTTCCTCTTTTAATTTTGGAAATAAGTGAAAATCACTTGGGGCTAAGTCCGGAGAATATGGTGGGTGGTCAAGGAGATTGACGCCAGCACAGCGGATTGCGTTGAGCGCAACTTCCGATCGATGGGCAGGAGCGTTATCTTGAAGGAACAACACGCCCAACGACAGTTTTCCACGACGTTTTTCTTTAATCGCTTCACGCACTTTCGGGATTAAATTTGCATAATAGGGTCCAGTTATCGTCTGGCCTTTTGGCATGTAATCAATAAAAAGGATTCCTTCACTATCCCAGAACACAGAGGCCATAACTTTGCCAGCGGAAGGAGCAACTCGAAATTTCTTAATGGATGGAGAGGATGGTCGTTTCCAAGACATGCTTTGTCTTTTAGTTTCAGGATCAAAATGGTGGACCCACGTTTCATCCATGGTGACAAGACGACGGCAAAAATTATCCGAATCACGCTGGAACATTTCGAGATTACGCTTGGAAATTTCCAAACGTCGCTTTTTGTTTTCGTCGGTTAACATTCGTGGCACCCATCTTGCAGACACTTTTTTGAACCCCAGTGAATCAATTAAAATGGATTGAACGCTACCAAAAGATATCTTTAGGATCTCAGCTATATGTTTTATAGTCATTCTTCTGTCTTCCAAAACCAGATTCTCAACCTTTTTGACATTTTCTTCTGTAACGGAGGTTGAAGGCCGCCCAGAACGCGGGTCATCTTTACAGCTTGATCTACCTCTTTTAAATTCAGCCACCCAGTACGCAACCGTAGAATAGGGTACAGCATCACCCCCTAATGTCTGCTGAATGTCCAAAAAAATTTCCTTCGTAGACATTTTTTTCAAACTGAGATATTTTATCACCGCACGTAACTCACTTTTATCCATAATTTTGACTTTTTAGCAACTCGTTGCACAAAAAAATTTATTACATGCGAACGAACTAACAAAAACAAGTGACAGTCTGCATAAATATAGTGTGATAGACACTCTTTAATTTGAATATCGAACTTGATCCAAAAAGGTTTCATATATATGCACTTCTAAGAACTTTTTGATTCACCCTCGTATATACAAAAAAGCTCATTTAAAGATATAAGATTTTTGTCTAAACTATAGAAGTTAGAGATTTAAAATAAAAAACGTTTTATAGCAAATGTTATCAGATTTCTATGTAACTATAGCAAACTCTACAAACTTTTTTCCAGTCCTTTTTATTTCGAAAGTATATCTTGTGTACTTAAAAAGTTATTGCAATTTTATGATAGTTAGTTTTGCAGCCCAGTGTAGGTTTTAAACAGTCGTATCGTCATCAATGTACCTACTGAAAATAGTAATGTAACAATTGAAAATATATCAGCCACTGCCACCCTGTATAGATGGTATAAGAAAAACATAATGTCACCGGCTCTTTTCATCCATAGCGTGTCGTAAATTGCGACTCAATGGGTCGGATGGACGGAAAACCTAGCCGCAAGAGAAAGAAAGCTTGATAATCAATCCATCTGGCAAACTTAAACAGTAGGCTAATTTCCCTCCATAGAAGTGAAGGAAGCCTGACTCAACGGTGGGTCATTTATGAGTTGCACAACCAACCATCATCAGTCCTGACAAAACCACTTCTACTCTAAACTTAGAAGTGAAATTCGCTTACTTTATCTTGTATTAACCCATTCTTTTGTGGCTAGGAACTTTGCCTGACCCTCAGAATGAAATGGATGAGAATGAAATGAACGCAGAGGAAATGGAGATTGTTAAGATGATGAGATGTGTCGTAAATCTATACTGCCATTGCCACGCTAAATTTTCAATCCCAAACATATAAAGGATATAATTAGGTTGACATATCCGTCTCTCTATCCTTACACTTGTTTCTAGCCCCAATACATACAGTATTGGGGCTAGAAACAAAAGCCTCATAAAAGCCTGCAAAAAATAATATGCTGGATGTTAATCGCCAAAAAAACAATATGAAACATTAAAATACAAGGAAAGATAATTTTGAAATGACTAAGTTTCTAAATTCAAACGCGGAGCATTAAAATCGCGAGCCATAAAGCTGGCATAATGTTCCCTGGTTATGAAAGCAAACAAGTCGGCTCGACAAAACATATTTCTGTGACAGTCACTGAATGGCACACCGCTACCTACCTGAGCTATGATTACATTGAAATAAGTGTGGTGCAAGATACAAGATTATTGCGAAGACTAAAAAAACAATCTGTCTTCTCCTTCTTCGTTGCGTCTTTCCCAATCCCACTGGGATCGGCTACCAGTAGAATAGAATAGAATAGAAAATATGCTTTATTGTATAAACCAATTATGGCGTTCACAATCGTCAACGGATACATCAGTTTTATAACACTACTACCAGGTCGGAACGCGGCACCAACCGAGAAGACCTGGCGGAAGAAACTCGGAGGGCTTGTCTTTTTTTTTAAACGCCATATTACAATAACCTTGTACTTAAAACTAACTAGGTTCGTCCGGTACCGAAAGGCGCTCAACTGCAATATGTATTATTTAATAAGAAAAAAATATATAGATTAATGAAAAAACTGAAATTACAAGTCTTGAATCCAGTGAGCCGACCAACCCCAAACAGCGGCACCTGTTCACAAGCATAACGCGTGTGGCAGCCATCGATCTCCTCAACCATATCAAAGGGAAGTGTCGACCCGCCACACGTCACTTCGCGACAGTCTCACTACTCTAATTACTCTGCCCATAGATGACCCACTGTTGAATCAGCCCTCCTCCAGTTACATGGAGGTAATTAGCCTACTGTGCCACGCTTGCTAGGTTTTCGGCATTGTCATTTGCTTCTATCGGCTCTTACGACACCCTCAGGATGGAAAAGTGTGGTGACACTATTTATTTTAAATCCGTCACCACGCGGACGGCTACGGCTATCAGACTAATCTGATTTAAATAAATACACTTTTACAAACAAATACCATCTAGTGGGACTATCGGTAATCACAACGAACTCGACCAGCTGTCAGTTGTCATGCTAATGACTTCGTGTATCGATTGTCATAGAAGCTGGAATGACAGTTTGGACCGACGGGGCTTACGTGCCTTCCAGAGATTGGATAACAAAGAAAGTCTCCGTATGATGGTCGCCCATTTAAGAACCGGTTGAATGGCTCGAACTAACCACAAGGCTATAGTCTCCACCATTCATAATTTACTAATATATCTACTACTACTACTCAGCCCATGAATGACCCACTGTTGAGTGAGGCCTCCTACATGGAGGGTTATTAGCGAACTGTGCTACGCTGGCCAGACAGACACAAGGTATTAAGATTTTCTTCTCCTACGGCCTCTTGCGTTCCTACAGTTGGCTCCTACGATACCCTCATAATGCAAAAGGGTGGTGATATTATATTTTCTAATTACTACACAGATTTATATATCTACCAATCAAACACAAATATAAAGTTTGAAGAAACCTCGACATTACGTAGACACACTATCCTTGACTGAAATTAAAGATTTTATTACACCGCTATTATCTCATACCTTTTACCATACGTTACGAAAAAAAATAGTTGCGTGAGTTTTACCATTAATTTAGCGCATGAAAAGAACAGAAGAGAAGCGCGCTGACATCTCTGCCGACTTTCTTCGGGTTTTATAAATTATTACTAAAAATATGAATCACTTGAAAAATAGATGGCGTTGTCTGCTTATTTTTCGTGAACGCTTTATTAAGTCTACTACTGCTCTGTCTATCGATGAGCCACTGCTGAGTCAGGTTTCCTCCCTTTTCATGGAGCCTACTGTGCCACGGTGGCCAGACGGGTTGGCACAGGGTTTCGTTTTAAATTGTCTTTGTCTTGCGGCTTATTTTTCGGCCGTTCCTTTTGTCGGATCTTACGACACCCTCAGGCAGGAATGGGGTGGTGACTCTATATATTCTAAATTTGTCACCACATAGCTCCATAACAGTATTTTTTTTCTAGTGTTCAAACCGTAACGGTCGGCGTACACATTTGGCAGAGACCGGAGCTTACATCAGGCAACGTGCAATAGCTTGGCACGGATACACCATTTCAGTGGCAATTAGGGTGGCCATATTTTACTCACGACTATTGGACAATACTTTACTCACTGTCCTGTTATTCTGGAAACTATACTTAGTATATTTTTACTCGGAATATGGATATTTTTGCACACTGTCACATATATTTAGAGGATTAAACCGATTTTTATGTTATCTATTTGTCAAAAAAAATGTATGCTTAAATCTTTAAAACGGATTTTGAAGCGGTTTCTTTTAATAGCACTATCTATTCAAGAGGAAGGTTTATATGTATAATACATCCATAATATTGGAGAGAAACACTGATAAATTTAGAGGTTCATCATTGCACCCGTGCGAAGCCGGGGCGGGTTGCTAGTTTAAAATAAAAAAAAAACTTCTTGTTAAAAATTGCCTGACTCCTGTTCTCTTTATGTTACAATCACATTAAAAGTATCCTAGTATCCTAGTATTTTGTCTTTAGGCTTGCGCGTGAAGCGACCTTGCTTAGTTCAACTACTACAAGCAACGGCATAAACTTACTTAGGTAGAAAATTTAACAGAAAGAGGATAGACTGTGTCCCGTCAACTTGGAGGAGACGTAACTTTTCATTTACCCAAAGTGAAAAGTTATGTCCTCCAATAGAATCCAATCTTAGAAACATCAAACTCCAAGTTTAAATAATAAGCAGCACATGCCTATTTAATATTTCTTTACATAAACTTGCTGAGACCTGTCTCAAATTATATAAATACTTGGTTAATATACTTTATGGCACATTTGAATAACTCAACGGACCTTGTTCTATGTCACACGCACTCCTGATTTTTGGGCGAATTCATATCTTTCTAACTGCTGGAACATGTTAGGGATACACATTTAAAAAAAAATCACAAATCCTTGTACATTAATGTTTACACAAATAATGTTTTAAGTAAATAAATAGTACATCGCTGTTTTGACTCGTAAAATAACAAGCCTCTTGCAATTTGTTTTTTTTTTATATTTTATATATTCAACCGCAAGCTAAATGGAAAAATTATTAAAGGTAAAATTATTTTTAAAGTATATTTCGCAGTCTTACCAACTCATTACATTTCGTTAGTAAGTTTTGTAATATGTATCCAGGCTATGGACACATAAAATATAAATATGAGAGTTTGCTTATTTGGCACACAATAATTTACAACAGGTCTATTGCTGTGTACATAAAAAAAACATTATTAATAAAAAATATGATGTATAATAAAAATACGGTGATTTAAACTATATTTTTTGTTTTAGTTCATAATATTTTGGAAGAATTTTAGTTACAGGTAGTTTAGATGTTATTTTTTAATGTTTTATGTATTTGTATTTCTTTTTACTAATAAACTTTCTAATAATGCGATAGGTACATAAATCTATATGATACTGTTGTAAAATTTAGTTTCTAATTTCATTCACCGATCAAAACCACTTAATCCACGGCGACATAAGCAACGTGGCGAATATAGTACAAAATTGAATATATTGTTTTATCTTAATGGTGTGTATTGTATTTGGTAACATGCCAATACGGCCAAATTAGAACCAAAGTTATCGAAAAACCTAGCCTTTGTCGGACGTAGGAATCGCTGAGAGATTTTTTTTCCTCAACCTATAAGAGCTCCAATTTGAGAAGGAAATAAGCCAACAGTACCACTCAATTGACACAAGATTGACACGGCAAATTATTTATTCGTTTGTAGTAGTCCTTTAAAAAAAGGAACAAAGGTTTTCTTTATTTTGTTATTTCTTTCTTTAGGCGATACCCTCAGTATCAAGTAAGTTCAAACAATGATATCTGAATCCATCACCACACAGATAATCGTATTATCAGATGAATAAAACTAACCTAATATTTGAACTAAAAACTATGAATAAAATAAAAATAAATCCGAGTTCATCACTGCCATGTTTTATAAAGCACCTACTAAAATATTCATGTCGCGGTCACTCATCGCAGTAGGTTGTTTAGACAAATGTCTAGACATTAGTTTGAATGGGCCTGGCGCTAGAGGTCTTTGGGGACAAATGATAATTTGTGGGTTTAGAATATTTTCATAGGGATTTTACGTGCGATATTTCAATATTTACGTATATTATAAAGACTAATAGGTATGTCATCGAAGCCTTTAGTTACTAGACCTGTTTTTTTAGTATTTGAGATGACAAATCATTGAAACTCATGACTTGAGACACTGACTGTGCATAACCAAGTAAATGTAGCAATAAATAAGCACATAAATGAATTAATTCGTCATCAATATTTTATTGATTCGATTTAGATAAATTTTGTTACACACTGAAAAGTTTGAATGTGATACTCGATTTATTTCTTCCAGTATTTACATGAGGCGATTGCTGCCTCGTCCGTGTGGTGACGGATTTAGAATACATAGTGTCACCACCTCATTGCATCCTGAGGGTGTCGTAAGACCTGACATAAGGAAATGACAAGACCGAAAACTTAGCCGCAAGAGTAGGAAAAATCGAGGCAATGCCCTGTGCCAACCCATCTGGCCAGAGTGGGATAGTAGGCTAATTACCCTCTCTGTTATGGGAGGAGGCCTGACTCAGCAGTGGGTAGTTTATGGGCTGAGTAGTAAGAGTGCTGTCTGCCCTCTGAGTCCATATAATTATTTGCCTAAAACCGCTGATAATCTACTAAATGACAGTTTAAACGGTCTATTTTCCGGGCAAATGTCCTAAAATGATGAACATCCATCTAACTAAGCCAGTTATGCTCTGGACGCTCCCCAACCCATCGGGAGGCTCGTACGAGACATTGCACGTGCCCGTCTCCCTGCTCGCCACAGCTGGCGGTGCCAGCCTGTGTCGCGGCAGTTTAAGACTCTGGAGGCAACTTTGTGTACACAGGAATCCACCGGCGCCAAAACCCACCACGCCTCTGTGTGCCACTCTACATCTGGCGTCTCCCAGTGGGCCCAGTGGGCATGGGTGACCCTAAGCCGATACGGCCCCAACGGATCTTAAAGGCACACAAGCCTCCTGACCACAACAAGGTGACAGCCCGATCGAAGGGGACTAAACAGAAGGGGACTAAACAGAAGGGGACTAAACAGAAGGGGACTAAGCACATAAATGACCCAATCGTTTAGTAATAGGTGTACTATTACTATACGATTGGGTCATTTATGTGCTTAGTAGTAGCAGTAGACTCAGCCCATAAATGGACACTGTTGGGTCAAACCTTGTCCAATTATATGGAGGGTAATCTCCCTACTGTGTTACGCTTGCTAGACATATTGGCACAGAGATTCATATCAAGTTTCTTCTCTTACGGCTATGTTTTTGGCTTTGTCATTTCCTTTTTTTCGGCTCTTACAACACCCTCAGGATGCATTTGGGGTGGCGACATTCTAAATCCCGATTATAGATCTACTAGCTGACCCCGGAAACGTTGTTTTGCCATATAAATACCAATATTAAAAGCAGGGGTAGATCGTGAGAGAGAGAGAGAGAGAGAGGAGAGAACATTTAGGGATGTATGTATTATTGTATGCTTGCTGTATTAGAAAAAAAAATGACAAAAAAATAAGAATATTTATTTTTTTGGGTTGGACCACCCTTAACCGTTGGGGGAACAAAAATAGATGTTGTCCGCTTCGCGGACATAACCATTATGCACACAAAATTTCACGAAAATCAGTTAAGCCATTTTGGAGGAGTTCACTAACAAACACAGTGACACGAGAATTTTATATATTAGGTAATATCTACCCTATCTATACATCTACCAGCAGCGAATTGACTTTAAGTCTAAACCTAAATTCAACCCTCAACCATTCT
The DNA here is from genome assembly GCA_905475355.2 of Clostera curtula. NCBI lineage: Eukaryota > Metazoa > Arthropoda > Insecta > Lepidoptera > Notodontidae > Clostera > Clostera curtula. The sequence continues at coordinate 18,024,079 of FR997802.1, forward strand.
TTCTCTAAATAAACATCTTATAATTTATTGCTGCACAGTCAAATACTGAGAACTACGGAAAGTTAGAGAAGTTCAACTGTAACTTTGTCAGGATATTTTTCTTTCCAGCCGCGGTAATGAGGGTTTACTTGTACCTGTTAGCGGCAGTTGTCATTACCATAATGACATACCACCAAACACCTGTGTAATGACCGTTTCAAATATTCATATTAGTACGTTTTCTCGACCCTTAAATGATCCACTCTTTGTACCTCCTCCAGTTTTATGGAGGGGAATTGACATACTGTGCCCTTTGTCCTTCCTTGGTGGCTAGATTTTCTAACTATGTAGTTTTAGACCTTTAGTCACAGGTTGCCTATGACGTGCATAGGTTGCCAGGGTCGTGAAGCATGCACTTGTGAATCCCAGGCTTTGGAGGCAGCAAGAGACGCAGTGGAGTTTTTATTGAGGCACAGTAGGCTAAGTACCCTTCACGTAACTGGAGGAGGCCCGTCTCAGCAGTGGGTTTCCTATGGGTTGAGTAGTAGTAGTTATTGCCTTTAACGGCGACCTACATAAACCCATACCCATACTGGCCGGGTGTATATTAACCATTTTCTCCAAAAACAACTGGAAGCATAGGTTGGTGCATACAAAACCTTAAGTACCTAAGTTTACTCAGTTACAATATCAATCATACTTAAATATTTATATGTAAATATTTATTTTTCTTATACCTATTATTGCATCTTTGTTACCGGTTCTCCTTTCTATTCAAGACTGCCCCTCTATATGTACTCGTATAATAAATAATTATGTATATTTGTAGTGTATCAGTAAATCATTTAACAAAAATGTATGTATACCTAGCCAGATTTAGCGCGTGGATTCTTAGCACCCCTTGCCCCCCGTTACCGTGGCTTCTACCTGGATGACCAGGAACAGCGGGGCTGCCGGGAACTGGGGGCCATCTTTTTGTGTCATCTGTCATTAGAGGGGATTGCCCATAATCCCCAATCTGGGCTTGCAGGTTGGGGATCGCAGTCTTAGATAAGACGCAAGACCAGACGTTGCTGCTGCCCAAATTTTCCCTTAGTCGCGTTTTACGACACCCACGGGAGGAGATGGGGTGGTGATATTCTTATTCCGTCACCACACAGATATAGTTTAGTATAGGAGCCCGGACCAACGACTAGGTCAATAATATATAATATAATAGAATCAAACAGAACCAGACGTTGCTTCGCCTACAAACCATTGCGTTCCTCATCTATACATTAGAACGATATTAGGGGTTCCGTGCAAATCACCGAGCTTACACGGGTTTTAAATTCACGTGATCAAAGTCACAGGCGCAAACTAGCTATTACAATTAAGCCGTACCAAGTACTCAATCACGGCTCTAACTGTTTGCAATACTGTTGTAATTCATCTTATTATTGCTACCATGGTCGTACCATGTGGTGCCATACCGAGGAGAAAATATAAATCGCATTAATACAGATATAAAGCGGGCCACTGGATGTGACAAAGTTGAAAAGAACAAAGAAAAAGCGTCATATTTTTAATACAATTAATAAATTGAAAATAGTTTTAGGTTATTTTATTTTGTTGTATACTAATACGTATTTTAGTTATAAGACTTTAAAACATTTTTATTTGTTTAGTTTGTTAAAACTGAAACACATACTTGATAAATATTATAATGACAAATAAACAACGCATCAAGATCAGAATTTTACTTTCTGTCGCTAGTTTATTTTATTCGCCTTTATTTAAGCTATTCTGATTTTATTAGGGATACAAAATGAGTAAAATTTTGAAAACGTCTGCAGTATTTTCCAGTAATTGGAGGAGGCCCGCTTCAAACCCCAGTCTTTTATGGGCAGGCGGGCGAAATTTTAGTAATCACATAGCCGTATGTAAAAAAATCGTTTTGATAGCTAAATAATTAAACAAACATATTACTTAATTTTAAGATTGGATATCCAAAGCTAGCAAAGTATATTACTTCCAGTTAATATAATATCTATGCTCACCAAAATTTCATTTCTGTACAAAGCCTAATTGCACGGTGGCATGCGATGACTCGTATATTACCCGAGTGTATGACAATTATCCATTTTATAATCTCAACAATAAAGCAAGTTCCATATTTAACTTTTTCGTTAATAAATCCGCTGTGGACTGCTAAATGGCCCTTTTCATGGGTCAAGACGATATATCCTAACGCGTCTCTAAAAAAATTGAAAGCATGATGTTTGCGGCAAGTAAAGATAACTGCTCTCTGCTTCCGGCACTATGCTCCCCCTTTTTGCACGGGGGGGGGGGGTTAAAACCTTTTAAGGATTATTCATACGAGCTTGGGAAAGGCCAATGTGGGGTGTACCTACGAAACAACCTACTACTGGAATCGAACCCGGGACCCGTTGATCCAAAGGCGGCACATCTAACCACTAGACCAACGAGGCTTATTGACTAGCTTTATGACCTAGTATAGTACACACAGAATATTAGACTTCCTCACCGCACGCTGGGAAAAGACGCGTGTTGTAGGAATCAACAAACCCAGCACGCTTGGTGGTAGGATCTAATGGTTCGCCCGGCTAGCTATCACCCTCGCATCTAAGTAAGGCAAAAAGCAGCTTTACTGTGTTCCGTCGTGTGTATGTGAGAGCCGGTGCCCGACAGGGCATTTCTTTGAATTGCCTGCTCCATCTTACAGCCTGGCGTTGCTTTCCATCACGCAAACCTAGGGTCAAAAGCATACGAGTAATTGAAAAAAAAAGCTGCACAGAACTTTCACAGACTCGACACAAAATAATTACAAAACCTTTGCGTACACGTCTTTTCAGCCACAGAAAGGTAAAATTCCATGATAGATAACCTAAGTGAAAGGTTTTGATAAATGGATATTTTTAACGGGGCATTAAACTGTGATGTTATCGGGCGAAACACAATTTATGTTTTGTCATAAAGATACGGCCGCCATAAATTATTATTTTCAATAAAATATGGGCCGGTTTTTTATCGCGCAATCACAAGAGGGACACATTTGTAATGAAAATGAAACAAATGAAATGGTTATTTGGATGTCAACTCGACCAACTCTTGCTATTGCGCTTTCAAAGGAAAATATACCTTGTAACAATGGATTTAGAATAAATTGTACGACCGACTAAAATGTGTGAAGAAATCTGTTTACCCAACTCTCATTTACCCAACAGATTTAGGTCTGTTCGTTCCGTACACATATATAGATGACCCAATACTACTATTTGATAAGAATTGGTATATCTATCAAGGTCGATTTGCAGGTTAAGCAGACAGGCTCTCCTGGATATTGGGTGGGTGTCCATAATGATTTCTTAGGTTTTCGCGATTATTACACATTGAAATTAAACACTTTTTAACGGATTTATCGCGTGTATATTATATATTTTATATATAAAAAATATGATAAATTGGTATCAAAAGCCTCGGTTCCACAACCTAATCGCGACGTCCCTGAAAAAACATCAGTTGTCAACCTGACCAAACAAACAACAATAGATTCCACCGCTATCAAAGCTCTAGAAAATGGACTCAATTACGCGATTACGCCGAAGAAAGTGCCGTATGAAGACATCATCTGTTCCGTGGAAAACGTACTGGCGAAAAACAATATAAAAAAGGAAGATTTGGAGGCGATACGGCAAGATGTCTCCTCGATTCTAAGACACAGCAAACCGCCCAAACCGAACCTTCCTCGCGACCAATACCTTGCTCTGAACACCCTACGCAAGAAACCAGACGTCATCATACTCCGAGCAGATAAAGGTAACTCCACTGTGATAATGGACACAGCGGAATATAATATCAAAATTCAAGAACTTTTGTCGGATGAAAACACATACAAACTTGTGAAAAAAGACCCAACGAATAAAATTGTTACTAAAACCAAACAATTAATCACTAAATACTCCGACTCGCTTGAATTAGACGCAAAGGCACTCATTACCTCGTGCATAAAACCGCCTAAACTGTATGGACTACCTAAAATACATAAGCCTGGTTATCCTCTGCGCCCCATCGTAAGCCAGATAGACTCGCCCACCTACAAACTGGCACAACATGTGGCCAAGTTTCTATCCCAGCTTCGGGGTCACACTAACACCTATGTCAAGGATTCTTACCACTTCATAAGCCAGATTGAAAATCTACACCTGGCAGATGAAGAGATCATGGTCAGTTTTGATGTACAGTCATTATTCACAAATCTCCCACTACATGACTGCATTGAAGTTGTCAAGAGGAAGTTAATTGAATATGATCTGCCTTTGGAATATGCAGAATTATTGGAACATTGCCTCACATCCGGCTATTTATATTGGGACAGTAAATACTATCTGCAAATTGATGGTGTGGCCATGGGCTCCCCAGTATCCCCTGTGGTCGCAGACATATATATGGAGGACTTTGAGGAGAGAGCCCTCTCCACTGCATTGGCTACGTCGAAGATTTTCAAACGGTATGTTGATGATACTTTTGCCATTCTATCCCAAAACCAATTATCTGCTTTTCTTGAACATCTAAATTCCATTAACAATAAGATTCAGTTTACTATGGAACCAGAGAGTAGCAATTCATTAGCCTTTCTTGACATATTAATCACCAGGAATCCTGACAACTCATTAGGCCATACTGTATATAGGAAACCTACCCATACAGACAGGTATCTCAATGGCAATTCACACCACCATCCATGTCAGTTAGCTACCGTAGGCAAATCTTTGTTACAGAGAGCACGGGGCATCTGTGATAGCAACCATCTGGAGGAGGAGCTTCTGCATGTCAAATCTGTCCTGCGGAGCAACAACCTTAAACTCCCACGTATGCGTCACAGAAGCCAGCCCAAAGCACCTACAGTTGAGCGACTACCTGCTGTCTTGCCATATATCAAGGGTATCACTGATAAAGTTGGAAATATTCTGAAACGTGCTTCAATAAAAACTTATTTCAAGCCACACAGGAAGATCAGCCAACTTTTAAGACCAGTGAAGTCTAACATCCCCCTACAAGATGCTGGTGTGTATAAACTTGACTGTGAGTGTGGATTATCATACATTGGGCAAACAAAGAGAAGTGTCGGTATCCGCATAAAAGAACATATAGCTGACATGAAAAACAGACGCTCGACCAAGTCTGCAGTTTGTGAGCACACATTCAACAAGACCAACCACTACATTCACTTTGATAGACCTCAAATCCTTGCCAAGGAAAATCATTACATTCCAAGAATGATCCGCGAGGCTATTGAGATTAAAAAACATCCAAATTTCAATAGAGAGGATGGTTGGCAAGTACCACCTGCCTGGGATCCAGTCATTAAATTGATCAAATCTCAAGCAAAATACTCATCTGCAAGACCTCTGGACACCGTGAGCGATTTCTGCGTGCACATGGAACGTTATCAATAAAACAAAATTATAGGCGGTAGATTTTAACTGTTTCTTTGTACTTTTGAAGACAACTGTCATCTAGTCTCTCCCGCGACCACGACTGCTGCAAAGCATTCGAAACGTCGGGAATTAAATAATGTAATATACACGCGATAAATCCGTTAAAAAGTGTTTAATTTCAATGGGTATCCATAATTTGTAATATCTGACCTCCGCCGTGCTTCGGAGGGCACGTTACGCCGTGGATTCCGGCTGGCAGTCTACCATTTAACGGCAATTCCTGGCAGTCCCACCAAAGGAGTAAATTAATTAATTAGTAATTAACAAATTAATTAATCAGTAATTAACTAATTAGTAAGTAACGAACTAATTAATTAGTAAGTAACAAATTATGTAATTAATAATTAACAAATTAATTAATTAGTAATTAACGAACTATTTAAATCGTAATCAGCAAATTAGGTAAGACTGGTGCCGAACCCGCTATCCGTGTGGTGACGGATTCAGAATACATAGGGTCACCACCCCATTTTATCGTGAGGGTGTCGTAATAGCCGATAAAAGGAAATGACAAGGCCGAACACCTAGCCGCAAGAGAGGGCAAACTTGAAACGAAGCCCTGTGTTAATACGTCTGGCCAGCGTGGCACAGCAGCCCAATTACCCTCCTTGTATTTGGAGGAGGTCCGACTCTGCAGTAGGTCATTTATGGGCTGAGGATAGTAATGCTGACTCCAATTAATTTGGCATAAGTTGAGGAAGAAGAATATATCTCAAACTCAAACGGAACTTTATTTACGTAGGTAGGTTTTATCACAAAACTCTTATAAATCATCATATGTATAATTATCACCAAAAAATATTACTGTTATCATCTTACGGCCCCTGTCCCACGCTAGGTGGTAGTCTATCCACACACCTATCAGTGGTCATATCTACAGTCACACCTTTCATACACAATTCCTCATTCTTACCATCCATCCATCTCTTTGATCTCCCACAACCCTTGCGTCCACCCACGTTCATGCTGAAACTACCACCGGTTCGGAATGCTGCTCTATAGGGAAGAGCCGGCAAGAATATCTGTAGTTGCTATTTTCAAATAATTTGTCCTGTTTACAAAAGCTCTTTACATCATAGTGAGACCAAGTTCGCCAGATATCAAAAACACGCAACACGTCAACGCAATGAATGACGAATAGGCCTTGGATCAGATGGGCCAATTAACTACAAATCCGCGAATAAATAGCTATCAACTGCGTCATTGCTGACACATACAGTGTATAAATTATGAAATATGAAAGTGAATATGAATGAATCTATGAAACGCTAGCGTTGCTGTACGGACAACAAATTACGACCTTGCCAGTGACATATATAAACAAGGTCAGCCTTGTGTGGTTAAATTTGCTGCCCCAGTGGTCATCCTTTCGTAAGCCTACTTAGTCTGCTCACTGCCATTTCAACCGGGTAATCCTTCGCGTTAAGCTGGCTACTTTGGTTACTTTGCGATTATTCTGATTCTGCATTTGGACTTTATTGGCGTCTCATTTTCAAATTTCCGTTCACCGTTCTTATTTTAAAATTTATTTTGTTTTTTAATGTTCGTTAACCCATTTCAACTTCAGACTGTCGTACGCGGCGACTAAAAGAACAAAATCAAAATTTTTATTATTCAAATAATTTTTTTCAAATAGTAAAAATAAATTATAACATTAAAAATTTTTCATTTAGTTTTTACCACGGGTTCAGAATGCCATTCCACAGATAAGAGCAAGCAAAACATCCGTGTGATTGAAAGAAGATTTTTAAAAGTTTAGATTGATTTGCTTACATAATGTGGCGGAATAGGATCCCTCCAGTGAATAGCAGGAAGTAAAACTTCAGGTTCAAAATAATGACATAAATCTGAAGTTATGGATGAAATTGGTCTAGGGGTTGGATGTGTCACCTTTGGATCTCGGTTGTCCGGTTCGATTCCAGAGTCAGCCAAGTATATTTGAGTAAACCAGAGGCACTTGTGCGGAGTCTGGGTGTAATTTGTGTTCGTGAATTTCATGCCCCCGTAGTAAGTTTTAAACAAAACATCTAGTCATCATGGTGTTAGTTGATAACAATTCATAACTGCTGCGTTCTACTAAGCCCTTTCCCCCAAAGACTCCATAATAGCACGTATATGAAATCCCTCCGAGGGAGCACTTTTGCAAGGGTTTTGTCTAATGCCAACAATGCACGCGTTATTTATTATGCCATTTTCTCAGAGAGGGTTTTATTTTAAATTTAGGAGGTCTCATGCGGCGAGGGAAGACGTGAGGGAGTGAGTGCTGTTTGTTTTGGCGTGTGGAGATGTGGGAAATTGAATGTAGCACAGTTGGTGGGAATTTAATCTGATAAACATGTAATATACTAGCAAACAAACCCGGCTGTTATGAGTGTGGGTGTTTAATCACACACATACACTAGTAATATAGGTACGTGGGGATTTCTATGTACAAAATATCGATAACAGATAAGCATTTTTTTTAAGATCACCAACTAAAGGGTAATCACATAAACCCTATTAAAAATAGTGAAGCACAGATGATTAATTATGAATGTTATGGTATGTGCCTATTTGTTATATTTGGCTGACGTTTCGGCGTGAGTTAGAACAACCATGGTCACAGTTGGACTGGTGGGCGTAGCACAGCGTCGTCATCGTGAGGCTCAGGTTAGCATGCTTGCTCGTCACCATTTTTTTAAGCGAAACCTTCGGTATCACTACACACAACACTAACATGGTTAGCTTTTTGACGTAACAAAAAAGCTATTCCCAAATAAAGGTCATCAGCATTTCAGCCCATAAATGACCCACTACTGAGTCGGGCGCACTCACAATAACGTTATTTTAAGTTTTTCTTAGCTATGCTCCACACCAGGTAGCTCTAATTTTAGGATTTAATCTCAAGCAGACACACAGTTCATCTACACGTAATACGAGAACACATACGCTTCTATGGCGTCAGAGTAAGTATATCTGGCTCACACAAACGCTCTAAATAAATACTATTACCCTGACCCTATTACTGAGATAGTGACCCGTGATTCAAAGCAGCGCCTACAACCAATTAGATAAAATTCTATTTGCATTATTGCAACACGTCTGAAAAAAAGTTCTTAAAAATGGCCTAAAAATAAAAAACACAAATAAAACCTTCGGGATATAATCGTTTAATGGATTGTTTAGAGCCTTTCAAGAATTCTCGTGTTTAATCAAACATTTAAAAACAATCATGCAACTGCAGTGCAGTACTGCATGCGATAGTAACCGTATAATATAATGCTTAGTCACCCTTTAATGGACGCCGCGAAATACCGCAAAACTACCAAATCGTACCTGGCATAAAGGATGAGCTAACCCACCATGTTTCATTTATTACAGCAGCTTAAGTTACAGACGCATGTATATTAAAACTAGCTGACCGGGCAGACATTGTCCTGCATGATATTCGTTAACCGAGTGCAGCACCATCTGTCAGGCTGATTTTTTTAATCTAAACTATCCTCCGTGCCACCTAAACGCATACAAAAAATATCATTCAAATCGGTTCAGCCGTTCTTGAGTTATAAAGTTAAAACGAAAATTGGCACTTATTTTTATATATATTAATAGCGTCCCGCCCCGAATTCGCACGGGTGCAATGATGAACATCTAAATTGTCATTGCCTCTCTACAATATTATGCATGTAATATACTTAAAAACCATCCTCTTGAATCACTCTATCTATTAAAAAAACCTCTTCTAAATCCGTTGCGTAGTTATAAAGATTTATGCATACATAGGGACGGACAGACAACAGCGACTTTGTTTTATACTGTTTGACTAGCGACCCGCCCCGCCTTCGCACGGTTGCAATGATGATCATCCAAATTTATCAGTGTTTCTCTACAATATTATGTATGTATTACACATATAAACCTTCCTCTTGAATCACTCTATCTATTAAAGAAAACCGCTTCAAAATCAGTTGAGTAGTTTCAAAGATTTAAGGAAACATAGGGACGGACAGCCGACAGCCACTTTGTTTTATACTATGTATAGTGATATATTTATGTATGGACATTGCAGTGAGACTCATCCATCAGTTCAAAGTAAGCGGCCTGGTTCGGAGTGAGATATGCTCGGTATGTCTTTAAAATATAGGAACCACTACGAGACTATCGGACAAAGGGCCAAAAACGCGTACCTCAGAGAATTATCAATATAAACTGGCAGTAAGCATGCCTGTAGAAGAAAAACCGCTAAGTGAAACGAGTTCTTGCGTGGACACAACCCCTCCGCATAGATGAAGCGACAACTGGATGCGTCAAGGTAAGAACAGGGCGTTATGGCTCTCATGAGGAGAGAAATAAGTCCAGCGGAGAGACGAAAATAAATGTTTATAAAAGTAAATGGGGGAAAATGCTCTATTCTTTTTTTTAATTAGTGGCTTCTGATTAGCAGCGATGCCATTTTAAGTCACTCTCCTCAACTTTGGCTGATTCACACACTGAATTACTTTGAGAATGGATAGAATATGTTCTTCGAACCAGAACATATGGAATAAGTACAGTAATCTTCACCAGACACTTCATCACGAACGAAAATCTCCATAAATAGAGACTGACTGTACCCTGAGCTGCAGACCCTAAGGAGAAGCAAAGGAGGCAATGCTACATCTCCTTGGAGAATGCAAATATCCAGAGTGCCCGTACAGCTGTCAGCATTTATTTCATCGTCATAATTTTAACCCATAAATGAACCACTGACATATCGGGTCGCCTCCAAAGTCATGGAGGGAAATTATTGTGCCACGCTGACACAATCGGTCCACATATGGCTTGTATCTAGATTTCCTTCTCTTGCGGCTAGGTGATCTATCTCTTGCGCTCATTGACTCGTCTGTTAGGCAACCCTCATGATGGTGTGGGTTGGTAATATTGTTTACTCTTAAGGTTTATTTAGATTACCTAGATATATATAAGGGTATTAAAATTGCGTGGTGCCAATGTCGCCCCTCTATAATATCGTGGCTTGCACCACGCCACATCGACCGCAGCACTTAGGTATATAATATTTTTATTGCCAGACCGACCCGGGGCAGCGGGGACGCGGCTAAATAAAAATATATTCCCTAAGAACGCGTATTGTGGCTGCGTCAGTAAGTTCCCTTCGCAAAGATGTTTTCATTATTGTATCGGCGTTTTATTGAGTCTGTATTTTATTTCAGTTTTAGTTTGGCATTGCATTTAGTGTGGGCTGGCAAGAATGGAAGGGAGAAATGTTTGGGTGGCACGGTAAGAAATTTATTCTTTTTAGGTATTCTTTAGCGATCGGAATGTACAAGGGGCGTGGGTGTTCCTAATTCTAAACTACAAGGGATGCGAGCGACATGTTAGCTCTTTATTACTCGGAGTTTGGTTATTACTTACGACAGATATGTGTGTGACGGATTTAGAATACATAGCTTCACCACCCCATTCCGCTCTGAGGGTGTCGTAAGAGCCGACAAAAGGAAATGACAAGGCTGCAAGGGAAGGAAACCTTGCGCAACCAGCCCGCCAGTGTGGCACCAGTAGGATATTTGCCCTCACTGTGGTGGGAGGAGGCCCGACCGAGTAGTAGTAGCGAAAGAGTTCCACGAGTATCTGATCTCTTCTCGACCCATAACCAGTCAGGCTACCTCGCGGTTCATTGAAATGAATTAGAGTGTCACTCTGGCCTGGCGTAATAAGGCTTGAATCAAACCTTTTTTCTCACACGAAGCTTTCCTGTATACGTCCTTTAAGTCGCATCTTACACCCTCAATATGGAATGAGTTGGTGAGGTAGTGAAGGTATTCTAAATTTATAAATCCGTCAACACACTGATCATCCAGAAATTATAACCAAATTATACAAAAATAATCTTTTTTCCATAGACAAGCAAACCATCGTCGAAACTCTAGTATTTTAAACGTTTTGTTCATAATAAAGCTTCAAATACCTTCAATGCGCAACAATGCAAGGCCCGCTTATATTTTACGAAACAATATCTACAAATTGGTGCTCAGACTTGCAATTGGACCAAGTTATACTAGAGAGACACTATCAACCAGAAGTATTTTAAAACATATAGAGCCCAAACACATATGATTAAGGTTCAAAATCGGATACATATTTTAGTATGGTTAGATTCTTACTTGCTTGCCTGTTCAGTAGCGCGGCCGGTAGTAATGCAAGTCATAATGTCGCTTTAAATATTTAAGTTAATAACAGCTATGTGCTGGGAAACTTTAGGTTTCCTCCGAGTTTTATGGTGCGATATCTAATATAGTTTTCCCGGCTTTTCACCCTGAATTTGACTGCATTGAGTAGAATAAAAGAAACTGAATAACTACACTATCATACTACATTCTTTACACGATTTCCACGATCTTTGATATTTGATACATACACATGTTTATTTCAAGACATTTTCAAAGTAAAAAGAGGAAGTTTGAAATGAATACAGATATGTAGGCTTCTATACTTTAGGTTTCCTTCAAAATTCCAACCTGGTCACATAAATTTGCTTAAGAAAACGCGCTACAAATTGCCTTCTTCACGTAATTCCTTTACACGTAATTCACGTAATCTAAACTACAACAATTTAAATTCTCCTAAAATCCGATCAGAAAGACACAATTAAAAAAGCGAGACTCACTTTCTTTCCATGAAATAATTTGTCTTCATTTATACAATAAATCACGTAACTCCAGCTTTAGGCGCAAAGGAAATTAGAACCTCCCCTTCCCCCATTTCGACAGAGCTGACGAATTTTTGTCATAACTTAAACGAAAATAAAAGCTCCGTTAAGACTTTTGTCGGGCTAACAAAAAAGAATTGAATTTACTTCATCTCACTATTCCGTTCGAGGAGACATAGGCCATAGGTCTACTGTTGGCCATTGGTACTAGTTAGAGGCATATCCGGTTATGTGGGACTCCGGGGTGCGGAATCATGGAAATTTACGCCCAGACTTACCAACTAGAACCATCGGCGTTCCTTGACTGCCCAATATAGTGCGACGGGTTTCACTGCTCAGTGGGGCCTTTGATGGGGAGCTTTTTTTTTCTTTAAGCATACCGCCGCCCCTCGGTTGTGGAGTCGGCGGTTTGGTGGGACTCCGAAAACGACTCGTCTACCCACTAAAACCCCAGCGGTTTACCCTCACACGACACGTTCCGCCCCACAGCCGCGTTTTACGACATAACGGCCTAACAGAAGGGAACCATGTCCGTCCTCGGGTTAGCGACCAACTGATGCACGGCAGCGGTTTAGCGCTCGCATGGCAACTCTGAGGACAATGGTGTCCCTGGAGCCCAGACCCGTTACGACACCGTGTGTCGCTCTTCGTCTGGCCTCTCCCCGTGGGCCCGCCCGCATGCGTGACCCTGAGCCGGTATGGCCCCAACGGGTCATAATGGCACACAAGCCCCCTCAACACGGCAAGGTAGCAGCACAGTCGAAGGAGGAGCTTACTAAACCCCAGAGAAGCACGCGCCAGTTGTGACTTAGCTGCTGCTAGCGGTGGCAGCCCTAGCCCTCCACTCCGACTCCATCGGCATTATCGCTGGACTGCAAAACAGCGCCGATATAATTACTCAGGCTAATTTCCCTCCATTCAATAAGAGGCGTCTCCACTTCACATTATGTAATTTAAAAGACGGAGCAAGTGAATAGATTGTCCTTTTTTAGTTTCAAAATAAGTAATGCTACAATTGTTATTCATTAACAAACATACATAATGTTTATGAATATCATTTATGACGCACACGCCCCTAATATTGACAATAGAAAGCGAATTGTAACAACCGACTGAATTTAGGAGGAAACGCTACCCAGCAGTAACCTGACAAATTAGACATTATCAATCTTAGTCACATAACACAGTATGAAACCCCTTGATAAATTAGGTGAGGTTTATACGTAGAAAAATGGGTTTCAGAAAGTCACTGAACAGAATAACAATCTGAAGATTTGGATCACACGGTAACGGAGCTAAAATATAAAAAATATCTATCAAAAGTAATAAAAGAATTATGTTATGATACTCCGATCAAATCAACAAAATATCGAGCTCTTTATCTATAATTCAAAAGGTTTCTTGAGGCAAGATTTAACTGTCTGGGAAAGTCACAGAAGGCTATTTTTCTTTTACAGAATTCGAGGAAACAATACTCAGTAGTGGGTAAGTTAAGAACCAAATCCTCAATATAACATAGTGCTACCGCCCATTCCATCCTGATGGTGTTGTAAGAGCCGCCAAAAGGAAATGACAAGGCCGATAACCCGTCTAGCCAGCGTGGTACAGTAGGTTAATTGTGGTACAGCAGTGGGTCATATATGGCCTAAGTAGTAGTAGTGTCACCACCCCATTCCATCCTCCAGGTGTCGTAAGAACTGATAAAAGGAAATGTCAAGGCCGGAAACTTAAAGAAACTTGAAACGAAACCCTGTGCCAACTCGTCTAGCCAGCGTGGCACAGTAGGCTAATTACCCTCCATGTAATAGTTGTATGAAGCGAATTGATGATGAGGACCTAACTACAAGCTTAGTCGACATTGTAATTAGGCAGCAACCGAGCGTGAACAGCCAATTGATCCCATTGTTAGCGGCTGATGAGGTTCCACCTATTTTGTTAGGATTAGTCATTTGTTTCTGAATTGGCATTGGCTTCTAACCGAAATATGTGTTTATGTAACTAGTGATTAGTTGAGCATGGGTAGCTGATGAGTTGAATGGTAGCATTTACATATTTAAACATGGAATGCTGACCACGTGTCAATATTTCTCTTTTATTTGGTGGGAATTTACTATTTGTGATAAATAATATAAATCGATTTCAAAACCGCCTAGGTTTTGGGGCTAGGTTTTCGGCCCTATCCTTTTGTCGGCTCTTACGACACCCTCAGTATGAAATGGGGTGGCGACACTGTGTATTCTAAATCCGTCACCACACGGAAATAATATTTGTTATTAATTAATGGGTGGTTTCATTTATGGATTATATTTATACAAATACTTTAGAATACTTCTTTACATCTATACTACAAATAAATAAAATTGGAGTGTCTGTTTGTAATAATAAAATAACTATTTTTTAATAAATGTGTATGTATGTATACACAGTACATAGACAAATATAACATTTTTTAAATTTTTACTGTCTGTTTGTTCCGGCTAATCTCTGGAACGGCTGCACCTATTTTGACGGGCCTTTCATTGATAGGTAGCTGATGCTATAAGGAGTAACTAAGGCTAGATTTTTTATTGACTAACATCACACCCGCGCGAAGCCGGGACGGGCGCTAGTATAAAATAAAAACTATTATAAAACTAAATTACTGAAAAATTTATTATACTTGTATTATATATCTTCCCGTAAAGAATCATTGTGATGTGTTTAGAATAAAAAGTGTCACTACCCCATTCCAGCCTGAGGGTGTTGAGCCGGCTAAAGGAAATGACCGAAAACCTATCAGTAAGAGAAGGAAAGCTTAAAACGAGACCCCGTGCCAACATGTCTGGCCAGCGTGGCACAGTACTACGCTAATTACTCTCCATGTAGTTGAAGAAAGCCTGACTCAGCAGTGGGTTATTTCTGGGCAGAGTGGTATTAGTAGTAATCACCTACTACCGGTTTTGTTGAACAAGTCAGCACGCTAATCGACTCATTGTAAATACTGGTAGTTATTCAAATCAGGTTCAACCAACTGAAATTACGAAAAGGCAAGGGATAATTTAATTAAATGAGAAAGTTTAGCTAACGGACAAACAAACTATTACTATCTCATTAATAATAATGTGAGTATCCTACTAATATTATAAACGTGAAAGTTTGTAAGTATGGATGGATGGATGGATAGATGGATGGATGGATGGATGGATGGATGTTTGTTACTCTTTCACGTAAAAACGACTGAATGGATTTTAATGAAACTTTATAATAATATAGCTTATACATCAGAATAACACATAGGCTACAATTTATAAAGATATTGTGTGTAAATTTATAGAGATATTAAGTTAAATTTAAATTTCTAATTGTCAAATTTTCAGCCATATTTAATTATAGACAACATAAGATTTCGCTGTCAGTTACGTTTTGTTATGCCACGTAATATATCACATTCTACGGGAACGGGATAAAAATCTCAGGTATCCTATGTCCGACTTTCTTTTTTATATAAAGACGTTGGACAATTCATAAAATCATACTTAATATTATAAACGTGAAAGTGTAAATGTGTGTAAACCCGTTCCGTGATATAAAACATCGTATATCAAAATGCAATTGCTGAAATAACAAAACGTCACTGACAGCTAAACGTTATGTTGTCTATAGTTTGACAAATTTGACAATTAGAAATTTTGAAGTTGACCGGTTGATGTATTTATTTCGAGTAAATACTGAATTTGGATATAGCAACGTTTCGTTACGATGGCAGGCATTGGACCAATTATAGATGTCATGTAATATTACAAAACACTCCTCAGCGGCTAAAGTTTTATCAAAATGGAAAAGCGTCATCTGGGACGAATGTACAATAGCGCATACACGTGCATTGGAAGCACTTATCCGATCCGACCGAACACCTACGCAATGACTCGAGATATTTTGGAGGCGCAATGATTTTACTGCCTGGCTATTTCTGCCAAACACTGCCACTAATTCCAAGATCGACTGCTGCCGCCTTAATAAGCGCTTGCCTCAAATCATCGAAATATGTGGATTGATTTTATTTTCTCAGAATTTCTGTTCATCGAAGGACGAACTCACAAACACAAAAATAATGAATGGTTGACTGAGCGAGCAATTTTGGCGGCTAAGAATAAATATGTAGATGACATAAAGTAACTAACATAATTCAGAATGAAATCATTGGTACACTTGCATTAATTCAAATATATTGACTGTGTAAAAAAAGACTCCTTGGATGTGCCTGGCTTACCACCGCACAATTTACGACTAAAGTTTGGCTACGTACTAAGTTTGCTTCAAAATATAAACCAAAACCACCAAACCTGTGCAACGGAACGCGTTTGGTGGTAAGTGAATTGATGAACAATAGAATATACTCAAAGTAAAGTTGGAAGGTGAGGAAGTTCTCATCCGAGGATCCCGACGATGTCAACTGATATACCGTTTCAGTTTTAATTATTTCCGATCCGTCGTGCATTCGCCGTGACTATTAATAAATCACAGGGCCAATCCTGGAAAGTTTGTGGCCTAAATCCAGAAAATTCATGTATTTCCCAAGATCAATTATTATATGTGGCATGTTCCGGGTCAGAAGACCATCTGCGTTATTTGTTCATGCGCCTGATAATAAACTGAAAAATGTCGTCTGTCATAAGGTGATTCACTGAAAAGTGCAGTTACTAAAATAGATGGCCAATAAAGTATAATTAAAATTATAGATTTTTTATTTATATTTATCCTGATAAAAAATTGAAGTTAATAAAATCAAAAATCTGCTCATTTATTGCCTTTAAAGCGAAACAAAGTTCGCCGGGTCAGCTAGTGAATAATAAAGTTAGTATTGACAGGACTTTGAAGTAGGATATGGGAAGGGGAAGGATTAAAATGCGGGATGAAATTTAAAATCGAAATGAGTTGAACCACCAAAATAGAGTGGCAAAGCCACATAAAGAAACTAGTCGCCAATCACTATCAGTACTCAGTACTTATCACTACTTATTATAAAACAAAGTCGCTGTCGTCTGTCCGTCCCTATGTATGCTTAAATCTTTAAAACTACGCAACGAATTTTTAAAGCGTTTTCTTTAGTAGTGAGAGTGATTCAACAGGAAGGTTTATATGTATAATACATGCATAATTGCACCCTTGCGAAGCCGGGGTGGGTCGCTAGTATTTTATAAACTATTTCAATTCACACGATAAAGTAAAAATGTACGGTAAATATCGTTGAGTAGAACACACAAGCTTTCAAGCTAACCGCTGGCAGCCAAGTAATGAAATATCCTCCTCGATCTCGTCATGACTGCTCGAGAGATGGATAGTAAATTGATCTCTGAACGTAAAGCTGAGTTCACACTGTACAGCGGTAACTAAAAAATAAGTCCACCTGCTGCACATCAGATTTTCCTAAGTGCTAGTCCTGAATCTGAATCCATCGAATTCGGATGACTTTAACCAGGTCGTCGATCCACCGTGTAGAAGGCATTATCACTTACTTACTTCAACCTATCATCAACCAAAATTATGATTTTAAGAACAGGGTTTCTTAAAATTCAATTCTTATTTAACTTAAAAATAGTTAGGCCAAAAATTATTCATGTGAATGGTAACAAAAAGTAAATCAATACATACATTCAGGAGATATAATGCGACAAGCATATGCACATTAAATCATTATTACCTTAAATCAATAATACTCTTCTATTTCGCTGGAGTAAACAAAAGCCCCTGCGATACTGGTTACACACAGTGCGGGGTAGAGTTTACAATTTTTTTTTATATAAAATGGAACACCATACAAATACTTATATTATTTATTTTTAGTATTGCCGGAACTTTAAACTTACTATAGTGTGGACGCCCCTTATGTCTAGTGTCATACGATATTCGTTTGAGATTGATTGACGTTTATTAATGTCTGAGATCGATTGCAATCAACATCAACATTCATTTCAGTCTTCAAATGCTCTCAAAGGATTCTAAACGCAAACTGGTGATATTTTGCCGCAATGTATAGCTGTAGTACACAGTTGCTAGCTATTGCTTGATATCACAGATACACTATTCAAAAAGCCCCAGCAAAATAACATCACGCATTGGTGACGTGTGTGCAAAAGGTCACCAAAGCTCTATCAAGGCCCTAAAGACATTATTTTCTATAGATGTGCCAATCTGACACAACCGACAAAATATAATATGCTCAATTCAAAAGTTCTTGTGCCATATGCATGTGGTCCTAAACTAACAAATAATGTTGAAGTTTTTTTTTACCAGTTACTTGAATGCCTTTTGCGTGATGGAAAGCAACGCCAGAGTCTGAGATGGGGCAGACAATTCAAGGAAATGCCCTGTCAGGCAGCGACTCTCACACACGATGGAACACAGTAAAACTGCTTGGCGCCGGACTTAGATGTGACGGTGGTAGCTAGCCGGGTGGACCACTAGATCCTACCACTAAGCGTGCTGGGTTTTATGACATTGACAACACGCGTTTACAACAGTTTGGAGTCCAGGAAAAGGTCTGATCAGGCGGCGGCTTTTTGAAAATCAAACTCAAGGTGCAGCGCAGAGGAACATATTAATCTTTTCTTTTATTAATTTCTTTATTGCAGATGTTTTGTAGCAAATATTGTTATTCCTACAAAAAATCGCACTAGTAATCCAACGTTCGCATTAAGTTAATGTGGGGACTATATCAATAACTATTTGGTTCACACCACCCCACTCTGTGGGAATGTTCACGGCACCATAAAAATGAGATTACAAGAGTTCGCCGCGTTTGGCCCTGGGGCGTCGCGATCCGTGCGAGGGTCGCCTTAGTGTTGGGGCATCTTCGAGAAATTTTGCGAAAATTCCGGGTAGATTTATCTAAGCTGTTATACTGAGCCAGACGTTTCGGATTAAGCGACTTTTTAAAATAATTGGCATGTATGTATATTATATTATGTTTATTGAGATCACCAGCACTGGTTCTGAAGGTTGCTAAAACTGCAAAAAAACTGTTGTTGGCGATGGTGAGCGGCCAAAGCCGGGAATACTAAGACAGATTTATTCGGATGCAAAAAGAAAACTTAAAATAGGTTCTATTTCCATTAAAATAATTACGGTGACCGCTCATCATCAACTGTGTAGTTGCATTTTTAAATCGATCAAAGACAGATGAGACTGATTTGTGACAGTAAGCTCGCGCAATAGTCACAAAAGACGAAAACATTATCGGTATTTCCTCATTTTTTAGAACGGCATGCCTGAGACGACTGACCCCCGGCAAGGGCACGTGTTCACAAACATAATGTATTTGACAGCCATCGTCATCGCCATATTGCAGGGTTGAGACTTATCATGTAATTAAAACGATACCAGGTCATAACAATTTTAGTGACTATTTTACCGATTAAAATAATCGGTAAAGATGACGATGAGTTAATTTATGTTTCTAACCGCGCGTCTTGGCTTTTACTAAATATGATCTCAGATAGTTATAGAAATGAAAAGCACGCGACATTATAAACGCTTACAATTATAAGGATTTACTAACATTATACGATTATAATAGTGGTACATCGTCTCTAACGGTCGCTACTGCCGAGAGGAAGAAAGAAAGAAAATTTTCATAGTATTTTAAGCCCGTAAAATACCCACTGCTAAATCAGGCCTCCTTCAATTACAGGAGGGAATTACCCTACTTGTTACGCAAGTAAGACCTTTCGATTCAAGTTCTGTGCCACGCTGGTCAGACGATTCCCCTCAAGTTTTCCTCCTCTTGTATCTAGTTTTTCTGCCTTATATCCTTTAGTTTGTCTTACGACACCCTCAGGATGAAAAAGGTTTGTCTTACGACACCCTCAGGATGAAAAAGAGCGGTGACCTTATGTATTCTAAATTCGCCACCAGACAAATTATAACTTTATTTTCTACGTAATAATATACTTAACTATTATTGTTCAATAATTTGACGTTAAAGTGTATCAAACATACGAGGGTGAATCAAAAAGTTCTTAGAAGTGCATATATATGAAACCTTTTTGGATCAAGTTCGATATTCAAATTAAAGAGTGTCTATCACACTATATTTATGCAGACTGTCACTTGTTTTTGTCAGTTCATTCGCATGTAATAAATTTTTTTGTGCAACGAGTTGCTAAAAAGTCAAAATTATGGATAAAAGTGAGTTACGTGCGGTGATAAAATATCTCAGTTTGAAAAAAATGTCTACGAAGGAAATTTTTTTGGACATTCAGCAGACATTAGGGGGTGATGCTGTACCCTATTCTACGGTTGCGTACTGGGTGGCTGAATTTAAAAGAGGTAGATCAAGCTGTAAAGATGACCCGCGTTCTGGGCGGCCTTCAACCTCCGTTACAGAAGAAAATGTCAAAAAGGTTGAGAATCTGGTTTTGGAAGACAGAAGAATGACTATAAAACATATAGCTGAGATCCTAAAGATATCTTTTGGTAGCGTTCAATCCATTTTAATTGATTCACTGGGGTTCAAAAAAGTGTCTGCAAGATGGGTGCCACGAATGTTAACCGACGAAAACAAAAAGCGACGTTTGGAAATTTCCAAGCGTAATCTCGAAATGTTCCAGCGTGATTCGGATAATTTTTGCCGTCGTCTTGTCACCATGGATGAAACGTGGGTCCACCATTTTGATCCTGAAACTAAAAGACAAAGCATGTCTTGGAAACGACCATCCTCTCCATCCATTAAGAAATTTCGAGTTGCTCCTTCCGCTGGCAAAGTTATGGCCTCTGTGTTCTGGGATAGTGAAGGAATCCTTTTTATTGATTACATGCCAAAAGGCCAGACGATAACTGGACCCTATTATGCAAATTTAATCCCGAAAGTGCGTGAAGCGATTAAAGAAAAACGTCGTGGAAAACTGTCGTTGGGCGTGTTGTTCCTTCAAGATAACGCTCCTGCCCATCGATCGGAAGTTGCGCTCAACGCAATCCGCTGTGCTGGCTTCAATCTCCTTGACCACCCACCATATTCTCCGGACTTAGCCCCAAGTGATTTTCACTTATTTCCAAAATTAAAAGAGGAAATTCGTGGAACAAAATTTCACGATAATGACGCGGTTATAGCTGCCGTAGAGGACTTTTTCGAGAGTCAAGAAAATAATTTTTTTTCACAAGGAATAAGGAAGTTAGAAACGCGTTATTCTAAATGCATTGCATTGGAGGGAGATTATGTAGAAAAATAAAATATTATTATTTAAATCTTTGCATTTTTTAATATTGATTCCAAGAATTTTTTGATTCACCCTCGTACATTATCACTATGTGGCAAACTTACATATTCACAAGGTTCATAGAATTTTTCTAAGAATATAGTTAAAGCTTAGCTTAATACTGTTCACACAAAATGTTGGCCAATCCGCTTTCAAATTCTTACACAAATCTTAATCCATTGCTTCAAAAATGTAGCCCAACACTACTAGCCAACTATTGGCTTTGCTGAAAAGCTCCCTCTGTAATCCGATTTTGGTATTTTCACGGACTTTATATGTTTTTATGTGTTGTTGCCCTAAATTCTACTTCCACCAGTTGTGAATACAGTTGTTAATAAATATACACAACAGTTTACAATATATTAAACTTAGAACTAAAGAGAACCACCACGCTGGCCAGTCACAGGGTTTCGTTACAAGTTTTCTTTCTTTTGCGGCTGGTTCATCAGCCTTGACATTTCCTTTTCTCGGCTCTTACGACACCCTCAGGATGGAATGGGGTGGTGACACTATGCATTCTAAATCCGTTACCATACGGACATATAGGTTATGTATAGGACGTATATGTTTTAGATAGGTTGATCTTTACTGTACAAAGTTACATCAATACAAAATTCTAAGGCTTTGTCACTAACGAGCAATCTCCTACAAGCAACGGTTTTATTAGTTTTTTTTATATCTCCGAAGTTCGAATTTAAATTCAGAGCTTAGCAGATTAAGGCTAGCAAATATAATTATAGTGAATAATAGCGTAAACTGGGGCTCCGTAACCTGTTTTTCTTTGAAAACAGGTCACGGAGCCCCTGTCACAGCCACAGGCTTATTTCTCTAGATAAGGCACTTTCGTCACCAACTGGTATCCACAATATAGGGGTTTTGTTACACCCGGTTGAAACAGGGTTTACATAATTTATGTCAGTAATTTTACGCGATAGCAGCATATTTATAATTTATTTGAGTGCAATTTGAAATAAATATTTGCATTACGGATTTAGTAATATGTGGAATATGCGGGCATTTACTGTATATTTAAATATCCCATATCGATATTTTTATTAAGCACGATATCAATTATACTAGCTAAGACCTACGTCTTCACACAATAAATTAATAACTTGATTAATTAGCGAATTTCATAGAAAAATATCGTTAAACAAATGTTTTACAAAACTTTACGTTACTTTTTTTTACGTGTACTGTCCGTGCGTCTAGAAAGCGGGGGCTAAAGAAGTGGGCGGGTACGCCACCCATACCGCTTACAAGGTGTAGGCACTCTCCTGGTATTACAGTGACGCGCGACATTGATGATAGACCACGTTATCGAGTCTTGGCGTTATCTAGTGCTATACATTTAACTAAACTTATATACAGGCTGTAATTATTACGTAGGTAAATTAGCGATCAGATATTAGCAATTACATACGAATATTGAAAATTATCATTCATTCAGTTTATAATCATAAAATGTTGTCATACATATTACTTCTCAGGCACACATTATTTTGAAGATTTATTTCCTAATTAATTAAATGCGAACGCGCAGAGGCGAAAGGTTTCGGTCGTTAATATAGTTAACGACAAAATCACAGGTCTTCTAAAATCGTCAACAAACCTTAAATTCCCCGAACCTTGCACGCGGGCAGTAGCTTATGTGTTATAAGAAGTTATACCAATCTGTACTTAATTCAAATGAAATCTTAATAAATTAAAGTATTCTCTAGCGAAAAGAGAAAAGAAGAAAACACACCCCCACACACAGACAAATAACATTTGTATAAAAGTAAATTTTTAAGGTTTCCTCTGAGAATTTATAGCAAAAATATTAATATTTAATTAAAAGTACATGTAGCAAACGAAATCTTTTCAGCAGAAATTGGCATAAAAGGGAAAATGTTCAACAACTGTCATTACGTTCACGTCATTCAATTTTCCTTTCCAATTCCCGGGATTCATATTTATTTTTTCTCGTCATATTTTAATTTATGACTTTTTATATTTTCGCGGGTATATTACCTCGGAGTTTAAAATATTGCGACTTTTAACTTGAAGAGGTTGGGCAGACTTTCACTGATGGTTGCAAATATAAATATTGTAGGTACTTTTCTAATGCACCTTAAAACTGGCGTTGAAATTCTATTGGCATTTAATAAATGTCGTCAGCATTTTATAAGGTTATTCGCTTTCCTAAGTTCGATATCCTCATGGATATATGACCGCTAAACGCTAGCACAAACCAACAGCGTACCTAAACCACCTGAACAGGGTTTTTACTGACCAATAAGGGAACAAACTCTGCAACCCTGATGAGCCTTGGCCCGTCTGTCAACGGGCCCCACGCTCTGATGGTGAATTTTGGATGCTCCCTAACCCTACAGAGAGGCACGTGCGAGACATTACAGTGTACGAACAAGGGTGGATGTAGTAGCGCCCAATCTACGCTTCGTTGAGTTTCCGCGACAGCTTTGGCTAGCATGCCTAACCGCCCCTCTACTGCTAGCGGCGGGGCTCCTGTTCTCGATGCTTAGAAGCCCCGCAACTCCCACTACCTGTATGCCGCTCTTCGTCTGGGATCTCCCCGTTACCATCTATCATTTAAAAATTCTGTACGTAAAACTGTCGGTCCCAGCTGCCATTCTACCGTCTATAGTACCAGCACACTAATATAAATTAGTGTGCTGGTCTAACCAAATAATTGCCAGTTGCCCCACCAGATGGAATGCGGCAATCGCTCTATGAAAATACTGGTATGTATACCAATAACATTATTTTCATTCATGTTCGACTGGCCCCAATAAAGAATAAGATTTACATTTTTACATTTAACTTGTAAAAATGCCTTAGTCAACATAACTTTTTAGGGTTTAAGGGGTTTCAGGGTCAATGACTCGAAGAACAAGATGTTATAAATTGCCAAAGACGACGGTTATTATTATAATTAGGTGGATCTTATAATATTTGGCATAAAATTGGGACCATTGTAATATTTTGTATATATTTTGTAACTATAATATGTTGACGACATCAAGCTGAGCCTGACGATGCTTTCATCATCATCATCATTTCAGCTAAAAGACGTCCACTGCTGGACATAGGCTCCCCCAAAGATATCCACTAAGGCCAGCCCTAGGCCGCCCGCATCCATCGTTTTCCGGCGACCTTAACCAGGTCGTCGGTCCCCGTGTGGGAGGCTTACCTACCACACATTGCTTTATATAAATTGCATGTCGAACTATCCACTAAGCAACTATCTCAAATTAAAACTGTAAACTTTCCAAACGAATACGGGGAATTTCTTGCCTTGATCACTGAAGGGAAATTGCAGGAGTGTCAAATTCAGCGCTCAGATAACCGGCAAACGGGACTCGAACAATCGGCAAATATTGACTTTCAACCCTTTGTTATTGGCTCTCGGGTTTCTTTGCGATTCCTCTTGTTTTGCAATGCTTTGAGCGGCGGTTCAGAACCAAATTACGGTTACGGTAGTTGAACAAAGCAGTTGTGTTCTCGTTTGCTTCTTGATATTAATCAAAAAACGTAGTTCAAAGTGTTAATTTGTCGTGTATTTGTGTATAATCACAAAATTATAGTGTTTATCTTCATGTTGGTGAGAACCAAATATCAAAATTCAAGAAAATCAAAAAGATATAATCACTTTTAGTTTGAAATAAATTAGAAACCGTCTGCTGCCCTGACCTACCCCAACTCGCGGATCGCCCGCTGTGACGCGCTCGCTTGCCGGCCGCTCGCCATCACGGCATTTGTACATTGTGCACAGCCGCGCGGAATTGAAATACAATTACATCCGTCAGGTTCGACTGCAGATTTCTGCACCATTTCAAGATGGTCAACCCTTGCAACACTTGCGGTAAGAAAATCTCATCTTTACAATTTTTGGAATGCTCTAAATGTAGATGCTGCTTCGACCTTAAGTGTCTAAATATTCCCGCAAGAAACTTCAACAAGCTAACGGATGAGTACAAAAATCTGTGGGTCTGTCAACAGTGCTCCTCCCCAAAACCGAAATCCACAAAAACTAGCACGCCTTACGGCTCTCCCAAGAGCAACCAAAAGGACGATAATGTCAACACAATTAGGGGAGGTAGCAGCAATCCAGACGATCTTATAATTAACGATCTAGAGCCTAACCAAGCTAACATTTTAAATCAAATTGTACTTTTAAGACAAGATTTTCAATCCATCAAATCCCAGCTGACCATTGTGTCCTCCAAACTAACTCAAAAATCTACAGAATATGAGACGCGCCTGGAAAATAAGGATCGTGAAATTAAAGAATTGAAGGCATCCTTAGCGGAACTCCATGCCCATTTAAATACCCAGGAACAATGTCTAATGAAAAATGAGATAGAGATGGTGGGCATTCCCGAACAAAATGGCGAAAATCTTGTCCATTTAGCCTTAACAACCGCCAAAAAACTAGGTGTTGAACTGTCAGAATTGGATTTTGACCAGGTGGAAAGAGTTGGTTATAGGCGTCCCGAATTATCTAATAGTCAAATAAAATCCCGACCGATAGTCGTGAAATTCGTGCGAAAGGAGAACAGAGATAAAATTTTAAAAGCAGCAAAAGAAAGGCGTAATATTACGTCAGAGGGTATTGTTGGTGGTACATCGTCGACCCTCTACTTCAACGAGCGCCTTACAAAACTGAATAGAAAGTTATTCGGCGAAACCAGAAAACGCGCGAAGCAGTACAATTTTCGGTTTTGCTGGCTCAAAAACGGAGTAATATTCGTCAGAAAGGCAGAAAGCACTTCACAGCGTAAATTTCGCGCGCTTATTATTCGCTCAACAGATGACCTTGATAAACTTATTGGGCCTGAAGAAGATGTCCGGTCGTGTCACGCCAATGATCACAATGATGAGTTATTTCGTTCGCTCACAGAATAATCTTAAGTTAAATTATAATGTTAATCATCGCATTTTCCTTTCCTTGCTTTATTACGTTTTAATTTACGTTATGAAATGTAACATCATCTTCACTAAAATATTACTACATACTAATTATGAATCTATTCCAGAGATATGCAATTTATATGAACATGGTTCTAATACTAATTACTATAGAAAAATAGTGAATGATTGGTCTTGCCCGCATAGCTTACTGCATAAGACGACCAGTTTTACCTCCCCCATTATATTACCTTTCCGCGATGACTACAACCCAATTAATTGATGATATAGATAATTCTTTAAATGTAAAATGTCACCTGGTTGGTCTAGCGGAGCAATGCAGGGCAATACTGATCAATTACGATTTGAGAATAATGACTTTTAACATTAGAAGTATTCATCGTAATCTCGATAACTTTATAATTCTATTGAAAAGACTTAACATGACTTTTGACATGCTAATTCTCACGGAATGCTGGATCAATAACGGAACTGAAATAATTGGCCAAATCGAGGGTTATCTATCCTTTGCAACTACCAAATTCATAAACCGTGCTGGAGGTGTAGTAGTTTATGTCCATAAGCGCTGGTCGCCTAATACCTGTGAACCGAGTCTGATAGACGCTAATTGCCTGCAAGTCCACATACCTAATTTGGTAACGGTTATTGCCATATACCGCTCTCCGTCATTTCACAATACGAATAATTTTCTGAACTCACTTGAAACGGTTATCACCAACTTAACAAATAGCACATCCTGTGTACTAGCAGGTGATATAAACATCAATACGTTGAATACAGAAGCTTGCTCCGAATACGTGTCTCTATTGGCTCAATTAGGCTTCAGGCCCACTATAGACAAGCCCACTCGCGGAGACGCGTGTCTCGATCATGTTTTCGTCAGAACTCCAGGCGCTATCGAATCTATCGTATGTAGTTCAGCATTAACTGACCACGATCCAGTCATGGTTGGAATTATCACAAAATCTCCTAGGTATCCACGCGAAAGGAACCAGAAGGTACTTTTTGACTTGGAGGCTATCAAGTCTGAGCTTCAGAACGCGGACTGGTCAACTGTGACCGGGGAGTCGTGTCCAACGGAGGCTGCTAATATTTTTGTCTGCACTCTATCTTCAGTAATAGATCGTCACTCAAAACTCGTTCATATAAGCAGACGCAATTACACACTCAAACCTTGGATGACTCCCGGTCTCATCAGATGCTCAATCCAACGAGACAAATTACACATGCAAGCACGAAGGGATCCGAATAACCCTCTGAAAGCTGTTATGTACTCACGCTACAGAAACTTTTACCAAGACCTCGTAAGGAAAGTCAGAAATGAGTATAATAGGAAAGAAATAATCAGGAACAGTAATTCCCCGAAAAAAATATGGGAGACAATAAAACAAATGTCTAACTCTGCACCAAAAAAAGGCCCGTCGCTTAACTTGAGTGATGTTGAAGTACACTCTGGAGAGCGACCTATAGACTACTGTTATAAATTCTATGCCTCGGTTGGTGACAAACTTGCTAGTCAAATTTCAAATTTGCACAATCCCACCCATAGCACACTCGCCTCCACCGGACTATCTGCTTGTCCTGTGAATTCCCTTTTCTTGAGCCCCACCAGCCCAGCCGAAATTGAGAGACTAATTCTACAGCTAAAAAACAATAGTGCACCAGGGTTAGATGGGATAACCAATCGCATTATAAAGCATGTTAAAAACCAAATACTGGAGCCCCTGACCCATATCTTTAACCAGAGTATTGCTGTAGGGACGTTCCCGGATATCTGGAAAGTTGCCTTGGTGACTCCACTTCATAAAGGGGGAGCTCCTAATGATCCCAATAATTTCAGGCCAATATCTTTGCTAAGCAGTTTATCCAAACTATTGGAAAAGATAGTCAACAACCAGCTAGTTAACTTTCTGGAAACGAACAATCTCTTATCGAATCAACAATTTGGCTTTCGCCAGGGAAGATCCACCGAGCATGCCGTTACGCTACTAACTAGTATCGTTGCTAAACATCTCGATGAAGGATCGGCATGTCTGGGTGTATTCCTTGACCTGGCGAAAGCATTTGATACTGTATCAATTCCAATTCTACTGAGAAAGCTAGAGATTATCGGGATTAGAGGGCTCTGCCTGAAATGGTTCTCCAGTTATCTGTGGGGTAGGAAGCAACGCACCCGAATTAATTCTCTCGTAAGTGGAGAACACAATGTAAATTTTGGTGTTCCACAGGGTAGCATACTGGGTCCAACTTTATTTCTCGTCTACCTGAATGACCTATCGTCAATGTGCCTACCCGAGGCTCAACTCATAAACTACGCCGATGACACAGTCATTATATTTAATGGGAAAACTTGGGAAAATGCGTTGGCACAAGCAGAAGAAGGACTTGACAGAGTGTGGAAAAGACTTCAAGCTAATTTATTATCCTTAAACACGACCAAAACAACATATATTTGCTTTCACAAGACCGCGGCTACATCCATTCCATCCGATTTAGAACTTGTGGTCCACACCTGTAACCCGGCTCATACCCTGTTAACGGACTGCAAATGTAAACCTCTAAAGCGAGCTGTAAGTGTGAAGTATTTAGGGGTACACATTGATGATAGACTTAACTTTAGGGAGCATATCGTAGCCACGTCAGTCAGGGTCAGAAAACTTACTTACGTAATGAAACTTTTACGCGAAGTGGCTCCCATGTGCTTGCTGAGGACAGTTTATCTCACACTCGGCCAATCTCTCCTAGAATACTGTATCCTGGCATGGGGTGGAACCGCAGCTTCGCATTTAATTATGTTAGAGCGAGCTCAACGTTCGGTATTGAAAACCATGTTATGTAAACCATTTCGATACTCGACCTCCGCACTTTTCAAGGACTGTCAATTCCTCAGCGTTAGGAGACTGTTTGTCAAGAAGATTACTCTTCAAACGCATAAGGAGGTTATTTCGGCAACTAACTACGAAGACATGATCGAGAGACGCGTCTTTCATTTGCCTGGTGCATTGGTCAAAACTGTGTTTGCCAAAAGATTCAGCACCTACCTCAAACCATTTATTTATAATCAAATGTCAAAAATGTTCAACCTACATATGTTAACTTACCGGCAAGCAAAATATATAGTAAATGAGAACCTAATAAACTGGAATTATGACAAAACTGAAGAATTATTTAGAACTATAATATAGTGATTATGATAATGAAAGATAAATTAAGTATAATTATTATTATTAAGTATTTGTATTTTATTGATGAATTAAATTGAATTAGGAATCAATTGTTAAATAACTATTCGATTATGTAACATCTCACGAGATTGCACAACGCTTTTGTTTTACTACTGCTCAATGCTAATGTAAATGATGTAATTTGTATAGTTATTGTAAGCTCCCCGCAGGACAGGCTGAGCCTAGTGCAGGGAGTTTCGGTAATTTATCTAGTTTTATCCTCATCAGACATAATCAATACTGAATAATTTATATTGTGAATGTTTTTCAGCGAATAATAAATTTCATTTCATTTCATTTCATTTCATGTACTTTGCATTATTTTATATTTTTTACCAATATGTGGATAATTAATTAAAAACATGTTTCAAATCACAAAAAAAAAAAAAAAAAAAAAAAAAAAAAAAATTACGAATATACAGCGTGTATCAAAAAAGTGTATATTGTTAGCGTTTAGTAAATGAAAAGGAACAAAGTGCTTACCACAGCACAGGAACTCGGTAGTGTGGCAAGATGTGACGTCAGATTAATATGCTTCTACAAACAGTAAAGAAACCGGATTCAGTGTGGTGACGGATTTAGAATACATAGTGTCGCCACCCAATTCCATTATGAGGGTGTCGTAGGAGCTGACAAACGGAAATGATAAAGTCGATAACCAAGGCGCGAGAGAAGAGGCCTGACTCAGCAGTGGGTAAATTGATGGGCTGTGGAGTAGCAGTAGTAGAAAAAACCTCTGTATTTTTTTAATTTTCTGATGTTTTGGAAGAGTTCAATCAAAGGCTTCGTAAAAAAACGTGGCTACGTCGCTTACGAACTAACAATTATCGCCTTTTATATGATCTGCAACACACAGCCAAAATTCTAAAGTACTTTCTTTCCGCGCTTCTATCACGTTAAATCCCGATATAATAATTCACAAATCACTGCATGTGATGGAATAGCATGTTGAGGGTGTCGTAAAAGGAATTAAAAAAAGGCATGACCAACGTGGCACCCTACGTAATGGAAAAAGATTTTCGTGTGGCGAAGGATTAAGAATACATAGTTATGCCACCCCATTTCAATCTGAGGTTGTCCTAGGAGCCGACAAAAGGACATGATAAGGCCGATAACCTAGCCGCAAGAGAAGGAAAACTTGATACGAAACCCTGGCCCCGTCTAGTCAGCGTGGCGTCCTTGTAGTTGGAGGAGGCCAGACTCAGCAGTGGGTATTTATGGACTGAGTAGTAGATGGAATAAAATCAATTTCAAGTTTGTTTATTTTTAGAAATATTTTCAATGCAAACCAACTTACTTTTCTCATTATTATGGCATCTACCCTTTCGTCCGCAACTATCGCATGCGGACGGGAAAAAACCCCCATAAATTTACATTTTGGTAACGGGAGAATAACAGGGGTAAGATAACGAGTAACGTTATTCACATCCTACATAGAATGCTGTAACCAAATAAAATAAAATTTTCCATTTTAAATAATATTTAACTAGAAACTGTAACATTAAAATGTGTCTTTTGTTTTAAGTTACAAGGTGCACATTTTTTTTATAAACTTACGATACGCAATAAGAACTTCCATCAACATTATTATTTCAAAAAAGTACATGAAATCAGGGCAGAACAGGGAATCAGTGATTGTAATAAATCATGTTATCCTCAACCCACAAATGAAAGAAAAACTCTTCGATTCAGGCTACCTAAGTATTGAAATATTTTTTTAGAAACAGTAGAATTACTACTACTCAGCCCATAGATGACCCACAGTTGAGTCGGGCCCCCTCCAGCTACATGGAGGGTAACTAACCTACTGTGCCACGCTGGCAAGACTGGTTGGCACATGGTTTCAAGATTCCCTTCTTTTGTGGTTAGTTTATAGGCCTTGTCATTTCCTTTTGTCGGCTCGTACCACACCCTCAGGATAGAATGGGGTGGTGATACAATGTTTTCTTTGTATCATCTTTGTCACCACGTGTATCAACTACCATTTAAAAATAAATTTATTTAATTTTGAGGGTTACTGCATTATACAAAGGACCCGCGGCTCGATAAACGAGGTTTGGTTCGGCCGAGTGCAAAGTGTCATGTGTTATCATAATTTATTGAAGCCGTCCTGTTCAGGTGTGGGGAAACTGCAGGGCTAGTGAAAAATGAGGATGAAATATTTACCGGCAAACTAATATACAGAGTTGATATGACAGAGGGGCATTAAATTACACTACGTATACTATATGTGATTAGTATGAATTCGAAACGGTACAAAAAAAATACACGTGATTTTTCATGGGGGGTGGAGGGGTAGTCTTAAACCTCACCAGGTATCACCAAGGGGGAGGGAGGGGTTAAAAAATGTTAAAAAAACATCACGTGATTAAAGGCCAGCCCCTGAGGTTAATAAACGATGATAAAAAACTTTCCTAACAGATGTTTATGCCTAACATAAACATCTGTTAGGAAAGATACATCATGTTCAAATGAGGCAAAAATTTTAAAAATCATTTTCGGCTTAGCTTTTGCTCCAATTTAATTGAGTTTTGGTACAGAGCCTGGAAATGATACCTAGTATAGGCAGTTAAAAAAAATACCTCTATGTCGTATCAACCCTGTTTAATGTCACTATGTATAATTTCACACTCAGAACCAAATCTTTCTCATTATGAATGAACTTTTTCTAGCCTTTTACAGACTATGACAATTTTTGTGCCTAATTTCATTTAGATCCGTCCAGGCATTGTAGGGAAAGTTAAACTGAACATATGAAACCATGCAAACCTTAAAATAGTTAATGGAATATAGTAAGTAATCATCATCATTACATTCCTACTGAGTCGAGCCTCCTCCAATTATATGGAGGTATATTTTCGTACTGCGGTGGTCGGTTTTCAGTTTTGTATGAGGTTTTCCGTCGCTTGCGGTAGGTAGGCTTTCTGCATTGTCCCTTGTTAGTCAGCTTTGAGCCCCGCCGCACATGCTCACACTCGCATTGGCTGTCACGAACCGCGTGCGAGGCGCAGTACCAAACTCTGCATGTACGCGTGTGCGTCGACACGTGAGAGCAAATGCGGAGCTTGGTACTGCGCCATAGGTGTTAAATACTGCCATTCGCACGCGGCTCGTGACAGCCAATGCGAGCGTGACACATGCTCACGCTCGCATTGGCTGTCACGAGCCGCGGGCGGGGCTTACGATACCTTATAATGGAATGTTGTACTTATATTAACTGTTCAGCCCATAAATGTTGAGTCGGCCTCCTCAAACTACATGGAAGGTAAATAGCCTACTATGCCACGCTGGCCAGACGGGTTGGCATAGGGTTTCGTGCCAATTTTTCCTTCTCTTGTGGCCAGGTTTTCGGCCTTATCATTTTTTTTTATCAGTGACTTGAATGCCTTTGACCCTAGGCTTGCGTGATGAAAAGCTACGCCAGGGTCTAAGATGGAGCAGGCAATTCAAGGAATTCCATTTCCTTTTGTCGGCTCTTACGACACCCTCAGGACGAAATGGGGTGGTGACACAATGTATTTAGAATACCGTCACCACATCTTCGATTTCAAAATTGCGCTAAAGCATACGTCAAGGCCCCAAACCTGATATTTTCTATTGAATTGCCAAGCCGACATGATGCAATTGCTAGTTTCAAAGGTTCTTGCCTTGTTCTCGAGTCAAAAGCGGGTATGCACATCCAGAACTACATAGCATCTATAGTATATACTGTAGGTGAACTACTACTACTCAGCCCATCGATGACCCACTGTTGAGTCGGGCCTCCACCAGTTATATGAAGGGTAATTGGCCTACTGTGCTACGGTGGCTGGACAGGGATTCGTATCAAGTTTTCCTTCTCTTGCAGTTAGGTAATCGGCCTTAACATTTCCTTTTGTCGCCCCTTACGACACCCTCAGGATCGAATGGGGTGGTGACACTATTTATTCTAAATCCGTCAAACGGGTCAATAGGTTACCAAAACTTAACATTAATAAGCACAGTATTGTTGATTTTGTCGTTATTGAATTAGCAATTATTTAAAAGAGCAAACATGGAGTTTCTTGCCGGCTCTTCTCTATGGAATGGCATTCCGAACGCGTGGTAAAAACTAAATTATTAATTAATTTAATTTCTTTTTAAATTTTTCTCTTAAAATCTTTGACTATTTGAAAGCATTCGCAAGAATTTATTCGAATAAAAAACATTTTGATTTGATTTGAGCAAATTGGGGGTTCCGACGGTAATCTGTCGCCCATTTTGTTTTATTGATTTAGTAAACTCAGCTATTATACACTTATGACATTACATAGTAGACGAAAACCAATTAAGTACATATTATATACATAAACGAACGGAAATACTTTACGTAAAAACTAATTAATTAATACGTTAAAGCTAAGGCTATGTGTAACACCGAAAGCCTTCCTTAAGTGTCGCCGAAAATAAAGAATAGCACACCTTTCTTCTGACAGAGCTTGGCGATCTACACTCACATGAACGCGACACTACGGTGGTGATATATGGCTGCTGTAAGGTCTTTACCCAGTCGGTTACATTTCAAAAATGAATATATTGATTACACGCTATTTAACTTGATCACAATACAATTTAGAACAATAGACAATAGTTACGATCACAAATGCGTGTCGCTTTTGTTCCGATAATTACGACTAGTAATATTCGATAATCGACACAATATCGAGTGATTCGATTGCCATTCGGTTATAATATTCGAATCGTATTTTATCGTACGCGCTTTGTTCAATCGAATAATAAGGGTAAATCCAGCGCCAAATGGTAAATACATAACTCAATTATTGTATTGCTGTCATATATGTATTAAGTAATTATGTATTGTGTAATACATTTTACCTTGTCTGTGTTGCAACGGGTTCAGAATATATAATGTCCCTAGGGATGAAATAAGGTGGTTCCATTCCATCCTGAGGGTGTCATGAAAGCCTTACAAGGAGCTGTAATAGAAGGAAAACTTGAAACGAAACCCTGTACTACCCGTCTGTCCAGTGTAGCACAGTAGGCTAATTACTCTCAATGTAACTGGAGGAGGTCCGCTTCAGTAGTTATTCATCTATGGGCTGAATTGTAGTAGGTTTTACTTATGTGTCAACTAATCTCTAAGTATCCGACTAAAAATTGTGTTCCAAAATTACCATACTCCATACTCCAGAATGCATCTGATCTGCAGTTTTGGCAACGGCTGGTCGTGATGGATAATCATTTATAAGATCTGACCTCCTCTGTGCTTTGGAAGGCACGTATATAATTTAAAACATTCAACGGGACTTATCGCGCACAGAATTAATTTAGGTTAAAAAATAACAAGGCACGTATGTATAGTCGATGTATTATTGAAGACAATCTTTATTTTAAAAACAATACTTTACTGAAAATCTGTTTACCCATTCAGAAGCATTGATGCACACATAGACACATCAAAGATAACACTATTCTGATGTACTCGAGGTTCCCCTTACAGTAAGTAGGGTACACAAAACGCCTTTATGTATTCGATATAAAGTTCAGAATTGAATGACACACACTTTCTACATTAGATTCAGATATTTTCTGCCTCAATTTAGCATGAACCCAAATATGAACCAATATACTCCAGCTAATGTACGATGTACTGATCTCATTTCCAAGATGGGAATTATTTTTTTATATATATTTTATTTTTATATAAGTGGACAAAGATTAACTATCGCAGCAGTAATATATTTTATGAGAACCAGCGCTAATAGAAACTTCGAAGTAAAGTGTACTGTTAGGTACGTTTTCATGGCTTAGTTACGGGAGATCATTATTTTATCAAGAGATTTAAAACCTTCGTTATTTTCACCTTATCAGTTGCCTTAAATTAAATTAGATCTGCAAATTTAGAATCTTCAGTGTCACCACCCATTCCATCCTGAGGGTATTTGTAAGAGCCGACAGAAGGAAATGACAAAGCCGAAAACCTAGGTGTAAGAGACGAAAGACTTCATACAATCCACTGCTGAGTCGGGCCTCTTCCAGTTACATGGAGGGTAATTAGTCTATTGTGCCACGCTGGCCAGACGGATTGGCACAGGGTTTCGTATCACAGGGCCACGGAGTATGCTCCCGTAATGGGATTGAATCCCGTGGCCCTGGTTTGGGCAGTCGAGGATCGCCGTCGGTTTTAGTGGGTAGGTCGGGGCGCAATTCACCATCTCTACGCGCCCTGGAGTCCCACATACCCCGGCCTGTTCCCAACGGCCGGGAATCCATGTGGATCTCCGACGTAAAAAAAAAAAAAAAAAAGTATTTCGTATCGAATTTTCCTTCCCTTGCGGCTAGATTATCAGCTGGTGACAAACTGTATTCTAAATCCGTCACCACACCGACATCTTTCGGCTTTCAAATATACTCAAGGCCAAAGTGTACAGACACCTTCTAGACAAACGTGTACCATCTTAGGCCTCATCTTCACCTCCCCGTCGAGATACAGTGCCCACGGGGCAGCAAGCGCAGGCCGGTATACCCCGGGGACGTTTAGTGGGTATGACTCCGTCTCCTCACAGAGGCGGAGGGGACTCCCCCACCCCCTGTTGGCCATCCCCAGGCTGGCAGGGATAGACTTTATAGGATTTTACCCCAGGTCAAAAAAAGGCCTCATCTTCACCTTCCATCAAGCGAGAGTGCGGTCAAAAGTAAACCATTTTTTTGTGTAATATTAAGAATATTAAGTTAAACATTATTTTTACGCACTAAGCCTATTATACTTTTTCACCATCACCTTTTGCGTGTCTACTGGAAGAGATTTCTATAGAAATACTAGCTGACCCCGCAAACGTTGTTTTGCCATGTAATTAAATAGGAGTTGATCGTAGGGGGGTGAAAATCTAGGGTTATATGTATTTCCATATGTATCATAAAAAATAACAAAAAAAAAATTGACCAAAAAAACCGTTTTTTTGAGCTGAACCACCCTTAACACTTTGGGTGTAAAAATTAGTTATCAATCTATTCTCATATAAATATGAAATTTCATCAAAATCGGTCTAGCCGTTTCGGAGGAGTATAAACACTAAAACTGTGACACAAGAATTTGATATCTTAGAAGAAGTAGAACCTGTATACATAAGTATCCTAAATGTAATTTTACTTTTTTTATGTGTGTACATAAACTAAACTAAACTTACCTAAAAGACAGTGTCGTCAGCGGCCTGTAGGACTTATGACTGTTGGCATCAGCCATAGGCATGCCCCAGTAGTCATCCAAGAACAGCTGCTTCAGCGAATTCGTCCCAGTGACGTCACCATTCCTCACTATAGCCGGTATGTCATCGTGCACGAACTCTCCCCCCAAACTATTCAAATAACTCAGAACCGCTGTTGTTGTAACCATTGCATAGATGGCGGTGTCGCTTCGGCGAGCATTCTTAATCTGCGCCTCGTCGCGGCCGGACGGCACTGCGCGGCGCTTCATTTTAGGCGATGTACGCGGCTTTATTGTCACATTTCTACATCTACACATTTATTATGTTGTCACTTTCCTGGAACAAAAAGAAACTTGTTGTGAGCTTTTGTACCATGGTAAGGATAGGCTGGAAAATAAAGAACAGTCCACTCAAATACTCTCTCCCTCGCGTTTCCCCAAATTCATTGGGATCGGCAACGGTCTAACCTGATTTGGCTAACTACCGGTATTTACAATGAGCAATTGCGTGAGGTGACGTATTTAGAATTAATAGTGTCGCCACCCTATTTTATCCTGAGGGTGTAGTAATAGAACTTGAAATGAACCATGTGCCTATCCGTCTGGCCAGCGTGACACAGTAGGCTAATTATGTAACTGGAGCAGGCTCAACTCCGCCGGGTTAGTAACGACTGCTATAAATGATGAAGCGGCAGCCGGGGCCAATGAGTTTACGTGCCCCCCGAAGCACGTGGGAGGTCAGATAATACACACAAATGATAAACAATTCAAGAAAATGGCTGTCACATACACACGACGAGACACAGTAAAACTGCTTGGTACCGGACTTAGATGTGAGGGTGGGAGCTAGCCGGGCGGACCAGTAGATCCGACCACCAAGCGTGCTGGGTTTTGTTACTTTTATTTGTTTTTTCCAGGGTGCGGTTGGGCAGTATAATATTCTGACCCGTCCCCACACGGGTAACATCAGTAGCAAGTGTTACATTTCAACGTGCAATAACCACGAAAACCTAAGGCATCACAGAACTAGTAGTGATTTTGTTACAATCTGTAAATATCCAAATGTTTATTCAAGTTGGCTTATGTGCTTTACATACTTCAAAATATATTAATCATGTACCACCGGTTCGCTAGGCTGCTGTACCAACAAGAAACTTAGTAGTTGCTTTTCTAATTCGCTATTTGAGGAAGAGAGGTTGTTGAGAGCAAGTTCGCGCAATTGTCAGCAAAAGTCCACAAATATATACGGCTGTGATAAAGTAGAATATAAATAGAATACAATAACCTTTGTTCTGAGAAAACTGCACACAACACAGAACATAAGGAAATACAAAATATATAGAGACATGTTAGTTACATTAAATTCTTAAAGCTATTATGTATTTCAAAACAAACTGATGCACAAACAATTCTATGCTGTATACAGCATTGCCAGATATGGTCTGAGCTCAGCATATGTTGTAGATAATATCCACAACGCTGGTTTTCGGCTCAGCCATATAAAGTAGCATTCCATAAACTGCAGTCGCACTCCCAAAATGCGGCATGCGTAAAAAGCTTGCGACGGCTATGTTAAAAAAGCTAAATAACTCTTTTACTCCAAAGTTATTCCGCTTTCAAACGCCACGCAAAACACCACAAAGGTGTGGTTTCATTGTGATACGCCATCATAAAGCGCACAACCGCTCAATCGAATCTAAAAAAGTAAATGTGGACCGCACAAAGGTCCATCTATCGGCCGATGTTAATAAATATTCTACGAACCGCCATTTTCGGATCTGCTATCGCATAGTCCTTCACAGCCACATAATTTATGAACACGTTCTTCATTATTCGACTGCCAGTATTCATGAAAGGTTATGTTGGGTAGTCGGAGAGGCAGTCCGGTATTAGCTTTATGTAATACTAGCTGCGCCCCGTGGTTTCACCCGCGCTTACTTATAGTCGTGCTAGTCTAAAAAAGTGCCTAAGTTACTTCTTATATCATCAGGTACCTATCAGTGAAAGTCCCGTCAAAATCGGTTCAGCCGTTCCAGAGATTAGCCGGAACAAACAGACCCTGATGATGACTCCAATTTTATTTATTAATAAGTATAGATTGTCCAGTGTCCAGAGAACTATAATTACCGACATAGCCCACAAGATTGCCAAACATAAGTGGCAGTGGGCAGGACATATAGCTCGCAGGACTGACGCCCGATGGGGCAGAAAAGACCTTAGAGTGGCGTAGTGCTGGTATACCACCCACACGGCTTAAGGTTGCCGGAAAGCGATGCATGGGAGCGGCTCAGGACTGGAGTTCATGGAAATCCCTTGAGGGACGCCTATGTCCAACAATGGACGTCTTTTGACTGAAATGAAGATAAATATTGTCCGTGTGGTTTAAGTGTACAGAATTCCACAAGCAAATTTTACGAGCAACAAATAATAGGCGGCTAAACAAACCAGAGTGAAAACTTGACCCCAGAAGGTTAATGAGCATAATAGCTTGCTGAGCCGCTGCTCCTGTAACCATTCCACATACTTTCGTCATTAAAATATACTCGTACTAGCTGACCCGGCAAACGTTGTTTTGCCAAATAATTAACCATCCCCCGCGCAATCCCTTTCCCCGCGCAACCCCCACCCCGCGCAACCCCCACCCCGCGCAACCCTCTAGGTCTTATGGTTCCAGAGATATCGTGATTACTCAATCTATCTATACAACATCTCCTATCGCAAACGTTGTTTTGCCATGTAATTAAATAGGGGTTAATCGTAGAGGGGTGAAAATTTAGGGTTGTTTGTATTTTTGTATGTTGAATATTAAAAAAATAAAAGCAAAAAATTTTCTCTATAAAATATTTTTTTTTTTTTGACTCAAATTTAGGGGGATGAAAAATAGATGTTGTCCTATTCTCATACCTACCCAATATGCTCACAAAATTTCATCAAAATCGGTCAAGCCGTTTCGGAGGAGTTTGGCATCTAAAACTGTGACACGAGAATTTTATATATTAGATAAAGTAGCGTTGCGCTAGCTAGACATCGCGCTCGACCAACTCCGTACCGGCAACGAACAGGTGGTTTGGAAAAATAAATTATTGATCTGTATATTTTCTCAATCAAAAATATGTACATTTGTATGAGTTCGGCAATACTGCGACACGAGATTTTTATATTTAAGGGTTCACAAAATTATATAAGACATTTAAGAAATTATTACAAGAAAAGAAAACTTAATGCCAAACCCTATGCCAACTCGTGTGGCCCGTGTGGCACAGCCGGCTAATGACCCTCCATGCAGTTGAAGGATCCATGTAGTTCTCCGTGTGGTGACGGATTTAGAATAAATTGTGTCACCACCCCATTTCATCCTAAGTGTGTCGTAACAGTCGACATTAGGAAATGACAAGGCCGAAAACCTAGGCACAAGAGAAGGAAACTTTGATTCTAAACCCTAAACGTGGAGGAGGCCATTCCTGGGAAATAAATGTTAATTCGATTGCTTGTGTGAGAGTTTTTGTCACGAATGAATCAATCAATAAAGATGTAATGTCACAAGACGCCACGGGATATCCGTCCGTATTAAGTATAAATAATATGTGATCACTGAGCCATATTGATTTGCCGTCTAAACCTATTTATACTTAGATGGGTAACATAATATGTTTCGTGACTTTAGCTCCAACTACTATCAGCCTACTGATATCCAGCCGCCATACAAAAGCCAAATTCCGCGGAATAAAATACCGAATACCGCTCGCCTGTTCGCATGATTTCTGCGCTAATCTAAATAACTATTTTTCAATAAAGCCCCGCAATATTGCCGAGTTATGAATTTTCGTCTGGCCTACTCAGCAGCGCGGTACGTGCCCAAAATATTTTATTAAAGAGGAAAAAATCCGACCGCAGGATATTCTGTAAAAGGGATGTCCACACTGAACTTGGGTGCCTTTCTTGTCAAGGTAAGAGGGATTAGATCGATTGAATTTTATAAAAATATGGCATTGCTGCGATTCAATACCTATATAATTTAAAGGAAGAGAAGTGAAGCATAGCAAACCTGGCTCTCGCTACCAGAGTCTGGTTCGCGAGGATTTCCGCCTGACAGAATACCGGAGGTAAATAGTCAACTTTGTGAGGTCCGGAAAGAATCCACTTTCTCTCTACTGCCAGCGGAAATAATTTATTTACCCTCTGCTGACAGTGGAAAGAATCCATTTACTCTTTGCTGACATTTGAAGAAATCCACTTTTTTTTTTCCACCAGCGGAAGGAAGGAACGATACTATTTACTCTCTGCTGCCAGTGGAAAGAATCCATTCACTCTCTGCTGCCAGCGGAAAGAATCCACTTTCTCTGTGCACCTAGCGGAGGGAACCTACTTTTCTCTGCTGCCAGAAGAAAGAAAGAAGATTAATTGGCAACAGACACCGCTTACCATGGGGCGGGCCCTCTGCGCCACTCTAGTGGTATAGAAAAGGTCTACGCTTAGAAGTGGACGACGGTAACTGACAGATAGAGAGGTTTCCGTTATTTATTACTAGCTGTACACTGCACGCGTTTTTACGCCACTGACTAACGTCAATTTGAAGGAATGACATTACACGAATATTCTTTTATTTTTGTCATCCAGAACACTTTGCAGAAGATCATTGGATGATCAAATGCTTAGTTTACGATTATATATAGAACATACAGACAAACATTCATGTTTTATTTAAAAGAACACAAAAAAACGACGCATATCTGTAAAGTCTCTACCTTCTAAATATAAATATTTTGGATTCTCAGTGCACGATGCGAATTATGTATGGTACTGTTACAATGAGATTCTTCTATGTCTTTTTAAAAAGTAATTTATTACACGACAAATGGAATAGAATGAAATTACACTTAATATCGGGAAAAATGGTTACGTGTGAGACAGATGAAGGCTAGGAGAAGACTGCCCGCCGGTCGGGGTGGTCTGAGCACGTAGAGATTGGGATTGCTGACTAGACAGAAGGTTTAGCCAGCGTCAGGGAAAAGGTATACTACAGAAGGGTATAACAGCCCCCCGGAGAAGAGTAAACTTCGGGGTTGCAACTCCGAATGTTTACAGGTAGGTTAGGAAATTCGGAGCCTAGCAGGAGGCGTAAATGGAGTAGGAGATGGAGAAGAAGGTGTTTGATGATGTTGGGTAGGTGTGCCGAGGAGTTCGATGGGATCTGAGCGAGTCTCAGTACCCTGGCGTATAAGTCTAG
The DNA here is from genome assembly GCA_905475355.2 of Clostera curtula. Classification (NCBI taxonomy): domain Eukaryota; kingdom Metazoa; phylum Arthropoda; class Insecta; order Lepidoptera; family Notodontidae; genus Clostera; species Clostera curtula. The sequence continues at coordinate 18,066,043 of FR997802.1, forward strand.
ACAGGTAACCATTTCCTTTCATAAAATAGAAGATTTTATACAAAACTAAACTTAATACTACACATGAAATAATAATAGTTATTATAGAGTGATGTGTCCCATATTTGACTATAAACGGTGGTTGGTCTATAATTCGATCCAACTCAGATAAATAAGTTTTAATTTCATGATTTGAATGTAGATTATCTAAATTGGATTCCCGCAGGTGTACAGGGGGCACATCATCTAGTTTTACGATATCTAGGTTAAAATCAGAAAGGTTGATTACATTAAAATAAGAGGACACTGGTAAGATACTAAAATTAAATGAGGGACCCTGTGGGGTCAATACAATATTTTTACTGTATGCGGTACATTGATTAGGTACCGAGATTATTCCGGCACCATGGATAGTGTCCTCGGTTACATCTGAATAATTACAATCTAATGTTATTTTACTTGACCTTGATTGAACAAATAGCCACCTATTGAATTTTAATGGATGCCAGATATCTATAGTACCTGGGAGGAATTTAGGTTGGCATGTTTCGGGTATATTATTTAAAACCCTGGTTAAGATCTCACTTTCACAGATCGGATCTGCGGACACAGAATAAATGTTCATAGTGTTACATATGTAATACGTGTCACTATAGTCACGACAGTATTCTAAAGAGTTGAATTTGCAGTATTGCGTTTTGTCATTGGTCATGGCGATGTACTTAGTACTAGGTAATAGCATTCCAAATATTTCCGATTTGTTATGCGGCATAGGTAAAGGTAAGTTATGGTAAAGAATATATTCTTTCGGGAAAACTAAAGGAATTTGAACAATAAAAATGATTCTATCCGTAGAATAAAAACATTTCATGTCGATTACTTTTAACATCGTATGCATATCATGTAAGTTTAGGCTTATCGGTAAGTCTACATTGTTAGGTAGCTTATTATAATGGTTGGCGAGCTCTCGGAATAATTGCGCGGGCGTTAAGACCGCCGGGCTTAAGATATTTTGACTACAGAATATAATACCGTTCGTGAGGTCTTCAAGTTGGAATGATAAGGTGAGTATTGAGGTCTCCAAACTGTTCAATATGAATTCAAGTCTAGTAATAATGTTATTATTTACCGATTCCTGAGAAAAGTTTTTAATTATGGATGAAAGCTCGTCAACCGCATCATATAAGATAGCTTCATTGTTTTCTAAGGTTTGTAGTGATTGATTGAAAGAAGATAACGTAGAAGTAGTAACTATAATATTTTGTTTTAACAACGAAGCTAACTTTTGCTGATCGTGTTGTAATAAGGAAATAGCATTGTCATACTTTAGGGCATCATTTTCGTCTAAAGTGCCAAAAATAGTCCTAAGTATTGAACCACCAGCGCCAATCCAGGCTGATCTACTCTGTTTGTCGGAGATGAGGTGTTCAAAAGAATTGAAAGAGTCTACCATGTCGCGGTAGCGAACTGCTAGCGGTTCGACTGTACTAAAACATTCGTCGTTGTTTACGATACGATTTGATGAACAAAATTCTTTCACGATTTTTATAACGGATTCAATATTTTCCATATGGCTGGAAAAGTGAGAGATATCCTGCGGAATGAGGATATCTAAATGACCATTTTGAATCTTAAGTTTTCCTTCATAATCAAAGAAAATACCTGGACTTGAAGTAATTGGCTGGACAGACAGTTGCGCGTCTATCGTGGCCCTGAAAGTAGAACATAAAGGAAATGGAAAGTAAAATGCTTACGAACAGTTAATTTACCTTACATCTAGCTATGTATCATATGTCTTATTCTAGGAATAGTATTGAATGAAAGTAAGTATTTATTTTATTACTAAGGTATATTAATTATAATTTATTTACTCTACAGGTTCCACGTCACGCGGGAGAAGAAAAGAGATAGTATTTGCAGTTTTAATTTCATCATAATGATGGGTGACGTGTCTCCTATTTATCAAAAGAGTCAAAGTATTGTTGCCATTTATTTTAATGACCTTGAATGGGCCCTTCCAGCATGGAGACAGAGCCTTGCCTTGGCGGACGTGACTTTTCAGGAAAACATGGTCTCCAGCTTTATATGAGACAGGTTTAGTGCGCTGGTCGTAATAAACTTTAGATCTCTCCTTAGAGGCGGTAATATTTTCGATAGCTCTGTTTCGCGAGTGTTGAAGTCGGTGCTGTAGCATTTTCAAATATTCGGGGTACGTGGTTTCAGGAGACGATTCGAAAAGAGAGTCAGGAATGAATGGCTTATGACCAAAGAGCAATTCATAGGGAGTGAAATTAGTAGTCGAATGGACGTTAGTATTATACGTCATCATCGCTGTGTGTACATATCTGGGCCAGTTGTTAAGGTTGGGATCTACGAAGGATTTTAGATATTCTTTGAGAGTAGAATGACTCCTCTCAAGAGCACCTTGAGTCTGTGGGTGATATGGGCTGGACCAGAGTTGTTTGACCTTAAGGAATTTACATGTCTGCTTAAACAGGTCTGAAGTAAAGTTAGTTCCCTGATCCGTCAGGATAGTTTTGGGTATACCAAATAGGCTAACGAAATGAACGAGGCAGTCGGTGCTTTCTTCAGCAGTCGCGCTACGCATGGGGTACGCGACGGAGAATTTAGTTAAATCATCCTGTATAGTAAGGATGTATTTAAGCTTGGCCGTGCCGGATTCGGGGAGCGGACCTACAACATCCAATGCTACTCGTTGAAAGGGGCTAGTAGAGGTGGAAGTGATTTGCATGGGGGCGCGATTAGTTCTCCTGAGCGCTTTATTGAGTTGACAAGAGGTACAGTGTTTTACGTATTCTTCTACGTCTGACCGCATACCTTTCCAGTAATATCGCTCTTGGATTCGTTTTAGCATTCGCGTGGAACCAAGATGTCCTGAGATGGGAAGGTCATGATTTTGGTTAAGGATCTTCTTTACTTCGGATGGAGTCGGGTAGATAATATCATCGTGATATAGGTGAACAGTTATATTTGTCCCATGGAATAGGTATCCTAGCATGTTATATATTTTAACCAAAGAATGTTTATGGAAAGGATTCTTAAAGTCCGATATTCCTACTTCATTTATAGTAGGGTAGGACATAATTATTTGGTCACGAGCATATTTAAGAGACTTGAATATGTCCGGATATGGACTTTCATCGGAATGATGGACTTTGATGAAGAGGAAGAAGTAAGTTTTGTCTTCAGCATCAAGGCATAGGAAGGTAAATAGTGATCTTTCTTTCTTCAGAAGTTCATCGCGATCAAGACTTGGGCAATTATCGAGCACCTCTTGAACATATGGCATGGATTCATCCATGTCTATTGAGGTAGGTATGATTATTAGTTTTTGTATACTTTTTAGTAAACTTTCATTATGTTCAATGATACGAGTATTGAAGGATTTTTCAGGTGACTTCAGGAATTGGCTATAATTTTCATCGAGTAAAGGTAAGTTTTCAGGTACTGGAGGAGGAGTCCCAGGATTGGGGTAAGTAGATCTAGGTAAGGATTCAGGATTTTGCCAACTAGTAGAAGGTTGGGGCTCTGGTTCTACCTCACGACGTGTTTCGCGATCTACAGAATTAAGGTAATCCATTACTTCGTCTTCGATTTCAGGATTTATTAGATCGGGATTAAGGTTCGATGGAGGAGAAAGTGACAGATCTTGTGGATCAATGTTTACCTTGTCAGAGTATAAAGGATTTACAGGGTATCTGGAAAGGGCATCTGCAGCTGAATTTAATTTGCCTTTGCGGTAAGTGATTTCGTACTCATATTCCTCCAGCTTTAACCGCCAACGTTGGAGTTTACTACTAGGATCTTTGTGATTAAATAGCCATATTAGAGGGCGGTGATCTGTGACTATTTTGAACTTTCGCCCATAGAGGTAAGGGCGAAAGGTTTTACATCCATAGATGATAGCCAACAGTTCTTTCTCTGTGGTGCTATAGTTTATTTCACTTTTATTAAGCGTACGAGATGCAAAAGCAACTGGTTGGTCCTTGCCTATAGGACCCTGGGACAGTACTGCACTTACAGCGTAATTTGACGCGTCACAAGTGAGAATAAAAGATTTGGAGAAATCAGGATAGATTAGTAGCGGAGCGGTAGTTAGTGTTTGTTTTAACGTATCAAATGCTAATTGTTGTTGGTTTTCCCATTTGAATGTTGATTCCTTTTTGAGAAGAGTTGTCAAGGCTTTAGCTGTTTTGGAGAAGTCGGGGATGAAACGGCGGTAATATGAAACTAGACCTAAGAATGATTTTACATCTTTTGGTGTCCTTGGAATTGGAAAATTAGCGACGGCTTTGATTTTATCGGGGTTAGGTTTAACACCGTGTTCCGTGATTACGTGACCTAGATAACAGACTTCGCGTCTGAGGAACTCGCACTTTTCTGGTTGGAGTTTAAGGTTAAATTTCCTCAGTCTTTCGAATACGGAGATTAGATTTGCGATGTGGGACTGGAGGTCATACGAATATATCACGATATCATCTAAGTAAACAAAACATCGCACGCCTTGAAAGCCAGATAGGGCTGTGTTCATGAGTCTTTGAAACGTAGAAGGAGCGTTTTTTAGACCAAACGGCATTCGGGTGAACTGAAAATGCCCCTCGGGAACTGAGAATGCTGTTTTTTCTGCATCCTCGTCCTTGATCTCTATTTGATGAAATCCTGAGGCTAAATCAAGGGTGGAGAAGTACTTGCTGTTGCCTAATTGGTCTAAGATTTCTGTGATCTGGGGAATTGGAAAGGTATCGCCTACTGTGATATCGTTGAGTTTTCGATAGTCTATTACTATGCGCCACTTCTGTTTGCCCGAGGCATCTTGTTTCTTAGGGACTATCCAGATTGGGGAAGACCAGGGGGAGATAGATGGCTTAATTATTCCCTGGTCTAACATTTGGTTGATTTGTCTATGAACTTCGGCTTTGTGAATCTCCGGGAATCTGTAGGATTTTGTATTTACAGGATTATCGGATGAGGTTTTAATTTCATGTTGGATAGCTTTAGTGTAGGATAGTTTTTCTCCTGGGAGGTAGAATATGTCCGAGAAGTCGGAGCAGATTTGGAACAGGGATTGAGTCTCTTCATCATTGAGGTGAGATGTACGAAGCTGGTCTAGAACTCTATTGGTCCGTTGGAAGGCGCTAGGTATTTCGGAATAGGAGTTAGTCATATTAGGTGCAGAAAAATACGAAGATTCAATAGGCGATAATCTTAAATTGAGATTTGATTGAAGAGGAATAGGCGATTCTGAAATATTGGCGACTGTAAGATTAATTCGGTTGTTGTCCTTTACTTGAACGAGACAATTTGCAATTAAAAGATCGTCAGAGGGACTTTGATCGATAATGAGGCCGATTTTGATTTCTGGATTGACGACCGAACATTCTATAACAACTTCTGCCCGGGGTGGTATAATGTAGGTAGGTTCGCAAAACTGAAGAGTTGTTTTTCGGTCTCCAAAGAGTAGGGAGTCTGTTGAATAATCAATAGTGCACTGAAACGATTTTAGGAAATCATTACCGAGAATACCATCGTATGGCAGATGGATCTTTCCTACTACGTGGAATTTATGCTTAAGAGGTTTGCGGAACGAGTCTGCTAGCAGTAGATTAAGGTTAAAGTGACCTAAAGTTGCCGTAGTTTCCTCAGCGGGGTCAATACCCTTTATTAAGATTGGTTCTTTAGTGAGAGTCGGTTTAAACTGTATTGAATCTTGTTTAATGAGACTAACGGAAGAACCGGAGTCGATTAATAACGTAAGAGGTACTTCAGAAATAGGCGACTGAACTAGAATATGTGGAAGTAGTAGTTTGGAGTGATTACTGGATACTTCGTACACCTCGAGTGTTTTATGAATCTTGGATTCACTGGAACTCATGATAGGAGATACAGTGGATGCAGTGGATACAGTGGATGCTGCGGATACAGTGGATACAGTGGATGCAGAGAAGACAGTGGATGCAGTGGATACAGTGGATGCAGTGGATGCAGTGGATACAGTGGATGCAGTGGATACAGTGGATGCAGTGGATTCAGTGGTTGCAGTGGATACTGCGGATACAGTGGATACAGTGGATGCTGCGGATACAGTGGATACAGTGGATGCAGAGAATACAGTGGATGCAGTGGATACAGTGGATGCAGTGGATACAGTGGATGCAGTGGATACAGTGGTTGCAGTGGATACTGCGGATAGAGTGGATACAGTGGATGTTGCGGATACAGTGGATGCAGTGGGGATAGCATACTTTCGATTGGTGTCGAGTTCTACGTCTTGACATCTCATACGACACCTATGCGAGACGTTTCCTAGTTTTTTTGATAATCGACTTCGTCGCGAGAGTCGTCATTGTAATTAGGCGCGTACTGAGGTGCCTCCATATAATGCACCGGATTTGGTCTATAAGATGACCCAGGAAGGTTAGGGTTTGGGTTTGAGAACCGCTGGTTGTTATATGTTCTTTTCCGGCAGTTCTCGATGCTGTGACCCGGGGACTTGCAATACCTGCACGTTATTTGATTTGAAGGCGGTTGGCGGAAATCATTTCTCCGGAAATTGTATGTGTTTGGATAGGACCGTTGAGGGTTTACGAAATCTGACCGTTTATGAAAATTGTCCGCCTGTCCCGGATTTATTGGCCTGTGCGGCGTGTTATATGTTTGGAGGATCTTCTCTTCAGACGCGGCGAAGTTGATTGCTTCATTTAAAGTTTCAGGGTCACGACAGCGAACAACAGTAGATAATTTAGGGTTAAGACCGACAATAAACGTATGTGTCGCCAGGTCTTGCATGGCGGCGACACGGCCCGCAAGTTCGCCCTTCTTCTTTGTGGGGATTGATATATTTATTTCTGTTAGCAACTTTGACAAGCATGATTCAACCCTAAGTGCAAACTGGCTGATAGAGTCGGACTGTTTTTGTCGGCATTCTAGCAATTCTGATAGTAAGGCGGAGTAGTGTTTTCTTTCGCCGAACTGGGATTTCAAGAAATCCTTTAGTTGTTCCCAGTTCGTAAACTCCTTGATGGAACAAGCTGTTTCGGCTCTCCCCTGAAGTTGGCTCAGAATATATTTAAATAAAATGGGCTTCTGTATTTCCGAGGCTAAGTCGTAGGCATTATTACAATTTGCTATAAACGGGCTTAGCGAGTCCCGGTTGCCATCATAAGGCTTAATAAATTTCAATAAAATGTTCAACTCGATATCTGCCATAGTACTAAAACTGTGAAGGGTTTGTCTGGTGACCCTTGGGGTAGTGGGTGTTGGGCTCGGAGGGAGCTCAGCGTCTGCTGGGGCGATTTCGAGAGTTGATAGAGAAACTTTCTTAGTATCTGCTTCTACTTTAGGTACTTTGTGCATACTAATTTATGTTGAAGGAATGTCAATAATTATTTCAAATTAATATTGAATTAAAATTAATATGACCAATGACTTACGCGAGCAAGACGACTAGTGTGTGGGCGGTAAGCAACATTTCTTCCAGGAACGGCCGGAGCGCGCGCAGCTGCGACGCGTAAACAGGATACTGCGATGACTCAGCCGAGATAGCGATGGGTTTCTTGGCACGCTACGACTAGTTTCTTCCCCTGGACACGGCGATTTCCTTCACGGGTACAGAGGTTTCTTCACAGGAAACTGAGGTTTTCTTCGCGGGATACAGAGATTGTCTTCACGGTATAAAGGGTTTTTTCTTTTTTCACAGGGTACGGAGATTTCTTCACAGGACACGGCGATTTGTTTTACGGGATACAGAGGTTTCTTCTTTCACAGGATACAGAGATTTCTTCGCAGGACACGGCGATTTGTTTTACGGGATACAGAGGTTTCTTCTTTCACAGGATACAGAGATTTCTTCGCAGGACACGGCGATTTGTTTTACGGGATACAGAGGTTTCTTCTTTCACAGGATACAGAGATGAGTCTTCGCGAGAGGCGTTTTCCCGGGATTTTCTTTTCGTCGAAAATCCATCCGCTGCCACCAATGTTACAATGAGATTCTTCTATGTCTTTTTAAAAAGTAATTTATTACACGACAAATGGAATAGAATGAAATTACACTTAATATCGGGAAAAATGGTTACGTGTGAGACAGATGAAGGCTAGGAGAAGACTGCCCGCCGGTCGGGGTGGTCTGAGCACGTAGAGATTGGGATTGCTGACTAGACAGAAGGTTTAGCCAGCGTCAGGGAAAAGGTATACTACAGAAGGGTATAACAGTACGTTTCTTTTATCGGCATATTTTAACAGAAGTCACGTCGCAATCACCAGAATCGTCAAGTTTTTTCCAAAAATACAAGAGTCCTGATATCGAAAAAAATATTGCTTAGTTTTATTTAAGCTTAGCAAGTCTATTGGTTGTGTAGAGTGGGCTTAACCAACGTAGAACTTAGTCCTTTTCATGTTACTTAGAATTCATAGCGTCACTAACCCTTCCACCCTGAGAGTGTCGTACAAAAGATATAATAATCTGCGCCTATCTGCCTTGCACCAAACTGCGACAAGACCAGACTTAGTATTATGCGGTAATAACATTAGTTCTAGTCATAAATATCTTGATAAATTATACTATCCCTTTTTGTCTACAACATATTACACTACAATACCCAAAAATTGCGTGTGGTGACTGACGGATTTAAAATATATAGTATCACCAACACATACCATCCTGTGGGTGTTGGAAGAGGCCACTAAAAGAATGCAAGATGCAGATCACCTAACCCCAAGATAAGGAAAATTTGATACAAATCCTGTACCGACCCGTCTTGCCAGCCGACCCGCCTTGCCAGCTTAAAACAGTAGGCAAATTGCCCTGCAGAAATTTAGAGAAGGCCCGTCTCAGTAGTGGGACATTTATTTGCTGATACGACGACGATGACGACTCAAAAATACTTTCATAAAGTTTAATATGTATGCATGAAAATTACACAGCCAGCCAAATTCTCCCACAACCTTAACATTATACTAACAACTATGTGTGGCTAATTCGCAGGTAAGTTGCGCCAAATTTATTGGCTTTAGTGTACTTTAACATGCTTAATGGCTACATAAAATTAATGAACACCGCCACCCACCGTTGATGAAGCCAACTCATAATTTACCACAATATTGCCTCACAAATGTTGGTTATATTTTATAGGTGTAAACTTGCTATTCACAAAGAGAAAATGAATGTATTTAACACTTTTGCAACGCATAGGCTTTTACATTATAGAAAGAAAGAAAGAAAGAACTATTGTTGACTCTTACGACACCGTCAGGATGGAATGGGGTGGTGACACCATGTATTTTAAATCCACCACCTCACGGAGAAATAGTATATACAGGGTGTAACAAGATCTCTATAGATATTTGAAGTGAAAGCCTATCAAAAAAGCAGTTCTGTGTTGAAAATTGTTTTGTATATTGAAATTAAACACTTTTTAACGGATTTATCGCGTGTATATTACATTATTTAATTCCCGACGTTTCGAATGCTTTGCAGCAGTCGTGGTCGCGGGAGAGACTAGATGACAGTTGTCTTGAAAAGTACAAAGAAACAGTTAAAATCTACCGCCTATAATTTTGTTTTATTGATAACGTTCCCTGTGCACGCAGAATAATGTAATATACACGCGATAAATCCGTTAAAAAGTGTTTAATTTCAATGTGTAATAATCGCGAAAACCTAAGAAATCATTGTTTTGTATCTTGGAGTATACAATAGTTGGTAATTTGTGTTCGATTATGTAATTTTCTTTATGCTTACCTCTAACTTATGACAATTTCAATGACCAAAAAGTTGCTTCCGTCATCAGCAACCGATGGATGCGGGCTCAGGACGAGCCTTCATGGAAGTCCTTAGAGGAGGCCTATTTCCAGCAGTAGACGTTTGGCTGAAATGATGATGATGAACTTTATCTGTAGAATTATCTATCCTGTAGGGTTTTGTCCGTCAGTCCTGTCAGTCCATTCCATCCTCGGGGTATCGTAAAGACCTGCTGAATCCCCTTCAATCACGTAGAGGGAAAATATGCTACCGTGCCTCGTTGGCAAGATGAATGCGTACTGTTTGGTTTAGATGTCCGTGGTAACCAATAATTCTTATCGCATTTCTCCACAGCGAACTCAAATAAAACGACTTTCACCAGCAAATGTTGCTTAAGGAAAATTCCTTTTTCCTCAAAATAGCATAGCCTCCATTTTTAAGTAGGCCGTTCATAGGGCTTCAATGAAACCCATAAAATCTGGGGGAAAGTTTAACAAAAATTTGATATTTCACAAATACGTTTTTACGTAAATAACTTCGGGCTTTTGCACACAACGTATTTTGGGGTCACATAAATTAAATTAAGGTATTTTTCTGTACATGCAAATGAAAATCTTTGTCGTTATAGTGACATTCGATTGAACAGTTTGTTTTAAGGAATTTGTTGGGTAAATATATACATATTAGATTATGAATAGGACCGCAAAGTAATAAAAAAGAAAAAATGACAAGCCCTCTGAGTTTCTTGCCAGTTCTTCTCAGCAGTGGTCGCGTTCCGAACTGGTGGTAAAGAATATTACTTTGCATTGTATAAAATTTTATTAATATGTTGACAATTTGTAAGTGTCCATTGTGTCCTATGCAAAATAAATTATTTGACTTTGACTTTGACTTTGACTTTGACTTTGACCGTTTCAGAATATGCAATGTCACCATTACATTCACCAGCCACGTAAGATAGTTTTCTTTGCAAATGAAGAAAAACTGGGAGGTATGTCCCAGTTGAACTACACGTGACAGTGGATTTATATAGAATAGAATAGAAAAACGCTCTATTTTATAGAGCGACGAGCTACACCCTGGGCGCCACTAACTAAAATAAATTTGAAGGAAAGACATTACACAAATATATTTGTTTTTGTTCAGAAACCTTCCTGGAATTTGATTAGCACAAAACTGTACCAGGCTGGCTAGATGGCACTGGGATTGTTTTAAGTTTTACTTCTCTTGCGGCTAGGTTTACGGCCTCGTAATTTCTTTCTGTCAGCTTTTCTATCACCCTCAGGAGGGAATGGGGTGATGTTTTCTGAATCCGTCAACACACGGATATTTCAAACTCAAACTCTAATCATTTATTTCAATTGAACATATTTACAAGTGTTTCTCAAGTGTCGAAAGTGAAGTTAGGAAGCTAATTGCTTGTTCCAAAACGTAGATCCCATGGAGAAGAACAGGCAAGAAACTCCATGGACACTCCTTAATTTACGTAATTTATTTTATTATTTAACACTTGAGTGACCCAGATATTCCCTGACCTGTCAATCTGTTTCATTCAGAAGCATCTAGCAGTTTAAAGTGCCTTGCAATAAACAGAGCAGCAACACCACCAGTAATTAACGATTCCCTCAACAAACCGGCCAGTTAATTATCCCCATGTTGGCACAAAGTGTGCGTGTGCAAAATGTATGGAATTTCGGAACGGAACTCCAAACAGTTTGATTGTCCCCATAAAGGTGCGCCGGTTATTCGTTTTCATGAATGTCCGCGCAAAAAATACGTGTGAATTTTGACAGCGGATTAATTTGGACGAGGCATGTTTGTACTGGGAGTTAATCAAGGATTAAGCTTGTGCAACCAAGCGGAGCTTTACAATTTATAAGCAACAATCGTTCGTGTGGGACAGGATTCATTATATAAAATGTTATCAACTGATTCTATCATGAGAATGTTTTAAGAACGTCAGAAATGTTGACCTCGAGAAAAGGCTGTGTTTATGACCTGTGATGAGAAAATAATTTCAGTAGTATACTTCCTTTTGGAGATTTCTTTAGGTCCCGAGAAGAAAAACACCAGAAGTAACTGTCTACCAACAGATAGAGCAACAGGTTCGGGTCACTGCTCTATCAACGAGGCCAAAGAAAAGTAAGCGCTCTTAATCAATTAAATATCAAAGGTCGAGTCTAAGTTTTAGTGGGTACCTACCACGACCGTGCGGCGGGTCGTTCTCTTCCCTGCAATATGGTTGAGGAGGGCGATGGCTGCCGCATGCGTCATGCTTGTGAACAGGTGCCGTTGCTGGGGGTCGGTTGGCTTGGGCATTACAAGGTTACTATTGTCAACTATATCTGGCTGATGTTTGGCCCTTTGGAACTATTGCGTGAGTTTGCTCTCACAAATCTGTCTTAAAACCAGTCTTGTACCCAAATGGCGATCCAAAAAGAGCAACTACAGAGTTTCTTGCCGGCTCTTCTCTGTAGAGGTGCATTCCGAACCGGTGGTAGATGGTAAATAATTAATTTCAAATGGTAAATTTTAAATTTTATTTTTTGTTTGACCTGTCAAAAGAGCTCTAATGAGCCAACTTGATTAAATGAGTTTTGATTTTGATTTTGATTTTGACCTTTTCTACCACTGGCTGGGCACCCGTCAAAGGAAATCCCCACGAGAAAAAAAGTATATAAAAAACAGATCTAAGCTATTTGCACATAGTGATAAATGACATTTAATATAATGGCTCGCCTTTAAATAGTTTAATTTTGTTTGTAACTACTATTTTAAAAACCCAATAAAAGAGAGGAGTGTAAATTGTGTTGTTCCAAAAATAGATTCATCATCATCATCATCAGCCCACATTAGTCCACTGCTGGACATAGGCCTCCCTTAAAGAGCGCCATAGCGCCCTGTCTTCAACTTCACAAAATAGATTGGTGTGTGCCAAAATAGATTTTGAGCAAATGTGCCTTTTTGAAAGTATTGTTTGCGTAAGTTCTTTACGATCCATACCGAAGATTACCACGCACACTATGTACACTACGGACACTACTATCAATGTTGTTTTTGTTATTTATTTCACATTTTCTTTAGCTGCCAGTGTATTGCTTTCACTAACAATAAATGTTGCCTTGTTGTCTAGGGGTTGGATGCGCAGCCTTTAGATCACGTGGTCCCAGGTTCGATTCCACGGCCGGGCAAGTAAACAAGGTCTATTTGTAAACCAGAACTTGCACTTGCTCCGAGTCTAGGTGTCATTTGTGTTCGTGAATTTCATGTTTCAGGCTAGTGCAGGGGATTGGTTTAAAAAATAACATCTTTCGTTTCGAAAAGTCATTCTTACTAATAAATCCACGCTCCGCTGCTAAACACTAACGGACTAATTACGTCTAATCAACAATAAAGTCGAGTGATATCTAAATACATTCATTAGATCACGTAAAATGTCCACCGAACTCGTAAACCGCTGTCCGGTCCGGAGTTTATGTCCTGTGCGGTTAATAACGGCCCTTAACACTGAATATAAATCCCTCACTACTCGGACATTTAAAGGATTTTCCTCTACCTATTTGTACATATAAATGGATAAAGTTGCTATCTACAACCACAATAAAACTACAAAAACCGTACAGCCGAAATTATAGAAAAGAAGCAGTTCAGTGTTTATTCGAGTAATAGTTTGCTTTGCTAAGTCCGTGTCGTAACGAATTTAGAATACACAGTGTCAACACCTCATTCCACCCTAAGGGTGTCGTAAGAGCCGACAAAAGGAAATGTCAAGGCCGATAACCTAGCCGCAAGAGAAGTAAAACTTGATATGAAACCCAGTAAGCCTAGTGTGCTACGCTGACCAGACGAGTTTGCACAATTACCCTCCATGTAACTGGAGGAGGCCCGACTCAACAATGGGTAATTTATGGTATCTATATTAAAGTAAGAGGGAGCTGCTTGGGACTAGGCTGTTCAGTGTCAATATTCTATGATCTTTATTTATGTTATGGTACATGACCGCAAAGAAAAAAAAATGACAAGCCCTCGGAGTTTCTTGCTAGTTCTTCTCAGCAGTGGTCGCGTTCTGAACTTGTGGTTGACGGTAGGTCTTTTTTTATTGTATAATATGTTATGAATTATATTATGTTGACTATTTGATGATAGATGGATGGAATGTAAGAATGAGGAATTGTGTTTGAAAGGTGTGACTGTAGACATGACGACTAATGGGTGTGTATGGAGACTACCACCTAGCGTGGGACAGGGGTCGTAAGATGATCATAATGGTAACTTTAAATGTGACGATTTAAAAGAGTTTTGTGATAAAACTTACGTCAATAAAGTTCATTTTGAGTTTGAGTTTGTAAGTGTCCAACGTGACCAAAACAAAATAAATTAATTGAATTTGAACAATCGACGCATTTGTGACCCACAATTATACTATTCCCATTCCAGCGAAAACCAAGCAACTAGCAATCACTATTATTATCCTACTATTGCTACTCGGCCCATAGATGATCCACTGCTGAGTCGAGCCTCCTCCAGTTACATGCAGGGTAATTAGCCGGCTGTGCCACGCTGGCCAGACGGGTTGGCACAGGGTTTCGTATCAAGTTTTCGCTGTCTTGCGGCCAAGTTATATGCCTTGTCATTTCCTTTTGTCGGCTCTTACGACACCCTCTTGATGGAATTGGGTGGTCACACCGTGTATTATAAGCACCACGTCTATTCACCACGTCCGTACGTGGACGCCACTCCAAGAGTTTGTCGCCTCAACGACCATCCGTTCTTCGGGCTACGTGGCCTGCCCATTGCCACTACAACTATGCATTCCTTCTAGCTATGTCGGTCGCTTTGGTTCTTCTACGGATTTCTTCATTTCAGATTCTATCACGCAGAGTAACTCCGAGCATACATCCCATCACACATTGAGTGACTCTCAGCCGATAATATAAAATCATTGAAATTACACAATTTTGTTTTTAACTAACGTTAGCTTTATTATAAAAATGACGGAAAGTGTTTGTTTTGTGGGAATATTTAAACCTTAATTAAAATAAACGCCAAAGCTATTTTCGTGTACAAATATGCCGTGAATGATTCAAATGAGTTGGACGCCAATCAATTACAATATCAATGAATAATAAATAACAATTCCGTAAATTGATTAGAGCTGCGCACATATTAGGGCCTCCGCGCATTATGCGGCCAGGCCGCGCGGCCAAGTCGCTGCGGCCAACTAATTCTTCTACGATGTATACAGCTGCGCGCATTACGCGGCCAGGCCGCGCGGCCATGTTTTGGTCGCGCGGACAACGAAAAACATCACGTCACATTGGCCGCCGCGGCCAACGAGATACGTCAATTTGTATGAAATTGCTCATTGTGCGCGCACTGGTCGCAGCGGCCACACGCTTTTTGTATGTACAGGATGGTGTTTGATACTGAACGTTTCATTGTTGAAATTCAAAACAGAATGGCATTATGGGACCAGTCATCGGATGATTATTCGGACAAAAATTTAAAAAGGCAATTATGGTTGGAAGTGACTAATATATTCGGTGGGGAAAATTTAGAAGAAAAAGAAAAAGGAGAACTTGGTAAATATTTTTTATTATTTAGTTTTGTTTTATTACAACAGTTTTGCTACATACGAGTAGGTGTAACGTGTGGGACAAAGAATCCTATCTGAGTCCAAATAAATTTAACTCCGTTTAGTATTTACAATTCTAATATATTTACAGAAGGAGTTAGGACAGCAATAAAAACAATAAAAATGTAAAATATAACCGAATAGAGAAAATAGCTAAAGGTGACAGTCAATAAATTTGGTTGCCATAGAACCCGCGCACGGAATCTGTTAAAGGACTCGCGTGCGCGAACTCTACAGCGGTATATAAATAAAACGATTCTGTCGAGTCTGTCTGTCCATTAAAATAATTAGAAAAAGTAATTAGTAAAAAGTTTTTTTAGACATTCTCATCATCATCATCATCATTTCAGCCAAAGGACGTACACTGCTGGACATAGGCCTCCCCCAAGGATTTCCACAAAGGCCGGTCCTGGGCCGCCCGCATCCACTGCTTTCCGGCGATCTTAACCAGGTCGTCGGTCCACCGTGTGGGAGGCCTACCAGCACTGCGCCTTCCAGAACGCGGTCGCCACTCGAGGACTTTTCTGCCCCATCGGGCGTCGGTCCTGCGAGCTATGTGCCCTGCCCACATTCTCATATAGTTCAAAAATTTATTTTCATATTGCAGTACCTCTGGAAAGTATGTGTGATATATTCTGCCTGCCTCGTTGGTCTAGTGGTCAGTTGTGCCGCCTTTGGATCAACGGGTCCCGGGTTCGATTCCGGGGTCGGGCCAGTGTCTTTGTCTAAACCAGAGGCACTGGCTCGGAGTCTGGGTGTCATTTCTATCTATAATATGTATGTATTTACAAAAAAAAAATATGTATATAAGTAGTTTATCATCCATCTCGTTACCATAACACAAGCATTAAGTTGCTTAACTTGGGACGAGATGGCGTTGTGTGAAATGTCCAAGGATATTTATTTATTTATTTATTCCGTTTGTAAGCCTCTCCCGTAACAATGGATGAATCCAAAATAAATTCTTGGTCCTTTTTTTCTTTCGCTTTTGTAATAAAGAACAAACTAGCGCAACAATAATGTCTTCTTCGACGTCCATTTTGGAGCACCATGTGAATTCGACTCTGTGTTGCCACATTCCAATTCCATAAATCTGAATTAAAAGGTCAAATATCTGTATGGGAACAATAAGCTACAACATTACTAGGTAAACTGACAAAATAAAGACTATCCTATTTAACATCTATTTATTACATTTGTACATATTTTTATTCATTTTGGAAATCAAACTGTTATCGATATTGAACTTAAAACATGTCTAATTATTGAGTAATTGTTTGGTTAAAATTGGTCCCTCCATCGTTTCATTACCTAAATGGTTTCTTGTTTTAGTTATAATCAAGTTAATTGCAGAAAATATCCTTGCAACCGCAGCACTGGAGTGAAGAAGGCATAATAATGCAGAAACCAGTTCGATAAGAGAACATATTTCTATTCTGCACAGTTGACTTGATGCCAAAACAATTCAGGATTTTCTTCACTTGATTCCAAAAAGCTATTGTTCATTCTTAAATGACGCCATTCAGTATCTAATTTTTGCGTATTTTTTCCGATTAAGTTGGGAAACGCCTGCGCAATGTGTATCACTGACGATATACTGCGGCGTTTAACTATAATATAAAATATATAAAAAATTGAAGGGGATCTTGCGTGTTCTTGATTAGTAGAGAAACTCCAGTCGAGGTGTAGCGAAGGAATGATTTATTGTGTACATCGTTGTGATATAAATACAGAACATGATTTTTATTATTAGGTACTAGTGCTAACAGGATACAAGGGAGAGAGAGAGAGAGAGATAGCGCTTGTGTGAAAGAGATAGGGTGCGCAAGAGGGGGCATCGATTCGATGTGTGTGCGTGCCCCCAGAGGGCGCGCGCGTCGCGTGGATATACACATTCGCGCGGCGCGAGCGCTCGCTCATTTCGGCGAGGCAGCCAGCGCGTGCGGACATCTCCACTGCTCCAGCGGTAGGCGGCGCGGTCGTCGTGTACGTAGCCGCGTGCAGCGCTGAATCGGCACGCGTGGAACCGACGTCTTCAAGCGATCTTTTCAGATCCACTTCTTGTTTCACAAAATCGATTACGACGTTTCTTGAAGCACACGAAATCGACTTACTTAATAAATACTTCCTTCTTGCATTGTTGTTTTATTGGTAAAGGTAATGGTGCGGTAACGTATGTAGGTACACGAGGTAAGGTATGTACCCTACAAAATGATACCTAATAATTAGTTTTTTCAAAAAATACATCCTCATCCTAAAATCTGTATGGATATAAAAGTTAGAAAAATCGTGGTCAAAAATCTCAAATAAATACAGATAAATCTGTATATATGGCAACACTGATTCGACTGACAAATGTGGCCGCAGACGTGGCCGCGAACCCCCGCGCATTATGCGGCCAATCCGCGCGACTGGCCGCGCGACTTGGCCGCCTAAATGCGCGGGGGCCCTTAACGCGGAATGCGCGACTCCGCTTCGCGTCACGCCACGCTTCCGTTTATGCTACTATTATACCTCGCGGTCTAATCAAAACAAATAAAATGAAGTTCGTCCGTGGGATGTTTTTTGTACAGGTAATTTTTACCTTTGTTATTTGCCACGTGTTCACGGTTGTTTTACTTAAGAGACTCGGTAACATAAACTGTAGTTGCTTTTAATGCCACCTGGCAGAGAGACTTCCAGCACCACGCTTCAGAACTTAGCTAAGGTGTAGGAAAAACCAGTATCTTATGTTTCAATTCCTCAGAAATATAAACTCTTTGTATGCAATCTTTTGTGTAATTCGGTGTGCTTATTTACAATATATCTATTTCTAAATTATTTATTTATTATTATAAATAATGTGATGGTCTTAAGATACACAATGTGACCAACCCATACCAACCTAAGAGATATGTATTGATTGTAAGAATGAGGAATTGTGTATGAAAGGTGTGACTGTAGATATGATGACTAGCGTGGGACAGGGGTCGTAAGATGATAATGGTAACTTTAAATATGACGATTTGTGAGAGAGTTCCTTTTGAGTTTGAGTTTAAGCGTGCCTTAAGGTTGACTAAAAGAACCCAAGAGGCAGACGACGTAATAGCAAACTGGTATTGTACTCTGACTCAAGTGGAGCCACGAGTGGGAGCTAGTTTTAAATAAGGGTGCGTCTATATTTTGAATTAACGAGTAGAACAAACAGTCTCTATCAAATTTTCCACTGTTAACACAATTACTCATTGACGTTACAATTTGTTTGCCTTCGCTTAATGAATTCTCACCGTTATTTCACGTAAATTAAGGCTCAATATCTATTTTCCGGTTCTCTATTAATTTATAAGTCTGCTCAAGTTATTTAAGGCGGTTGTAATTATTTAGTATACACACATAAATATAAATCCATCAACAACTATTATGTACTCTTTACGAGCCTCGCGAGTTTTAAGATCCTTTCACCGTCAAAGACGATTTAACGTTTCAAGCCAAAATTCATTACAGCCCATGAATGACCCACTACTGAGTCAGGCCTCCTCCAAATTCATGGAGGGAAATTAGCCTACTGTGCACGCTGGCAAGAAGGGTTGGCACAAGGTTTGTATCAAGTTTTCCTTCTCTTGCGGCTAGGGGATTTTCCTCTTGCGTTCCCTTAGTCGCTCTTACGACACCCTCGGGTGGTATAGGTTGGTATACTGCGTATTCTAAATCCGTCACCACACCGAGAAGCCAAAATTATTTGAATTTTATTAATGTCTTACGCTTTCTCTTTAATTACACCTTGCCATGAAACGTATATGCGGTAGATTTTACTGTTTCTTTGTACTTATCTCCCGTGACCACGCCTGCTGCAAAGCGTCCGAAACGTCGGGAATTAAATAATATAAAATACACGAGATAAATCTGTTCAAATTTAATTTCATTCATTTTAGTAGTCATGGTAAATCTGAACTAAATCTTTGATGTCGTTATTTATTATCATGCTGCCTACTAACGTTACTAAACTATTATTCGGGGAGTGAATCCCATGGCCCTGTTTCAGGCAGTCGAGGATTGCCGTCAGATTGTAGTGGGTAGGTTTAGATTATGTAGTTATTATTATATGATGCCATTTGGTTCATATATTGTTTATGCCAACTTAAATTGACATCGACATATAGCAACTTACTGGCTATTTTTCGCTTTCATTATTTTTTTATTGTTTCTGAAGTCGGTTAACATTTTCTGTTAAAACGTTTTTAAATGGGTGTTTGTTTTTGGTTTTATATGATTGTCGTTCGAGATAATGAGAGCACTACATCCAATAATCTGTGTCAAGAGAAGGTAACTTCAAGAAAAGTGTTCTACGCTTGCTAATGATTTTCACAGGCTTTCATAACAAGGTTTTCTTCTCTTGCGTCTAGGTTGTCTGCTCCTTGCGGTTCTTTAGTCGCCTCATGCAAGACAGACGCCTGAATGGGTTAAAGATACCAATGCTAACTGCATGTGCTGACACAGTCACTGGACACAGAATAACAAAATACACTCACCCATGCTAAACAAAAAACAACGACAATTGTCCAATCCCGGATCGACAAATAACAAAACACAAATAGCTTCTTAAGCCGAAATCCGATATAAAACCATTAAAATAACGCCATAATGTTTCCTGCTAAGAGCAACGGCAGCATCCGATGAATAAATTAGATTCAGCAGATGTTATTTGCGAGGACAATTTCATTTCGCCCTGATTACTTCCCACGTCGCTTTAGAATAATAATGAGTCTGTCTTTTGTACTTGCTAATGTTTTTCGGGGTTCCCTGTCGATTGACTCGCAAACTGAAAATTGACAAAAATAACGAATCTATATAGGAATATAGAGAAAAGATCATTAATAACTGAGGTTCTCTTGGGGCTAGGTGTTCGAAGTTATAATTTCTTTTTTCTTGGTGATGGCTCTTGGTGAAGTTGTGTGTCTAAATGACATATAATCTGCATTTAACGGGAAGAATTATTTAGTTTTTAAAGATGCTGTAACTGTAACTTACTTTATCTTTACAACATTCTTTATTCCCCACTCAAAGGAGTTCTACTATTAGCCGGAACCATCAGGAACAGACAAGAAATTGATAAATTGTGTTGTTGATTTTTCCATCTTCATTCAAAACTGTAATTTTGATGTTACATCGAAAGTTAGAGTGGTATGGAAAAAGCTATGCTGGGAGTTCCAAGTAGCCCGAGGAACGGATGGCCAAAAGACCCGGAGTGGCGACCACTTTTGGGAAAACAACGTGTGGGGGCGACACCGACTAGATGGACGGACAAACTTGCAAAGGCCACTAAGGCTCCGTGGATGCGAGAGAACTTCGTGGGGTTATTTATTTATGTCTCTTTCTAATACGGAACCAAAACATAACACTCGTGATGGTTCTTAGACGTTTTTATGTGATCATCGATGGGTACTCTGAATAATGTATTGTTGTTCTGTAGAGCAATTACTAAATGCCGTACATTTTTATATTCATTCCGTCAATAAATATAGGTCGTTTGAGTCGTAAAAACGGTATGCTACTGTGAATAATTATCAGCAAAGGTCATAAAACGCCTAGTTGAGTAAGACTCCGAATAGATGGAACCACACCATCCAGGCATACAACATGAAAATAGCAATAAAGGCCAGGAACAACAAGGCGATCGAAAACCTTGATCAGCAGAAAATATCACGGACACGGGATATAATTTAAATATCAAGACCAAACAGCTATTACCAAACATAAGCTAAGGAAGCACCTACTGAGAGTAGGTTAAATGAAACACCAATGTCCCAGGTGCCAAGGCGCTGGGTACGACAGACGAAAGGAAAAAAAAGAAGAGCAAATAATTACCATTAATTGCTAAAAAGAACACGGACTACAAATCTGTGGTGTTGTAACAAAATTTTTTTTTTTTTTTTTTTTTGTAATAGTGCACTCTTGTTTAAACTGCACCATTCTTATTACAATCTAGCTTAGGCTAATAAGTAATTTGTATCTGTCCTAAATTACTACGGAAATGAATAAACTAAGGCAGCGTCCACTAACACTTGTCTTATTGTCTCTAGAATTATAAATCACTTTGTTCATGTGATCTTCATAATATTGCACTTATTGTACTATATATATCACTATTATTCACTACACTAGTTCAAAAGGTTTAGTCCTTTTTAACCGTCTTATAATGTCAGTGGTGTCGAGGAGCTGGATAGCCTCGACATTCACATGGTGATGAAGCCTATGGTCATGCGCTTCAGCATGTTTCTTTATGACGTTAGCAACAAAGTCCACTTTCAGGTCCCGGTGAATGTCATTAGTTCTGATGTACCACGGTGCGTTAACTATACCCCTGAGTACTTTGTTTTGGAATCTTTGTATGATTTGCATATTACTTTTTTTGGTACAACCCCACAGTTGTATACCATAAGTCCATATGGGTGCTAGGACTTGTCTATAAAGGAGTAATTTATTCTGTACTGATAAAGCAGAATGTTTACCAAGTAACCAGTACAGTTTTTTGTAGCGTAGGTCTAACTCATCGCGTTTCTTTTTGACATGTGACTTCCAACGTAGCTTTGTGTCGAGGGTCATCCCAAGATATTTTGCAGTATTTGCATATGGTACCCTATGGTTATTTATGTACACCGGGTGATAAGTTGTTTTTTTATTAGTGAAATCAATGTGTACTGACTTCGCGTCATTAAGTTGGATGCGCCATTTGCATTTGCGCACTGCACCCAGACAACAAAGCTAGAGGCGGTAGTGCCGTATTAGTTAGAGATAATATACAACAGTTTGTGAAATTCAAATATGAACAGCCTGAAATACAAGCAGTGGCCGTTTGTATCACAACTAAACGATACCCAATAACTATATCATCTATATACTGTCCACCGAGATATCAACTAAAGGAACAGCATTACAAGAATTTTCTAACACAACTTGGAAACAGATTCATCCTAGGCGGTGACTTTAATGCAAAAAATACGCACTGGGGCTCAAGACTTACCACTACTAAAGGTAAGGAACTTCTAAATGCAATAAGAGAAATGAAATGTGAAGCCTTATCCACAGGAAAGCCCACATACTGGCCAACAGATCCGCAGAAAATTCCAGATCTTATCGACTTTTTTATTATTAAAAATTTACCATTAAGCCATCTTTACATTAAAGAGGGTTTTGATATGAGTTCTGACCACTCATCAATAACACTTACAATAAGTGAACAAGTAGTTAATACAAAAAAACCTCCTACACTAACAAACAAGTATACAGATTGGGAAAGCTTCAAATATGACTTGGATTCTATTATTGACCTTAAGGTTCCCTTGAAGACCTTCCAAGAACTAGATTTAGAAGCATTAAAATTCATCACTGATGTCCAAAGATGTGCTTGGCAAAATACGCCTGAACTAAAACCAATACCGCATAAAAACATCTACCCGATAGAAATAGTGAGTCTCATCGCAGAAAAGAGAAGGCAAAGGCAAAAATGGCAGCGGACAAGATTTCCTGCCGACAAGACATTGCTAAATAAGCTGACCAAACGTCTTACCAAAGAAATACAACAATTTAATGACAGCACTATGAATAAACGCCTCAGTGAACTTACAAGTGATCGTAGAATTGATTACTCCTTATGGAAAATCCTTAAGAATGTAAAAAAACCGATAACGCAAATACCTCCAATCAAAGAAGACAACGGTCGCTGGGCAAATAGTAACGAGCAAAAAGCCATACGGTTTGCGCAACATCTCGAAAACGTTTTTCACTTAAACCACGACGACAATGAGGAAACCCAACTCGAGGATCTCAATCAGGAAGGTGATGTTTTTTGTATCAAACTTGCAACACCAAAAGAAATACAATGTGAAATTAAAAACCTCCATAAAAAGAAGTCACCCGGATATGATTTAATAACTGGAGAAATTCTTAGAAATCTGCCTCGGAAAGCAGTGATCAAAATTACAAACCTAATTAATGCTACATTCAGATTAAAACACGTACCGGATGTATGGAAAGTAGCTGAAGTGATAATGATACCCAAACCTGGTAAACCAACGTATGACGTGGCATCATACAGGCCTATCTCTTTGTTACCAACAAAATAATTAAAAAAAAAATAATAATAACATACTGTGAGACGCTGGGCAGGGCATTGCTCAGTTAGAACATAGCAGCCCAGTAGGCTGCCCGACTGGCGAAGGATATCCATCATATAGCCCATAAATGACCCACGATGAAACTGGGTCGGGCCTCCTCCCATCTTACTTACTTATATCTTATCAGCTCATAAATGACCCAGTGCTGAGTCCGACCTCCTCCAGTTACATGGAGGGCAATTAACCTACTGTGCCACGCTGGCCAGACGAGTTGGCACAGGGTTTTGTATCAAGTTTTCCTTCTCTTGCGGCTAGATGTCCGTCCTTAGAATTTCCTTTTGTCGGCTCTTACGACACCCTCCGGATGAAATGGGGTGTTGACAGTATGTATTCTAAATCCGTCACCCATCACACGGAGGGTTATTATGTAAGTGGTTAGTTTTCACTGGGGGTTCCAGTTTGTAGTAAAATTCTGGTTCAGGAAACCGTTTTAGAAAACCATTATAAACACAGAAATATTTCTATGAAATAGTCCTATTATTATAATAGGCTATGGCGTTAATGTCACAACCTGTATATTGAATGGCCGGCTTAAGGCGCCAAGCTTGAAGTCATCATGTCATGCTGAGCCATGTTTTCCAACCTTAACTATCCGTATTGCTCCTAAAGCCCCATGTGGCGATGAATGCACAATGCCACAAACTCATACTATCTCCAGGAACTTGTAAGAGACTTTTTGAATTCGTATAAATACGTGAATCGAAATAAAAGAAAAGAATGACAAGCCCTCTGAGTTTCTTGCCAGTCCTTCTCAGCAGTGGTCGCGTTCCGAACTGGTGGTAAACTAAAATATGTTAGTTACTTTGCTTAGTAGACATTTTATTAATATGCTGACAATTTGTAAGTGTACTTATGCCCTATCCAAAAAATATATTTGACTTTGTCTTTTACTTTGACGACTAATGAATGCAAGAGGAAGATCACCTAGCCGCAAGAGAAAAAAAACTAAATGAAAACTTTTGTTGGGTGGGCCTCCACAGCAAAATCTCCTTGGACAAGCGCGTTACTTCACGTGCTAGAGACCTTTCTAACCAGAGCTTGTGATCTGGGTAACATCATACTGGAAAATGCACTTCCTAGATGGAAAACCTGCGCCAACCAGATTTCCCAGCGTGGCACAGTAGGCTAATTTCCTTCCATGAATTTGGAGGAGGTCCGACTTAGTAGTGGTTCATTTGTGGGCTGAAACAACACCCACTACTGAGTCGGGCCTCCGGGAATTAGCCTACTGTGCAAAGACTGGCGAGACGGGTTGGCAAAGGGTTTGTATCAAGTTTTCCTTCTCATGTGCCGCTAGATGATCTGCCACTTACGTTATTTTAGTCGCCTCTTACGACACCCTCAAGATGGCATGGGTCAACTCCGTCATCACACGGACTAGGGGGTGTGGAATTCCCCGTGGAGATACAGTCAGAACCCACGGGGCAGCAAGAGCGGGACGGTACACCCCAGGGACGTTTAGTGGGTATGACTCCCACACACCCCCTGTTGGCCATCCCTAGGCTGGCAGGGATAGTCCATAAACGATTGTAACGTGGGTCAATAAAAAAGGCGGTGTTAAATTGGCTGAATGTTGAAAATTTGGTTGAAGGTAACGTAAATGTGCTCCGTCCACTAGCCCATATTTGCCTTGGTACCGGCAAAAGATATCAAATATACCGTAAACCCGTTGCTATATTATTATTTTATACAGGGTATACCCTGTCCAACATGATAGTGAGGGCGAATAAGAAAGGTCGGGTCGGGAGGAAATTGCGGTCTGCAGCCACTTGACTCCACCGCAGCCCTTTAATACGCATAAAGTGTTCTTTAACTTTTTAGGTACAAGCAACCCTATTTACTTCAACAGTACATTACTTAAACTAGTAAGTGCTGTAATTGTTTGTGTTGTACCATTTGGTGGGTGCCTCCCACAAGATGTGGGAAAATGCGGTATTTTCTTGTAATTAAATCTTTGCCACATCTAGTATAGGTGATTTATTAAAGTGTATGTTTATAGCCTAAACCGAGCCGCCGAACGAAATGTACACCCAGATCAAATCCGGACCAGTAATGTCATATTACGAAAAATAGCAAACATAATAACCCCCGCTGCACTACGGTCAGGATATTGATATACTGTACTGCCGCTAGAAGACTTTGAACACCCACGTCATAATACCCACTCTACGTTTAGGAGCTATGATATCATAGACAGATACACAGACGCCCTAATACATAACCAAAATCAGAAATCTATTTATTCAAATTGGCTTATCTGAGCAACGACGCAATGGATCGCTATTAATTCGCGGACTTGTATTTGATTGGCCCTGACCCAAGGCCTAGTTGTCATTCATTGCGTTAACGTGTTGTGTGTTTCTCTCATCTGGCAAACTTGCTCTCACTATGTTGTTTAGTGCTTTTTGTAAACAAACCCATTGATTTGAAAGAAGCAACTACAGAGTTTCTTGCCGGCTCTTCTCTGTAGAGCAGCATTCCGATCCGGTGGTAGTTTCAGCATGAATGTGGATGGACGTAAGGGTTGTGGAAGATCAAGAGAGATGGATGGATTGTAAGCATGAGAAATTGTGTATGATAGGTGTGTATGGAGACTACCACCTAGCGTGGGACAGGGTTCGTAAGATGATGATAATGGTAACTGTAAATATGACGATTTATAAGAGTTTTGTGATAAAACCTTAAATAAAGTTCATTTTGAGTTTGAGTGTGAGTTTGAGCTCTTTTGACACGTCAATATACATTTACCATTTACCTACCACCGATTTGGAAGGCTACTCTACAGAGAAGAGCTGGAAAGAAACTCTGTAGTTCCTTTTTTAAATCGCCATTTTTCTACACAAAAACTCTTAAGACAAATTTGAACTCCTTTAACTTATAATGCCCCTCTTCTTTTTTGGAGGTCTATTAAAGGTAATTCCACAAGCATCTACGCGGATATGATGTAACAGTAGGTTCAGCAAAGATATGAAATGGATGTCAAATGTAAGGTCAGCAAAAAAAAATCTGTTCTCGTCGCATTGCGTTTTGTTCAACGATGATTTATATCGAGCACTGGATATCTTAATAACTCTCCGGCGACCGATCATAAATCACAGGGGTCCTATTATTGTAAACCGATTGGTGTCGAGTGCAATATTTTTTTATTTCAAACTATTGAACCCCGCCACGGTTCGGCTAACATTTTGATTTAATATTCGTAATTCTCCAACCCGTGCCGATCTTGATATTCACTTTGGTCTCCTATTGCCCGACTAGTAATTCAGTCAGTCACGCCTTTTTCCCGCAGGGGTAGGCAGAGATCACATCCTTCCACTTGCTAAGATCCTGGCTCACAACTTTCGTTTCTTCATCTTTCATCAACCTCTTCATGCATGCTCGTCGGTTTAGGGTGCTTCTGACCTGACCTTTCTTTAAGACATCACCTATTTGGTCAAGGAATGTCTTTCTAGGCATGCCCCTTCCAACGTTCACATTCACACATACATATTATTTGTAAGTCTACTTTCACTTATCCTCTCGATATGACCAAACCATCTAAGCATATTTTAAATTTGCTTTATACAAATCTTGTCCTGACAATAACGAACAAAACAAAAATAAATGGTGCAGTCGTTCATACATTTCGGCAATACATTATTATTTATACGGGTGGAAGAGTCGACATACGACACTAAAAGAAAACTTAACGACGTAACAATATATATTCATTGATTTATAGGACAACAAAACAGGTAACAACAAGCAACTAAACAAATAATTCTAATAAACGGATCTAACCTCGATTGGAATTTCCCTTATTTTGTCGCTAATCCACAGATGATCCATTGTTTTCTGCTCTTTTGGTTACCTGGGACTCTAACTCTGGCCATGCACCATCAACTACTTTTGCACTCCGGAAATTCTTGATGCTCTCACTCAGCGCTCCTCGGTGGTTGGAAGTGCGGTTATGTGGGACTCCGCAGTGTGGAATGCATCCCGACTACCTACTAGAACACAGTCCCGGTAGGGTGCCATTGGCTCGCGTAAAAGCATTCGACACACACAACCACCTGCTTTATATTTATATTTACCTATCAAAATATATATATGACAAGATAGATATAAATATCTATCAAAAGAGAAAGTTATCTCTTTCTTAGCAAATAGAAGCTGTTCGCCAAAATGTCTATCGCGTTCAGAATAAGCAACCGATACGGCGCCGGCCACGTCCACTCGACAATTTCATATTTTCTGTATCCAGAGTGTGGACGCGGTGAAATTTCTCGGTAATAACTTCCTCTCTGTAGTTATTGGTAATTTGTGTCGGTTTGTTATTTATTACTGTATAACTTTGATCAGTTTATTCCTTCTTAAAATCTGACTTTAAAGGACTATGGCTGCCACTTGTATCGTGCTTATGCATTGCCAAATATATCGGGATCGATAGTCTACAAATTTTAAAATCGAACCCTGTGATACAAAGGCGGCGCGTTCAGACCCTAAACAGGGGCAGTCAATATCTAGTCTCTATAATCTGATATTAAAATTGACAGAAGTGTTCCAATTTCCCACCATGACCAAGTCTGGTCTTTTTGAAGTCTGATATATAGGTATAATGGTAAAATTTACCTACTGGTCAATGTTTGCCAGATATGTTGGTGCAGTAACCAAATTTTTATGATCGGGCCTTTTTTCGGGATCTGTCTCTACTGATCTGTTTTCAAAAAGGATGGTTTTGTAACCGTTTTTATCCGCAATTTCCCTTCATCGAATTGGAGAAGGCTCAAGTTAACCTGCTCCCTAATGATCTCAGAGAAACGACATTTATGCGGAGAGAATGAATGTGCAGATTTTTAGTGAGCTAAGAATACCAATTTTTTTTATGCATAAACTCATGAAGAAATTTCCCTTGTGATCAAGGGAACACGTCATCCAGAAAAAAAGCGCAGGAAATTACTCGTTTCCCTTAACATACCGACTCCCTAATGTCAGATACGTGTACCAGCTCCCCTCTTTTAGAGGAAAGATATAGCTAAAGCAGTAAAAACACTGCAGGCAAAGTATAACATCACACACACACATAAACCACACCTCCACGGACTCGTCACTATTGGGTTTTAAAAGTGTCACAATGTTAGTACCAGGTACCAACCTAAGGCGCTCCAGCAAAATATTCTCCAGATATTAGTTTTGTTTTTTTTTGTATATCCTATAGGTTTCGTATGATTATATACTAATTGTACGATGTATGCAGTAAAAATAGCAACCCGAAATAAAAATATTCTCCTCATAATTATAGAACAAGTGATACATTTGAGCAGATTTTTTTGAAACTTAATTAAAACACTTTCTCGCAGTTTAGTACGGTCTACGATCACAAATACACAAAACTAAAATTTTCCGTTCATGAACTGGATACACCATAAACACAGACAGGAAAGTCAGTCACTCTCAGAAGTGAAGACTAAAAACTAAACTAAGACAACAAATCTTCACTAGTCAGTATTAAATTTTCCTTCTACACTTTCTTACTAACGTGTATTTAGCACTAGTCAGTTAAATAGAGGATAATTATCCTACGGTGCCACGCTGGTTGGCACAGGGCTTAGAATTAAGTTTTCCTTCTTTTGCGGAATTTTGCTTGTAACAATCATCAGAAAAAATCCGAATTGATGTACGAGTATTAACTGTCATGTGTGTCATCACATTTACTACGTCATATCTTAGTTTTACTTACTGGAGTATGCTTACTGGAGTTTACTGTGGCTCTAATTTACGAGGCCACAATCCCCAGCAGCCAGTTACAGGACCGCTTCAATTAACCGCGACATTGGTTTATTAACATCTTCACAAAATGTTCTGTGAAACTACGAAATGTGGCTGAAACTTACTACGGATAATAAACACTGACGACACTTTGATAGAATAGAATAGAATAGAATAGAATACATTTATTTCCTGAAATATGGTGTACAGAGTCTTAATGCTATAGGTCCCAAACTAGGCAAGCCTGTGTCTTGGTGACCTAAAAGGCTGATACATTTTATGCTAATTGTACACCGGCGCGATACCGCGATCAATTACATGAGCAATTACACATTAGTACAGTTACACTTGATTAAATTTACAATAAAATACAAATTATGAAATGAACAGGATAAAATGAAATGAAATAAGCATTATAAGATTACTTATTGATTAAGATTAACTATTGACATTATGAGAATTATTAATTATGTTATAAATAATTACTAAAATATCTGTTTATTTAAAAAGAAACATATCTTCTTAATTGCAGCTAAAGTGACCCAATCCTCACTGAGTGTCAGCCAACAGAGCCTCTGTTTCTGTGTAGTTCTTCTCCAGTAGCCACTCCCTAACAACACGCTTTATGCGGTACTTTGGACAGTGTAAGATTGTCGGATTTCTTAGTACGACGGAGTTATATATTTTATGGTATAGGTAATTGGAAAATCGACCAGCAAATCCGGTATTGATCCTTGGAGTTGGTGTTGTTGAAAAACGACTGCTTCTTGTGGTTCTGTTTTGCCCTTCATGTGTGTGCCTCTTTGATACGGCATGGGATATGTAAAGTTGTCTAACCCTGAGTATCTTAGCCTCGGTGTACAAACTGTCAGTGGAATATCTACGAGGTTTTGACAACATTACTTTTAGAACGGCACGCTGCGCCCTTTCCAGACACATCATAGCGGTTTTGGCAGCTCCCCCCCATACTCCGATGCAATAGAGCAGTTGAGACTGAATCAAGGAATAGTAAATCATCCTTCTAACCTCCAAAGAAGCAACGCGTCTTAAAACTTTCATAATAAAAATACCCTTCCGCAAGCGCTTACTTAAGAGTATAAGATGATGCTTAAAATTAAGGTTTTCATCTAAATGAACTCCCAAATATTTCACAACTTGGCACCGACTTATTTTTTTGCAGTTACAGAACTGGTCTTGACTACGGCAACTTTGATTATGCACGCGCAAGTACGAACGGGGTGAGTCAGTAGATCGTCTAATATGAAATGCAAGAAAGCTCGATTTTTCGGCATTTAGTGTGAGTAAGTTAGCGTCTAACCATCTATGTATGACACGCATACCTTCTTCAGCGGCACTAAAAGCAGAGTCCCAGTCGTTACCATGGAAAATAACAGCGGTGTCATCAGCGAAACAAATGGAATTGGCATTTTTCAGCGTCACGCTGAGGATATCATTAATGTAAATACAAAAGAGGGTTGGCCCAAGCACGCTGCCTTGCGGTATTCCATGTTCCAGGAACAGTTGTTGACTGATCAAGCCTCCAACTTTGCAGCATTGCCTTCTCTGGGACAGATAACTGCAAAACCATTGCGATGCAATACCTCTGACGCCAAATTCTTCAAGTTTCTTTAAGAGAAGAGGAACTGAGATGGTATCAAATGCTTTAGCAAGGTCTAAAAAGACACCTATGCACCGTTGGCGATTATCAAGATGTTTAGATACAGTTTCAGTTAGTAGCTGCATGGCATCCTCTGTAGATTTATGCTGCCTAAAGCCAAATTGACGATCTGATAATAAATGATTTAGCTCAAGAAAGGAAGTCAGTCGGGTATTCACAATCTTTTCTAGAATTTTTGAAAGAATACACAGTAGTGATATAGGTCTGTAATTATTTAAGTTGTCGTAGGTTCCGCTTTTGTGAATAGGTGTGACCACAGCTAGTTTCCAGTACTCTGGGAAAACTCCTGTACTTAAGCTAAGGTTACAGATATGTGTGAGTGGTTCAACGATACTATCTTTGATGTGTTTTAATAATGCAGGTCCAAAACCATCTACCCCAGGGGCACTGTGGATTTTAATATTAGATAGGAGTCTACATACCTCGTGTACATCCGTGGGAGAGAGGAAGAAAGAATTGAGGGACCTATTATTATTGCAATTTGCTTCCCATAGGGTCCTACCGGTGGTCCCGGTTTTTAGCATAGTTTTCCTTACTAAATTTGATCCAGCGTTTACGAAGTGGGAGTTACATTTTTCAACTGCCTCCTGGGCGTTCTGTGCACCCTGTAGTAGAGCATCGCGTGTCTGATCGTGTAAAGGTATGTTACAAATTGTCCTTATTGTCCTCCAGAGTCCGCGCGGGTTTGTATGATTGTCCAGTATTTTTTGCCTTTCGTAAGCTTCTTTTAGATTGCTCAGTAACTTATTACAAAAGTTCCTATACCTCAAGTATATTTTTTTAAGATGTAAGTCAGATGGATTAAGGCGAACCCCCTGGTGTAATTTATCGCGGTGGCGTATACATCTTATCAATCCAGGTGTAATCCAAGGTCTGAGATTGAACTGCCTTCGACTCAATCTAACAGTTTTTGTATGTTTACGCAGTTGGTCAGAGATAATGTCATTCAACTTGCAAACTGCATTATTCACATCTGCTTCTGCGGTGACTTTGTTCCAATCAATCTCACTAATTTCTTGGCGAATAGCATCATAGTCAATTTTGGTGACTAGCCTTGATCTTTTAACAGTTGTGGTTTTATGTACATTCGTTCCTACAACTACTATATCGTGGTCTGTCATTGAGCTATTGCAAACCATACCTATAGTTTTGTCTTTAGTTTTTATAAATGCATGGTCCAGGCAAGCACTTTGCCTTGTTGGAAGATTTATCGCAGACAAAAGACCATGTTCTGCCATTAAGCATAAGTATTCAACGTGAACACCGTTAAGGCTCTCATCTAAGATATTTATATTCATATCACCAGTAACAATGATTCTACTTAGGCTATCTAGGTTTGTCAATGTGAGATCCAGCGAATTCAAAAATCTATCAATGTTAGATTGTGACGGTGAGCGATAAATTCCTAAGACTGTTACAACGTTAGGAATTGTAACGACCAAACAATTTGCATCATCAAATTCCGGTTCGAGCGCTGTGGCCGGCCAGACATCCCTAACATATATGGTGACGCCGCCACATTTGTTTGAGATTTTCCGTGTAATAAATACTTGATATCCTGGTAATTGGCTGATGTATGCAGAGTCTCGCAGCCAGCACTCAGTGAGTACTAGAATGTCAAAAACTATCTTACCTCTCTCAAGTACTACAAGTAGCTCTGCAATGTTGTGCGTTATACTCCTTATGTTACAAGTAAGAATTTTTAAGGTATACTTTTCTAATTGACATTTACAGTCCTCAATATTAGTCATTGGTAAGCATGGTATACTTAACTCATTTTCAATTTCGACAAAATAGTGATAGTGATAACGTGCTTAGTTTTAATTGAAACTAGTTTTTATGTACTACCCTTTAGGGTTTTAATTAAATCGTTCGCTCGGGGTTGGTGGTGGTATAGAGTAGATCTTTAGTTTATTGTTTAAGGTTTGTTGGGTATACGAGAGGTATCGATTTCGTAGGGAGAAATGCTGTTGTATATATTTTCTTTTTGTGGATGGCTAAAGAAACCGCTGTACAATCAACCCACAAATGACCCACTATTGATATCGGCCCCCTCCAGTTACTTGAAGGTAATTATCCTACTGTGCCACTATGGCCATACAGGTTGGCACAGGGTGTTGTTTCAAGATTCCTTTTCTTGCGGCTAGGTTATCGGCTTTGTCATTTCATTTGTTAGCTCTTACCACACCCTCAGAATGTAAAGGGGTTATGCCGTTAAGTATTCTAAATCCGTTACCACACGGACCACAGCCGTACAGGAACAATTTACTATGATTACACCTTTTTTACGTGGGGGAAAACGGAGGTATACGTGCAAATATAAGACACATTTGTCTAAAGACAGATTATTTCTGAAGAAATCTCCTTCAGCAAGCCCGAAAGTGCATAATTCGCAATAAAACATCAATATATTACACAACAATAAAATATATATCTAAATTTTGAAAAATCTAAATTTTCTCGCTTTGAACGCATCAATTGTACATGTGGCACATTTAGAATTCATAGTCTCGAGGTGTCGTAATAGCTAACAAAAAGAAATGTTAAGGCAAGAAATTATAAAGCCCGCTCTACACTCGCGCCGCGAACGCCCGAGTAGGTAAAAATTGGGGTTTCCAGATCAGATAAGATCTGAAAACCCCAATTTTCAATAAATGTGTATTCAAATATACGATTCCAGATCAGATAAGATCTGAAAACCCCAATTTTCAATAAATGTGTATTCAAA
This sequence comes from Clostera curtula, assembly GCA_905475355.2. Lineage (NCBI taxonomy): Eukaryota > Metazoa > Arthropoda > Insecta > Lepidoptera > Notodontidae > Clostera > Clostera curtula. Next base: position 18,099,724 of record FR997802.1, read on the forward strand.
TATACGAAATCTTGTTTTTGTAATAATGACCTACTATTTGAATATACTATTTATTGCATATTCATTCAATAGATTGTGATCTGTGTGATTGGTCATAGAGGTGTTGTTGTGATCATGTATCTATTTGAGAACTGGTGCAAAATAATCGGACCTAATCAGATCTGTTTCCGAGGTACTTAAAGTTATTATATTTTATGTATGGAATAATGTTCTAACCTGATCTGATCTGTTTTCTGTGGGTAAGTAGTCATTACATTTTAATTTTGAGTAATATTCCAGCCTGATATGATCTGTTTCTTGCGAAATGTTATTGCGAAATCTGTGGGAATTACTATACATATAATCAACCTTTTAATGAATAAAACAAGAAAATATTTATTTCAAAAATTTATTAGTTACTTAGAGTGTTTATACTACATTGTTTATACACCATTTATTTAAACAGAGAACGTTTTTCAAGGCACATACTGAATCATGATAAATACAACTATACACATCATGAGAGTTTTCATATTGTTTATATAAGTTTAATAAACTAGGACAACCTATATCTTCTAAGTTATTAACATTAGCACTATTTACAATTTTCCTTAACCATGACACTTTTTCTGAACCTTTGACATAAACACATTTATCTCTTAAAATATTTAAGACCAAATTCTGATAATTTGAGTAGGGCACAATTCCTTCCTTCCAGTATATCTTTCTATTGCGCTCAATCCAACTTACTTGTCGCCGTTCTTGTTTAGTCAAGTCGTAAAATGGGAATGGAGGTTTTATTAAAAATACCTGTATTTTTTTATCGCATAATATCGCAATTTCCTTTACTATAAATTCGTTAGCTTCTGATTTGAAACCTTGAACATCTACAATTGCAGTCATGATAGCCTGCGCACAATGTTACTTAACGGTTTGTATTCCACAAGTCGATCGTTAATAATTAAACAATAAGCAGTTGTGTTATCTGGTATCAATGTTGAACATTCAAATTCCAACCTTACGTCTACCGGGCCTGTTTTTAAACAGTCATTTTGCCTTGAACAATCTATGATAAAAAGTGGTGCTTTTTCTTTAAAATCTTTCAGATCAAGCAAGGGATCGACGGGGCTGTTATAATACGACTGACGAAATTTCACATACATTTCATATAATATACTGTACTTGTTTTCAGAAAACTTTAAGCCTAAAGGCTCATAAGGGTAATATTGAGAATTCAAAAATAGCGTTACGTTTGTCACATCGCAATGATCAAATACTGAGCTGTCTTTCGATTTATTACTTTTTCTATTAGTCTGCAAGCAAAAAATTACATACCGGGGCTTTTCTAATTGAGAAGCAGTTTTTACTGACCAAGAATGCTTTGTGGTTTTAGGTAGTAAAGGATACTCATATAAATCCCAATTTCTAAATGCCATCTGAATAGGTTTATCTCTTTCTAAATGCTTTAAAAGTGTTAAACGTTCTCTATCTGAAACTTTTACATGTGGTACTCTCCACTGAACCCTTTGTATATCTATTTGAAGCTGAACGACTTCATCAGTAAGAATAATACTATTCAAGTTAGAATTACTCCTATTCAATATAAGTTCGTGTTTACAATTTATCACAATTTTATTGTAATCCTCTGCAAACCCTAAAATCTTATTTAAAGGTACCACAACGCTAAAATGCCCATAACTTTCGAACCCGTTTAAATTCCAACCCCATAATGCAGCAACTTTACTTTCTGCTTCATTTAATGAGATGTATGACTTTATTGTTGATGTTATTCCGGAATTTTTTATACGATCTATTTCAATTCCATTCATTTCGTATCTGATGTCTTGAAACAAATGCATAACAGGGTTATTAGTGAACGTAACAGTTTTCTTGATTGGATGCCCATCCTTGCCGAACAGCTTTGCCTGACCTTCGATGTAGATTGAACTGGCTGATGGTAGTACATATATGTCTTGCTGGTGGATGGGGATTCTGATTTCATCGTTTTCTCTAAAGCTGTTATTGTAGGGATTGTATGAATGGACTTCATAACTTTCGATTGAACTATCAAAGTGTGGTAAATCAGTAATCTGTAGTATACTCATACTTTAAACCCTAAAGCTTTAAGAAAATCTTTATTTGTTTTAGTCAATTTCATCACGTTTTTCTTACGTCTGTGCACCTTAACGGTTGTTGACGGAATAGGACGTTTTATTTTCACTGTAGGGTTTTTATCATACACAATCATTTTGCTTTTCTTAAATGAAGACGTAATTGAATATGTTCTTCACCAAAGTCAATACAGTAACCAAACTGATCTACAATCCTGACAGATATGGATGAAATTATGTTTTTGTTTACTGGGAAGTAAATAACGTTCTGGGGTATTTCTGTGTACCCGTGACTTGGAGCAGTATCAGATATGAATTCGTGAATAAAATGAGTCGGTAATCCGTTGTAATATGAACCGTGCACAAGATCACATTCGATTCTGATTACAGCTGCTAAACTGCTGCTATTAACTGGCACATTCGATCTTTTTTTTAATAATGAAAAGTATAGTAAACCGCACTCGTATTGATCAGATAAATGAAGAGGTGGTTGAAAATACGAGACCAGTTCTGATTTATTTCCAGAGATGGTAACCGTAGTAGGCATGCTTGCATACTGAACTCTTTTAAATGATCCTGTTTATTTTATTTCTTGATTATACCAAAAATTCTTTAAGAAATTTAAACATAGATGTCCACAATTGAAGGGGTGATCACGTTGTATATTTTCATAATTATATTGAATATTAGAACCTACATATTTTATAAATTCCTTTGGAGGTTTAAGATTTCCATAACTGTCAAAATACTCAACATAATCATTATATTTTGCATAGGCTACCCAATGAGAACCAGGATTTTTAGAACTATCTAAATTAATAACTCCACATTCTTTTTTATAAGGACATTTAGGGAGCTCATCTCTCATAAAGACACCTCTAAAATAAGGAATTCTATTCCCGTACTTTAAAATGTCAAAGTTAGTTAAGGCCCGTTTGGGTAGCCGATATCTTAGTTTTTTTCTTTTGATACGAAAATTCCAAGACCGCCTTTATGTGGTTTAAGGTGTAGTCCTTTCCCAATACATAGAGCTTCCATTTTTTCATTGTGTCTCTTCGATTCTTCATACAGCTTTTTAGCCATTTTGAATTCATTTATGGTTTTAGCAATACCAGCTGCACCGCCTGCTAAAGCTCCCGCCGCTGATAATCCCGCAAAAATAGGAATCAAAGGTAATACTCCCCCAGTTTTTGGAATAGGAATAATACGAGGAAGCTTAATCGATGAGTCATCAGCTAATTCCCTGGCAGCGGCAATAGCTAATTCTATAGCCATTTTCTTGCTCTTAGGTTTTAATTTTTTTATATGTCTTTTTGCTTTTGTAATAACAGTTTTTAATTTACTTTTTAATCCTTTTCCAGATGTAACTTTTGGAGAAGGCTTTTTTCTCAAACCAGACCCAGTTTTAATTTTTGTTGACATAGCCTTACTTACTAAACGTGCCGCGACTTTTTCGCCTATACTAGCATCGGAAGCAACCGCTCGCTCTTTCGCCATTTTTAACAAAATTAAATCAGCTTTATGTCGATCCTTTAAGTTTGATGACTTGTGATATGCAATATCGTGATCTTTGCAATATTCGTCCAACTTATTTACACCGTTATCTCCTTGTGTAAGTCTTTTTATTAATTTAGTACCAGGGCCACAGTAATTATATCCTGGTAAATGTAATTCAAATGGTAAATTATTAATAAGCCAATTAAGAAGACTACTCTCTCCAAAACACATTATAAGACTGATGATTCCGGTTTGAATACTTTAATAAATAGTTATGTGATTCGAGTTTGTTGTTAATGTTATTTTATTTATAATATTACATTCGATTTATCAATCCAACTGCTTTCTGCTGAAGATAAACCTAACCATTTTACTAAAACCCTGTTACTTTTTCTTCTAAGAACTTTCTCGACTAGATATACATTGGGATGTTTTGTTTTTTGAAGTTCTTGTGTATAAAATGCACCTAAAATAGGTTGACCTCTGATAGTATCTTCGATTAAGTAAGTTATAGGAGTTGTATTTTGTATTTTACGAATTTTAAATATTTCTGTTGACCAGTTGGGAGTATAACCTTTTTCAAATGTTCCTTTGTATTTACTGATACGCACATAATCACCTTCTTTGTACTTACTTTTTAAATTATCATTTTTTTGCAATTTTAAATACCTTTCTAATATCAGTTTTTTATTAATATTGTCCACATTAGCAGGGATTTCATTAATAGTGCGATGGTGAGTGTGATTGTATTTGTAAATAACATCATTGAGGGTATTATTTACCCAATTGTAATTGCCTTTTAAACTAAATTCCTTATAAACTTTAGATTTCAATGTTCTGATAAATCGTTCAACTATTGAAGCCTTTTTAGTTGAGAAAGTTGAATAATGGTTAATATGATACGATTTCATAAGCTTCTGAAATTTGTTATTATAAAATTCTGCTCCATTATCCGTTTGCAGATTTTTAGGAACACGCCCTTTGTCCAACAAAGTTTTGAAAGTCTTACACACATCTTCTTTGGTTTTACTTCTCATAGGAAAGGCCCAAGCATATTTCGAAAATGTATCAATGACGGCAAGAATATATCTGTAACTTTTATTTTCTTTTGAAATTGATTGCATATCAATTAAGTCTGCTTGCCACAAGTCATCTATATCTTTCATGATAACACGTCTTCGTGGATAGTTCACCCTCGCATTTTTATGAATTTCGTTTACCACGTCAGCTTTACTCATATTCACAATTTAGTATATTTGTCTTGAATTCAGCTATAATACTGAATAAAAAGCATATTATTATGACTATTTATTATTTAATTATGCTAGCTTCTTTTAATTCTTCGATTATTGATAAAATTTCATTATCATGGTTTGAATTACCGGCATCTCGGGAAGCAATCAATAGTTTCAATCTGTCAACCAGTTCGTTAGGATCGTCCCAATATACCAAGTCAGTGTTATTTTTGTATTTCTTTAGTGTTGGTAAGCTTCTTCCAAATTTAGTGACAATATTATTGTTTAACGCTTCAGAAAACAATGGTTTGATTATTTCACGATATTTTATACCTTTATCGCCTCTTATTTGCCCATTAGGATTGAAATTTTTCTTATGGGCATTTGTATAATGCAACATATCTTTATAGACAAGTTTATCTTTGCTCGATATTAGTTTCAAATCAGGTTTTCTTCGAAGTAAAAGTTCTTTTAAACCTGGGGTTAAATTGTAGCTTTTGTCCCCAATTTTAATTAAAATGACATTATCATCATTCACACTATCTATTTTAGAAAATGAAACGTTTGAATTACCCATTAGTAATTTTTTGTTTGCACTCCTTATTCCAAATGGTATATTTACACCATCATAAATATCATGTATATCACGACCCTCTAATGATATTTCTAAATCATCCAGTAATTCCGTCTGGGTAGACTTTTTAACGATCTGTACAGAATTCGGTTCTGGATCGTAACATTCTTCGAACTTTGTAGATGAACTAGTATTAATGTCATCCAATTCCATGTCTTCAAAATTAGAGTGTGTATTTTCATTAGTTTGTATTTTCTCTATTGTCTTATTCGAATCAACTAGGGTTTTAAGGGGATCTGTGACAGGTTTTAATATTTTATCAAGTGACAAGTTCATTGAGTGTTCCTGGTTTTTCATTTGTTTTATTTTATTCTTTATGGAGTCTACAGACTTCATTAATTCTATTTTAATATTCTTTTCCATATTGTACTGTTACAAGTGTACTCAGCTAAAGAAGATATAATACTAAATCAGATTTATACGTTATTGATTTATATATAGGTATACATTTTTAGATCAAAATTTAAAAAAACTATCTAAATTCTGTCTGTACCTTCCATTGTTTAATGAAGAATCTTTGCAAATACTAACAAAGTTATATGGATCTCTCCAAGCTTTATTACAAAGGTTCTTGAATTGATTCCAGGACATATCAGAACTAACATGCTCTTCATAAATATGTTTCAAGTTCACATCGTCTTGTTTAAATATTATAAGAAAGTTAGCATTATCACGCAGCAGCTGTTTCGGAATTTTAGAGTATGTTTGACATAAATAAAAGCAATCGATTTGTTTATGTCTACCCATAGAAAAGTAATTACGAATGTTTATTTGATTTTCACATGCAACATCATCGAAAATAAATACAGAATTAGGTAGTGCTTCATCTGGGGCTATGACTTCTTTATTATCATTAAATTCATGAAACTTAACCTGATGCACCCTCTTTATAACTTCTCGTAAGAACCTGTATTTTCGTTGAAAGTTAGTTTTCGAGTAAAGATAAAGATTTTGAAATTTAAGACCATTCTCATGCAATAATAAACTAAGAACTACGTTTGTTTTTCCACAATTCGATGGACCACATATAATACAACGAATCGTATTTGGTAACAGAACGCTATGCCTAATGTGGTTATCGGAGTCACCAAGATTTATATGATTAACATTAAGTGATGTGTGTTGTTTGATCAACTTCATTTTGACTATTAATTCAATTTTACGCATACATAGATATATAAAGCCTAAATATAATAAAAACAAATGATTGAGATATAAAGTTGTCTCGTCAAATGTAAAGCGAACGTAGGTAATATTCAGAATACCTACATAGTGCATCCATTTTATGTTTAAACCTGCTGTAAATAAATAAATAAGTTAGTAAAGTATTTATATTCGTGATTAGTGATGTTATAGATTAATAGAATGAAGGTCATAGCAAAAATAAAAATCATACATCAGTTATACATTTTTTATTCAGATATTACATATTTCAATACGAAAATAATAATATGACAATTTATTCACATAAACAGATTTGTATTTAATTTTATAAATAAGTTCTTAGAATAAAGTTTCACAATGACCCCAAGGTAAAGTTTCAATAAAGTTCGTTTGTATTTGTCTCTTATCATCATTTCTATTTAAAACTACTTTATGAATTTCTTGCGAGTACAGTACATGCTTAAGTGATTTAATTATATTCATTTTACATTTAAAATTGACATTATTTGTTAAAGCTTTACTATAGTGGGATAATTTCAATCGATTAGTAACAGCTTTAGATATACCTTTTGCTTTTGCGATGCGAGTTTTTGAACTGATTATACAATATAGTTTGGCTCTCAGTCCTACAAATTCACTTATGATGTCACCCCCGAGTTCATCTTTAAACAGTCCTGGAATTTTAGTATTTACTCTTGGCATGCTGTAACAACTATCAGCCTGGAAATTACTTGTATCAAAATTTGCGATATCATTTTTTATGTCTTCATAAACATCCCCTGTATTTATAAAATAAAGAAGGCTGTCTGTGTCTGTATAACACAGTCTTGCGCGAGTATTATATTTATTTTTAATAAAGTTATAGTGAAATTTATACAAATGTTCCTTTGCTAATTCTAGAACTGTAAACCCAATGTAAATAGGGCGATCTAAAATTATTTTTTCAGGAGTTAATTGAATAGCAACAAAACTTTCAGAAAAGATAGCAATACTTTTCAGATTTGGTTTTGCAATTAATTTTTCAGCACCGTGGTGCTTGTTAGTTTTATTATTGTAATCATCCCACATGGTAACTAATTTGACGTTAACCTGTTTGCGTCTATTTTCAATAGTTTTTCCAAATATAGCATTATTAAGTAGTTTGAAAAAGTCTTTTTCAAATACGTTTGTTGAAGCTTGACGTAAAGTAGTATTCAAGTCAATATATTTTTGTAAATAATTTTCTTGTCTAAATATTAAAATACGGTGAATTTTTTTCAAAATTAGTCCATTTAATAAACATGCCTTTAAATGAATGTAATGTATGACATAGTTGAATTTGTCGTATAAATTAGCAATTAATTTAGGTGTTTTGCCTCCAGGAGGTGTGAACCTCTCGGGCGCAAAAGGTAAATCACTATGAGTATTATGTAAACTCTCAGGATATAGTAAATCAACTTCTAAAATAAACCCATATTCAGAATCATCTGGTATTGATAACACATTTACTGTTTTAATCTCATCGATTGTCATAAAACGGAAATCTGAAATAGGCATTTTCTTTGTCATTGCGTAACCATATAAATTGTTACAGTCAAGATAAATCAAATATGTTGATTTTTGAGAAGCATCGTAATTTGGTAAATATTTATTATTCGCTTGAGCATGGCGAAGAGAACATTGTGCCAAGCCTCCACGTATTCCCTTTTCCAAAAATTCATACATTTCTAAACTATGAATTAACTCTAATTTAACGCCTGTGTACAGAAGCATCGCATCCCAGCTTAAACTAGGTGCAGTAATGTAATACGCTGGATCAAGTTGATAATGATCCAGACAAGTCTGTCTAAATTTTTCGAATACGTCAGCAAGAAGTAATACGTCGGTCTTTAAATATAAATCTGTATATTCTCCAAGTGTTTTAATATTAAATGACTGCCAAATAGATTGAGCGTGTACGTATTCATCATCGCTTATATGCTGACAATTCAAACTGTTATAGAAACAAACTTTCGATGGAAGTTGAGTCTCGTAATATTTTGAGTATGCGTCCATATAATCATAGGGATAAATTCCTTTTTGTCGTAACAACTTTAACTGATTATTACTAATAGTTGGAAATTCTTTTAATAAATTAACAAAGTCAGGTTCATTCAAGTTATTTACTAATGTGCTTAAACTTGAATGAAGAAATTGATAAGAATCTATGAACTTAACTTGAATAGGCTTTGATTTTAATGTATTCTTAGTATGAAGTACTTTTGTGAATGACATATACCTTTCTTTGGTTTTTGGTATAATTTTAAAAGCACCTTCATACTTCGATAGTTCTTTTATAAATAGGTGAGAGTCATAGCCAGATAGGTTATGAAAAATAACAGGCACAAATGGACAAACTCTTAACATTAAATTACAATGAGAGTGTGCTGCGCCTCGGTATTGTGATGTAATGTGATCATGATCCATTACTTTATCGTCAAAGAGCAAATAATTACAGATATGACATGTAGTGGCATTTTTGTAATCGTTTTCTTGGTCCTTAGTTAAAGGTGCCATAGGTATTTTATTTAATAAGATACTGTGAATGTACTCCAAATCTCTTATTAAATATTTTATAAATACTTCTACACAATCAGCTCCTCTATAAGTAACAAACTTATTCAGATCTGTATTGTGTGAACAACAAATATAGTAACCAAAACATGAAGGTTCGTGAACCTTATAGGTACGAGTATTCTCAGTTACATTTATGTTGCAGTTCAGTAAAAGACTTTCAAAATCGGCGTATATAACGAAATTAATCTTTTGTCGTCTTTCGAAGTTCTTAAATTGAAGAATACTATTTTTTTCAGGTAAAACAGTCAAAACCTTAGGACATTTATTATGGTCATTATATTTCGTTTCACTCGTGAAAACTTGTAAGCATGTCTCACATAGGTACATTTTACCTTTATGTTTACTTATCTGACGTTTGATTAATCTCAATAGATTTTTTATTAAGCAATAATGCCCGTTACCTTTCTGTTCAAAGTACAATAAATTGATGTGCTGACTTTTTCTTAAACTTGCCACATATAAAGGTCCAGTGACCATGTTTTTGTTATCTAATCCATATATATTAATACTTATGTGGGGATTTAAATTTTCAAATATTTTAACATCTTTGTATGATGGGGGAAATGATAGCCCATCTGTATTTAAAACTTTTGAAAAATGCGGATATGAACTTGTTCTGCAAACATTCATTTGGCAGGGATATAATGCTGCGACAATACTCCATAAAAAGCAGTTGTTATCGCTGTTTTTAATATTTAAACAACTTTTAGTTTTTTTTATTACTTGTGGCAAATCTATATAGGTGCCGCCTTTCAAAGGAGAGTATTTGTTAATGTTAATTTCTAGATGACTTATAGAGAAACAAGTCCAGCCAGATCCACAATGTTGGAACTCTGAGAGCTTTCTGTCAAATGTATTTATTGTTTTCAAATATAATTCATTAATATCTGTATTATTATTATATACGATTTCATATTTTGTGTTAAATGATTTAAGCTGTTGCTCATCAGATGTTGGTAGAATGAAATAAGCAAAAAGTTCAAAGTTTAATTTAACACAATTATGTTTTATCAAACAATCATTAATTAGTTTTATAACCTTAAGTCGATTATCCATTAGGAATTCCTCAGGTGTTAGGTATTCCATTAATGGATTCAGTTTGAAACTTATTATTCTCTTTTTAAAAGCCGTGGCTATTATATCGATATTTTCAATTTCAGTTTTTAGTATGCAATTAGATTTATGCAAATTCGTTCTTAAATGATACTGATATTCAATTTTAGGTACTTCAATGTGACATTTTTGACATATTATTATATCGTTGTTATTTGTTCTGATTCCGGATCTAGTTGAAACTGTAATAAAGAAAGGAAAAAAACCATGAGCATTAAATCAAATGTAATATGATAAATGATTATACAACTTAATTTCTATAACTGATTACATGATTTATTTATATGCCTATGTAATAACTAAGTACCGCCTAAGGTATATAACATAATAGTAGATTTACATCTACATATTTATTCATAATGTAGATTACAAAAATAAAAAAAACATTTCTAAACTAAGCTAGTAGGTATAGCAATAGTATAAACTTGAAATATAAAGATAATAATACCTAATATTTGAATAAATGAATACAAGATTAGCTTAATAATAGTCCACTAAGTAATATAGTAGGTACTACTGAATTATAGTACTTGTTTAATACAGTACCTACTATTTTAATAGTAGTTACTAATAAATGTTGGTGGGCACTTAACGTACTCTTTTCGTGTAGCTATAATAAAATTAGACAAATGTTGCCAAGCATCTGTATTGTCAAAAGTTTGATTTTTAAGCGTGACAATTGCTTGGCGCCATCTATTCATTGGCTGAACTTTTTCTATTTCATCGCACCGGTATATTTTTAAATCAATATAGTGCGTTCCCGGCTTTTTTTCAAAGGTTTGGCGCGAATGACCATTTGCAAGACGTCGTGATATATATGAAGCTAATGGTGTTTTACCAGTAACTGCAGGGGGCTCTTTCTCGTCGTCCTCGCTATCGTCTCCAAACAGATCGTATGCCGTGCACTTCCTCGGGGGAATGGGTTTGATATGCAGCTTCTTTGAAGCCGATGGATGGGACGACACAGACGGTTTCGTCGACGACGCATTACTATCACAGAAACATTACTCTATTAAACCACGATACTATAACACGCTAGATAAAACTATAAAATATAAATACAAGAGCAGGTCTATTAATTTATGTTTTATTAAAGAACTTGGAATACTTACATTTTTCGTAGGGGCACCGGACTTGCTCTCGATGGTGAAGACGTACGTGACGATGCGTGCTTCCTTTTTCGCCCGTCGTGCTTCTTTTTTTGAACCTGAGGTTCCTCGTCGACGTCAGAGGGAAAAAGGGTCTCGGCGTTTTCGTGCGACCTGAAATAGAGTGAAACATATTAATACAATCAAATCATTATTCAAGCGTACATACCACATTGAAATGTCACAGATAGGTACACTACTCTAATTTATTATTATTATTTTATTATTGTCTATGTATCTATCTATCTATGTTCATCTAATATTGAAATAAGTACATCTTTTTAGAATACTGAAACATAACTATCACAGAAACATTACTCTATTAAACCATGATACTATAACACGCTAGATAAAACTATAAAATATAAATACAAGAGCAGGTCTATTAATTTATGTATTATTAAAGAACTTGGAATACTTACATTTTTCGTAGAGTAGGTTGATTCTTGGTAAGTAGGTAGGTACTTGATGTTTATCTGGAGCTTCTGGTAGCTGAAGTGATGTCCCCTAAATCACCGTCCAATATTTATATAGCCGGGATTGCCGACGTGAGCTTTTTCCATATATGTAATGCATGCGTTAACCTAAAATCCTGAGTCAGGACTTCTTCACGCGACAAATGCTTTGCAATCATAACCAAATGTATAAATCTCAACCTTAAATTATGATACCTAAAGTGTACACTAATAAGAACCCGGAGTAATAATAGTATGTCGATATTGCAATACAATATTATTGTTTTGATCCATCTCCTTAAATAGAATTAGAACTTACGTTGCAAATTAGACGTACTACTTACATGCGATGGTTTCGCATGCCATTATGATATTGATCTTCTCAATAAAAATGTATGAAAAAATTACAGTGAACAAACGTACAGTAAGTGTTTGTTTTATCAATATAGATTTATAGTAAACAATAAAATGTTTGGCGCCGTGATGTCTTGAGGTTTCAATTTCACCATGCCATTTTTGTCCTACTGTCGGAGTACTTATCGAAATCTAACAAAATTGTACGATTTTGAACTCTATAGATAAAAAATCGATTATTATATAAATTGAAAAAAATATATTAAATCAATCATTTCAATTTGTACCCTTGCTGAGTCCTGACTGGCTAAAAACGGGGGATATCATCGCGTAATGTCGGTAAGTGGTAATATTTTCTTTAACAGTATTTTATCTATCAATTAAAATATAACATAATTATAAGCCCTTGACATTAGAGTTTTTGAATAAAAACGTATGTAAGTATACACTTAGTTCAACATGACTAATTGCATTCTGTTTTTTTTTTCAGGACTCCGAAAACGACTACTTCAACTTCATTCCTATGAATACTGTAGTAGGACAGAAAAATGAAAAACAATTGAATCTGGAGGGTCCCAGCAGCAAACAGCTCAAGAGAAGTTCAACAGCTGCATTCACCTGTATAAAAAAACTAACGCGTGGTGCTAAAGTGATCAGGATCGAAGTTTATGATGTGGAAAGTTACCCTGATATCATAAGTTCGCTATGTAATTGTGATGCTGAATTGTGCGTGCAGCATGTAGTTAAAAACATATTTATGGATGACATTTATAAATCGGTTAAAGAAATTGCTGTAAAGGTATCGAATAATATGTCGTAAAATAAATCATAGTACTTAATAAATGATAAAGTATTTTTATTTAACCTTTCACTTACATACTCTCATCTAATTGTTATTTTACGTCACGAAGCGATGACATGTGGTTTTAAAGTTTATGAGAGTAAGGTTGAAAGTCGCATCGAATAATGCACATACATCGCTTCGTGAGATAGAAGAACGCAATGACGTAAGTACGAGTATATCAAAAATCCGATATAAGATAACATCGGAGAATGTGTGAGCGCATTCAATTATCAGAATTAAACCTTGTGACATTCTAAGACCAATCACATAGTTTTACCTTTGATCATTATTCAATTTGAATGTAATGCAGATAAGAATCTATTTGAATAGGTGTTTTTTAATTCAATGAACGGTTTATTATAATAGTAGGTATTTGAATACTATGATGTAAATTAGGTGTTTATTGAAAATTGGGGTTTTCAGATCTTATCTGATCTGTCTAATAGTATCTAATAGTAGGCCATTAAGACAAACAAGATTTCGTATATTTGAATACTTACACATTGATTGAAAACTATGATATTTGAATACACATTGATTGAAAACTATGACCAATCACACAGATCACAATCTATTGAATGAGTATGCAATAAATAGTATATTCAAATAGTAGGTCATTATTACAAAAACAAGATTTCGTCTATTTGAATACACATTTATTGAAAATTGGGGTTTTCAGATCTTATCTGATCTGGAAACCCCAATTTTTACCTACTCGCCCGCTCTACACTCGCGCCGCGAACGCCCGCGACATCGAATCGAATCACGAGTGTAGATGTTGTTCACGCCTTCGCGTTCGCGCTTCGCACCGTTCCCCGATCAGTGTCGGTTTTTTGGCCCGCGTCAAAGGATTTGCTTTAGAAATCGCGCCGTCGTCCATCATAGTCGGAAACACGCGGGTCACGGCGTTTATTCACGGCGTGAATTCTCGGCGCGACGTCACGCGTGAGTGCAGAGCCGACATAAGAACAAGAGAAGGACAACTTGAAAACAATACCCCGTGCCAACCCGTCAGGTTGAGTATGTTTGGCTGGATAACGAATCTTGGAAGCCCCGTATGAACCTCAGATCGGTAGATAGACATCCCATATAAAGACTTAAGCGCTTCTCCAAGAATACTTCCCATTACCTTTTCCAACTGAAGAAATGACCAATTCATCAAACCTCTTTACAAGTCATAAAATATTAACTACCTATACGCAAAGGCTATTAGCGTAGGCTATAATTGGTCGCCAAGACAATTATAAGTTTGTATAGCCCAAACTCATAACGACTTTATAGCTTGTTTTAATAATCCAAACAACCCTTCCACTTTGCAAAAAATAAAAAACAAAGATTAATTAATCCCGGACAGCGTAAAAACAAAATTCCCGGGAAAATACCTTCTGTAATTCATTAAAAAAGCAGCCCTCGTGAAAGCAATAAGGTGCCGATAAGGCAAACAATCTTTGAATATAATAGACTCTTAATCCACGGCACAACGAAGTAATTTGAAGAAAAATAACATTAGCAATTCAGATTGCGCTTCTATCGAGGTCCTTTATTAACTGTCAAACTGGGAAAAGTGAGTGAATCGATTTTGAAGAGGTCACCCGATCGAAAACTCTGCTCATCAGATAGCGTTGTCACATTAATAAGCGAATTCCATAAATCTTATGACATTGAGAGTTTATATCTGCCTCGTTGGTCTAGTGGTCAGATGTGCCGTCTTTGGATCAACGGGTCCCGGGTTCGATTCCGGGGTCGGGCGAGTGTCTTTGTCTAAACCAGTGGCACTGGCTCGGAGTCTGGGTGTCATTTCTATCTATAATATGTATGTATTTGGGTGAATTTCCCAAATGACTTTTTTTTTTGTCTTCGGTGAAATTAGTATTGGAAAAAAGGAATATTGTTCTGAATTATTTTTTTTTGTATTCAATAGGTTGTTACTGGGCTGTGGCAAAAATATGATTTGCATAGGACTATTACAAAAGGTAGAAAAAAAAATTATAAACCTCAATTTTTTTCAAATCGGTGCTGTCCCTCTACTTTTTTTACAAACAAAACAGCTTATACACGAATAAAAATAAGTAAGATAAGTATATAACTTATTCTATTTCATAGAATATTAGTTTTTTTAATAATTTAAAGCATATTGTATTACATAATTAATGTTTATTATTACTGAGAGGCACAAACGTACTTGTCTTGCAATATGATTTCATATCGGTGGACAAAAGTAATTTAAACCTAACTTTACATCGACGAGTCCGAAAGCGTCTCAACCCCAATTTTAATTATCTTGTTAGTGTGTGCTATTGCGCAGTCAGGACGAATGCCTGTCAAATCGCTTCATATTCCCGCAAATAACGTAAGTACACCATTCCAGTTGCTCCCGGACAATTATTTTATACTATCGGTGGTTGCATTTTTTTAGTGTAATGAGTAGTTTTATTGTTGTTGTTTGGTTCTAACAGAGGTAGTAAGTGAATTAGCTTCATTGAGTATTATTGAATTCATCCTATATTTTATGCATTTTTTCTAATTTCCTAAAAAGTGTGTTATTTCTCACGTCGGTGTTCACATATCGGTGTAATCGGTGGGCTTTATTACCACCGATGTGATAATTTACACCGAAATTATAAGAAAAAAACAATCGGTGTCTTTTATCTAATATCGGTGTTTTGATTCATGATCAACGCACAGTTTTGTCACATCGGTGGCTTGCTTTATCATATCGGTAGATCCCGTGTCATTTCTTTAAGTATACAAAGAAACAATGGAACATACATACTACCTACATAGACTGCTAAAATCATTACCACGATATCACTGGGTAGTAGAAGATGCATAAATGTATCAATATGGGAGGTCTGTACTCGGTAACGTACGTCTATAGGCTGAGATGATGATGGTGAGGTGGAGCAATTGAACGCATTCAAGTTTTTTCTAGAAAATATTTTCTAGTTACAAAAGTACATAATAAAAAATAATAAATAGAAAACATCATATTAGCTTAATTTTGTTTAAGAATGCCAAGGCCAAAACTAAAAGAGGAGGAGAAAAAAAGAGAGAGAGGTTGCTGGAACGAATACGAAAAGCTAAAATAAACATTCTTTTCCCTCCCAAAGGCCAACCCCACGTCCGTGCAGAACATCTTAGCCACGTGGGAGGGGGACACTCAAAATGAAATTACTTATGAGTGGCTAACAGGGAAATGGCAAACCCATGATGATGGAGAGAAATAATATTGAAATGATACAAAGTGACTTGACATTGGCTAAACACAAACCGTGAGAGCCACAAGGAATAAAAAAAAAAATATTCCTTTTTTAATTCTAACTACCTATAGTAAATAAAATAAAAAGAAAATAAATACATTAATAAAATAGTACCTATTTAAAAATATATATTTTGATTGGATTTCTAAGAACTCGGTTCTCTTTGCATGTGATGTGAGTTCAGGTCTTCAGTTCTACGTCACCCTTGTAAAAATATATAGGCATCTACTAACTATTTACTTTTTATATTCTACGGTGGATAGATTATCATATCGCTGGATATGTAAATCATTTCGGTGGATAAACTTATCACATCGGTGTACAGAAAAAATCATCGGTGGCGGTTTGTCATGTCGGTGGAAACCAGAATTCAAACTGAATTTTCTCCCTATTCTTAAATGATAAGTCGATGGTATTAAATTTGGAGATATTTGATGTCCTATAGATTACATAAAACCTGAAAAATATACAAAATGTATTTAAATGAAAAAGTACACCGATATGATAAAAAAAATGGCATTTGTTGAAATTGACCCATTTACAAAAAAAAAATGTATATAAGTAGTTTATCATCCATCTCGTTACCATAACACAAGCATTAAGTTGCTTAGCTTGGGACGAGATGGCGTTGTGTGACATGTCCAAGGATATTTATATTTATATACAGTCGAGAAGAAAGCTAACAGAGTTCCCACTATCGAGTTGGGCCTCCTCCAATCACGTGATGTAAAGTAACCTACCATACAGGCCACACAGTTTCATATCTTGTTTTCCGTATCTGCCTGTTCTGTACTCTGTTGTTTGTTTCGGCTAATCTCTGAAATAGCTGGACCGATTTTGACAGACAGCTGTTGTAACAAAGAGTAACTTAATCTCTATTGACATCCCCCCACTTTTCCGGAGCTCATGTTTATTGAAGTTTCCACATTTTCAAATACCACGCGGACGAAGTCGCGGGTAATAGCTAGTCTTCGCATACGAACCAAAATGTATTACGCAATGGGATAAGTAACTTCTACCTGCTCTGTTTCTAATGTCACTCTACAGTGGGTTAAGTGGAACTAGTGGTAGTATCAACACACTACTCAACACAAGTTTTCCTGTGTTAAGTTTTCGTTATTCCGGCCTTGTTATGTCGACTCTTATGACACCCTCACGATGGAATGGGATAGCACTATGTATACAAAGTCCATCACACGGAGTTTGCTTGAAAGCAATTTTATTGGCATGAAATAAATGTGTCCTAAAGGCGCCTCACTGGCAGTTGACAGTGTGAGCATGCCAATCCTTCAATTGCCTATGTCGGCAAATATTGATACCCGATTACCCAGAACTCGTGCCACCTTCGACAAACAAATATTCTGCAATTGGTTAATGGGCCCTACTCCAATTACGGGACTAAATTAATTTGTACTGTCACTGAAGATAGACTGTTCGTAGTAAGTTGATGTTCATATTGATGAAACGCTAAGAAACTAGTCAAAGACCACTTCTTCGCGCAAACTAATTAACGTACAAATAGTACGTAGCCCGCCCCGGCTTCGCCCGTGCAAAGCGGGGGTGGGTTATACTTAAAAAGCTTCCCCTTGTATCACTCTATCTATTAAAAAAAACTGCTTCGAAATCCGTTGCGTAGTTTTAAAGATTTATGCATACATAGGGACGGACAGAAGAATGCAACTTTGTTTTATACTATGTAGTGATAGTGATGATTAACAACATTTATATACTATGAGACCTTATTAATTAAGTAAGACAAAAGTCACTTAAGATGTACTGTTAGGCGGCACAAAATTCTTAGTATGTCTCTCAAAATATTTGTACCGCACAAATATTCGTCGCGTGCGTGAGAAGTTTGGTAAATAACCAAAGTTATACGCGTTTAAATACTTGAATGTTTAGATTGGTTTCAAATGAAAATGTTGGCAACTTATGATTATGTTTGTGGCTCTCTGTATTTTTTTTTTTATTTATATAGAAACACCAAAACGTTATTTTAATAACATACAAGAGCAATCACACAAACTACAAGCATGAACTTTCAATTTAAATTATTATAACGACACTACATGGAACAAAACTAACTTTTCACACTGCTTATTAAAACGAATTTTAACATAAAACGGTTTTGTACTCAACAGTTTACTTAGTTTAATTAAAAATCTATATCTATACTAATATATAAAGCTGCAGAGTTTGTTTGTTTGTGTGTTTGTTTGTTTGTTTGAACACGCTAATCTCAGGAACTACTGGTCCGATTTCAAAAAATCTTTCAGTGTTAGATAGTCCATTTATCGAGGAAGGTTATAGGCTATATTTTATTTTCAAAAGAATTAGGGATCTGTATGAAAATTGCGATTTTGTAAACCAAGGTGTAAAATCGAAAACCTATTTATGCGTGCGCTGCAAAAACTATTGACAATAGAACAAAATGATGTACTACGGGTTTGTAGGTCTTATAAAGATCTACAAAAAAGTCCGCAAGAGCACATATCTAACTATCATAGTTTAGTCACAATAACCGATTTTAGTTTCATAAAAAATATGCACGGGTTCGAAGCCCACGCGGGCGAAGCCGCGCACAAAAGCTAGTTATAAATAAGCACATCTCATTTAAACATAAAATTTTATTAAATACCAATTATTTCGTATCATCACCCCATTTCGTCTTAAGGGTGTCGTACGAGCCGATAAAAGGAAACAAGGCCGATAACCTAGTCGCAAGAGAAGGTAAACTTGATACGAAACCCTGTACCAACCCGTCTGGCCAGCATGGCACAGTGGGCTAATTACCCTCAACGTAAGTGGATGAGGCCCGACTCAGCAGTGGGTCATCTAGAGCCTGAGTAGTAGTAATTTCGTATCTGTAAACATGACTTTGGGCCCATCAGAAGGCTCAAGTCACCCAAAGGGCAATGGAGAGGGCTATGCTCGGAGTTTCCCTGCGAGATCGAATTAAATGAGAATGAAGGAGATACGTAGGAAAACCAGGGTCACCGACATAGCCCACAGGATTGCCAAACTTAAGTGGCAGTGGGCAGGGCACATAGCACGCAGGACCGACGCTCGATGTGGCAGAAAAGTCGTCGAGTGGCGACCGCGTGCCGGAAAGCGCATTGGTGGTGGGCCTCCCACACGGACCGACGACCTGGTTAATGTCGCCGGAAAACGATGCATGCGGCGGCCCAGGACCGGCCTTTGTAGAAATCCTTGGCCTATGTCCAGCAGTGGACGTCTTTGGCTAAAATGATGAAACATGACTTTCTAATTTGGAACAATTTGATTAGGTACTGGACGTAGCTAAGCCGGCACACCTCACTGCATTCTTAACTGGAACGAGGTATAATGGTCGATTTATTTAAACAAATGAATAAATACGGTAACAAGTTAAAAAACGATAAGACATAACTATGACAATTTTAATTTCATTAGTAACAAAAACAACAACGATTACTGGTTGTTTCAATGGTGTTGTCACAAAGCAACTAAAAATAAATGGTGTATTTAACTGCACGACACAAATGATTGCCATTTGCCACGATTAGGTGATTATGGATTGTGTTTTGTGTATAACCTGCTGCATGTCCTTATCAAACACAGAAACACACTTTTATTCCATACATGCATACCATCAAAAATGCCCTGGCTTATCGTAACAGATTTTTAACAATATTATATTTTCAATTTAAGATACAATTCACTTACAATTAAAATATATATTGTGTCATTTGACGATGATAATTAAAATATCAGAATTTCGTAGTCTATTGTGTTTAAGTATCATCATCATCATTATGTCATCCCAAAAATGACCCACTACTTAATCAGGCCTCCTCTAAATTCATAGGGGGAATTATCCTTCTCTGCCACGCTAGCAAGATGGGCTGCGGCTGGGTTCATCATCATCAAGTTTTCATTCAAATACGGCTCGGTTATCGGGCTTGTCATTTCCGACACCCTCAGGATGGAATAGGGTGGTGTCACCATGTATTCTTAATCCGTCACCACACGGAATTAATGGACAAGTTGCCCTCGATAAAGCAGTGCTTATTTATTCACGACAGATATCTACACGCCATCGGTGAACTATCTTTATAATGGCTTTAAAATGGTTCGTAAATATCGATTGAGTGCACGCTCCGAACTTTCCATTTAGACGTTAGTAAGTACTTTTCAATGTATATTGTTATAGCGTTACTGTCGAAATGATTGATTATGTAGTCGATAGTAACTATCAATATAGCACAGGATAATTTCCCTCGGTAAAATTTCAGGAGGCCAGAGGCAGCAGAGGGTTGTAAATAAATAGTTATCCTTGGACATTTCACACAACGCCATCTCGTCCCAAGCTAAGCAACTTATTGCTTGTGTTATGGTAACGAGGTGGATGATAAACTACATAATTTTTTTTTTGTAAATACATACATATTATAGATAGAAAACACCCAGACCCGGAACATATTCTTGTAGGTCGTACAAATATTTCTTCCGTGCGGGATTCGAACCCGCGACATGCTGCGCAGAAGTCGATCGCTCAACCACTGCGCCATGAAGATAAAAATAACGCAATAGTCTAAATCAAAACAATATTATAATATGTATAATTAACTTGGTTTTTTTTTTAACTCGGAGACATGTATAAACAGATTTAAATTTTTCTCATGGTGTCATTTTTGTAATGAATATAACAATAGCATAATTTATATATTATTATTTTTTTATATATTTTTTAATAATTAATTCTTCGGAAACGATAACGTTTTAATTTTTTAAAAACAATAAAGTAAGCCGAAACTAAAAATTACAATTCATATTGTATGTTATATTAAGTATAAACTCGCGTGTAGCTTCTAAAAATGACAATCTCTACGTTATAATGGACTTTTTCATTTGAATAATTTATTGAAACTCATTTGCATGTCAGGTGCATAGAATGGTGTTATGTACTGATTACGTGCAGCCATTTTGTATGACGTTACTTTTTTATATTTTATAAAACATGTTTCACCATTTAGTAACAAATGGAGTAACCTACTAAATCTATTGCCGAGTCGAGCCTCCACCAATTACATGGAGGGTAAACTAGCCTACTGTATCACGCTGGCCAGGTGAGTTCGCACAGGGTTTCGTATCCAGTGTTCCTTCTCTTGCGTCTAGATTATAGGCCTTCTCAGTTCCTTTTGTCACCTTTTACAACACCCTCAGGATGGAATGGGATGGTGAAACCATGTAATATATGGCTTTTAGCACATGTACAATGTATAATTGAATCGTTAGATATATTTCTTTATAAAACCTATGTATTTAAATACTAAAACAAGTGCCTAAATTAATTATAACTAAAAACTACTCCAAAAGTTATTTAACCGTTCCTCAGAACAGAATATAAAGTTGACTGATACTAACTACTGTAGAACATATAGTTAACAAGTTAGTACCTCGAATTGCTATAAGATCACTACAATATTACCGCAACCGCTGTACCGCGCCCTAGGAACGCGCGGCGAGGCGGGGTACAGGTAAGAAAGAGCATGAGATTGATATTGTCGGACGGATCTTCTGATATCATTTGACAGTTTTAAGGTAGAATTGGTGTTCACTCACTTAAAATACTCGGCCACCTTAAAACTTATGTTCTTCACATAACGAGATAATGCACGACACATCTTGGAATATTTACCTCATGTGCATCTGACACATCCCTCCCCCGCCTCGCCGCGGGCGCGGTACAGCGGTTACGGTCAAGCTATAGTGGCAGTTAGTGAAATACTATGCAGTATTTTATAGATAGGTGGACGGACGACCTTGTGAAGGTCGCCTTGTGGGAGTCGGTGGATGCGGTCTGCACGAGATCGTGCATTGTGGAAATATATAGGGGAGGGCTATAGGGGAGGCCTATGTTCAGCAGTGGACTTCTGTGGCTGATAGATAGATAGAATGATTTTATAGATATGAGGTTATCTATCGGTAACATAGCCCGCGAAATTAATTTTTTCTTATGTTTTTTGCAATTTGCAGGTCAGTGCTAGATTGTATGTTGATTAAAATGTTATTCGCGGCTGTAAGACGTATGTAGCTATAGAATTATAATCATCAAAATCATCAATACAACCCTCCAAGCTCATAAAGGTGCAAGAATGACTTTGAACTTGAAAAAGTTTTTCTTGCACCTTTATACAAACTAGCTTTATATAAACTGACCTGCAAATTGCAAAAAAAACGTACGAAAACTTGAATTTCGCGGGCTACCCTGGAACATTCACCTTAAGATAACCTACGACAACTGCAAAGTAATAATAAATAATAAATAATTGCTGCCACAAAATGTATTAGAATATATCACTGCTACGAAGTGCCTAAACACATTTAAGATAACCTACGACAAACTGCAAAGTAGACTAATTCTGCTACAAACTGATTACATCACAGCTACGAAGTGCCTACGCAGTTGCCTACACACTTTTAAAATAACCTTCGACAACCTGCAAAGTAGATTAATGCTGCTACACACTGCTACGAAGTACCTACGAAAAGGCCTACACGATTTTTTAAGATAAACTACGATTATTTTTCTCCGTCGACATGTTCGGGTCTGATTTTAAATGGGAACGATAAACCAAATCCTTAATTACAAGCCATAATTAATTACCAACCCACTTGATGACCGGTGGTCAGTCAGTGAGTCTGGGCTCCCAACTTTTTAATAAACCCCTAAATAATTAATTACAGCAAGTTCTTCGCAATAAAAAGCGCTGACTAAATTAACCCCAAATTATTTAGTAGGCGATGTAAAGGGTCTTTTGCAATGGGTGGTTCACAATGCCTGGGATATTTACATAAAAATATCATTTATCTACATGGTATTGTTTCATAATTATTGTATACATATTTATTGTTTCATAATTATTGTATACATATTTATTGTTTCATAATTATTGTATACATATTTATTGTTTCATAATTATTGTATACATATTTATTGTTTCATAATTATTTTTCATAAAGATTGTGGCTATTTAAAAACTGCAATATTGATAAAGAAGGAAACACTGATAAATTTAGAGGGTCATCATTGCGCCCGTGCGAACCCGGGGCGGGTCGCTGTAGTGTATTAATATTTCGATCCCGGTTAGGTTAAAGGTGACAGTTATTGTGGATAACGTGTCCCTTGTTCGATTCAGGGATCTGTGCAACCCAGCAATACAAGTTCTAGAACTAAATGTCATATGAAACCGTGAAAAAAGTTTATAAATTGACCATGGACTTGAAATTTATTTAGATTAACATTTTACATAATACCGATGAATAATGGTTTTAAACTTCTTAAAGATAACGCCGTAAGTATTACTTTGGAGAATATAGATGGCATACCTCTCTTATCGTAAGCATTTAGGACTAGTCTGAAACCTATATTTTATTGCAGTTAAGATAAGCGTGGCATAGGTTAAATGCGAATGAACGGTGTTGAACGACGTACCAAGTACCATTTCATATAATGTGTATAATTTATAGCTTCGTCTGCGGTGACAGTTTAAGAATACTACTACTACTTCTCAGCCCCTAAATGACCCACTGGTGAGTCGGGCCTCCTCCAAATTCATGGAGGCAATTAACCTACTGTGCCATCCAGGCAAGGCACAGGGTTTGCATCAAGCTTTCCTTCTCTTGCCAGGCGATCTGCCTCTTGCGTTCCCTTAGTCGCCTTTTACGATACACTCGGGATGGTATAGGTTGGTGACACTGTAAACTCAAAATCAGTCATCACACAGATTAAGAATACATGATGTCAGATAACGTCACAGATAAATTGGACATGCTCAGACTGTACGGTAGGAAAAGAGCTCACAAAAAAAGTCCTTCTCTTGCGCGTAGGTTGTCTCTGTCTCCGTTAGTTACCTATTCAGGAAGGATTGAATTAATAAAGTTTTGTACTGTAAATCTATAATAAAAGGCATGTTTGGATTGCTATCAGAGTCTAGATGCACGGCAGTGCCCCGGCCAAGTCCAGTGTAAAACTTACTGCAGTGTGAATGGTGCTTTATACAAAAATGTTGGTCTCATAATGAAGAGTCCAATTCAAGTTGGCGGAACAAAAACATGACAAATGATGGCGGTGCCTTTGTTTTGGAAGTTTAGCAAGTGCCGATCGGTTTAGATTGCTCGCACAATATTAAGAATAGCGCAATAATGTACCGCACATTTCAACTGGAAAAGCAACTTTTCGAATATTTTTTATTCAATAATGACTTCAGTCCGTGTGTCCGTTAGAATAGTGTCACCACACCATTCCATCTTGAGGGTGTCGTAAGAATTGACAAAAAGCAATGATGAGGCCGTAAACCTAGCCGCGCAAAAAGCTAAGCTTGAAACGAATCCCTTTTTTTTGTTGTCGCTGGGGAAATGCTTTATGCATACCAGCGCCCCCCGGGGGAGAGGTCGGTGATTATGTGGGACTCCGACAAGGGTCGTCTACCCAAGAGTCGTCTACCCACTAAAACCCCAGCGGTATACCCTCACACGGCGCGCTTGGGGCGCCACAAGTTCGCGTAAACGCATTCTACTGTGACGCCCCGGCGTGGTGCCCGCAACGGGCAAGCGACTTTCAGAGAGGGCGTCCCGGTACACTGGGACGCCCTCAGTCATCGAGGCTTTCATCGGTGGCGGTTCCCCCGACCCACCACCGGCCTCTCAGGCGAGGGCAGAAGGGGTTCGCATCGTCACGACTCCCCTCCACCCCTGCCTCCGTCCGCGGCGCGGGTTAGCCGGAGCTCCCTCCTTTGCGACCCGCCCCGAGGCCCCTTTCTGCGACATAACGGCCGCGAATCGGCAAGCGTAGTGTGGGACGGCCCTCTGCTAGATGGAGCGACGATCTGCGAAAGGTTGCGGGCAGCAGCTGGATACGTCAAGCTGAAGACAGGGCGCTATGGCGCTCTTTAGGGGAGGCCTATGTCCAGCAGTGGACTAATGTGGGCTGATGATGATGATGGGCTAAGTAGTAGTAGTAGAACTTTTACTGATCTGCTTTTTATGACCACCATTGTGTGCGTGCCTTTACAACAAGTGAAATGAAAAATAGATTTTTTTTCAACGTCAGCTGCAGTCGGTGACGTGTTATAAGAATCGCATTAGGCCCCGCCCGTACTCAAGCGTAATATTTGTTATGTACTTACTGTTTTTTTTTTTATAAATGCATTGCAATGTCCAACGGCTTGCAAGATCTGCAGAAAATGAACAAGAAAATCTGCACAGAAAAACCATAACTTCAGCCCATACATGTCCCACGGCTGAGTCGGGCCTCCTCCAATTATATGGAGGTCAATGACTGGCTTCAATTACCTACTATGCCACGCTGGCCAAAGGGGGTGGCACAGGGTTTCGTATCAAGCTTTCCTTCTCTTGCGGCTATGTTTTCTGCCTTGTCATTTCCTATTGTCGGTTCTTACGACACCCTCAGTATGGAATGGGGTGTTGATACTATGTATTCTTAATTCGTCACCACACGGACACGTGATCTCATAGACGAATGTATTATTGTAATAGTTCGTTAAAAAATGTTTAATAATCCCACTTCGCAAACCGGCCTGTTTGATCATCTCACAAAGATTGAATAATCCTCTATTCAGATTTCACACAAACCTTGCCTGTTTGCTCACACAAACTTCTCAACGTTGTGGCCGAGGCGTAACCTGAAAATACGGCAAGAGGGCGCCCTTTCCTGGCAAATTAGGTCACACAACAATGGGCCTTTACACAGCGGATAAACGGACTATTTTCCACTTTACCAAACATTACCGACTCAAAAGAACATCGTTTATTGCTAACGATGACTTATTAGCGATAACAATGTTGTTATTCGTGCTTTTCTTTCCTTTTAAGGAATGGTAATCGGGTGCGTAAAGCAAAACACTCCTTATAATATTGTACCTAACAATCAATTTTGTTTGATTAAAGACTGAGTAAGCAATCAAGTTAATGTAAATGTAATGTTATATTGTGATATGTTAATGTCCATGACTTACGCATATTGATTTATATTTGCGCCAATATTTGAGGTATTTTGCCCCTGACTGACTCTGAAAACAGCAGAAAGAAGCTGCGAGAGATCTTTTCGTCCACAATACCGCAGTGTTTGAAGACAAAAGTCTTCAATCAATGTGTGTTGCCAGTGATGACATATGGTACAGAGAATTGTTCGCTCACTATGGGCTCCATCAGAAGGCTCAAGGTCACCCAGAGGGCAATGGAGAGGTTTATGCTCGTAAATCACCTTCGGGATCGAATCAGATATGAGGAGATACGCAGAAGAACCGGAGTTACCGACATAGCCCTCAGGATTGCCCAATTTAAGTGGCAGCGGGCAGGGCACATAGCTCACAGGACTGACGCCGGATGGGGCAGAAGTCTCCGAGTGGTGACCGCGTTCCGGAAAGCGCATTGCTGGCCTCCCACACGATGGACCGACGACCTGGTTGAGGTCGCCGCAAAGCGATGGATGCGGGTGGCTCAGGATCGGCTTTCATGGAAAATCTGGGGAGGTCAGTCCAGCAGTGGACGTCTTTTGGCTGATATGACTATGGTGATGAAGTGTCAAGATTGATGCCCTTTAAGTCATATCAGTTAGCGAAGATAAAAAAAAACTATTAAATATAAATCATCCCCATATGACATCGACCCATACTGATACTGACCAACACTGACGACCTACCCTGAAGAGAAGGCAAACTTGATACAAACTCTGTGTCAAACTGTCTGGTCAGTGTGGCACAGTAGGTTAATTTATTTCTTTTTTTGTAATTCTAAGAGATCTGATCCAGTAGTGGGTTTATTACGGGCTGAGACGGTGTTGACATCTTTCTATCGTTACTAATATAGCGCTGTGGTAATGTCGATTGAGGAATTTGACGTTGGGGACTAATAACTCCGACTCCGAGGCGGGGAAAGATTTTAATTAGCCCCCGATCTAACCACTAAACCCAGAACTAACCCAGGCGTTCCTCGACTGCTCACATCAGGATCGTAGGTTGCGCTCCCCATGATAAAGTTCCTTCAAAGGCCCTTGCCAGCTCTTCTCTGTAGAACAGCATTCTGAAGTGATGCTAGCTTTAATATTAATGTAGATGGATTTAATGGTAGGGGGAAGCCCAAAAAGTTATTAATGCATTGCATGTGAATGAATGCGTCTGAAATATGTGAATGTAGATATTAAGTAAGGAAATCCGTAGACGAACTAAAGTTACCGACATAGCTAGAAGGATTGCACAGTTGAAGTGGCAATGGGCAGGCCACGTGGCCCGAAGAACGGATGGCCGTTAGGGCATGAAAGTCTTGGAGTGGCGCCCACGTATGGGAAAGAGAAGCGTGGGAAGACCCCCGACTAGGTGGATTGACGATCTTGTGAAGGTCGCTGGGAGTCGGTGGATGCGGTCAGCACGAGATCGTGCATTGCGGAAATCTATGGGGGAGGCCTATGTTCAGCAGTGGACTTCTGTGGCTGATAGATAGATAGATAGATATTAAGGACGATAGGAGTGTAGAAACCTTCTAGCGTGGGATGTGGGTCGGAAGATGATGACGGTATTAAAAAACTTAATCATATATAACAGTTTTATAAAAATACTTACTGAAATAGTTTTCTTTCAGATATTTACTTTAATAGTTTAAAAAAAATATCACAATCATGATCAAATCATATATTACAATTGTGCTTCCGTTGTTAAAATAGCCCGACGATGTATGTGGGTTGTATCAATCATTCGGTTGTCCGAAGGGGCTCGGGTTCGACGTGATATGGGCTTGGCCGGGGACACATTGGCGTAATGTATGCTTTAGATACTACTTTTTATGCGTATCATACAAGGCTTATAGTCATCCTTACCTACCAGTCTAACTTGATACCTTTCTTTTTTGTTGTTTCGCTGGGAAAATATATATAGTATAGCCTCAAGGAAATGACGTAGGTGGTTTATTTATGCGGTGGTAGATGTTAACGCATAACTCAGTGACAAATTGGTTTTACTATTATTTTATTCTAGATATTATTGGTTTAGATTCTAGAGTGGTCCCATATAAATTTTATCGATAAGTAATCAAAAAGACTCGTAAAATGCAACATTTCCATTATTTCAACGACTTTGTTATTAGAGTCCTTTTCGAAGCATACGCTTATTTACAGTAAAAAAGGAAACATAAAAACTTTTAAACAAGAAATGTAAACTGACTACAAACGGTTATATATTTTTCGCTTTTTAATGCCTATTTTGAAGTAGATTTACTTTAAATAGTTATAAATTAAATAATTAAGATAAGATTTGCATCAATCAGTAACGATCACATATTTGTGTCGACTGTGAAGACTTGGCTCGAGGTCTCAAAAGCCTAGGAATTAAAAAAAAAATCGCGTGTAAGCTTATTTTGGCGACATATAGCAAGCTGGGTACTATTTGGCAGAAAGGATCGATATAACCTTTCAACAACTTTCAACAATGCAGCCAGCTTTCTTGCCATTTTACCGCATGGACAGGTCTTATCCTGAGACAATCTCAGAATTGATCGCAGGATAGATAATTTACTGCAAATTATAACTTGGCATTTTAATATGTTTGCGTTACTATGAGATCGGGTTCTCGAGTGGTGACCGCGTTCCGGTAACCGCAGTGTTGGTAGACCTCCCACACGGTGGACCGATGACCTGGTTAAGGTCGCCGGAAAACGAGTGATGCGGGCGGCCTTTGTGGAAATCCTTGGGGGAGGCCTATGTCCAGCAGAGGACGTCTTTTGGATGAAATGACGATGATGAGATCGGGTTATATTAAGATTTCGGGTATAATACAATATTTTCTTGTTGAAAATATTTAAGGGCAAGAAGACAAAAGAATATAGATCTTAAAAATTATAATTTTAAAAACGTCCCTACGCAACAATTTTCCTGCGCAAGTTTTCATTAATCTGCTTAAAATCCTTGAGACTTCATCCCCTTAAAGCAGAGCAGTAATTTATACAACGCGGCCACTTAACTCGGGTAATATCTATTCACTGTGACCGAATAGGTTTGATAATCCCAGGGCTGTCCTTTGATGTATACCAGTGCCATACTAAGCTAAGCTATTGCTCTACCCAAAAAACATATTTTTTTAAACCACAGTTTTTTTATTCTTATCATTTCACAAGTTCCTTTCAAGCGTATATACTCGATAAAGAGTAGCCAGCACCTGCGTTTTTGTACAACTTATAAATAAAAATCTTTATTTGTTTTTAAGAATTAAAAAACAAGCTCCTTTCTTGATAAAGAGATTTTTTTACATTATAGATTTTAAAAGTTAATATTATGATTAAATTTAAAAAAAGCATCTGTCAGAGGCCGAACATTCTATTTTTAAATTATTTATGTACATTCCAACATTGCTATCAGCCGCTATTCCGAATCCTATAACAAGCTGTCCATATTTCCCCGAAACAGCTGAAAAAAGGCATTTGTTACCTAGAATAGAGGCTATAGAATAAAAGCAGTTCATAAATGCGCCACTGCTGTGAACCTCCTGCAATCGGATGTAGAGATACTATCCTTCTGCACCGCCAGTTTCCCTGTCCATCATTTGAGTGTAATATTTGAACTCTTCCGTGCTTCGGAGGGTACAAACAGTCCCGTCTGCTGCTCGACCATATCTGGCAGTTGTAACACTTAGTCAGTAGCGTGGAAACTGACAGCTCTTGTAAGTTACAAGTATTTACAAGGAGTGATTACCGTCTGCCCTCCGTGACCCATTTAGTAGGACCGCCGGTAGTTATATGGTTACAACTTGTAATCACTCCTTGTAAATACTGGCAGTTCAGGTTACCAGGTTAAAAAAGGTGTGGAAGATATATAAGTAACATCCACTACCAGTACCTACAGCAGTGGGCGTCTGTAGCCCATAGATAATTTAGAAATAATCCGTCTAAATAATTAATTCAAAGATTCATTTATAGATAGATAGATAGATAGATATTCTTTATTGTACTTGTACACAAAAGAAACTTAAACATGAACCTAAATACAAAATTACAGTACAAATGGCGGTCTTATTGCTAAAAGCAATTTCTTCCAGACAACCGTTGGATGGACTTAGCTGGAACAAGAATCCGTTTAGGGTAATTATAGTGTACATTTATAGATAATAACAAGAAAATATAATATACATACTTAAAAATAATTAAACATATTATTATGTACGACTTAAACAGAAGGTCAAGTAATGCTCCTTCACCATACTCTTGAAAATCGTCAAGGATTGAGCGCACCTCACCGACAATGGCAAGGCATTCCACAGACGTACAGCTTGGATAGTAAAAGATTTATCGTAAAATCGCGTGGAATGCATTGGCATTGCCAGTGTTAAGCTCTCTGATGATCTTAAGGACAATGAATGTGTATCACAGGAGAACCGAAACCGTTCTTTGAGATAATATGGGGTAGTGGGAAGGAAAAGAATACTGTAAAGTAGTGAAAGAATGTGAGTATTCCGACGAAGACGAATTGGGAGCCACTTGAGCTTGTCACGAAATTCCGATACATGATCATATTTGCGTAAACCAAATATGAATCTAATACAAACATTTTGAAGTCGCTCAAGTTTGTTAAGTTGCTCCTCTGTGAGATCAAGATAGCTGACATCGGCATAGTCAAGTATAGGGAGCAGAAGAGATTGAGCTAGCGCAATTTTAGTAGCAGTCGGTAAAAAATTGCGCAGACGCCTCAGGGAGCCCACAGATGCAAAAATCCGTCGACTAGTTTCTGTAAGTTGTGGGACCCAAGATAATGTGTCATCAATAAAAATCCCCAGGTTCTTAACGGTTTTCGACATCGGTATCCGGATACCGTCGAAGATGACATGAGGCAAATTAAACCAGTCGAGTTTTGAGACCATTCGTGAGCCGCCAATAACAATGAAATGGGTTTTGGTGGGATTAACTTGTAGACCATGGCATTTACTCCACTCAGATATTCTGAAGAGATCTTTGTTCAGAATCCCTATGGCCTCCGCTATTTGCTCTGCTGGTGCTTGTGTGTAGATTTGGAGATCATCCGCATATAAGTGGTAGGAAGAAATTAAGTGATTGGAAATGGAATTAATAAATATTGCGAAAAGTAAAGGAGATAACACGCCACCCTGCGGCACACCAGCAGTCGTAAGACACCATGACGAAGAGGTATCGTCGATACGGATACGTTGCCGGCGGCCATGCAGGTAACTACGAAACCAATCAGTTACCGTTGGAGATATGTTTAGACTATGCAGTATCCCGAGAAGAATGTCAAAGTCGACAGTGTTGAAGGCATTGCTGAAGTCAAGCAATGCAAGTGCCGTCAACTTGCCATTCTCCATGCCCAGTCTGATGTCATCCGTAATATTGACAAGAGCGGAAACAGTACTATGTCCAGGACGGAAACCGGATTGGAAGGGATTAAGAAGCCTATTCATTGAAAGAAAAGAACTAATTTGATTGTGAATAAGGCGTTCTAGGACTTTGGATAGGAAAGGTAATATTGATATAGGTCGGTATTCAGAGAAGGAAATCGGGTTCGGTTTCTTTGGCAAAGGTGTAATTTGAGCATCTTTCCAAGCACTTGGAAAGACACCACTGGACAAGGAGTAGTTAAGGATATGAGTTACAATTGGAAGGATTTCATCAAGGATAGGAAGGATCATATTACGGCTGACACAGTCACTTCCAACCGCATTTGAAGTTATGGATAAAATGCTTCTCTTAACATCACAAGCGGTCAACTGATGAAAGACAAATGGAGAATGAGCAGGGATCGACAGGCTGGAAAGACGATGCAATGTTTGCGACTTGATAGAACTATCAAAATCAGAAGATGTACAGAAGTGCTGGTTCAGCAAATTAATATCTAAATTTTGTGGGATTATATCTTGTCGTGCCTTTCCGATTCCCATTGACCTGAGAAATTTCCAGACTTTAGCTGGATCTCCGTTTTCAACAGAGCTATGGATATGTTGGCGCTGGGCATCCCTACACACTTTATTGCAGTGATTTCTAATGCTGATGTAGTTCTGTCGATTCTCAGCGGTAGGACGTCGATTCAATTTGGATTTCGCCGATACTTTTTTAGACATGAGCAGTTTTATATCTTTAGTGAGCCACGGCGATGGCATGTGCCTAATCTTGATCGGACGTATAGGTGCATGGACATCATAAAGGTTGATAAGTTTATCATTGAAGATATTGACTTTCTCTTCGACTGACTCTGCAGTTAGGAGAACGTTCCAGTCAATGTTACTAGCATCCTCACGAATGCTCCCAAGGACCATGCCACTAAAATTGCGCTGCATCAGAATTTTTGACTTAGCCTTAGGGGGGCGAATTTTATATGAGAGGAAAATAAGATCATGATAAGAAAACGCCTCCGCCGAGCACTGACCATGTTTAGCTACGCAATGGCGAGAGGAAACAAATATTAAGTCAAGAAGTGACGGGGCCGAGTTTGGGAAATGGTGAGTGGCACTTAGCGGAAGAATATTTAAATTGGAGGATTCCATAACCAAATTGAGTAAACAAGAACGAAAATCATTCTTAAGGAGACAGGTGTTAAAATCCCCCATGATAATTGTGTGACTGTAAGACGTAACCAGATTTTCTAAGATGTTCTCTAACGAGGAAAAATAGTTGATACGAAGGGAAGGACAATAGTATACGCCGAGAAGAACTTTGGAGTGGTGGAGTTGAACTTCTATAAATAAATGTTCTCCGGCGTTAGAAGGTGTTGGCTGAGGTGACATACTAACAATTGAGTAAGGTAGATGCGAGCGAAGATATATAGCTACACCACCACCGCCACTACTTGTACGGTCATTTCTGATAAGCCTGAATCTAGGCAGAGAGTAGGAAGGTGTGGGAAGACAAGGTTTTAACCACGATTCGGAAATCAGAATTGCGTGTACGTTCTCACAGTCAAAACTTGCCAGCATATCGGGAAAGTGGGCCGGAATACTCTGTGCATTGATGTGAACAACATTAAAATTTTCAAGAACATCAGAAAACTGTGCTGCAAGTGTATCAGCAAGTGACGGTATACTAGTGAAGCTATCATTGTCACTACTTGCTGAAAAAAACTCATCAAAGTTGAGACTGTTTTCAGGTGAAGACATATACTTGTAAAAATAATAATAAATTAAATTAGAAATAAATAATTAATAGATTTAAAAATAAACTGGGGCCGAGCCCACCCACTGGCTGTGTCACTAAAGAGAAAGATTACATTTCACACTACACATTATGGACAAACAACAAAACAACACAAAAAAATAAAATAAAATAAAAAAGAAGATGAGTATTAGTCCGGACAATGTTTTGGGATGTGCACAAAATGATTAATAATAAGATAAAGCTCAGAAATAAATAAAATAATAAATAAGATTAATGAGATATAAATATGTACATAATTACAATTTGGCTGTATGGCCTATGCCCATTGCATCTTCAATCGATCACGCTTGGCCAGTTTGACGACTGTCAAGTTAAGGTCAAATCAAACTAACTCTGACTGATATTGACGAAAGCGATATGAATAACAATAACAATTCCTGTAAGGCTGTAATGTAATGTGTAAAGATCGTGGAAACCTAAGACATCATTGAACAAACAAGTTATTAAAGACAATGGACAATTGGATATATATCATGATAAATAAATAATGCAATAGATATGAAAATATACCAAACATTAATAGTAAATACTTTAACATAATATCAAGTGGAAACAGTATAGAAATAGCCAAATATTGTCCGAACAACACCCACTTAAACAAAAAAAAAAAAAACATAAAAATCACTTCTTGGTGGTAGCTGCACGTTTTGGCCTGCTTGTCACTGGCTTCTCGGCCGCTGCACTCGTTGTAGAACTTGCAGCATCGCACGGCACCACTGCGTCTAGGTCGGCGACGGAAACCACACGATGCCGCGTACCATCCAATCCAAGGACATACACAGAGCCGTTCCGTGTCCAGCACCTGTTTATCCCATGCTTCTTTCTCGCAGCCATGAAGAGGTCATGTCGTGCTTTTGTTAAGAATTCTGAGACAGTGATACCCGAGCCCTTTAACTTTGATTTTACTCGCCAAATGTTGTGCTTCACACCATCGTCCTGCAGCTCAAATAAAATGGGGCGTGCTTGTTGTTTTGTTTTGAGACGTCCCATCCTGTGGCAACGCTTGATGCTTTTGATGGAGAAATCAGATACCAAGAGCTGATTGGTGATAACTTTAAGAACAACTTGAGAGGTGTTTTCGTCCAGTTCCTCAGGCACACCATGCAGCAACAAAATTCCATTGCGGTTCCTCATCTCTATATTGTCAATGGAATTGGTAACAAGCTGCATTTGTTTTTGTAGAACGCCAAATGCCTCACAGACAAATGTCTTAAATGCAGCAAACTCAGCTGCCAAGCTAGTAGTATCAGTTGGAGCTATCTTGGTCTTCTCCAACTTTGCCTCAAAATCTGCCATGGTTTTGCAGAAGAAGTCTTTCAGTCCAGCCATAGTGTCAACGGAGGTCATTTTTAGTGTAAAAATCAAGTTAAATAAGAAGTGAAAAATAGTGTAGTAGAAAAGCAGGTAGGAGATGTTCCACAACACCAGCAGGTAGCCTCAGTTAGATGATATTAATTTTATCCATAAAATATGTTAATGAGGAGCTATTATATTATAATTAAGTTAAAGTTAAGGAGTGCCTTTTATTTATACCTTTTGCTTCAACTACCCACACGCGAAAAAATAATTCATTAATAACAGAAAAGTAAAGCTTTTGCTACAACTCCAGCCCAAATATTTTAGGAACGCAAGATCAAGCCATAAATTGCCCCTTAACCACAACACTGGACTATGAATTAATGTGGACTCCGCAACAAGGATTAGGCAGTTTAAAGAAGGGTTTAAGTTGTTAGAAGGTTATATGGGAATATTTTACTAGAGTAGTGACGGATTTAGATGAGGTCCCAACCAAAATCTCTACTGGAGGGTGTTGTATGAGGCGACTAAGAAACATAGTCTGAGAGAAAACGAGTTAGGTAAATAAAAACGATTATTGCAGTCTAACCAGCAGTAGACGGATTTTCTGCCATGAAATAGAGAGAGAGAGAGAGAGTTGATGTTATCTAACAATTATGGTAGTGTGAGAACTTCTGAAAGATTCTGCTTATTGATGAGATTTAAAGCGGCTGATGTGGCTGTGATGGCACGAAAAAGTTGGGTCGTCTCGATCAAAACTGTCTCATCACTACATCACTATCACTACATATTATAAAACAAAGTCGCTGTCGTCTGTCCGTCCCTATGTATGCTTAAATCTTTAGAACTACGCAACAGATTTTGAAGCGGTTTTTTTTAATAGATAGAGTGATTCAAGAGGAAGTTTTTTAATCATAATACATGTAACAACATACATGTAACATACAAGTATAATACATTGTAGAGAAACACTGATAAATGTTCATCATTGCACCCGTGCAAAGCCGGGGGGGGGGGTCGCTAGTATCAACTATAATATGAATCCTTTCAGAAACAATTCGTAGAGAATAACAAAATAAAGAACAATTTGTAAATCTTTGCGTGTATTTTAGTAAAAAGTATCTGAGTTCCCTTCAGTACAAGTAATAGAGGCGTATGCTCACTACTGTATTTTTGTACACGTTTCATCTTCATTCCACAAATATTTTCAGCTGCGCCTGTGTTAGACCGAGAGTTGGACAAACTATTTATTAATAGCATGATTTTGCAGTCGTCAAACTGATGAGACACAAGATAATTTACTATTGCATACTATTTACATATATATTTTTAGTAATTTAAAACGAAACATAGACCTGTTACATTTTAAATTACTAGAAATTTGTGATGGTAAACCATGTGATTTCAACCTCTCATAATATATGATCTCTCATTCCTTTGGTAGTATTCAAACTTCATGAGTTAAAATAAAAATAAAATTCGATAAGTTCTAATTGTTTGGTGACATGAAAAGACATGAGCCACAAAACGATTGACGACACGATCGTAAAAATTAAAGGGCACTAAAGTAATTGAATGTTATTGTTTACCAAGTTTATATCGAGCGAGACAAATATCTGAAAACCGATTTTAATAAACATTGCCGCTTAAATCTTTTAAACCTACTGACAATACAAATACATTTGATGTCTTTTTTTCACATTAACATTATTTGAGTTCTAGCTCTTCGACTACGCCTTTTATTTCGTTTTGTGTTACATAGAGCCACGCGCGACTGTATTTTAACAAAAAGCTTTTTAGATTCTCGCTGATAGGGATTGCAAATTTGCGTATGTGTTTTAATAATAATAATGATTTCATTTTAAGATCTATGTAACTGTAGTATCTAATGTGATACATCTAGGTAGTAACTGGTGGGCTTAGTTCATCACTAAGCTTTATAATAAAAAGGCCTTGTCTTTGTCTTTGACAGGATTGGGATCTCACAACCGAAATAAAATTAATAACCATATTTCCTAAAGTAATGAAACCAATAAAAACTACAAAATAATTTGACTTCACAAGGAACCTCTTAAATTTTATTTATCTTTAAAGGTAAATTACGGAGCATATAATACGTCTAAATTTGAAAGCTCACCATAATAATGGATAAGGCACAGATCGCTTTGTATAGTTGCATTAGCCTAACAAAGCCATTGTGTTGGATCATTATAATCCTCAAAAATATACCTAACAATGGTATTTGTAATGGCCGCCTTTTGTGCGGTGGCCATATTGTTTTTTGATCGTATTCTATTTTACAGACACTGAGCTTGATGTGGAGTTGTGTACGATATAAGGATTCTGTTTACATTAATCATCATCATATCAGCCAGAAATCTGTTCCTGCGATCATTGGGGACATTGGGAATCCTATGTCCAGCCTATGAAAGGCTGGTCCTGAACCAACCATTGCTTTCCGGCTACCTTAACTGCGCTTTTCGGAACGCAGTCACTACTCGAGGACTTTTCTGCCACATCACGCGTCAGTCCTGCGAGCTATGTGCCCTGCCCACTGCCACATAAGTTTGCCAATCCTGTGGGCTACGTCGGTAACTCTGGTTTTCCTGCTTATCGCCTCATTCCTGATTCGTTCTCGCAGGGAAACTCTGAGCTTAGCTCTCCACTGCCCATTAGGTGAATTTGAGTTCATCTGTTTCATCTGTTTACATTGAATTACAGTATTTACGGACTCGAGGAAGAGGTATGGGTGGTTATACCGTCCGTAGCAGTAGTTACACGTGTAGCGCAAGTCAGTAGCATGAAAATCGACCGATGATCTAACCATGATATAACTACCAGAAAGCAGACTGTAATCGCTCCATGTAAATACTGGTAGTTAGCCAAATCAAGTTAGACCGATGATAGTTGAATTGCGAAAGGACGAGATAGAGGCCACCTGTCTTGCTAGCGTGGCATCGTAGGCTAATTTCCTTCCATGAATTTGGAGGAGGCCCGACACAGTAGTGGGACATTTAAGGGCTGAAATTATGTGAAATGAGATATTTGAAGTAGTAACACCTAGCATGTATATGCTGAGGTGACTAAAAGAAAAATCAGGCAGAAAAACAGATCGAAACGAAAGCTTGTCGTACAAGGCGGATTAATGAACTGGATAAGCAGAAAATCTTGAAAGCTCTAGCTACGAAGCTAGAATTTCTACGAATTTCATAAAATAAATTATTTATATTGAAATTGACACCGACGTTACTGAGAGCTCGGAGAAAATCTAAATATACTAAATTAGAAATTCGGAATTTATGATAATAACTTTTTTTTCAATGATTTGGAAATATATATACTAGAATTAATGCGATAGAAGGATTGGGTATAGAGCAAACCAAGTGTGGTTTTCAATAACCAGTACTAATTAACGTAAACGCACCCATTACCGCCAGTTTAAGCCGAGTTCGGATTGATGTCCAAAAAATAAGCACTTTCATAATATGTGGTGCCAATCAAAATAGTTTTTCAAGTACTGAAATTATCCATGTTTCTATTCTTATATAGAAATAGTTATACTAATAATTACTTAAAAATTAAATACAACTTAAAAGAAAAAAGGGCCATGTCCCTATTACCGATCCAAAATATAGGGTGTGTGCCTAATACCGTTTATGTGACACCTAATACCGACCACTAAATAAATGAAACCGTTAAAGTTAAATAAAAATGCTTGTGTGTAGTTAGTATTTAGAATAGTTCAACTATTTATTTAAATGCTCCAATACAGTACGAAATGTTATCAACACATAAGAAATTATTTGTGTTCTTATCATATTATATACATAACAGCGTTAAATCAGTCAAAAAAAATCTTCTTTATACCAATTATGTATAACGAATTACAAAAGGCCAGCATTGATTATACTATAATATATAATCAATGCGGCATTTGGTATCTATTATTTACAAAATGTAACATCGAAATACATAAATACTATAAAATTTTAAGTCTGGCAGTCATGTCAAATCAGAATCAAAATAGATTAACAATTAAAAACTAAATAAATTAAGAAAAGTTACCTTTGGCGAAAAAAATAAGATTAAGAAATTGATTCAACAGTCTCTCAGAATGAAATCCAAGTCTCGTCTTTTGGAATGTTTTTACTGATTGTAGTACATTTTAGTGGAGTTTTACAATATTCTGATCTATTAATAATAGATTGATAGTACATCAAGAGATTCAGATCTCAAATTCACGCATGTACTATGAATTTATGATGTTTTTGGTTGATGTTGATGGTTTCGGAGATGATGTTTTAGATCTTGATTTCCGGTATAGAAAATAACATCTTTAAAAGGCGATTTTTGCATTGAGTTATGTATTACTATACAATAAAGCTTATGGTATTTTAAATTTTTATGTAAAATATGTATGTTTACTAAGGAATACTATAATGTTAATTAGGTAACTTTATGATAACTTGAAAATAAATAGGTAGTAAGGGGGTTCGTTGTAAATGTACAAGTAGATCGGTAATAGGTATTATTAAAGGAAATCGTATAACCAATTACCGACCCTAAATACTTGTGGTTTTTGGACATTTGTAGGATTTTAAATGGTGCGGTTATTATAAATCTTTAATAATAATCATATTTTAACTATAAAAATACAATATTAGAAAAATTATACCTCCTAAATATTTAGAAGAACATTTATATTTTTACGGATACTAATGCTCTTAAATATATGGCGTTAATAGCTCAAATACAAGTTAACATACTAAGGAACTGAGTTAGTGTATCCTCCTGCCTTTTAATTGAAGCATTTTAACAAAAATCATGGCACAAAAAAGATACGAAATGTACTTATCAGCGACATGTTTAACAACTGGGTCGGTAATGGGAATAAAATTGTGATTTTTGTTCCTATTACCGCCTATTTTTAATTTTTAATTTTAAGCAATATGTAATAGTATCTCAGTAAAATTAATTATTATTTGTGTTTCTGAAAGTATGAAAAATGCATCAAAAGAACTAGAAGTAACATTAAAATGCTTGAAGATATAATATTTTGCTAAGAAAGAAACAAGAGTTCTTACGTCGTCGGGAACGCCACTCTATGGGAAATGCACTATCACCGGCGTTCACCGACGAATTGACCAATTATTCTTTAAATCGTTGAGTTACATACACAAACAAGATATGAACATTTGCAATACAAATACATCTATTTTTTTCTAAAGCAACCACTTGTTACCTTTAATACATCACATTAAAAATCTAGTTTTCTGAATAGGGCGGTAATGGGCGCGGATTTTAAGGGGTCGTTATTAGGTGCGTTTACTATGGAAAAGGAAAAGACACCGATTTTAAATGGCTGTTAATTGGTTATTTTTGGCATTTTTAGTGTATCATGGGTTTGGTTAAAATATTAGTCGCGTGTACTTGTTATATCATGTATCGGGGCAACAAACATCTCTTTTTTAGGTATACAAAAACACCGACCTCAAAATCGAACCAGAGAGCATCACTCATTGTTGTGTTGAGTCCTACGCTAATTTCATGGAAGATATTACTTGGTACAGGGTGTCATATCAAGTTATCATTCTCTTTTGAAAATCTTCTATGTCCTTTCAGAGGTGACCTGGTACACACGTTCCAGGCACCTCTTTCCGTGTGTTGACTGAATTGGAAAAGTTAGCGTCACCGCCCTATTCCAATCTAAAGCCGAAAACCTACGATACGAAACCCTATTCGCACCCGTTTGGCCAGCGTGGCACAGTGGGCTAATTACTCCCGCCTCTACTACTACACAGCCCATAAACGACCCACTGCTGAGTTGGGCCACCTTCAACTGCAAGGAAGGTAACTACTGGGCCACGCTGGCGAGACTGGTTGGCATATCGTAAGGAGCCTGAGGAGAGGAGGAGGGCCTCCTCGTCTGCGGCAGCGTGGTTCTGCATCAGATCCCACAATGCCGCAACAGGACGCGAGTCGGAGCACCCTGGGGAGGTTTAGTGGGTAGGCCCCCACTATGGGGGAGAGTTCCACACTCCCCTCGCTGGCCATCCCCGTGGCCGGTAAGGAAGTCCACAAAGGGTTTTACGCCGGGCGATTAAAAAAAAAATAGGGTTTGGTAACAAATTTTCCTTCTCTTGCGGTTAGGTTTTCGGCCTTAACAATTCCTTTTGTCGGCTTTTACGACACCCTCAGGATGAAAAGGGGTGGTGACACTTTGCATTCTAAATCCGTCACCACACGGAACTCCCGCCTCAGCAGTGGGTAATTTATGGGCTGACTGAATGAGTGAGTGAAACTACTGCTACTTCAC
Source organism: Clostera curtula (assembly GCA_905475355.2). Lineage (NCBI taxonomy): Eukaryota > Metazoa > Arthropoda > Insecta > Lepidoptera > Notodontidae > Clostera > Clostera curtula. The sequence goes on from FR997802.1 coordinate 18,140,930, forward strand.
TCACTATTACGCTCAAGTTCATAAGTATGGAAAATCCGGTTAAGCTCTTAGATTTGCATATACTAAAGTATAAATCTCAGTATAGACTTTGTTGTGCGCCCGATTGTGTTTGTAATGCCTCTGGGACGTTTCCAATTCTTTGGTGCCAACCCTATCGCTCACGCCTACAAAGTCAAACAACCTTTACCGCCACAACAATCCTGTAGGTTACCCTAACAATAGGGCTCTCACAGCCTTCGAGACGTTGAGACTATGGCTTATTGTAGAATAAACATGGAAACGTGAAAAATTGTTTATGCTCAAATCGTTGTCAAAATATGTTTTTAATACAGTTGCTCAGAAAGTGGCATATTGCAGGGCCGTATAGCGTTTGGGAAGTGGGCTACTACACACGCGTGCTTTTTTTTTACCATTCCCGCACTAGTGCGTTTTCTTTCCTTACTGTCAAAATAATGTCTATTATAAGGAAAAACCAACCATGAAGTTTTTACTAAAAAAAATCATAGTAGTTTTTATGATTCATGCAAATACGTATATTTCTAAAAAGAAACTACGTACTAATTTGTTTCAATATCAGATTTAATGAATTGATTGAATGAGTTAGGTTAGGTTTTATTTCATTTCATTTCATTTCATCTCATTAAATTTAATTTTCATTTCATATCAATAAAAAATGTCTACTGAAGACTTAGCTGTATGGGGCATAGTTGCTTTTCCCTACTAGAATGGGTGAAGAAAAAATAAATCTCTGCTTATATTCTACGGTTGGCGCCATTTTTCAGAAATGATTAGTTAGTTGAGTTTATTGTGTTTTATTATTTTATTAAATTGCTTCATTTTTTCGCAACTGTATTAAAAATAGTCGTTCAGTACACGTGCGGAACCGTCATTGCAACTTGTTCCGACTGTCAGCCCTCGCCTTCGGCTGCGCCTCGGCTCGGGTAGACATTTGTCGGAACTCTTTGCAATGACAGCCTTTCCGCACTTGTAATGAAATATACTATTTCCGATTGAGACCTTGGTTAAATGCAGTAATTTATGTATTTAAAATAGTAAGAAACCAAGGGGCTGTCCATTAATCATGTGATTTTTAAACATATTTTAACCCCTACTTCCCGCTGATGATACATGGTGAGGTTTAAGACCCCCATTAAAAATCACGTAAATTTTTTTGTACCTACAAAGCATCTTGCACTCAGCTCAGCCGCTTTTCGGTAGAGAAATCACACGTTTGACAAAAAATACACAACCGTCAAATGCGCTATACCCAACTAACCCTTAAATATTTATTCCTCACATATGATTAATACACACAGTTCAAATAAGTTATTGTAATATCAGCACCATGTAATTATTGGTTGATCATGTCATTTAAAATCATATGTTGGGTTCCGGTTTTTTTTAAGATTATAAAAGTCATTCTTTTTTTTATTTATTTTTTTCTCTTTATTTGTTTAGGGGCTTATCTCCCATTGGATAAGTCAGCCCCAGCGTTACCCTTACTAACTATTAAATACAATTTATTTAGGTACTAGGAATATCAGGAATCATTGATGCAAAATCATATTATCTATTAAAAATTTTGCAACATCAGATGATGGTCTCGCTAATATGCTTAAAAAGGCTCCCTGATCATATCTATTTATGTGGAAATTTTGCATCAATGTTTCTCTCGCCCTCTGATATTTAATACATTCCACAAGAATGTGTTGGACATCATCAACCTTATCACACGTATCACAATTGGGAGAATCAATCTTCTTCATTAAAAATCCAAACTTTTTCGATGGATAATGTCCAGATCGTAATCTATTTAATGCTACAATATATGATCTACTAGACTTACTATTATAAAACCAAGGTATTTTAGGAGGCTGACACTGAATTGTTTTGAACCATATACCTTTTTCTTTACTTCTTTCATCAAAGTATTCTTTAAATTTAGAATAACCTAAAGAAAAATAGCAGACATATTTTTGGAAATGTCACAAAATGCAGCTCCATGGCCATTCTTACTTTTGGATCCGTCAGTAAATAGTTTGGTCCAGCCTGAGTATTTAAAATTAAGTTCTTTATTAATATTATATTTAAAAGAATTCAGGTCATGAGAGCTTTTTGGTCCCTTAACTGATTCTAATTCAATATCAATAGTTGTGCTTATGTCTATATAACTGACCCATATATCTAAACTAAATAATTGTAAAGGATTTGAGGCATGTATATTACACTCTTTGCATTCATTATTATATTAAGTTATTCTTACAACATGCTTCCTTTAAAAATTTTGTTTGTTGTTTAATGATTCCATTAACAGTTGTTTCTTATTTTAAGATTATCTCTCTCTTAAAATAAGTATTACAGACTGGCCACTTCCAGTCACAATTTTAAAGGAAGCATTCGCTAAATATTATCTTCAGTGTGCTACCCTCTGTATATAAGGCGTGCAATCAGTATAACAAGGGTCTTTTTCTGTTGTGATTCTTGCTAGAAAAAAGTTTGACGGTGAAAATACGGCTAATAACCGGAGTTGTTTCGATTTAATATTACAGATAATAATTATCATCTTTTGGCCCTTGTCCCATGCTAGGTGGTAGTCTCTCTAAACTCCTATCAGCATCATATCTACATTCATGTCTTAAATATTCATATATGTTCGTCGTCGTTTCAGCCCATACATGACCCACTACTGAGTCGCGCCTCCTCCGAATTCATGGAGGGAAATAAGCCTACTGTGCCACGCTGGCAAGACGGGTTGGCACGTGGCTTGTATCTAGTTTTTCTTCTCATACGGCTAAGTGTCTGCCACTTACGATCCTTTAGTTGCCTATTACGACACCCTCAGGATAGTGTGGATTGGTGACATTGTGTATTCTAAATCCGTCACCACGTGGACAATTATATTTTTTACATGAACACAATTAAATTGGGGAATGGCAAGGTATTGACATAATGTATAAATACTAATAGGACAATATAATATTATGTTGAAAATAAACACTAAAACGCGAAAATTTAAAATATCAATATTGTTGTGTATGCATACGCAAAAAGGTCCCAAACTTCGAGTCAATTTCACGATTTATTGTAAAAAAAAGCAATCATTGCTATAAGTAATGGAATTTCATTGATTTAATTTAATTTCTTAAGTAATTAATCAGCTATGTTTTATTTAAACATAAAAATGTCTGGTCATTACACCCTTTTTATTTAAATATGTGTCATTGTATAGTTATTTTTAATATATCGGTCTATATTATATGATATACTAGCGACCCGCCCCGGTTTCGCACGGGTGCAATGATGATGAAAATATTATGTATGTATTATATATATAAATAAAACTTCCTCTTGAATCACTCTGTCTATTAAAAAACCGCTTCAAAATCCGTTGCGTAGTTTTAAAGATTTAAGCATACATAGGGACGGACAGACTACGGCGACTTTGTTTTATACTATGTAATGATGATAATGATTAGTGACTCAATGTTTAGCTTTCTTCAATTTAAAGTAATATTATCTTCCTAAACAGCCGCTCTGTGGAACAAAATATACGGTCTCACAAGCGCTCGTAGGCATTTCGTAGCAAAGACATACATATTTCGTAGTAATTACGTAGCACTGCTACTACTAGTATCGTAGCCGTTTTGCAGTAGCATCATAGTTCTCGTAGTCACTTACTTGGCAGTACTTTACAATACCAGAGGTACCGAGAAAATTCAGGGTAAATATTTTGGTTACATCGAAGTGACAACCCTGCCGAGCGTATTTCAATTGTAATCAAATATGTGCCCGTGTCGCCGACTGAACAAACAAGATAGCGTGCCTTTGACAACCCTAATGTCGCTTCAGAGCAATGATTGCGGAGTGATTTTCCAGGCGGTCACAAATCCCGCCCTTGCAAAATAACCACGGCTAAATTATTCATGGTACTTTACTGTATCGTTATACTTTTAAACTTAAATCGGGTAAGCAGACGTGTTGGAAACAATAAGAAGAAAGAATACTGGTGTTATTTATTTACTCCAATTATGTCATGTTTGTAAAAACACAGGAGAACCTAGTGTAAACCTTCCTTTAAAAGTTAAAACTAGGAATATACATAATAATGTCGGATTCAAAGGTTGGAACTTATTTACCAATAAGAAACATTGTAATCTAAATTTTATTATTAAATACTTTATAAGGCTTTAAACGTGATCAAAGCTATTCACCTTTTATTTATACCTCAAATGTGACTGATCTAAGTAAGAGAGACCTGTTCAGACATTTTGTTCATGGGATTTGGACATTTAACCGTGTTTATGAAATGAATGCAGATATGACGCCATTAAGAGTCATCATCATCATCATTTCAGCCAAAAGACGTCCACTGCTGGACATAGGCCTCCCCCAAAGATTTCCACAAAGGCCGGTCCTGGACCGCCCGCATCCATCGTTTTCCGGCGACCTTAATCAGGTCATCGGTCCACCGTGTAGGCCTACCAGCACTGCGCTTTCCGGAACGCGGTCGCCATTCCAGGACTTTTCTGACCCATCGGGCGTCGGTCCTGCGCGCTATTTAGAGTATATAAAGACTACCACCTGGCGTAGGGCAGGGCCGAAAGATGGTGACGGTAGTTTTAAACGTGAAGAAAAGGGTTTTGTCATAAAAACTACATGAATAAAGTTCCTCTTGAGTTTGCGTTTAGAAAATCCACTTCTACTATCTTGTATTCGTAAACAATTGCAAAATCTTCTTACTCGCCTACTCAGTCGATAAATGCGCCACTATTGAGTCGGGTCTCCTGCAGTTATATGGAGAGTAATTAGCCTACTGTGCCACGCCTTCCAGACGGGTTGGTACAGGGTATCGTATCAAACTCAAACTCAACTTTAATTACGGAACTTTAATTACGTAGGTATTATCACAAAACTCTTACAAATCGTTATATTTAAAATTACCATTAAAATCAATTTCAATCATCAAATTTTCCTTCACTTGTGGCGAGGCTACCGGTCTTGATATTTCCTCTAGTAGGCTCTTACGCGCACCGTAAGGTTAGGGTGGAATGCTAATTAGGCCACCAATCTTTTCAGGAGCGATTAACCGCTGCCTCCCATCGAATGGGATAACTGGTAATTATTTGGACAAACAAGCTGTCAGCTTTTACGCTACTGACTACGGGTATAGACTGCTATAAATGGTAGCCGTCACCGTCAGCTTTGCATGGCCTCCGAATAACAGAGGATGTCGGAACTTACATAAGATGGACAACCCTCAATATCCAGCAGAGTGAGAAGTACCTTAACCTGAAGATCAATTGCGTCCAGGACTTGTAAATGATGCTTACATATCCAAAGTATAACGTTTGAAAAGCACATAATTTTGTGCGTAATCAAATATGTGTGTCGCTCCCACCTGAATACACAAGATAGGGAACGAATGTGTCCCACCTTTGACAACCCTAACGGGCTCCTAAATGAGCAGACGTTGGCACCTTTCATTGTAATTTTGTTGAACTTTTTATATAGGGGCGCCACGTCCGCTAAATTCTGGGGTTTGTTTTGTTGTGCATCATCACCATTATTTTAGCGAAGACGCCCAGAAGTCCCCTGTTGGACAAAGGCCTCCCGCAAAGATTTTCAGGAAGCCCGATCCTGAATGGCCGGATCCATCGTTGTCCAGTGACCAGGAGCCAGGGTTTCCGGCACGCGGTCGCCACTTAAAGACTTTTCTGCCCCAACGGGCGTCAGTCCTGCAAGCTATGCTAAATAGCTAACTCTGGTTCCCCTGCGTATATCCCCATTTCTGATTCAATCTCGCAGGGAAACTCTGTACATAGCACAATGGGGCCATTAGCATTTTGTTGTACATTTATGTTTTATGTAAAAGTATTAGACATACACGTCCGATGGGGCAGAAAAGTCCTCGAGTGGCGACCGCGTTCCGGAAGGCGCAGTGCTGGTAGGCGTCCCACACGGTGGACCGACGACCTGGTTAAGGTCGCCGGAAAGCAGTGGATGCGGGAGGCCCAGGACCGGCCTTTGTGGAAATCCTTGGGGGAGGTCTATGTCCAGCAGTGGACGTATTTTGGCTGAAATGATGATGATGATGATTAGACAGACAAAAAATATTATTTAATTCAGGCTAATATTGTAAATTCGAACACAATTCTGTACTCTGCTTTTCAATTACAAAAACGTTGAGCTAAAATAAATCAATTTTACAATAAAATTGAGGCCCGAACATAACACCTGTTAGAAAGCCCGTATTAAATTGATCAACCCTTTTTTCGTTTGAGACCTCATGGCTCCCCCGGACTCCCCGGCCGTTGGTGACTTGCCAGGAGTATGTGGGACTCCGGGGCGTGAAAAGATGGTCGACTGCCCGCTACATGGTTGCGGGTTACACTCCCCAATAGGCGGGTCTACACCGATTCGTTTTATATCGCCGATACAGCGTGGATCGTGGATCGTGTTAGACCGATCCAGTTTTAGAAACTTGCGATCCTAAAAATACACTCCAAACGACCCTAAGGCGATCCTACAGTGTAACTCTTTTTAGACCGCAATTTTTCCTAATCTTCTATTGGTTTATTCTCCATTTCGCGAGAAATCTGACCAAGCATCGTCTATTACACCTCTGTTGGTATAATTACCATCTTTTGGGTCCCATAAACATTAAAATTCTTTATATAGTGATAGCAGACGGCGACTTAGCGAGATGTCCATGGTTTGGTGGATCGCGCGAACCATACACAACCGTCCACACCGCGCGCTCCTGCCTCGCGCGATCGAAGCGCGATGGATCGTCCGGTGTGTACCCAGCTTTAGAGGGAACATGCTCTGCGACCTTGAGGTCTGTGGCACGCCTCGGCTAATGGAGCCCCAAACTCCGAAGCGGCCTCTACCACTAACAGGGGGGCTTGATAGCCCACCCTTATCACCGCTAGGAGACGCTCGCAGAACGCGGCGCCCGTTGGTGTTAAGGCTAGATATACTAGATATAGTAATTACATAAACAGTGATTAAATTATGCAACACATAAAATCTAACATTGGACTTCATTTGCATAAAATGAGGTTTAAACTTTAACAGTTTATCTTTTGTATTTTTATGTAAACCAAATATAATGTAAATGATTAATTGTTTGTTTTATATGGTCTGTATTTCGTATTGGGGTTTTTGTCTCGTTCGCAGTCTGTGAGAGTGTTTTGACGCGACCTTGTCATGTTTTTTGTGTGGCTGTATTTTCAGTATATGCGGCGACTGATTAGTGAATTTATTCTCAAAAGGAACCAATGCCCTAATTATAACCTGTGTCGCGTTTACAAACATGTAATTCACGAACACACCCTGACTCAGAGCAAGTGCCCCTGGTTTTGACAAAGACACTTGCCTGACCCCGGAATCTAACCCGGGACCCGTTGATCCAAAGGCGGCATATCTAACCCCTAGACCAACAAGGCAGTCATAGTTTTACATAACTGAAGCCCAAATCAGTTGAAAAAACTAAATACGGAGTGTCCTCTCCATCTCATCCATCTCCATCTCCCTGCCATCTCTTTTCTGAAGATCACCATTCTGAACCAGTGGCAGCTTACCTGACGATTCAAGTGTTTGTAAACAATTCCATTACACATAGTAACTTCATTTTTCAAATCATGTGCTCACGGTTTTTATGTATCGTGACGGATTTAGGTTCCTCAGTGTCGCCACCCCGTTCCATCCCGAGTGTGTTGTAAAAGACGACAAAAGGACATGACAAGGTCGAATACCTAGCTGCAAGTGAAGGAAATCTTGGAATGAAACCCATCTGGTCAGCGTGGCACAGTAGGCTACCCTATATAAATAGCTTACCGTTTTAACCTCCACGAAAAGGGAGGAGGCCCAACTCAGCAGTGCCTCATGTATGGACTGAGGAGTAGCAATTATGCCAGTGATACCTACTAGTCTCCCAAGCATCTCATGTTTGGGTATAGCGCAGGGGTTTTAGTGGGTAGACGAGTAGTTTCCGGAGCCCCACATAATCAACCCCACCCCTGAGGGAAGGCGATAGGCATAAAGACGTTCCCCAGCGAAACCAAAAAAAAAACAGTTGTACCGCACTAGTCTACTACAGATTCTTTCTAGAAAGATTATTTGATGGTATACTACTGAGTAGGGCCTCCTCCACAGTTATGGAGGGAAATTTGCCAACTGCCGTGTGACAAGACGGGTCTGTACAGGATTCATTATCAACATTTCTTTAAAATACATTATTTAAGATTTTTAAAACGCGTTCGATTTTTATACTGAAATTAAAAATAAATTGGAGATTGAGAATTAGGGTAAAGAGGTCTTCTTAATCTGTGCGGCGAATGAACCGCCACGTTCTGTTTGATCAACCGCTCTTTACATTAGCCCCTGTTGTTATTGGCTTACTTGAAATTAGACGCCTCGGACTATGGGAACGCCATGTATATCGTGGGTTCAAACTCAAACTCAAAAAGGAACTTTATTTACGTAGGTTTTATCACAAAACTCTTATAAATCGTCATATTCAAAATTACCAATATCATCTGACGACCTTTGTCCCACGATAGGTGGTAGTCTCCATACACACCTATGAGTCGTCATGCCTACAGTCACACCTTTCATACACAATTCCTCATTCCTACAATCCATCCATCTCTTTTGATCTCCCACTACCCTTGCGTCCACTCACATTCATGCTGAAACTACCACCGGTTCTGAATGCTGCTCTACCGGGAAGAGCCCGCAAGAAACTCTGTAGTTGTTCGATTTTAGAATCAGGCAAATATCTTAGAAAGTTAGTATTTGAAAATAAGATACTTTTTTACAATCGAGGTATTTGTGGTGGTTATTGATATGGGTGGAACCTACCAGCGGAAAACTTGGTGTGCAAAAATAGCGTTTTTTGTAGATTTTAATTTTTTCTACATAGGATATAATTATAAAATTGGTTTAGGTACCCATCATTTTAGATATAGTTGCTATTGTACTTATCATCATCATCAACTCAGCTCTTTCTATCAACCATGGTTTTGTTAAACGTAATCCCTTCACTAGTTATAACCTGTATTGCGGGGGCAGTTTACAAACATGAAGTTCACGAACACAAATAACACCCAGACTCAGAGCAAGTGCCTCTGATTTACACAAAGACACTTGCCCGGCCCAGAATCGAACCTGGGACCACGTGATCCAAAAGCGGCGCATCCAACCCCTAGACCAACAAGGCAGGCACATTTTTATTTATATCTTAGACACAAGGACATTTTTATAGAATTTATTTGGACCGTGTTAATCAATATTCAATTTACGAGTAATCCCTACAGATTCCGATAAAAATGGCGGATTGATTTCTTAAGCCCGGATAATATTTCGATCAACCGCTACGTGACAATACCGTGAGAATTAAAGGATTTTCAATACCGGTAGGACTAATTCTTTTAACCGAACCATACGACACCCTGAAGCTGGGGTGAGGTGGTGACACCATACTACTACTCAGCCCATAGATGACCCACTGTTGAGTCGGGTCTCCTCCAGTTACATGGAGGGTAAATAGCCTACTCTGCCACACTGATGACATAAATACCAAACATGTTAACTTAATACTGATAGTGTTATTTACGCTCTCAGTTTACGATTCAATTTATTTGTCACTATGGGCTTAATAAAATATATCCTAATGACCCAAAGAGAAATGGAAAGGGCTATACTCGAAGGTCGGAGACGGAGACAGATAAGAGGAGATACGCAGAGAAACCAAGGCCACTGAAATAACCCACAGGGTCCTCGAATGATGACTACCTGCCGATATGCACAGTGCTGTTATTCATTCCACTCGGTGCACCGATGACCTTTGACTTTTAGCTCGAGGGGTAAATGGCTCCCAGCTAGGGGGGATGGGTCTGGGGTATAGGGATGTCCACGGGCGTGACGAGATGGTGAGTTGCACCTGGGCTACCTACTAAAACCGCCTGCCGTAACAGCACCGACGACCTGGTTAAGGCTGCCATGATCCGAAGAGCGGTGCCTCGGCGTCCCACGTTACTTAGTCCCCAACGGCATAATGTTTTATTTATTGAACCAAAAAGTTAGTGAAGATATAATTAAGTCGGGCCAAGTAAAATTGATTTAATTACACTTCATTAAGAGCTTTAAGGCCGGCAGTTTTGAATAAATTATAGAAACCGGGCAGCACAGTCAATCCCAGTAAGTTTTACCAATCCCGTAATTAATTTCAAAGCTTGTTATTAAAAAAAAAACCTATTGATTGGTGAAAAGCAGCCTTGTACGTATGGTGGCGGATTTAGAATACATAGTATTACCATCCCATTGCGTCCTGAGGGCATTGTAAGATCCGACAGAAGGAAATGACAAGGCCGAAAGACTTAGAGAAGGAAAACTGGATACGTAACCCTTTTTTCTTTTTTTTGGTGCCCGGGGTAAAAATCCTTTATGGACTATCCCCGTCGGTCCCGGGGAGGACCGACGAGGGGTGTGTGGGAATCACCCCCAGAGTGGGGGCATACCCACTAAAATATCCCCAGGGTGTACAATCCCGCGCAAGACCTGCCTCGTGGGCCCAGAATCTGCACCACGAGCCAGACGCGCGAGGGGGTAGCGAAGATGTTAAAGCTCGACCCCCCGATGCCAGTCCTGGTGCGGAGTGAGAACTCCGTGGTGGCCTGCCAGTACACATGACAGGGCACCCATCCTGATCCCGTCAAGGGGCGGGGCCTCCCCGAGCCCCGCCCTGGGATCAGTCGGCCAGATGGTCGGCCTCTTTCCCGGCGGTGGGGGCTCGGCTAGTCGAGCTCCCGTCCGCCCGTCCAGTTTGCGGGGCCTCGGTCTCCATGGGCGCCGCCGCGACCGCAGCAGCACCCTGGACCACCCCGCTGCGTCGGGATGGCCTGACGCGGCCCCCCTTCACCTGGACACAACCTTTGCTGCCCAGCCGGTGCGTATGGGGTAAACCCATATCGGCACACAGCGGGCAGCGCCTGTCCCGGGCCTGGCACTCCTTTGCCCGATGGCCCAGCTCGCTGCATTTATAGCAGCGAGCTCCTCTCCCTGCGTGCGGATACGTAACCCTATGCCAACCCGTCTGGCCAGCGTGGCATAATAGACTAATTACTCTCTATGTAATAGAAGGAGGCTCGACCCAGCATTGGGTCATTTTGTTGGCTAAGTAGTAGTAGTAGTGAAGCAGCCATGGGACTGTAACTCCTATAGCTGAAGCTTGAGTCATATTGAGTTATACTTTAATGTACTCGTCGGTGGACCTCCTCCAAGTTCATGGAGGGATATTAGCCCGCTGTGCCACGTTGGCAAGACGGGTTGGCACAAGGATTTATCAAGGTGTTATTTCTCTTACGCCTAGGTCTGCCGCTTGCATTCCTTTAGTCTACCCTAGTACGGCATAAAAAGTAACATTTTAAGAAAGAAAGAATTGAACAGATTCTTATGTGTGCCATGAAAGAATAACATCGCAGTTAAAACTCTTCTTTTATTTTTTTTTATTATAGACGCTTGTATACTATTGTAACCACAAATGTTTACTTATGATATGATCGCTTAGCGCCCCTAAGCGATCATATCATAAGTATATATTTGTTGTTACAATTCAGTTAAAACATAAACAGAAATAAAAATCAAAAACACCTTAAACTCTTAACAACTCTGTGATTATCCGCAGGTTATAATAACAATCGAGTGTCTTTAAGTTATTTGAAAAGTACTGATAATAACCGTGAACAACAACTATGAGTATTAACCCGATTTCTACAAAATTTAAGTGGAAAAGTTTGTCGATGGTAACAATTTTCAACAATGAAGATATATTTAGATTCTTATTATATTAATAAAGATTATTAATATATTTAGACGGTTTATACAATGCGTGTATTGTAGTATAAATTAATAATAAATAAATATCCTTGGACATTTCACACAACGCCATCTCGTCCCAAGCTAAGCAACTTAATGCTTGTGTTATGCTAACGAGATGGATGATAAACTACTTATATACTTTTTTTTTGTAAGTACATACATATTATAGATAGAAATGACACCCAGACTCCGAGCCAGTGCCTCTGGTTTAGACAAAGACACTTGCCCGACCCCGGAATCGAACCCGGGACCCGTTGATCCAAAGGCGGCACATCTAACCACTAGACCAACGACGCAGTCATACTACACGACGACTACACGAGTATTCCACAAGGAATACTACAATACACGTAACAGATTTAAAATACATATTGTCGCCACCGCATTTCACCTTGAGGGTGTCGTAGGAGCCGACTTAAGTATATGATAGGGCCGAAAATCGAGCCGCAAGAGAAGGAACGTTTGATACCTGGCATGGTACCCTATGCCAGGTAGCGTAGCGCAGTAGGCTAATAACCTCCCATGTGGTTGGAGGAGGTCTGACTCAGGAGTAGGTCATTTATGGGCTGAGAAGTATGTAGTTACGTGTAGTTCAATTAAATAAATAAAAAAGCCTTTTATTTCTTCCAGAAAATGCTAGTTAACAAGTTTTTGTAGTATGTACCTATTTTATTAAAAATTATTCTGTAAGAACCCCTCTGCAGGTTACGGCCTCCTCCAAATTTCCAGCCAGTTTTCTCTGGATTGTGCTGTTTGTGTCCAGTTTGGACCCGCTATGCGTTGGATTTCGTCCTCCCATCTGGTGTACGGTCTCCCTTTCCTTCTTTTTCCCGCTGGCCCCCTCCATTCTGTCACTCTTTTTGTCCATCTTTGGTCTTGCAGGCGTGCTATTAAATATAATAATTAAATTTCGGTTTAAATAAAAATAGTTTTGGTTAGAATGCTGTCGATATCTTAGTAGAAGTAGTCTTCTACTCCGCCTATCGATGACCCACTGTTGAGTCTGACCTTCTTCAATTACATAAAGGGTAATTAGACGACTGTGCCACGCTGGCCAGACGGGTTGGCACAGGGTTTCGTATCAAGATTTCCTTCTCTTGTCGCTTCTCTTGTCATTTCCTTTTATCGGCTCTTACGTCACCGTCAGAGTGGAATGGTGACACTAAGTGTTCTAAATCCGTCACCACACTGATTGCTCAGCGCATAAAAGACCCACTGCTGAGTCGAGCCTCCTCCAATTACATGGAGGGCAATTAGCCTAGTGTGCCACGCGGGCCAGACTGGTTGGCACAGAGTTTGTGTCAAGTTTTCCTTCTCTTGGGACGAGGTGATCTGCTTACGTTCCATTAGTCGCCTCTTACGACACACTCAGGATGGAATGGGGTGGTGACACTATATATTCTAAATCCGTTACCTCACGGACGGCTATAGATATATATTCTAGCTATTCTGATCGCCTTTTATCTATGGTGCGCCCAATGATTTTGGGCTTTATTGCTTACTAACCGACTGCCCACAATCTGTACACTATCTTTATTATTTTGTGATTTTGTTTCTCAGTAAGCGGATTATTGGTATTCTTATTGATTGGATTTCTTGATAATTCTGAAATCTTCTGGAATGATTGGAATTATTGCTCAAAAGATAAACAATTAAAACAAAAAAAAAATGTTGTATATTACTATAAGATTCAATTGTACATGTTATTACTTTTTAATTATTCATCATCATCATCAGCCCACATTAGTCCACTGTTGGACATAGGCCTCCCCTAAAGAGCGCCATAGCGCCCTGTCTTCTGCTTGACGCATCCAGCTGCTGCCCGCAACCTTTCGCAGATCGTCGCTCCATCTAGCAGAGGGCCGTCCCACACTACGCTTGCCGATTCGCGGTCTCCACTCAAGAACTCGTCTACCCCAGCGGTTGTCGGTTCTTCTACAGATATGACCAGCCCACTGCCACTTCAGTCTGCTAATTCTCTGAGCTATGTCGGTGACTTTAGTTCTCTGTCGGATAATCTCATTTCGGAGCCTATCCTTCAGAGAAACTCCAAGCATAGCTCGCTCCATAGCACCATTTTAATTATTGTTATCACATAATTCCGCTATTTTATCTGCATTCTAAATGCAATTTTTCCCACAATTTGATTCATACATTAATGGTCGCAACTTGATGGTGCAATAAAACGGAGTGTTTGTTGGGAGCGATAACTGCTTAGTAATTATGTTTTTCCAAAAATCTACATATGATGATCAAATTCGGCCTCAAAACTATTTTGAACATTTGTTATTCAAATTCAAATCATTTATTTTGTTTGGATCACGATGGACGCTTACAAATAGTCAACACATAGTCATATAATACAATGGGAAATAAAAGTAGTAGTGGTATTCGTTATAGTTTTGGCTCCGTAATTACCTTGGGCACTAACTAAAAATAGTTTTTATTCCCTTCTAAATAAAGTTCCTCTTCTAATAAAGTTTTAATTACCGTTTTTGTTGAAATTTGTGAAGAGTAATTCGGCCGTTGGAGATTATGTTAAATGCATTAAATAAGTTCAATAGAGTGAAGTGAGTTTTTAACTATATAAGAACAAGATAAATACTAGTGATAGTTTGCGTGCTTCATTAGTCCTAACTATAGTTCTTCATTTTCTTCGTCTATGGCAATTGACACAGTCATTGCCGTAGACGACTTATTAATATAAGGTGCTGTAATATAAGCTGAAACAAATAGCCCTAATCGTTCAACAGGTTTTACTAAGCAAATAGATACGATGAAATATATGAAACTAAATCTTAAGCAATTAACAATAAAGATAATGTTACGTTACTGTGGTAACCATAACACATGTGTCATTAGAAATACGAACAATCCGTCTCCATTAGCGTTGGTACCTACAGAGCCTTCTCGTAAACATCGTTACTTAACACCACACGTGATCGATCGACGGAAAAGAAAAATAAACAACATATACCGGAACATTGGTTCACAGCCTTTTGCCCTCTCCAATTGTTTTATATAATATTCGTACTTACGAGTCTGCGCAAACTAACAAAAAATGTTGGCGATATCCATATCAAGAAAAAAAAGAGAGGTTTAATTGTTTTTCATCTTCGAACCCGCTGCAGCATTATATTGTAATGTAAACCCTACAATAATTTTACAATTTCTAACAAAACAAACATATATCCATACTAATATTCTATACAGGAAAGATTTATGTAAGTATGTTTGTAAGGAATTGGCTGAAAAAGAACTGGACCGATTTAAAAAATTCTTTCACCATTTGAATGCTACATCATCACTGATTAATTAATTGCAAGAAAAAGTGGATCCAGAAATGACTGGAGTCTCAATGTTTTGCCAAATCTGTGCTGCTTCATATTTTGTAATGATCAAACTTATTATTATTTATTTAATTTGCACAAAATAAATGTATTTATACATTATATTAGTTACTTATTCGTGGATATAATTAATAAAACTAAACTATACATACATATGTACAACTATATATTTAATTTGCATAATGTACCGGTCTCCATGCCTAATAGTGATTTACACAGGGATGGTGACACTGTGTATTATAAATCTAAATTTTCTTTTATAAAACGAGACAAATAGAATAATTTGAGTTAATAATGTAAACGTATCTAACAAATAATAAAGATGAAGCCCTAAAAAATTTATTACTACTTTTTTTTTGTAACATCCAAACCACATATGACTCCTAGATCAAGAGCAAGTATAATCCAATGGCGGTGGATAGACCAACAAGACGTCTAACTCAACTGTGCAAGACCCATTCCTGATTCAAGCTTCCACTACCACCCTGAGGGTGCGTGGCCGAAAACCGACAGGCGCAAGAAAAGGAAAACTTGATACCCTGTGCCAACCCGTCTGGCCAGCGTGGCACAGTGGGCTCATTTCCTGCTATGTAATGGGAGGAGGCCTAACTTAGCAGCGGATCATTTATGAGCTGAGTGGTAGATACAGTAATATGCATTTGTCCCATTTATTGTAAAAATATAAATTTCAGGAGATTAAACCGGTAATCGGTTTATAAATTAAAATAACTCTAGGTTAAAATTAACTATGAAAAAAAGTCCAATAATTATTATCATGAGAACAATCATGATATATTAACACATACTCCAATTCACGGGATTTCGATCAAAACGGAGTTCCATTTTCGTGTAATTGCAAATCCGAACACTGAATATTCAACATAGCAACAGCTTGTGGAAAACAATTTCCACAAACTGTACGATGCCTCTTCACATTCATGGAAAAACCAGATACATTATATCCATTTTGCACATACGTACCTACATAAAACTTTTTTTTAAATGCTTCCTTTAAATCATGAACCGAAAATAATTTCCGGTCTATGCCTTAAAATCTCGTTTCATACTTGAAAATCAGTTCGCAAAGACGATAAAAAAACTTGTAAAACGAAATTACCCGTTTACAGAGGGCGAAATCTCTAAAGACCCTTTTAGTAATTATAGCCAGTTTTCCTCATTCACGAGTCTTTTTGTTTCCCTTAATTTCTATTAAAAAGCTTACCTATCCAGTTCATTTATTCGGCAGCCATACCACGCTGCAACACGTCAGTTTTGAATAGTAACATGAGACACTAACAGGTAAATTTATTTTCGCGAAATCACGTCGGTTACGGAACGTCGTATTTTGGCTGGAGGCGCGCACGTCCGTTCGCCACGACAGCCGCCTATCGACTGTCACTGACGGTCAACACAACGTGGAAAACCAGCCTGCATTGAGGAGTACGCATGCGTGATGCAACTACCTCTCTTCTCCGAGCATCTTACTGTCAACCATATTTAATTACAGCCGGAACAAGTAAATTTAGACTTTGGTTCCTTGGAATAAGATATTTGGTGAGTCCCTTGGATTATGCAGGTATGCAAACGGTATGGGGTGTTTAAAGAAAGTTTAGGACCACATGTCAGTTCAAACAAACTCGGTTGGAGGTGGGTTTTAATGAATGAAATCTGTGCTGTGAATTTTATCTCGTTGGAGCGCGTTCGGAAATTTATTTTAAAGGTAAATATTCATTTTTATTGGAGTGTGTGTTGAATTTCGCATTATTTTGTACTAAGTTAATAGTATTTCCGATATAAAATGTATGATCAAACTTTTAATTAGAAGCAAATATTTGTTTGATATCCTACATATATTTTATTACGATAGTAAGGTAACATACAAAAACATGTCGTTACATGAGAGAAAAGGATTATAGTATTTGAGCACAATAAATTAACGTCTGAGCGTTGTGTGGCTTATCATACTTAAAACAAGTACCATTTGTAGAAATGGGACTTGTTTATTCAACACTACAACTTATTTACTTACATAATCACATTGCTTCCTTTATTTCTCTCGGACGATACCCACAGGAATTATTAGTAAAAGTAAGCCCCTGCACTAACCTGTGTAACCTGTTTCGCGGGGGCTGTATTGAATTCAAGAACAAATATGACACCCAGACTCGGAGCAAGTGCCTCTAGTTTAGACAAAGATACCTGCCCGACCCCGGAATCGAACCGCGCACCCATGATCCAATGGCGGCACATCCGGCCGACCTCTCTAGACCAACAAGGCACTCAAAGTTGGTTGGTGACATTACCTAAATACGAGCATGACCATCCACCTCAAGATTGTGCTCATAAATCGTTTTAAAAGGAGTGCTCCGCTGTCGGTCACATAGCCCACAAACTGCGTTAGTGTCGATCGGGTTTCCACCCCATAAGCGTCCCGCGGGTGACATTGATAGCCGGCGCGGATGCTTTGCGATTTGCATTTTATAATTAAAGAATTAGACGAACTTTAAGGAAGGTTTCCAATGCATGCTAACTTAGCTTAGCTATGTGACTATTCTGCTCAGAATTATGTAAATGCGTTATTTTAGAGAGAGTCAGGGTATACTGGATTACCACCCGCTCGTGGGACCTGCCTGACTCGCGAAGGACCTCACAGAATACAGCCGCCAAATAACGGCACCCTTAGGTGATGTAGTGTTTCTGCGCGAGACGAAGGTCGTCATGCTATTGGTATTAAACTGAAACTCAAAATGTACTTTATTTACGTAGGTTTTATCACAAAACTCTTATAAATCTACATATTTACAGTTACCATTATCATCATCTTACGACCCCTGTCCCACGCTAGGTGGTAGTCTCCATACACACCTAACAGTCGTCATTTCTACAGTCACACCTTTCATTCACAATTCCTCATTCTTACAATCCATCCATCTCTCTTGATCTCTCACAACCCCTGCGTCCACCCACATTCATGCTGAAACTACCACCCGTTCGGAATGCTGCCCTACAACCATATTTATTGCAAACGGAGAAGTTGGAGGCAGCACCTCCTCCGTTGTTTTCTGTCAAGCTCTTATTCTATCTTCTTATTATAGCTGTGGCTCAGCTATCAGTTGGCCGCATCATTATTGCGTAGGCAGAAAGCGACAATTTATTTTGTAGTGCCGCGTCGACTTTTACATTCTAATGACGCGATTTCGGCGTCGCGTTTTTAGTGTCGATGATTTGGGGGTCGAATGTCGACTCTTTGAGTTTCCTTCAAATGACTCCGAGATGGCTCTGCGATTTGTTTTACGCTTTTAATTTGAATTGTAAATGAATAGGGTTGGCGCACTGTTTACTTAGTGTTTTCGAAAAGGAATAAACAAAAAAAATTAAGCCGAATAATAACCAATAAACAAGAATTTGAAGTCGTAAAATAATATTTTATTATAAGTGACCAATCTGGAACCAATACCATTTGAATAAAAAAAATCCAATCAATTTAAAAAAGAAAGAGTTGCAAGATGCAGTAATTAATATTAAAAAAACATTAGGTTTGTTTTCTGTCACCACCCCACCCATCAAAGAAATGACAAGTGGGACAATACGCATGGGTGGCCTGCTGCACTTCACTAGCCTACTTTGCCACGCTGCCCAGACGGGTTGGACTGAGTTTAATTTTACTTTGCCATTTCCTTATGTCGACTCATACGACACCCTCAGGGTGGAATGGGTTGGTGACACTATAAATTCTTAATCCGGCACCAAATGGACTAAGTGAATAGTAACCTTAACTAATAATAATAACTATCGATAATCGAAAACTTATCGGGACTTATCGCGCACAGAATTGATACCTGTTTTTGCTCGACGTTTCGACCATGTTACAATGGCCGTGGTCGCGAGCTGACTGCAGACCGCAAGTTTTTTCGGTGGGAAGTGAGGGTTTGGTCTCCTACCCTCACTTGGTTTTGTACACACGTAGGGTTGTCACTACGGCACACAACACTGACTGTATCGGTTGAACACTTAGTACCTACACCGCGAACTATACATTTGCTTATAACGGGGTTCCACGAAGCCGCCAACTTGAATCCATCTTCTCGGTTAAAATTAAGGTGTTTTTTGATTTCAACCGCTTCACGAACCGTTCTCGCATAGTAATGCCGTTCAGTGGAGAGGACTTTCGGATCGTGGAGCTCGATCCAGTGATCAGAACCCGCCTCAAGCAAATGCTCAGCAATAGCAGACTTCTGGACCTGGTGATTTTTGACAGCTGCGATGTGTTCTTTGATCCTTTCCGCAATGGTACGTTTCGTTTGACCGATGTAGGAACTACCGCAGCTGCAATCCACCTTGTACACACCAGGAGTCTGGAACGGAATGACGTTCTTCGGTTTCCTCAAACCAAGTGAGGGTAGGAGACCAAAGTACCCTCACTTCCCACCGAAAAAACTTGCGGTCTGCAGTCAGCTCGCGACCACGGCCATTGTAACATGGTCGAAACGTCGAGCAAAAACAGGTATCAATTCTGTGCCTGATAAGTCCCGATAAGTTTTTAATTGTGTGTACAAATCGCGAAGGTTTAAAAATAACTATCGATAATTGGTTGGTTTTCACTGGAACCCAGTCTTGGAGTTAATATCTAGTCCAGAAAACCATCAACCTATAAAACTAAAAACCTTAAAAATATTATAACTAAAATATATTATTAAAAGGAGTTCTTTTATCCATATTTCCGAAGATACTGGCAGCGTTTCCTGTTTGAATAACTAGACTAATAACAACTAAACCGCCACAAAATTTCAACCGCCAGTGCGTACAGACATAAGCGGTTGCATATTAAATTAGAAAAGCGGCAGGCCGCGCAGCTGGCCGCCTAGGTGATTCAACCGCTAGTGCGTACAGACGATGCGATATCGTTAATAAAGTGAAAAATGATTTTACTCTTACTTTTGTTGAATTAGCAACCCTACTTTTACCTTAAGCGTGCCCGCCATTGTCTCTTTGATTTCAACCAAGTTTCAACTGAGGTAGAGTATCATGTCAGGCAACCGTGACGTAGTCAAGGCAAAACGAAATATTATATCTTTTCCACAAACCTACGCTACAATCAAATAACAGCTTTATGAGCATCAAAATAAAGGTGAATTTTCGGCCTTTCAAATTTGTAGAATTGCTCTGTATTTTTGCTCCCATGTAGATCTTGTCGTTCCATACAAAGATTCTTACATCAAAATATATTATTTAAAGTAAAATGCATATGAATAGTAGGGAGCTCTCTGAGGATGCGTTTAGACTGAGTAATGGGAGAACCTTCACCTTGCATATTTATGTAACGATTCTTAAGTGTTAGCTTCGCGTAGAGCTACGCCAAGTTTGATGGAGTGGTTCCCAGCAATCGTTAGTTTGATTAAATGACTCCAAACCATTGTTCCATGTGGTGATGGAGAATACTTAGTAGAATAAAATATAATGTATCGCCAATCCATTTCATCCTGTGGATGTCGTAAAAGCCGACAAAAAGTAACGATAAGGCCTATACCATTTCGTTTGACCAGCGTAGCACAGAAGGTTAATTACCCTCTATGTATTTGGAGGTGGCCCGACTCAGTAGTGGGTCGTTTATGAGACTGATAAGAGAAGTACGCAGAAAATTTTTAGGAATATGAGTTTTCAGACATAGACATAGACACATCTTTATTGTGGCAAGAAAAATACAAAGTAATAAAACTAGGCACTAAACTAATTCTATGGAAAGCCTTCCTGCCACAACCCGTCCCAAACTCAGCACGATGCTGGTTGCAAGCAACCAACGCTGGTCTTCCGTTAGGGGCGGCGGGTGACGTCACACATGGAAATAAGTATATGTAACAAATTTACCTACGCAATGATATATACAAACTATTTTTACTACAAACTATTTAGGTCTTTGCATTAAATAGCTTTGCATTAAAAGCATGTCTAAAGGTTTACCTCGCTACTTATTGAGGTGCATCAGTTAGTATTCTTCTTTCCTGCTTTTTCCCCAATTTCATTGGGGTCGTTACCATTCTCATCTGCTTTGCGTAAGCGATTGCCGTCTGCCCTTTGCAACCCATCCAGTAGTGAGACAACCGGTAATTATTAATATAGTTAGACCAACTATCTGATCTTAATACCTGAAACGATTGCCATAGATCGTTGAATGGCAGCCTAGACCGGCTTTACGTGCCCTCCGAAGCACTCGGCCCTTAAATTACCCACTGTTGAGACTGGCCTCCTCCAGTTACATGGAGGGTAATTAGCCTACGTTCGTTTTCCTTCTCTAGCGGCTGTGACATTTCCTTTTGTCGGCTCTTACGAGACCTTTAGGGCGGAATGGGGTGGTAACACTATGTATTCTAAAACCGTCACCACAAGGACAGCCGGCCAATTGTTACAAATTTATGGACACCCGTCCAACGTTCCGCAGAGGCAAATGTTGGTATACGTGCAGATCTATGGCGGCCTGCTTCGGTCAGTACTCGGAGCAGAGTTCTCGCTTGACAAGCTCTCGTTCTACGTTTCAGCAGTCGTGTCAATTTGTTGATAAACTAGCAAGTAATAAATCCTTCGAAACGCTGGGATCGAAATAACGTTAAATATAGGTGATAAATCGTTATTTTATTGTGTAGTATAATCGCTCACCCAAAATATATAAAACCAGATTATGATTGCGGCATTGACAAAGTCTGCCGCAATAAAGCCAAATGTCCACCGCCAGCTAAAATAAGTTAGTTTAGTTTAGCTTGCATAGTTGAGCCAGTTTTTCATACATGTTAGTTCAACGTTGGTGGACACACGTGTCGTGTATGAAAAACAGGCTCAACTATGCAAGCTAAACTAAACTAACTTATTTTAGCTGGCGGTGGATGTCCGGCTTAATAATCGTGCGTTAATAATGTTTTCCATTAAACACTGTAAATTGCGTACTGTCATGATAAATTCTAAACTGAATAAAATATAGGCGAGGTGCAGAGATTTATAATGTTACACTTGCCCTAGAAAGTGCTAGACTCAAAGTATTAACGTTATTACAGCATAAAACTAAGTTAAAGTTGGTGCGAAAACAGTCATTTGTGTAATTGAAGAAAGTGTTCACTTTACTTGTACAAATTCCGTGGGCGGTATTATGTGCTTACCTCTAGGTTAATTCCGAATACGGTTTCTAATCTGTTTGTCAAATCTGTACCGCTGAAGCAAAATTGTTAATATGACGATGAAACAAAAACGCATTATTTCATTTAAATTGATAGTGAATTCAATTCGACTGCCATGTTGGTCTAGGGGTTAGAAATACCGCCTTTGGATCACAGATCCTCGGTTTGATCCAGGGTCATTTGTGTTCGTGAATTTCATGTTTGTATCCTGTCCCCGCGATGCAGTAGCCATCAACTGCAGTGGGTCCGTTTATTAAAAAAAAACCTAGCAGACACACGTTTCTCGCCTAAATGTGCATAGCTTTATCATTACTGTTTATGATGCGGGGATTTGGGATTCTATTCCTGTTTATGACTTCATACTGTCACTTAATGAAGACAATAACACCAACAAAAAGAGCACACAGCAAAGAACTGTTTTTACACACTTAGGTAGGAAACATCTCTACTAATAATGACCCACTGCTGACTTGGGTCTCCTCCAAGTTTAAGGAAGGAAATTACTGCACCACGCGTGTCAGTCGCCTTGGCATAAGGGTTGTAGTCAGTTGTCCTTATCTTGCGGCTAGGCTATTTGCCTCTTGCGACTCTCTAAAATTGGGGTTGTGTTTTTCAAACTGAAGAGCCCTCACTTTTCGTACATATTCCTTTTTAGTTGCAACTTGTACATTCGGTGGTGAAATATAAAATGTTGAGTTACTTAATATTCTTACTCAAAGAGGTATGAGTTCAAATCTTGTAAAGTAATACGTCTATTGTCTGAGCCGGTTGAAGCCTTCCAATTATTTTCCATTTCGAAGGCTTTTTCCTTCCTTCGAAATAGGTCATTATTTGTTTCGGTAAGTCCTTAGGGAAATAACGTGGGAATAGGGATGACTGAAATACGTACAATAACAATGAATTTGTCTACCTGAAGGCTTTCAGCTATAGGCTGTTAAATAACAGTTCCCAATAGAGAATGCCTTTTGCTATGCTTTTCATTACTCTACAAATCTATAATAGACTAGCAGACCTGACCACGAGTTGCTGTGGCTAAGGTGTTTGTTATAATACATTAATTTAACTTTTAACTTTGTGCCATCTACTTATTGAATACTTAATCCAGCTAACTTATAATTGTGAATGTCAAATAATAGACAAATATTAATTTGAAATGAAATTATAATATTGCGACTATAAATTAAGGCGTAAGCTTTCAAGTTAGATCAAACTGCACGGAGCACTGCTGGAGTCTATCGCGGACAAACAACGAGACACGAATTTTATTTATATTAAGATATATGCCACGTTGTAACGGTTTGCTATAAATTATTTCTTCACTTGTGGCTTGAATGTCTGCTTCCTCGTACGTAGAGGGTTTCCCAAGAAGGAAAGGATCTTACAGCAATCCTCTCATTGGCGCTTTAAATCTTAATCAAACAGAAAAATTCCATGTTGTTACGGATTTGGCATAAATTATATCACCACCTCTTTCCATCCTGTGGGCGTCGTAAGAGGCGATTGAAAGTAATACCAAGCCTGAAAACCTTGCCCCGAGAGAAGGAAAACTTTATACAAAATGGTACGCTCCCGCTGTGTAATTGGAGGAGGCTCAACTCAGCAGCGGGTCCTATAGATGCTGTAATCAGCATCATCATCAAACAGCGAAACCTAATTTATTATTTAGATAATGTACACGACAGTTGGTAATAAAAATTTATATCTTTCTACCCTCATGCTGCCCTAATGAGGTGGTGTAGATAACGCAGTAATGAAATCGCTACCCCATCTATAGATCATTCTCCGAGGGTGTGATGCGGGGCTGGAATTGAACCCATTGACCCTCGTTGACATCTCGCAATTTGGAGTTTAGCACGCTTTTGTAAACCATTGGGGGATAAAATTAAAGTGTTTTCGCATTTTGTGGGGTATGTAAATAACAGTTGGGGTGAATAAAGATTGTTAGTTGCTTTCACGCTGCTGAATGGTGGAGATTGGATTAGGGAACGTAGTCCTTATTAGAATATGTCTAACTGTATCTCTTCTTAATTAAATAAACCTTTTATTAAGTTGTTACCAACTAACTATAAATTCGCTAAGAACTTACAACTATCCGAGTACGTACACACTCACACACCCGCACGCACATAAAACGATTATAAACATTTTTTTATATGTATCTGTGTGCAATAAAAGAATAAAGGACAAATTACACCCAGCCTCGGAGCACGTGTCTTTAGTACATAAAGACACTTGCCCGACGTCGGAATCGAACTGGAGACCCGGGATCCAAAGGCGGCACATCTAAGCCCTAGACCAACAATGTACGGGTAGGATTACAAAGTAACATTATACCAGATTATAATAGTAAAACTTAAGTAAGTAAAACCTGCACGCTCACTCACACATTGGGAGATTTTAGGCTTCGACTTAAAAATAAGTTTAAAGTTATTAGGTACTCAAAGTGTCCAATGAGTCATTTCTAGACCCAAGCCTATACGTCACCATCTTCATGATGAAGTTTCTAAGCCGTTGGTGATAAGTGGAATTATAATACTAGAAATGTTTGATGTAAAATCTTGCAAGTTTCCATGTTCCGGATACGATAGCAAGGCATTAGATCCGCCAAGCAACAGATGTTACGATCATAAAACCGAATGATCGTTCGCCTAGTGCGAGCTGTGAAGATTGCTTTTTGATTAGAGAATTGTCGACTTTAAAATCGAAGCAAGAAATCATCTTGAACAACATACGGAAACGCAATTCATTCATGAACTAACGTGTAAGTATTTGTGCAAAGCAGAATTTTTTTACCTAACAATTGAGTTCTTGTACTCCCTCTTGTTTTCTGATACGTATTTAAGCGTTCCCGTATGTCTGTGTGGACTTAGAATATCGGACGTCGCCATCCCATTCGGTCGCGAGGGTGTCACGAGGTCCGACTCGGCAGTATGTCAACCGTATTTCTTGTTTAATATTTCTTGGGCCATCGGTTAAATTCATACTTAATAGATGATCGCCACACTCCTCTTCGATATAAAGTTAAATTGTGTCAATAATAATATTTCTTACGTTTTTAGTAAAAGGGGTAAATTTTGCTATAAGTATTAAAATATAGAAAAATATCATAATTAATGTACAGGCATTAACTATTACTGTAGCTTCATAGAAATCTTAACTCTTAAAACTCTTCAATTAATTTCAATCAGTAAGCCCTTAAAGGGATTTGTTGAAATTCTTCGAGTACCGTTTAGTTAATCCGGTGGCGGGAGATTCAGGGGTGAAAATATCTGACAACGGGTGTACCAAAAACCTAAAAGCCATCCAAAGTCAGGTCATAGAGTTTACCAAACGACTTGTAGTTTTGCCAGAAATAGAGATAAACCGTTACTTACCCTTAACCTTAAACCTTAAATAATTTTTCCTTTACTTTTTGACATAATCTCCGCCTTTTTAACTGGTTTCATCCTAAAATTTTTTTTTGGTTTTAGAAATTATTGACCCTGGTCTAATAATGGATTTACAATAGGTACATTTTTTTTTAGTTGACACATTTATCTTTTTTTTGTACGTATTTTTTATCTCAATCAATTTGTGTCAAATATTAAACTTTCTTTCATAGAGACACTTCACACATATTTCGCGCGCAGGTTACAAACCGCGATTGTCTTTATGCCATAACTTATAGTACTTTTGTTACACACTGTACAAGGGTTAATTGTGAAGCAAATTCAGGGAGAGCGGGAACATGTGTCGCGGTCGGTTAAAGGTGGGCCCGGGAATGGCTAGTTGGTTTCGTATAAAGGGATTTATGAAAGTGCGCGGCTCACTTTATGAGGTGCCGTGGGCGCCGATTTCATTACTCGCTTTGCTTCCATGCCGTAGATTAAACAAGTAAATTATTTGTATGTGTGGTGGAGGATTTTGGTGCATTATGTTTACAATACGGATCCTAACGGTGTCGTAGGAGGATCATAAGTTTAGTTAATCCTTCATTATTGTTTTATCTAAATCTACCGTTTGTTGCCATCGCGACGATTTGTTATTAGAGTAATACAATATTATTTTACTATAAAAAAAAAAAAAAAAAAAAAAAAAAAAAAAAATTACAATATTATTGTTAGTAATCATCCCATTCCATCTTGAAAATGTCGTTAGAAGCGACTAAAGGACGCCACATTTTTTTTTATTCTTATTATCAACAGCATTTAAATTATTTCTATTTTTTTTTAAATAACAGTATTTTTTTCTTAAATAGGTATTTTTGAAAAGATAAGCAAAATACATAAATAATGTCACTACATATTCACTACTACTTCACTATCACTACATATTAAAAAACAAAGCCGCTGTTGTCTGTCCGTCCTATGTATGCTTAGATCTTTAAAACTACTACTACTAGTACTAGACTTTAATCAATTGCAGGAACACAACGGTAACGAATGTTCAGCTTATTTGCCTGCAGTACTCTGTAAGGTAGCGTTTTTTTCCACTCCTACGAGGTGTATGCTGTATAGTATACTAGCTGACCCGGCGAACTTTGTTCCGCATTATAAATATTTAAAACAAAAAGAAAGTTGGACATAGGATACCTGAGATTTTTATCCCGTCCGTATAAAACCTACTTTAACAAAACGCAACTGACAGCGAAACGTTATGTTGTCTATAGTTTAATATGGCCGAAAATTTGACAATTAGAAATTTTGAATTCGACTTATTTATATTGTTGTAATTCACATAATATCTTTATAACTTGTAGCCTATGTGTTATTCTGATGTATAAGCTATATTATTGTAAAATTTCATTAAAATCCATTCAGTAGTTTTTACGTGAAAGAGTAACAAACATCCATCCATCCATCCATCCATCCATACTTACAAACTTTCACGTTTATAATATAAGTAAGATATCATCATCTTTGTTTGTTGCGTTCGTTGCAGCCCAAACTCTCGCTTCGGCGCCGGGGCCCGGAGGAGGCGGCATGGCCAGACATTTGTTTCCCACATAAGCCTCCGGTTGCCGCAAAAACGTAGCCGTACCAACGGAGCCAACACTCATGCAATTTATCCGCAATGTCTCGGACATGAAGACTGCCGCGAATACGGGGGTTCCTAACCCCCGCATAGATGTAACTAAGCTTAAAATTGAATCTCAATATTAAAATAGCACGGCAAAGGCAAATAATGTCACTCCTCATATGCCATGTCAGAGGCGTGACGTGAAAACTATGAATGGCTAAAAAGCAAAAACATATTGGAGTCAACAAAACTCGTCTCGTATTATACAAATCTATGCATAGCCCATCCAACGCTGTCGCCGCATATCAGCGTTAACTGGGTAGTTAGGATGTTTGGACCACAGATGACGTCACTGGTAGAGTTCAAACTCAGATTTTAAAAGCTAGCTCCGAAATTCATTATATTTTCTTTAGGGTGACGGATTTAGAGTACAAGTTAAACACGAGTTGATTTTTGTACAGACAGGCAGTTTTATACTTGAACTGCCTCGATGACCTAGGGGTTGAATGTGCCGCCTTTGGATTACGGGGTCCCGGGTTCGATTCCGGGGCGGGACAAGTGTCTTTGTGTAAACCAGAGGCACTTGGTCTGAGTCTGGGTGTCATTTCTATCTATAAGAATAAAGACTAAAAATACCAATTAACCTAAAACTTAAATACTAAAATATATTATATAAAGGAGTCCCTTTAGGCAAGGTTCCGAAGATACTGGCAGCGTTCCCCCTTTGAATCGCTAAATAATATATATATATATCTATAATGTGTATGTATTTACAAAAAAAATGTATATAAGTAGTTTATCATCCATCTCGTTACCATAACACAAGCATTAAGTTGCTTAGCTTGGGACGAGATGGCGTTGTGTGAAATGTCCAAGGATATTTATATGTATTTATTTATTTGTGTTCGTGAATTTCATGTTTGTAAACTGCGCCAGCGACACAGATTAACCCTTATGCGTTTTTTATACACTTAAACACTTTATTCAAAGTGCACATTAAATACTTTTTTAAAAAGAACCCCTACACTAGGTATAACTTGTATCGCGGGGGCAGCTTACAAACATGAAATTCACGAATGGTTGGGTTACACAAAGATATCTGCCCGGCCCCGGAATCGAACCCGGGACCCCGTGATCCAAAGGCGACGCATCCAGCCCCTAGATCAACAAGGCAGACATACAAATATCTTAGAATAAACTAAACAGTTCTTAACACATTCCCTCGTGAGGGTGTCGAAGGGCCGGCAAAAGAAAATTACAATGCCGAAAACGTAGATGAAGAGAAGGAAAACTTGACACGACCGAACTTGATACACACCCTGTGCCAACCCGTCTGGCCAGCGTGGCACAGTAGGCTGAATACCCTACACTTAACTGGAGAGGCCCAACTCAGCAGTGGGTCATTTATGGGCTGAGTGGATGTTTGTGGAATTCCAGTATCTGTAGAAAAAAAAGTGACTGGTAATTAATTTAGTATATACCTAATGTCACCCACCCATTCCTGTTGAGGACGTCGTAACCTAACCGCAAGAGAAGAAAACCAAGACACGGGCTCTATTTAACTGTAAACATTTTTAACAGATTTGTTGCGTGTATTCTACATTATTTAACTGCCAACGATTTGCCAAGCTTTGTAGCAGGCGTAATCACAAGAGAGACTAGAAAACAGTTTTAGTCAAAATTACTTTTGAAGTACCAAGCAAACACTTTGTAACAGATTTATCGCGTGTTTAGTACATTATTTAATTCCCGACGTTTCGAATGCTTTGCTGCAGTTGTGGTCGCGGGAGATGACAGTTGTCTTCAAAAGTACAAAGAAACAGTTAAAATCTACCGCCATTAATTTTGTATTATTGATAACTTTGTTATTGATATTGTTTAATTTCAAAGTATTAACACTTTAATCGCGAAAACCTAAGAAATCATTACAAAGCAAACGTCGGCAATTAAATAATGTAAAATACACGCGATAAATGCGTTAAAAGGTGTTCAATATTTTTTTACTTACCAAAATGTTTATAAGTCGGCCACACGACTACAGGCAGACCAACCGATAAACCGAAACGTCAAACTTACGAGTTTAGCGGTAACATAAACGTAGCTAACTAGCAAACAGAATTTCATTTGCACGCCCATTCAAAAACCGTAGTCCAGTGGGCAGTTTATTAAAATCGATGCGACCGCAGCCCGACCACCAATGTTCCAACTTTGCTGACATTTGTTCCTAACTGTAAATACTCTTGTGCACATTTAAATATAAGTTTAATGTACGTTTGTCCACGCTTTCTGTGCGCCAAAGGATTTAGAAGTGCCTATTCAGGATTTTTGTCTTCTGGTGTCGTATTACAGAGCATGGAGTTTCTTTCCGGCTCTTCTCTGTGGAATGGCATTCCGAACCGGTGGTAAAACCTAAATAATTAATTATGTTTTAACTTTTTAAATTGACAATGTGAAAGCATTCGCAAGAATTTATTCGAATAACAAACATTTGATTTTATTTTGATTGCAGCGTCATCCCTCCAGGGTTTCTACAACCATTATTCCAGAGATACCCGAGTCCATTAGATTTCGGCGCCCAGGTCACCGTCGTGGAATCTTTACTATTACTACTACCCAGCCTATAGGTAACCCACTGTTAAGTCGGGCCTCCTCCAAGTACATGGAGGGCAATACCCTACTTTGCCAAGCTTGCCAAATGGATTGAACAGGGTTTCCTTCCGTCGGCTCTTACGATACCCTCAGGATGGAATAGGGTGGTGACACCATGCATTCTAAATCCATCACCATGCGGAACATGAAATCTTTACCGATAACGAATTAAAGGTAACCACCGAGCTTCGGCTCCTAATGGCCGTCACCAAAATCTACATTACCTCTGAAAGTGTCACTCGGAAACAAAGACTGCGTCACTCGCTAGTGTTTGCTGACTACTTCTAGATAATGGGGCTCCACTTCTGAGGTAACGAGCTGACAGGGGCTGCCCTTTAGGTGTTTAGTTCTTGCTACTATGAGACTACTGTTTTGACTTGACTGTTTTATTGCAGGAAACGATAACATAAATCAATTATTCGTGTGATTTTAGGGCGCGTGATGTTCGGACCACCTTTAAAGTTCTCAAAATTATCTACCACAAGGGAGTACACGATCAAGTATATTACGATAGTTGTAAGTTCATGTCCATTCATGTTTTAATTATCGAGTTTCCTTACAAATAATTTAATTAGCAAAAGAAGATCGGCACTTGATGATTTCTTGACGGATCGTTATTAAAACCCAACGCCCCAGACACTTTTCAAATGGTATTTGTTTTATTGTTTGATTCATAATCTTCTGTATCTTTACATAGTTTATAACAAAGTCGCTGTCGTCTGTCCGTCCCTATGTATGCTTAAATCTTTAAAACTACGCAACGGATTTTGAAGCGATTTTTTTTAATCGATAGAGTGGTTTATATGTATAATATGCACCCGTGCGACGCCGGGGCGGGTCGCTAGTGATATTATATAATAAAAAAAGGTCTACCACCAGTTTGGAACGCGACCACTGCTGAGAAGAACTGGCAAGAAACTCAGAGGACTGTAATAAGCCAACTTGATTAAATTAATTTTGATTTTATACAACTGATTATGAATGTAGTTGGCAGTAAAATTTTTGAATATACAGAGTGTGACAAAAACCTTTTATTCGTTATGACTATAACGAAATTATCAATAAAAGTTATAAAATTAACAAAAAAACCTTTTCTCGTCTAGCAGCTAGGTGATCTTGCTTTCATAATAATAAATAAATATCCTTGGACATTTCACACAACGCCATCTCGTCCCAAGTTAAGCAACTTAATGCTTGTGTTATGGTAACGAGATGGATGATAAACTACATATATACATATTTTTTTTTGTAAAAACATACATATTATAGATAGAAAACACCCAGACCCGGAACAAATACTTGGTCGTACAAATATTTTGGTGGCATTGTGTATTCTGCATCGGTCACCACAGGTATAAAGAAATGATTACATGTGACAAATCCTCGTAAAATCCATCTGGCTTTTGTTTTTCGTAAAAAATAGGTATTCAACCTGTGTATAATAACAAAACTGCCAGATAATTTAGGGTTGAGTTTAGCACTGCTAACACGGTAGCAT
Source organism: Clostera curtula (assembly GCA_905475355.2). NCBI lineage: Eukaryota > Metazoa > Arthropoda > Insecta > Lepidoptera > Notodontidae > Clostera > Clostera curtula. The sequence continues at coordinate 18,172,471 of FR997802.1, forward strand.
TGTCGGTCCGGTGACCGGCGCGTTTGCGTCGCTCCACAAATATTTGCCTTGAGAGTTGCTACCATGGATTGCAGAGAATGCGAGTTGGCTCACCTGAGCTAGATATATTTAACATTTACTATTTACCATTTCCCACCGGTTTGGAAGGTACACAATGTCACCAACCTATACCGTCTTTAGGGTGTCGTAAGAGGCGACTAAAAGAACGCAAGAGGCAGATCACTTAGCCCCAAGAGAAGGAAAACTTGATACAAACCCTGTGCCAACCCGTGTTGCCAGCGTGGCACATTTCCCTCCATTAATTTGGAGGAGACCTGACCCGGTAGTGTGTCATTTATGGGCTGTAACGATGGAAGGCTACTCTACAGAGAAGAGCGCGTAAGAAACTATAGATGTTTTTTTTTAATCGCCTTTTTTGTATACAAACACTTATAAGATACTATAACCCGTGTGGGGACGGACGGGTTAGAATATTACACTTCTCCACCGAACGCTGGAAAAAAACGCGTGTTGTAAATGTCAACAAGACCCAGCAAGCTTGGTGGTAGCTACCCGCACATCGAAATCTGCCAAGCAGCCATTCACTGTGTTTCGTCGTGTGTATATGAGAGCAGGTGCCCGACAGAGCATTTCCTTGAATTGCCTACTCCATCTTAGACACTGGCTTTGCTTTCCATCGCGCAAGCCTAGGGTCAATCAAAGGCAGTCAAGAAACTGATAAGAAAGCTAGCGTTGCTACAACACTAACATTTTTTTTTTCATCATTCATCATTTTACTGGAATTTCATAAAATCCTGACCTCTACACGGCGACAAGAATATTCCTACCAAATTTCAAGTCTTTAGGTCTTATGGTTCTACGTATATAGCCTTTCACAGGTTGTGGGCCCATCTAGCAGAGGGATCTACACAAGTAGGTTCTCACAATATATTGTTCACCTAACTTCTAGATCAGAGTAAAACAACACTAAATCTTTATTAAATTTTCGAAATTTTAACTAAGGCCTAAAAATTGATTTTACTTTTGTGCAGACAATACTTCTGTTTCGCAAAATTTCGGCTTGCGAATTCTATGTCGGCGACTGCTGTCCTTTGACACATGGTAGGGGAAAATATGAACACAAACATTATCATAGCATATAATAATATTATGCATTAACACCGAGTGTGCGGTTTCGGCACATTATGTTGCTCTGAAATTACAACTTCGACTAAGCATTTATGTCATACTCAACGTACCGCGTACACTATATGAACAATTTGGGCCAAGTTAATTGCGTCTGCCCTGCTAAGATTACAGAATAATTTCAAGTAGGTTTATACACAATGAATGTTCACGACTCTCCTTAGTAGGGCCGACTGTTGCTTGGGGATACACTATGTTTATAAGTATTGTGTGTATACTACTGTTATACATATACTGTGTGCAAATCAGCTGCTTTGCGTGAAAATATCCTAACTGTCAAGTAAAGTCTCATCATCATCACTATCACTTTCACTACACAGTATAAAACAAAGTCGCTGTCGTCTGTCCGTCCCTATGTATGTTTAAATCTTTAAAAGTACGCAATGGATTGTGAAGCGGGTTTTTTTAATAGATAGATTGGTCCAAGAGGAAGTATGTAGTATGTATAATAAATTCATAATATTGTAGAGAAACACTGACAAATTTAGAGGTTCATCATTGGCCCCGTGCGAAGCCGGGGCGGGTCACTAGTAACTACATCAATAAAAACTGGTGCCTTGTCAAGTGAATTTCGAAACATACGCTTTGGTAGAATAGAAATACTAAACAATGGGATATATATTGACAGGACCAAATCCGTAATCCGATACGAAAGCCACTGAGGTACAGGCCCAGATTTTACATGTAACATCTTACAGGCTTGTAAGATATCTTATCTTCGTGATAGTTCATGGGCCAGAATTGGCTCAGAAAAAGTCGACTGCCTTTGTGGTATGGGACAAGTAAATGTTGTAATGACCCAAAAGGTCATTGAAACATTTACTTGTCCCATATTCCAGTTACGTGAATTGCCACCCGCTTCTACAAGGTGTAATAAAAACTGATGAAAATAACAGCAGTTCTATGTAATTTTTTTTTTCTATCTTGATGTATGAGTAAGGCATTGACGTTTATCTAAACCAGAATTTTACTAGAAACGAGAAAACCAACCGACAAACAATCTTAGTTTTTTCCAAAATTTTGCTCATTGTATCTAACAGCAGTGCTATTGATAATTTCGTTGTGGCTATAGGGGTTTTGTTACACCCTGTAGAATACAGCAGCCAAATAACATCATATACAGGTGGTGTTGTAAGGAGCTGTCCGTGTGGTGACGGATCTAGATCACATGGTGTCGCCACCCCATTCCATCCGGAGGGTATTGTAAGAGCCAAACCGCCAAACCGACAAAAGGGAATGACAAGGCCCATAACCTAGCTACAAGTAAAGGAAACCTTGATACGAAACACTGTGCCAACCCCTGTGGCCAACATGGCATAGTAGGCTAATTACCCTCCATGTAGTTAGCCTGTGTCTTTCGGGTCGGGCCAGTGTCTTTGTCTAAACCAGAGGCACTGGCTCGGAGTCTGGGTGTCATTTCTATCTATAATATGTATGTATTTACAAAAAAAAAAAATGTATCTAAGTAATTTATCATCCATCTCGTTACCATAACACAAGCATTAAGTTGCTTAACTTGGGACGAGATGGCGTTGTGTGAAATGTCCAAGGATATTTATTTTATTATTTATTTATTTATATTATTTATGGGCTGAATAATAGTAGTAGTTGTAAGGTGAGTTAGGTTGACTACTACCCCACTAGTATTGAAAACTCATTGTTGACTACGGAGTCTTCTCCAATTTCAGGGAGGGAATTATTAATACGCAAGATAGTCTAGCATAAGGCCTTTACCACTACCTACTTTTTTTATTGGTCTCTTTCGATAACCTCAGGATAGAATGGGTCGATGACCCTACAGAATTGACATTATCACATTCACCAATTACAATTAGTCCGGGGTCATTTGTAAATCGCTCAGATCCTTATCACAAATATCTACAACTCGTAAAGCATTATCACAAATGTATGTTTTTTAATATCGTAATAGCGATTCATATCGAACGAATCCCGGTCAATCTTCTTTAATTATTGATTGATTACTACCATTACGAAACATTAATCTTGCGCCATGTTTGTTTTAGCCTCACTGTTTTGAGTTAATGATCTTGTACCTTCATTTGGTTAAGTTGGGTCAAGTTAATAATTTTAATGACCCAATGCTTATCTTTTGGCACATAAATACCCGTGATCACCGTATAAGCTGCGTCTGTTCCGGTCAATTGTTTATAGTCTTCGTGAACACTTTAAATTGCCATTTTAATTAGGCCACTTTTACTAAGAGTTGCTTATTTTTGCATGTATGTCTCAAAATCAAAAGGAACTTCATTTACGTAGGTTTTATCACAAAACTCTTATAAATCGTCATATTTAAAATTACCATTATCATCTAATGACCCCTGTCCCTCGCTAGGTGGTATTCTTCATACACACCTATCAGTCGTCATATCTACATTTATTTATTTATTTATTCTTTATGCAACAATAAGTTGAACATAGGCGGACATTAATGCCTTAGGCATTCTTTCCAGTCAACCTTTGGGCGGTGCAGAGAACGACATGGCAGGCGCAAATTAGAAAAGAAACTGCAATTTAGAAAAGCTAACCACAAGAATAAATATTATTAATACATCTAATTATATAAATAAATATAAAATAAATACACTAAATAAATATATAAATTATATACCTACATAAATACCCATGGTGATATAAATATATGCGTACATAATATGCTATACATAAACTAATAAATATCTATGCTAATTACATAGATGATGGTTCCGTCAACGCTTCATTCATCAAATGTTTACGTACTTTTTGTTTGAAGTTATGTCTAGTGGGGCACATCCTGATTTCCGTTGGCAGCGCATTCCACAAAAGGATAGATTGAATGTGAAAGGAAGAGTGAACTGTGTGGGAGCTATGGGAAGTAGATTATGAGAAGAGCGGAGATGTTTTGGGTGAGTAGAGCAGCAATATTGAAAGTGTGGGGTACATTCACATCTTAACATAGACAATTCCTCATTCTTACAATCCACCAAACTCTTTTGATCTCCAAAACCCTCGCGTCCACATTGATGCTGAAACTACCACTGATTCGGAATGAAACTCTACAGAATGCTGCACTATAGTATTACCGATCCTTACATTATGTGAAAAGCATTGTATAGTATCTTTGTATGACCATTTAGTTATACAGTTATGGTCAGGAAATATGAATTGAACGTTTGTAAAGATGTAAGATAAGAAGTAGATAAGAAGTGGTCAATTTATATTTCTTGGACTATAACAAAAAGTTTTACGACGAGTACCTTTTCTTGATACTGTGTGCAAATCGGGAAAATAATATATCTTAAAATTTTATTGGTCATATTAATTAAAAAAAACTGCTAAATTTAGGACATCGCTGGTTTTTTTTCTTAGACAAAAATCTCTTGCTTTATTACGCTATTTATCTTACAAAGTCTGTAAAGTCAGTCTCATTTTCTACTAAACACACATCTATCTATACTAATATATAAAGCTGCAGAGTTTGTTTGTTTGTTTGTTTGTTTGTTTGAACGCGCTAATCTCAGGAACTACTGGTCCGATTTCAAAAATTCTTTCAGTGCGAGATAGTCCATTTATCGAGGAAGGTTATAGGCTATATTTTATTTTCAAAAGAATTAGGGATCCGTATGAAAATTGTGATTTTGTAACCCAAGGTGTAAAATCGAAAACCAATTTATGCGTGCGCTGCAAAAACGATTGACAATACTTATTAAAATATTAAATATATATTAAAATATTAAATATATTAAACTTATTAAAATCTACAAAAAAGTCCGCGAGAGCATACATCTAACTATCATAGTTTAGTCACAATAACCACTTTTATATTCATAAAAAAAATGCATAGAGATAAGCACGGGTTCGAAGTCCACGCGAGCGAAGCCGCGCCCAAAAGCTAGTGTTGTAATATAAATATTGGTTCAGAAAACGTTCAGGTTCTCCAAAACAATCTACACGCATAACTTCTTTCGGTATAACCTGAATTTCGTATTTTTGTCTAACTACTATACTGCCCACTGCTGAGTCGGGCCTACTCCCAACATAAGGAGGGTAATTTTGCGACTCTGCCACGCTGGCGAGACGTGTTGGCACACGGTGTCATTTCAAGATGACTTTCTCTTGCAGCTAGGTTTTTGGCCTTTCTGCTACGCAGACGACACCCTCATCACGGCCAGGGGCGGCACCTTCGCCGAGGCGGCGAGGAGAGGAACGTTCGTGACGTCGCTGGCTGCGGACCGGATCGGCCTGCTGGGCCTGAGAATCTCCCTCCCAAAGACGGAGGCCCTCCTCCTCCACGGGCCACGCCGGGGCCCCCCTCGCGGTGCGAGCATCACCGTGGGGGGGACGGTGATAGAGCTGCGGGCCTGCACCTGGACGATCGGTGGAGCTTCAGGGCCCACTTCTAACAGATGGCTCATACGGTCGGCCGCCGCCCTGGGCAGGCTGCTGCCCAACGTCGGCGGCCCGGGCTCCGTCTGCAGGCGCTTGTACTCCGGCATTATCCGGAGTATGGCCCTGTACGGAGCCCCCATCTGGGTCGGAGCCCTCACCGCTCGCAACAGGGCCCTTCTGCGGGGGCCGCAGAGGGTCATAGTGGTGAGGGCGATCCGGGCTTACCGCACGGTGTCGTGGACGGCTGCCACGCTGCTCGCCGGGGACCCACCCTGGGAGCTCCAGGCGGAGGTGCTGGCGGCCGTCTACGGTACCGTGCGTCATCAGGGACAGAGCGCGAGAGACCCTGATCCGCCGTTGGGAGGAGGATTTGGGGTCCCCGGCCGCCGGGCTGGCGACAGTGGAGGCGGTCCGCCCCCACCTGGACCGCTGGCTGTCTCGGCGGCACGGGACCCTAACCTACAGATTGGTGCAGGTGCTTACCGGGCATGGCTGCTTCGGTAAGTACCTGCATCAAATCGCGGGCCGGGAGCCGACGCCGGTCTGCCACGAGTGTGGCGCGCCAGTCGACACGGCGCGCCACACGGTGGAGGAGTGTGCTGCCTGGGTGACCGAGAGGCGGGCCCTGGCGGCACAGGTCGGAGGAGACCTCTCGCTGCCGAGCCTTATCGGATGGATGCTCGACAGCGAGGAGGGGTGGGAAGCAATGGCCTCCTTCTGCGAGGACGTCATGTCGCAGAAGGAGGCGGGGGAGCGGGTCAGGGAGGAGGACGTCCTTGCCGACCCGCGCCGCAGACGGAGGCCGGGGAGGACGAGGCGACTGTACGCCCACCTCCTTCCCCCGCCATAGAGGCCGGTGTTGGGTCGGGGGACCCGCCACCGACGAAAGCCTCGATGACTGAGGGCGTCCCAGTGTACCGGGACGCCCTCTCCGATAGTCGCTTGCCCGCGTAGCGAGCACCTCGTCGGGGCGTTAACGTAGACTGCGCATACGCGAACCGTTGGCGCCCCAAGCGTGCCGTGTGAGGGTATACCACTGGGGTTTTAGTGGGTATACGGGATCTGTCCCGGGAGTCCCACATAATCACCGACCTCTCCCCGGGGGGCGGTGGTATGCGTAAAGCATTTCCCCAGCGACAACAAAAAAAAAAGGTGTTGGCCTTGACTTCAAAGTCAAAGTCAAATAATTTATTTTGCATAGGACACAATGGACACTTACAAATTGTCAACATATTAATAAAATTGTATACAATGCATAGTAATATTCTTTACCACCAGTTCGGAACGCGACCACTGCTGAGAAGAACTGGCAAGAAACTCAGAGGGCTTGTCATTTTTTTCCTTTTTATTACTTTGCGGTCCTATTCATAATCTAATATATATATATTTACCCAACAAATTCCTTAAAACAAACTGTTCAATCGAATCTGGAAGGCGTCAGCTGAAATCTGAATATTAAAACAAAACAAAACAAACTTTAATGAAATAAAATAAAATCTTCCTTGGTCCAGTGAGCCGACCAACCCCAAACAGCAGCACCTGTTCACAAGTATAACGCATGTGACAGCCATCGGTCTCCTCAACCATATTAAAGGGAAGTGACCGGCCCGTCACACGTCGCTACCGCTGCTCAGAGTATTTTAGTGAGCATGACAACTCACAAAACCGAGCCCGATCACCGATAAAGCAATAAAAAGTAAAGCTCGAAAAAAATCAGTTCCAGTAAGACTGCAGTTTCAGATTCAAAGATACATTTGTTCGTATATGTATTCATAGTATTTGAGCTCAGCAGCTCAATCACAAGCTACCGGGTCATTTAAATAGTCTGTAATACTATAGTAGGCTTTCTTACAAAGTTGAAATTTTATAAGCTTTTTGAATTTATTAATTGGAAGTTCTCTTAACTTCGTAGGGATTTTATTGTAGAAGCGAATACATTGACCTACGAATGAGTTACTAATTCTATGGAGAAATTCTATGGATTCATTTCCTTTTGTCGACCCCAGGATGGAATAGGGTGGTGACTCTATGTGTTCTAAATCCGTCACCACACGGAATAAACGTGTCTATAACTATTTTCCATTTATTGCTCGTACTTTGCCCAGCGCAACTTTTCCCGCAAAACAAATCTCAGACCCCGCATTGAAATGTAATCACGTTTAAAACATACAGTTCTGCAGGAACAAACAAATTAACATTGCGCACGTGTCTTATCTCTGCGGTCCGTATTTGCCCGGGCAGGGGGCGCGGGCACAATTACCCGGCTGCGTACAGTTCATACAAATTTCCCGTACAACCCCTGACGTTGCGCTAGCTCCGTAAAAAGATTCAAATGGGAGTTTGAAGCAACATCTAGACGGTGTACTCATTTTGTTGTATATATACTAACAATATATGCGTGCCAATGGGTTCACTACCAGGGATGCTGACGACCGTGCGAAGTGGAGAAGAAAAAGTCGGAAAGCGGACCCCGGGCGCCGAAGCGAGAGTTTGGGCTGCAACCGGCATATAACGCATAGATGACAGATAGATATATTATATATAATAACAATACGCATAATTACATGATAACAATTAAAGAAACAAGAAATTGTTTTTTCGACACATTGTCCACACTTCGGTTGGCCTCTCACCAAGGGGCTTTTTTTTTGTTGCCCGGAGTAAAATCCTTTATGGACTTCTCGTCAGCCTGAGGATGGTCGACGGGGGAGTGTGGGAATCTCCTCCAGAGTGGAGGCATACCCACTAAACATCTCCGGGGTGTTCCTTCTCAGGGTTTTAGGTGCTGCGCCGTGGGAACGATAGTTAGAGTACTGCCTTACCACATTGCTCACCAAGGGGCTGCCTTACCACATTGCTCAGCATGGGTGATCTTCAGCCGGTATGGTTGGTTGTTATGTTATCCCATCTGGAATGTAGAAGTGATTTTGTTGGATCTAATGATATCAAAGAAACGGTGGGAAAGGATAAAATACTATTTCGAATACAATTAAATACATCTGAAAATGAAAAACGCGATGCGTGTGGGGTAATCCACGTGGTTGAAGCTACACAAACGGGTCTATAAACCGTAACACAATAAATATTAAATAAGCTGAAACCTTTACATTAGTACAGATTTAATTGTAACCGGGCGGCTACCAACAATATATAATTTTCCGATCAACACCATTTGGTTCAATTTGTTTTTACGCCATCGTGAATAGTGCTGTTGCAGACGAGATATTTAATATTTATTGATGAATCTGATTATTCAGGTAGTCATAGATTGCCGTGCTTCGAACTACCTTTACGTGGTTTACCTCCACCCGAAACCAGAGGTACTTGCTTCGAGTCTAGGTGTCGTTTGTGTTCGTGAATAACGTTTGTAGCCTGCGCGCGATACAGAAACAGTACAATTTTTGTTGAAATTTAATTCACAGGTCGAACTTTGCTACCTAAATTATACGACGAACGACCTAAATTATACTCGATACTGGACAGCGTTGATGGAGAAAAAATATATATATACAGCAACAACTGTACTGTAAGTAACCATCACAACGTATCCACTGGGCCAATAATCAGTTGCGCCGCTCTTTGGTCGCGCCACAAATTTGTAGCGCGTTTGCAACCAGTATTAAAAGGGCCGCTTCCGGGCGTTATTAAAATTTCAAAACATGATTCCATAGAAAGCTCGTTCATTAGGCTTACGCCGATTAAAATGGACGCCCGATGCGATGGAACATTTTATCGTGAATCATGGTAGAATATTTATTATGGATAATGGTGTACAAAAGACGCTTGTTCCTTGAGCAATTAAAGTGATGTAATTAGTAAAATGAGAAGATTTTTTGGAAATTTAATCCCGTTTAAAAATTTAATTAATTTTTACAATGTCACGTATATTCGATACAAATATGTTAAGTTTAATGTTTTTGGGCAGAGAAGTCCTCGAGTGGCGATCGCGTTCCGGAAAGCGCAGTTCTGGTAGGCGTCCCACACTGTGGAACGACGACCTGGTTATGGTCGCTGGAAAGCGAAGGACGCGGGCAGCTCAGGACTGGCCTTCGTGGAAAACCTTGGGGGAGGCCTATGTCCAGCAGTGGACGACTTTCGGCTGAAATTATGATGATGATGAAATAAATAAAGATACTTAGGTTATTAGTAAGCGTGAACTATTCCCGTGAACTAGATTAATTAATTAATCTAGTTTTAAAAAATATATTACCATAAATATTTTTTTTTGTATAGCCAGTTTACTGGATGACTTATCATCACGCTACTAGCCAAAGGGGGTTAAATATTAACAAATCTGACAGGCGGGAAGATAAAGGTTTTAATTAGATCAGATTGGGTTATCAAATCTCGCTGCAATTTTTTTCATATAATTCACGGACACAAATAAACCCTGATCAAGTAAGTCTGGTTCACAAGGCACTTGCTCGACCGCGGAATCGAGGAACCCGTGATCCGAAGGAGGCACATGCAAGACTTAGACCATTATCATTCTGACATATATCTCCATTAGACTATTGGTATAGATTGTTTATTCATTCATCTCAGCTCTTAAAATACTAGGAGAGAAATTTGCTTGCTGTGCCAGTATGTTCATACTGTATGAATAGGCTTATATTATTGAAGGCAAGTTACCCGGCCTGAGTGTGTATGACGCGTTTTTATGCGGAAAAAGAATCGTAAAAGCCCAAATGATACAGCATGTTTCGAAACACGCATTTTGCTTATCCCTTACGAAATTAGCGGCACGAGTACAATTCCGAAAAACACCAGAAGCAGCGAAATTTTGTTCGTGTTCACGCCTCGGGTCCTCCTCAGGGAATTAGTGGGAAGCCTAATCACAGAACTGCTGAGTTAACCAACAGCCCGTAACGAGTCGCCTACTAACATTTGACTGAGACACGTTTTGCATAAAACGCCTGATGTAATCTACAGTTACAGTATGATTCAGATTGGAGAAATAAATAAATAAAACTGGAGTGTCTGCTTGTAATAAGAAAATAACCACTTTTTACTAAATGCGTAAGTATTTATACACAGTACATAGGTTTTTTTTAAGTTTTTGTCTGTCTGGCTGTTTGTTTCGGCTAATATCTGGAACGACTGGACCGACTTTGACGGGAAGCTGATGATATAAGGAGTAACTTAGGCTACTACTACTAAATTTTTTGACTAGCTTCGCCCCGCGGGTAACATCGCACCCGTGTGAAGCCGGGACGGGCACAATCTTAAATTAAAATAAATTTAAATATTAAAACAATTATCAATCAACAAGTAGAGCGCAAATCTGCATATACTAATAATTAGAAACAAGTAGTACCTAGTGTAAAAATTTGGTACACATACTATTATGCCAAGTGAAATTTCGCGAAACAATCTTTATGTGAAACTCCGAAATGCAGGGTGCCGTTTAGCGAAGATCGGCCCTTAACACGATACAACCCAATGTTAATACATATGTAAAGCAATCGGACCTACGCATGTTTTGGAACTGTATTGGCTATAGGGAAAGGTTGGATATTTTGGAGATTGCTAGAACTTTCCTTTGCACAAACTGTATTTAATTCGAACGTTTAATCTCGATCGTAGAGCCAACTTTAGTTTTGGCAGAGAGGTGCAGCTGCCCGACTGGAGAATCACCTGCACCTTACAGAAAACTGCAGCCAAATAACTCCATCCTTCGCTGGTGGTGTGTTTCTGCGCTTGAGTAAGGTCGGCTGAGCTCCACCGGTGGAAGCAAGTTCCTGGCAGCGGTAGGTACTCTAGGTTTCCATTTTGCTGCCAATTACAGGCTTTCTTTTTTAATTATTTTAAGGCTGGCATTGCACTTTCCTTTTCTCTGGTGTTGCAGATTTACAGGCGCAGCGGTGACCACTTACCATCAAATCGTTAGTCTCAACTTTATATTTATAAACTACCTGTATATATATATATATATATATAAATTTGAAGGAAAGACATTGCACAAATATTCAATTTCTTTTTTTTAGTTCAGAAATCTCCGTGAGCCCTTGCACAACACTTTGCTGAAGATCATCACATGATCAAATGCATCGTGTACGATTCTATAAAGGACATACAAACATTCATTTTTCTATTTATGAATAAGATTTATCATCATTTCATCATCATCATTTCAGCCAAAAGACGTCCACTGCTGGACATAGGCCTCCCCCAAGGATTTCCACAAAGGCCGGTCCTGGGCCGCCCGCATCCACTGCTTTCCGGCGATCTTAACCAGGTCGTCGGTCCACCGTGTGGGAGGCCTACCAGCACTGCGCCTTCCGGAAATAAGATTTATAACTAAGTGTTACCCGTGACTTCGTCTACATTGATTTTGAAATTGGTTATTAAGTAACAAGACCAACAATTATTTTTTTTTACTAATTCTCTCCCAAGTGGGGTACCATTTATCGCTATCCCGGGGGGCAGATTGCAATTTGTTTTCAATATTACTTAGATCTAATTAAAAACATTAAAGCTCTTGTTCTCTATGTGTTACATATTATGTTCTATACGCATATATATTATTTCCTTTTGGTGACGGATTTAGAATACAGAGTGACTGACTCGTTGGTCTAGTGGTTAGATGTGCCGCCTTTGGATCAAAGGGTTCGATTCCGGGGTCGGGCAAGTGTCTTTGTCTAAACCAGAGGCACTGGCTCGGAGTCTGGGTGTCATTTCTATCTATAATATGTATGTATTTACAAAAAAAAATGTATATAAGTAGTTTATCATCCATCTCGTTACCATAACACAAGCATTAAGTTGCTTAGCTTGGGACGAGATGGCGCTTAGTGAAATGTCCAAGGATATAAAAAAAAAGGATATATATAAGAGTGTCACTACCTCATTCCAGTCTGAGGGTGTCGTAAAAACCGACAAAAATAAATTACAAGGCCAATAACCTAGCCGTTCAAAAAGGACTACTTGATACGAAACCTTGTACCAACCCGTCTAGATAGCGTGACACAGTAGGCTAATTACCCTCCGTGAACTGGAGGAGACCCGACTCAGCAGTGGGACATATTATGAGCTTCATCATCATCATCATTTCAGCCAAAAGACGTCCACTGCTGGACATAGGCCTCCCCCAAGGATATATTATATATATTAGCTTAGTAGTAGTATATATTCTAAATAAACAGACACTGACACATACTAAATAATATAACTGTTTTGCATTCCAACAAAACAGGTATTATGTGTGCAATAAAACACACAGCGTTCAATTGAAGAAGGCTAGTATGTACTCACCTTTAAACTAGGTATCTATGGTCATTTCTCTATGGTTTTTATACCTTTCTCTTTCTCTCACCAGCTGGGGCGTCCTCTTCTCTCCGATGAGGCGGCCGCCATTAAATATGGCCGCTCATAGTCTTCGATACACCAGCAAGAGCATTGCTGGAACGCTGTGTGTTTTATTGCACACATAATACCTGTTTTGTTGGAATGCAAAACAGTTATATTATGTGCTTTCATAAAACACACAGCGTTCAATTGAAGACCTGTTTGTTATCTGCTGGTGCTGAATGACACTATGCTATGATGAATGTAACCAGAAAAGGCTCTGTAGTCTGTAGGTACTGTAACAGAGATCAATGTAATCAAAATGATCATCTTTAAATGTAATTTAAACCAGTAAGATAGTAAAAAAATTCAATGCTCAACTTATTGAGATGAACTTACTTATTGACATCTTGCTTTTATTAATTATTCGAATAATTGTTAAATAAAAATCCAATAATGTTTGGCTCCATAGGCTAGAATTCAAAATTCTAATAGTTTGCTAAATCAGCAATCGTTAAGCAAATCTATCATAATCGTTAAGTTGGTACACAAATTAAAACAACCATCAAATATAATGTTGGCCTAGATCAGCCTTACAATGGCAATGCAATTAAAACAACCATCAAATTATAAAATGTTGGCCTGGATCAGCCTTACAATGGCAATCCACTGGGTGACAAAAATTGTAATTTTGGATTAATTTCCAATTTACTCTACCAATATCCTCCCCTGGACAGGTACATTTTCAATCAGGCCATTGGAGGCTACTACTATCCCAAATTTTCCGAAATGGATATCAATCTGATTATATTTACAAATGGTACAGATCTGTCCTCATATCATAGTCCTCAAGTAGGTCTAAGTGTCCGGAAAGTGAAATAACTAAAGCTGTTATACATATTAAAGATTTCATATCTTTATAGAGAGAATAAAGATATCTCGCATCAAGAAGATCCTTTCTTCTATGTTTTGTGCTTTCAATTAGTTCTTTTTGTGACTGGGCAAAGATGTTGATCTGGATGTTTCCGCAACAACCAACCATTGTCTAAGTGACATATTGTCAGTCTTACACCCAAATATTGGCCAAAGGCAAACTGTATTATCCACAAAAATGATATTTTCACTACTGGCTTATTAGATAAAGCGAGGTCATGTATTTTACGGCCAGAGGCTAATATGTGTATTAGAGCGCTCCGTTTGGAGATTTCAAAAGGTGGCCTCAAATTTATGGAGATTACAGACCAATTATTTAAAATCCATGTATCCCAGACTGATATAAGAGTCTTTCTGTTATGATTAGAAAGTTGGCGCTGGTTTGCTTTAAAAACCTGTTGTATGAAAGCTTTTTGGAAAGTGTTCCAGACAAATACGTTGAAACTGCCGACTTTTATAGTAAAATGGCATATACTACAAGCAAGCTTGTCTAGAGATAATTTAGCTCCGTGCCTTTTTTCTTTTTTTTTTTTTTTTTTTTTTACATATGCTACAAGCAAGTTTGTCTAGAAATAATTTAGCTCCGTGCCTCTTTTTTATTTTACTAAGTGCCACTAACTGCATTCTGATCTGACCAGCGTAGCCAACGCTTGGTTGGGGAACTATAAGTATAGAAAGAGTAGATGTCCGCTAGCTACTCTCTAATAAATTCTGTTCCTCTAAGGTCCAGTTTCCAATGTTATCGTACCACCCCCAATTTCCGTTTTCAAATCTATCAGAACCTTCCGCAGTTTTCAGTATTGGTACCGGCTCTGCTAGAGCTCGTGTTCGCAACTCGGGTAGCCAAAAACACTTGGTCTACTCCAGCGCTATAAGATATATTGTAATATACGACTACTACTATACTGTAACCCTTTTTCCTGTTTCCGTGTGGTGACGGATTTAGAATAAACAGGGTCACCACCCCATTCCATCCTGAGGGTGTCGTAAGAGCCGACAAAAAGGAATGACAAGGGCGAAAACTTAGCCAGAAGAGAAGGAAATTTCTTAGAGACCCTGTCCCAACTTGTCTAGCCAGCGTGGCACAGTAGGCTAAATACCCTCCATGTCATTAGAGGAGGCCCGACTCCGAGTGGGTCACGTATTGGGCCGAGTAGTATAGTAGTAGTTGCCCTGTTTAAACAAGAGCTAGAACTCTGGGTATTAATCTTGGCGGAGGAAATACCCAATCCAACCGACAATCCCACTGTCGCAAAAGACTGCGGCACCATCTATAGAATCAAAGGTTACGAAGTTTGGTACGATGGTTCTCTTGAAGCGAATAGGTCTCAATGTGGGGTGTCCAAAACATTGAATATGTATAGCCTCCGTGGCTTGTGGGAGTAAGTACCAGCCCAGTACTTTGCGGCCCCTAGAGAGGCGATCCGCAATTCCGTTTAACCTCCTCGGGAGGTAAGTGGCTGAGATATCTATTTAGAAACGATCTGTCAGTTTTAGGAGACTGGATGTCAATTATAGCAAGGCTATTGATCGTCGTCCCCCCCTTTTTTTTTGTTTTTGAGGTATGCAACAAGGATCTTGTTGTCTGACTATACCAGAACATTTTGCCCCTTTTAGAGCCATCCGATGGCTTCTTGTGGTGGCAAATAATGCATACATCTTTAGGGTTGGAATGCCAATGGTTCTGGCCTTCTCCTGAGAGGTACTGATTATTTAAATGACCTTTCCAGCTTGCATACGCTGCATCTGAGTCTAGGCCGTGTGTTATGCTGACAGGGCATTGAACCCTGTCCAGATATTGATAACGCCCTCCAGATCTTAAGGGACTGATAAAGATGACACCTTCTTTACCTGTAGCTTGCTTTTTGGGAACTTCTCAGGAACAGTTTCAAATTGCAACCATGGAGTCGACCCTTGGGGATGGCATGGTTTGCAAATTTTTGCAAGTGCAATAGACTCTTCAGATTCTTTTTAAGAAATTCTGCTTTGTTTAAGATTTTTGAAATTAAACTCCTTAAGTACTTTAATACTTTCTTTCGAGTTTCACAAAATGTTGTTGGGTATACCAAAGCACCAACTACTCTATTTCCTGAGAAGGTCCCAGGACAGATATTTAATGATTCACATGCCATCTCAAAGATTCAAATACTATAATATATTCACCATTGTCTTTGCAATTTAAGTTTCCAATGTTGTGATGGCTTAGGTTTTCACAATCTTTGCACATTGCAGGAAAAGGCCCCTTGACAGTGTGTCGTCTCCAACCATGGACAGTGCAAAAGTGTCTAAAACTTTGCAATTTAAATTTTAAATAAATATACATAAAATAACACCATAAGAATCATTAAGAAATCATTTCCTGCAATGTTTCCAAAGTTATTTGATCATGAATGATCAATAAAAAGAATGGTCCAGGTATACTAACCCGGAATCCCTGTGATCATTGGGTTTCCGCAACCCAATTTATTACCATAGCAAACATTCTTGGAACTTATGATAGGCCTTTCTGCCAATTAAGGCAATTAATTAGAGCAACTCATTGTTGCAATAGATCTGAAGAAACATTCTGTGAGTTGGTACAATTGGTAAAAGAATATAGGTTTGTTGGATATCTATCTAGTCAGTCTTTGCTCTGCAAGAATTCTGACACATGTATCTTTGATATCAGGTGGAATGTTATGTAGATACATCAAAGTATTGTCCCCTGAGATATGGCATAAACCCCCATCTGATTTCTTTACTAAGAAAATTGGATCTGTCGAGGTTTTGCCAGCATTTTCTTGTATTTAAGATCTATTATTATAGCTATACCTTAATTTCTGTACCTAAGGCTAAAAATTTTATTGATTTGAGTAAAAACTCTAGTAGAGGATTTTTATAAATGTTATCCGAACCACTGTTATTAAACGAACAACATAGCTGATTATTTTTTTAAGTATATTATGTTTCTTTTCTGGTATTAATTATTTTCTAGGTTGAAAACTAGAGGTATTTAATGTTCTCATTAATATAAACTAGAGTGTTAAGCGATAATTGAGACCCACCCAAGGAATCAATTATACAATGTACCCAGACTAAAAATACTTTCTTCACTGAGATGAACATCTTGCAGAGTGGGCCAGTCTGCAGATTGTTTCTCTTGTAAATTAGGATTTATTATTTCCTATTGATATTTATATAATAAGTAATGTAATATCTAAGTATAGTTTAAATAAAATATTTGACAAACAAATTATTAATCTTAAACATAATAAGATGGCAAACATCTTAATTCAATTTAAAACCCAGCCTAGCCATGTATAAATTAGCAATATTCAACATGTTGCTAGTCAATCAACTCATGCTTAGTTAAGATTTAGCTTATCTGCTACTGGGGTTATTGCTGTTTATCAAAATTAGGTACTCAAGCTAGCTAGTAGCCCAAGCTCTCCCTTGGTCAAGGCCTATTTGGATTTACGAGACACTGTCTACGATCCATGAGTTGTTGGTAGTTATCAAGGGTTACTGTTTGTGTGAAGTGAAGCAACTGGTTTTGTGATATGTACTGTGATATAAATCCTACTTGAAAAGTAAGACTTGTCAATACGTGATATATTTGCCTTTTGTTGGAAATGGTAGAAATGGTACGCTCTACTTGTCCGCCGAGGACGAAGAGGTTGATGACTCATCTGAGCTAGGATTTTTCATAGGTTGATCGCCCTCTGAAGCATCACACCTTACAATATTCCCACTTCCAACCGGCGTTTCAATGTTTTCTTTTGAAATCATATCTATCAATAAAAAACACTTACCAGATGCTAAATTTGAACTGGAAAAAACGCTGTGTACAACGCACACGTTCAGTTATGATTTAACTGAAATTTCAGTAGAATGTCTGAAAAAATCAAAATTCCGTTAATTTTTGTTGTATATAGTTGTCGTGAGACACTAGCTATGAGCGGCCATATTTAATGGCGGCCGCCTCATCGGAGAGAAGAGGACGCCCCAGCTGGTGAGAGAAAGAGAAAGGTATAAAAACCATAGAGAAATGACCATAGATACCTAGTTTAAAGGTGAGTACATACTAGCCTTCTTCAATTGAACGCTGTGTGTTTTATGAAAGCACATAATATAACCATTTTTACGTACGCAAGTAAATTGTCTACAAGCAAAATTATATTTTACTGAATGACGATGTACACTTTACAACGAAACGGCAAAGTTGTGCCGAAATATACAACACAAGCTACATTTATTACAAGTCAACCGGCTTCAACATAATTATTTAACGGCTCGTTACAACAGAAGGATGATTAAGATAATACAAAGTACGAAAACAAATAAAAGCCGGAATTACAATAAAGTTTAACAGCCCGCGCACCTGCCTTACCGGGGAGGCACGTATGCTAATCCGGAGATTACTTAATTTTAAATATCTTCAAAGACATTGTACGTCTTGGAATGGCACTCATTAAGATGGCGGCAGACAGAGCCGCTTTTAGGTGACTTGAAGACGAAAATACAAATAGGTTCCACGAGTATTTCGAAGACAAATATTTCTGTACCAACACGAGTATGTAGTGAGCCGTCTAGAGTAACGGAAAGACAGAAATACAAGGAACAATAAAATGAAAACTAGATTTGACACCCTGTACTAACCCGTCTAGCCAGCAGGATATGTAATTTAAACAGGGCTGGCGCAGCGGTTGGTTCTCACGGGTGAGATGATGATGATGAATCACACTATTTAGGCCTAAGATGCACACATGACAAAGTTGTTTGCCACATAGCCAAAGCCTTTAGTAAGTTGGAAATCCTCATAGATACCTATCTATGAGATACTAAAACCAACGGCGATCCGCGACGACCCTTGAATATGGTAACATGCTCGCCCGCCTCGTATACTACTACAACTTCTCAGCCCATAAACTGCCCACTGCTGAGTCGGACCTCCTCCAACTACCGCCTCGTATGGAAGAGCCTTATCCTCTGCAGATACCCAGACCCTAAAAGAATACTTTTACGTGGACCACAGATAAAACACCTTCCAGTTGTATATGGTACAACGTTTTTCTTCTACATCTATCACCGGTCCTGCCAGTTTAGCCATTGATTGGAATTCTGTTTGTATATGCTTTTTTTTTGCCTGAGGGTCTTCTTAATTCCTATTCGATTTCGCACGGAAGCTGCGAGCAAGGGTGTCACCATTGCCTTTTGGGTGACTGGAAGCTCTTTCATCTGGCTCTCGGTGAGAGACCACGTCACTGCTTCATGTACCAACATACAGTGATTGGAGATGTTTTTTCTTCTACAGTCCTATTGATACGTCCTTGTGTTAAAAAAATGTGTGCAACAACAATTAGCAAACATTTTCGAGCAATAAACCGTAGGAAGCAAGCCTTATCCATTTGCTCATTAGAAAGTCACATAATCCCCCATATGTTGGCCGTTTGTGTTCATTCGTTCAAAATGCAAATGGCGCCAACAATTTGTAACGTTAATGACGTTTTCGTTTAATTCGCGGAGCTGTGTCGACGAGGTACAATTGATATTACAAGCAGTATACTAACTTCAAAATGGCAACAGAAACAAGCCACGCACAAATACTTATATATGTGTGATTGGTAGGTACTTTGTCCGTGAAAATAAGCTCTGTTAAGAATACGTCCGTTTGATTCCCCTACTCAACAAAAAATAAACTATCACTTTGGAAGCAGATTAAACTAAACGTTTACGAATAACTCGCCACGCACACAGTAAACAAGCATAATTTACGCTACAATATCCGTACCAGCTGCTGTAAATTATTTGTATGCGCCTATACCAAGACGTAGTCAAATTGGTAATTCATCTGTCTGTGTCGCGATAATCGTAAAACACAAAAGATACTGAATGGACTGGAAACCCGTGTTCGTCTTATCTTTCACTTTCACCTAATTATTTATTTCCTTTCTTTTTCGTCATAATATCACGACAAAAAGAAATCTTTCTTCTCTGTTCGTGTGTACGTTTCTTCTCTGAAAATATCATATTTTCGAACTTAATAATTGTAATTTTTTTTTGCGAGCCGTATGCTGGTACTGTTTAGGTATTAACTAAATTGTAGCCAGGGCTGTTTTTGCATTTGTTTTTGGCAATTACAGCTTTAACGTCTATCCTTATTAATGCTGTGCATTGTCAATAGCAAAGCTTTGTAAAATTGTTACAGTACCCAACTAAAACTGAAGTCTAATAAATAAGTGCCGATTGACTGTCGCCTTGATGATAGATAAACTCTTTATTGTACAAAAGAAATAAAAAGAGAACACAATACAAACATTTGCACAAGGGGCGGTCTTATCACTAAATGCGATTTCTTAGGCCCGTATTAATAGACGTTACTCAGCCCAAGATACCGCACTTGATATGAATATTCGTAATAATTATCATTTCGGTCGATTATCTTAGCTGAGAGTGGTAGTACGTTTGAATTTTGCCGTAGTCGTGTAATTAACTATACAGTGAAATAACCCTTATCTCTTCATTGTTTTGTGTTATAACGCCGTGTACGGTGACTTGATGTTCTTAAATAAATTTAATAAGTTAAAGTGATTCCGTCTCGTTTTGGCTTCGCTGCCGACATCTGTTGCGAAGGCGGGGGGTTCCACCTCACCTCTACGATAAAGGACAACTGCGATTTTTTGTCTCCGTCTTACTAATACAAACCACTGGCTAACAATGTCACTGCCGCGTACTCCGCCTAATCTTGCGTCATCTAATCCCGATTTACCCTCAACTATACTAGAAGACTTTCAAAAAATACGTAAGAGGCGGCTGCCTTTTTGTGACACTGATTGCGATTCAATGGCAATTCTAGAGCAAAAGTTTCAACAGCAAATCACGGTGTGGAATGACAAAATTGCAGATAGCATTTCTGCCGCTGTTGGGTCTGCCATGACAAACAACCTGTCAGAAATATCGTCCACCCTATCAGCCATTAATTCTAATGTGTTGAAACTAACCCAAGACAATATCGCGATCCATAACTCGTTATCGGAGGCCAATAATCGGCTAACAGAAATGGAAAAATCCTTGACTTTCTCAACAAATAGACAGGATACCTTTGATAGCAGGTTGAAAGCGATAGAGGAAAACAATTTAGAGTGTACTAAATATCGCAATCAGATACAGACACTAGAAAGCAAGGTGGAGCAGATGGAACAACATGCTAGACAGTGTAATATAGAAATTACTAATCTCCCCGAGCGACGAAATGAAAATTTACGTACAATCTTTGAATCCATGTGTCAAGAAATTAAATATCCAATATCCGAGTCCTGCATCATATCTATTCATCGTGTACCGCATGCAGACCAAAAGAATACCAGGCCCAAAAATATCGTTGTCAAATTATCTACAAAGATATTGCGCGATAATATTATCTCAGCATATCGACTTGCTAAGGGTCTAAATTCAAACACCTTATCGATTCCCGGTGCGCCGCAAGTCATTTATGTGAACGAGCACTTGACTTTAAAAAATAAGCTGTTATTTCGTCAATGCAGGGAAGCCGGCAAAAAACACCTATATAAATATGTTTGGATTAAAAATGGATCTATTTTACTACGAAAATCCGATACTTCCCCTATTTTTGCTGTTCGCTCGGTACAGGATATTGAAAAAATTAAGTGAATTAATAACTGTATGTCGTTTTATGCGACACTTTGGTAATTATAAGTTACTACTAATTAAACTATATTCTTCTGAATTAGATGTGTTAATAAATATGCCTAATCCTTTGTTATATTACTTAAGGTATAGAACTAATAAAGTGGAAGTGACAAATTTTTCTATGCAGACCGAGTCTCGCAGCGTGAATAGCACCCGATCAAATGTTAACCAAATGACTCAGCGGAATCTATCTCTTAATGAATCATCTTGTTTGTTGCAATCGTATATTATTTTAAAAATGTGGGTAAATGGAACCAGGTCGTTGCTCCTTTGTGTGTGTTTGTGGTTCGTTGTTTATTTTGTATCCCTAATACGTGCTATAGAACATATTATTAAGCGTCACCATTGCTCTGGATAAGCACGAACTATCAATATACTATCAGAATTGCAGAGGACTTAGAACCAAGTTGCATACACTGTTTATGAATGTATTGTCGCATAGCTATGATCTAATTATATTAACCGAGACGTGGCTATGCGACAGTATATTGGATGGCCAGTTCATAGATAACCGATACAGAATTTTTAGGTGTGATAGGGACCGCGAAAGCTGTGGGCGGCGGGACGGAGGTGGAGTGCTCGTGGCTGTGCGCCATGAATTGGGTGCCGCGCTCCGTATCCGGCCCGGCTGTACTGCTGACTACATCATACCTGCGCCCCCAACGATCGTTGATCATGTCACTATTGAATTGCGTGTTCGTAGTTACTGTTGTATAATCGCTGTCGCATATATACCTCCCAACTTAATTCATGAAGTATACGCCGCATATTTTGATTACATGTCTGATATCTTGCTTTCACCGGGTGTTAACGAATTTCTATTATTTGGAGACTATAATCTACCAGCTATAGAATGGAAAGACTGTGGAACGCTTACTATTGCAACAACTCAAAGTAATTATTGCATGTCCTGCAAACACCTAATGAACTTTATGAGCTTGATAAATTGTTTACAATATAATAAAACAAAAAATTATAATGGACGAATTCTCGATTTGTGTCTAACTAATATCAAGGACTGTCGGTTATTTCCTGCACAGGTTACATTGGTGCCCGTTGATCAGCATCATCCCCCTTTTTATGTGTTTGTACCAGTCAACAACCTCATTAAACCCATACCGAAAAAATCCGTAGCGAAATATGACTTCTGGAATGCCGATTATGAATCAATCAATAATGAAATTGCTGGTATTAACTGGGACCACTTTCTACAAACTAAAGACACAGAATGTGCAGTCTCTGTATTTTATGAAAAAATTTATGAAATCATTAAAAAACATGTCCATACAAAATTAGTAAAAAATTCTCACTATCCCGCCTGGTTTACTCCAACATTGATTCATATTTATAAAGATAAAAATCGAGCATGGGTAAAGTGGAAAAAATTCAAAAACATTTCTGACTATGAAATTTTTAGCATGTATAGGGATAGATTTAAATTACAAAGTAAATTTTTTCAGAGACTTTTTATTAAACGATTAGAAAACAACATTCAGGGAAATATTAAACATTTCTGGTCGTACATTGGAAAAAGAAATGGTAATGGAGATATACCGATTAGTATGACATACAAGAATATTGTTGCCAATAATCCAACTGATGTGTGTAACTTGTTTTCGTCGTTTTTTGAATCGGTTTTTGCTCCCTCATATGTGGATATCAATTTTGATGAAGTCGACATTCCTGACACTAATATAAATTCGGATCTGGTATTAAGTGACATCCTTGTGAAAAAAGAAACTGTGATTCAAGAACTCAGCAAAATTGATATATCTAAAGGTTCAGGGGTTGATAATTTACCTCCTATTTTTCTACAACGTACTTCGCGATCTCTCTCTTACCCCCTAACTCGTGTATTTAACCTCTGTCTAAGTCAAGGAGTCTTTCCAAGGATATGGAAAACTGCTCGAATCGTTCCTATACACAAGGACGGTTCAAAAACTGATGTACAAAATTATCGCCCAATATCAATTTTGCCCACCGTTGCAAAACTTTTTGAAAGATTAGTACATAATGTCCTATATCCTGCTCTGCATAGTCATATTATTGAACAGCAACATGGTTTTGTCAAGCGCCGATCAACTGTAACAAATTTAGTAATTTATACATCACATCTTTTTGAAAATCTCGACTCAAGCAAACAAACGGACAGTGTCTATACGGATTTTCGAAAGGCTTTTGACAGAGTAGATCATCGACTGCTGTTGGAAAAACTTGCCTTTAATGGAATCCGTGGAAACTTATGGCGATGGTTCAAGTCTTACGTTTCAAACCGTACTCAAAAGGTTGTACTCAAGGGATATGAGTCTAATCCTATTAATGTTACTTCTGGCGTTCCTCAAGGATCAATTCTAGGGCCGCTGTTATTCATCCTATTTATTAACGATATCGACAAATGCTTTAAATTCAGCAAATTTCTACTTTACGCCGACGATCTCAAAATTTTTCACATCATAGACAATCCTGAAGATTGTAAGAACCTTCAAAAAGATTTAAACAACTTTTCAGACTACTGTGTACGGAACAAGTTAGATTTAAATTTGAATAAATGCAAAGCTATTACTTTTACAAAGAAAAAAAACACTTTTAAGTACTCTTATAGTTTACAGGGATCTGCTCTTGAACTAGTTAAACAAATCAAAGATCTGGGAATCACTCTAGATTCTCAACTTCACCTAGATATTCATATAGATAATATTATTTGTAAGGCCTATAAAATGTATGGGTTTGCTAGACGTTGTTCAGGTAATTTTATTCAACCTGCAACGTTTATACATTTATATACGTCCCTGATTCGTCCACAGCTTGAATACGCTGTACCGGTCTGGAATCCATTTTACAAAAAGTATGATATTTCACTTGAGATAGTACAGAAAAAGGTTTTGCGCTACATACAATATAAATGTCACCATAGTACATGGCCTTATGAGCAACTTCTAAATAAGTACGACCTGACTACAATGAGAAACAGGCGACTACATTTAGAAATTCTGTTTTTGTACGATATATGCCATTCTAGATATGACTGCATTCAGTTGAATAATAAAATTTGTTATAAAGTTCCATTTAGAACACATTCCCGCAATCCAAATCAATTATTCTCAATCCACAAGTACCGCACGAATGCGGGAAAAAGATCACCGCTGTGTCGCATGGTTAACTCATACAACACTTTTTTCAACACTGTGGATTTATTTGTTACTTCCTCAAATAGCTTTAAGAAAATAACTCATGATATTGTCAAACAACTTTAATTCTTATTTTATCCTAGGGTTTATAATGTCAAAATTATGTTAGTTTCAGTTAATTTCACTCCCATGTATTTTTCATTCCTTTAACTTATATTTAAGATCCTACTTTCTCAGCCATTATGATTTTAATGTAGATATAGTAATTTGAGGTTAACGGTGCTGGCGGTACAATGAGTAATTTTAAGTTTAGATACATTTATAAATATTGATTGTTATTGTGTTCGCTGTTTGTTAACCCTAATGATAAATAAAAAAAAAAAAAAAAAAAAAATTAATAAACGTGATTCTTTCGTTTACGAAAAGTTTAGATATCTATGGGATTCTTCAAATCCATTTGAATTACTCTGTAGCCGCTCCGATGCAAAAAACGCGCCAAAAAAAGAGGATCGCTATATTTTGTTGGGTTCTCTCGAACTTTGAAGTTATATTTTTCGAAAAGTAATGCGATAATCTATAGATATTATTATTTAAAATTATCCAAGGAGTAATCATTTATTCAATAAATAAATAAAACCATATTTCATAATAACAAAATATTTATTTACAAGCCCAAAACTGACTTTACAAATTTGACGTCAGATGATTTTTTTTCACCCAAACTTAAAAATTAATGTATACTACATCTTTACAGAGAAACTATAAATATGAACACTAATTGAAAGCTTAGTTCTTAAACTAACATATTTGTAAAAATCGTGTCAATAGATAAAGCGGTAAACTAAGAGATGTTTATGTTTGGCACTTTTTTTTACACTGACGCGCCACATTGCATTTTGTTGTTAATGATATACTGAGTTATGTAGTAAACAATTATGTCGTATTGGGAAATAAATACACACCCTTTTTAACAATTTGCCGCTCTTTTGGGCAGCAACCCACTATGAGACGTGTATTAGCGCCTAACAGACCTTGTCAACCGAGTCTAGATTCAAGCCAGTATCTTTATGTTAGCCATAGATACTTGTCTCGCTGTTTTCGTAATTAAGAATGTAACTATTCTTTTAAATTATTTCTGTGACCTGGCAAATAATATCAGCGAAAAAATTCTAGTACCAGTATTGAACATTACGCAAATTTTCCTCTTTAAAATGAGGAAGCGACCGGCTGAGACCAAGAAGAAATAGTTTCTTTTTTCAAGAATCTAGTAAAGTGGCAGAGACGGGCTCTTTGAATAAACAATCGAGTACACTCATCCCACTCCGGACTTCGGAGTACCGCTCCGCTCTACAGACATTTTATTTAATGTTTTTAAACCGAACGCGCTTACTCGGAATCTACTAATGGTTCTCGATTTACTAATAAAAAAACAATTATCAATATACATATTATGGTATATGTGTCCGTGTGGTGACGAATTTAGAATAAAAAGTGCCACCACCCCATTCCATCCTGAGGGCGTCGTAAGAGCCGACAAAAAGAAATGACAACGCCGATAACCTTTTTTTTTACCCGGACTAAAATCCTGTATGCACCTCAGCCTGGGGATGGCCGACGGGAGAATGTGGGAATCTCCTCCAGATTGGAGGCCTATCCACTAAGCATCTCCGGGTTGCACCGTCCCATGCTTACTGCCCCGTGGGTCCCGACCGTAGCTCCACAGGGAACGCCGATAACCTAGCCACAAGAATAGGAAACCTTGATGAACCCTGTGACAACCCGTCTGACCAGCGTGGCACAGTAGGCTAATTAACCTCCATGTAAATGGAGGAGGCCCAACTCAGCAGTGGGTCATTTATGGACTGAATAGTAGTACACGACTAATATTCCGGTAATAATAAAAGTAAATTTTTCATAACATTTAGCATACTCAAACAGATAGAATTATGTAGTTTTGCGGAATGTCATTCGGCAAAACTTTATACTTTCGTAAAAAAAGTATTATTATTTTAGTTCAAGTTAGTTTTGTGTTTATGTTATTTTACAGTAGATATATTATGTGTACTCAGATGTATCTGAATAACAACTTCTATTTACCATACTACAAAATAACTTTTAATGTGTACACAACCATTTATCAAGGCAATAATTTGGCACCAGCAAGTTGGCAATAATCCCAAACTCCGAGGATAGCCTCCGGTCTTGCTTGCATATATTCGGGAGCTGTTACAGATACTACACGCTAGCTCCTTACATATTTATATATAGAAAAATATTTATATTTAACACCGCATTTAATATAACTAGCGGCCCGTCCCGGCTTCGCACAGTTGGTAATTTATTTTTATTATTTTTTCTTGCAATTAAAATAGTCTATATTAATGAGTGATAATGAAGAATTTATAAAATCGGTCCAGTACTTTTGAGCCAATTCGTTACAAACATACATATAAATATTTATTTTATTTATTTTATTTTAATACTTCATGCAAACATATTTACACAGGCGGACTTAATGCCAAGAGGCATTCTCTCCCAATCAACCTTTGGGTGGTGCAGAGAGGGGCTTACGGTAGATGCAATGGCTGGATACGAAAAGAGTGATATAGCTCAATCTTAACCTAAACACATAAATTACTTAAAATAAATACACATAAATAAATAAACATACATATACAATATACGTAAATACATAAGTGCTTTTATAAAAGATACATACTCATACCGAATATACATAAATATATAAAATATATATTCCACTAAACTTGAGACATAATGAGCTTATTGTAAAAGTGGTTACGTAGCTTGAATTTAAACGTTAGAAGACTGTCAGCCATCCTGATTTCGAGGGGAAGTGCGTTCCATAAAAGGACAGACTGCACGAAGAAAGTTGAGTGTATAAAAATCTTTCCTCTCTAGAATATTAGTATAGACAGTGAAATAAACCATATGCAGACGGATTTGGAATACTTAGTGTCACCACCCCATTCCGGTTTCGTGTAAACGTCGCCGTCGCCGGCTAGGCCGGAAACCTACTTAAAATTAGACGAGGCCCGACCCAGCAGTGGGTCATTTATAGGCTGCGTAGTAGTAGTAGTGAATAATAGAATATGTCAGATTATCGCGTTTCTTATCATCACTATCATTATCATCACTACATAGTATAAAACAAAGTCGCTGTCGCCTGTCCGTCCCTATGTATGCTTAAATCTTGAAAAGTACGCAACGGATTTTGAAGCGTTTTTTTAATAGATAGAGTGATTCAAGAGGAAGGTTTATATTAATAATATATCCATAATATTGTAGAGAACACGGATAAATTTCATCATTGCACCCGTGCGAAGCCGGGGTGGGTCACTAGTTTTAGATATATTATCGAGTGCATTCAATCACCTTGGTAGGACATAGCGAGCGTGAGATACTTCGTAAAGCGGCGTATTGTCGAAATCACGTGACGAAACCCACTCGCGGTAGGGATAAATCATTGATTATTGGTTTTAAATATTTAAAGCGGTGTTTGTGCTTTTAGCAGAACCGATCGATTTGGCTAATTTTGCTCTTCAAATATTAGTGGAAGTCCAGGGAAGGTTTAAAAGATGAGAAAATATGGAAATACTCGGAATTAAATAAAAAAAAAAAAAATATTTTCCTTAAACGTGACGCTTGCGAATTCCTTTTGTTTGTTGTGTATCAGTAGTTAAGTCTCCTTCAAATTCATTGAGGGAAATTAGCATTTTTTACCATTTTTTGTCTGTTTGTTTCGGTTAATCTCTGAAATGGCTGGACCGATTTTGATGGGACTTTCATTGGCAGATAGATATAGACCACCAGAAGTACCTAGGCTACTTTTATTGAAACAAGTGAGCCCCGCCTTTCAGGAGCCTATAGTACGTTTTTCTAAATTTTTGAGTGATTTCGCGCGAAATTCCGAATTTGTTGAAGTTATAGTATGCTCCACGAACTGAACAGTAACTTTTTTGTTATATACCATGGGGACGAAGTCGCGGGTAACAGCTAGTATGTAATATATGTATAAAGTGTAGAAGTAAATGCCACCGAGAAAGAAACCTGTAGTATCCGCCCACTTTGTATCGGTTTTCTAAATATTTATACTACACTACCCGTGAATTGTAAGTGCAACTTGCGTCCGAAAGGGTCTGTTTCTATTGTATTTAAAGCGACATTGTACTGAAATATCCGCAACTCACCATATTTTATGCAACTAGCTTTGCCCGGTTCTCCAACAATTATTACCTATTCCCGAGTCAGTGACAACGATTGGTCCTATACAGTCAAAACATACGATTATGTACATTTTTACATTGGCCTGGTGTTTGAAGACAAAAGTCTTCAACCGATTTATGTTGCCAGTGATGACCTAAGCACAGAGTCGTGGTCGCTCACTATGGGCTCCATCAGAAGGCACAAAGTCACCCAAATGGCAATGGCTCGGCTATGGTCGGAGTTTCCCTGAGAGATCGGCTCCGAAATTAGGTGATACGCAGACAAACCAGGGTCACCGAAATAGTCCACAGGATTGCCAAACTTAAGTGGCAGTGGCCAGGGCACATAGCGCGCAGGACCGACGCCCGATGGTTCAGAAAAGAGTGGGCGCAGTGCTAGTAGGCCTCCCACACGGTAGACCGGCGACCTTAACCAGGTCATCGGTTGTTTCACGTTTTTTATAACGATTTAAGTGGGAGGCCTAGGACTGGCTTTTGTAGACAACCTTGGGGGAGGCCTATGTCCAGCAGTGGACGTCTTTTGGCTGCAATGATGATGATGATGATGATTTAAAATGTTGCATAATTTAGTTAAAATGTCTGTGTGGTGACGGATTTAGAATACACAGTGTCCATCCTGAGGGTGTCGTAAGAGGCGACTGACGGGACCGAAGAGGCAGATCCCCTAGAGAAGGCAAACTTGATACAAACCTTGTGCCAGCCCGTATGGCCAGCGAGTCACAGTAGACAATTGTCCTCCATGTAAGTGGAAGAAGCCCGACTTAACAGTGGGTCTTTTATGGGCTAAATAGTCGTCGTTTCAGCCCATAAATGACCCACTACTGAGTCGGGCTTCCTCCAAATTCATGGAGGGAAATTAGCCTAGTGTCCTTTAAGCACTCTATTTGAGTCATAGATTTTGCGTAATTAACATACTACAGATACCAAACTAGTGAAGCCTAAAGATTGCCGATAACGATTACAGATCACAATCGCTCCTATAAAACCTTACTTACTTTTAAAGGACCCTATTAGAAGCCAAAAAATAATGTTATTGTTCGCCGCCGCCGCCGCCGTAAATTGTTTTAAGAGATTGTACGATCCCTCGCTGTAGCTGACCCAATACTAATACCGCCAACTCCTAAAAAGCTAAGGCAAAGAAACCTTAGGGCCCGTCTAATCTTTTCATCGAAAACCTTACGATCGCACCACCCGCAGCCACGAAAGCCTAGAATATTACGATGGGCTATTGTAAACATCGTATCTGCGGAGACATTAAAAATCCATTTGTAATAAAAGGACAATTTGTCTTATCTTAATGTTGAAACTTCTGGCCCGCTCCTTATGTGCTCTTAGAGAATGTGACCTACATCCAGATAAGCTGAGACTTAAAAATATTTTTAATTCTTGCCTTTAGTTCAGTTACTACACTTTTTATGATCCACGTGCTGAAGGCTTTAGCATAAAGCGTCGTATGAGGCGCCCTTTCAAGTGATTTCACAAAAAGGAGGTAAAGATATTACAATGAATGTGTGTGTGTTTTTTTTTGTATTTGTAGCATAAATCAAAGACTCTTTAAGAACCGATTTAATTTGATTTTTGGTTAAATATTAATGGTTCCAGATTAATCCCATTGACATTTTATTGACATCAGTACTTTGGTTTAAGCGTTAAATTACTTATAAACATCTAATATAGGTCCAATTGTGTGTCTAGCCGAGATGTTTAGTACAATCTGGCTCCTATACACAACCTATTTTACTTAATACAGTCCCCAAATTTAAAACACAACACATTTCAGTTATAGTCTTTCTTTTTTTCTATAGATGTGCCCTGCCGACATCTTCGTACATATATGTTCAATATGTTTCCCATGTAATTTGCAGAATCATGCAAAATGGCTACATTTGTAACTTTTATAGCTCGTCATAATGTGTGACGTTGCCCTTAGCTCATTATCATTAATACATAATGACATTATCCAGCTTTAGCGACCATAGTTTACAATTCTCTCTTTCTTGTTCTAGAATTCTTTCCAAGATTTACGTTTCCTGTCTAAAAATGTCTAGGAATCTACGACTTAACTTTTTGCTGATCAGGAATATAGGAAATTCACGATCACAAATGACACCCAGAAGAGCAAGTGCCTCTGGTTTACACAAAGACACTTGCCTGGCCCTGGAATCGAACCCGGGGTCCGTGATCCAAAAGCGGCGCATCCAACCCCTAGACATCCAGCGTGGTACTGTAGGTAATTTTCCCTCCATGAATTTAGAGGAGGCCTGATTCAGTAGCGCTCACTTATGGGCTAATATGATGATTTTTATGATGGTGGATGACCGCGGTACAATCTACCGCGGTTATCCACCATGCGTTTCAGGTGCTAGTTAAGGGTAAATTAACAAGTGGCATAGATTCCTCTGAGTCCACAAAGCAATACAATTAAAAGTAAGCGGAACTATTGCGTCGCAAGTAAAAGAAGGATCCGCAGTCGACCCAACTAAAATAATTAAGGGTCGGAGCTCACGCGCCCAATCAAGCAACTTCCCGCCAAGTTAGATGGAGTCGCGGCACGTGACTGGACTGCTGTGAACTTGCCCTTAGTGTCACGACTTCTATCGCTTGTAAGTACTTGACACTGGGCAAAAGACGTAAACGTGTGTCATGACGGAAATTTAAAATAACAAGGAACACCTCGGCGATATTTTTATAATGTTTAACGTTAAACGACTGGCTGAACACTTTCTAGCCAAACTTCTATCTATTAACCACAGAGGTCCACTGCTGAACATAGGCCTCCGCCATAGATTTCCACAACGCACGATCTCGTGCCGTGCAGAGCGCATCCACCGACTCCCAGAGACCTTCACAAGGTCGGCCGTCCACCTAGTCGGGGGTCCTCCCACGCTTCTCTTTCCCATACGTGGACCCCACTCCAAGACTTTTATGCCCCAACAGCCATCCGTTCTTCGGGCTACGGTGCCTGCCCTTTGCCACTACAACTGTGTCGGTCGCTTTGGTTCTTCTACGGATTTCCTCATTTCTGATTCTACTCAAACTTAGCTAGGAACATTCTCTATTATGAATAATTTACCAAGTATACATTTGAAGCCAAGAAGATATAAGTTGGCTCATCTACTCAGAGATGTGAAGCTAAAAACATACACAAACAATAATAATTTCCGAGAGCTTAAAATATTTCTTTAGAAGAAACGCCGACAATTGAAAAAGTAACAGCATGATTTTTGATTAACAAGATGGATGCCATTAGGTGATAGAGGGTCATAGCAAATATAGTTAAATATCCTTGGACATTTCACACAACGCCATCTCGTCCCAAGCTAAGCAACTTAATGCTTGTGTTATGGTAACGAGATGGATGATAAACTACTTATATACATTTTTTTTGTAAATATATACATAATATACATAGAAAAATACCCAGACCCGGAACAAATAATTGTAGGTCGTACAAATATTTCTTCCGTGCGGGCATCGAACCCGCGACATGCTGCGCAGCAGTTGATCGTAACTTAGTTTGAATCGATATGAGTTATAGAAGCTAACTGTGGTGACGGATTTAGAATACACAATGTCACCCACCCATACCATATTTAGGGTGTCGTAAGAGGCGACTAAAAGAATGCAAGATCACCTAGCCCCAAGAGAAGGAAAACTTGATACAAACCTTGTGCCAACCCGTCTCGCAAGCGTGGCACACAAGGCTAATTTCCCTCCATAGATTTGGAGGAGGCCCGACCCAGTAGTGGGTCATTTATAACGACGATAGAAGCTAAGAAAGGATTTCGGATTTATAATATTGCCACCACATCATCCACACCACACCATCCTCTAAGTTTCGAAAGAACCTATTACCGAGGTACTGGCTTCATGACAGGAACTGTTTGTAAAATACTTTTTCTTTGTTCTACAGGAAAAACCCTTTTGGTGGGTAATACTTGATATGAAACGCTGTGCCAATCCGTCTGGGCAGCGTGGCATAGAAGGCTAATTAGGCATCTATAGGCTGAGTAGTATAATGAAGGCTACACTCAACTGGGGATTATTTATGAACTAAGATGATGATGTAGACGAAGGAAGCGACATTCGTCTTTGGAGCTTCAGTACTTAATTTTATAGAGGAAATAAGTTTGCCATGACAATTTCCTATGACAAACAATGATGCGGATGTTATAGAACGAGGTATCTGGAGCAAACTCGATCATGTTTGCTCTAGAATTGTTCATCCGAACTAAGAAGTTCCTCAATATAAGAACAGTGAAAATATTGTTCCCTATCATACTGAGGCAAGAAAACAAAGTGACGTAAGCAAAGATAAGTTAAATTGAAAGTGAGATTATCCTAGCTTGACATTTTATATTGCACGTCACTGCAAATATTACTTCATAGCAACTAACCATTATTTTATATTTTCATCTAAACATTTTTGAAAAGATATTTTTATAGTTTCTGGTTCAGTCCGCACATGACCCACTACTAGGTCGGTCCCTCCAATACATGGATGGTAACTAACCTACTGAGTAACGAATAGACGTTGTATCAAGTTTTCTTGCGGCCAAGTGTCTCTTGTGTGCCTTTAGTCGACTCTGGTGTTGATTCTGCCTCTCATACTATTGCAGGGGCTATATACATGGTAGAATAGGACCGGCTTTACTGCATATCGAGGTCCGACCCCTCTGGGGTTTCTGTCCTCTATTCATTTGTTATTTGAGGTCACTATTTGACAAAACAGTTTCAGAAATATTTCTGTCTTAGAGTTCGCCATAGAAAACCGCAAACCCGGCTCCTTTCGGTTAGCCCAATGTGCTCACTCCGGTTATAGAGTTTTGTTGTACCGTGCATTTAAACGCGTCTTCGTTTTATTTAAGTCATTTGTCCCTGAGCGTCGCTTTGAAACGTTACAATAGGCAGGAAGACAACAGGCCTATTCATTGGGAATTCCGTTTGACGTCCCTAGATGTTAACAGCAAGAGCTCAAAGCTTAGACAACTATATCAATTCCCGTGAAATAGGCTTGGTAAGGGATTAAGTGTATTTGGAAGGATTTGTTCTATGCTACTGAGGAACTAGGCAGTTAGTAGAGCTTAGCTGAAAATCAAAGCTTCTAGTTATTCTGCTATCATCATAATCAATTCAATCATCAAATTTATCCGTGTGGCGACGGAGTTAGATAAATATATATACGAGAATATAAACTCTTTACTGTGTTATACCAGAAATATATACAAAACAGACTGTATAATATACAACAAGTGCAAGGGGCGATCTTATCGCTAAATGCGATTTCTTATACACAGTACAAAATGTCACCAACGCATCAGTGAAATTACCATTACAAAAGACCAACCCGTGCGAACCGTGCACCGTGGCATAGTAGTCTAATTGACACAGTTGGCGCAGTGGTTGAGTGATCGACTGCTGCGCAGCATGTCGCGGGTTCGGTTCCCGCACGGAAGAAATATTTGTAGGACCTACAAGTATTTGTTCCGGGTCTGGGTGTTTTCTATCTATAATATGTATGTATTTACAAAAAAATATATATAAGTAGTTTATCATCCATCTCGTTACCATAACACAAGCATTAAGTTGCTTAGCTTGGGACGAGATGGCGTTTTGTGAAATGTCCAAGGATATTTATTTATTTGTTTATTTAATTTCCCACCAGGAACTTGGAAAAGGCCAGATTGGGCAGGGTGTTATTATTGGACTGTAAGTAAGCAGATCTATAAATACTTATATTAACAAAATGCACTAAGCGTGCTCCATGCACCATATCCCGACTTCAAATTTAGAACTACACACAAATCTTGAGATATCGCGTCTGCAAAGTTGGATTTCACCGATATTTGTAAATTAAGCAATAGATTCTTGGGAAATCAACCTTATAACATCAGTTTTAGAAATCAAATTACATTTGTGAAGCAAGTGCGACACGTACACGACAGTCCACCTACAAAATCTCCACTTGCACAGCATAAAACAATTTCCGGCGATCAAAGTTGAACTAGTAGTTTTTATTTGTTCGCGTCACGTAGGTCCCTAGAGTTGTTTGCTGTTAGTGACGCTCACAACGAATTTGCTGGAGCTCGCTTTGGCTAAAATGTACCGAAGAAAGGATTAATATGTCACAAATAATGGAGCGTCTTCGTTTGAAAATAACTTTTGTATTCCGAACACGAATCTTTCGGAGATTGACGAAGAAAATATATTAAATTTTGGAATAATTAATTAATTTGTAATGATATTGGTGTTAATATTAATATCAACATTGTGTATTTAAAGAATAATCAAATAATATTAATAGATTAATGTCATGACGGACCGATGGATGCGTGCGGCTCAGAACCGGCCTTCTTGGAAATCCTTGGGTGAGGCTTATGTCCAGCACTGGACTTCTTTTGGCTGAAATGATGATGATGATAACGTTCCTTGCATGGAAGATCTGTCATAGGAGTAATTATCAGTTTCATCAAGCGAATAACTTGCCTGCATTTTTTTAAATAAATTTTAGTTTGATATTTCAAAACGATCCTTTATTTTTATATATAAACTTATAACTTTCATAAAATAGTCCGGATAAATTGGCGAATGCTTAGCGCTCCTCGTCCGGGACACGTGGCGTCCCCCGGGACCTTAGGGCCGAGCACGTCGGCGTGCCATGTTCTCTTTGTATATTGTTATCTTTCGTGTTCAGTCGTGGAGATATCGAACGAGTATGCACCGTACCTGTTGGTAACTATTGAACTTCAAAAGACATACGAGTGAGTACGTACAGTCAAACTACATAGGCACAAAATTTCATAATTTCTTAATACCATATCCAGTTTTAGAGAAGGTATAGACGCTAGTCTCACCTGCCATTCTACCATTATAAATTGAGAAAATCTACTAGTCTAGAACATAAAAAAAAATGGTGTGGTTCATCCTTAACATGTAGGGGGATGAAAAATAGATGTTGTCCGATTCCCATACCTACCAAATGTGAATATAAAATTTCATCAAAATCGGTTGAGCCATTTCACAGGAGTTCAATAACAAATTATGTGACACTACAATTTTATATTATTTGAAGATACTCTTTCAATAATTAGCAAAAAGAATATTGCAATTCTGTATGTCATAAGTCTGACATTGACTGCTTCAAAGTTATATAGTCTTGGTATCAAAAAATGATCTCTGCGGTAATGCAAATCAAATTAACCACGTCCATGATGGTCAGGTCAGATTTTAAGTAATTAATTTGGTCTTTCTCGTCGGTTCGAACGGTGACTCCTCGGAGCATATTCCTGTAAGAAACTATATGGTTTCTCTCTTCAGTACTAACTAAATTAATATAATTTATATAAAAATAACGTTACTTTATATTATCTATGCTAGAATTTCATATCCAACAGCGATAGAACACGAGACACGCGTCAGTCAGCGACCCACTTCTTAAAAAAATACACATAAAATTGTATCGTCACGTATATTATGTACTACATTCCAGAATCCAATTTCCCTTGTGTGAACATTCCCGTTAGACTAGAGTGTCAATCGTGGCGCACGGTGGTACCCGCCAAGACAATCAATTATATTTTACAAAATTTAGTTTCTATAGCAAATTTAAAGCAGCACTCCGAAGCAGCAAATCGTATAATGTCTAATAACTTTAATTATTGTTCCAAAAATAAAATAAAATAATGCTTGGAATATTAAACACACACACAAGTATACACATACCACCTAGCGTGTGACCAGGGCCGAAAGATGATAATAATAGTTTTGTTAATAAATAACGATTTATAAGATTTTTATGATAAAACCTACGTAAATTAAGTTCCTTTGGAGCATATAATAAGAATTTTATTATTCAAGTCACGGACAAATCGAATACACACGATTTATATTTCTTTTGATTTGGGGAAAGATCATAAAATTAGACAGGACATGGCTAGGGTCTGCCGTGCGTAACATTTACTGGCATATTGTTAGTAAACGCTTGATATGATATCTGTCGTACGCATCAGTGTGTCAGTACTCTTGGGGGTGTAAAAGTGACGACTGTTTACGAAGCGGTAACATAAAAAACAATATATTACCAAAAGCCTAAAAGACGTATGCAGATAATATCTTCGATAAAGTCCGGGAACTGTTCGCGCATTTCATTCACAACGTTTAAATTGGAATAAAATTATTTTTTCACTAGACATTCTTGACATCCGAGCGTCATCTAGTAATGAGTAACTTATGTATCCAAACCGTCCGGCCAGTGGGATATTTTTGACCAGTTTCCCACCATCAAATTGAAGGAACCCCACCCCAACTTTGCTTACAGCCATTAAATTAACGTTGAAACCATTTTTTGTTGTTACAACTATATTTCCGTGGGGTGATGGATTTATATAACATACTGTCACTACCCCATTCCATCCTGAAGGTGTCGTAAGAGCCGACAAAAGGAAATGACAAGGCCGATAACCTAGCCGCAAGAGAAGGAAAGCTTGCTACGAAACCCACCTGGCTAGCGTGGCTTAATAGGCTCATTACCCTCCATGTAACTGGAGGAGGCCCGACTCAGCAGTGGGTCATATGGGGTGAGTAGAAGTAGTAGTAGATATAACTATGTTTATACAGGTGAAGTAATAAGCAAAGCTAAGTACGCAGATTTGAATTAATTACACATTCTTGTTGCCAAAGGGTAATTTCGTTGAGCCGTCCTTCACCGAAATAATTAAGCACATTCCCACAAACCGTAATCAAATTTCTATATCGGGTCACTTAATAAGCTAAATTACAGAGGGGAAATTAGCTATCGTACATTTTTAAGTGTACACATCTTGCGTAGCTCATTTTGAGTGAATACGCTTGACCCCCCAATAACCATGTCAAGCATGGCTCTTCTTATATTTTTCTCTTTTTCCTTTTTTTAAAAAAACGAAACCCCTGCACTAGGTATAACCTGTGTTGCGGGGGCAGTTTACAAACATGTAATTCACGAGCACAAATGACACCCAGACTCCGAGCCAGTGCCTCTGGTTTAGACAAAGACACTTGCCCGACCCCGGAATCGAACCCGGGACCCGTTGATCCAAAGGCGGCACATCTGACCACTAGACCAACGAGGCAGTCATATGGTAAGCGTATGGACACACCGGAATTTCCAGTTACGTGTACCCAACCCTTTTTCGCACCCACTAAAACCGACGGTGTCCCTCAACTGCCCGAAACAGGGCCGTGGGTTTCACTCCCCAATTGGGACACATGCTCTGCGACCCAGGTAAGCCTAGGGCTGATGAACTCTGGACGCCATCCAACCCATCGAGCAATTATGCACGTGTCTCCGCCAGATGCAGATATAGTGGCGCCTAATCCACACGACCTCTCCACTCCCACCATCGCGCTATTCGCGCTTTGTGTCACCGCAGTCCAAAGCCCCCGAGGAAACTCTGAGGACAGCGGGGACCCCGGAGCCAAAACCCACCACGATACTTTTTGCCGCTCTTCGTCTGGCCTCTTTCTTTGAGCCCACCAGGCATGGGTGACCCTGAGCCGGTATGGCCCAACAGATCCTAAAAGCACGCAATCCGAGGGGGATCTCACTATCTTCTTTCTAACGTATCAATGGCCATCTCACGCTGGGTTTTGTTCTTCTTAATCACCATTTCATATTGATGATTTTTGTGGGAGCCTTAAAAGTAAGCCGTTTACCACCTGGATCGTCGAGGGCAGGCGGTTCCTTAGTTAACTACTTGCTTTTACTTATACAGGGTGGTCAAAAAGTCGTGGATCAAACGCAAACAGCGGTTAGATGGGGTCATCAGCAGCAAAAAATACCCCACTGTGAAAAAAAAATACTCTACAGAAAAGTGACCCTCTATTACAAGTTTTGGTGCATTTAATAGGGATTCTAAAAAGGTATTACACATGGCTATGCGTGGCTCTGATATCTTTCGAGGACGATCATTCGTAGCAAGGCCAGAGTTAAGGGGTTAAGAAGTTAAGGGGTGTAGATTTTGTGGAATTTTATAAAGTTTTAGTGAAAAAAAGTCAATTTCTCATAAAAACACAAAATCAATTATAACTCTGCAGGGGTTGATCTCCCGTAGAAATTTTTTTTGCTGCTGATGACCCCATCTTACCGCTGGTTGCGTTTGATCCACGACTTTTTGACCACCCTGTATTGGGGCCGACCCCAGTGAAATTCGAAAAGGCGAGGACATAAAAACTAAAGCAGGCTGTATAAAAGCGAGGTATATAAAAAATAATGAAAATGCGATTTAGATGTTAATTGCTACGATTACTATAAAAAAAAATTGAAATTTGCGTCAAAACAACAATAAAAAAATAACAATCTTACTACCGCTACTCCATGCTTAAATACGTCAGGAGGTTCCAATTTTAAAACTGAATAAATACTATTGTTTTAATATGCCAGCACAGACCATATCACACACTCTGCCAAGCATTCAAAGCTTTTTACTCCAGTTAAATGTTGGTACAGTAAGCAAACAACATTTGCAATGCATTTCCCCGAGACGGCTAACAAATGAACGATGTAAATGTTGAAGGAGAAGGTTGAAATATCATGCGGGTTCCTGTGCGCCAGAAGGCGAGTGAAATTTATTATACAGAGTGTAACAAAAACCCAATAGCCACCCGATGTGAGGAAATAGAGCTAATCAAAAGAAACAGGGAACCGTGTGGTGACGGATTTAGAATACATAGTGTCACCAGCCCATTTCATTCTGAGCTGACAAAAGGAAATGGCAATGTCGAACATCTAGCCGCAAGAGAAATAAAACTTGATACGAAACCCTGTGCCAACTGGCCAGCGTGGCACTGTAGGCTATCCTCCATGTAACTGGAGGAGGCCCGACTCAGCAGTTGGTCATATAAAAGAAATAACTAGATATAAATTGTGATGCTGCAAGTTCTACAATGACTGCGACGGCCGAGAAGCCAGTGACAAGCCGGCCAAAACGTGCAGCTGCCAATAAGAAGTAATTTGTACTGACTCTAAGTGGGTGTGGTTCGGACAAGGTTCGGGTTTCCATTTGATACGTTATAGTATATTCGTATAGGTTCTATTCTGTTTTATCCATTTTTATACACTTATTTTATATGTATTGAGTTGTTGAAATGTCCAAGGATATTTATTAATTTCCATTGTCAATGTCCACTTGTTTGTTCTTCTTCTTCGATCACTTGTTTGTTTTGTTATTTTTCTTTCTTCGTCACTCAATATCAGTTTGACACTAGCTTGATGGCTGTCAAGCGTGATCGAATGATGAGGCAATGGGTATGAGCTATACAGCCAAATATTAATTATCCATATAATATTTATACGAAATTAATTTATTATCCTATATAATTCTGAGTTTTATCTATTGTTCTGTAATTTCGTGTACATGCCAAAACATTGTCCGGACTAATACGCACATTATCATCTTCTTTTCTGTTTTGTGTTGTTGTTTGTCTATAATGTGTAGTGTGAAATGTACTATTTCTTTTTACTGACACAGCCAGTGGGTGGAGTTTGTCCCAAGTGTATTTAGAAATCTATTAATTATTTATTTTTATTTATTGTCTTTTTTAATTTTTTTTTTTTTTTGCATCTTAATTGTTACTTCAAGTATATGTATTCACCTAGAAACAGTTATGACTTTGATGAGTATTTTTCAGCAAGTAGTGACAATGACAGCTTCACTAGTATACCGTCACTTGCTGATACACTTGCAGCGCAGTTTTCTGATGTTCTTGAGAATTTTAATGTTGTTCACATCAATGCACAGAGTATTCCGGCCCACTTTCCCGATATGCTGGCAAGTTTTCACTGTGAGAACGTACACGCAATTCTGATTTCCGAATCGTGGTTAAAACCTTGTCTTCCCACCCCCTCCTACTCTTTGCCTGGATTCAGGCTCATCAGAAATGACCGGACAAGTGGCGCTGGTGGTGGTGTAGCTATTTATCTTAGCTCGCATCTACCTTACTCAATTGTTAGTATCTCACCACAGCCACCACCTTCTAACGCCGGAGAAGAAGTTGAACTCCACCATTCCAAAGTTCTTCTAGGCGTATACTATTGTCCTTCCCTTCGTATCAACTATTTTTCCTCGTTAGAGAATATCTTAGAAAATTTGGTTACGTCTTACAGTCACACAATTATCATGGGGGATTTTAACACCTGTCTCCTTAAGAATGATTTTCGTTCTTGTCAACTTAATTCGGTTATAGAATCCTCCAATTTGAATATTCTCCCGTTAAGTGCCACTCACCATTTTCCAAATTCTGCCCCGTCACTTCTTGATTTAATCTTTGTCTCCTCTCGCCATTGCGTGGCTAAACATGGCCAGTGCTCGGCGGAGGCGTTTTCTTATCACGATCTTATTTTCCTCTCATATAGAATTCGACCCCCTAAGGCTAAGTCAAAAATTCTGATGCAGCGCAATTTTAGTGGCATGAACCGTGAGAGTCTTCGCGAGGATGCTGGTAACATTGACTGGAACGATCTCCTAACTGCAGAGTCAATCGAAGAGAAGGTGAATATCTTTAATGATAAAATTATCACTCTGTATGATGTCCATGCTCCTATACGCGCAATGAAGATTAAGCACATGCCATCGCCGTGGCTTACCAAAGAAATAAAACTGCTCATATCCAAAAAAGTATCGGCGAAATCTAAGCTTAATCGTCGTCCTACCACTGAGAATCGACAGAACTACATCAGCATTAGAAATCACTGCAATAAAGTGTGTAGGGATGCCCAGCGCCAACATTTCCATAGCTCTGTTGAAAACGGAGATCCAGCTAAAGTCTGGAAATTTCTCAGGTCAATGGGGATCGGAAAGGCACGTCAAGATATAATCCCACAAAATTTAGACATTCATTTGCTAAACCAGCACTTCTGTACATCTTCTGATTTTGATAGAACTATCAAGTCACAAACATTGCATCGTCTTTCCAGCTTGTCGATCCCTGATCATTCTCCATTTGTCTTTCATCAGTTGACCGCTTGTGATGTTGAGAGGAGCATTCTATCCATAACCTCCAATGCGGTTGGAAGTGACTGTGTCAGCCGTAATATGATCCTTCCTATCCTTGATGAAATC
Organism: Clostera curtula; assembly: GCA_905475355.2. Taxonomy (NCBI): domain Eukaryota; kingdom Metazoa; phylum Arthropoda; class Insecta; order Lepidoptera; family Notodontidae; genus Clostera; species Clostera curtula. Next base: position 18,214,417 of record FR997802.1, read on the forward strand.
CTTCCAACAGTAACCCATATCCTTAACTACTCCTTATCCAGTGGTGTCTTTCCAAGCGCTTGGAAAGATGCTCAAGTTACACCTTTGCCAAAAAAACCGAACCCCGTTTCCTTCTCTGAATACCGACCTATATCAATATTACCTTTCCTATCCAAAGTCCTAGAACGCCTTATTCACAATCAAATTAGTTCTTTTCTCTCAATGAATAGGCTTCTTAATCCCTTCCAATCCGGCTTCCGTCCTGGACATAGCACTGCTTCCGCTCTTGTCAATATTACGGATGACATCAGACTGGGCATGGAGGATGGCAAGTTGACGGCACTTGCATTGCTTGACTTCAGCAATGCCTTTAACACTGTTGACTTTGACATTCTGCTTGGGATACTGCACAGTCTAAACATATCTCCAACGGTAACTGATTGGTTTCGTAGTTACCTGCATGGCCGCCGGCAACGTATCCGTATCGAGGATACCTCTTCGTCATGGTGTCGTACGACAGCTGGTGTGCCGCAGGGTGGCGTTTTATCTCCCTTACTTTTCGCAATATTCATTAATTCCATTTCCAATAACTTAATTTCTTCCTACCACTTATATGCAGATGATCTCCAGATTTACACACAAGCACCAGCAGAGCAAATAGCGGAGGCCATAGGGACAATAAATAAAGATCTCTCCAGAATATCTCAGTGGAGTAAATGCTATGGTCTGAAAGTGAATCCCACAAAAACGCAGGTCATTGTTGTTGGTGGCTCACGAATGGTCTCAAAACTTGACTGGTTTAATTTACCCCAAGTCATCTTCGACGGTATTCAGATACCGATGTCAAAGACTGTTAAGAATCTTGGAATTTTTATTGATGACACTTTATCTTGGGTCCCACAAATAAGAGAAACTAGTCGACGGATTTTTGCATCTTTAGGCTCCCTGAGGCGACTGCGCAATTTTTTACCGACTGCTACTAAAATTGCGCTAGCTCAATCTCTTCTGCTTCCTATACTTGACTATGCCGATGTCAGCTATCCTGATCTCACTGAGGAGCAACTTAACAAACTTGAGCGACTTCAAAATGTTTGTATAAGATTCATATTTGGTTTACGCAAATATGATCATGTATCGGAATTTCGTGACAAGCTCAAGTGGCTCCCAATTCGTCTTCGTCGGAATACTCACATCCTTTCACTGCTGTATAGTATTCTTTTTATTCCCTCTACCCCATATTATCTCAAAGAACGTGTGGTGTAGATGTGTGGGTCGGCGTGTGTAGAAATAAATGCAATCGCTTACCACGTCACCACTAGTTGGCAAGTATATATGTAACACTTGCCGGTATCAGGTTCTGGTTGGCTGCTAGGGCTGCTGTTGTTCCATCTGAGTGCGGTGTATTACGGCGGAAATAAAAGGCACCGAGTCACAGGCACAATCTGTATTTGCACTAACTTACACTATGCACAGAAGTATAGCAGCACGGTAGAGGACCGAACCTTACGATCAGAAGGCGAAGGACAGATAAACAAGTAAGACAAAGCATAAGCGGACTAGCTCGCGAGATTGCAGAGTAGATAAAGCACAGCGCATAAGGCAAACGTCTCGCGTCACAAACGGGCGGTTGGACACTGGTCGGTCGTCGGGCGAGCCGGCCGGCGAGCTCACGAAACCAGTTAGGCCACTCCTACGCCGCTCGCCGAGTGCGTCTCCAATGCACCACAATGCGTGCAGATTTGTCGTGTCGTAATATAATAGATAAATATCTGGCTACATAAATAATTAACGTTTATGCTTGTATATATATTATTGATCATAGGTTTTAGATATAAGTTAGGTTTAAGTTAATATTATTTATATATAAGGTTTGTACATACGTGTAAACAATAAATAAATATTAGATGTAACAAGTGTGTATTTATGCATGTATGTTTGTGTAGTGGGAATTCCCCACAGGACTCCCCCCCGAGCCCGTTACGGGCGATACCAATCAGGGAAGCGTACCCTTCGACCAGACCGAGTTTTTACCTCGGTTGATGGTTGTACATTGGTATGTACAGGGGTGGGTTTGGTTGGTATAGGAGTGGGAATGGGAATGGGAATCTCGGTTTGCAGGCTGGGTGTAGGCGAAGAGTCTGCCAGTATATAGGCCGGTTTGAGTCGGTCTATTGATACTGTGACCGGTTTGCCTCTCACAAGTATTTTATATACCTTATCACTTCTATCTAGCACTTCGTACGGACCGGAATAGGGAGGTTGAAGTGCACCTCGCAATGCGTCGTCCCTTAAAAATACGTGGCTAGACGAGGGCAGATCTTTGTAAATAAAGATCTTGCCTTTGGTGTGACGACTCGCAGGTGCGGGTTGTATGTTGGCCGTGAATTGGCGTAGGCGAGTGGTGAAGTCTGAGATATCCGTGCTACCAGGTACTGGTGCTTGGAAAAATTCACCTGGCAGACGTAAAGGCTCACCATACACCAATTCGGCTGAAGAGGCTTGCAAGTCCTCTTTGTAAGCGCTCCTAATGCCCAATAGCACTAGGGGCAATGCGTCAACCCAGTTGCTATCCGCGTGGCACATTATGGCAGCTTTTAGCTGACGGTGGAATCGTTCCACAAGGCCGTTACATGCGGCATGATATGCGGTGGTTCGACGATGTTTGAATGCTATCACTTTTCCAAGGTATTGGAAAAGTGAAGATTCAAATTGTCGTCCGCGGTCGGTGACAATATCCGTTGGACATCCAAATCTGGATATCCACGATATTAGCGCCTTGCCGACCGTTTCCGCTGTCATATCCGCCATCGGCATGACTTCAGGCCAACGTGTGAAACGATCCACTACCGTCAGACAATATCGCTGTCCTTGCGATGGAGGTAGCGGGCCAATAATGTCCACGTGGATAAATGCAAACCTCGCGCGAGGTAAATCGAAGGTGCCTATAGGGGATGACACATGGCGATTCACCTTGGCGCGTTGACACGCGAGGCATTTTCGTGACCAATCTCGACAGTCTTTGCGCACCCCGGGCCAGACGAAACGCTCTGCAACTAATTTGGCAGTGGCGTTGGCACCTGGGTGGCTAAGGTTGTGTAGGCTGTCAAAAACTTTCTTCCGCAAAGGTTGCGTGACGAAAGGCCGGGGCGATGGAGTGCTCACATCGCAATAAAGCTCTTGAGAGCTTGGGAGCTTGATCCTCTTAAACCGGAGTGATGATTCACCGGAGAGAAGATGGGTCAGCTCTTGGTCAGATGCCTGGGACAAGGCAAGTTCGTCAAAATCGATTTTCATCTGCAGTTCATCGACGCGCGACAAGGTATCTGCGACAACGTTGTGTTTGCCTGCAATGTGTCGAATGTCTGTGGTGAACTGCGAGATGAAATCGAGGTGACGATACTGACGGGGCGAACAGTTAACTTTTCTTTCAGAAAAGGCATAACTGAGCGGCTTGTGGTCGGTATACACCACAAAATGTCTTGCCTCAAGCAAATGACGAAAGTATTTGATACTTTCGTATATGGCCAACAACTCGCGATCATAAGGGGAGTACTTCTGCTGTGCAGGACTGAATTTCCTCGAGAAGAACGCGAGGGGTTGCCACACACCGTCTTTAAATTGCTCCACTACGGAACCCATTGCCTGGTCAGACGCATCTGTCACCAGAGCGAGTTTGGCCTGGCAATCTGGGTGTGCGAGTAGTGCAGCATTAGACAGGTTTTCCTTAGATTTATTGAAAGCATCCAAGGCATCACCAGTCAAGTCAATCGCCTGTGATGGCTTGACGGAACCTACAAGCAAGGCATTTAAGGGTGCTTGAATTTTCGCGGCTTGAGGTAGAAATCGCCTGTAAAAATTCAGCATACCCAGATACCGCCTGAGTTGCTTGACCGTCTTTGGCGCAGGAAATTCCCTTATGGCCTGGACTTTCGTTTCCAAAGGTTTGGTGCCGGATGCTGAGATGTGGTAGCCGAGAAATGCTACTTCGCTAGCACCGAAAACGCATTTCGAGGTGTTGATGAGGACTCCGTATTCCTTCATTCGAGTGAAAAGCTGCTCGAGATGTGCTTCGTGCTCCTCCTCGTTTCGGGAGTACACAAGAAAATCGTCCAGGAACGAATACGTGAAATCGAGTCCTCTAATCATCTCGTCAACAAACCTTTGAAAAGTCTGGCCTGCGTTACGCAAGCCAAAGGTCATAAAAGGGAATTCATACAAACCAAAGGGTGTGGTGATGGCTGTCTTGGGTATGTCCTCTGGGTAAACCGGTATCTGATTGTATGCTTTCAATAAATCTATGGTGGAGAATATAGTACATCCAGCAATAGAGTGGGCAAAATCATGTATATGCTTAATGGGGTACCTGTCTGGGATGGTCCGGGCATTAAGCATACGGTAATCGCCACAGGGTCGCCAACCGTTTTGCTTTTTAGGCGCAAGGTGGAGCGGCGACGCCCAAGGGCTTTCGGAAGGGCGTGCAGTGCCGTTGCTCAGCATCAGCTCGAATTCCTTCCTGGCTGCCTTGAGTTTGTCGGGCGCGAGCCTGCGGGGAGTACAAAAAATGGGTGGCCCTGGTGTAGTCCGAATGTGGTGGACAGTGTGATGCTTTGGAGAAGCCGGAGTTCCTGAAGGGCGAGTGATCTCCGGAAACTTTTCGAGTACGCGATGGTAGCGTGAGTCGCCAGCTGTGACCTTAACAGAACAAATATCATAATTTGCTATTGAAGCTATAGTCGACAATGTTGTGGTGTTGTCTATCAGCCGGTGGTTACGACAGTCAACGACTAAACTATAATGGCTGAGAAAGTCTACACCTATAATAGCTTTCGTTACATTGGCTACTACAAAACGCCAAACAAAAGTGCGTCTAAGACCTAAGTTTAAGCTAAGCTCTAAGTAGCCGTAAGTGTCTATTGTAGTACCGTTGGCAGCTGTCAGCTGGTAGTCGGTCTTGGTTCGACGATCCCGAAGCGCAGATCGAGGGTAGACGCAAAGGTCACTGCCAGTGTCTACTAAGAACTGGACGTTCGAGCTGCGGTCGGTGACGAAGAGGCGACCATTAGAGGCGGGGCAATCGTCTGTCGCCATTAGCGACTGCCGCTGGCGTTTCCCGCCTTATAGTCACAAGGCTGGAGACATTTGTGCGCGCTGGAACCGTACTTGGTGTGGTACCAGCACACCGGGAACTTGCGGTAACTGGAATCAGACCTACGATGGGAGTTTGAACGGCTTCGCTGGGGTCTGGATCGTTCGCGCGGGCGTTGGGACGATCTGGTGAACTCGTCCAGTTTCCTCTCCAGATCTTCGACCATACCTCTTAACTCGGCGATCTCTCTGGAGGGCTGCGATGATGATGATGCGGTTGCCGCTACGTTGCAGGGTGTCGTCAGCTCGTGGATGCGGTCAGCTAAGTCCGATAGTTGTTCGAGGGAGTGGGTTGGCTGCGAAGCTAATACGGTCTGGAGGTTAGTCGGCAGACGGTTGCTCCAAATCGACCGAATGAAGTCCTCGGGCACGGAGGGTCCTGCGAGATCCTGGAGGTGCCTGAGGAACTGCGACGGTTTTCGGTCACCCAGCTCCTCATGAGTCAGCAACTGTTTGACCTTATTTTCGTGGGACGCCGACAATCGCCTCACTAGCTCCGACTTGATCTTCCCGTACTTGTCATGTGCTGGAGGTTGGATTATGATATCCTTCACAGCTTTTGCGTGGGTCAGATCAAGGTTCGTGATGACGCTGGTATACTTAACGGCGTCGTCGTGGATATTGAGGCTCTGGAACTGTCCCTCAAGAAGTGCGAACCAGATCTCGGGGTCTTCAGGTGCAAACGGAGGAATCTTCAACTTCCGAAAATCGGATGACGTATCGGAACGATCCGTGGACACGCGCATTTTGCGTGGACGTTTTGTTATGTGCTCCTGGGCACTTTTCGTGGATACACTGCTGTCTGAACCACTCATGTCGTCTACCTCTTATTCTGTCCTCAGTGTTCAAGAGGGTCACCACTGTGGTGTAGATGTGTGGGTCAGCGTGTGAAGAAATAAATGCAATCGCTTACCACGTCACCACTAGTTGGCAAGTATATATGTAACACTTGCCGGTATCAGGTTCTGGTTGGCTGCTAGGGCTGCTGTTGTTCCATCTGAGTGCGGTGTATTACGGCGGAAATAAAAGGCACCGAGTCACAGGCACAATCTGTATTTGCACTAACTTACACTATGCACAGAAGTATAGCAGCACGGTAGAGGACCGAACCTTACGATCAGAAGGCGAAGGACAGATAAACAAGTAAGACAAAGCATAAGCGGACTAGCTCGCGAGATTGCAGAGTAGATAAAGCACAGCGCATAAGGCAAACGTCTCGCGTCACAAACGGGCGGTTGGACACTGGTCGGTCGTCGGGCGAGCCGGCCGGCGAGCTCACGAAACCAGTTAGGCCACTCCTACGCCGCTCGCCGAGTGCGTCTCCAATGCACCACAATGCGTGCAGATTTGTCGTGTCGTAATATAATAGATAAATATCTGGCTACATAAATAATTAACGTTTATGCTTGTATATATATTATTGATCATAGGTTTTAGATATAAGTTAGGTTTAAGTTAATATTATTTATATATAAGGTTTGTACATACGTGTAAACAATAAATAAATATTAGATGTAACAAGTGTGTATTTATGCATGTATGTTTGTGTAGTGGGAATTCCCCACAAACGGTTTCAGTTCTCATCTGATACACATTCATTGTCCTTAAGATCATCAGAGAGCTTAACGCTGGCAATGCCCATGCATTCCACGCGATTTTACGATAAATCTTTCACTATTCAAGCCGTACGTTTGTGGAATGCCTTGCCATTGTCGGTAAGGTGCGCTCAATCCTTGACGATGTTCAAAAGTATGGTGAAGAAGCATTACTTGACCTTCTGTTGAAGTCGTACATAATATGTTTAGTTGTTTATATATATATATGTATTATATGTTTTCTTGTAATTATCTACATAAGTATATTATTTATGTACACTGTAATTACCCACATTGGTTTCTTGTTCAAGCTAAGTCCATTCAACGGTTGTCTGGAAGAAATTGCTTTTAGCAATAAGACCGCCATTTGTACTGTAATGTTGTATCTAAGTTATTCATGTTTAAGTTTCTTTTGTGTACATGTACAATAAAGAATATCTATCTATCTATCTATAAACGTAACAATATCACTACATAGTATAAAACAAAGTCGATGTTTTCTGTCCATCCCTATGTATGCTTAAATCTTTAAAACTACGCAACGGATTTGAAGCAGTTTTTTTTATTAGATAGAGTGGTTCACGAGGAAGGTTTATATGTATAACACACCCCCGCTTTGCACGGGCAAAGCCGGGGCGGGCCACTAGTCAAATAATAAATAAATAAATATCCTTGGACATTTCAAACAACGCCATCTCGTAAGCTAAGCAACTTAATGCTTGTGTTATGGTAACGCGATGGATGATAAACTACATATATACATATATTCATTTTTTTGTAAATACATACATATTATAGATAGAAAGGACACCCAGACTCCGAGCCAGTGCCTCTGGTTTAGACAAAGACACTTGCCCGACCCCGGAATCGAACCCGGGACCCGTTGATTCAAAGGCGGCACATCTAACCACTAGACCAACGAGGCAATTAGGATAACCATTAATCCTTGAGTAGAACTCAAACTAAATCATACTAAGTTCTCACTTGTCGTTAAACAGCTCAGTTTACTACCAAGTACTTACATGATTGCTACTCAAGAGCTACATAGCTAGTGGTACAGTGATTTAGTGCGTCGAAGCAGTTGATACATCGCCGCGATCCGCTCGATATGTGACACATTACAGTAATTGCTCGCCATCTAGACTGTCTGTGGCGTGTGCAGCAAAAGCAGAAGGTTAAAGCTACAAATAGAAAACGAGCCGTAGAAATTAAATCATTAAAACCTCCCCTTCCTTGCCTCTTTCCAATTCAAATACATAAATTATTTTGCATCTATCACGATGGACACTTACAAATTGTCAACATAAATTTATTATTGATAACATCTATTTATATATTCGTTATATCGCTATCGTTTAAACCTATATATAGATGTCATAATGGCGGCAGCCCTGACGTCCACCCTTGACAGCACCTCCGCTTCCGTAGTTGGCGGGGAATTCGAACTGGTTATGCCAGCTTGGCCGACCACTGCACTTTGTTCGCAACTTAAGGCTTCCAGGGAGCCATATTTCACCACGGCTCTGTCGCTCTTCGTCGGGCCTTTCCCAGTGAGCCTACCACACATGGGTGCACCTGAGCCGGTATGGCTCCAACAAATCCTATAGGCACGCCACGGCTAGTATTCATTCTAAATGAGCACACATAATATTTACTCCTTTCCGACTGGACTTACTGCTTGTCTATGTATAGTGACAAAACTACTATACATTTTCGAGCACTAGCTATCATTTTATGACGCTAAGATTTTTTTTCTGCATTGAAATAAAAAAAGAAAATAATTTTATTGCAGCTCACAATATTCACAATATCTCAATATTGTATAAAAAACTAGCTTTTGGGCGCGGCTTCGCTCGCGTGGACTTCGAACCCGTGCTTATCTCTATGCATTTTTTTTATGAATATAAAAGTGGTTATTGTGACTAAACTATGATAGTTAGATATGTGCTCTCGCTTTTTTCTAGATTTTAATAAGACCTACAAACTCGTAGTACTTCATTTTGTTCTATTGTCAATAGTTTTTGCAGCGCACGCATAAATAGGTTTTCAATTTTACACCAAAATTGCGATTTTGTAACCAAAATCGCAATTTTCATACGGATCCCTAATTCCTTTGAAAATAAAATATAGCCTATAACCTTCCTCGATAAATGGACTATCTGACACTGAAAGAATTTTTGAAATCGGACCAGTAGTTCCTGAGATTAGCGCGTTCAAACAAACAAACAAACTCTGCAGCTTTATATATTAGTATAGAGTATAGATAATAAAATGCTTTGTGGCACATTTGTTGTTTTTGCGTTATTTATGTAGCATGCTGGTCGCTAGATGGCATACTCTTACCTAAAAGATTAAGGTGAATGTTCCAGGGTAGCCCGCGAAATTCAAAAATTTAAATTAAATAAAATTTGAATTTCGCGGGCTACCCTGGAACATTCACCTTAAACGAAATGAAAACACATAAACGTTAACGATATTACACCGCCAGCGTCAACAAATGTTTTCAGCGACAATGATGCAATGGCGTTCAAAATAAATTTTCGCATTTAATATTTCAGCGCCCCTACTTCCATAGAAAGATTCTCTCTCTAATGCCATCACTGTTAATTTTAGTATAATTTGTGAGGCAAAATGTTCCCGGAACATAATGTTCCACCGTAATTCGTCTGTGTTCAATGGCTATGCGGAATGATTCATGGAACAACCGCGCGCCTGTTCCGAGGTGATCCACCTCGACGCGTGCATAAACCATGAACGTCCTTATTCTGAACCATTTAACCAACGCAAATAGAAACATGTAAGTATTAAAAAAACGTCGATACGTCTACAAAATATATTTTTAATGTTATAATTTTCAAGTGGTTTCGATTTTGTTAGAAAATAATGAAAACACTCCATAAAAAAACATACATATAACAACATAATCGACTCATCCGTCCAATAGTTATAATGCGATAGATAGACAAAGACGTTAAATTAATGTTTTTAGTCATATCATCATTTTACAAAATTGTCTTGTTTTAAACTCTGACTCTGACCTCGCACTGAGTTTCCTTCCCTCTTTAAGGATAGTTAGAGGAAAGGGAAACCTAGTTTTAAGACGCCTTGAATCCTTTTAACCTGACCGCGACTGTCCGTAAGTCAGGCGAAGGTGGCTAGGGGAATAACCTTTCCCTTCTACGAAAAAGTGCGAACTAAAAAGAAACTTTGTACTCGGAGGGTTCCTGTTTCATGAAAACTGAGCGGACGGAGAGGTATAAATTTTGAAGTAGTTTAAATTTATATGGAGAAAGACTGCAAAAAGCTGGTATTTTTGTTAAAATTCGCATAAGAAATATGATAAGTGGTTAAAAAAAGCACTAACTACATTTCACCAAAAAAAACTAGACTAACTAGAAACTAGACTGTTTCATACTCAAAAAGTAGTCAATGCAAAAGGTTTAGGAATTTACTATCGTGGAATTTGGCGATTTTGGTTTTTATTATTCATCAGTATTATTAGCCCACGTGTATTAAGTAACGATATAAAATATTTGATCAGCACACACACGCATGACATTAACAGTAACGTTTGTAGTTTCAAGTTTCAAATATCCATCACATCTATCATACTCACCAGAATAACACCTCATCCCGCGGTCGGGTTGCAATACGTCTGTGCTATGCATTTAATAAATCATGAAAATCGTCCGTCGGTCTGTCATCGCGCACCGATGACAAATTGCGAACTACCCGAACCTGCGGGACCCCCTACACCCCCTGGACCCCCATGTCGAAACTCCGGGGCCCCAAATGATGACAGGCCTCGGTTTGATGCTCAATTACGCTTGTTTATGGTAACGAATGAAATACTGGAAACAATTTGATATTAAAGCGTCTTGATGCAGATCCGACATTTAGACTTGATGGCTGGATGGAAAAGACAATAATCGTAAAAAAATTGTTAAGCGAAAATGTTGATGAAAGGGACTGATTTTATAGTGTTAAGGTAAATCTGGGTGTCGGACGACACAGTTGAATGCGTTCACGCGTACCTGTGGCGCCCCAAGCGTGACGTGTGATGTGGGGATTTAGTGGGTAGACATAACTGCCGAACCCACTCGCGAAGGGCGACGGTATGCACCAAGCATATCCCTTGCGAAAGCTAAGAAAATTGTAGGTTCTTTTTTTAACTTCTATACATCTTCTATACATATAAATAAAATTGGAGTGTCTGTTTGTAATGATAGAATAACCACTTTTTACTAAATACATACGTATGTATACATTGTACAAAGACCAAGATAAAAAAAATGTATATGTTGTCTGTCTGTCTGTTTATTCCAGCTAATGGCTCGACCGATTGTGACGGGACTTTCGTTGATAGGTTGCTGATGATTTAATGAGTAACTTAGGCTCCTTTTTTTGACTAGCTTCGCCCGTGGCGTCACCCGCTGTACGGCAATAGTCAAGTAGGCGCGGGTAAAACCGTGGGGCGCCGCTAGTCTTTCGTATAATTCGTAAAACAATGTCGGGCTAGTTAATTAATTTATAACCTAAGAACGTCTCGATGATTTTAATGATCTCTACTTTGGAGCTGCCTTGAATAGCATGTTCTCTTAGAAATATCGAAAGAGTGTAGCTTCATTTTCCTATTTTTTCTGTATTAATTTGCCATTGTTACTAAAAAAATGGAATTCATTTGAGCTTCTTTGGCAAGTCTGTGTAATTTATCATTTAAGTACCAAGAATAATTTGGATATAATATTTTGTTGGTTGAAAGTAACCTTTTTAAGTTAATATTAATAATAATATAATATTCTAGAGTTATCAATCTATCTATCTATATATCTATCTATCTATATATATAGATAACTCTTTAATGTACAATAGACACAACGGTAACAACTTACGATAGTCTACATTTTTAAGTCACTTGTACATTATGCGGCCTTATCGCTAAAGAGCAATCTTTTCCAGAAAACCTATTTGAAAGAATAGAATGTAAAAAGGAGTGTATATCTGACTTCTCTGTGGTGACGTAGCTCCTAAAGCAAGTGAGTGTGATGTGATTAATATTTTAAAGCAGGTATTGCGAGCTGTCGTTTTCATACCAATTCTTTTAAAATCGATTCAGCGGTTACAGTGGCATTAGCTCTATATTATTGGTATCGGAGTTTGCTTGTCACAATGTTGGTTATTGTTATCAAATAAAGTAGTTATTGTATTACGTGATAGTTTGTATTGATTTTGTAATTCTTCTCGTAATATTGAATCGCTAAGTTAACTCTTCCTTGTGTTAGTATAAATCTAACCGCGACACAAAGCTGGCCTGAAGCCATTCCTTTGTTCCCCGTAACTAATGTCTTGGCTTAGGAAAACATCTTAATTGTAGCCAGTAAACTGAATTGGCTATTTACTTGCTTTTTAAATGGTATTTATTTATACAGGCTCTTATTAATGAACAGATAAAAAAAAAAAAAATATATATCCTTGGACATTTCACACAACGCCATCTCGTCCCAAGCTAAGCAACTTAATGCTTGTGTTATGGTAACGAGATGGATGATAAACTACTTACATACTTTTTTTTTTGTAAATACATACATATTATAGATAGAAATGACACCCAGACTCCGAGCCAGTGCCTCTGGTTTAGACAAAAACACTCGCCCGACCCCGGAATCGAACCCGGGACCCGTTGATCCAAAGGCGGCACATCTAACCAGTAGACCAACTTTTTATATAGTACTGTCTCCTTTAAAAATAACCTAATCAGCCCATATATGACCCACTGTTGAGTCAGCCACTTGGAGAGTAATGAGCCTACTGTGCCACGCGCGCTGGTCAGAAGAGTTGGAACAGGATATATGAGGTATTTCCTTCTCTTGCGGCTAGGTTATCATTTCTTTTGGCTCTTACGACACCCTCAGGATGGAATGGGATAGTGACACGGACAAATAAACATTTGTTAAAAATAAACATTTATGCAAAAAACAGATACCGGCTTTTTTCGGCTTTAGTTGATTTTTTTTATTATATTGTGTTCACAATATAAAATATTGTGCGTGAGTGCAGACTAACGTGATCAATTTTTAATTTGTTGTGTAGCGAACGAAAATGTTCAACTTATTATAATTAAAAAAAGTTCTATTAAAAAAAGCATCAGGCGAGTTTCTGGCCACCTCCTTTCTGTAAAGCTGCATTCCGAACCACAGGTAGCTTCACAGAATTACTTGTATTCAAATCTAAATAGATAAATTTGATGTAAAATTTTAAGAAAAGTTATGCCACAGACAGTCTGACAATAATGTCAAACTTACGACAACACTATTTATTGTTAAAATAAACGAAAATAAAATAATGAAAATAAAAAAGGCTGATTGGAAAAGCAAACAAAAATGCCGCGTTGTCAATCACCGGAAAGATGTAGTTTATTATATTTTTTGATTTGGCTACGCACCTGTACCCCACGCAGACGCAGTTAAGAGTATAACGTAATATCCCAGACGGTTTCATCAGATATTCTTATGTAACATTCACCGCACGCTCGTTAGTCCTGATAAACAAAATTAAAAAATAAAACGAAGCTGCAGACCCGTTTGTTGAATAAAACAGAGTGTGAACACAATTGCGCGCTGAATTATGCACTGTTCAGGCTAAAAGCCGCGACAATGGGCTCGTAATGGAATGTCAACAATTGTGGTCGAGATTCTGTAGTAGGGGTAGACAGAGGGCCCACGAATATATCTACATAATATAATTACTCGTCTTGATTTGCGGACTGATTCACCTATCCAAAGCCTGACCTGACTGGGACCGTAAAAAGAATTATAGCAAGATTTGCACATTGATTTGTTTTTACATAGTCCAGACATAGTTTTAACATAAATCTTAGCCGATTTCGAATAGGCACGAAAAATAAACAACCACTTGAATAGACGTGAGATGGCTGATTTTTTTTAACCGAAATCACTGGTTTACGGATTCGAAAACGAGACCCGTTGGTACAAAGGCGGCACATCTAGCCCCTAGCTAGACCAACGAGGCAGTTTACTTTTGACTTTTTAGTACAAATAAAGTTAAGCTTTGTGAAGGGCTCGAATAACAGAATTTAACAGATTGTTGCGTGTATTTTATACCTGACGGTTGCAGCCGTCGTAGTCACGAGAGAAGCTAGACAGCAGTTGTCTTCAAAATATAAAAAAAAGTAATAAATTAATATTTCATTAAATAGAGTCTGAATGGTTTTCTCCATTTTCGTAACACAATGAAACACAGGAGGTCTTAGTAACGGATGGTACCTACCTTATACAATAATGGAATACATAATGTATTCCACATACATTCGCAAATTAATACGTAAATTGAATAATTTACTTGTTGATAATACAAGTATTAGCATAAATACTTCAAAGTGATTCAGCTTAATTGGTTGCCTTCTATGGACTAATTACCGAACGTTTCACACGAGTGGGATGCTTTTGATCATTTTCTTATTCAAGGAATTCACCACTAATTAGACATTCTCAATCTATACTAATCTATAAAGCTGCAGAGTTTGTTTGTTTGTTTGTTTGTTTGAACGCGCTAATCTCAGGAACTACTGGTCCGATTTCAAAAATTCTTTCAGTGTTAGATAGTCCATTTATCGAGGAAGGTTATAGGCTATATTTTATTTTCAAAGGAATTAGGGATCCGTATGAAAATTGCGATTTTGTAACCCAAGGTGTAAAATCGAAAACCTATTTATGCGTGCGCTGCAAAAACTATTGACAATAGAACAAATTGAAGTACTACGAGTTTGTAGGTCTTATTAAAATCTACAAAAAAGTCCGGGAGAGCACATATCTAACTATCATAGTTTAGTCACAATAACCACTTTTATATTCATAAAAAAAATGCATAGAGATAAGCACGGGTTCGAAGTCCACGCGAGCGAAGCCGCGCCCAAAAGCTAGTAGTAAGATAAGATGTGAGGACAATGTAACATATTGCACAACAACTCTTTCACATTTGCCTATTACGTGTTGCGCGGGAAATCATTTAGTATGGCTTTGATAAACACTGTTTAACAAAAAGTATAAACTGACTTCAAATACAAAAAAAGCCTTTGAAAATATTAAAAACGCCTAAAAAGAAAGAAATATCCAATAAGCTACTATGTGTAGTCGTTTTAAAAAAGTACCTCTTTTATGTACTATGGACATCGGAATTTCGAAAAGCCGTAGGCTACACTTAGTCTTCAATAATCACAATTTAAACAAAAGGAAACACAATATTGGTCTTGCGATTCGGAGATATAAATACATCTTTGATCACATCACTATTACATTGAGACAACTAAATAATATTTTGAATAATCTTAAAAGATTAGTGGTTGAGATGTCGAAGTGGGTTGTGCTTCTCAGGTATGCATCTGTCTGTTTACAAGTTACCATTAAAATGCATAATATATCATCACTATTACTATTACTACATAGTATAAAATAAAGTCGCTGTCGTCTGTCCGTCCCTATGTATGCTTAAATCTTTAAAACTACGCAACGGATTTTGAAGCGTTCTTTTAATAGATAGAGTGATTCAAGAGGAAGGTTTATATGTATAATACATCCATAATATTGTAGAAAAACACTGATCAATTTGGAGGTTCATCATTGCACCCGTGCGAAGCCGGGGCGGGTCGCTAGTAATATAATATACTAGTACCGCATCATAGCTCCGCCTGTTTGATTAGTTTGTACAATGTTAATAGTAAAAATTAACAGTCATTGTTGAATATGGATTCGACAATCATTGTACCGAGAGTTATATCAGGGCATGGACTGATGGCGAAGAGCTTCGACCAACACCTACAGAAGCTCTCGCTAGGCTCCTGGGTGAAGAGCCTGATCCAAAAGGCAGTAATTTTGGATACGGCACGTATTGTGAGGAGGTTCCTCACTCTGGATCCCTGACCACCGGTGGTTTGGGCCATCGGCTCAGCCATGGGAGGGCTTTTTCTAGTTTGTATGTTTTTTTTTAAATAAATGTTTTTTATAATTTGTTTATTTCAAAAAAATATTTGTAAACAAACATAAATTTATAATATTTTTTTTTAATGTGTCAGCTATAACAAGGAGTTTTAATTTTAGATTTGAATACCTACCTAAATTATAGTTTCATTTTGACTGATTTATTGCACTACCTGACTCATTTAGTATATAAAATAATATATAAATTTGTCACCTCAAGTACCATTAGAATACTCTTCCTAACACAGTCCACTGCTAGTAAAAGGCCTTCAATTAGCATCTTCGACTCAGCCTGTAAAAGTCCTACTGCTTAGTCACACTTCCTCCAATTAGATATTCCTCGGTTGGCTCGGGCGTTAGAAGGTTAGTATTGTTGATTAGATCTGGCTGCTGTTTGGCCCTTTGCGACTATTGCGCGCGTTTGCTCTCACAAACTGTCTTATCACGGCCTTGTACCTAAAAATGGCGATCTAAAAAGAGCAACTACAGAGTTTCTTGCCGGCTCTTCTCTGTAGAACTGCATTCCGAACCGGTGGTAGATGGTACATTTTAAATTAAATATTATTTTGTTGTTTGACTTGTCAAAAGAGCTCTAATGAGCCAACTTGATTAAATGAGTTTTGAACTTGAATTTGAATCTTACTAATATTATAAACGTGAAAGTTTGTAAGTATGGATGGATGGATGGATGGATGGATAGATGGATGGATGGATGTTTGTTACTCTTTCACGAAAAAAGTACTGAACGGATTTTAATGAAACTTTACAATAATATAGCTTATACATCAGAATAACACATAGGCTACAAGTTATAAAGATATTATGTGAATTACAACAATATAAACAAGTCGAATTCAAAATTTATAATTGTCAAATTTTCGGCCATATTAAACTATAGACAACATAACGTTTCGCTGTCAGTTGCGTTTTGTTAAAGTAGGTTTTATACGGACGGGATAAAAATCTCAGGTATCCTATTTCCAACTTTCTTTTTGTTTTAAATATTTATAATGCGGAACAAAGTTCGCCGGGTCAGCTAGTTTGAGAATATAGGTTCAAATTCGGAGTCGGATAAGTGTCTTTGTGTGAGTGATATGTGTGTAAAGAGTCCCCGCGATACAAGGCAGTCTGTACGAGGCAGGGGAGTCATCTTTCAGAAAATATGCGGAAGACACTTACATACTGTGGCCTGTCCAGACATTTTGGCGCAGGGTTTCCATACAATCTTTGAGTCTCTTGCGTCTAGATTTTGTGTCTTGTGATTCTATTAGGTCAGATCAACCGACACCGTCGTCAGCATGGAATGGTCACATTTCAGCCTATAATTTTAATTATAAAGTAATTACTTCTCAGCTCTTAAATGACCCACTGCTGAGTCGACCTCCTCCAGTTGCATGGAGGGTAATTAGCCTACTGTGTCACACTGGCCAGACGTGTTGGCACAGGGTTAGGTATAAATTTTTCATTCTCTTGCGGCTAAGTGTTCAACCTTATAATTTTCTTCTTTGTTACGACACCCTCATGATGAAATGGAGTGCCGACCCTCATCATTTCAGCCAAAGGACGTCCACTGCTGGACATAGGCCTCCCCCAAGGATTTCCACAAAGGCCGGTCCTGGGCCGCCCGCATCCACTGCTTTCCGGCGATCTTAACCAGGTCGTCGGTCCACCGTGTGGGAGGCCTACCAGCACTGCGCCTTCCGGAACGCGGTCGCCACTCGAGGACTTTTCTGCCCCATCGGGCGTCGGTCCTGCGAGCTATGTGCCCTGCCCACTGCCACTTAAGTTTGGCAATCCGGTGGGCTATGTCGGTGACCCTGGTTTTCCTGCGTATCTCTTCATTTCTGATTCGATCTCGCAGGGAAACTCCGAGCATAGCCCTCTCCATTGCCCTTTGGGTGACTTTGAGCCTTCTGATGGAGCCCATAGTGAGCGACCACGTCTCTGTTCCATATGTCATCACTGGCAACACACATTGGTTGAAGACTTTTGTCTTCAGACACTGCGGTATTGTGGACGAGAAGATCTTTCGCAGCTTCCCGAACGCTGCCCAGCCGAGTTGGATCCGACGATTGACCTCTTTCTCGAAGTTGGACTTACCTAACTGGACAGTGTGTCCCAGGTAAATGTAATGGTCAACAACTTCGAGGGTAGAACCTCCGATGTTAACAGGAGTGGCTTGAACATGGATATTAGACATGGTCTTCGTCTTCTCCATGTTCATCTTAAGGCCGACTCGTTCGGAGGCTCCACAGAGGCCATCGAGCATCGTAGTGAGGCCCTCCATGGTCTCAGCCATTACGACTATGTCGTCAGCGAATCGAAGGTGAGTGATGTACTCGCCGTTCACGTTAATGCCCAGCCCTTTCCAGTCCAGAACCTTGAAAACATCTTCCAGTGCAGCGGAGAACAGTTTCGGAGAGATAACGTCTCCCTGTCTAACACCTCGCTGCAACTGGATCGGTTTCGAGGTCTGGTCCTGGAGTCGGACTGACATGGTGGCGTTTTCATACAAGCACTTCAACACTTCGATGTACCGATAGTCGACTTGGCACCTCTGGAGAGCCTGCAATACTGCCCACGTCTCGATCGAATCGAAGGCTTTCTCGTAGTCCACGAACGCCAGACAAAGTGGCAGGTTATACTCCTCGGTCTTCTGTATAACCTGCCGTAGCGTTAAAATATGGTCTACGGTACTGAAGCCTTTTCGGAACGTGCCGACCCTATGTATTCTAAATCCGTCACCAGAAAGACAATATTTACTTTAGAAGCGAAACATACGTAGAAGCAGTACCATTTTATTGAGTGACAGGCACAAATAGCACGTATACTTGTATGCCGCTGGTAAATTTTCACTAGCTTCGAACTTCGAAGTACATTACCGTACCTTTAAAACAACTTGAGGCAGGAACTATACGCAAGTGTTTGACACACACATTAGGGGCTAAGCACACACAGGGAACAACGCACAGGTACAAGAGAACGCCATCAAAAAATCAAAAGTATGGGAAACAGGTACTGAATAACACATACGGGTCGGAAATGAGATGGAGTTACGCGAAGGCCGACCCGTTTACGTGTATTTATGCTGTGTTGAATTTAAATTGTGTTGTTATTTTGTGCGTCCTTGTGGTGACGGATTTAGTTACGCAATGTCACCAGTAGGTACATTGCATCCTGGAGGGGTCGTGTGAGATGTCTAAAGGTATACACGAGGCAGACAACCAGCTAATTCCGGATTTGAAGGATTTAGAATACATAGAGTAACCACCCCATTCCATCATGAGGGTGTCGTAAGAGTAAAAAAAAGAAGAAGAAGCAAGAAGAGAACCTGTTTTGAAGTTACAAGATTGGCTAAAGCCTAAAACGAAGAAATAACCAACATGGATAATGTAAATTAGTTACATTTATACATTTATACTCAACGTAAAATATGTCAGAACGCTATGGTGAGTATAGTGCTTGCATTTTATGTATAAAATCTTTTATAAACTTAACTTATTATATTTTATACTAGCTGCACCGTGAGCGCTACAACTAAAATAAATTTGAACGAAATCATTACACATTTGTTTTGTGTTCAGAAACCTTCCTGGCCTCATGCACAGCAGTTTTCATGAAGATAGGCATGATCAAATGCATAGTTTACGATTCTATAAAGGACATACAGACAAACATTCATCATCACTGCTTATTATATAGCGAAGTCGCTGTCGTCTGTCCGTCCCTTTGTATGTTTAAATCTTTAAAATTACGCAACGGATGTTGAAGCGGTTTTTAATAGTATAATACATGCATGATAACGAAGAAAAACACGAATAAATTTAGATGTTCAACATTGCACCCTTGCGAAGCCGGGGTGGGTTTAGAAATAAAAGCCCTTGCGAAGTTTAGAAATAAAAGATGATGCCAATGCCTTTTGTAAATTAATCTAGAATATACACCTAAACGTTCATACATTTTACTATGTACCTTACCTATTGTTTTCTGTTTCATTGTCGAAATAAATAAAAACAAATTTGCATTTTTCCCAAAACGGCTGTCGCCCCGTTTTCCTTCGTAATGTGTAGGTTCTTTTTACGTAACGGACCATAGGTACTAGGGACAGCTAAAACTCGAATAACATAAGTCTTGCTTATTGTTATTACCGACTTACGATTCTCTTTTATAGGGTACGCCTTTACCGAAGACAGTGCAAACAATATTATGTCCGTGTGGTGACGGATTTAGAATACATGATGTCACCACTGAATTTGAATCCACGAAAAAGGGTTGCGTCCCTTTTTTTTTACGTCGGATTCCCGGCCGTTGGGACTAGCCGGGTTATGTGGGACTCCGCGGCACGTAGAGATGGTAAATTGCCCCTGACCTACCCACTAACACCGACGGCAATCCTCGACTCTCCGAACCAGGGCTACGGGATACAGACCCTGATAGGAGAGCATGCTCCGGGACCCTGGGGACCTCGGCCCGCCTATAACTACTACTACACAGCCCATAAATGACCCACCTGGCTAGACGGGTCTCTTGTGGCTTGGTTTTAGGCCTTGTCGTTTCCTTTTGTCGGCTCTTACGATACCATCAGAATGGAATGGGGTGGTGACTCTATGTATGCTAAATTCGTCACCTCACGGACAACTGCCTTCCATATAATGGGAGGAGGACCTTACCGGCAGATGGTGTGTATACATTTCAGGAACAACAAGAGCTTTTAGTCTTAATATGTTGGTCACCAGCTGCTGACGAAAGTGTCTTATCTCGAGAAATAAGCACGGAAACAATATGGAACACGGATTACTAAGCTTGTAGGATAATAATAATAATATAAATTGTTTAACCATTAATTTAAATTAACTCCTTTTATTTCGAAGAGGGGGTAGTAAAGACATTTTTTTTTAATTTTAGTTTTAGCGTTATATTCATCTATTTGAAAGAATTTATTGGAATACTAGCTGACCGGGCAGACGTTGTCCTGCATGATATTTGTTTACCGACTGCAGCGCCATCTGTCGGGCTGATTTGTGAATCTAAACCATCCTCGGTGCCACCCAAACGCATACAAAAAATTTCATTCAAATCGGTTCAGCCGTTTAGGAGGAGTTCAGTCACATACACACGCACACAAGAAATATATATATTAAGATAAACCATTTTGATTTCGTCTAGCTACTTGTTTGGTTTTCACATGATTTGTGATGAAAGTGAGTAGCGAAATAAATGATTTATGAGGTTCATTATGAACGTCGCTATCTCACGCATATTTCAATATACCTAAAAAATCTAATTTGGCGCAGTGTTTGAGCGATCGACAGCTGCGCAGCATGTCGCGGGTTCGATTCCCGCACGGAAGAAATATTTGTACGACCTACAAGTATTTCTTCCGGGTCTGGGTGTTTTCTACCTATAATATGTATGTATTTACAAAAAAAATGTATTTAAGTAGTTTATCATCCATCTCATTACCATAACACAAGCATTAAGTTGCTTAGCTTGGGACGAGATGGCGTTGTGTGAAATATCCAAGGATATTTATTTATTTATTAATTCATACATAGAATTGCTCGTCTTCATGGGCTCTATGATGTTAAAGAAGTTTGTGTTAAATTTAATATTCTTAAAAGTAATGCCAATCGGTGTGAGACATCTTGCGTTGCAAAGACAATACTCTAACTGTATGTTTCATGGGGTGCTCGTATGAAGTCATAATTCAGGAGTATCATGAAGGTTAAGCGCTCTCCGTGGATCTACTCCGAGTAATATGGTAGTATCCACTTTTTCGCCAAAAATAAGCAAATAACGTTTAATACACATGATTTTTTAGGGTTTATGAAAGTAAACAAAAACCTTTTTTGGGTTGAGTAGTAGTAGACAACTCAACCCAAAAAAGACCCACTGCTGAGACGTGCCTCCTCCAACTATATGAAGAAAAATCTACAGGGACTTTCAATTTTATATGTGCGACCAGAAACCTACCGCGCTTTCCTGGGCTAGATGATCATCATTGTGCTTAAAACGTTGAACCTCAACTTAACTATTTAGATCAGAAGAGTATAGATATGTTTGTTAACAAAGGTGTCATAATTCAGCTGTAACTGTAGTGTAACTAGTCAGTTATACTACAGTTGCAGCTGTAATAAATTTTGTGATCGTCCTAAAATAAGTATAAATAATCGTGAATAATCTATTATCCTAACATTTTATCCTGCAAGTGTCGTAAGAGATGACGAAAGGAATTAAATGGACTGAAGGTCTTGATATGGAACCCTTTTTCTTTGCTGTTTTTTACGTTGGAAGTCCTCATGGATACCTGACCGCTAAACGCCAGCCGGGTTATGTGGGCCTCCGAGGCGCGGAAAGATGGTGAGTGCGCCCCAACCCACCCACTAAAACCAACGGTGTCCCTCAACTGCCCGACACAGGGCCTCGGGTTTCACTCCCACACAGCATGCTCCATGACCCTGATGGGACCTTGGCTCGCTGGTAGAAGCGGGCCAAACGCTTTGAAGGGTGCATCCACAGCTCCCCCTCCGGATAATCCCCAACCCATCGAGAGGCACGTACGGGATATTGCACGTGCCCCCGTCAGGCATCGGATGAAGTGGCGCCCCATCCACGTGGCGCTCAGTTACACCGGCAGCCTTGGCCCGCCTGCCTGGCCGCCCTTCCGCTCCTATCACCGCACCGTGTGTCGCAGCAGTTTATGGCTCTCGAGACAGGTCTGAGGACAGAGGATTCCCCGGAGCCAAAAACCACCACGACTGTGTGACGCTCTTCGTCTGGCCTCACCCCGTAGGCCCGCCTGGCATAGGTGACCCTAAGCCGGTATGGCCCCAACGGATCCTAAAGGCACGCAAGCCTCCTCACCAAAACAAGGTGTCAGTACCGTCGAGGGGGTTGATATGGAACCCTGGCTAATTAACCTGCGTCTTACTCAAGGAGACATCTGTGGCGGCTAAATTTACTACCCATTTCTCATTCTTCTTGCGACATAAACTAATTCTCATCAAAAAAATGTACAATTTATTTAATCCGAATCCTGCCTGTTTCATATTAATTGACGGCCGCAAGTGGTCCGGGGCGCTACTTAAAAACACAATTAAAACTTGTTCAGAAGGGCCTGTCTAGCAAAAAATCTACACAATAAAGGACGTTACATAGTCATGCCTTTATTGGCACTCAGTCCCAAAGTTTCACTCTTGTTTTTAGGGTCCCGTCAACTTTGGGAACCCTTAATGCAATATGTAAATTTATACGATAAATTAACACTTCTAATGAAATAACGTGTAAAATAACGGACCTGCTTAGCTGTCCCGCAGATGTGTGATGGCCCCTGTGATGGTCATCAACATCGCATCTCACCAGGGTCGCAGAGCGTTCACCAATTGGGGAGCGAAACCAGTGGCCCTAAAACTCAAATGTAACTTTATTAACCTACGTTTTATCACAAATATCTTATTAATCTTCATATTTAAAATTACCAATATCATCTTACGGCCTTTGTCCCACGCAGGGTGTTAGTATCCCTACATACCTATCGGTAGGTATTCACACCTTTCATATACATTTCCTCATTGTCACAATCCATCCATCTCTTTTGATATCCCACAGCTCTTGCGTCCACCCACATTCATTCTGAAATTACCACCGGTGCAGAATGCCGCTCTACAGAGAAGAGCCGTCACGAAACTCTGTAGTCGTTTCGGGCAATCGCGGGCTCCAATCTTGCTATTTTCTATCGACGTGCTCATCCGACACGATGCAATCGCTAGCAAATTCAAAAGCTCTTGTGTCTAAAGCGTGTGACTACTTCCACTACTCAGCCCATCAACCCACTGCTGAGTAGGGCTTCCTCCTTT
Organism: Clostera curtula; assembly: GCA_905475355.2. Taxonomy (NCBI): domain Eukaryota; kingdom Metazoa; phylum Arthropoda; class Insecta; order Lepidoptera; family Notodontidae; genus Clostera; species Clostera curtula. The sequence continues at coordinate 18,237,985 of FR997802.1, forward strand.
CGTTACAAGGAGGGTAATTAGCCTGTGCCGCGCGAGCCAGGTGGGTTGGCATAGGGTTTCGTATCAAGATTCCCTTCTCTTACGGCTAGGTTTTTGGCTCTCAGGATGGAATGGGGTGGTGACATAAAAACGTGTGAAACGTCCTGAACTATATTAACTGTATTAGGATGTAACCAAAACTGTAAAAATCGACAGTCAATAGCAAGTTGATTGTCGAGTTTGAGTCTATTGTATTAGCAAGTATCGGGTATGCATAATGATTTCCACGTTCATAAAAGGTACTGTGTGCTAATCTGAGAATCTCTTTGCATATCATAGCTCGTTTGTTGCAGAAACCTACACTAACCAAGAGAGCGAATGGTCTGAAACCGGCCAGACGAATAGGTATGTACGTAAACATGGGTCAAAGCTAGTTATTAATATATCTTCGGGGATAGTGCAAATCCTCGGAACTAGCATTGGATAATTCCGCGTATCTGACAAATGTAGCCAATTTCAAATTTCTCGGGCAATGCACACAGGATCCTTACAAACACATAAATTATTACTCTCTCTGTAAAAATGATGTCAATAGCCGTTGAAATAAAAAGATAAACTTAAAACCTCCTCCTGTAAGCCTACAAGTTGTGCAGATAACTTTGGGAGGTTATGTATACTTTGAAGAGAGGAAGAAAAATTACGGGATAGTTGATGGACGTTAATTTTGGTTTTATGACTAGCTGATCCCCTCGACACAGGTGATTTTAGATTCGATGCTAATCTTGACTGTTAGCATCATACTTTATTTTCACAAATACCTGAGTTTCTTGCGTATTATTTGTTGAACCTAGTATTCAAGTAAAGACATCATTAACAGGCGATTGTTTGAGGACATGCGTGTTGTTTCCCCACCAAGAGCTTCTTTAGCTACTATAACATCAACGATAAGTCACATGTCGACATGAGAACATACATGACATGACACAAGAGAACGTACATTCTTAAAAACAGGTGTGAAAAGGTTTTTACTGGGTTTCAAAATGTAAGTGATAGCCCTGATGATGCAAACATCCACATCAACGGTCATCGCATACTATCAGACGGCCAGTACAACAAGAACATTCAAAATATACTGAACAGGATCCACTTTTTTGTCTACACGATTGACTCCAGAAATCCTGTTGTCCCAAGGGAAACAAATTACCATTAAAACAGACATTACATCCAATACATCTATTACGGACCATCATTGCGAAGTTAGGTACTTTGCTAGTACCACCAAACCTATTATTAAATTTGTTGTGCTAGAATTCTGCCATTTTGAACTGCCCGGCTGGAAAAGGACGTCGGTCTTATGCTAGTACTTCACATGGACATTTGCGTTTGCTATTCGTATGACTATTTTGACAAATGCTTCATCCACACATGGCACCGAGAATTTGACTAGTAAAGCGAAGCTTAGACAATAACGCCAAATAACTCTCCCATAATGTGAATGCCCATTTGTTTGAATGGAACGAATGGAAGGCAAAGAGGTCTCGCACACTCACACCGAAAGAATCGTTCGCACAAGACGACTTCACCTGCACCTGAACCTGTTCTTGCAGGTTGGAAAAAAAGGGTTGGGCTCTAACGATTCGATACGAGTCCAACCCTTTTTTTTTATTTTGCAGGAAATATGCTTATTCACACCGCTGCTCCTCGGAGATGGGGTCGGTGGTTATGGTTGAGAGACCACATGTTCGCGAGGGCACATTCCACTATGGCACACCGACGGGTTGCGAATATCGGAATCGGTCAGTGAAGCTTTTGCGGGCAGTAGCTCTCGCAGGGCAACTTTGAGAACAGAGGAATGCCCGGCGCCCGATCCGGACTACGATACCGTGGGCTACAAAAATGCATTAAGTTAATAAAATACATTAAACACAACACCATGTGTTTGATACACACACGTATATACAGGTGTCCCAAAAAATAGTCTCAAGCGGAAGTCCAGAGTTTCTGCGATTTTTCATAGTTTTCATGTTAAGATTTTTTTATGGGGTGCTCTATTTTTGGGACACCTTGTAAACTCTTTTATTTATTGTTAAAGTCTGTGGCCAAAATAAGATTAAAACTATAATATAAAGTATTTATGGTCGAATTTTACCCGACCGCTAAAACAAAACACAAAGCGATAACATTCCAAATTTAAAATGAGTGCAAATGACAGACTTTAGCCATACCTCTTTTCCATATCTGTAACTTTTAAATTACTGCTCTAAACTTAAGTGCACCACTCGTTTCTGAAATAACGATTTCTTAGAATTAATGGTTAGTAAGCCTTTGTAGCGATCTCCAGGCACGGACCGTTGTTTAGTACTAGGGATGCCTCGGGCTACAATTAAGGAATGTCTGCTAGCGTCTGCCTCACTCCCCGAGTGTTTCAAATCAATTGATATTTAGTTATCCGTGTGGTGATGCATTTAGAATATACAGTGTCACCACCACATTCCATCCCGAGGGTATCGTAAGAGCTGACAAAAGGATATGAATAGGATAGGAAGGAAACCCTGTGCCAATTCGTCTGGCCAGCGTAGCACAGTAGGCTTATTACCTCTATGTGATGGGAGGAGGCGTAAGTAGTAGTGTATTGTGTATAATATCTTAACAAATAGAAATAGATTTTTTACCGGGTGGATCCACAAGCTTATGTTCTAAAGTTTCTTTTGTATTACGAAATAAACGATATTAATTTTTAGATGTCTGGGATACGCAATAAAAATATTGCAATTCGTTCATATTCAAAATCCAAAAGGCTAGGTTACTCAGTATCCTATCATCATCATCGTCTCCGCCCTTAAAAGCAACACTGCAGAAAAGAGGTTCCTCAAATTTCATGGACTAAAATTAGCCTACTGTGGCACAAACACAGGAATGCTCTAATCAAGTTTTCGGCTAGCCTTTCTGCTTCATCGGTACCGTTCTTACGACACCCTCAGGAAAGAATAGGTGGTAACACTATTTAAAATTATTCACCGCACTGACATAATTGAGCACGACACACAGCAAATAGATATCAGCTACCAGGCGTGCATAGATGAACGGAGCTGTTTAACAATTCAAGCGTGGCCTTTGTGCGCCATCACGGCTAGCTGTTTGCTTTCAATTAGACAGGCCAATTGCGCCCTGCTGCGACGCCTGAGCGGACGGATAGTGGTGCAATTATTTGCCAACTTACTTGAGAGGCCTGATTTCCTATTGTCTTAGACTGTGCTAACATGAGGCTTAGACAGATATAGTTATGTTACGTATGCAAAAATAACTTTCATTACTGATTTCTAGAATCGTTGAGAATCATGATATTATAAAAAACACTGATTTTTGTTTCTGGACCCGTCCAGATGTCGTTATTTGGAACAGCTCCTTGTAGGACTATAATAATGTTGTAATATGGTAAGACACCCATTCAATATGATATTTTTTTAAGTGGGTTCTTAACTTGAGTGATACCATAGATTTGAAACAGAGCTCTATGAGGGCCTAAACAGAGCTCATTAGTCGATCTTTCGTTATCCGTATATTTTTATGAAATACGCACAAATGCTTGCAAAACATTTCTAATACAGCCGTGGAACCTCTCCCTCTCTCTGGTATGTATCTCCCTCTCTCTGGTGTATACCTCCCTCGCTTTTTTCCCAATTTCATTGGGGTCGACACCAGTCTAACTAGATTTCCCTAACTACCAGTAACGCAGTTACCGTCTGCTCTCCTCGACCCATCTAATGGGGTCACGGGTAATTATATGATATGACCAGATGTCTTCCAGAGTGGTCGATGTGCCCGTAGCTATACGCACAAGATAATATAAGACCAGTTGCAAATTAACGCTATTGACTGCCGTAGACGGAACAATTGCAGGACTGGACCCACGGCTATGTGTGCCCTCCAAAGTATGGAAGAGGTCAGATATTACACACATTTAGAATACATAGCGTCATGGTGGTGTTGTAAGAGCCGACAAAAGAGGAAGGCCGATAACCTAGCCGCAAGAGAAGGAAAACATGACACAAGAGGATCGTGTGCCAACTCGTCTGGCAAGCGTGGCACAGTAGGCTAATCACCCTCCATGTAACTGGAGGAAGCCCGACTCAGAAGTGGGTCATCATCTATGGGCTGAGTAGTAGTAGTAGATGGACAGGATAGACTCCCATCCAACAGCTAACAGAGTCAGACGTTACTTTGCCTGCAGATCGCTGGCGTTACGAACAGTCCGCTAGACTCAATAGTCAGTCCCCTGACAGATATAAGGTTATATTATAAAGAACAAAAGACCTCTTAAGAGCCAACTTGATTACATGAGTTTTGATTTTGAATCGCTTCTTGGTAAAATCAAGGACATCTCTACAAATTTATTCATTTTATTTTGAACCTTGTTTTATTGTTTAACAGTGGTTTCTTGCAGGTGAATTGATTTCAATAATCACGTTTCACGACAATAGAACAGGAGTGTGTCAAATTGTAACAAAATGTCCACAATTTTAGAGGCAGCTAATCTCTCTCGCACAACACGTCCATCAGCCCGGCAGCGACTTGCTTAGCTTAGCTTTGACCACCCAATGCAATTAAAAGTTAACCCAAACAGCCGCAAGTTATAGACAGAGAGACGCAGAGGCCGTGTTACTCACTCTTTTCATTATTAGTTTTTAGCCCATTTTTTATTGGAAATCCTCACGAGCCTTTGGAGAATATATGCGAAAAGCGACTGATTGAATTAGTTACAGAAAATTATCCTCCTCGCGCTATTTTCCACATTACTGAGCGTCCCGCTGCATAATTTACTCCCGTACGGTTTCCGTCCATCTGCTTTGTGGAATTCCGCTTCTTTCTCAACCATATCTAGCTTTCCCGGGCTTAGTAATCCACGGACGTTCCAGGTAGCTATGCGTCTGAGCTTTCTGATTGAGACTTTACTTTTGGTGGCACTAGTAATATGTCCACTGTCTACAGCCTGGTGTCCTGCCCCAGAAGCGGCTTCGGTAGCTAATTTAACACCGCCCGGCCCGGTTACCGGCGCCGGGGGTTAGCCGGATCGCTCATAAAACGCCGATAGCTCTGTCAATCGTACTGTTGATTGAGGGTAAATACGTAGTGGTGGGTACCCAGATCCTTCCACTGCAGAATTTTAGGGGTTATGTAATTCCTCATAGTCACTGTGAGCCACTCTCCAACAGGTGTGGGAGGGGTCGGGTTAATTGACCGCCGCCCGATTTTCGGCGTTGTTTTCTTTTATGGTTGGGTTGTTCCCCTCCATACCAACCCTCCTCCTTTCTCATCTGGGCCTGGGATCGGCAACGGCGGAGTTAAAGCTGTAAGACATGAAAATACACACTTCTCTCCACCAAGATGGCGTAGATTCAAATTCGCAACATCATTAAAACGTTCATAATTAAGTATTCACCTCTCGGTCCAACAGAGGTATGACATGTCGGCACAAGTTTTTATTTGCGCAAACTTTCCGATGTAACTTCGCGGTAATTTGTGCATTAAATAAGCGAGTTGCGTCAAAGGAGTTAGCGGTCGGATCATAAGGACAAAGTTGCTCGGAATTAGGTCGTTTGTAGAGTTTGCGGCGTGAAACTTAATCTAGCTACTGCGGGGAATACTAATAATATCGTTTTTAATATTACAGATGTAACACCTTCCCTACCGATTAATTTAGAATACACAATGTAACCATAACATTTCGTCCTGAGAATATCGTAAGAGGCATCTAAAGGAACACAGAAGGCAAACGGTCTAGGCTCAAGGAAAACTTGATACAAACCCTTTTTTTGAAAACCCCCTGGGGGTTTCAGAGGCTCTGGAACACTCGACTTCCCTCAAAAACCCCAGTGGTATACCTTCACACTTCTTGTTTGGGCCGCCACAGTTTCGTGAAGACGCATTCTCGTGTAGCGCCCCGAAACTTGATGCAAGCCCAATGCCATGTTGGCGAGAAGGTCGACAGAGGGTTTCCATTCAAGTGTTGCTTCTCAGTTTTCTAGCTCATTATTAACTTAACGAAACCTCTAGGAGAGAACGAGATGGTGACACTATTCAGCTATTCTACTTCTGACGCAATTTCTAATCTGGATTTCAATTTCAAAAAATAATTGTAGTAGATTCTCCAAGGTCCTACGGAACAAATTTATTCAATACCATTCGACGAGTTCTATGTTAAAATTGGCTTGCACGTGGCACGATCCAATCGCCCCACTAATTGTACCGATACGGCCGCTAGGGCATCGCGGTGCAATACAATTGCATTGTCTAATTGAAAGCAAACAGCTATCTGTGGCGCGTAGAAGCGATACGATACGTGAATTGTTTAATACTTCCGAGAGTTTAAATATACGTATACATATACAATAAATATTTGATAGTCATTACTTTTAACGTATTTGCATTACATCTGTGTCAAGGTAATAAATGCGCTCCTCTCCTTTTGGCCCGGACATTGGAATCTATCTAAGATGTTGAAATACTACCCTTAAAATATATGTTTTTTTTTCTAAACTCTAAAAGTTAGAGATTTAAAATAAAAAAACGATTTATAGCAAATGTTATCAGCTTTCTATGTAACTATAGCAAACTCTACAAACTTTTTTTCGAGTCCTTTTATTTCGAAGGTATATTATCTTGTGTACTTAAAAAGTTATTGCAATTTTAAAAGTGTGATACTTAGTTTTGCAGCCCAGTGTATATCCAAATGTTTTTTATTCGATTAAATTCGCAAGCTTTCAAATAGTCAATTAATAAAAACAAAAAAAATCAGGGTTAAAAACAATTATTAATTATTTCGTCTTTACTTTTACCACCGGTTCGAAATGCCATTCCACAGAGAAGGGCCATCAAGAAACTCCATGGTTTGTCTTCTAAATAAAAGAGTTACAATGATGGTGGCACAAACAAGTCTAACAGATTAGTGAAAGTGAAATATTGGAAAATGTAGCATAGCCAAAAATAATAATAACATAAAAATCGTTGAAATTACGTGCAATATGGTTGATGAAATGCGAAAACCTAAGAAATTAATATAATATATGCCATTTATGTTTATCCTGAAATGTGTTCTTACATTAAATTTCTTCCACAGTTCTCAACCACTGAAGCTTAAGCCTTTGTGTGCTTAATCCGAGCCTTAACGTCGATGAAGGCCATTATCGACACAGGTCCACAATCGTAATACAACGGCTATTAACCGATGCACTCCTAGCTGGGGACACGGCAATACAGAAGTAATGGTCTGTGGCGCATTCCAAGGAGTCAATGATATGTGATTCAATGTGAAGATTGCTTACAAGCTCTTACCGTGCAATACAGGCTGTATACGTGCTACTAATATTTTAATTGATAAAACCTCCCTACCTTCTACGATCTGTGTCTCTTAGCTGCCTAATAATCCCCAGCAACGGGGACAGAAATACCAATGTAGTTTAGTAAGCCTCGTAGACATTGTCCAAAATTATTACATTCCATCTTCATTTTGCTTCACTGTTCAGTCGTATGTCACTGTCTGAGGTATAAACCCAGCCTCTAATAATACCCTGACTACCAAAAGTTCGTCTGAAACAGGTACTAGGCTTAGTTCACACAGCTTGCTGTAGCAACCTATGGTTTCAACCTTTCAAACAGTTTACTGGACACTCGTAACTAGATTGTCTTTGTTTCTATTGTCAACTTTCTGCCCATGTGGGTGTTGTAACATGCGACTAAAAGAACTCGAGTGAAAGAAAGAAGAAAGAAAGAAAAATGGTTTATTCGACACAATTTTACCTTAAATTCTATCGATTATTACATAAATTCTAATATAAATTGCGCTGAAACGGCGCTGGTTCAGCATAAGCCAGACGAAGTGCCTGGCGCTGGTTATCAACTAGACCTCTAATGACAAACGGATGGTAAACCAGTTAACAAAAATTAAAATTAAATATATGTTTATTTAAAAATTTATATATTATCTATTTAAACATAATAAACTTGTTTTATAATGACAACCAAGCCTCAAGAGAAGGAAAACTTGATAAACACCCTGTACCAACTGTACCTGTACCGTCTGTTCAGTGTGACCCAGTAGCAGGTCACACTGAACAGACGGTACATGTAAGAGCTGAGGTGGCTCGACCTTGTTGTGATGAGGGGGCTTGCGTACCTTTAGGATCCGTTGGGACCATACAGGCTCAGGATCACCCATGCCGGGCGGGCCCACGGGGAGAGACCAGATGAAGAGTGGCACACGGAGTCGTTGTGGGTTTTGGCTCTGGGGGCTCCTCTGTCCTCAGAGTTGCCTCGGCGTGGTAATTGCAGTGGAAGGCAAGCTTGATCTAAGCCCCCTGAAACGTTTGGTAATCACTTTTAGTAGAAAAAAAGGAATAGTATCCCATCCGATTTCATTCTTGAGGGCCATAAGTGTTTGAAATGTGTAATTTACGATTCCAAGTTATTGTTCGACGATCATATTAATAATACATAGGCATCCTAGGCCTTAGGTTTTGTGATGATACTGAAGGAGGCATACATTTAAAATTCTATACTGTACATTTGTTCGCAGTATTTTTGGATAGACATTCAGCATGAATGAACCTATCATTAAATTCCTGTGTTATTGTATTGATTACGAATATAGTTCTGAAAACTATTTTATACCCCTCTTTTTATTTAGGGTTACCAATGCATTACTATTTTGGATAAAGTTTACAAGCAACGATTTAAAACCCAACTTATGTATTTTTCTGGTCGAAAAGAACATAATTTTCAAATATTCAGCACAGTATTGCATGCACCCGCGCCCTAACGGTAGCCAAAATCTACTAGGCCGGGTAACTCCCGATGAGAATATCCGGAAGCATCTATTAATACGAGAGGAGCGTCGAAGTCTGTGGAAGCAGTCAATCTGCCTAGATGCAGTGACTGAGCAAGTATGGACGCATTAGCAGATTAGTTCCTCGTGTGTGGAACGAATGCTATTTCTCATGAACTACGATATTCCTAGAAGGGATATTGGTGTTTTAATACTTAATTTTTAACCCCCGACGCAAAAAGAGGGTGTTATAAGTTTGACGTGTCTGTCTGTCGGTCTGTCTATCCGTCTGTCTGTCTGTGGCTCCGTAGCTCGTGAACGGATGAAGCGATTTCAAGCAGTTGTATGACAGGTGAGTCACGGGCGAGTGTTCTTAGACATGTTTTTTTAACCCTTTATTTCAACGTCAACGTTACATTTTCGAAGATATTATAGTTACTCCGTGGCGGATTTAGAAAACACAGTGTCATCATCCCACAACTCCTTGAAACAAACCATATGCCAACCCGCCTTGCCAGCGCGGCACAGTAGTCTAATTTCCGTACATGAATTTGGAGGAGGCCCGACTCAGTAGTGGGTAATTTATGGGCTGAAATTATGAAGAAACTTAAACAAAATGTAAAACAATCTCGACGATTATTTGAGCGTAAACAATGAAGTAAGAAAATTTAGAAATAAGTTTAAATCCACGGGTTGGCACAGGGTTTCGTATCATGCGTGATACTGTGTACAGATACCCACAATGCCGCAACAGGACGCGAGTTGGAGCACCCTGGGGATTTTAGTGGGTAGGCCCCCACTCTGGGGGAGAGTCCCACACGCCCCCCCCCCCTCGGCCATCCCCGTGGCCGACGGGGATAGTCCATAGAGGATTTTACCCCGGGCGAAACAAAAAAAAAAAGCGTTTCGTATCATGTTTTCCTTCTCTTGCGGCTAGGTTTACGGCCTTGCTTTGGGGTGGTGACACAATATATTCTAAATCCGTCACCACATGCTATCCGCTTGGTGCATAAACTACTATTCATTTCTCGTGAAAATGCAATACCCCACCCATTGCAGTAGGTAGACAGGTAAATAACTGCGCACCAACCCATCCCATCCAGAGGAAGCAGTACAGGGTGATTAAAGGAATTCGACACACGACAATAGAAGGAAAAGTTAACACGAAATTCTGGCTGGTTAATTTGCCTGCATAAGATTAGATACCCGCCACTTCCTAGAAAACCAAAATTCTTCCAGTATCCTTTAGATCCTGGACACGGCATTGAAGCGAAACATTTGCATTTTAGATTTAATCCCTCTATCGCCTCGTGGACTTCGGAGACTTATGAAGACATTTTGAACACCATGTTTAATAGTTACTTATGATTAAACTTGTATCGCCTTCAAAATTGTGCACAAATAGGTCCTAAATGACCGTCGTACGCTGGGTTGGCACAGCGTTTCGCTTCAAGTTTACCTTCTTTTTTTCGGTCTAGTTATTTCTTTTTATCGGCTCATAAGACACCCGGAGGACGGAATGGTGGTGACACAATGTATTATATATCCGTCACCACACGAAAAAAGGAACTAATTAAATTTAAGTTGACGCAGACAAAGTCGCGGCTACCAGCTAGGTATATGTTATAAAGGGTAACTAGCTGTGGGTCGAACAGACGTGCATGCACCGCTGGGAGCTATTTGTCGACTGCTGACATGCACTTGCTGATTAAAGCCCCCAGCCTGCGACAGCTGCTGTCTATTTGCTGGCGTTGTTTTACGGTTTGTTTATCTATGAATGGATACTAAAAAATCAAAATACAGTACTTAAGTTGTATAATTAGCTGGTAGATGAATTGTCTAGCTTGATTTGTGTCTGTCACGCGAGCACTCTCTTCAAATTCTCACAGATCTGTTTTATCTGCATTTACGTCTAAAATTGGCTACTTTTTTCTCATTTAAGGGCGGCACTAGTGTGCGCATCCTGTTAAGCGCCCCCTATTTTTACGAATCTTAATGTTTTTTTTAAATATTTGTAATAGATTAATTGACCAATACGTATGCTATTTAAAAAAGAAACATCAATTTAAAATGTGTACGAATATAATCATACTTAAATTATTAATTTCTTTAAGCCTTAATAATTTCCAATGCACCTACTGAAAGTCGAACCTCTTCATCGATAAAATGATTGGTTTCCGAATTCCGTCTCTAATGATTCTTTGAAAGTGGAAGGTACCCGCGTAACGTAATACGCGTACACAATACGTTCATAAACACACTCAAAAATCTAAAATCAGCGCAGCGGGGCAGTTCTCTTGATTCGTTGAGTAAATTAATTAAGTAATTAATGTAAAAAACAACTTCTTTCTTCAGAAACCTTCGTGGGCTCACGCACAACACTAACCAGTAACAAACATATTTATAAACGTTATGTTTTAAGTTATACTAAAGCCCATGCGAGCGATGTTACGTGCATGAACTAGTTTAGCATAATCGTAATAGTATATTGCAGTTGGTAATCTACGAACTGTCTGGCTAAGTCTCTGGGCGCTTGATGCATTGGCTGACAAAGACATATTTATTGCATTGCCAGATCTGTGTGTATATTAAGAAGACGACAGTCAATTAAAACAACGATTTTTCAAACCGGTTTATATATGTCGGAGTTATGCAGTGACACATCTAGAAAAACATAGATGAATTTGGAACCTCCGCTTTTTTAAATCAGTTAAATAGAAATAGCTTACTCCTTGTTTTTTTATTATTTATTCTCCCATTTCCCTAAAACTTACAATCCATATAATTATAATTACAAAAAAAACTATGCATAGATTAATGCTATTCCTACACAGAGAACTGGGTTTATATTTAAAAGATTGATAAATTTATCCAATATTTATCTATACTAATATTATAAAGAGGAAAGATTTGTATGTATGTTTGTTACGACTTGCCCCAAAAAGTACTGGACCGATTTTAAAAATTCTTTCACAATATGAATGCTACATTATTATCACTAATAGATAAAGGCTATTTTAAATGCAAGAAAAAAATAAATGTCCACCCGTGCGATTCCGGGATGGGACACTAGTTTTATAAAAGGCAAAAGTTTCTTTATTTGTTTTCACGTATAACAAGTCAAGTCTTTGTATAAAAAGTGTACTGGACTCACCGGGCCCGTAACACTAACTCGGCCCCCCAGAATCACTTATGCGAGTTCCGGGGACTGCTTTTAACGTTATTCGATTTCAGTTCCGCTAATGCTGTTTGTGTCTCCTACCTGCTTTATGTCCTGTAGCCAAAAACTTGTAGGTAACTTCATTCTGGAATGTTATAAATATTGTCAGTATTTATGTGGTTGGTGGTTAAGACATTTATCCATTATAATATTTATTTATCATCCAGAGTACCTACACATCGGTGTGGTGAAGAATTCAGAATACATAATTTGATACTTTTTTTAACGAAACCCCTGACTTAAGTATAACCTGTGTCGCGGGGGCAGTTTACAAACATGAAGACTCAGAGCAAGTGCCTCTGGTTTACACAAAGACACCCGCCCGACCTCGAAATCGAACCGAAATTTGGTTGTCTGGAAGTAGCCAAGTTCGAAAAAAAATCATAAACATATATGTGGCGCCATCTGTAGGTAAAATAAAATATTCTAGTACATTATACTCGACGGGCAAAATATTGCAATCCGATGGGTCGTGTTTGATGTAGGAGAGAATTTCGCAACAATATCGACGTATCAGTCATTCGGTATTAGGGCTGTCATTTCATAGTTTGCCAAAAATGATTTTTAAAAAGCATGGCTTCGGTTGTGTTGAATAAATATCGGGCCTGTGTTATGTTAAGTGTAAAGTTGACACATAATGTATACAATATAAATCAATTTAGAAACGTTCTTTTTTTTACTTATCTCTGAATGGAATATAATTAATAATTTTACTAGCTAGGCCCCGTGAGATAGAGACCGTAAAAATATGTTAGCTAATATAATGATAAAGCTGCTATTTTGTAAATTGAATGCGGTTCGGTACGATACATCTTGCACCCGACTTTCCTGCTAATAATTAAAAAATACTAAAATCTTTTACACGAAAAAGACAAACCAATTTTAGACCACGTGAGTGTTCCTATCGTTTCTTAGGTAGCAACCCTAATACCCAAAATTGCGTGTTTCTGAGACAATGATAGCTGAGTCCAATGATATTTTAAAATGGCACCGTTTGTCATAGTTGTTTCAATTTGGTAGAATTTATAGGAAAAATAGCATTATCACAATGACTGACTGGCTATTCAGGCAATCTTGCTTACCTATCCAGGCAGAATCTACGTACGTGGACCATCGTGGACATTTACCTACGATCTGAATAAGAACCATATGTAAAATGTAATGTAAAATGATGTAATATAATGTGACGTAATGTAAAATTGTGGAAATCCTTGGGGGAGGCATAGGCCCAAGGAACATAGGTTCAGCAGTGAACATCTTTCGGCTGAAATGATGATGATGATGAATGTAAAATTAAACAGTGACTGAGACATTGGATATTTAACTAATTTCCCTCCATGAAATAAGAGGATGCTTGATTAGCAGTGAGTAATTGATTAGCAAACAGATAAAAGGGATCCGAATTTTCGACACTATTAAACATCTCGAAATGTTTAGATGTGATTTAATAAAAGAAGAATCGCCTAATGCGATTCAGATACCAAGATAACACAAAACTTCGACAGTAATATTTTTTATTCCGGTTAAAACTTCCCGGGGGCACTTAACCATGTCACCGGACGCTACTCTGCCTGTCAATTGGATAATAAAATAAAACAACATATTGCTTTCCGTCCACGTACTCACCAGACTCTTCAATAAAACAACAATAATAACTTTGTTATCATGAAAAATCCAATATTTCTCGGGTAAACGTATAACTGTACGCCCTAATCCAATATTCTCGGCTCCAAATAAATTTTAAAGCGTGGAATATAGAAACAGGGATTCGCACTTTGTTTTTGTTCTAACATGATTTAGTAGTTCGTACCTGAATAGAATTTTAAAATAGTACATGTGTTACCTAGTTAATAAATTTTCAAGAAAATTATATTCTGAACTAGGATATAACCCATTTAGATCAATCCACGAGGGGCATTCGATGCAGGTATTTTATTGGCAAATGCAGGATGTCGTTGTCGTTTCAGCCCATAAATTATTAATTATAGTCGGGCATCCTCCAAATTCATGGAGGGAAATCATCGTTCTGTGCCCTCATACCTCACTATACACACCCTGTTACATCCTAACAGGGTGTGTATAGTGACAAGTACATGTCACTAAGTGATGGCATACAGCTAATCAAAAGAAGCACTCTTGTGTTTATAATGGATTTTTATAGTTAAATATATGATAATGAATATATATAGAATATACCTATGCTTGCTTCCAGCAACTCAAACTCAAAATTAACTTTATTTACGTAGGTTTTATCACAAAACTCTTATAAATCGTCATATTTACAGTTACCATTATCATCATCTTACGACCCCTGTCCCACGCGTTTATTTGACGCAGAATTTTACAAGAAAACAGGGGTTCCAGTGAAAACCAACCAACTAGCAGTCGTTACTATTAAATACATACAAGTTTAGTCCTTTGAGCCTCATTTTATTTTTTCGGTTCTCTGTTCTTGTTTCCAAGTTATAACAATTTAGTCAACAGCTAGTGACCAACATTTCTAATGCAGACTTTGGCTGAAATATTGCGCACATTATCTTCACCAAAAATACTTTCAGTTCTTTTGATAAGGCTAGAAGCTATTTGTTAGACCCTATATACTTAAATAGTTTTACTAAACAAAGAAGAAACGGCTGATACCTGAAGAATTATCTGTCGTATTATTCTACAAAATCATATGATCATTTCTGCACTTTGTATATTATAGATCAAACGTATGAAAACGTTATACATAAAGATAAATTTAAATAATGAAAGGCTTTCTATTCGTTTTATGGCAAACTTTGGTTTTACAACGAAGTAACCTAACATGCCCTACATTTCTAGCGTATGAAACATAGCTTTTGAACACACGTTTTTTATTTGTTACCGTTCACTGATAAATTATTAAAATATATTACCATATTTCGCAGGTTTGTCTAATTCTAATGTCTTTTTTTAATACATATTATTTATTTGCATTAAACAATCAGTAATATTTAAAAATCCCTAAATAATATAATTAAAATATATAAAAAGGAGTCCATAAATGCAAGGTTCCGAAGATACTGGCTTTGAATAGCTAGACTGATTATTTGTCCGAGGTAGCTGCCAGCTCTTCGGTCTCCTGTGATGTTGACTAACCTTTTTGCTATTTCCTTAAAAAGGCTTAAATGTCGTATATGCCATTTAACATGGTTGAAATGACATTTAAACCATCGGAATCGCAATCTCATCAAAACACCAGCTCATTGTTGACTTCGTAGGTACAAGACATGGAAGAGGCGTGTTTATGGGTGATGTAAGTTCTTGAGACTGAGCCAAACTGTAATTGACATGAAACGAGGAAGCGCTGAAGATGCAGTTACATCCTATTTCATTGTGCAGAATTCTGATGACTGTGTTTTTTATAAACGATCGTCGGACTAGGTTCCCTTGTAACGTATCGTGGGAATTGTTTACTTCTTAGTTACTTCTCAGCCCGTAAATGACCCACTGCTGAGTTGGGCCTCCTTCAATGACATGGAGGGCAACTAGCCGGTGCCACGCTGGCTAGACGGGTTGGCATAGGGTTTCGTTCATCGGGCCAGAGAGTTGGCCTCCCAGAGCCCAAACCACCAGCGCCGCAACAGGCGTTGGAGGGCGCTGGCTGACCTCCGTCCGCCGTAAGTGGGCCTGCGGGCGATTGACCTGGGAAAGTCCGTCGCCTGCGCAAAACAGGCCCCGGGAAGAATGGGGGAGGGCAATACAACCCCCCCCCCCCTTATAATCGGCGGGGCCTGCCTCGGAGCATGGGGCTCCACTATGAGGCGCCCAGGGACACGGAGCATGCTCTCTGCAATGGGAGTGAATCCCGTGGCCCTGGCTTGGGCAGTCAAGGATCGCCGTCGGTTTTAGTGGGTAGGTCGGGGCGCAATTCACCATCTCTACGCGCCCCGGAGTCCCACATACCCCGGCCATTTCCCAACGGCCGGATCCATGAGGATATCCGACGTAAAAAAAAAGCGTTTCGTTCATATTAAGTTTGCTTGCAGCTAAGTCCCTTTATCGGCTCTTAAGATACCCTTATGATGAAATGGGGTGTCGACGCTATGTATTCTAAATGCGTCACGACACGGCAATACATAAGTGCGCTTAAAGGAAACAAAATAATAATAACAATTTATTTTCACAATCATGTGTGTACAAACAGACGTGAAAGTAAGTTCTTACAAAGTTTTTGATACATGAAGTTATTTAGCTGACGCTTGCCTGACCCTACAATCGAATCGGTGACTCGTGATTCAAAAGCACTCTAGCAACCTCTAGAATAAGATTAAGCACCATCACAACAATAAAAACATGATCATTATGATGATTGGTACAGTAAAGACCTGATCATTAGGAAGTTCTATAATAATGTCTCTTTCTACCGTTACACAATGAGACGAATTAAAACTTTTAATTAATATATTATTTGTTAAAATTGTGAGCCAAAACGAGTTGATGCCCGGCTGTGATCATTAAAATGTTAGGCGTCAGATGAATATGTGTTCCTTACGTAATGCAATATCATAAAGAAATAATGGAGTCAGGAATAGTAAAACAGGCTTTCAATAATTGAAATCACACCAAGTAATTAATTTATTACTCGCAAATCAGCATCGAATTGTGTATCTTAAGGGTCAAAGTCCATATACCGGAACAGCACCGCTAAGACTTGCTACTCTACTACTACTACACAGCCCATTTATGACCCACTGTCGGGCATGGAGGGTAATTAGCCTACTGTGCTACGCTGGCCAGACGGGTCGGCCAGCAACAGGGTTAGACGGCTGTATCAAGATATCACTTCACTATATAATATAAAACAAAGTCGCTGATGTCTGTCTGTACCTATGTAGGTATGCTTAAAACTTTAGAACTACGCAACGGATTTTGATGCAGTTTTCTTTAATAGATAGAGTGGTTCAAGAGGAAGGTTTAAATGTATGTATAATACATGCATAATGTTGTAGAGAAACACTGATAAATTTAGATGTTCATCATTGCACTCGTGCGAAGCCGGGGCGGGTCGCTAGTCAAAATATAAAATAAACTGTGTATTTCTTGATTATTGAGTGGCGAGTGGCGGCTCTGTGTGGTGACGGATTTAGAATACATAGTGTCACAACCCCATTTCATCCTGAGGGTGTCGTAAGAGCCGACAAAATTGTCAAGGCCGGTCCGTTGGCTTGTAGTTGTGTGTCACACAGCTCGATTGAGTAGTGAAGCAAGCCGGTACAAGACCGGTCGGTAAATGGACGCTGACCCGAGCGACATGGAATTATTTCCGTAATCCCACTGTTGCTGCTATTGTTATCACAGACAAAACGGGCCGTGGTAAATGACTTGTTAATTTCAGTAGACAAGATTAATGCCGAGGGTGAGTATGAATGAATACGCTGGAATCGAATGTCCACCAGTGTCTTGTTAACGACCGATGATGAATTAATTCTGAAACAATGACGGTTGACTCAGTTTTGGATGAAGCTTGCTGACCATTGTAACTACTCTTTAGATTTAAGCCTTATAGAATATGAAAGCAATTGACTGCCTCGTTGGTCTAGTGGTCAGATGTGCCGCCTTTGGATCAACGGGTCCCGGGTTCGATTCCGGGGTCGGGCAAGTGTCTTTGTCTAAACCAGAGGCACTGGCTCGGAGTCTGGGTGTCATTTGTGCTCGTGAATTACATGTTTGTAAACTGCCCCCGCAACACAGGTCATACCTAGTATATAAATTTATAAATATAAATATCCTTGGACATTTCGCACAACGCCATCTCGTCCCAAGCTAAGCAACTTAATGCTTGTGTTATGGTAACGAGATGGATGATAAACTACTTATATACTTTTTTTTTGTAAATACATACATATTATAGATAGAAATGACACCCAGACTCCGAGCCAGTGCCTCTGGTTTAGACAAAGACACTTGCCCGACCCCGGAATCAAACCCGGGACCCGTTGATCCAACCTAGTGCAGGGGTTTCGTTTAAAAAAAAACTGCCTTGACATTCTAAGGGCTGGATGAGCCCGGTTCGATTGCAGGGTCGGGCAATTGAATTACATGTTTGTAAACAGTACAATGAGCGTTGACGAGGATCTGGACAACGTAGTCCAAATAATTAAGGACGAGGGAAGGAAGCTCTGTGCGAGGAAGCAATATGGACGGGCATCGAAACTCTCTACTGAGACTCTCCGGCTTATGGATGATAGACGGCAAAATACCAGCGCCACAGCATCCGAAAAGAGGGCCCTCCACAAGAAAATCAGGACACTGATACGCCGTGACCTCCGACGCGCGAATACGCAAAAAATACAGGAAGCGATTGAGCAAAATCGGGGGTCCAAAGTGTTCGCGCAGCGTCTTGGGAGGAGCCGTCTGAGTAAGATCACGACCACCAACGGCAATGTCGTCTCATCTAAACCGGAGATCGTCAAAGAAGTGGAGAGTTTTTATGGTCGTCTATAGGCTTCAAATACTCCACAGCCATCACCCGCTTCTACAGATCCCAGAGCTACGTTGTCCCGCCACTACACAGATGAGCTGCCGGAAGTCAGCCTTGACGAAATCGTGTTGGCTCTCAAACAGCTTAACAATGGAAAAGCCCCGGGGGAGGACGGAGTTACGTCGGAGCTACTGAAAGCAGGTGGATTACCTGTAATCAGACAGCTCCGACGCATTTTCAACATCGTCCTCTTCTCTGGGAGAACTCCTAATGCGTGGAGCAAGAGCATAGTCGTCTTGTTCTTCAAGAAAGGAGACAAGACCCTTCTGAATAATTATAGGCCCATCTCGCTCTTGAGCCACGTATATAAGCTGTTTTCGAGAGTCATCACGAACCGTCTGGCACAAAGACTTGACGACTTCCAACCACCGGAGCAGGCCGGGTTTCGGAGAGGATTTGGCACCATAGACCACATCCACACAATGCGGCAGATTATACAGAAAACAGAAGAGTATAATCGGCCGCTGTGTCTAGCATTCGTGGACTATGAGAAGGCCTTTGACTCTATCGAAACCTGGGCTGTTCTGGAATCCTTGCAGCGGTGCCAAGTTGACTGGCGATACATAGAAGCGCTGAGATGCCTCTACGACGCTGCATCAATGACCGTCCAAGTACAGGAAGACCAGACAAGACCAATCCAATTGGGCAGAGGTGTAAGACAGGGGGATGTCATATCCCCGAAACTGTTTACAACCGCATTGGAGGACGTCTTCAAGACACTGGACTGGAAAAGACGGGGCATTAATGTTAACGGCGAGTACATCTCCCATCTGCGCTTCGCCGATGATATTGTCATCATGGCAGAATCGCTGCAGGATCTTCAACAAATGCTGGACAGCCTTGCCACTGCATCCAAGCGGGTTGGTCTCGGAATGAACTTGGATAAAACCAAGGTTATGTTCAATGAACATGTCAGTCCGGGACCAATCAGCATTGATGGTACTCCACTTGAAGTTGTTTCGGAATACATCTACCTCGGGCAGTGTCTGCAGTTAGGACGAAACAACTTCGAGAAGGAGGTAGTCAGAAGGATTCAGTTGGGCTGGGCAGCATTTGGGAAGCTTCGTCAGGTCTTTTCATCGCCCATACCGCAGAGTCTGAAGACAAAAGTCTTCAATCAGTGCGTCCTACCCGTACTAACCTACGGTGCTGAAACGTGGACACTGACGGTGCGGCTAGTCCATCAGCTAAAAGTCGCTCAGCGAGCTATGGAGCGGGCTATGCTCGGTGTCTCGCTACGAGATAGAATTCGTAATGAAGTCATCCGAGCGAGAACGCGTGTCATCGACATAGCCCATAGGATTAGCAAGCTGAAGTGGCAATGGGCTGGCCACATCTGTCGTAGAACTGACGGCCGCTGGGGCAAACAGGTGCTACAGTGGAGACCACGTACTGGCAAACGTAGGGTGGGACGCCCCCCTGCTAGATGGAGCGACGATCTGCGACGGGCAGCCGGCAGCAACTGGATGCATAGAACCGAAGACCGGGTTCAGTGGCGAGCCTTGGGGGAGGCCTACGTACAGCAGTGGACTGAAATAGGCTGATGATGATGATGATGATGAAACAGTACCCGCGATACAGGTTATAACTAGCCTAAGGGATCAGTTTAAAAAAAGATCTGCGGGCTAAACAACCTCTGCTGAAAGTTATTCACCCATTCATCTTACGTACTAGAACATTTGATCTTCTCCGGGCTCCGATAAGTTTGTCAACGCCGCCCACGCAACTCACCTGCAACACCAGAGGATGTGTTGCATGCCTTTTCTATTATAATATTATATAGAGGACAGATTTGAATGTATGTTTGTAAAGAATTGGCACAAAAATTAATGGACCGATTTTAAAATTGAAATTGCTACATTATCACTGAAAGTTATAGGATATTTAAATTGCAAGAAAACATCAAAAAATAATTGTCCATACGTGTGACGCCGGGGCGTCTAGTAAAAAATTTAATGAAACATTCCTTCCACTGCCAGGCCTGATGGAGCTCTGGCGGCCATACTCACGCGCATGAACACACAACCCCAGCCAAGGATGAGGTTATTTGGCGCCGCTATCTCCCTCTCTTGTTTATTTTCTTACTTCATTCTTCTTAGTCACTCGTTATCAGTCGTCATTCTCGTCTTTGTTTTGGCAGATACAGAGTAAACGGTTTCACGACCCGTTTCCATACTGAGGGAACCATAAAGAAAAATCGTGCCGCAAGAAAAGAAAATCTTACAGAAAGGAACACAGTTTTCAGAGTCTATTGGTGAGGCTTATGTATCTGCCTTTATCTTTAATACAAGTTCAGATATTAATAATTAAATATTGCATAGTTTTGGAGCTGTGGACTTGTAGATTGATGTGCACTGGGGAATGATTGTGGACATCTCGTGGCTTGCGAGGGACTTATTGGATCCTATGGATAATGTTATTTAAACAGAAGCGATAACGAAATGATGGATAGTATTCCTGATAACGAAATCATTGGAAATATATAATTAATATGTTCATTTTGTCATTTAAATTTGGCCATCGTTTTGGACATGCCGTCGGGTATTTCGGCTAAGAAACATTGAGTAACACAAAATGCTATCCTTGTGGGAAAATCGCCATATGCTATCCATAACTGACTTAAAAAATATTTTTTTTTTGTTAAAATATTGTAATTTACCAAATTACTTAAAAACATTACAATCAAATTAAAAAAGATATTTTCGGGTCGGTTAATAAGTGACAGAATTCAGTGGTAACAAACTAAAAAAAACATACAACCAAAGTGAGAACCTCCCCCTTTTTGAAATCTATTTTATGAGGAACAGACGATGTTTTCAACGTTGGTTGAGTTTTTCCTTATACATCAAAATAGGAAACCCAATGCCTAAAGAACTATTTTAACAAATAATAAATAATAGTTAAAAATACAAAAAAAAAACGCTTTTATAAAAAATATAACTAAAAAATAGATAATAAATTTTAATAAAATTGAATTAAAATTGTGGCAGAAAAAATGATTTTATTGTAAAAGCGTGGAGTGCATGGTATCAATAGTTCTAAATATTTTATGAACAGATATGACTAGAAGGGTTATTTTGATAATATCCTGAAAAGCACCCAACGCTTTTTACAATAAAATCATATTGTCTGACACTATTTTTAATTCAAATTTATTAAAATTTATTTTCTATTTTTAGTTAGATTTGCTACAAAAGCGTATTTTTTAGTATTTTTGAAACTATTATTTATTTTTTAGTTGAAATATCATAAAGCTATTGCTAAATAATCACTAAAAAAATATAGCAATAGCTTTATGATATTTACATCTCTATTAGCTATTGCATCGATGAGCGGTGTTCCACCATGATCACCGTTATTATTATTATTCTATTAATGATAACGGGTCAAAATGTTTAAAAAATTGAATTGTCATCGGTCCTTAATAAGTATGCCAAATTTCGTGTTAAGTCGACGTTTTTAACTGGGTCAAAATCATGTTTAAAGATTCTGTTACATACATAGATACATACACTCGAGAGCAATGAATCCGGGTCACTTAAAGAATGTTAAAAATCTCGGAAACTAAAAATGATAGGTTAATGCAATAAATTGTATTTAATAGACAATGTAATAGTCCTTAAATGAAAGTAAAAAAAAAATGAGTCACCATACATTTTATTAACACAAAATTACATAAAGAAAAAAACTGCTGATCTCTCCTTAAAACAAAAATAGGAAACATGAAATTTTTGAACTTTATTACGATTTTCTTGAATTTTAATACTTCGTATTGCCTCCGCGTGCTTCCATTACTGCGTTTACGCGGTTTGGCATGCTGTACACCAAGTTCCTTATACGATTTTGGGGAATATTCTCCCATTCCTCTGTGAGAGCAATTTTGAGCTCACGAAGCGTGATTGGGGGAGGGTTTCGTTGTTTTACGCATCTGCCTAGCTCGTCCTAAGCATGCTCGATCGGGTTGATATCCGGGCTGCGCGCTGGCCACTCCATACGAGTAATGTTCATCTCTTGAAGGTAGTCATTTACAATCCTACCTGTATGAGGTCGGGCATTGTCATGCATAAATATAGCATCCTCACCTAAATTGACCATAAATGGACCAACGTGATCATTGAGGATTTCTTCCACATATCTTACGCTAGTTAAAGAGCCGTTTTCTATGATCACCAGCTCTGTGCGACTTTCAGAAGAAATTCCGGCCCACACAAGTACAGACCCACCACCGTAGGCTACTTTTTCTTCGATGCATGCTTGCTTGAATCTTTCCCCTGGTCTTCGAAACACTCTGTGTCTTCCATCGTGCTTGTAGAGCATAAATTTTGATTCGTCGGAGAACATAACTTTTGACCAATCTTCAATACTCCAATTTACGTGGCTCTGGGCCTATCTTAGTCTTGAAATACGATGCCCACGCTCCAGTTTAGGGCCGTTTGCAGGTCTAAGGGTTTTTAAGTTAGATTCAGCAAGCCGACGTCTTCCTGTCCATGCACTTGGGTTACTTCCTCCGAGGCGTCGAAACTGATTCAAATTCAAATTCAAATCATTTATTTTGTGTGGGTCACGATGGACACTTACAAATAGTCAACACATTGTCATATTATACAATAAAAAAATCGACCGTCTACCACCAGTTCGGAACGCGACCACTGCTGAGAAGAACTGGCAAGAAACTCAGAGGGCTTGTCATTTTTTTTTTTCATTGCGGTCCTATTTGACTAGTAACATAAATAAAGAACATAAAAAATACACTGACACTGAACAGCCTAGTCCCAAGCAGCTGGGTCGTTTAAATAATCAGCAATGCGGTAATATGCTTTTTTGAAAAGTTTTGTCTTAACAGTCTTTTTAAAGGCATTGCGAGGCAATTCTCTAAACTGCATGGGCAATTTGTTATAAAAGTGTATACATTGACCCATGAATGAGTTACTTATTCTGCGGAGACGAGTACAATGGATAGCAAGATTATTCTTGTTTCGTGTATTAATATTATGTATATCACAGTTTTTTCCAAAGTTATTAATATTTTTATGTACATACATCAAATTTTCAAATATATATTGAGATGGCACAGTTAGAATATTTATTTCCTTGAATGTATCTCTGAGAGAAGTTCTAGGAGCAAGGTTGTATATAGCCCTTACAGCCCTTTTCTGTAATATAAATATGCTATTAAGGTCTGCACCGCATCCCCAGAGAAGTATCCCGTAAGTCATGATACTGTGGAAGTAACTGAAATAAACTATTCTAGCCGTATCAACATCTGTCAAAAGTCTAATTTTTTTAACAGCAAAAGCCGCCGAGCTAAGTCTATTACATAGCTTTTCTATATGTGAGCCCCATTGTAGTTTATTATCAATGGTTATACCTAAAAATACGGTTGACTCAATCGGTTCCAAAATTGTTCCATTCAGTTGTACATTGGTCGGATTCTGAACAACATTGGGCAGTGAAAATTTGATGCATTTAGTTTTCTTTTCATTTAACAGCAAGTTATTCATACTAAACCAATGGACAACCGAAGAAAGTGCATTGTTCACTTCGTCAAAATTTTGTAGCTGTCGTTTAATTTTAAACAACAAAGAAGTATCATCCGCGAACAGTACAATACCGTGGTTATTTCTCACATAATAAGGTAGGTCATTAATGTAAACGAGGAACAAAAAAGGACCAAGAATCGAACCTTGGGGCACACCAATAGTGACCATGGATCCTTGTGATTGTATGCCATTGACATCAACCCTCTGAATTCTATTACTAAGGTATGATTTCAGTAGGCTGAGGGCTTGTTTGCGGATACCGTAATGGTGTAACTTCCTGATGAGGATTTCATGATGAACACAATCGAAAGCTTTAGACAAATCACAAAATACGTCGAGTGCATCATGTGAATCCTCCCAAGCCTCAAATACGTACTTCAATAGTTGAATTCCAGCGTCAGTAGTAGAACAATTTCTCGTAAAACCGAACTGGTTGGGATGTAACAAATTGCAACTATTGAAGTGCGTTAGTAGTTGTAATAAAACAATTTTTTCAAAAATTTTGCTAAGCGATGGTAGTACTGAGATAGGTCGAAAATTAGCGGGATCTGAAGTACTACCTGATTTAAATAAGGCTACTATTTTACTGTGCTTCATGAGATCAGGAAATTTACCATGTGCGACACAATCATTGAAAATACCTGCTAAGGCCGGTGCGATTACCTTAATTACAGGTGAAATGGTTTTAACGGACATTCCCCACAGGTCTGCAGTACTTTTCATGTTAAGAGTATTAAAAGCGCTAATAATATCTTTGTTGTTGATCCGAGTAAATTCAAAGATTGTGTTACCCTTATTGAGACTGTCTTTCAATAGTAACTCAGCGGATGAAGGAGAGGACTGTAGCGATTCTGTAGTTTTAATGGGAATGTTTGTGAAGAACTGTTCAAATTCAGTCGCAACTTCTAAATCCGCTTTAATGTCCCGATTATCAACCTTTAGGTGATAATCAATATGATGATTCGTATTTTTACCGCTTTCACTATTTATAATATGCCACGTTGTTTTAATTTTGTTCTCTGCATGAATTATCTTATTTTTCAAGTACAATGCTTTTGCAGTCGAACAAGTTCTCTTAAATACTTTGGAATAATTTTTCACATATTCGTGAAATGATGGATCACAATTATACAACTTTTCACCATATAAGTCAAACAGCTTATTTCTACTTTTATAGATACCAGCAGTTGCCCATTCACAAAATGTTGCCCTGTTATTTATTGATAGTAGTTTTGGTTTGAAGATCTTGTTAAACTCCCTACTGATCAGATGGAATAATGAATTATAAAGATGGTTGGGATCATTGTGACTAGGCAGCCCCGGTAAACTTTCAGCAATATTAGATTTAAACTGCTCAAGGCGGCTTGCATTAATAGGAATGAAACTGACATTTCTCTTATTACCGTTTTTAGGATGTCTACTAAATGATGCTATTTGAGCACAGTGATCTGAATCAAGGACGTTTGAGATTCTGCTCTGAATTGGTTTGATGGATGTAAATATGTTGTCAATACAGGTGGCGCTTGTAGCAGTCATCCTAGTCGGTTCAGAGAAGACATTGTACAAGTTGTAACACTTTAGCAAGGAGATAAATTTGGATGTTACAGTTGATTTTTCTAGTATATTTATATTAAAGTCTCCACAGACTATAATCGTTTTGTTACAGCGAGATACTATAAACAAAGCATCTTCCATTATGCTTGCAAAATCATCGTATACCGCGCATGGGGGCCTGTACACACTCAAAACAATAAGCTGCTCAGTCTCAATACAAGCAATCTCAATGACTCGTTCAACAGAGAGGTTGACAACATCCTTACGCTCCTTAAATTTATATTTATTACTAATTAAGATAAGCGAACCACCACGTAAAATATTTACTCTGCTGAACGAGCTTGCAACCTGGTGGTTAGAAAAATTGAACATGAATTGGGTGTTTTTCAACCAGTGCTCAGTAATACAAAGAATATCGATATTATTACAATTCATGTACAATTCTATTTCTAATTCCTTGCCTTACATTCCTTGTATATTTTGATGCACCAGGGTAAATAATTTATCTATGCTACAATAATCATTATTATCATAATAATTAACATTCTTGCAAGAGTTTGTCTCTATTGTCGTATGTCGTAATTTAAATAATTGCTATTTATAATGTCAATTTTTGAGGCACCATCAACTTCATTGATGGATTTGTCAATTGACTCAATAGAGTCAAAAGCTTTAGTAGCCAAGTTCTTGGCTGACATATCAAAAAAATAAGCTAGCGATATTGCTATCTGTCGTTTGTAAAATATGGATAGGTAATACCTATCTTTTGTCAAACAATATGGTTTTCCTATCAAATTATTTAAATCTATTACATGAAACTTGTCTTTAGAAACCATATTCTGTTGGCATGTCACATTATGCAAATTTAAGTTAAACTTATACCTAGTATCATTTTCTAGCTGTGGCAAACTACTGCTAAGGTAAGGAAGTGTAAACATTACAATCTTCTGTACATTCTTCAGATTTGCCAATAAATCACAGTAATGTGAGAGATCCCGTTTGTTTACATTTCCTCTGTTTCCCAAAAAAAGTATCAATATAGAATCTTGATCAAACTTACTATCTAAAACTTTATTGATTATCTGTTCATAAGACAGTCCAGGCAATCAATTATTTTCTATGGAATATCCCTGCACACAATTTATTAGAAGTGAGGCCATACCCTTTCCAATTTCATCACTAAACATTACAATTTTGTTTTGTATACTACCACACAGATTAGCAGAGACGTGGCTCTCAAGCAGTAAGCAAGAATTTGTCTCATGAACAGGTGTAGGTGCAGCAGATGGACGGTCCTGTGAAGGACTGGGAAAGCTAGGAGTGTCCTTAGGGTTTTTGTGAACTAATTCGTTCATAGCTAGCACATACTCCCTCATTTGAGCTTGAGAACTATCATACCTCTTAGTCATTAAATTTAGTTTTTCTTGTAAATGTTGTAAATCTATCTGCATACTTAGAGTATCATTTTTATATTTGTCCCTTGAATTATTTAATTTTAAAGAATAAATTTCTAACATATTAATTAACCTTAATCTTTCCTTATTTAGTTTAACATTTTTAATGAAAAATTTCTGTTTTTTTACAAGTTTTTTAGTTTTCTGAATATACCTGTTGATTTTAATATATTTTTTTAATTTAGTTTTACTACAGTTAACCAGCCTAATCCCTGTATTATAAGATTGGTCACAGGTCAAGTCTATAATTGGTATATTTGGATTTTGGTTGGTTGAGACAGTAACCAAGCTTGGGGCTTTGACCACCAGCTCATCAAACAGACTTTGATTCTGTACGGCTGTAATATCAAGTTTACAAGCCTCATACTCTGATATTTGTTTGCTTGCCTCATACAATTCACGTTCCAAACAGTTAATGCGTTTTAATGCTGTTTCATACTCTGAACTACATGTATGAAACCCGTCAACAATGAGCTGGAGTTCATCCCGGGCCTTAACTGTATCACAATATTCTGTATACATACTAGACATCTCCGTTTTTAATTTTTGATTATTACTATTAAGGTTTAACATTTCCTGTTCATTATCATCGCGCTCGCGCATCAGCTGATCGCATAACTCCTTGGCCATCTTTAGTTCGCTCAAAGTTAATTGCAACTTAGTGTCCTGTTGACGGGCGTGAGCGGCGCGGGTCGTCATGTTTATATGAAAACGATAAAATAAAGTAACTCAATAAGTTATGCGGCTGTGTCGAAAATTCGAGGTTTAGTATGTGTTTTGTGACGTAAAGGCTGTGGAGTGTAAATAGTGTCACTAAGTTGGAAACAGTGTAAAACAAAATGCAATTGATGTTATTTTGCAGTAAAAATTACATACAATACCTCGGATAGGATGACAATTCACAATGCCGGTATGTCACAAAAACTTTGTTTACCAAATTCTCACTATTTTACCGTGTATAACTACTTATTATAACAATTTTCACAGGTCTTTTTATTTATTTAGTGATTTAAGTGGAAATATGACCTATTTTTCTTAGAAATAAATTTAAAAATATAGGGATAAAATACAAACAGTGCTAACAGTAAGGGTTGCCACAGCAAAAAAAAAAAAGAAAATTGATTTGTGAGTTCAGTTCCTGTGAGAAAGCGATTTCGAAGCATGGTGTTCACCAAGTATCGGTCTTCTCGTGCTGTGGTACACCTGGTTCTGCCCGTTCCTGGTCTGCGTAGGTTAGAACCAGTTTCTTCGTAACGTCGGAGAACTCTTTGTACTGTTGACAGCGACACACCGACAGTCCTGGCTGTATCGCGCTGATTCCGGCCGGTTTCCAGCATTGTAAGTATTCTGGTGTGATATGAATACACTTTTTCCAGTAGTCATTCCCATTTATTTCCAACTGTACAATTCTCTGCACTGCATATCACTTAAACATTAATCTGGAAGAACCGCTTGGTTCGACCGCTCAGCAAGAACTGCCTCTCGCCTCAGCCTGAAGTCCAAATGTCATGAACGAATATTGACAAGGAGTGGGGTGGCAACGTTCCTGTTCGTTCTTTTTGAGAGCAAGTCAAATTAAATACTTTTTATGTATAATCTATATCTGAAGTCAACTCACACACTAAATTTTCAATCACCAAAATAGTTCTACTAATCGAAAATCATGACAGGTGCATTCTTCAGGCGTAAGCGACATAATTTCAGCTTGAATAATGAATTTAGAGCACTATCAACATGGTTTATGTACCCACATAAATGACAGATTACAAACAAAAACAAAACCAAATGCTGTAATTTCGTAGTTCCATCTTCGAAAGTGGCCCTTTTTCAAGTTTGATTCTTTTATGATATAACTTTACAATAACTAAGAAGTTTTAATACCTTCATTTAAGGAGTATTACATTGTCTATTAAATACGATTTATTGCATTAACCTAGCATTTTTAGTTTCCGAGATTTTTAGGATTCTTTAAGTGACCCGGATTCATTGCTCTCGAGTGTATATACATACGTATGAAGCTAATAAAGGCGTATTAAAAATATGTAGCCAATAAATATAACATTTTCTGATGTGACAATTTAGCTAATGTTTATGTAAAAGTATATTTAGACTATTACACTTGGCTGTTGCAGATATATTTTTAAGTTTTTTATTCAATACATTTTACAACAGTATTACAATGCACCCTTATGCCAAACTACTTAACAGTCTGTCAGCAGTGTTATCGTTTTTACTCGCACTATAACAACACAAGAATTTTTTGTTTCAAAATAAGATTATAAAAGTAATGGATTCTGAAATATAGAACTAAGGTTAGACATGAGACCACAGTTACCTTGGCTAGCAATGCCGAATAGTCGTCTGAACTAAGGACACATAGATAAATAATATTTACGCAACATATGCTTTAATCTATTCCGTGAATATTTAATTTCTACAATAATAGTTCATCATCATCATCATCATTTCAGCCAGAAGACGTCCACTGCTGGACATAGGCCTCCCCCAAGGATCTCCACAAAGGCCGGTCCTGGGCCACCCGCATCTACTGCTTTCCGGCGACCTTAACCAGGTCGTCGGTCCACCGTGTGGGAGGCCTACCAGCACTGCGCCTTCCGGAACGCGGTCGCCACTCGAGGACTTTTCTGCCCCATCGGGCGTCGGTCCTGCCGAACGCTGCCCAGCCGAGTTGGATCCGACGATTGACCTCTTTCTCGAAGTTGGACTTACCTAACTGGACAGTGTGTCCCAGGTAAATGTAGTGGTCAACAACTTCGAGGATATAACCTCTGATGTTAACAGGAGTGGCTTGAACATGGATATTAGACATGATCTTCGTCTTCTACATGTTCATCTTATGGGTGACTCGTTCGGAGACTCCACAGAGGCCATCGAGCATCGTAGTGAGTACAGTTTGCTAATTGATGAAGATTATTGAAATTTATTTATGTAAAATATTTAGCCGTATAAAGGGCTCCTTATATTGATACGACGTCGTCTTTAATACACTATAACAATAACTTAAATTATTGTTAGGAGAACAATTCCACCAGAGTAACTTCTGAACAAATCCTATTAAACGCCAGCGAAACGATAAATAAATTTTGTAATACAAATACTTAGGAGAGTACGCCCAAATGACTCTAACTGAAGCATAGATTGTCAAAAGAGATATACCACTGTACGGTAAGGCAGTTTGTGTCTACATCTTTAAACCCCGACGTTAATGAGAGGTGTTAAAAGTTTACTGGGTGTTAACTTACGTAGTTATAAACGGAGCAATAGAAAAAGATTTAATTTTTATTAAGGGATTGTGTTCTTAGCAAATTCTTATGAAAATATATTCAGTTAATCGTTAAAAATGTTTTTCAATTTGAGTTATCAATTTGTATATTTTGCTTTTAACCGATCACCACCCGGTAATCTGAATGTCGTGTAATGGAGGGTGAAAGCCTAGCCAAGTGACGAAGTTATTGGAGACAAATGTATCCCAAACACTACTTGTTCTATTCTACCAATGCGCGCGTTTCGAAAGCCGCTCGGCTAGGCCAAAGTCAAATCGTTTATTGTGCATAGGACTTACAAATTGTCAACTCAAACAAGCCACAAAGCCTGGTTTAATAACATCTGAATCTCAATTGGCGGTTTATGAGATACGATGCCATAAACTGGCACACGGGAACGACAAACTTATACCACATCTCTATTTTTCGAGGGGGATAAATAATGTGGTGGTTGTAACGGCACAATCACTTTATTTCTCACCGATACCCGTCTTCTTAACGTTGCGGCAGAAATGATTGCAGGTTGATTTTCTGCGCTTACACAATCTCTGAATTAAAAGTTGACTTATATTTCGACTCTTCAATTTAAAATTCATTGTTGTGCTTGACGAGCTACAACAATTGGCATCAAACTCAAATAAGCACCACTTTTAGCGGCTTTCTGATGCTTAACTGAGCCAAACCGATATTTGTTGGAGTATTCTAAAAGCTTTGTTATGTGAACTTCAGAAACAAAACATTTATTACTTAGTTTAATTGCAAAATTGTGTTTTGTGTTGGGCCGCCGGTTAAAATATCTCGGTTTGTTCGCGAAATTATAAATTAAGCTAAACTTAACCTTAATTGTATCATGGTTCTGTTTAAAATACAACGATTACTTTCTAGATGGAAAGTATTTTACAAATGATATTTTAGTAACTGGAAATTCAATGGATGATTTGTGAGAATATTGTTATAAACTTCTCCACTATAGTTATTATTTATAAAGATGCGTGTAAACATTCACAACTTATAAACAATCGCAATAGGTTGAACATTAAAAAAACAACGTGAACTTTGCTTCTTTAAGGATAGCTAATTTTTTTAAGTATATTTTAAAGGCAACTCGATAATCTCATATTTTTGGAAATCCTTTATTATGGTGGCACATTATTTTAAATTAGTACACATGACCCATGTAGATGCAATATCCCTAAGCCCTTG
Organism: Clostera curtula; assembly: GCA_905475355.2. Taxonomy (NCBI): domain Eukaryota; kingdom Metazoa; phylum Arthropoda; class Insecta; order Lepidoptera; family Notodontidae; genus Clostera; species Clostera curtula. The sequence continues at coordinate 18,269,548 of FR997802.1, forward strand.
AAATGTCAACAAGACCATACAAAAATAAATAGCACCAATACCAAATACGAATAGCAGTCACAAATAGCGATTTGAGCTATAAACAAACGCTCACAAATGAGAATCAGACCTAGACATATTGGGCAAGTGTGTGCACTACGACAAGTAGACTGGGATACCAAAAATAAAGATTTTCGTTTTTAATTAGTTTTATCATGATTTTCGTCCATATTTCTTCTATAATGTGGGTTCATTTTATCAGGAACAGATTTTCAGCGAGCGTCAAGGTGTAAATTTATATCCCACATTCGTCACGTCCCAAAAGGACTGCCTTACACACAGCATACGTTCCCTGAATACTAAATTCTACTCCGAAATCCGGAAGATTTTATGAGCCCTTACGTCCCTAGAAGAGGTTCTAAAAGATTTCAGCATAATATGATGAGGACGTATACACTAGCCACCTTCGGGATTTCTTATTATCTCAACTCATAAATGAGTTGCCAGTAACACATACAGTCGGACTTCACATAGGATTTTATAGATATTTTGGGGTTTCATAATTATTTTTTTTCGAAGTTGATCTCCAGCCAACACAGGCTGGCAACATTATTTTAACGATCAATGTCTCATCAATATTCTAATTTGGCGCGAACATCGTACACTGTTGGAAGGTATATAAATTGAATATTTATACTGGCAACCCCGCACCGAATGGTAATCCAGCACGCAGGTGTTGCTATATTGTTGGCCAATATTGAATTTCGCCCAACTTATTTTACATCTAGAATTAGAGCGGTGCAACCGTTGTCTGCTGTATAATGTTTGAATAATAACATGAGGGAATATTTACCTTACGAAGCTAGGCCCTATTGTGTGGAGAGGGTCAAACAGTCTGACCCGATTTGGCTTTTAGAGCTTTTACCGCCGGCCCGCAGAGACTTATCTACTGGGATTACCGATTATAATAATACTAGCTGCCCGCCCCGGCTTCGCACGGGTGCAATGATTAACCTCTAAATTTATCGGTGTTTTTCTACAATATTATGGATCTGGAACTTAAAAACATTCCTCTTGAGTCACTCTATCTATTAAAAAAACCACTTCAAAATCCGTTGCGCAGTTTTAAAAATTTAAGCATACATAGGGACGGACAGACGACAGTGACTTTGTTTTATAATATGTAGTGATAGTGATAGTGATGATGTACGATCAATGTTTACGCTACCGCCATAGATGTTAGTATTACAATTAAGACTAACGCCTTGTAAGTGCCCTTCGAAGCTGGTGCATGTCAGCGTTAATAATATATACAACTAAAATAATATTTACAAACATGAAATTCACCAACACACATGAGACCCAGACTCCGAGCCAGTGCCTCAGGTTTAGACAAAGTCACTCGCCCGACCCCGGAATCGTACCCGGCACTCGTTGATACATAGGCGGCACTTCTAACCCCTAAAGAAACGAGGCAGTCAAACATGGACAACCATCCAGCTGTACCAGACGAGGCTAAGCCTGCCGATAATTTGGGTTCCGCACTAATCGCCTCTTCTCACAGCTCTTGTAAAAGACGAAAGTCATTTTCCTTCTCATTTGAGACTTACGCAAGGTTCAATTTCAGTTTCTATTTAGGTTAGGTTGTCTGTTCTCATTCATCTCAAAAACTACCTTCACTAAAATTAATTAAGTTAGGCAGTAGATAAAAAGCGGACTCGGTATTAGGAAGACGGACAGTACCCTGCAACTGAGCTCGGCTGACAATGATATATTGTGTTTTGTGAGCTACGAGAAAAATGTTAGTGGCTCACCGGTACCACGAACTCTCGAACGCGTTTCATCTTACCAAGTCCATAAATGGGCCACTGCTTGGTCGGATTTCTAATTCAATAGAGAGCAATTAGCATACAGTTTCACACTTACCAAATTTAGTTATCAAGTTTTCTTTCTCTTGCCATTAGGCTGCATGCCAAGACACTCTCAGGATGAAATTGGTTGATAATATTCCGTAGATTGAATCCATCAAAAGAAAAACTGAACAAATACAAGTGTTCCTTTAACGACATGCTATGTAAAGAAAGAAAGAAATACCTACATGCAGATCAAAAACTAAACAAGTAAATACACTATTATGCTGTAAACATAATATTTTCTACATTGAAATATTACAATGAAAGAAAATCATTAAGTCGTCGACGATAGTCTTAACCAACTTGGTTTCTATAACAAGAAAAAAGGCAACGCAACGATTGCGTGAGTAAATTTACGATCTTAATACATACTGCGAGCCGTTTGCTCGTTTATTAGGTAGAGACACTTTTTGAGAGGGCTATGCTCGGAGTTTCCCTGCGAGATCGAATCAGAAATGAGGAGATACACAGGCAAACCAGGGTTACTGACGTAGCTGACAGGGTTGCTAAACTTAAGTGGCAGTGGCCGGGCACATAGCGCGCAGGAACGACGCCCGATGGGGCAGACACGTCCTCGAGTGGCGAACGTGTACTGGAAAGCGCAGTGCTGGTAGACCTGCCACACGGTAGACCGATGACCTGGTTAAGGATGGCCAGGAAAAACGATGGATACGGGTAGCCCAGGACCAGCCTTTGTGGAGATCCTTCGGGGAGGCCTATGTCCAGCAATGGACGTCTTTTGGCCGAACTGATGATGATGACATTTTGCTAGATTTTAGAGCCGTATAGCGTAGGTGGGTTTCGCACCTATAGTATCCGCCCAAGTTGACCTGTAACCATCGGGAAAAAGGGTTGTTATTCTAATAGCGCTTAAGAAGTTTTGATTAATGTCTCCCAAAGCATCTCAGCTAACACGATCAATCATCTGCAATGTTTTTATTCAGCCTGTCTCCCGATTTGTCCTAGCTTTTGGCTGTTTTAGTCAGCTTAGGAAGATTTTGTTGTCAGAACCAGAATGATGTAGGTCTTGTGAGCGGCCGGATTAAAAGCTTTTTATTTTAAATCTTGATAGCAGTTTTATCAATATTCAGCCCATAAATGCCTCTCTGCTGAATCGGTCCTCTCCTCATTTCATGGGGGAACTAAGACTGCGACTCTTGCCATATGGGTTGGTATTAAGGTTTCCTTCCTTTTCCGCTAGATGATCTGCCTGGTGTGATCATTTAGTCTCTTACGACTCCTTCAGAATGGAATGTGTTTTATTGTAATTTACCACGCTTACGAAGAAAGTTATTATAATATATGTTCTTATCATAATTTAATAATTTCTTCTCTACAAAAACCTTCAACCGCTGCGGTAGACGAGTTCTTAAGTAAAGATCACTACTCGGCTAATATAGTAGTGCGCCCCTCTCCTCGATGCGACGATCTACCGAAGGTGGCGAGCAGCAGCTGAATGCGTCAAGAAGATAGGACGCTCTTTAGGGGAGGCGTACGTCCAGTAGTAGAGAAGAGTGGGCGACAAGAATGATGATTATGAATCTTTATCTTGCGGGTAGATTTTGTGCCTATCTTGTGTGGATGAGTTAGTGAAACTAAGTTTACGAACTCCATCTAAAACTAAAACACCAAATCCGGAGAAGTGTTAAACAGACACTAGAAAAACAAACCACCATTCAAGTTTAGAGCGACTCCATCACAATTAAACAAAAAATAGTTAAAGAGTTACAACCCTTCGTAAAACAACAGATGGTACTGGGTACAATTCTAAATCACTTAGTTGGTACCTTTCCTGGAGTTTGCAAGGATAACAGCGAAGTCATAACTCGTTTCATTTCGCATCCAAGTTGTTCGAAGCGTACAAAAAGACGTGAATTTGTTCCCGACGTGACTTCACATAATTCCGAAGAAATTATTAAGTTTGCAAACTTGATTACGTCACATGTCTGTATCGTACAAATCCGTACACTTTTCTAGAACCTTCGATAATCCAATTTGTGTGGCACAAGTTCCAATTGGGACTATGCATAAGGTGAATTATCATGTTCTTGAGGTCCAATGGTGCTTCTGGTCTCTTAAAATGTAATCATACGTATCTATTCGTAATACAATAATATAAATTAAAAAAAAAACAATTAAAACAATATATTCATGAAAAAGCTACCGACGGTTCAGGGCTGCAGAGAGAGGAACTTCAGTACATATATTTATTTTTATTTTATTTATTTATTTGGACAATGAAACGGAAAGCAATCAGCCAAATAGCAAAATATATAAAAATGTAGGTGTCTGGGCTAAATCGATTTCCAAAAGGCATTGCCACATCATTATAAAACATACTATGTGAGGTATAGTTAATGAAAGTTAATGTTACCTAGCTAAAAGTTTAGTTGTAAATGTCGTGAATTTTAGTTCTAAATGAGGTAAGTCTGGGGTTAAAAATGTCGAAACCCGCGTTATTCATGGACATCTCGTTACACACACACATTCTTTTAAGAGGTTAATTGAATGTATATAGTCAATGAATAATAAATAAATTCACTGTTTAAAAATCAATCAAACTTGTAATTTGTAGAAGTACCCCTATTACTACTACTTCTCCTTCTCAGCGTGTAAATGACCCACTGCTGGGCCTGCTTCAATTACATGAAGGGTAATAGGCCCAGACGCGTTGGCACAGACGCATTGGCGTTTCGTATCACGTATTCCTTTTCTTGCAGCTAGGTTAGGTTAGCACCCCATAGAGGCCGGTGGTGGGTCGGGGGACCCGCCACCGACGAAAGCCTCGATGACTGAGGGCGTCCCACTCTGACAGTCGCTTGCCAACGTTGACTGCGCTTACGCGAACCGTTGGCGCCCCAAGCGTGCCGGGTTTTAGTGGGTATACGGGTTCTGTCCCGGGAGTCCCACATAATCACCGACCTCTCCCCCGGGGGGCGGTGGTATGCGTAAAGCATTTCCTCAGCGACAATAACAAAAAAAAAAAAAAAAAAAGGTTAGCACCCCAACCTAGGCTTGCCTGATGGAAAGCAACGCCAGGCTCTAAGATGGAAACGTCAAACCCAGGAAATGCACCGGCTCTCACATACACACGACGAAACACAGTAAAATTGTTTGGCGTCGGACTTAGCTGTCAGGGTGGTATAGCTAGGCGGGGAGATTGGTAGATCCTACCACCAAGCGTGCTGGGTTTTGTTGACTTTTACAAGGCGCGTTTTTACCCAGGGTGCGGTGGGGAAGTGTACTATTTGAAGCGTATTAAAGGAAACACGGTCTATTGCGTACTGAAGATGGTTTATTATGTAGTGCACGGCCGTTGCATTGTCAAATGTAAAGAGGGTACATTTAGCAAACTTACACCTACAATATTTAATACATTACACTTTTCTCTCCTTAAGAAGTTGTAATCTATATTAAACAAAACAATTCTTACTTGGCTACCCTAGGACGCAAAATCATTTTATGCGGACCAATTCGATAAGGGCTCTCTACGATACCGGTCTCTGGACTGCTGTCACTTGTGCTTGCCGATTGAGCGTTTCCATCGTTAGAACAAACATTATTCGATACAATTTGAGACCTATCTAAATCCGTCATATTCTTTGTCGGCGTCGACCAAACATCACCAACAGTTTCATCGACAGTCCCCTCCGTGTTATCTACATCTTTGTCGTTAAGGCGAGATGAAGAAAGGCGAGATTTTCGGTTATTTTTCAGTAACAGCTGATCGACGTGTCGTTTACATATTCGATCGTCGTCGTTTGTTTTAACCTTGTATGAAACTGGCCCCGTCTTACTAACCACTACCCCATCCTTCCACTTATGATCGGGCCGCGCATAGTCTCGCAGCAGCACGGCGTCACCGGGCAGCATGGGCCGCGCACAACCCCCGCGCCGCTCCTCCTGCGCCTCCTGCTTAGTGCGCACTATCTCCGCGGTGTGCGGTCGCAACAAATCCAACCTGCCTCTCAGCCGATGGCCCAGTAATGCCACTGAAGGTTCTTTTTGCGTGGTCGAGTGTTCGGTATTTCTATAAGCAAATAAATATCGGCACACAGCGATATTTAAGTCCTCATTTGCCACCGTCGCCTTTTTCAGTATTTGTTTTACTTGTCGGACCGCGTTCTCAGCGGCTCCATTGCTGGACGGATGATAAGGCGCGACTAAAATTCGCCGTATACCGTTTTTATTCAAGTAGGATAGGTACTCGCTGGATGAAAATGGAGGCCCGTTGTCACTAACGATGCTTTTCGGAAGACCAAACCTAGCAAACATTTTTCGCAGACAAGAAATGACAGTCTGAGCTGACGTGCTATGCACACACTCAACTTCTAACCACTTCGAGTGCGCGTCAATAATAACCAAGTAATATTTGCCACGGAAAGGACCCAAAAAATCAATATTAAGGCGCGCCCACGGCTCCGCGGGCCATGGCCACGAGTGCAAAGGCGCAGGCGGCGGGACCTCGCGCTGTGAGTTGCAGGCGCCGCACTGGCTACAAGTGCGCTCGATATCACTGTCCAAGCCGTCCCACCAAACGTAATTTCGAGCGACCTGTTTCATTTTGACAACTCCTAGATGTCCACTGTGCATTTCCTCTAACAAAACCGCACGAAGGCTAACCGGAATTACAACTCTGTAACCCCACACTAAACATCCGTGTTCCACGAACAATTTGTCGCGTTTGGAGAAATAAATGTTATCGCAATCGTTATCGGCACGATCAGGCCAACCAAATTTTACGTAGCCTACAATTCTGTTTAATTGTTTATCCTTTGAAGTCTCATGTTTGACATGTTCAAACGTGATTGGTAGTTTATCTTCTACAAAGTTTAAGTAACTACCGATAAAATAGTCGTCACGGCATTTCTTTTCTGGATAGTCTAAGGGTAAGCGTGAAAGTGCATCGGCAAAGCAATTTCGGTTAGAGGGGACAAACTCGATATCAAAATTGTATGCTGCTAAACGAACAGCGTATCTTTGTAATCGACTGGCCGCAGTTTGAGGAATCCCTTTGTTTTTTCCAAAAATATAACTGAGTGGACGATGATCACTTCGCAAATAAAAATGTCTACCAAAAACGTATTGGTGGTGTTTGGTGACCCCAAAAATTATTGCCAACGCCTCTTTATCTAACTGTGAATAGTTGACTTCGGCCGCGTTCAGCGTCCGCGATGCACAACTGACGACGCGCTCGGACCCGTCCGGGTAGCGGTGCGCAAGCACAGCTCCTAATCCGTAACTACTGCTATCGACGGACAACACAAGTGGCAACGCGGGATCGTAATGAGCCAGTACCGGACCACTGCTTAATGTCTTTTTAATCTTATCAAATGCTAAATCACACTGTTTATTCCATTTCCATTTGACATTTTTCTTTAACAATTCATACAATGGCTTTAGAGTACTACTTAAATTTACACAGAATTTTGAATAAAAATTAACCAAACCAAGAAAACTTTTCAATTGTGTTACATCTTTAGGGGTCGGCGCCGCCACGATAGCTTCTATTTTACTGCCATCCGTGTGGAGGCCTTCTCTGTCTATACGATAGCCTAAGTAAGTTACACTGTCTTTAAAAAAATCACATTTAGATAAATTTACGCGTAATCCTGCCGCTTTCAAACGAACTAGCACAGCTCTTAAATTTTGAAAATGTTCATTTCTATTTTTACCCGTACAACAGACATCGTCTTGGAAAACTACCGTGGAAGGCAGACCGCCAAGGATCTCCTCAATGATTTTCTGGAAATTCTCGGGGATACATTTAATTCCAAAGGGGACACGCTTGTATACAAACGTTCCAACATGAGTAGTGATGGCTGTCATTGCCTGTGAGTCTTCACTCAATAGCAACTGCTGGTAAGCATTTGACAAATCTAACTTTGAGTACTGTTCACCCCCTGCGAGGGTCGCGAATATATCCTCTATTCGGGGCAGCGGATAGTGAAAACTTTTTATTCGAGGATTAATAGTTATTTTATAGTCGCCACATATTCGTATATCACCATTCTTTTTTATCACCGGGACTATGGGGGTTCCGTAATCGGAACGTTCAACTTTATAAATAACATCATCTTTTTGCAACCGTTCTAACTCTTTTTCCACCGGTCCGCGCAATGCTAAAGGTAGCGGACGAGCTTTAACGAATATGGGGGTACTATCTGTGAGGTATAATTTCAAAGGTGTCATGAAAGTTCCCAATCCTTTCGCAAAAACCTCAGGAAACTCTTCGACCAATGATTCAAGACTATTTTCTTGCTTAATGTTAAAACACTGCATATCACTCAAACTCAAGCATCTTATCCAAGTACGACCTAAAAGGGGTGGCCCACCTTTTTCGAATACATAAAGATCTAACTTCTGAAGCATATGCTTATATTGTACACTAACAGTTATGTAACCAATAGGGCTAATTACATCACCAACGTATGATTTAAGGCGTAAAACTCGCTGAATTATTTTAATATGGCTAAATAGTTCGTTATAACATAATTTAGAAATAGCGGAAATTTTACTACCTGTATCTATTTCAAAAGTCAATGGTTTATTTTCCACGAACAGGTTTACATGATAAGGTTCATCGTTATCTTTATTGTCGTAGAAATGAAAAAAGTTTTGTTCACTATCCGAGTCCGAGTTATTGAAAAACAACTGACCTTTAGTTTTCTTGATACTTCTTGGACGATCACTATTGATATTGGAACACACTACCTTTAAATGACCTCGCTCTCCACAATTATCACAATTATACACTTTGAACCTGCACCGCGCCGGCGAGTGGCCCACTTTACCGCACCGAGTGCATGTTGTCGCGTATTCATTCTTAACCACCGCGACTGGCCGCGCCGCGTACGAACGCCCAACCGGTGCCACCCGATGCAATCCGTCACTGGTCCCAACAGAGGCGCGGGTACTGCCGCTGCCGTCGCCACCACTGCCACCAACAGCGCCGGACACTGACAAAGCTGCGTGCCTTTCCGCCGCTTCCAAGGCTAAAGCCAGCTCAACAGCTCGTTTATAATCCAACTCACGTTCGGCAAAAAGCCTGGATCTCATGTCTTCGAGATATAGTCCCGACACAAATTGATCTCTGAGGTTAATCTCGAGTGTATTTCCAAAATTGCAGGTTTTCGCTAAGTGTTTTAAACTCTGCAAATAATCGTTAATACCCTCTGCCTCTTTTTGCTTTCTTTGTCGAAAAACATGACGTTCCGCAATTTCCGATCGTTTCGGTTCTAGGTGTTCTTTGACTATGCGTTCGAGATCTTCGAAGGACTTCTGTTCCGGTAACTCGGGGGCACAAAGGTCGCACATCAACTCGTAGCATGCCACACCGACATGTGTCACTAATGTAGCCACATGCAACTCATCCCTAATAGCGTTCAACACTATAAATTGTTTTATGCGCCTACAATACGCGTCCCAATTATGAACACCGATTTCAAAAGGCTCGATTTTACCGAAAGGCATTGTGTCAACACGTCTCAAAAAAAAAAAATACGACTGCGCCAATGAAGCGTATTAAAGGAAACACGGTCTATTGCGTACTGAAGATGGTTTATTATGTAGTGCACGGCCGTTGCATTGTCAAATGTAAAGAGGGTACATTTAGCAAACTTACACCTACAATATTTAATACATTACACTATTCTGACCCGTCCCCACATGGAGGGTAATTAGCTTACAAGCCACGCTGGCGGGACGGGTGGGCAAAGGGATTCGTTTCAATCGTTCCTTCTCTTGCGGCCTTGTGATTTCCTTTAATCAGCTCTTACGAAACCTTTGGGATAGAATGGGGTGGTGACGCTATGTATTCTAAATCCGTCACCACATTCAAGGCACACCGTATTTAAAAAAAGTAAGCCAAAAAAGGTTACGAATATTGCTTAGAATCTCTTTGGTGACAATTAATTATCGACGTTTCCTAGCTTGGTTATCCAGACTCCACAGATGTGGTATGGGTTTGTAGATAGGACACGAAGACGGAGGCCTAAGTGGCCTTCGCCAATTACACCTTGATAGGCGAATACAAAACAAGATGTTCGATTACTGGATGCGGTAATTTTATGCATAATTTACAACGCATTAAATTAATATTACGGATCTTCAAATGATATGCAAATTTAGCTAAATCTTAATGTTTGTCTCTGATTGATGTCATAAGTAGAGTGTACGTATTTGCTTTTCTATACGGACAATAATGGAAATATGAAAAAAAAACGAGACCCCTTCGCTAAGTGTTACCTGTATTGTATACCAGGGACAGTTTACAAACATGTACTTCACGAGCACAAATGACACCCAGACTCCGAGCAAGTGCCTCTGATTTAGACAAAGACATTTGCCCGACCCCGGAATCAAATCCGAGACCCGTTGATCCAAAGGCGACACATCTAACTGATATTAAACCTTGTCCAGGATTATTCGTAAATCTTGGAATATCGGAACGATCGCAGATGTCAGATATGGTTCAGGTAGGTTCTCTGACGATCCCCCTCGACTGTGCTGCCACCTTGCTGTGGTGAGGGGGCTTGAGTGCCTCAATGATCCGTGGGGCCATACCGGCCAGGGCCTCCCATGCCGGGCGGGCCCACGGGGAGAGGTGAGACGAAGAGCGGCACCCAGCGTCGTGGCGGGTTGCGGCTCCGGGGACTCCTCTGTCCTCAGAGCTGCCTTGCGAGTCGTAAACCGCTGCGGCGCACCATGAGGTCCTCGGGTTTGCGCTCAACTTAGTTGGCCGTCAAACCGAGTCCTCACTCAACGCCCTTGGGTTGTCGAAAACCCGAGGGCTGACGGGCCTCCTTCTGCGGGGCCGATGTCGCAGAAGGGGGCAGCGGGGCGGGTCGCCAGGGAGGGAGCTCCGGGTGACCCGCGCCGCGGACGGAGGCAGGGGTGGAGGGTGGTTCGTGACGGTGCGGGCCCCTTCTGCCCTCGCCTAGGAGGCCGGTGGTGGTTCGGGGGAGCCACCACCGACGAAAGCCTCGATGACTGAGGGCGTCCCAGTGTACCGGGACGTACCCTCCCTGATAGTCGCTTGCCCGCTGGGGCGTCACAGTAGAATGCGTTTACGCGAACTTGTGGCGCCCCAAGCGCGTCGTGTGTGGGTATGCCGCTGGGGTTTTAGTGGGTAAACGACTGGGTAGACGACCCTTGTCGGAGTCCCACATAATCACCGACCTTTCCCCCGGGGTGCGGTGGTATGCATAAAGCATTTCCCCAGCGAAAACAAAAAAAAAAAAAAAAAAAAACAAAAAAAAAAAAAAAAAAAAAGGTTCTCTGACGATGCACGAGCCACCTGAAGACTCTTCAACAGGCCACCTTGAGGTCGCAGTTCAAATCACTTGACCTACATTCTATAGGGTTTGAAATATTAGTTTGATGATACTAATACAAATAATTCTCTGTGACGGATTTAGAAACATAGTCCCACCCCATCCCATCCTCAGGGTGTTGTAAGAGCCGACTAAAGGAAATAATACGACCAGTAATCTAGGTATTAAGAGAATGAAAACTTGTTACGAAACCTCTTTTTACGTTGGAAAACTCATGGATACCTGTTCGCTAAACGCCAGCTGGGTTACGTGGACCTCTGGGGCGCGGAAAGATGGTAATTGCACCCCAACCTACACTGGCCGCCCCTCCCATGCTAGTGGCGGCAGCCCTGGCCTTAACGCCTAGCCGCTCTCTACTGCAAACACCAAGGAGTGTGTCGCGCCAGAGCCAAAACCCACCACGACTCCGTGTGCCGCTCTTCGTCTAACCTCTCCCCGTGGGCCCGCCCGGCATGGGCGTATGCGGCCTTTAGGACCCGGTATGGCCCCAACGGATCCTAAAGGCACGCAAGCCCCCACACCACAACAAGGCAGCACGGTTGCGGTGGTGTTACGAAACCCTGTGCTAACCCGACTCGCCAGCGTGGCACATTAGGCTCATTTTTCTCCGGGTTCGAGTCAGCATTGGGACTTTTATGAGCTGAGAAATAAAAATAACTTAAACTCAATGGACTTTCTAAGAAAACAAAATAATTTAAAATTCACCCATCTAACCGGTGTACGGACAAATCTGTGCAGGTTTTTGTTACACCGGGAACAAATTATTTGTAACTATTGCTTGTAATAAATAAATAAAAAAATATATCTTTCCATCGGTCATAGCTGACCCTGCAAACGTTGTTTTGCCATATAAATATCGCTATTAAAAATAGGGGTTGATCGTAGAGGGATGAACATTTCGGGATGTATGTTTTTGTATGCTGTATGATAAAACAACCCCTAAATATTTAAGCCATTTAGGGGGATGAAAAATAGATGTTGTCCGATACGCAGACGTAACCGTTATGCACACAAAATTTCACGAAAATCGCTTGAGCCATTTCGTAGGAGTTCAATAGCAAACACCGTGACTCGAGAATTGTATATAATAGAAGATTAAATGGTCATGACGAGGCGATCAAAGGATGTAAAATTGCTGAATGTGTCCTCCAGATTGTGCTCATTAGTGGATGGCCATAGGATAATGATGAGACCCGTATTATACTCGTAATATTCCGAAATATCTAAGCAATGAAATAAAGCTTCATAAGTGTAATGTATTAAATATTGTAGGTGTAAGTTTGCTAAATGTACCCTCTTTACATTTGACAATGCAACGGCCGTGCACTACATAATAAACCATCTTCAGTACGCAATAGACCGTGTTTCCTTTAATACGCTTCATTGGCGCAGTCGTATTTTTTTTTTTTTGAGACGTGTTGACACAATGCCTTTCGGTAAAATCGAGCCTTTTGAAATCGGTGTTCATAATTGGGACGCGTATTGTAGGCGCATAAAACAATTTATAGTGTTGAACGCTATTAGGGATGAGTTGCATGTGGCTACATTAGTGACACATGTCGGTGTGGCATGCTACGAGTTGATGTGCGACCTTTGTGCCCCCGAGTTACCGGAACAGAAGTCCTTCGAAGATCTCGAACGCATAGTCAAAGAACACCTAGAACCGAAACGATCGGAAATTGCGGAACGTCATGTTTTTCGACAAAGAAAGCAAAAAGAGGCAGAGGGTATTAACGATTATTTGCAGAGTTTAAAACACTTAGCGAAAACCTGCAATTTTGGAAATACACTCGAGATTAACCTCAGAGATCAATTTGTGTCGGGACTATATCTCGAAGACATGAGATCCAGGCTTTTTGCCGAACGTGAGTTGGATTATAAACGAGCTGTTGAGCTGGCTTTAGCCTTGGAAGCGGCGGAAAGGCACGCAGCTTTGTCAGTGTCCGGCGCTGTTGGTGGCAGTGGTGGCGACGGCAGCGGCAGTACCCGCGCCTCTGTTGGGACCAGTGACGGATTGCATCGGGTGGCACCGGTTGGGCGTTCGTACGCGGCGCGGCCAGTCGCGGTGGTTAAGAATGAATACGCGACAACATGCACTCGGTGCGGTAAAGTGGGCCACTCGCCGGCGCGGTGCAGGTTCAAAGTGTATAATTGTGATAATTGTGGAGAGCGAGGTCATTTAAAGGTAGTGTGTTCCAATATCAATAGTGATCGTCCAAGAAGTATCAAGAAAACTAAAGGTCAGTTGTTTTTCAATAACTCGGACTCGGATAGTGAACAAAACTTTTTTCATTTCTACGACAATAAAGATAACGATGAACCTTATCATGTAAACCTGTTCGTGGAAAATAAACCATTGACTTTTGAAATAGATACAGGTAGTAAAATTTCCGCTATTTCTAAATTATGTTATAACGAACTATTTAGCCATATTAAAATAATTCAGCGAGTTTTACGCCTTAAATCATACGTTGGTGATGTAATTAGCCCTATTGGTTACATAACTGTTAGTGTACAATATAAGCATATGCTTCAGAAGTTAGATCTTTATGTATTCGAAAAAGGTGGGCCACCCCTTTTAGGTCGTACTTGGATAAGATGCTTGAGTTTGAGTGATATGCAGTGTTTTAACATTAAGCAAGAAAATAGTCTTGAATCATTGGTCGAAGAGTTTCCTGAGGTTTTTGCGAAAGGATTGGGAACTTTCATGACACCTTTGAAATTATACCTCACAGATAGTACCCCCATATTCGTTAAAGCTCGTCCGCTACCTTTAGCATTGCGCGGACCGGTGGAAAAAGAGTTAGAACGGTTGCAAAAAGATGATGTTATTTATAAAGTTGAACGTTCCGATTACGGAACCCCCATAGTCCCGGTGATAAAAAAGAATGGTGATATACGAATATGTGGCGACTATAAAATAACTATTAATCCTCGAATAAAAAGTTTTCACTATCCGCTGCCCCGAATAGAGGATATATTCGCGACCCTCGCAGGGGGTGAACAGTACTCAAAGTTAGATTTGTCAAATGCTTACCAGCAGTTGCTATTGAGTGAAGACTCACAGGCAATGACAGCCATCACTACTCATGTTGGAACGTTTGTATACAAGCGTGTCCCCTTTGGAATTAAATGTATCCCCGAGAATTTCCAGAAAATCATTGAGGAGATCCTTGGCGGTCTGCCTTCCACGGTAGTTTTCCAAGACGATGTCTGTTGTACGGGTAAAAATAGAAATGAACATTTTCAAAATTTAAGAGCTGTGCTAGTTCGTTTGAAAGCGGCAGGATTACGCGTAAATTTATCTAAATGTGATTTTTTTAAAGACAGTGTAACTTACTTAGGCTATCGTATAGACAGAGAAGGCCTCCACACGGATGGCAGTAAAATAGAAGCTATCGTGGCGGCGCCGACCCCTAAAGATGTAACACAATTGAAAAGTTTTCTTGGTTTGGTTAATTTTTATTCAAAATTCTGTGTAAATTTAAGTAGTACTCTAAAGCCATTGTATGAATTGTTAAAGAAAAATGTCAAATGGAAATGGAATAAACAGTGTGATTTAGCATTTGATAAGATTAAAAAGACATTAAGCAGTGGTCCGGTACTGGCTCATTACGATCCCGCGTTGCCACTTGTGTTGTCCGTCGATAGCAGTAGTTACGGATTAGGAGCTGTGCTTGCGCACCGCTACCCGGACGGGTCCGAGCGCGTCGTCAGTTGTGCATCGCGGACGCTGAACGCGGCCGAAGTCAACTATTCACAGTTAGATAAAGAGGCGTTGGCAATAATTTTTGGGGTCACCAAACACCACCAATACGTTTTTGGTAGACATTTTTATTTGCGAAGTGATCATCGTCCACTCAGTTATATTTTTGGAAAAAACAAAGGGATTCCTCAAACTGCGGCCAGTCGATTACAAAGATACGCTGTTCGTTTAGCAGCATACAATTTTGATATCGAGTTTGTCCCCTCTAACCGAAATTGCTTTGCCGATGCACTTTCACGCTTACCCTTAGACTATCCAGAAAAGAAATGCCGTGACGACTATTTTATCGGTAGTTACTTAAACTTTGTAGAAGATAAACTACCAATCACGTTTGAACATGTCAAACATGAGACTTCAAAGGATAAACAATTAAACAGAATTGTAGGCTACGTAAAATTTGGTTGGCCTGATCGTGCCGATAACGATTGCGATAACATTTATTTCTCCAAACGCGACAAATTGTTCGTGGAACACGGATGTTTAGTGTGGGGTTACAGAGTTGTAATTCCGGTTAGCCTTCGTGCGGTTTTGTTAGAGGAAATGCACAGTGGACATCTAGGAGTTGTCAAAATGAAACAGGTCGCTCGAAATTACGTTTGGTGGGACGGCTTGGACAGTGATATCGAGCGCACTTGTAGCCAGTGCGGCGCCTGCAACTCACAGCGCGAGGTCCCGCCGCCTGCGCCTTTGCACTCGTGGCCATGGCCCGCGGAGCCGTGGGCGCGCCTTAATATTGATTTTTTGGGTCCTTTCCGTGGCAAATATTACTTGGTTATTATTGACGCGCACTCGAAGTGGTTAGAAGTTGAGTGTGTGCATAGCACGTCAGCTCAGACTGTCATTTCTTGTCTGCGAAAAATGTTTGCTAGGTTTGGTCTTCCGAAAAGCATCGTTAGTGACAACGGGCCTCCATTTTCATCCAGCGAGTACCTATCCTACTTGAATAAAAACGGTATACGGCGAATTTTAGTCGCGCCTTATCATCCGTCCAGCAATGGAGCCGCTGAGAACGCGGTCCGACAAGTAAAACAAATACTGAAAAAGGCGACGGTGGCAAATGAGGACTTAAATATCGCTGTGTGCCGATATTTATTTGCTTATAGAAATACCGAACACTCGACCACGCAAAAAGAACCTTCAGTGGCATTACTGGGCCATCGGCTGAGAGGCAGGTTGGATTTGTTGCGACCGCACACCGCGGAGATAGTGCGCACTAAGCAGGAGGCGCAGGAGGAGCGGCGCGGGGGTTGTGCGCGGCCCATGCTGCCCGGTGACGCCGTGCTGCTGCGAGACTATGCGCGGCCCGATCATAAGTGGAAGGATGGGGTAGTGGTTAGTAAGACGGGGCCAGTTTCATACAAGGTTAAAACAAACGACGACGATCGAATATGTAAACGACACGTCGATCAGCTGTTACTGAAAAATAACCGAAAATCTCGCCTTTCTTCATCTCGCCTTAACGACAAAGATGTAGATAACACGGAGGGGACTGTCGATGAAACTGTTGGTGATGTTTGGTCGACGCCGACAAAGAATATGACGGATTTAGATAGGTCTCAAATTGTATCGAATAATGTTTGTTCTAACGATGGAAACGCTCAATCGGCAAGCACAAGTGACAGCAGTCCAGAGACCGGTATCGTAGAGAGCCCTTATCGAATTGGTCCGCATAAAATGATTTTGCGTCCTAGGGTAGCCAAGTAAGAATTGTTTTGTTTAATATAGATTACAACTTCTTAAGGAGAGAAAAGTGTAATGTATTAAATATTGTAGGTGTAAGTTTGCTAAATGTACCCTCTTTACATTTGACAATGCAACGGCCGTGCACTACATAATAAACCATCTTCAGTACGCAATAGACCGTGTTTCCTTTAATACGCTTCAATAAGCACTCAAGTATTTTTTTCCCATACGTTGCGCATTTCAATACCTTCATTTTATTGCGTCAGGCGGAACTTTTTCGGTAACAAAATATAGTGTTCCGTTATTGTTCGTTTTATCGCTGGGCCAATCTTTTTGTATGTTTTATTTACTGCATTTTGAACATCAAAACTTTGATAGGAGAGCCGTATTGAAATTTGAATACCCTCCTGGAAATATGGCACAGAATGTTACTTTGAATACGTTTTTGACAATAAAGTGGAATAGAATAGAAATATTCTTTAGTGCATACCAATTATGGTTTTCGTCAATTGGTACATCTTTTTTAAAACTACTACCAGGTCGGAAAGCGGCCCCAAACGAGAAGAACTGGCGGAAAAAAACCCAGTGGGCTTTTTTTTAAACGCCATATTACAATAACCGTATACATATATCTAAATTGTTTTCTTTTGCAGGAATTATTTCTTTACGGTTCTGATCATGTTCATTTCTTTAAATCCCAACGTCAAGAAATTATTTCCTGCATTGTGTAAATCACCCAAAGTCACCCAAAGGGCAATGGAGAGGGCTATGCTCGGGGTTTCCGTGCGAGATCATGCCTGCAGAAATGAGGAGATACGCAGGAAAACCAGGGTCACCGACATAGCCCACAAGATTGCCAAACTTAAGTGGCCGGAAAACGATGGATACGGGCGGCCCAGGACCGGCCTTGTGGAAATCCTTGGGGGAGGCCTATGTCCAGCAGTGGACGTCTTTTGGCTGAAATTATGATGATGATTGTGTAAATGATTGTGACAACATAAGCCATCATTGATTTCCTTTGTTCCATACGAAGCTAAACTGAATTATTATTTTATAATTTTGTAAAGTACGTCAAGATACGCGTATATGTGTAACGCGAGTGTAACGCGAGATGTTTTTCTTATACATATTTTCATATTAGGCGAAAGGCTAATCTGGATTTAAAAGATGGAGAATCTTAAATAGTACCAAAGACACATAGCTCGCTGCACTAGTGGCTACAAGACCTTAAAGTATTTTATTAATTACCACATCAGTTAGGCACAGTGTTAGTAGACCTCGTAGGCAGAGTTAGTTTGACGACCTTTTTAGGTAAAGGTCTGTAGCGACCAGCAAGCTACATACTTTACACAATTTACCCGAAACATCTGAACTAGCAACGTCAAGAAATATCGCCTAGAAATTAGAGAATTACCAAAAAGTCCTACACCACGATAATGTAGTTTCTAGAGCAGTTCTTATACATAGTTAAGAAATCCTCGACTACAGTTATCGGGGGGATAGACCCCGCAGACCCCCGCCAGACATACCACTTCATCTGACTGGATGATCATCCCTTTGCGCCTAAAGGTCTCTACAATCCAATAGACCTTGGGACCGGTCATTGTATCCTTCCTACGACATTCTCAGGGCAGAATGAGATGTTGACACATAGAGTTATCTGCAAATCTGTAAACACACGAACTAAAGTAGATACATAGAATTAATTCAATGTAAGAAGGCTACTTCCCTATCATTATTACCCAACGTACAGCATTTAATTGGGATGAAGAGTACATTACGCCCCACTCCTCAGATAGAGGAGGTTTCATTCCAAAACAAGTCATGAAAGTTGTGTTGTTATTGTTAATGGTGCAGACGAGCGCATCTACGATCGAACCTGACTCTCAAGAGATGCATTTTAACAGATACAACTCTTGCCTAATCTCTTACCTTTTTGCTCTAAGGTTAGAGAGGTATTTAATTGATATAAATGAATCTGCCTGATTTTGAAACCTCCATCACCTTTTGTAATGCTGAAGCCAAAAGGTGCGCTATGGATAGTATAGGATTAGGTAAGGTCACTGGGCCACAAGCTTTCTAATAAAAAAATTTAATAGAGACAAAACCGGCAATTAACAAGCTGTCATGCCAGTTCGGGGCGTATGCCACACGCTGTGAAGAATAAAATTTTGAATTTAGCACTTCAATAGAATATAGCATGTTCTAGCCTAAAATAACGACCAATATCAAGGGAAGCATTATGTTGGCAGCGGAAGGAACCGTCGGGAGGCAGACGACACGTGAATGACACCTCTGGTGTTACGTCCGTAGGTCTTTGCTACCGCTGTTTGCTTGATAATGTCGCTTTTTTGGTTTTCGGATCTGCACTCTAGGGGCTGCAACTGCCTTTGAATCAGGGTTCTGCGATCCGAACCTGCGTTCTTGGTGGCTTTAGGACTGCATTCCGAACCGATGGTGGTGTCATGCATTAACCATAAAAGCATTAAATCTATTTTACTTCAAAATAGAATTCGATTAACATTATTTGCTAAAAACCTGAGAATTATAAACTTTTGGAGAAACCAGAACTCTTAGTTCAAAAAGCGTCCGTCTACAAATCATCAAAACAGCAAAGAAACTTTATGCTAAACCGACTGCACTGAGCTCCAAACGCCTAGAGGGCGCCGTGACTTGCATACCAAACCTTGCCAATGCACTATCCACCATATTTCACAACCGCAACAGAATGAAATTACAATGCTAACCCCTATTTCCATTGCTCCCTAAAATGTAAATTTTCATCTATAGCTCAAAGGGTTCACGTCAGTGTATGACTAAGTGTGAATATTCTTCGAATCACCGAACTCGGTAGAGTTTCTGGTAATGGTTAAGACCCCATTTAGAATTCTCTGTTTGCTATGAGCGTAAACAAAAGATTATTACGGGCAGATGCAATTAACATCAAAAAGATACAACCGTAGAACCTTGTATTAAAACTTTTATGACTGAATGAGGCTATAAAAGTGGCCGTTCGCGAAATTACAGTGTAATATTGTATAAATTGTCTTGGATGAATGTTCGATTTTTTTCTTGTTGCTAAGACAAGACGATCAAGAAATATTTAAATACTAGCTGACCCGGCAAACTTCGTACCGCCTCAGAATCAATTAATAAAAAAGCTGAATGATATTATTTTATATTTTCTTTTTAGATTGGTTTTAAACCTTCCCTGGACTTCTACGAATATTTCAAGAGCAAAATTGGCCAAATCGGTCCAGCCGTTCTCGAGTTTTAGCGAGACTAACGAACAGCAATTCATTTTTATATAAATAGATAGATAGATTTTACTGAACGTTTGGTCGTTACTGAAATCAAACAGTTGCAGTCATTGTTATCGAAATTTAAATAGGTATATACTGCGTGGATTCGCATACTACTTGACGTGCATGCATTTATTACTTATACTATATTAATATACTGATTCCTGAAGAAGGTTTAAGTAGGTATACATAGTTACGGGTTTGTATAAATTGCTTTATTGATGTTGACGGAATAAGTCAAATATTTTCTTGAGCTAGTTTGACAAAACATGCATTCTCTTTGCATTACATGGTGGTGGTCATCGTGTGGTGACAGATAACTTGATAGGGAACCCTTTTTTTACGTCGGAGTTCCTCATGGATTCCCGGCCGTTGGGGACTGGCCGGGGTATGTGGGACTCCGGGGCGCGTAGAGATGGTTAATTGCGCCCCTACCTACCAGTGGGTAGGCCGACGGCGATCCTCGACTGCCCAAACCAGGGCCACGGGATTCTGCTCCGTGACCCTGGGGGCCTTTGATAGGGAACCTTTTTTTTTGTGACATATTGTGTGACATATTAATTACTACTCAGCCCATAGATGACCCACTGATGAGTCGGACCTCCTCCAGTTACATAGAGGGTAATTAGCATACTGTGCCACACTGGCCAAACGGGTATTTCGTACAAGGTTTCGTATCAAGTTTTCCTTCTCTTGAGGATAGGTCTCCGGTCTTGTCATTTCCTTTTGTCGGCTCTTACGACACCCTCAGGATGAAATGGGGTGGTAACGCTTTGTATTCTAAATCCGTCATTTCGTCGTAATAATATATACATACTACATATTTATTATTGAATTAGCAGGGCTGAAAGTATATGCAGTTACCGGTACGGCAGACGCCTCAAGTCGAAAACCGGGATTGCCACATACCCCAGCCACCGTCCCCCGGCTGGGGCCTATAAAAGAGTTCCTCCACTAAAAAAGGGGTTGAGCCCCAAAGCAGGTGCTTAACTACATTTTGCATGTAAATAAAACTCCTTATTGCAACAACAATAACTTTATGAGAGTATGTAGATAGAGTACATTTTTAAATTCTTTAACGAACAATCTTAGTACCTAATTTAAAAAGCGTACAATAAATAATCGCAGGGATCTGGTATCTTGGACTACAGATTAGTATATGAACTACTTATAATTAATATCTAATCGAACTGGTTAAATAATGATTTAAAACATGACATTTTATTGCAGTCATATTTTTTTAATTACATTCAGTTTAGTACTTATTTATGTTATTTTGATCTTCCAGTTACGGTCCAAAGCTAATAAATAGAAATTTATGGCGCATTACAATAATCGCAACATAAAAAACAGCCTGCTTTACGAGTTTGCTATAAGTGCAAATGTAAAGCGTAGAAATAAAGACTAACTACATTTAATACTAAGATAGCTTGTGGTCATTTTCCTTTAAAGAGGAGCAGTGGTCTTAAGTAGGTGTTTAACAGTAAGACATAAGTTCGTTGAGAGTACATGCTTTGTTGCAGCACTCGTCGGCGACTTGTCTCTTGCCACGGGAGTGCCCCACCATGCCCTTTGCTTTGTGGGGAGCCAGCCAAGGCCAGTTGGGTTGTACCTCGTTGTTGGAGTTGTAACCCTCTTGTTCTTTATAATAAGGCGCCAGTATAGAATCTGCGAAGAAGTTCCTTCGTATTTATAGCGGCTATCTATTGAGCTGAGCTCGGAAACTGCTGATTATTGTGGGCTGTCCGTGCAGCAAAACATCGAGGGGTCTCATCCAAAGTTGTCACGATAATCTTTCCACAGAAAAAAGTATGGGATTTGACATTTCTGGACTTTCCTATTTCCCAACCTAACTAACTAAATAGTTACAGACAGAAATTCCGAAGTTTAGCCTATTAGACGAAATGATATACTATAAATAATGGCTACAATGCCTACAATTGACTAAAATTACTACATTAATATCTACTTACTGTACATAGTTCCCGACTCGGATCTCTTGTCATAGGCGCCTTCCTCGTAACAGATGTTGGCAATAGCTCGAGCCAGCACCCTGCCACAGTACACCTTAGGTGCAAACATATCTTCATAGTGCGCAGAACACACACCCACAGTGTACAGGACAGCGATCACCAGACGCAAACGGAGATTCATCTTAAACATAATGTACTATGAATGGTACAGTACAGCAATAGATTAGGGATTGAGGAGGCATTTGGCCCAAACCCATTGGGAGAAGGTAAGTAACTCAAGACCGCTAACTTATGAAGGCTGGATGCGACAATCCCAACTTCATTACCCAACTGGTTAGAGCAAAGGGCAGAGGAATAGAATTGGTTCAAGTTGAAAATAAATCTATCGTAACTGTCTTTAGTCATTGTCACCAATTAATTTAGAGGTTTTAGGAGTTCATCGTAACAGTGGCAGTAAAATTGAACTGAGAAAAATAAGGTAGAAATAATATTAGAGCCAAAAATAAAATGTTGCAGAAGACTTGTACAAATCTTGGAGAAATATGACCTGGGACCTGGACCTTCGAAATGCAGGAACTTTACAGAATCAAGCGCTCAAGAAATTAAACCAGAACGAAAGAGTGGATAAAATTTAAAATTTTCAGGTTTAAAGAGACCTTACAGGAACTGACCTAATTATTTGCTAATGCAAAATGATAGGTCAAGCTAGTAAATCAATATGAATTACACAAATATTAGTAAAAAAAAAGGACTTACCACTGCCATCTTGTAGATCTTGTCGTCTGACATGCACCTTGCTCGAATGTGATTTTCTCAAGATGCCTCCCATTTTATACCCTATAGTGATTAATATTCAATAATATGTCAGCATCTCATTATGTTTTGAAGTGACATTCAGATATGGAAATTCTATGGAAAGTTACCAAGGTAAGGGGTTGTTTAAAAAAGGTAGGGTGTACCTGGTTCGCACGGCAATTATTATTATGAACTTATTAGAACCAAATTTCGAATACCAATATTCCTTCCATGGTTTTTTCTAATTAATCTTACAGCCAATCTATTCCATACTGTGAGCCAGTTAAGTTTTTTTACGCTTAATTACCCTTACCTTCCTTACACTTAATTGTATCTACCGTAACTGTTTCTGCTGCAAATATATCAAAATGCACTAAAACGTTCAAGTCCATCCAACTACAACTTTTCTAAATATGTGAGCCAAGCTTACGATCATATTTTTTGTATTCTAAGATTACTGCAGCATACGTTAAGGCAGTCAACCTGATGATAGATTCTTAGGTACTGATAATTAGCTGCAGAAGATGGACGCATCCTAGTGGATAGTGCGGATAGTGACGTGCGAATTTTACCTATTTTTATTATTAAAGGCTAAGAAGATGATGGATGAAATAGGCACAGCACAACCAATACCTGGTATATACTTTCCTGGTTATGAGTCCCGGTGTTTTGGTATGCTCCATTAGGCGGTAGATTGAAATCTTCTGTGGACTCGAATAACCCAAGCATATTGACTGCACTCCCCCTGTATCTCAATTTAGGAGCATCTTTTTTCGTATCCTAGATAAATGTGGGATATTCATCAGGTGTGTCGAATACTTTAATGCTCCAATTTCGTTGGGTGGCGTCACATTGGCGCGGATTCCAATCTGGGGCGCACTTAAACCGTCAAATAAGACGTAGCCGTGCGGAACATTGGATGTGACGCTCCCCTGGAACGCAACGTTTGATGGTAGGACAGGAGGCGAGGGAGAACTCGAAATCTTAATAAAAATTAAATAAAAGAAAATCATCTATATAACTCAGAGATAATTAGAAAACTAAAGTGGCAGTGGGCTGATCATATTATCTGTAGAAGAACCGCCAACTGATAGGGCAGCTGTATGCGTCAAGGCGAAGACGGCATTAGGGCATACATTAGGAGAGGCCGATTTCTAACTAAAATTAAATAATTCTAATTGAATAGAGGATAGTGGAGCTAGAATTGAACTGCATGTTTAGCAACATCTGACTCTGACGATTGAGGGATGGGCGTTCATCCGACCTGTGTGGTTGGAAGTAGTCAGTGTGATGCCGGATTTACGATACATAGTGTCAGCACCCCATTTCATCCTGAGATTGTCGTAAAAGCCGACAAAAGAAAATGAAAAGGCCTAAAACACAGCAAGACATGGGAAACGCTACCTAAATAATTACCGCTTGTCCCGATCGACTGCTGTCCGAAGGTCGAGCAGCATTCGTTCCATGTAAATATTGGTAACTATTCGCCAAATTCGGTTTCATACACAATTCCTCATTCTTACAATCCATCAATCTCTTTTGATCTACCACAACCCTTGCGTCCACCCACATTCATGCTGAAACTACCACCGGTTCGGAATGCTGCTCTACAGAGAAGACCCGGCAAGAAATTCTGTAGTTTCTTTTTATTATTTTTTTCTCTTTTTTTCCAAACGAGAGGAATGGAAGTATTATATATTATATGCGCTATAATTATCGGATTTGGACCTTAGGACGGAGTTATTTTGTCTGATGTTTTACTTGTGCTATTATTCCATTCAAAGTTTCGCATTACTAATATTAGTAAGATGATATCCGGATAGCAGTGGCGACCTCTCGTTCTATTGAGTACACTTCATTTGTTAAAAGTCTATTCCACTCTGTTGAACGATATAATAGAGATCATTGAGTATGACGTATTTGAGATGTATAAACAAAAACCACCGCCATTTGGGCCCTTTGATGGCGCCAAGGAACCTACACAGAAGTTTCATAAATTCCACAAATACTAAGCTGCCTACCAATATGGAAACAGAAAATATCTTTATACGTTGAAACCTTTGTCTGTTTACTGGATTGAAACGTCATTTCTTAACCCCCGACGCAAAAAGAGAGGTGTTATAAGTTTGACGTGTCTGTCTGTCTGTGGCACCGTAGCTCGCGAACGGATGAAGCGATTTCAATATAGTTTTTTTGTATGAAAGGTGAGTTACGGGCGAGTGTTCTTAGACATGTTTGATGAACATCGGTTGAGCCGTTTAAAAGTTATGACGGGTGAAAGTGGGGAAGAATAACCGAATGTCTGCAAGCAAATATAATCGAGTGGGGTCTCAAATGAAATTGCGTTACGTGCAATTTAACAAAATCTACATTATATTAAGTGTATACCTATAAAAAGTATAAAATAAAAATTTTAAAAAAACCCCGACACAATAACCTTTAAAAAATAAATACATAAATACACAGACCAGGGGTCAGGTAATAAATAAGTGGGAGCGGTCCCCCAACGCGATGTATTTATTTATTACTTTTTAAAGGTTGTTGTGTCGGGGTTTTTTTTTAATTTTTAATTATTATTTTTTAGACATTTATATTATACAAGCGACCGGCCCCGGCTTCGCACGGTTGCAATGATGAACCTCTAAATTTATCATGGTTTCTCTAACATGTAATGGATGAATGATCGATGGATGAAAGAGGAAGGTTTATATTATACATATAAACCTTCCTCTTGAATCACTCTATCTATTAAAAAAACGAAGTTTTAAAGATTTAAGCATACATAGGGACGGACAGACGATAGCGACTTTGTGTTATTTATAAAATATGTAGTGATAGTGATTATTCTTAAAATATTTTATCAGGTCGCGTCATTTCTCCGTGAAAGTAAGTAAGCTGAAATAAAAACCTAATTTAATTTAATTAAAAATATTTTAATACAAAGTATTTCGTATGGCCAAGTAAACAGCTATGGCCAGTCAGTTCAGGATGCTACTCTAAACAGATTGTCAGCTCGACAATCGTCAGCATGACGGCGGGCTTAGCCTATATTCTTTTAAATCCACGACACTACGGTACCCTGAAACGCGAGAGCTTTTTATAAACATGTAGGCAATTCAGAGACACAAATTATCCTCAAACCCAGAAACCAGTACTTGTAAACCAGTAAAGAGCCACTGTTGAATTGTGCTTACCCTTAAAAAGAAATATAGACACACGATGTTATTTATTTTATTTATTACCCGCCCCGTGCAATGATGAACATCTACATTTATCAGTGTTTCTCTACCATATTATGCATATATCTATACATATCTATACATCTATACATACTACTACATACATACAATACATACAATACAAATAAATAAAATTGGAGTGTCTGTTTGTAATAATAAAATAACCGCTTTTTACTAAATGCTGTGTATACATCTTACTTCTTACTAATATTATAAACGTGAAAGTTTGTAAGTATGGATGGATGGATGGATGGATGGATGGATGTTTGTTACTCTTTCACGTAAAAACTACTGAATGGATTTTAATGAAACTTTACAATAATATAGCTTATACATCAGAATAACACATAGGCTACAAGTTATAAAGATATTATGTGAATTACAACAATCGAATTCAAAATTTCTAATTGTCGAATTTTGGGCCATATTAAACTATAGACAACATAACGTTTCGCTGTCAGTTGCGTTTTGTTAAAGTAGGTTTTATACGGACGGGATAAAAATCTCAGGTATCCTATGTCCAACTTTCTTTTTGTTTTAAATATTTATAATGCGGAACAAAGTTCGCCGGGTCAGCTAGTACCTACATGTATACACAGTTCATAGACCAAATAACATTTTTTTTAATTTTTGTCGGTCTATCTGTCTGTCTGTCTGTCCGTCTGTCTGTTTGTTCCTGCTAATCTCGGGAACGGCTGGACCGATTTTGACGGGAGTTTCACTGATAGAAAGCTGATGATATAAGGAGTAACTTAGGCTTTTTTTAGACTAGCTTCGGTCCGCGGCGTCACCCGCGGTACGACAATAAGTGAGCGCGGGTGAAACCGCGGGGCGCAGCTAGTTATACATAAAAACCTTCCTTTTGATTCACTCTATCCATTAAAAAAACCACTTCAAAATCCGTTGCGTAGGTTTAAAGATTTAAGCATACATAGGGACGGACAGACGACAGCGACTTTGTTTTATACGTAGTGATGATGATGTACAACAAACAGATACAATATATAAATTACTAGTGGCCCGCCCCGGCTTCGCCCGTGCAAAGCGGGGGTGGGTTATACATATAAACCCTCCCCTTGTATCACTCTATCTATTAAAAAAAACCGGTTCAAAATCCGTTGCGGAGTTTTAAAGATTTGTGCATACATAGGGACGGACAGAAGAATGCGACTTTGTTTTATACTATGTAGTGATTTAACAGCTATGATTTCTAGAATTAAAACATGTTGCATACCTAAAGGGTAGAATATAGCTGTTTGTTATTCCAGCTACCACCAAGTTGTATTTACCTACTTTCTCTATTAAAACAAAAATGTGATCGTCGCCATTTTTTTTTCAAACCTATATTAACACTTCTTAATAAGAAAGAAATTTCTTCTGTACCTACTAATGATGGACCTCCAAAAAGCATTTGACTATGTAAATCATACCATTTCATTAAAAAAAACCTAGATGCCATGGGATCCAAGTGGTTTTAAAGGTTCTAAAATCTTCCCGCTCGACCGTGCCGCCATCTTGGTGTGGTGAGGGGGCTTGCGTGTCTTTATGATCCGTTGGGGCCATACCGGCTCAGGGTCACCCATGCCGGGAGAGGCCAGACGAAGAGCGGCACACGGTTCGTGGTGTGTTTTGTCTCTGGGGACTCCTCTGTCCTCAGACCTGCCGCGACAAACGGCGTGGTGATGCAGTGGCCAGGCGTTAAGGCCAGGGCTGCCATCACTAGCAGCGGAGGGGCAGCCAGGCATGCGTGCCACGGCTGCCGCCGCAACCGCGTGGGTCGGGCGCCACTTCATCCGGCGCCTGACCGCGGCATGTGCAATGTCCCGCACGTGCCTATCGGTGGGTTGGGGAGCGTCCAGAGCTCCCCATCAAAGCGTAGGGCCCGCTTGTAAAAGCGGGTCAAGACCTATCAAGGTCGCGGAGCATGCTCTCCACTGGGGAGTGAAGCCCGTGGCCCTGTTTCGGGCCGTCGCAACTACCATCTTTCCGCACCTCGGCGTCCCACATAACCCGGCTGGCGTATAGCGGTAGGGAATCCATGAGGATTTCCAAAGTAAAAAAAAGGATAGGAACTGATAATGCCAGTTCTATGACTGGTGTCAACAATGGTGTTTACAACTAATTAAAAATTGAAACTGGCAATGAAATGAGATTTGGTTTTGGTGCGGTGCCTTAGCCATTCTCTGCAGAAATATTGAATTTTTAATTCGAGAAACATATAACTGGTTTAGCCATTCCTTCAATCGACAGTTGTTTTACAAATAACTATACAAGACCACAAACTGTGGAAAAGAACCTTTGAAAATAACGCAAGTATGCAGTACCGAGTACGAGATGGTTATCTGTTGAGCCTGTAGTCCGTCGGATTTTAGATCAATGGCTCGAAATAATAAGACATTTCGAAACAAAAAGAAAATGGCTCTATGGCTGAAATGCTTTATTCTATGTATAGGTAATGATCCTTGGAATCATGTGTATCTGCTTTATACATAATATTGAATATTTTAGATGAAGACCGAGATCCGACGAAGCTGCTGAATGATTTGGTTGAACTAGTGAAATCGTGTCGTGGCGTGTCGTGGTCTGGAGTGGAGTGTGGTGGTGGAGTGTGCACACTAACGTGTCGTGTTGTGGCGCGATCTGGCGTTATTTCTGAACAGTAGTTAACGAACGTTTGCAGCGTTCAAACATCCTCATCCTACTAATATTATAAACGCGAAAGTTTGTAAGTATGGATGGATGGATGTTTATTACGCTTTCACGAAAAAACTACTGAATGGATTTCAATGAAACTTTACAATAATATTACTTATACATCAGAATAACACATAGGAAACAACAATTTATAAAGACACTGTGTGAATTGTCCAAAATATAACAAAAAAATGGTAAGTACCTAAGTAGAAAAATAAACTGACGAAAAGATAAATTCCATCACCACGCGGGTAAAACCGCAGACTAATGCTCGTCAGTCATTTTGATGCAAATATAATAAATTAGATTAGAATTAAAATTCTCCGCTAGACGTTCGCGCCACGAGCCAAGTATAGAAATACATTTGCCTGTTGTGTCGTGTCGCATCATAACCCCCATCACCGCTCTGGCGCAATCGGTGGCGAGCAGTCGGCGCCACGACAGAATCCGTTGCGACACTACACGACATACAAATGTGTCCCTAACCATATAAAATGTATGAAACTGATATGATTCTGGCGCGTCACGGCACGCCAAGACACGTTAATTTATGTTTCCGCATTAACGCGCCGTCAGTTTAGCGCTCTGACGCGCGAAGTAAGCGTTCTGTTCGACGAAACCTTTAGGGCCATAAAAGATCAGGAAAATGTTTTCATTCCTATAACATTCTCGAAGATGTAATAAAACAGATTAAAGAGTCGATTGACCCTTCAATATCACAAGCACAAGCTCACGACGATGATGATATTGATGCTCTACAAATATAAGGCGGTCTCTAGACGATCAATTATATAGTGCAATATTCCGTATTGTGCAATACTGTCTAAGGTTAATATTGAAGATTGCGCAATGATTGAACGAAAGTTTGAGCGAGTTTAATTTTTATTGCACAATATTTTTCCATGGCTCGTGAAGGGTCAATACTATTCTCCGACTGAACACGAAAACGTATTATTGTGCAATATAATTGATGGTTGGATGCAGAGCGCCTTTCAATCTTATTGTACACTAGTGGCCCGCCCCGGCTTCGCCCGTGCAAAGCGGGTGTCGGTTATACATATAAACATTCCCCTTGAATCACTCTATCTATTAAAAAAAACCGCTTCAAAATCTGTTGCGTAGTTTTAAAGATTTATGCATACATAGGGACAGGCAGAAGAATGCGACTTTGTTTTATACTATGTAGTGATAGTGAATAGTGAATAAAAGTCTTGTACAATGTTATTGTAGGTCTAGGGGCCGCCTTAGCAAGCACAATTTAGATATCTTTTTTTCATTTACAAAATGGCAACACCAGTGTTCACAAAAGTACGATAATTATCGTACACGTACGATAATTTGGACCTACGTACGATGTACGATAACATATTATTATCGTACGCAGATTGCACGATAATTTCTTTCCATCATGATGTAGAATTGTCAATATTCGACTAGTCTAAAAGAGTGGACGTATAAAAAAAGGTCACCTAAAAACGTGGTAGTCAAGAGTGGGCGTTTAAAAAAAAAATCCTGTAAAAGAGTTGATAAAGTAAAGACAAAACCAATAGATAATTGGTTTTATTCAACATAAAAGCGTAGTGATATATTGACAATAGATAGGTAATGACAGATTAGTATTAAGACAAGTTTAACATCTATGGTATATAAAATAAGGTCTCATAAATGAGTATTAATGGGAAGTAGTAAATATACTACAATCACCCGCCCTTGAAGCTCCTATATAATCCCGGAGGTGAAGCGGACGACGTCTCTCGCGATTGGAGCGACGAAGGGACTCATTCCCGACTTCAGGTTGCATAGCTTCTGTATCTTGTGCTGTTTCTACAGCTTGTTGTAGCTCTTGGTTGTTAATAGATTCAGACATATTTTCAGCGTTATTATCTTGGCAATCTTCATAGTCGCTTTCAGTGTCAAGTGTTGTAGTTGCAGGTAAAGGAGCCAATTGTCTATTAGATACAGTGCATTCTCTCCCATCTGATAGTCGGACATGCGAGTACGTTGGGTTCGCTTGAAGAACTTCGGCTTCTTCCACAAGTGGCTCGTACTTAGAATTCCTAACATTTTTCCTCATCAGGACCGGTCCAGAGTTCATTAACCATGTTGGTAATGATTTGCCATTCGGCGAACGACGTGGATGATGAAATAATCTTTCGTGAGGCGTAGTATTAGTACTCGTGCATAATAGAGATCGTATGGAATGTAACGCATTTGATAAAACTTTTTCCCAGTTAGATATATCCATTCCTTTCGATTGCAAACTAAGTTGTATTGCTTTCCATAATGTCCCGTTAAGTTTTTCAATTTGGCCATTTCCCTGGGGATTATAAGGAGTTGTCCTGCTTGTAGCTATCCCCAGAGGAGTAAGAAAATTCTTCAGTTCATCCGACATAAATGATGATCCTCGGTCAGAATGGACGTATAATGGGAATCCAAAAGTGTGGAACAAATCTTTTAAACATTTTATCACAGATGCCGCTGATAAATCACTGCACGGGAATGCAAACGGAAATCTTGAAAATTCATCTATTATTGTCAGCAAATAGCGATTTTGTGTATTCGTTGGCAGAGGACCTTTAAAATCGATGTTAAGTCGTTCGAATGGGGCCATAGCTTTGATTAAGTGACCTTGTGACCTCAAAAACCGTGGTTTGATTTCAGCACATATCTTGCAAGTGGCTGTCATGGATCTTATCTCTTCAATAGAATATGGTAGATTTTTCGATCTTATCCAATGCACCATTCTAGTAACACCGGGATGACACAATTGATCATGTAATTCATAAAGTTTATTAAGGCTCATGTGAGCACAAATCCTTGATAATGCATCAGCTACTGCATTGTCTCGTCCGGGTCGATAAATAATGTCATACTTAAAGCAAGAAAGTTCTAAGCGCCATCGTTCGATTTTCTCATTCTTTATTTTAGACGAATGCTTTTGATTGAACATGAAAGACACTGACTGTTGATCAGTTATTAAAATAAAATGTCTTCCAATCAAGTAATGACGCCACTTACGGAGCGCCTCAACGATAGCACAAGCTTCTTTTTCAATGGACGAATGGTTACGTTCTGTATTTGATAGAGATCGTGAAAGAAAAGCTACTGGGCGTCCGTTTTGAGAAAGAGTTGCAGCTATTGAGTGTTCTGACGCATCAGTTTCTACTGTGAACATAGCATCATTATCCACAGCTGTCAGAGAGGCTTTGGCGATTGCCGATTTCAAAGATTCAAAACTATTGTTACCTGCAGTATCTTCCGGTGGTGCACAACAGTCAAATGCACTATGAACAACTAACCCTTAAATATTTATTCCGCAAATATTATTAATACACACATTTCGAATAAGTTATTGTAATATTAGTACCATGTAATTATTAGTTGATCATGTCATTATACTGAATCATACGATTAGTTCCGGTTCCTTTAGATTATAAAATCATGTTATTTAAAATCATACGTGGAGTTCCGGTTCCTTTAAGATTATAAAAGTTATTCTTACAACATGCTTCCTTTAAAATATTTATTTGCACTTGGTAATTATTCCAATACGGATACATGTACATTAACAGTTGTTTCTTATTTTTAGATTATCCCTTTCATAAATTAAGTATTATAAACTGACTACTTCCGGTTACAATTTTAAAGGAAGCATCCGCTAAATATTATTTTCAGTGTGCTACCCGCAGTATATAAGGCGTGCGATCAGTATAACACGGGTCTTTTCTGTAATGATACTTGCTAGTAATAAGTTTGGCGGTCAATATATGTGCGCTGTTAAACAAAGTTGTTTCTATTTAAAACTACGGTTAACATCTCAGAAGTGGGATGTAACTATGTCTCGTCCACACATAAGTGGTATTGGCCTCAGAAAACGGCATCTAGACAAGATCTTATCCACCAGTACAGAAGACGGTGGTTCAAGTGGAAATGAAGTTTTACATAATAACCGCTCTGCAACTCGCCATAATAATTTGATAAAACTGCTACTACCCGCGGACGCCGAACTAAAAGCAAAATTATACCCTGAAGATCAAAAAACCAACGTTGTGTCATGGCTCCATAAAAATTTACCAACTAGGAAATACTCATGGATGGAATGATCAAGACCAACAATATGTGATGCAGCTGCGACTACGTGGCACGGTCAAAGAATGCTAATGCTGCCAAGGTTTCCGCCCCAGTCTAGTACCATCTGCCAACGTGTTGGACATGCAGCAGACTACTGCTGGTATGCAGCAGGAACTTCGCAGCGATCCGCCAAGGTCAGTAATGTGAACCATATTTCTTTCTATCTTTATATAAAAAGGTATTCTCCTCAAAGCTGTCCAGTTATTTAAGAAAGCAGATACGTGATGTAAACTTAATATTATGATTGAATCGATGGCGAGAGGCTTGCAACGCGATATACTACCCCCAAATGTTATCATGAGAGGAATTGGGGAAGCCTTGACCAATATTACGTCAAAATATTTGTTGATGCGTTATTAATAGCTGGCGTTGTAGAAATTACCAATTATTATTTGAATTTATTTGATCATTTGACAACCGATGATAAACTAAGACAACGCATGTTTATTAACATCTACAAACTCTATGAAATTTTGGTTACCGACACCGTAAAACCGGAGTTAAATTGTTTTAATTGAATTCGGATGACTAGCTGTATGGTATCAGTTAGGACTTAATTCCTGAGTGTTTATTAGATGGAAAAGATAACTGTTTTTGATGTGAGGAATAACTGAATTCAGTGGAACGCCGGTTAACTCATAGCTAGGGGGTTCTATGTAGATATAGATCTCTACAAAAGACAAGACTATTAACTGTGGTGACATTGCTTAACACGTACGACTATACATATTCGCTAATGACACCAAGGAACTAGGTTGTACTCGTTATACAGAGATGGAAATTCATACACTTCATAATCAACCGGTGTTTCGAAAACCATATAGGCTTTCGTTTAAAGAAAACGAAATAGTTTAAAAACGACTTACTAGACGCCAATATTATAAGAGAATAGACTACGCTAGTTGGTGACTGCTTTCGTGACTACGTCAGGACATTACTAATTCCAAATAATAATACTATTTGGTTTAGCCAATGCGACAGCTGTTTTATCGCGATTAATACAAATGACACTCTGAGATCAGTGATGATTTGGATCAGTCCAGGCTGGGTAAGTGACCCTTGAGAAAGTACAAAATATATTATCAAAAGCCGATTTAAAATTAGATTTTAGGAAATGTAGGACATAAAACAGCCTGTGGTAAGTCATCCACTTCTTCGTAACGTGCACGAGA
The DNA here is from genome assembly GCA_905475355.2 of Clostera curtula. Taxonomy (NCBI): domain Eukaryota; kingdom Metazoa; phylum Arthropoda; class Insecta; order Lepidoptera; family Notodontidae; genus Clostera; species Clostera curtula. Next base: position 18,303,530 of record FR997802.1, read on the forward strand.
TTAGTCAATTCATAGGACTTGTAGCGACCAACATGCTACATACTTTACACAATTTACCCGAAAAATCTGAACTAATTACATCAAGAAATATTGCTTATTAATATATTGAAATTTCAAGAGCAATTCGAACAGTTAAGATTTCCCCGACTACAACTATCGGGGGATAGGCGCTGCAACCCCAGCCAGACATACCACCTCGTCTGGCCGGATGATCATCCCTTTGCGCCTAAAGACTAATATCGTAATCGGAAAATTTGTTAAAAATTTTGCTGTCATAGCCGTTATTGAATGGGGACAGAAACAAGAAAAAGCATTTCAATCTTTAAAATCCCGTTTATTAGATAGGCCTAATTTAACCATCTATGTTAAAGACACCACAACCGAAATACATACTGAAGTCCGTAAAGTAGGTAAGATTAGGTGGAATACTAATTCAGCATCAGAGCGATGGTAATATAAAACTGATAATGTATTTTATCCGTGTTACCACAAACGCAGGGAAATATTACCATAGTTATGAACTTGAAACGCTGGTCGTAGTAGTATCTAAAACGTTTCCGCGTATGTGACCGGTATACCTGTCAAATAATAACTGATTTTGCGGCATAATGGAAAACTTTGACAAAAAGGATTTGAATCGTCTTATAGCTCGCTGGTGGTTAAGCATACAATATTTTGATATAGTAGGTAATAGAATATCGACCTGGTGAACGTATGCGACTTGTTGACGCTTTAAGCAGAAATCTCTTTTCAAGTTATCTACTCATGATAGATAATTGTTTCGCAACTTTACAGATCCGAGATTCAGTTATTCAAAACATACTTAGACGTTTAGGAGAACAAAACCCGGACAAAGATTTATTAACTAATTACGTAATTAAGGATGATATCTTATTTAGAAAAACCTTTTATAGGGAAATATGTAATACCTCAATTGGCCAAGTTTAACTCATTGCGCAAGTTCCACGATGATATTGGTCCTATCAAAAGCCAATTCTGATTACCAAAAATGACAAGGTTTATACGTCAACTCGTGCCTAAATTGTGCTTACGGGAAAGGGAAATAAAGCAAATTAGAGGGCTAACTAAATACAATTAATAACGCACTTAGGTCAGTTGGTAAACACTCTAAAAGGCAACAAACACGTCTTTGTCGTGATAATGCGTTTACGAAATCTGTTTTTGCTAAAGCTGCCAAATCATGTAGATCCTTATAAGCAATTAAGCTGCTTAAAGAAATTATTAGTTAATTGAGCAATCCTCAAAGGGTAATTAGGTACTGTTAGGGGTAAAGCGTTACTATAAACAAAGTCCGGTAGAAAAACTATTTGGACTTGGACACCTTCATAATGCAATAGCAAGCCCATGTTTAAAGGTCAAGTAGAACGCGGTAAATAATCATTCAATTTTGAATGAAAGCACATGGACGATAAATTGATTGATACCTACAGTTTGGGTAATTAACCATATACCTAATGCCACCAATGGTTTCTCTCTGTTTGAACTTATGTTTTGCAATTTTGTATAAATAATATAAAACATATAAAATAATAAATTACAAATAGATAAAACAATGATAACTATTCTACTAATATTATAAAATTTTTAGTTTGTAAGTATGGATGGATGTTTGTTATTCTTTCACGTAAAAACTACTGAATGAATTTTAATGAAACATTACAATAATATCACTACATATTATAAAACAAAGTAGCTGTCGTCTGTCCGTCCCTATGTATGCGAAATCTTTAAAACTACGCAACAGATCTTGAAGCGGTTTTTGTAAGTGATTCGTAATAGCGGTTTTTGTAATAGGAATAGTGATTCAAGACGAAGGTTTATATGTATAATACATCCATAATATTGTAGAGAAACATAGTAACTTGAGAGGTTCATCATTCCACACGTGCAGCTGGTGCAAAATATTAAAAAAAAAAACACAAAAATGATCGTAACTATAGTGTGGGCAAGATGTACATAGAAAGGGGTAGTATCTCCTAGATATACTTCCGCTTAGGTTACCTGGAAACTTGATGGACTCTACACTGTTCCATACAAAGTGTTAGAAGCAGACCATTCCCTTAACCGGTATAAAATCTAGTCTAAAGGGCATGAAAGGAAAGGCTTTAAAAGGTTTAGTGCATTAGTAAGGCGTGAAACATTACGGTTAAATAAAGCAACATTTTCCTAAGATTATATGTAGTCAAAAGTAGCAATGATGAGATTGATAGAGATAATTTGATAGATCTATTGTAAAGTTAAGTACACATGAATTATATCCAAATTGTGAATACTTCTGTAACAAATCCAATTAAACAATACACCATGAATGGTTGGTAGTCATGAGTAATTTATTCGACTAAAGTTCTTCTTACGAAAGGAAGATGGGGCCGTTTGCGACACTGTCATAATATAATATTAACCAGCTCGATTTCAAAAGAAATTCTCTTTCAAGAATTAATAACCATATTATAAGTTGTGTGTATCATCCTAATATGGCATCCTGTAAGAAATTAATCCTTAAATTCTCTTGCATACTAAACTGTCACCTGTGGTCACTGTGTGGTTACTGTGTGGTTACTGTGTGGTTACTGTGTGGTTACTGTGTGGTTACTGTGTGGTAACTGTGTGGTTACTGTGTGGTAACTGTGTGGTTACTGTGTGGTTACTGTGTGGTTACTGTGTGGTTACTGTGTGGTCACTGTGTGGTCGCTGTGTGGTCACTGTGTGGTTACTGTGTGGTCACTGTGTGGTTACTGTGTGGTCACTGTGTGGTCGCTGTGTGGTCACTGTGTGGTTACTGTGTGGTCACTGTGTGGTTACTGTGTGGTCACTGTGTGGTTACTGTGTGGTTACTGTGTGGTTACTGTGTGGTTACTGGGTGGTTACTGGGTGGTCACTGTGTGGGCGCTGGGTGGTTACTGTGTGTTCTGTGTCACTATGACACCTAACCAAACATATGTCCTTACTAATTAAATATTCCCTAGACATTGTTCAGCCGACTGTCGTTTTTGTTTTCTCATTTCAGAGAGGTAATGCAGCAAAGACCGGTGGAAATACAGATTACCGTGGGACACGGCCTGCGCAGGATGGCCGAATGTTACCTGCAGTATCTTCCGGTGGTGCACAACAGTCAAATGCACTATGAACAACTAACCCTTAAATATTTATTCCGCAAATATTATTAATACACACATTTCGAATAAGTTATTGTAATATTAGTACCATGTAATTATTAGTTGATCATGTCATTATACTGAATCATACGATTAGTTCCGGTTCCTTTAGATTATAAAATCATGTTATTTAAAATCATACGTGGAGTTCCGGTTCCTTTAAGATTATAAAAGTTATTCTTACAACATGCTTCCTTTAAAATATTTATTTGCACTTGGTAATTATTCCAATACGGATACATGTACATTAACAGTTGTTTCTTATTTTTAGATTATCCCTTTCATAAATTAAGTATTATAAACTGACTACTTCCGGTTACAATTTTAAAGGAAGCATCCGCTAAATATTATTTTCAGTGTGCTACCCGCAGTATATAAGGCGTGCGATCAGTATAACACGGGTCTTTTCTGTAATGATACTTGCTAGTAATAAGTTTGGCGGTCAATATATGTGCGCTGTTAAACAAAGTTGTTTCTATTTAAAACTACGGTTAACACTATTTATAGCCTCTTGGCTAAGTGGAAATTGCATATTACCAACCAATGGTTTAATTTGATGAGAAAAATTATAAATCCATTTTGAGTAATGGGCAAACATACCTAGGGCACGTTTTAAAGAAGCAGAATCGGTGGGGATGGGAAGATCTAGAAGTGGTTTCAGTCTATCCTTATCGGGCTTGATTTCATTATTTTTGATCGAATAACCTAGAAGATTTATGCTATCAGACCCAAAAATGCATTTCTTCTCATTCAATGTAAGTTTATATTTCTTGACAGCGTTCATAAACTTTTGTAAGTTTTTATCATGGTCTTCTTTGTTAGCTCCACAGACTGTCACATCGTCAAGGTAAGAGAATGTGCCTCGTAAATTTTCGGCTTGTATGATAAATTGAAGTGTTCTTTGAAATGCAGATACTCCATTAGTAACCCCAAATGGTATACGCGTGAATTGGTAAAGAGCTCCACATGCTTCGAAAGCTGTATATTTACGTTCAGTTTTTAAAATTGGCACTTGATGGTACGCGCTTTTCATATCAATTTGACTATAGCAGTGAATATTGATTCAATAGTAGCTAGTGTAGCAAAATACAAATTTTGCTACACTAGCTACTATTGAATCAATATTCGGTAATGGGTATGCATCGAGTTCAGTAAATCTATTAATAGTTAAAGAATAATCAACTACAAGACGTTTTCGGTGCGTTATGCCACCAGTTACAAGTACTTGGGCTCGCCACGGGGATGAACTTGGTTCAATCACACCATCCCTCAAAAGATTAGATACTTCCTCTTTGATAAACCGTTCATCAGCTTCTGTGTATCGTCTTGATTTAATAGCAACAGGTGTGATGTTAGGACGAAGATTAGTGAACAAGGATGCAGGTGGAACAGATGCTTCCATGACACAAATGTTTAGTGTATCTCTAGTACCACCAAACTCAAAGTGTAGACTCTTATGATATTTTAATAGATCATGGCCTAAGATAATATCAGCGCATAAATTGTTAACAATCAGCAATGGATGTTTAGTATATGTATGCTTATCAAGCTTAATAGTGACATTACAAATGCCTTCTACAAAAGATACATGGCTAAGCGAAGCTAACGAGATAGCCTGCGTATATGGCCTCAGTTTGAGCTTCATATCCTGGACTAGTGACTTATTTATGAAACTGACTGAACTTCCAGTATCTATTAGAGCTTCAGCATTAAAATCATTAATAATCACAGGTACCGTCGCTTTGCTTAAGCTCGATGGAGATGCAGCAGACGTAGACGTATTTTCAGTTTCATTTGATTCGGCATCAAGAGCATTAACAGTAGGCCTACCGCTTCTACACACATTGGCAAAGTGGCCTTTCTTCGAGCACAGTTGACATATTGCACGAAAAGCTGGACATTTAATTCTTTGGTGTAACTGATTGCTTCCACAAAAGAAACAACGGCGAGGTTTGCTCATATTAGCTGCCAATGTTTTATTATCAGTTGAAATATCTGGTATGTTTGGTGTTTTTGTTACTGCATGTAATTGCATTTCTGAGCTAGTATATGTGACAGAGTTGTTTTCGGCAGTTTCCAAAGAAATAGCTTGGGACTGTGCTTGATCTAAAGTCAATGTTAAATTTTCTAGAAGCCTTTGTCGTATCTTTGAACTAGATATACCTGCTATAAATGCATCACGAATATATTCGCTCTTATTTTGTTCAGCAGTAACATTTTTGAAATCGCAGTCAAAGGCAAGTTGTTTTAGAGCTTGGATATATTCAGAAATAGATTCATTTGACTTTTGTTTTCTGACGGATAAGGTATACCTTGCATGAATAACATTTTTTGCTTTTATGTAGATACTATCCATCATTTCGATTGCATTTTCGTAACTATTGCAATCTCGAATCAATGAAAAAATAGTAGGAGACAAGTGGTTGATCAACAATTTTAGTTTAACGGAATCAGGAATCTGCTCAGAATTATCTGTAGTTAGGAAATTTATGAAAGTATACCGCCAGTGGCTCCATTTTATATCCGCTGCAGGCATATTAGGCTCCACATCAAAACGTTCCGGCCGTAAAAATTGTGACATTGAAATAGTGGCAATTTTTCTTGATGACGACGAACTTGGGTCCTTTACTGACATAATTATTTTTGATAATTCATTTATGTTGAATAAATTGATAAAGTAAAGACAAAACCAATAGATAATTGGTTTTATTCAACATAAAAGCGTAGTGATATATTGACAATAGATAGGTAATGACAGATTAGTATTAAGACAAGTTTAACATCTATGGTATATAAAATAAGGTCTCATAAATGAGTATTAATGGGAAGTAGTAAATATACTACAAGAGTGGACGTCTAAAAAAAGGCGATAATTTTCGGCCGATGTACGATAATTTTACGCCCCTTGTACGATAATCAGTCCGCGTCAGGTTGGGAACACTGGGCAACACACACACAACCAACACTGACTTTATTTTATGTTTCTACTTTCTATGATTTATACATATTCCTTTAAATTCCTGATCCTTTTCTAAATTCCCTACCTATATGAAATGTAAAAATGCAATAATTGCGAACGCCACGGAAGAAAAAAAAAAACCAACACTGACTGATGGCCGCCGCCGCCGTGCCGCTGTTCCTTCATTGTGATTCGTGATCGTCAAATTTAGCAATTTAGTTTGTTTTATTGCCGATAAAAGGCTCTTAAATTCGCGCAAGAATAATTTAATAGTTAAAATATGTCACGGGACCCCAGAAAGGGATATTATCGGGACCGCGATTGGAATAGAAGCGAATACAACAGGGGCCGGCCAGTGCGTAAACGAAGCCGATCGCCGCCAAGTAGGATTGATGCTGATAAGCGTCGCAGCCGATCCCCACGAAACCAACGGAAAAATGACAAAGATTTACTTGATGACAATATTCTGAGTGAAATTTCAAAGCTACCTGAGCCTAGTGAACTTTGGGACAGCCAGTTCCAAGACGGAGGATTTCCAGCTCCGCCTGCTTTCCAGGAGGTAAATATTGTTGTTTTTCCATATTTTTGTGATATCACGCAATAGAGACTGAGGCTATGGGAGCTAACTATTCACTAGTCAACTTACCCAAACATTTAGTGCCAATTGATGTAAATTTCTAATGCATAGTAAAATCTGAAGGACTTAGATTTTTATTCGTAAGTAAACTTGCACCCATGGTGTTTGTTTATATTATATTAATTTATTACCTTTGAACCACAGAAAGTAAATACTCTCAAGAGTTTTCTTAAGAGTGGTTTACCTCATCACAAAAATGTTGTTTATCAAAAGACGACCGTGAACCAAGGCCCTTGATCCTATGCTTTATGCCTTTAATATTTAACTACACTTGGGATTCTACTCTAGAATCCCTCACTTCACTGGGGTTTTGAAAAAGCACCCTCACCATAATAATATTATTTGCTCCCCTACTATTTTGGAATCAAAGGTAACCTGTTGTACATACATTTTATTAGCTGCTTTATTTTTTAATGGGATCTTTTTGTTAAATACTGCTTGTTTTAAAATGCATTAAACAACATTTTTCTTTAACACCATAGTCATAAATTTTCAAACATGTTTAGATATGACTGCACAGCTTAAATAAACATATGCTCTTTATTAACCTAAGTCCATGCCTATGATTAATAGCCTTCATTGGGTATTAAATTGAACTTTCCTTTAATATATATATGTTTAAGTTGCTGCTAGTAAGCTGTTAAATTATTTTATTCCAAGGCAAATTCAGCTTTTGCCACTCAACCACCATATCAGCAGCCACACTACCCTGGTATCTATGATGACTTCCCATCTGTGGGTGTAATGGCACAACCTACACAGCCCCCGGACATGCAAGCCTCTTGGAACCAGATGGGTTTGCAACCTGCCCCACCTGCAGTTGCCCCCCATCCAACACCATTTGTCAGCAATGAGGAACAAATAAAAAAAGAAGGTAAGAACTATACCCATATTGCTATGTAATATTTTTGCATTTTTAATAAATATACAGGCTATAGTGAAGTTTGGTAAATGCAATCAAGATGTCTAAAATTTAGAATAGAGTACACATGTAGTTGTTTTTTTAGTGATTTTTGTTTAAAGGGTTTTTAATGGCATTGTGTGGAATGCATGAACTTCAGGTTCAACAAAAATTATTCATGTATGGGTTGTGATGACTAGTAAATGTTTGTATAGATAGTACTAACAAGTTACCTGATGCTGGTTTAACATGATTATTAAGTTAAGTTGTGTGCTATAACAATTATATAATATAGATGTATACTATTTGTTATATGTGTGTGTTATTATGTAGGTATATTGTTTTAATAATGTCACTGGGTTTTTATTGCATGTATTTTATCAATGCTAACACAGAGTTCCGTGGCAGATATGCTTTTGTCATATTTCTTAAAACATGTTTAAATGCGATTTCAAATCAGTCTGTAAATCATTGAAAATATAATCATATACCCTAACTTACTAGGTTTTTAGTTAGTAAGGTTTTTACAGAAAAATTCTTACACCATGAGGTTACAAGAAATGAAGATAAAATTGGATATATCAAATGTTTCGCTGGCAATAATCTTACGCTATTATGTTTTGCAAATATTTCCTGCTAATTATACATAGCTGCATGGCAAATGTGTTTTTAAAATCAAGATATTTTAGTGGTACAAATATCTTAAATGCAGATCCATCCAAAATTGCGACTCTCACAAGCTTAGCAGAATTAGGTTTGTAACAGCTAAGGTTTTCAATATTATTTTCTTACAAAGTGTAACTTCAATGACGTTGTTTAAAAATATACTAACAATATTTAAATGGAAATGATGACGCTACACTGTTTTTTCATCCAGGGCTCTACAGTAAAAAAATAACATGTTTTCACAGCTGCAATCGAATCAGAAATGCGTCACCAAAAAGCGGCGCTTTCGAAACAGCGAGAAGATTACATGAAGAAAGCTAATATATTAAAGAAAGAATTGGACACGTTGAAAGACCAGCGTAACGAACTGCGTGGAGATGCGAAACGTTCGCCCAGCCCAGACACGAAGAGGTTTTTGAAGGAAAACACTAAGTTACAGGTTTGATAGCCCATTTTCAACCTTAACACTATTAATGTACAGCTTGAAATCGGTATTACAGACAGTGAGTTTGCTTGCTTGAGGATGTGTAACCTCGCATCGAATGCCTTCCTTGTAGTTGGAGATCCAGAACAAGCTGAAGACCATCTACAATGTGGTGGACATGCTGAACGGCATCATTGGCGAAGATGCGCCGATGCTGCCCGATACAGATGAAACGGCGGATCGTGGTGCCGCCAAACGAAAGTCTAGGTGTGTTGTACTCACTGCTTTATCATTATTTTGCCCTCTCAAGCAGAGGTTACTTTTATTGAAGGCTTGCCATTACGGAAATCATCTCAACCGATTTGACTCTTGCAGTGTATAACATATTTGAGCTATTAAATAAATTAATCAATTAATGAACAAGCTTTCAATGCAATGAAAGATTTCTAGTTAATATGTGAATAAAACATTATATACCCACCTATTTTTGTTACGATAACTTTCCTCCCAAATGCCAGGAACTGTTCAAGGAGATTATGGAAGATAATTGTTCTTGATGGAGAAGATGGATACATTGCGCTTAAATTAAGAAAAGCATAACTACTTTGTAAATAATAAAACTAATTTTACGAATACAAGTTCAATTTTGTATGTATATTGTCGCACCTTCAGGTTGAAAACAGCTCAATAAACAGAACATTATCTAATTACCTTTAGTGCAAACAAAGCCAAATTCAAGTAGAAATATAACAATAGTATTATATGGTCTCAACTGCTATATTTTCTGATAACATTGTAAAACTTAATTTGCTGTCAAAAATGTGCTTTTTGAGTTACATTGTAAAGGTGCATTTGATGATTTTTTTCATTGCTGAGGTAAGGTTGGTTTTATTAAATTGCTTATGTAATCATGATTATGTTTTTTTTTTTTTTTTTTTTTTTTTTTTATTGCTCTTGGTGGCAAACGAGCTAGCGGCCCACCTGATGGTAAGTGTTGACCGCCGCCCATGGACATTGGCAGTGCCAGGGGCACAGCCAAGCCGTTGCCTACCGTGAAGTGAGTGCTCTTTTTAAACCTCGTTTAAAGGAGGACATGTCGTAGCGCTCGGGAAACACCGCCGCAGGTAGTTCATTCCAGAGTCTGCACGTACGAGGTAGGAATGATCGCTGGAAGCGTACCGTGCTGGACGTTATCGTTTCCAGGTGATATGGATGAACCCTGCTGCGATGTCGAGTTGTACGATGGTAGAAAGGTGACGGTGGTACCATTTCAAACAGTTCCTCGGAGCACTCCCCGTGGAACAGACGGTAGAGCACGCAGAGAGATCCAAAGTCTCTCCGTTGCTCCAACGTCCCCAGTTTGTCCGTGAGATTTATGATATTTATGATACCATAGAGTTGCCAGCTTTAGAATTAAATTGCTGTTTTTTTCGTTTGTATTTGTACTGTCATTGTAACTTTGACCATAGAACCTACATATAACAATGTGATGAAATTAAACTATTTCTACTCTTATGACTTTTATTTCGGTATTATGAAATTGTAAATTGTGTGGATAAACAACCTGGTGAACGGTAAAATTAATTAAATTTTTACTTATCGGTTTATTGCTATCGAAAAACATGGCGGACTTTTGGAAATTTGTCCAACCAACATATAATTAAAATTTTAACAAGCCTTTCATTTTAAGCAATATATTAATCTTGCATACATTTATAAAGTACTGCTTGCTTGCTTACTTCGTTCAGTATGTAAAAATGTTTGCCCTCTGGTGGACACTTTAGTCCTTTATGCAGTACCGATAGCTTTTTTATTGAAGCATTGATAAACCACTTGCCGGATCCGAAACAATCGAAATTGCACAATCGAATAAGAGTTACGACTGGCTTAAATATTCTGCTACTATCAAGAAAATTACAATACACTAAATAATAGTAATGTCTGATGTAATATGTCACAAAAACAACATCATGACTCCGCGTAAAAGAATTCGGCAAGTCGTGCTGTGGGCCCCTACCAATTTTATGGTGGGAAGTAAGAGTAATGTAATGTGCCAGGCGTACGTGTGGATTGTCTGCTTGTCTAATTTCAGACCCTTTCAGGATATGAATGATAGGTTGGTGAAATTGTGTATTTCAAAGTCTGCGTGTATTTTTTTTTCAATTTCTTTGTATATTTGGAAGCCAGTTACAATTTTATAATTGTCTGTTCAGGTCGCCCTCTGCGGGTGCCAAGTTCAACTATGTGTACTACGACCCCGAGATGCATTGGTGCCGTGTGTGCAACGAGTTCCCGCCCACGGCCAAAGACTACCTCAATCACCTGCATTCGCCGGCACATCATAAGTAAGTGGATCAAATTTCTTTGCATTCAACACTGATTTCTTCCCAAGATCCAAAGAACCAAGTGTTTTGGGGTATTTCACCAATATATCTCCCTCGTCTTTATTCCTAAATTCATTGGGTAAGGCAGCATTAATGGTTCCGTCTTAGAGGGACCACTGGTAATTATATGGTTAGACCAGCTGTCGGAATTCATGCTACTGACTATAAATAAATCAATCAATCAATCAATCTCTTTATTTGCTGAATATGGGTACATTACATCGTGGTTAAAAAAAATATATTAAGTCCAATTCCATATTTTACCCTTGTGGGGTGTGCAAAAATTATATAAGAATTATTAAAACTATGTTAAATATAGATACAAACCAGTCTTGTGAATGTTACTTAATGACTATTAAACATTGTAATACAATATAATGCCAGCCCCATACAAGAGTGGGCAATGTCCTGAATCAACCACGCTCATAAAAGTAGATAATAAAGTCAAACGTAGACATTCCGTAACTTGTCATGCAGAAGCTTAACCTTATAACGATACCCACATCTAGGTTTGTTAATACTGCTAGCGAATAAATAATAAATTGCCAGCGCTGGCGACGGAGTTACCCATTTTTGTAGTATGATGTAATAGATAATTATGACAAAATAATTTTAACGAAAACACAAATAATGTCAACACTTATTATAAATATTAATTATTAATTAGCAATGAAATATATTAGAATAAGGCAAATAGAAATAAAAATGTCAATTTAAAAAATAAAATAGTATAACAATATTATAAAATGCCACTTAAAAATTCATCTACACTATAATAAGATTTTTCTATCAAAATATTATTCAATTTTTGATTGAACACCTTTTTGCTTCGAATCTCTAATAAGGTCTTCGGTAAGTGATTGTATATCCGTGGTCCCATACAAAATATACTTTTGTTAAATAAGGTTGTTTTATGTCGTGGACAATAAATTTTATGCATATGTCGCTCACTCTTGTAATTTTCAAATAAGTTAATATTATTTCTAATAAAAATTACTGTTTCATACACATAAAGACAAGGCATTGTTAATATATTGAGGCTTTTGAAGAAAGATCTACAGCTGTCGGCCTGTTTTATTTTACATATTGCTCTAATACACCTCTTTTGAGCCTTGAATACATCGTCATTATTTGTAGAATATCCCCAAAACATGATTCCGTAACGCAGAATAGATCCAACATATCCATGATATGCTGCTAATACAGTAGATTGACTAACAACTTTGGAAAGCATGTACAAAGCATAGGATTGTTGATTTAATTTTTGGCAAAGATTATCAACATGTATTTTCCAATTTATGCTAGAATCAATGTTTAGACCCAAAAAATTTGTGGCATTTACCTCAAGAATTTTTGTTCCCATATATTCTACGTCAATATTACTTATTTGGGAAGTTCTATTTTTAAATATCATTAGGTATGTTTTGCTTAGATTAATTTTTAAATTATTTGATTTCAACCATTGTATTATGTCATGCAAAGTATTTTCGATGTCAGTTTTTAATGATAGTTTGTCATTTCCTGTGAAAACAATAGTGCTGTCGTCAGCGTACAGGAATATTGGGTGACTAGTTACCTTCGGCAGATCATTTATATAAATGATAAATAAAAGTGGCCCTAGTACACTGCCTTGTGGAACTCCCTGTTGTACTTCCCTGTACTCTGATGAATATTTTTTCTCTAGTTTAAGATATGGGCATATTCGTGTTATCTGTGTGCATTGAAATCTATTAGTTAAATATGATTTTATAAGGTCAAGTACAATTCCTCTAACTCCATAAAAAGAGAGCTTATTTATTAGTAGTTTGTGGTCTACGCAGTCGAAGGCTTTGGTGACATCCATATATAGGGCACATACTGGTATCTTTTTGTCAATATTATCGACCACTTTCTGTAGTAAATTGTAGATGGCGACATTTATGGATTTATTTTTTCTGAAACCGACTTGTTCTTGGGCGAAAATGTTCTTGGTTTCAAAGAATGAGTATAAGCGATCGTGTATTACTTTCTCAAATATTTTTGAAATTGTAGGAATTAGTGCTATTGGTCGATAGCAACTCATACTTTCTTTGTCACCTTTTTTAAAGAGTGGCTTTATAATTGTAATTTTTAAATTATCTGGGTAGATTCCGTTAGTTATACACAGATTAATTATATAACTTAACGGATATGATATCTTCAGAGCCACTTCTTTTAGGATAATAGTACAAATATCGTCGTATCCAGTACTACGTGTATTTTTTAGGTCTCTTATAACATAATAAATTTCCTTAGGGGTTGTCACGGTCATAAATAGAGAATTAACATTATTATTGTGATGATTATTAAAATTTATGTCAGTATTTAGTTTTTCCACTTGGTCAATAAAGAAATTATTAAAAGAGTTGGCTATCACATGCGGTTCATCAGTAAGCGTTAAATCGTCTGTTTTGATTTGTCGTATTTCATCCCTAGGCTCATTGCGACGCGTGTTATTAATTATTTTCCAAGTTGCCCTACTCTTATTATGTGCTTTATGAATAAAGTTATTATTGTGGCTTTTTTGAGTCAATTTTATTATATGATTTAATCTAGCTGATAGCTTTTTAAATTGTGTCTTGAGTTCAGTAGTACGTTGATTTCGATATTGCCATAATAGCTCTCGCTTACGCTTGCAGCACTTTTTAATACCATAAGACATCCATTTCGGTCGCTTATTTGTATTTACCAGAATACGGCTCATTGGAAAGCATAGGTGATAAAATAGTATAAAAGTATCATAAAATAAATCAAACGCTTTGGTAGGGTCCGAAATTTCAAATACCTCACTAAATTTAAGCGAGTTAATACACTCATTAAACTTTTTAATATTTTCTGTACTGTAATCTCGTTTTTGAACATACCAATGACTGAAACTGTAGCTTCGTTTTACAGGACAGGTGAGCAATTGAGCATAATGGTCGGATAAGGCAAAGTCCTCCAATTTACTCTTACATCCTCGAAACTGGAAATTATAAAAGAAATTGTCCAAGCATGAACCGCTTATTGGGCGTGTAGGCTCATTGAACGCCCATTTTAAATTATAACATGTAAGTGTTTCTAGGAACTCTGTAGTGAGCTTTGTTTTAGCTAGAATATTGATATTGAAATCACCACATATTATTACTTTATTTTTCTTACAGCAAAACTGCTTAAGTAAAGATCTAAAATTTGTGAAAAATATGCTTATATCCTCTTGTGTTACTTTAGGTGGCCTATAAACACAGAATACCATTATATTATGATCGACGAGCTTAATGCCTGAGACTTCCATAATACCCTCAGAACAATAGTTTCTGAGACCATTTATTTCATTAAATTTATGTGTATTTCGAATAAAGATACACGATCCACCATTGCGACATTTCCGCGAATAATACGAGCCCAATGTGTAATTAGGAATTGTCACAAATTTGGAGTCACTCGTTATCATGTTGTGTTCGGTTACGCACAAAACATCTATCAGAGTATTATATTTTATAAGGGAGTTTATAGATAACACTAGTAGATCAGTTTTTGATATAAGCCCATTTATATTTTGATGTAAAACATTTATGTAGTTATATTCGAAAAAAATTTTTTAACTGTCCTGAAGGATCACTTTTATCAATAGGATTAGTGCTATCTTGTAGAGTTGTTTTATTATTATTAACCATGGCTGTATGACCATTTTGATTTCTCTTTAGAATCTTACTAAAATAGAATGGGATTGTTCCCTTCCTAGACAATTCGTTGCTATTACAAATGATACGATCCGTTGAATTACTAACTCCAGTTTTTAAGGAACGATTCGACGTTGAAAAATAGTAGGGTATTGTTCCTTTTACGGGAGCCTGGTCATAATGTTTTACAGAGTGATTTAAAGATAGTTTAGTTAAGAACCTATGCTTATAGTCAAGAGTATCTATGCTTAAGTTTATTTCTTTTGCAATTCGGTGCAAGAATGTCCATTTTTGTTTATTGTAACAATCTAAGTCATTAGTCGATATGAATGTACAATTTGAATGGTTCTTACATATATGTCTTAGCATGTAGTTAAGTTTGTTTACATTTAAATAATCATTATTTTTTATACCCAACACAATAATGTTACAATTTTGAGCTACCTTTATAAGGTTACACAATGCTGTCTTTATTTTAAAAGGATTAGTGTCGTGTTCTCCAGCCGATACTATAAGCTTGTCGTGCGAACTAAACACAAAAGACTTACAAGTTGATATAACTTCTTCTGCTGACGCATTCGGCTTGATGAACGAGGTAACATTGTAGCTGTTGTAGTCACTATATCTCCTAGCAGCTAAAATATGCTGAGATAGACCTTTGCACTGTTCTCCGCCAAAAATATATATATTATGTGACTTGTGCAAATTGTTAGGAGCATTGTTCAATTGGCTGGTAATTCTTTGGGAGCCTGCGACAGGTACTGCTACTGTTTGGACATATTTATCCGCATATTTCATTTGTGGTTCATTTGTAAATTTTTTGCTGATATCCAATGCTGCTAAAGATTTAAGATTCTTTTTTTTACCTAATGGAGTTCCTTTCCGTGGTGTCGAAATATCATTATCAGTGACAAGCTGTTTTAGTAAATTTATTCTCAACTGCTTTTCCTCTAGAGTTATAAATAAATATCCTTGGACATTTCACACAACGCAATTTCGTCCCAAGCAACTTAATGCTTGTATTATGGTAACGAGATGGATGATAAACTTATATATATATATATATATTAAATTAAATACCTACATATTATAGATAGAAAACACCCAGACCCGGAACAAATACTTGTAGGTCGTACCAATATTTCTTCCGTGCGGGGATCGAACCCGCGACATGCTGCGCAGCAGCCGTTCGGTCAACCACTGTGCCAACAACTACCATAGCCATAGATAGAATGGAAGCCGGGATCGACGGCTTTACGTGCCGTCTGAAGCAGAGTAGAACAGATATTACACACAGATTATGGACACCCATCCAGTATAGAGGCAGACGTTGCTTAACCTGCACATGGATTGCGTTACCAGACGAATCTGTTATAATACAGATTATTAATTAATTTTGCATTAAATGTGGTTGCCAACTGGACTGTGACTGGGATGGACGGAAGATCTTGTAACGCTGGAAGTCGCAGGTGGTGGTCTGATTAAGGCAGTACTTAGTTGCGTCATACGAGGAGGCATTTCTTAAACACTCGACAGGTTTTCTTTTTTATTATTGACTTGGATGCCTTTGACCTTAGGCTTGCGTGATGGGAAGCAACACCAGGGTCTAAGATGGAGCAGGCAATTCAAGGAAATGCACACAACGAAACACAGTAAAACTGCTTGGCGCCGAACTTAGATGTGAGGGTAGTAGCTAGACGGGCGGACCTACCACCAAGCGTGCTGGGTTTGGTGGACTTTTACAACACGCGTTTTTTCCCAGCGTGCGGTGGGGAAGTGTAATATTCTGACCCGTCCCCACACGGGGTTAAGGTGAATGTTCCAGGGTAGCCCGCGAAATTCAAATTTTCTTAGGTTTTTTGCAATTTGTAGGTCAGTGCTAGGTTGTATGTTGATTATAATGTTATTCGCGGCTGTAAGACGTATGTCGTTATAGAATTATAATCATCAAAATCATCAATACAACCCTCCAAGCTCATAAAGGTGCAAGAAAAACTTTTTCAACGTCAAAGTCATTCTTGCACCTTTATGAGCTTGAACGGTTGTATTGATGAGTTTGATGATTATAACTCTGTAACTACATACGTCTTACAGCCGCTAATCAAATGTTCATCATCATACAACCTATCACTGCGCTGCAAATTGCAAAAAACGTAAGAAAATTTTAATTTCGCGGGCTACCCTGGAGCATCCACCTTAAATAGAAATAAGCTCCCATGTTGACCCCACCCACCTAAGTCATTTTCTGTATTGACCATGTATATGTATAATATATTTGGTTTACCAGGATGGCAGCTGCCCACATGGAAGCGCCGTGGCACAGCGTGTCCAATGCCAACGAGGGTTTCCCAAGCTTCCCCGCTGCCCCCACCAAGCGCACCCCTATTAAAGGTAACGCTTAAACAAAGACTTCTTCACGTAGATATTATTCTTCGTCGAGCCTCCTTCATAAAATCAATACGAAGAGCAATTAGCCCACACGCTGGCCAGACTGGTTGGCACAGGTTCTCGTTTCAAGGTTTCCTTCTATTGCGTCTAGGTTTTTTCTATGTATGTACTTTTGAATACAACTGTCATCTAGTCTCTCCCGTGACCACGACTACTGCTGCAAAGCATTCGAAACTTCGGGAATTAAATAATGTAATATACACGCGATCGAACCGTTAAAAAGTGTTTAATTGCAAATATACGAAGATATTGCTACTTGGAAAACCATTTTAAGGTATATACTCGCATAGACTTTTATCGCATCTATCATGCTATAATAAAAAGGAGTCTATGCGAGGGGGCCCAAGGCGAAACCATCTCATAAGGTGTACCGTCTCCTGTGTTACTTCAGGCCTCCAATTCTTCGTGCCGTCGACGGCGTGGTATTGCAAGTTGTGCGATCAGTTCATCGGGGACCTGCACTGTGCTTCTGCGCACTTGAAGTCTATCACACATTCCAAAAACTATACTGTGAGTTGTTCAAATATATTATAGACCATGCTCGTGTTTTTTGTACACTTTTTGTGATGTTATAATTTAGTAATTTAAAAATACCTGATTGTTAAAAAATTGTGGCTGGAAGAATTTATTTATTTATACTTTTTGCACATACAAAGTAAGTGATGTACAAAGGCCGACTTAATGCCTTAGGCATTTTCTACCAGTCTACCTTAGGGTGGTGCAGAGACGGAGCGTGGCAGGTGCACTACTAAGGTGCATGTCGCGGGTTCGATTCCCGCACGGAATAAATATTTGTACAACCTACAAGTATTTGTTCCGGGTCTGGGTGTTTTCTATCTTTAATATGTATGTATTTACAAAAAAATATATTATATAAGTAGTTTATCATCCATCCCGTTACCATAACACAAGCATTAAGTTGCTTAGCTTGGGACGAGATGCCGTTGTGTGAAATGTCCAAGGATATTTAAAAAAAAATTACTAAAATTTAACATACATATATGTCTTACTATAGTATTTATAATGTACGTCATTATCTTCTATACTTATAATAAATCTGTAGAGAGGTCAATTCTGTACATGAAATATTTTTCCAAAATAACTATCAGCGGGTGATTAGTGATCGATACTGACGCCAAAAATGTAATCAGTAAAATTTTTGTCTGTCTGTCTGTCTGTCTGTATGTTCGTTATAGAAACAAAAACCACTCGACGGATTTCAACAAAACTTGGTACAATTGTTCTTCATACTCCTGGGCAGGTTATAGTATACTTTTCATCACGCTACGATCAATAGGAGCAGAGCAGTGAAGGGAAATGTTGGGAAAACAGGAGAACTTACTCCATTTTTTAAGCTTCCGACGCGTGTGCAGCCTTAATAGTTAAAGCTACACAGAAATCATGTATGACGGAAATGTTCTCCTTAAAATTATATAAAAAATATTCCACGACAGCAAATGTCTATCTTTTATGGTTGACTCACAATAACACGTGTAACTCCCGATAGCTTAGCAGTTCAGAGCTTTCTGATTATATTTGTCTACTCTTACGTTTATAACACTCTCAATCATCCCTAATTAATAAATGTTAACATTATTACCTATTTAATAAAAAAATAATCATAGAAATCGGTACAAAAACACCAAAGTTATTCATGAAATACGCTAATAAACCATCGCGCGTGATAACTGAATCATGCTCTAAGGATTATTTTTGTGTAACCGTCTCGCATCGAGTCGTCGCGGGAGGTTTAAAAGGGCGGGGGATCCAAACGCGAACTTCATACAATATTTGGATTTGGCTGATGATGCGAGTAGACGTTCCGAGTATTCGCCCTTATTGACCGGCAATAATATATATTATCAGCGCGACTTTTAGTCTTTACAATAATTTAGTTTATTTAATTTTCTTTTGTTGTTATTTCATAAAATAGGTATTAGTTATTTTGGTGGCGTGTTATATTCGTTCAAATTACAAATGATTAATAGTTAACATTTTATTTATTTTTAGGTGAAGTAGTAATAGGTTAGTAGTAGTTAGTTAGTAGTAGGTAAGTTTTGGTTAATTTATGTTCAGTTTTTTTTAATAATAATAATAAGTAAGTAAAAGCGTAGGTACTTTTATTAATTAAAGGTATAGGTCTTATTAATTATGTTATAGGTATTTAGTTTTAAGTGAAGTAGGATAGTTTACCCGGAAGCTTTGCGCTGAAGTATTTTCGTTGTATAGGTACTTAAGCCTCATGTGAACGTGATCTAAACAATATTACCAATACATTAACTTAATAATACACAAGGAATTACACACTGACGGAGTTGCGGGCACAGCTATCTATATCTATATATATAAAACTCTTCCGTTACTGAGTGACTGACAGACAACGCACAGCCGAAACTAATGGCAGTAGATTGCTGAAATTTGGCCTGTGTGTTTGTTGGGAGGAGTAGGCTACCACTAAGAGAGGATTATTGGAAATTCCCTCCCAACGGGGAGAAAACGGGGATAAATTGTTTTTTTCCGGAAGTCATTATTCCACGCGGACGAAGTCGCGGGCAAAAGCTAGTTGTTAATAAAGCCTAAAGATAAAGCCTAACTTGAAGTAATTCTATGGATAAGATGATACAAAATTCCGTTTTAGATATTGGTACTCTTATCTTTGTCTTTAAAGAGACTTAAGTCTAGATAAAATACCGTATTAGATATTTTCCAGTTTGTCTAAAAAAATGATAGTAAAAACGCGTTTTTAGGTGTTTTTATCTTAAAAATATCTTAATTAAGTGCATTTGTATTAAATATTTGAATTGGATGACTTTATGCAATGGGGACAGTGAAAAAAAAATGTGTTTGCTGTCGTGGAAAAATCGGCAAGTATTTGAATAGGAAGAAAAATGAAGAAGAGTTGCAAAATAATTCAGATTCAGAATCGAAACTTGCTAGTAACTTCCTCCAAAACGCGGGAAATTGTTCTACGATTAGAGATGGGATTTTACCCGGAAAAAACACAAATGTGGGAAAAAAATAGGAAAAACACGGGGGGAAATTCCCGAATGGGATAATATTCGGGTTTTTTTCATATTTAACTTATGTAACATCTAGATAATGTGTAGATACATGTATATATTAAATAGTACGTACTATTACTACTAGTTAGAGCTAACCTAAGTTTGTTTATCATGCTATCTAAAATGTCTTCAACCAATGTGTGTTGCCAGTTATGACATTGGCACAGAGTCGTGGTCGCTCACTATGATCTCCATCAGAAGGCTCAACGTAACCCAAAGGGCAATGGAGAGGGCTATGCTCGGAGTTTCCCTGCGAGATAGAATCAGAAATGAGGAGATACGCAGGCAAATCAGGGTCACCGACATAGCCCACAGGATTGCCAAACTTAAGTGGCAGTGGGCACATAGCGCGCAGGACTGACGCCCGATAGGGGAGAAAAGACCTGGAGTGGCGACCGCGTTCCGGCAAGCGCAGTACTGGTAGGCCTCCCACACGGTGGACCAACGACCTGGTTAAAGCCGCTGAAAAACGATGGATGCGGGCGGCCCAGGACCGGCCTTTGTGGAAATCCTTCGGGGAGGCCTATGTCCAGCAGTGGACGTCTTTTGGCTGAAATGATGATGAGGAAAAATACTACTTCTCTACTCTTCAATTGATTAATTAGATTGCTCTGTTACTGCATAAAATGGTCCATCGTTCACAACACATCAAATGACATGTTTAATGATGACAGTCTAGAAATAGTGTGAGAAGATAAAAAGGAATACAGAGATGACAGTTACTAGGTAATCTTAAACCACTCATATATCTGTTTATTCTTTCAATAGATAGTTTAGTATAAAACAAGTGAAATTATTCTTGTAAATACTATAGTAAGACATACATTATATATACTAATATAATACATACATGAAGTATAATACATATGTTATAGATACATACATATAACAACATATTCAGTATTAGAAAAAAAAATCAGATAACATTCCACGACAAACATCAGGCTAATTGGTAAATCTATTAAGTCCTAATATGTTGATTTCAGTTCCAATATACATTGTTTTGACATATAATCTCCTTGTTAGCAGCCCTGTACCATCAATTGTTATTTGTTCACTCTTTCCGGGGCTATTAGCGATAGCTTTAGACATCACTAGCTGTACCCTGCGCGCGTTGCTACGCCACGAACTAACGTAAAATTCGTTCTTACCTGACCTCTACTTGGTGAAAATAATATTCCTACCAAATTTCAAGTCTAGGTCATATGGTTTCAGAGATATTGTGATGAGTGACTAAATACGTGGAAATCTCATATATATATGTAGTTACTAGCCGTCCCGGCAAACGTTGTTTTGCCAAATAATTAACCAACCCCCGCGCAACCCTCTTCCCCGCGCAACCCCCACCCCGCGCAACCCTCTAGGTCTAATTAAATAGGGGTTGATCGTAGAGGGGTGAAAATTTAGGGTTGTTTCTATTTTTTTATTATGAATCTTAAAAAAATAAAAGCAAAAATTTTTCTCTAAAATTTTTTTTACCCCCCTCCCCCCTTAAAATTTAGGGGGATGAAAAATAGATGTTGTCCTATTCTCATACCTACCCAATATGCTCACAAAATTACATCAAAATCGGCCAAGCCGTTTCGGAGGAGTTTGGCATCTAAAACTTTGACACGAGAATTTTATATATTAGAAGATGTGTAGATAACTTTTAACGATTGTAGTAATCTGTTAAACAGTAAATACTAATGTAATGTATAAAATGAGATATATACATATTAGCATACCCACAAATAAAAACAGAATTGTAACTGAACAATTCCCCATTCCAGAACTTCGTAGAACAAAACCCCCACTGGGAGACCGACTGGATGTCAGACAGGCAGAAGGCCGTCGAGAAATCGCGCGCCACCAAAGCCAAGCCGGAGCCAGAGAAGCCCCAGCAGTACACTGCCCATACCATAACATTCAGCAAAGACGGCTTCCACACTAAACGCAAGAGCAGCCCAAAGCACTCATCCGCAGATAAGAAGAAGAAGGAGAAAAAGAAGAAGAAAAGGCAGCAGCAGTCCAGTAGCAGCAGCTCTTCCAGTGGCTCGAGCAGCTCGGACGAGTCTACTTCGAAGAAAAAGAAAAGTGAGTTGCATGGAAAAGGTTTTACTTATGTATGTCAAATTGGACACTGTCCAAATGTGCCACACCACAAATGTTATATTTATTAAAAAAAATGTTATATTATATTTCCAGTTACCTTTATTCAAATAGATTTGAATGGAAACTCGGAATTCAGGCCATGAATGTCGATTCCGGCCTTCAGCAGGGTATTCAGCCTTCTGTACCTAGCTGGCTAGACAGGATGACAGAGGGTTTCCTATCAAGTTTTCCTTCTTTTGTGGCTAGGTTATCGGCCTTGTCCGTCGGCCCCTACAACACCCTCAGGATGGAATGGGGTGGTGACACTTTGTATTACCACTCGCACTTTCTGTGGCATGGTGACCCTGCTTTGACATTAAAACGACTAAAACATGGACAACTTCCGCAGGTAAGAAGGTTAAGGGCAAGCGGGACGTAATGGGTGACATATCGCTTACAGAGTGGATGTCGGGAGTTCACTCCGACCGACTCAACGAAAGCGACCGCAAGCTGCTGGACACGCTCAAGAACCGGTGAGTGCTCCCCAGCTAAGACCTGCTGCGGCCCGGGACTGGGAAAGATTATGCATGTGCTTCTTATACAATCTTTGGTATGACTCTACATTTGACCACTCTCGCAATTTTGTACAATACTCTGAGCTAATTGGTGTAAAATTTTAATAATAGGATTTTGTTCTAAATATTCGCGATATTTGGTATTATTCGATTCGATTTTCGAGTCATTGGCACACCTCTAATGTTCGTCTAAAATATTGTTTTAGAATGAAATCCGAGAAGGCCGAAGAAGCCAAGCGGAGGTCCACGGAGCGCGCAAGGGAACGAGAGTCGGCCGCGGAGATCCTGCGCAAGATCAGGTGAGGGGGGACCATGGGTGGGGAATGGACCCTGGAACGGGGAAGAGACGAGAACTGTACCCCCGAGTGGTACTGGCACAAGTTGCCGAGAACAAGAAATGCGAGTTCCTTTTGCTGCCAAACTCGCGATAGAACATGGCAGCCCTCCATATAAATGTTATAATTAATTGTGTATAATGTAAAAAGACAGTGTTTGTCTTTTTAAACCTTACAAGGACCTGTACAGTATGAAGTGAATAGTGTGGATCTCCGATCGCAGGGAGAGTGAGCGGCGGGAGTCCCGCAGCCGCGAGGAGCGGGAGAGGGAGAGGGAGCGGGAACGCCCCCGCGGCAGCCCGGACAGGCCCGGCCGGGGGCACTCCGCGGAGAGAGACCGGCCGCGCTCCAGGGCCGGCTCCAAGAAGCCGGAGGTCAAGAAGATGCCCTTCATCGGTGAATAATACCTCTTTATTGTTCGAAGGCGGATCACCTACTCCTGCTCGGCTCATATGACCCACTGCCGAGTCGGGTCTCCTCCAGTTACATGGAGGGTAATTAGCCTACTGCTGGAACGGAGTTTCGTATCAAGTTTTCCTTCTTTTACAGCCAGATTAGCGGCCTTGTCGTCTCCTTTTGTCTGCTCTTACGACACACACAGGATAGAATGGGGTAGTGACACGATGTATTCTAAATCCGTCACCACACGGAGCAAGGCCACGCCACGAGAAATGGAAAACTTCCCATTTTACCAGTAGACTAATTTCCCTCCATGCAATTGTAGGACTCGGTGGTGGGACTTCTTAATTTTTGCCACTTTTATGGGGATCACTCTAAACTGATTGCTGATTAACTAACAGAATTGTCACTGTTCTGAGAACCATCCGGTGGTGCTACTGGTAACCGTTTCATTAGACCAGCCATAGAATACAATACTCTTTATTGTACACCAATAATATTTTTATATTATTTAGTTAACATGGCATCACAAAGGTAGATGGATGGTTTGTAGGACTGGCGGCTGGGAAAGCACAGAGGTCAGATATTAATATTTGGTTGAGACCCATGTAACATCCGGACACACTGACCTATATAGATTGTGTGCCGTGTTGACTGGGCTATGACCTTCTCATTGCTCTGTGTGGCAGCAATTCAGAGACATATTCTAAGCCGCCAATATCATGTGTGCAGGTAAAATGCCAGTGTTCAAGCACTTAAACAAAGGCTCGAAAACAGATGAACAAAAGAAGGAGGAAGATAAAAAGAAAGAAGAAGAGGACGAGTCTTCTAAAAAGAAGCGAGGAGAGATCGATGCAGAGATACAAAAGAAGGTAAGGTCCTACAAATGGTATTTTTAGGCCTTGACATATCTTTACATTGTGATGATATACATACATGCCTACACACTTAAGAGCAGAAGTATGACACGAGACACGATCTCAACCGTCATGCAGAGGGGACAGTTTTTTTTTATTTAATATAAATATCCTTGGACATTTCACACAACGCCATCTCGTCCCAAGTTAAGCAACTTAATGCTTGTGTTATGGTAACGAGATGGATGATAAACTACTTATATACAATTTTTTTTTGTAAATACATACATATTATAGATAGAAATGACAACCAGACTCCGAGCCAGTGCCTCTGGTTAAGACAAAGACACTTGCCCGACCCCGGAATCGAACCCGGGACCCGTTGATCCAAAGGCGGCACATCTAACCACTAGACCAACGAGGCAGTTTATATATCGATTACTTATTTTACGCGTTCAACTGAGTATGTTTTTTCTTTAAATAATTTTGTAGATTCCCATTGTGGCTATATGAATATATTGACGGCTTTATCGAGAGACAAATCTTCAGCCCGTAATAATCTGCCTCGAACTGCTGCATCCCTGACGCCACACACGATTCGATCCCGTATTAAGCTGTCACAGTAGTTGGCTCAGTAGTTTCAGAGCCGTGACGTAGTCATCAATGCTTTCGTCCTGCTCTTGTGTCGAGTGAAAAATTTAAAACAAATAACGTTGTGTTAGTTTTCGTGCCAAAATGACCGTTAAATTTTTCAATTAATTTTTGAACATCCTCATTGTCCTCTTCTTCTTCGAACCGCAACGTGGAGTAAATATCATAACCTTCTCGCTTATTTTCATGTACACTATACGGTCAATAAAATAAATATAAGAGGAGTATCCGCTGTAGCCGCAGTTAAAAATTGTATTTTTCTATGTAAATTATTTGGGAGGAGCAATGTATGGCGTGTACTAGGTGTAATTTTTTTTCTTTTTTTTTCTTTTGTTTATTATGCGCTACATATGGCTGAGGTGAAAACCAGCGTTGTGGATATTATCTACAACATATGCTGAGCTCAGACCATTTCTGGCAATGCTGTATACAGCATAGAATTTTTGTGCATCAATTTGTATAGAAATACATATTAGTTGTAAGAATTTAATGTTATATGTATCTTTATATTTGTATTTCCATAAGTTCTGTGTTGTGTGCAGTTTTATCAGAATAAAGGTTGTTCTATTCTATTCTTGCACGTCGCTAGGTTCCTTGTAAACCCCCGATGCTTTCACAAACACTTTGAACTGTCGCAGCCATTTTCTCCAAGCATCCGCCCGATTTGCTGGCCCTCCTTCACGCCTCAATTCCGTAGGTGGACGTGCATGTTCCATCGTACTTAGACCACTATGACACGCGAAATTTTATTAATTTAAATTAATTTCGAGCCACCGCTGTCACCATGAAGTGAAATTTATTTTACGTGTACCCCAATGATGTTAGAAGTAAAAAGGTGTAGATGGGTTATAAGTGGTCAGCAAGCGGCACGTTAAAAGTAGGCTAATTAGCAAACCTGACCTCAGTGTTGCGTCGCTGGCGTCAACATATGCACGTCAAGAACCGTGTGTAAAAAGTGCTATAAAACAATTGAAAATGCCGTCGTGTGTTATGAGATATTGTACAAACTACTCTAACAAAACTTCTAAAAGTCAAGGAATCACTTATCATTCGTAACTATCACTATTTCCGTAATATAATTAATATTTTTTACAAATTAAAAATGTTATTCGTAAAATATGGCGGTAAAAATCAATGAGTGAATCAAAAGTATCCTCATTACCAAGTGCAAAAGAGATAGATGTCATTATGCATCACAGACTATAGAGTAACAGACATGTGAGCTGGCTAACGGAGTAGGTACAAAGGTAAGGTTATTAGGTGATGTTATTTTTTGTAATGCAGTTGTTATTTAAATTAAATTGTTTTATTTTGTTGAGCTGTGTTACTTGAGTAATAAATAAACTATTAATACAGGGCAATCTTTAATGAACATACATCTCAGAAGGTGGACTTCTCATGATTATAAACCACTTTTACTAAGGGAACAACCCTGAAATTGCGGTAAAAAAAAACAGCTGTTTCTAACATATATGTTTACTTATCGAGACAAAATGTTTTTACAAAATATTTATAGGCATAAAACTTTGTAGGGCAAAATGTTATGTCTGATTTAATTAATCTTTATTGTTTCTTGCATGTGACGACGCATCACGACAAATTATATTTGTCTCTATTTAGCACGTGATTATTAAATCATACCATCCTACTTTCACGACTCATCTAATGCAGTGTGCATATTGCATATTAAGTTAACTATGTGTGCGTTGGCTTGCCATTTTTATAGATCGAATGTTGTACAGGTAACGTATCTACACCTTTTAATTGTAACATCATTGGTGTACCCACTTACAATCGATATTTATCGTCAATCATCACTACAGATGGCAATGCGGCTTCGGATTCACGCTCGAATGATGATGATGATGATGTTATAAACACCACATTACACAATTATATACAATACATATAATATGTTCCAATGATTTAAATAACATATGCTTTAGTATTTAAAAATTAAATCTCTTATTATTAAGCTCATTGCTCTATTTTGGTTTGATCACCTATTCATTTTCAGTCATTGATAAATGACATTTGACATGTGCCTTAAATGTTATTTGACAATGACATATAAGGCGTTCTCCTCGCTTAGGAAAAGCAACTTTATGCAGTGGGTGTAAGATAGAGTTTGTGTTTAGCCAGTAAGAACTAATGACATTTTTCATATATATATATATACCTTTGTTTAACCTATCGACGACGCTTTATGGGGTGATATTTGCAAGGAACTGTGCAGCTAGGGATTTTTGTATATCAATGGTCTACCCTTAATTTATCCATTATTGTGTTCTTTATTTTATACTGCATCGGTGGCGGTACGGTCTTAAATGCACTACCCGGGTGGTTAACTTGTATTTAACGGCTTCGCCGTAGTAATCGGTCAGGCATAGAAATGTTGGCACTTGGCACGGTTTTGATGGCCGGTGTGGCAATGGTTGCAGGTGGCGGAGTTCAAGGAGAAGATAGCGCGGTCGCAGCTGGAGAGGCAGCAGCAGGTGGAGGGGCTGCCCCCGCCCGCCCTGGCCACGCCCACCAACTTGGCCACGCCCGCCCAGCTGATCACGCCCGCCCAACTGGCAACGCCCGCCCAGCTAGCCACGCCCCCGCCCCCCGCGCCCCTCGCCCACTACGCGTCAGTACTCAGCACGCGGTTCTTGACGATTGCTTTGGTTCGGCTGCCCGTCTAGTAGGACAACTGTCACTTTTCACAATACTGTCTACGGGCATCGACTGCCACGGATGGTAGGATGGCAGCCAAGACCAAGAGCAAGATTATATTATTTATCTTTATGTAAAAACCAAAACCTTCTAAAACACGAAAGAATTCGGATGTTACTAATAACAGACCTGCGAACATCCAGCAGAGCTAGACGTTGCCTAACCCCCAAATCATTCATTCATTCAGCTCATAGATATTACAAAATGTCCTATAATATATACCTATAGATATTGACTTTATATTAGTCTGGAAATAACAATGCAGAAATCGAGGATTTATGGGTTACTACATTATTTATTCATGGCAGTTATTACCTTTTAGTATAAAAGTTTTTACACAAGACTTAAAGTCTTAACCACTATAAGGCTAAAACGATTGTAATCCACAGGCCCCCTGCGACGGCTCCGGTCCCCTCGGTACCAACAGTTCCATCTCTACCCAAAGACTTCCAGGAAGCCTTAGACATCATCTTCCCGGCCGAAGTGAAGAACGCAGCGGCCGAACTGGCCTCCCAGGACCAACTGTTCATGCCCCCCGGCTTCAACATTCCCGGCCTAATGCCTCCCTTCCCTATGCCCCTCATGAACCCTCAAATGTTTGGCTTCGACCTGAACGCCCCGCTATTCCCTCCTCGGCCCCAGCTTTACGACACCCACGTGCCCATCGTGCCCGGGAAGCCCAGAGGCAAGGCCAAACAGTACAATAGTAAGAACAACTACAATAAAAACACCAATACCAGCCAGCACAACTCGAACTCGACCGCCGCGGCTAGGCCCGATGGGAAAGACACCAAAAAGAAGGAGGAGCTGGATGACCTGGCGATGCTGGGGATTGATGCGTCCGACGTGGGCTCAGGAATGTAGGCCACAGTGACGTCACTAACAAAGTA
The DNA here is from genome assembly GCA_905475355.2 of Clostera curtula. Classification (NCBI taxonomy): domain Eukaryota; kingdom Metazoa; phylum Arthropoda; class Insecta; order Lepidoptera; family Notodontidae; genus Clostera; species Clostera curtula. The sequence goes on from FR997802.1 coordinate 18,332,365, forward strand.
AAGCACAGTGGAGAAACGTTGGAATATTATAGGATCCGTCGCGTAACACGAAGAAGATTAATTATAGCTTTTATACTGACTTAGAACTTATATGACATTGACTCCAAAGAACTCAAAATATGAGTATTGGAGTAAAATGTGTACCGCTAGGAATATCGAGCAAACGAAATATTTTGCGATACAAAGGTCGCCTTTTTGGTCTAAGAGCTAAAGACGCAGTCTTTTAATCACGGATGTTCACCAAAATATGGAAGTGCAGAATTTTCATCATGCTCCTAAAACCCCACGTGGAGGGGGTACAGCTCACCAATAACTTGTTAACATGATGCCAATGGCTCCAAATGGGAAATTAGGTAGGTAAGGCATTTGAAACCATAATGCCTCGAATATGTGACCAAATCAAAATTGTTTATTCATCATCATCATCATTTCAGCCAAAAGACGTCCACTGCTGGACATAGGCCTCCCCCAAGGATTCCCACAGAGGCCGTAATTGTTTATTACTAAGCAATAATTAAGTAATATTGGCTACTTTGATGTTAAAAATTACTAAACTACTTTGCCTCTTCCAGGTACATGGAGGGCAATTAGCCTACTGTGCCACGCTGGCCAGATATCAAGTTTTACTTCTCTTGCGGCTTGGTTATACGCCTTGTCTTTTCCTTTTATCGGTTCTTACGATACCCTCGGGATCGAATGGGGTATAACAATTGCCATGTGTTACAATTTCTGCAAGTTGTTGTATTAATCAAATAAAACATCATTATCTACAGTTTGATTTAACTGGTTTGTTTAAGTACTTATTGCATTATGACGATTTTGGGATATATTTGAATGGGTTCTGTATATCTATACATATTCAGCCATTTAATGACAGCCTTAAAATTATTATATCTATTATATATATCTACTCGGATGTTAGTTTTGAGGATTCAATTGAATCGTTTCTGTAAATACTGTGCCAGTAATTTGTTTGATCAAAAGACTTTTTCATCATGCCTGTTATAACTGTTGATAACACTTGGACATACATTTAAATGCATGTATATTTCATGACTGCAAAACTCGCTAGAATGTTCCCTGGCAAAATAATAATTATTTATGTCTTGATTTTAATTTACAGTAGTTTTCTAAAATATGACTAAAGACACCCAAGCAAGATAAACAGCGTTCTTTTCTAAGTTAAAATCAAAATGTTTTTTATTCGAATAAATTCTTGCGAATGCTTTCAAATAGTCAAAAAAGAAACACTAAACCAAAATTTAAAAGAAATATAATAAGTAATCATTTAGTTTTTACCACCGGTTCGGAATGCCATTCCATAGAGAAGAGCCGGCAAGAAACTCCATGGTTGCACTTATAACTAAAAGGGTTACAATTATGGTGGTACAACGTCAATCTATGATAGGACTCCTATAATTGGTATACCCTTAAACCAATTATAGGAGTCCTATGAAGTTAAGACGGCGTTTCGTCTAATAGAGGATATTCCCTATTGATATAATATTTGTAACAGGCGCATTGATGGAATTCTTACTCGACTTGTGTGTCTGTGTATAACGATATGTGATATGTTGTTATAATTGTACAGTTGATTTATTTTTGACTAATAAAGATCATGATTGATAAAGGCAACATTTTATATCTTCTACTTCGACTCTGTCCATACATAGCCCACTACTGAGTCGGGCCTTCTCTCCTCGCACGGAGGGTAGGTAATTGGCCTACTGTGCCACGTTGGCACAGGGTTTCGTATCAAGTTTTCCTTCTCTAACGTTTTCAGCCTTGTCATTTCCTTTTGTCGGCTCGTTCGACATCCTCATGATAGAATGGGGTGGGCAAATTCAAAACTCATTTAATCAAGTTGGCTCAATCAAGATCTCTTTTGACAAGTCTAACAATAATATCTACCACTGATTCGGAACGCAGCTCTACAGAGAATAGCCGGCAAGAAACTATGTAGTTGCTCTTTTTAGATCGCCATTTTTAGGTACAAGGCCGTGATAAGACAGATTTGCGAGAGCAAACTGTCGCAAAGGGCCAACCATGAGCCAGATCTAGTCAACAACAGTAACTTTCTAATGCCCGAGCCCAGCAACGGCACCTGTTCACAAGCATGACGCAAAAAAAATACATCGCGTTGGAGGACCACTCCTTATTTATTACCTTCTTTTTACCCCTGGTCCCCCAACGCGATGTATATTTTTTACTTTTTAAAGGAAACTTAGGATAAAATTGTGTCGGTTTTTTTTTAAATTTAATTTTTATTTTTGCTTTGTAAAGGTACACACTTATTATAATGTAGATTTTGTTAAGTTGTTAAAACATTGATTCGCATTTTCCATCGCCGAATTCTCATTTTCACCCCACCACATATGTATTGGGTATTTTCCTCCCTTTTAGCTCCAGAGGTTTTTCAGGGCTCAACCGATTTTTATTGAACTTATTATTTTGTCATGTGCACGTGATGCGCTTTCATTTGAGACCCCACTCGATTATATTTGCAGACATTCGGTTATTCTTCCCCACTTTCACCCCCCATAACTTTTAAACGGTTCAACCGATTTTCATCAAACATGTCTAAGCCCGTAACTCACCTTTCATACAAAAAAATATATATTGAAATCGCTTTATCCGTTCGCGAGCTACGGAGCCACAGACAGACAGACACGTGAAACTTATAACACCCCTCTTTTTGCGTCGGGGGTTAAAAATACACAGTAATATACACGAAAGCAAAGCTTTTCCCATTGGCCACGGTGTATTATCTTATTATTATATCTGTGGCCACCGATAGAGACAACTTTACTGAGTTGACAGTCAACATACTCGTACAATAATGGATCGGAACCATACCAACAACGTTGCACGCCCAATTTTAGATGAAGCTACTGCAGAGATATTTGGAATAAAGACAGACAAGTCAACTTAATGGATGTAGCTGTTAAGCGCAACTTCGTCTGCGTTGACTTTATATTGAATTAGTTCTTTTTCGAAATATATGTCTTTGTTACGCGATGTATATCCTCGCCAATCTTTATGGCCGCTATGAATGTAGCCGTGGGTACGAACTTGTGCATCACCATTCCATTTCATAACCAATACGAACGTAGCTCACTAACACGCTGGTGGCGAGTGCGAATGTGCCCTGCCGCCCCGCCCCGCGTACGTCCCGCTGATACCTGATTTTGTGATGTGCGCAGCGTAATACGGCAACATTCAGAGCGGCCATAAACATTGGCGAGGACTGTAATGTAGTCAAGAATGGTAACATTAATATAGTCAGCGTATATAAACCACTAGGTCACCCGACTGAAACTACGCGGATACATCTATAACTAGTACTAGACACGATGACGAAATCGCTAGCAGTGACGGGGTGTAATTTTGATTTGAATAGTCAATTTAAGAAAATAGTACTAAGTCATTTTTGCGATAACTCTTTGATATCACTTGACTATTTGACGTGACCTACAAGATAATGTGACATCGTAATCGGAAAACCTGACGATAGGCAGCCCTCTTAAATTTTAAAACACGTGCAACATACATAACACGCCCTTTCTTCGTCTTTGTCAACTCCTAAAAGTCCTTCCATTTGATGGTGGAAAATTAGCTAGCGGTGCCACGCGGGCCGAGCTCTTTGGTTACACCATAAAATGTTCCCTATTTATTCTATGTACCATGTAATGAGGCTTCCTAGGTCTGGAGATTGGACCTGCCGCCTTGGGGTCAACGGGTAAGGTAAACCAGATTTCTAATTCATGTATTTTGTATGGTGACAGCAGGGGCGTAGCGTGCTTTGGTGGGGCCCCGTATAAAAAAATATTTTCGGGCCCATAAGAAGGGTAAACATTTCTCACAATAGAAAAAAAAATCTTTCAAAATTTTTTCAAACAACTCTCCTTGCCTTGTTCGGCAAACTGATTTATTAAATTATTTATAACTGATGATGAATTTAGTTTTTTTACAGTGTCTGCCTCTAAAATAGTAAAAAAAAGGTGAAGTTTTATTAATTTATGCTTACTCACGGCACTCACCAATGATACGGCGGTAGCTACGCCCCTGGGTGACAGATTTAGAATAGATAGCGTCACCACTCGATTCCAGCCTAAGGGTGTCGTAAGAGCCGACAGAAAGAACTGAAGGCCGAAAACTATATAAGCCGCAAGAGAAGGAAAACTTGAGAGGAAACTCTGTGCCAGCGTGGCATAGTAAGCTAATTACCCTCCATCTAGTTGGAGAAGGGCTGACTCAGCAGTGGGTCATTTATGGGCTGATAGGAAGATTATGTGTGTCTAAAGTGTCACCTCGATAGAGGCTATACCTAGGGCAAGGCAGTTTTCATTACTTTTTATCGTAATAATGTTGGTCTAAATTAAGTACATATTTCCCAACAAAAACCATCGAAAGATAACTATATAGTTCAACCATAACTCCGAGTATTAAATCATGGTACGCATTGATGATGTCGTCACTGATAAGAGATTATCATTTCAGTAACATTACCGGTTGTTTCGTCAGTAACAACAGATTGTCTTTATTCCTGATACTTATTAGCGAAATACAAACAAACATCGTGCATTTTAGGCTTGTTAATTCTCACTTTTCAGACATACGAAATCAATGCATGCCGTGAATAAAAGCTTTACAAAAAGTGTTAAGCGACTTCAAAATACGCAAGACTAAAAAACCATGTAAAACGTATCCTTTTTTTAAAAAAGGATATAGCGTACCGTTAAATATTTCCAGGCCCGTGTCATAGTTAAACAAAAATTCATAGCTAAATAAAATTATAGGCGGTAGATTTTAACAGTTTCTTTGTACTTTTGAAGACAACTGTCATCTAGTCTCTCCCGCGACCACGACTGCTTCGAAACGTCGGGAATTAAATAATGTAATATACACGCGATAAATCCGTTAAAAAGTGTTTAATTTCAAATAAAATTCGTATAGTTCGTCCGCCTTAAGAATGCAAAGGATAAAGGTCAGGTTGTTCAACTAGTCATTGTGAACATGAATTTCTAATTTAGAACGATTTGATTGGTTAGAGAGTGTGGCTAAGGGGTCATCCATAAATTACGTCACACGTTAATGGGGAGGGGGTATCACCGAAGTGTAACAAGGGGTATGGGAGGGTCAATAGTTTTGTGACGTCACAAGTTAAAAAAAATACATGCTTAGGTTGATTTTGTTAGCGTATTTAATAAAAGTAAAAAATCTATATCTTCTTGAAATATAAAAAATTATTGCTGTTCGTTAGTCTCGCTAAAACTCGAGATCGGCTGGAGTGATTTGGCTAATTATGGTCTTGAAACATTCGTGCGAGTCCCGGGAAGGTTTAAAGTGTAAGAAAATATGAAAAAATATATCATTCAGGTTTTTTATTTAATGATTCTGAGGCACTACGAAGATAGCCGGGTCAGCTAGTTAAAATATAAAAATGTGACAACCTGTGACAAGGACGGGGGGAGGGGTTCAAAAGTCCTAAAATTCGTGTGACGTAATATGGATGGCGCCTAAGTTTTCGGACTATGTTGGCTCACTGCAGTTTAAACGCGAATGAGGTCTAAGTTCTCTCATCAACGTACCTATAGGGGATTTCTTTAAATGTTTAATGTATTACCTACCAACATGATAATATTTCCTGTTTCGTGAATAATGAAAAGGAGTTTTGTAATTCACATATACTTTCGACATTCAACAATACATGAAATATGTAAATAAAGTCACGTTCAAATATTAACCAAGCACGCAAATGAAAATGAATAATCGTCGATTACGCACGCCTTGTAAAAATAGTGTCTATTGTTATTTTAAATTGCAATTTTTTGTTTTTTTTTTCGGCAGTCTCATACTTACATTTGCTTAAGTATGCAGGTCATGAACAAACAATATTGTCAGTCAGGCACTCTCGACGAAGTAGGCATAAAGGAAAAATGTACTGCCCCTAGATTCATCAACGCAGGATACGTCTTAAGACGTCAGTTGCTACAATAATTGTATGGACATTAACAACATGCATTGCTTGGAATATAAAATGGAGTTACTATCGCTAGGTGTCTTTATGATGAACAGATAGTATTTTTAACTAATAAAAAAAAAAATTGTAAAGGACGCGAATAGGAAAGTCGTATTTAAGATAAAATGTTTACCTCACATTCTGACTCAATTTTGCCTTGATTTTGTATTATTTATTAAAAGCCTTATTTATTGAAAGTTTAACACAATTTATTTCACTATAACTACCGTAATATTTTGACACAGTACTAGACACAATATTTAATTTAACCTTGCTACATCAATCAGAAATGGTGCAAATCAACTGTGACTTCACAAAACTATCGGCACGGTAAATTGAACCTTAGTTCTGTTAGAATACGACATAATATTAAATAATAAATTGTTTAGGAAGTTAGGAAAACAAATGACGTCGTCAGTATAGCCTTTTGGAATACCTAAACATAAAAATAATATGATGATATAGTACACATGCTTAAAAGTGAAAAAATACTCATATTATGTCATATTGAAACGTCTCTACAGATAATAATTAATTGCATACAGCGACCGGTTTTGTTCGTGAGATTCAGTCAGTCGGCCCATCGTGGGAAGTGAGTGCGGACGGTGTGCGTTGGCCTTTATTTATTAGAAAACGTAAGTTTTTGTACGTATTTGTTTAACAGATGCACATCATTTATTTCTATAAAAAATAAAGTGAAATAAAACACGGTGTTTTTATTTTTTTTGTGCGTATTAAATGAACATACTTTTAATGTTATATTAGCGTTTTTGCCGTACTGCCTTTTACTTTTTAAGGAAAATTAAAAGTTAAATATATTATTATTGAATTAGGTAGGTACTGATAAAGATTTTCCTTTCCATTATATTTCGTTTAAAAAATATTTATGCTATTTTGTTACACACAAGTTCTGATGCAATCATAGAGCTCGCCCGCTCATACTCTAGCGGTGTTCCGCTGAAATTGAACCTGTGAAACATTTTGTGCTGGACTAAAAATTTGAGCAATTTGAGATTTTTGTATACTGCGTAGGTTTATTTGCAATTGAAAGATTTCGAACCGATGGTAGCTTAATTAATTTACAAAACTTTTTATATGAAAAGCTACTGAAATAAAGTAGGTAAATTCTGAATTTGAACATTATTTCTTCTTTAGTGTTTGGTTTGCAACGTATACCTACAACTCAATTAATGTGGAGTGTTGAAGATAAGCCGGGAAGTTCCGAAGATTAATTGAACATGTTGAATTACGTATCCTTTAAATTAAAAATAAATATAAATTAACGACTGTTCATCGATTTAGAAATAATAATGGCACTTATACATTAAACTTATTACACCATTTTTCCTGTTGGTGGTTCTAAATAATTAGTGTGGTCTCGAACATTTCCAGAAAATAATGTCGGCTGACAAGGTATTCCACCCTCGGTCTGAGGGTATCCCTTCCGAGGGAGTTAAAGACCAGTACGCAGACGGCAAGGCAGCGAGGACCTGGAACAAGTTTATTGGAGACAGCAACCAGAGGACACAGAACTATAAGGACTTTCTGATCGGTCTGCTGAAGAAACATGGCTGCAAAACTGTCCTAGACACCGCCTGCGGTACCGGGTAAGAACTCTCTCTCTCCCTCTCCATCTCCCTCCTCTCCCTCTCCCTCCCTCTCTCACACCATTTCCTAATTTTAGTGGGCTCGGCACCAGGCTAAATTTATTTGGATAGGTACAAGTATGTACTGTGTAGGATGAAAACGTTGTGTAGAGCGACTGTCATAGATAGTAGGATTATACTTCCTTCCTATTATTGGAGGAGGTCCGATTCAGCAGCGGGTCTTTTGCGGGCTGAGAATATGGTAGAGTGGCATACATGCCCTCCAAAGCAGATTCAGTAGAGCGTTGCTACCACCTTTTAGATTACTAGCTTCTTCCGCGTGTAGGTATTATGAACCGGCGGCGTTCTGCCCCTTCGTGTCGCCCGATCACTACGCCCGCTGTCATCAAGACCTTAAGACCTTACAAGATGCTCTGAAAATTGGAAGGCACGACGTACGGAGATAAAATCCTCATCATCATCATCATTTCAGCCAAAAGATATCCACTGCTGGACATAGCCTCCCCCAAGGATATCCACGAATCCATCCTTAACCAGGTCGTCGGTCCACTGTGTGGGAGGCCTACCAGCACTGCGCTTTCCGGAACGCGGTCACCACTCGAAGACTTTTCTGCCCCATCGGGCATCGGTCCAGCGCGCTATGAGCCCTGCTCACTCCTCATTTCTGATACGATCTCGCAGGGAAACTCCGAGCATAGCCCTCTCTATTGCCCTTTGGGAAATGATATGATAAAATACTCGTATTGATTTAATCTCGGCCCATTCATAATCCATTACTGAGTCGAAGATGAAATGGTCGATGGGGCAGAAAGGTTCTCGAGTGAGTAGCAACTGCTCCAGTAAGTATCTGGAAATCGTAGTGCTGGTAGGCCTCGCACACGGATGAACAATGACATTCGGAATCGGCTCAGAACTGGACATTGTGAAAATCCTTGAGAGAGGCCTATGTCCAGCAGTGGACGTCTTTTGGCTGAAATGATGATGATGATGAGGATTTTACGTCCGCCGTACGTCGTGCCTACCAATTTTCAAAGCATCTTGTCTGAAATACAATTTAAGATTGAAGATTGTTTTTTACCGTGAAACAACTCTACATACATATTTTCTGCCATTGACTCTTATAGATAACGGTCCAATCTCTTATCATGAATTAATAACAAGATGATATAACTTAGTAAACAGAATGGGGATACATAACATTTGGCCCTGGTGACCGAGCGAACTGACGAAAGCCGGATCGGCAACTTATTATCATGTGTCTATTGATGATGGAACTTTACGAGACTGTCATTTTGTATCAATCATGGGGAAATTTAGGTATTTTAACGTTGGAAATCCTCATGGAGACCCGTATGTTGGGGATTGGCCAGGTTATGTGGGACTCTGGGGCGCCCCGAATTAACCACTAACGGCCCTCGACTACCCGCTCCGGGGCCACAGGTTGCTCTCGCCATGCTCTGCGATCTTGGCGGCCTTAGCCTCAAATAGTGGACGCCCAAGCTCCGAGGCGGGTGCCTCCGCTAACAGGGTGGATATACTACATATTCTAGGATATGGTGTATATCAATACCAATGTTTTCCTTATTGGCAGTCTAACCATATTTTGGTAATCGGTTGTTTATACCGGCTAGGCGGCTGTCAGTTTTCGCGTTACCGACTTCTTGTGGCCACTGCAGTAGTTGTGAGGTGAAACAGCCAGGACCCTAAACCTGCTAATTCAATGGAGTCAAAATCGCCGTTATTTATTGTCGATTTTGACAGTTTTGGTAACTTGCCACTAGTACCTACTACTACTGCCATAAATGATGCTGAGTCGTAACTCTTCCCATCACAGGGAGGTTAATTAGCCTAAAGTGCCACCCAGGCCAGACGGGTTGGCACGGTTTCGTTTCAAGATTTCCTTCTCTTGCTTCGGCCATTTCCTTTTGTTAGCTCTTACTACATCCTCAGGATGGAATAGGACGGTGACACTATGTATTCTTATTTATTTACTACACGGAATACGGTAACATAAAAACAAACATGAGAACTTTTGAATTTGCTAGCAATAACCTCATTTCGAATGGGAACTTCAATAGAAAATTGCATGTTTTCAATAGCATACGAACGGTTTTTGCATCTATGTTTAAAGTTTTTCAATCCACACTACTTTCCACACTACTTTAAAATTTTACTTTAATATGTGCCAGAGTAATGTTGTAGTGACCGTTAGTTAATAAACCATCTCGAGATTATAGTCTCGTTTATTTGTGTGAAGTAACGGTGTCCGTAATAATACGATAATGCATAGATGCTCATAGGTATGCAGCCCATGAAGTATAGTAACCATTGGCTTTGATTAGTTGTGCAGTAGTTACCCAACTTTAAAAAAGAGGATTGTCTATGGTTAGCTAAAGTGTGAACTGAACTGTAGGTACATGCATTTTAGTTATTTTCGCGAAAAAACCCTTAGTACAGCAAACAGGGCATGCACATAATGTATTTTTACTTTACTTTTTTATTTGTTATTATTTCCCTATTAAATTATTCGAAAAAGAAACCTGATTATGTGCTAGCACTAGCGTTCGCACTCGAAATCGAGTTATGCGGCAATGGGCTAGCCATATTGTTATAAGAACAGGGCCTATGTATGGTAACAACCATTCATAACATCAGGCATTACTCCTGCAAAAGAAAAAGGTGTACGTGGATCACAAAAAAGGAATACTTTCTAGCCGAGCGATACCCCTGGCATAATCCAAATAACGACACGGTATTTTTATGGGTACCTACCTAGCCGTCTTGCCCTCAATTTCCGCATAACCCGGTCATATATGCTAACGGCCTAGTGTCAAAAGCAAAACGTCGGATAACAAGTCCAACATTTAAAGACAAAAGAACATACATTATATATACAATAACGAATCTTTCATTCACAGGATAGACTCCATGATGTTAGTAGACGAGGGATTCCAACTAGTTTCAGTGGACGCTTCAGATAAAATGTTAAAGCACGCACTCAAGGCACGCTGGGACAAGAGAAAGAATCCCAAATATGACAACTGGGGTAAGTATAACCATAAAAATGTTATTATGAATAGCCAATCGAAGGCCGCTCTGCACCGTCTTTGGTTCAAAGCATAAAGTCTTCTTCTTTCACCTTTATTCTTGGGCGTACTGTGCCATCCACGTCAAACGAATCCCCGGAAAGTGTGATATAGTTAACCTTCCTTTGCATCGAAATGTTTGCCAATCTAGTTAAAGAGGACCCTGTGAACTATTCATCATGATCACTCCATTTTTTTAAAGAAGAATTAGCCTACTTTGCCACGAGATTTGCTGACCTTTCGTATAGTTAGCATCCTGTTACAAAATACTAGGACGAGAGGAGTTTGTGACACTAAGAAACGTTGCCACACGAACTACGGACTACCTACTTACTGGAATAATAAACTTATCAACCATTCCAAAGGATGCTCTTTGTGCAAGCGATGTCTATAAATAGATCTTAAAACAATGTTCCTTTAAAACCGTGATAACAAGATCTATAATTATAATTTCGTCGGGCCAGTCCGTGTGACCGTGTGAATCTCTTCTGTTAGGACCTTTCATTCGTTATCACGTTGTCATAAAATTATCGAGAATTCCTATGAGACATTCAAACGGAGAAAGGGCTGCTTATCGTCCCTTATCAATTAGTTAAATATTACTTATATACGTATACAGGCCCAAAGGGATGGTCATCCAGCCAGACGAGGTGGCATGTCTGGCTATGGGTCGCACCGCCTATCCCCCGATAGTAGTAGTCGGGGAAATCTTAACTCTGCGAATTGCTCTTGATATTTCGCTATCGCAATGTAGGACTTTTTGGTATTTCTCGCATTTGTAGGCGATATTTCTTAATGCAGTTAGTTCAGATTTAATAAGGTAAATTGTGTAAAGATGTAGCATTCCTGTTTATAGTTAAACTGTTTGTTGTTGTTGGTAAAGGTTGGATTACGAATCTCTACAGGTACCCAGGTGTTCATGAAAATATTGCAATAATAAATTGAGAACTCTGCTTACAGTAATAGAGGAAGCCAACTGGCAGACGCTGCCCGCTGACGTGCAAAGCTTCCTACCCAACACAAAGTTCGACGCGGTGATATGCCTTGGCAACTCGTTCGCCCATCTCCTCGACGAGTACGGCGACCAGAGGATGCAGAAGACCTGCCTGAGGAACTTCGCCCAGTGCCTTAAGCCCGGCGGACTGCTATTCATAGATCACAGGAACTATGACGCCATGATTGACAGTGGAGCGACGCCTGGGCACTCTATTTATTATAATGTAAGTAGCTTGTCCGTGTGGTGACGGATTTAGTATACTGAGTGTCACCACCCCATTCCGTCCTGAGGGTGTCGTAAGAGCCGATAAAAGGAAATGACAAGGCCGAGAACGTATCGGTAAAAGGACATTTTCATTAGTTGTAGTAGTAGACGTAGGGGTACCACCCCCATACGGAGGTTCGTAGGAGCTGACTAAAGAAAACTTAGTCGAAACTTAATACCAAACCAAAACGAAAGTTAGTTCCTGATTTTATGATAAAGAATTTATGATAAAGATAAAGGCTTTTATGATTTTACTAGTGGCCCGCCCCGGCTTCGCCCGTGCAAAGCGGGGGTGGGTTATACATATAAACCTTCCCCTTGAATCACTCCATCTATTAAAAAAAACCGCTTCAAAATCCGTTGCGTAGTTTTAAAGATTTATGCATACATAGGGACGGACACAAGAATGCGACTATGTTTTATACTATGTAGTGATGCTAATAAATAAAGGTTTTGTGTATTGTTTCAGTGCAAATACCCTGTAGACATCAAGACGTCGGTGTTAGTAGTACGCGGTGTCCCAGAGTTAATCGCACTGGACTACTGCATCGATATGAGCCGTGACGGAGACTCCAACGAGACAAAGTAATTCTTTCGTCCTCTTTTACGGTCGGTCTTTCACAGTCGCGAATCAAGGAAATTAGGAAACCTTGATTGTCCCCTCAACGTAATATATAGGTTAAGTTACCCGGTGGATATCCTTTGGTTAGAAAAAACATCTTAGTTGTGTTCAAGCCTAGCAGACAGGGCGGAACGCTATTCATCTGGTTAAGCAACAGTCTCTGCTGGATGGCGTATCATTTATTTATTTATCCATCATCATCAGCCCACAAATTACCCACTGCTGAGTCGGGCCTCCTCCCATCACAGGGAGGGTAATTATAATTAGCCTACTGTGCCACGCTGGCCAGATGGGTTTCCTATCAAGTTTTCCTTCTCTTTTGGCTAGGTTTTCGGCCTTAACATTTCCTTTGTCGGCGCATACGACATCGTCAGGATAGAACGAGGTGGTGACACTATGTATTCTAAATCCGTCACCACGAGGAAGATGATGTTTACGTGTCCTTAATTGTAATACCCGACCTCCATGCTTCTAAGGTTAGATGAAGCCGCCTGTTTCGGCTGCTATTCTACCATCTATGGCACGATGTCAGTAGCGTGAAAACTGACAGCTGGTCTAAATTTCATTCAGCTGCATTTATAGATAAATGCTCGCAGTGACAACCTTCATCCAGTACACACAGACGCGGTGACAGAATACACCTCGCTGTCGAGGTGGTCGTTCACGTAGAGCCCCCCTTACAGCCCGTAGGCGCGTCCTACACGCGCCGGGCCCGAGCCGAGGTCAGTACCTCCCGTGATGTCAAAATCAGGATCAAAATGTTTTTTATTCGAATAAATTCTTGCGAATGCTTTCAAATAGTCAAAAAAATAAACACAACCATTTAATATAAAACAATAAATTGAAATAATTAATCATTTAGTTTTTACCACCGGTTCGTAATGCTATTCCACAGAGAAGAGCCGGCATGAAACTCCATGTGCCCAGCCCTCTAGCTAAACGGCTGGAGCCCAAGTTGTTGCAGCGATCACGCTCTCATCCGTATCATAGCCATCTGCCGCTATCAGCACTGTTCCAGACAAAAAAAAACCTTCATCCAGTCGTCGCGAACACTGCCAAACACGATCAGAACCGTCAAGACATTTATCGCAATTTCCTATCGGTTGTCCCAACAGACAGTAATCTGGCGAGCAGGTTTCTTAAATTCTTGTTTTTCTTTTGTCCCAGCGAGTTCCGTCTCTGCTACTACCCACACAAGTTGGCCCAATTCACTCGCATGTTGGACGAGGCATTCGACAACAAGGCCAAGCACAACATCTATGCCGACTTCAAACCCCTGGACCAGGTGCCGGTACCCGCATTCTACATACATGTCATGGAGAAACCAAAATAATTGTACAAATGATAGTTAATAAATATATTTTTTTATGTTCCCAATAATATTATTGCGTCTGACCTAACACTTGTAATAATTCTGATTGGAATGGATTTTTTATATCATTAGTGTCAGCCTGGTGGTTGGCGGGCTACTACTACTGCTCAGCCCTTATATACCCACTGATGAGTCGGGTCTCCTCCAGTGACATGGAGGGCAATTAGCATACTGTGTCACGCTGCACGAACGGGCAAATCTACGAATTAGGCGGTCAAAAATACAATCCTTGAAATATGTCTCAGGTAAAAAAAAATGACTACCTGCGACTGGTGAGTAACCGTAGAACAATGGGTGACCCCACCCGCTTCCGCACTGGAAGCTCACGCCGAGGTATGTCAGTCTAAACTTGATCGTCGCTCTAAGTGTTCGTATTGCGTTTAGACATTTTGGGAAAAACTGCTATTTTAAAAGTGAATATTTTTATTTTGGTGTGTGTTGTGAAGAATATTGTGATGGATTCAGGTATAACAGGTAAGAATACATATATATTAATAAGTTTTATGCCAATGGTAAAAAAAAAATACAGCGTACTTGAAGATTAAAAACCATGCTCGAGATTGTTGTATTGAAATATATTTTTTTGTTTTTAAAATGGTTTTTGTTATACTTCAGGGTTCGTCCCATTGGGTTTGTCAGTTGTAACATAAAATAGAGTATTTAGGCTAATTGAAAACGATGAAATTGGCCGTGATCTCCCGTGAAATCAACATTTTCAACATCAATGAATGATGTAGTAGAAATTCATCGAATTTGCTAATTATTTATTTTCCTTTTTTATACCAGTTTTCGTTCCATTTCAGAAGCTGAGGGTACCTCAGGAATGCGAGTAGTAACGCGTAAACACCTTTTTAACAAAATGCAGGAACAAGACTTGCATAATTTTGACGAAAAGTTGAATTATCTCGAGAGATATATTTTATCGCAAGATGAGTATTGTGAAGAACTAAAGAAGGAAGTGAAACATAAATTATCTTATTTGAAGTCTCAATTTAAGAAAAAGTGATCCAACAACTGCACTCTCAATGTTTGTGGAAGCTGATCTTTCAAGGCGAATATGAAATAATTAGTAATAGCAACAAGAAGTTTTATCCGAGCTACAAATTGTTACAGGAAACAAAAAAGACTTGTTATCCGGCGAAAGATACGTATCGGATAACTGAAATATGTGCTGAAATTAACCTGCAGGATTTATTGGACCATACAGCTAAACGTTTGGCAACATATTTAGAGGATGTACTTAAACGATTAAGTCCACAAGACCGTCACTCTTTGACCCTAATTTCAAAATGGGGATGTGATGGGTCGCAACAATCACAAAACAAACAAAAAATGCAAGATAGAGATGCGAGTGACAGAACATTTTCCAAAGTTGCTTTGTTCCGCTACAGTTAATATGTGGTTCAAACAAAAAAGTTGTTTGGCAAAATCCAACTCCTTCTTCGCCACGATTCTGTCGACCAATAAGGATCCGTTTTACTAAAGAAACAGTGGATAACACAAAGTCTGAAATCGCAAATGTCGAAGAGGCTATAAATGCATTGAAAACCAGTGAATTCGTGCTGAGCGAAATGTTATTAAGTGCAAAGCACGTCATGACTCTGACTATGGTTGATGCAAAAGTGTGTAACATCAAAAGAATTTAATAACCTCGATATGAAGAAAACTGTTGATAGCGACGCATTACAGTTAAGCCTATCCGTGTTGCATGCTAGGATTCGGTTTTTTGAAAGCATACTTCATTTGGCATACAAGATTCCTGTTTAAAAATGGCAGTTAAGGTCGGAAAATGACAAAGACACTGTCAAGCAGAAAAAGGCAGAAATACAAAAAAAATTTAGAGAGCAAATGGGCCTACTAGTAGATGTGCCGAAAGCTGGTTTTGGCAATACCAACGATGGCAATACTAGTAGAAGATTTTGTGCCAATCCTGAAATTGCTGCTGAAATCACCGGCGTGGATTTAAATCTATTAAAACGCTTGAAAGTGATTTTGGAAGTCATATCCAGCTCTTATAAAGTAGATTTAAAAAAGTTTGCTCTATATGGGTATGAGACTGCGAAGATTTACATTGAATTATATCCCTGGCATCCGATGACTCCCACGATGCATAAAATATTAATTCATGGCGCAACTGTGATGGAAAATGCACTTTTGCCTATAGGTTAATTATCTGAAGAAGCAGCAGAGGCGCGTAATAAACATATTCGACTGTATCGGCAGGATTACGCTAGAAAATTTTCTAGGGAGCAATGCAATTTAGACGTAATGAACAGATTATTGCTCAGCTCTGATCCCTTCATATCTAGCATAAGACCAAAACCTAAAAACAGGTCTACGCCACATAGCGAAGAAGCAATAAAAATGCTTATGTCAGCTCAGCCCCACACGGCTGAAGAGAATTCCTCGGACGCGGAAAGTGGCATAGAAGGGCCTGACAATGAAACGAAAGGTTTCAGCTCTGGTGAAGAGACGTGGGACTCCTCTTCCTGTTTTTTTTTTGTTTTATCAATAAAACGTGTTTTTTTTAATGAACAATTGATTTTTTCGTTCACCCAAAGCTTATATAATTGAGATATAATAATTATAAACTATTTATAATACATAAAATAAAGAAAATAATTTTGACCGCCTAATTTTGATAAATGCCCCACTGTGCGCTGGTTAGACGAGTTGGCACAGGGTTTCGTATCAAGTTTTCCTTCTCTTGCGGTTAGATCATACGCCTTGACATTTCCTTTTGTCGGCTCTTATGACACCCTTAGTTTGGAATGGGGTGGTGACAATATTATCCCCAATCCTGTAAGAAATTAAAACATGATATTGGCAGCATAGGGAAAGTGTATTCCAATGGCTGATAACAACATGATATCCCTGAAGTTTCGCGCATTTTGTAACTTTATAGGCTGAAAACATCTCTAATAGTCTTACTTAATCTCGGAACTCCAGACGTGTCTCAGGAAAGCATTACTAACTAAGATGGATTATTTACCCACTCTCCCATTTTCAGCTAACTCGGGAGAAACAATAGGCAAGTTTTGAGTGTGGCTTATTTGCCGGCCCCCCAATTGTCAAACATTAGTTGTGCTACCTGTACTAAGATGTGCCGTTGTATATAAAAACATATTTCACAAAGACCCAGACCGAGAAGTAACTCTGGTTTACACAAAGACACTTACCCAAGCTCGTAATAACTTTCACTTTCAAAATGAAACCATACATCAGAGAGAAATAATTTATTTTATATGAAATTATGCAGTAAACGAATGTATAGAGAAAATATTTAACTTAGACATGTTGGAGACCTTACAAATACATTACACTACTTTAATCTAAGCAGCCTATGATCCAACAATGATGTTATTGATAGGAATGTGTATCAACTTCACAAAGAAGCCAATGAAACCCATGATGCAGAATCCAATAGCTGTGGCTACAGCAATCTTTTGAAACTCTGAAACCAATAACATAAGATTGTATTAGTAAGTTTGCCTTTTTGAAGTAATCAATAACTTAGGATAAACAGAAGCAAAGTTCTCAGTGGTATAACTAATTGAGAATGATTATAGCTGCTAAATGGATACTCATTCATGGAAGTTAAGTAAAGTGGTTTGACAAAAGGTGAAAACTGGTTTAATCAGAACACCTTTAAAGTACAAATCCAAATTACAAGTTTAAGTTTTACTTTTAAAGTAATGAAATAAAAAGTTGTGTATAGTTTCAATATGACTGAGGCATTGGTAAAGTGAAATTTTCTGGCAATACTCAGACGTTTCCAGAGAGTAACTTTTAATGGAATCAATCCGTAGTTCAACAGAGCTAATTGGTGTTTATTTAAAAAATAAATTAATTAATAAATAATATGTTGTTGTTACTAAAATTATGGAAAACATTTGAATAACAATTACAGCTACCTACTCATATTAGGTGACGATGTATATCGATGTATAGTGCAAGTATTCCAAACATATTGATTGATTATTTCTTTGATAGTCAAAGAAATAATCAATCAATATGTTTGACAGTAACCATTTCACGACTTTTTGACAAAATACATGAGTGAAATTAACATGGGTGAGTAAATACATATTTCATAATTAGCCCACAAGGTTCAGCCAGCAGTGATTGAAATATTTAGTATGCGCTCGAACACTACATACTTCAATGGATAAATGCCAATATGTTTGTAACATCGCAGTTTACCTTTTCTGTCTGGCTTGGTGCATCTTCTGACCAATCTGATGGAGTCCTTGGCAAACTGCTTACCGGGCTCAACGAACTTAGTAATTTGATCCATTTTTCTAGAAATAGGACATATATAATTCGTGTAAATTATAAGCGCTTCCATTTCGATTTTGAATCACATCTTAAAGTATTTTATTTAAATTCTTGTTCAACTCATTTCATACTTACATGTAGTAAAATAATTACGCACTTATAGCTCTAGTTTAAGTTTGTGTAAAATAACTTTACGAAATATAACACAGTATACTTCTCACGCAGCAATGTTTAAAGAAAACTGACTGACAATACTACGAAACGTCAGCCACGTTTCAAAATATTGGGCACGTCATCAAGACAAGCCAAATCGTGTTCGGTTAACACGTTACAAAAGTACTTCTACATGTTTTGTTATCACATGGTACATCTAACTCCCGATAGGATTTAAGATAGAGACAGAATTTAGTGATTTTATACTTTCTGTTTATAGACGATTTTATAATTTAGCACCCAATTGAATTTAGTTAATTTGAAATTGAAAGCTAATTATTTTTTTAATCCACATACAATAATTGTATTTCTATGTCGAACTATTCGACATAGAAAGCACAGTTTTGGCATTTGTGCTAGCAATTAAATTCTATATAAGGGGTGTGTGTGAGGTTTGATGGTGTTATTTATTTATAGTACTGCATTCGAAGTGAATACTCATTCAACATAAATAGTCGATCTTCTCCGATTTAGCGCCCTGATTGACTTCTAGGTATAGATTAATTTAAAAAAAACCTATACATATACAAAATTAAGTAAAAAGATTAAAGTAAAAAGATTAAGCAAAAAGAACTGGTCAAGATCAAGGGTATCTTTGGGGAAACGCTTATTACATACCGCTGCCCCTCGGGGGTAGGGTTGGTGGTTATGTGGAACTCCACAACACTACCTACTAAAGCCATCTACTAAATCCCAGTAGTACTCTAGCTCTCACTGGTTCGAGACACCATAGGATCGCGACGGGACTATTTTTCCGAAGTAACTGGGACGCCATCTTGTCGGCGGCAGGTCCTTATTAAACCCACCACCGGCCTCTAGGATGGATGGTCCCAACGGAATAACGGATCTTATTAGACACGCAACCACGACACGACAAGAGCATAGTTGGTTCATAAGAGCCATGAATATGGACCCAATAAACCCCTCTAGCCATTTCTAGAAATTCTAGAAGCTAGAATTAATCTGCTCATTTGATATGAGAGACTGGACGATTCCATTGTGAAAAGGAAAAAGAGAAACTAAACTTTCGTTCGTGTCTGTGTTATTTTGCCGGAAATGTATGTGCTATAATGTTATCATATTTTTTGACCAGTTAATAAGAGTACACTGCAAAGTAAGACGTCCAAAGAGTATATAATCAGTTACTACGTTTAGTAGATCCACTAATGAAGAAACCAAAACTAGAAATGCCAAAACCTAAATGAAGAATAAGAAGAAGATCAACACATATGAAGAAGAAAAATATTGTTATTTGGTTTTGTTGTTAGATATTGTTCAATTATTTTCATTTACAGGGCCAGCCAGCCTGTCCTAAATCTCTCCAATATTGATAGAGTTGAGAAAAAATATTCTCATACTTATCCGCCAGAATGTATGCAATAGAAAAGAAATTCGAAATAGAAATGAAGCTCAGAAAGGTTCGCCTCCCATTTTCTGGTGGTCTACCTATTAAAAGTCTAATATTTTATTTCAAACTGTTCCGAAAATGTTACCGCAAACATTATTGAACGTATTCTACCTACAGAAAATCATCCTTTCACAGCCTGACTACATAATAAGGTTTCCTTTTAGGAGATGGCAAATATTCATGAGTTGAAAGCAGCGTCGGCACGTAGCTCTGCTCTCGCTAACGATGTCTGCAATGTGCTTGGAGCCTGCGAACAGCGTCTACAGCAGCTGGAGTCAGCAGTATTGCCATTGTATGGGGACACTGCCAGATTGCAGCATATCCATCAAAGTAAGGACACTATTTCTGGACTAATAAAAAAATACTGAGGTTTAAAAACTTATTTTAAACTACTGTTTGTTCTGGTAGTCTACAATTTATATGAATAGTTATGGAAAGTGCAGGTTCTTTGCTGTTATTTCCATAAATTGTCTGCTACTCTAAAATTAGCAGAGAATTTAGATTTCAGTCATAGTAGGGCTATTTTACTGTGCTTTGAAATGATACCTGTTGATTATGAATTCTGGGTTCAATTCCCATTCAATAAATGTGGTTGCGTAGGCTTCCTCTAACTTGTCAAATTTCAAAATAGTACAGATTTATGATCACCCCTTAATTTATAAACACTGTGATTGTAGATATGGAGCGCACTGTCAGATCTCTAGACCATGTGATCAACTATTACATGGTGTCCAGGGAACTGGCAGACCTTATTCAAGCAGGACCACACACTGCCACCACAGAATCCCTGAATGTTTACCTTGAGGTAAGTTTCAGTGTTCATTGACTTAGTGGGTTTGAATTTTATTGTACCTTAAGATATTGGGTTTTCAATAAAGTTTGTATGGCCTATTGTTGAATTATGTTATGTTTGAAAATAATGATTTGTTTCAGGCCTTAGACAAGCTAGCAGATGCTCAAGGGTATTTCAACAAAAACAATCCTCAAAGTATTGAACTAGAAAATATTGTAAGTTACTGAACATATTCAACAAATTACGCATGCTATATAAGTATAGTCACGTCAGATTTATTTAAAAAAAAAACAGAAAACATGTATCTGAAAATGCTGTAGCTATGAAAATTTTGTTACAGAATCAGTTGTACAACACAGGGGTGTCCAAATTGGAGAGTGCCTTTGAAGAGTTGCTCAGCAGAAACACAAGACCACTGTCACCTACTACACTAATGGATATGATTGCCCTGGAGGAAGGTCTGCTATAGTTTTTCCATGAATTACCTACATTTTATAATTATTTTAAATGTCAATGTGTCCCAGCTATGCACACATATTATGTCTACATATTTTGTCTGAAACATTCCTTGGCTCCAAGAGTTTTTAATTTAAGAGGTTATACAAATGTTGAGGGACATGGGGTTCCAGTTCCAAGACATCCTCTGTGCAAGACACTTGCTCAAATTATATGATGTAAAAGATTATTCTTGAGGTGGTTACTGCCTTTTTATGATCATATTTGTCTAAATAGCTGTCTGTGTGGTGACGGATTACATAGTGTCACCACCCCATTCCATCCTAAGGGTGTCGTAAGCTGTAAGAGAAGGAAGACTCGGGCCATCTAACCATCTTTGGGCTTAGTAGTATTAGTATGTGACGTGATGGATGGGGATTAGTTAGTGGCGTCCCACTCTGAGCGAAGCACGCGTTCAGATTCAAGCGTGGAAAGCGTGAGCGTGAGCGTGAGCGGCAGCGGGTCCGCGTCGCTGGGCGCGGTGGAGGCCATGCGCGCCGCCGCGGCGTGGCTGAGCGCGGCGGGCGTGCCCCCCGCGGCGCAGCTGCTCAAGGTGCGGGCTCCGGCCGCCAAGAGCGCGCTCGTGGCCTTCAAGGACCACCTGAGGTCCAGGTCTATGGCTGCGTCGCCGTTGATGGTAAGCTGATCAAGGTTACCTTTATACTCATACTTAGGGTAATTACCTACTCTACCATGCTGACAAGATTTAGTATCAAGTTATCTTGCGGCTGGCCTTGTCTGACAGCTCTTACGACACCCTTTGGTGTGGCAAACATATCCTAAATCCGTCGCTGCACCAAACCCTATAGCCGTATAGCTAACGTGGATAGTATCCAAGCTTCGTAATGCGTGTTCCTCACTGTCTCTTTGTATGTTTGTGCTCATTTCTCTAGTTACGACCAAAACAGGTTGTTTATATTTTCTGAGATATGTTTATTTTAGTCACAGTACACAATCAGTACAGTACTATAGCTCCATTAGTTATGTCTATAGGTTTTGTTTACACCCTCTATATTTTAAGCAGTTCCAGTTTCATTGATTCCAAAAATTATTGTGTAAACATGAAGTCAATCTAGTTAAGGTGAATGTTCCAGGGTAGCTCGCGAAATTCAAATTTTCGTACGTTTTTTGCAATTTGCAGGTCAGTGCTAGGTTGTATGTTGATTAAAATGTTATTCGCGGCTGTAAGACGTATATAGTTATAGAATTATAATCATCAAACTCATCAATACAACCCTCCAAGCTCATATAGGTGCAAGAATGACTTTGAGCTTGAAAAAGAAAATTTGAATTTCGCGGGCTACCCTGGAACATTCACCTTAATCAACAACTCTTCGACATTTGCATGCATTAACGTTATATTTTGATGTAAGAGATGAAAATGTCGCGATACTTATACTAAATACTTATTTGTGATTTAAACTTTACAGAGAGCGAAGAACCTACACCGTTCCGATAGCACGCAAAGGAGGACTAGCAAGTTGCAGAAAGTGTAAGTGCATTGCATCTGGGGGGTCCCTGGATTCATATTTAATGTTATTGAAGTTATGTAATTTTTAAGACTACTGCCATCTAGTTTCCCCCGCGACCATGACTGCTGCACGCATTCGAAACGTCGGGAATAACTTTGTTAAATAGTGTTTAATTTGAATTTGTAATATTCCCGAAAACATTCGTCACCATTACTTCCATGTAAATTGGTTAAGGTGGATGCTCAAGGGTAGCCCGCGAAATTCAAATTTTCTTACGTTTTTTGCAATTTGCAGGGCAGTGCTATGTTGTATGATGATGAACATTTGATTCGCGGCCTTAAGACGTATGTAGTTACAGAGTTATAATCATCAAACTCATCAATACAACCCTCCAAGCTCATAAAGGTGCAAGAATGACTTTGACGTTGAAAACATTTTTCTTGCACCTTTGAGCTTGGAGGGTTGTATTGATAATTTTGATGATTATAACTCTGTAACTACATACGTCTTACAGCCGCGAATAACATTTTAGTCAACATACAACCTAGCACTGACCTGCAAATTGCAAAAAAACGTAAGACAATTTGAATTTCGCGGGCTACCCTGGAGCATCCACCTTAAAGACAAACACTAATAAACAAAGACAGTATAGTGAAGTTCATTTTTTATTAATGATATTTGTCATTTAATCGTATAAAAATATTTGATATCGAAGCAAAACCCTGTGATAGATAACCCATCTGGCCAGCGTAGCACAGTTGGTTGATTTCCCACCATGTAACTGCAGGAGGCCTGACTCAGCAAAGGGTATTTATTTCATGCACTGAGAAAAAGATTAAACATATACACACCTACATGTCTGACTATTTTCCTTCCATATGTATCTATAACTTGTAATTTATATTACATTAGATATTATATTGTTAGTGGTAATGGCGAAACCTTATATATGCACTTTTGTTTGTTATAGAATTGAGAAACGCGCGAACAAGATAATGATGAAAGCGTCTCAAACATTTGAGCAGTCGACGGGGCTCGCGATCGGACCGCGGAAATCTGTTTCTGATGCATGTAAGCATGAAAACTGGATTTTATAAACTTCATTTACTATTGTGTGCGTCTAGGAAAAGACTGTCTTTTGAAACAGGTCCATATATTTTTTAATACAGTTGCTCAAAAGTGGCGTATTGCAGGGACGTATAGCGTTCGGGATGTGGGCTATTACACACTCGTGTTTTTTTTTACCTTTCCCGAACTAGTGCGTTCTCTTTTCCAACTGCCAAAATAATGTCTAATACAACATTGTCGATCATGTGGTATAGACCATACAATTTGTCATCTTCTTTAATTATATGAGACACACAGCTACTTCATTTTTCAGGTGTGATATGTTGGAGACCTTCTTCAAAAAGTTGTTTTACTATGTCATTTTGAAGGTTTTGTTATTTCTTGCAACATATCCTTTAGCCTGCTGCTGATTGTAGTTACATACTACTAGTAACATATATCAGAGCACTTTTTTCTAAAATATAAACAATTTTCTTTTATAGTTTGAAATGATTAACTATTCACACTCATTGTTCATTCATCTGATGGAACGAGAACTGAACGCATCACCATTACTTTAATTAAGGCATCATTATTTTACAAAGTGACATTAGCTACTGTCAATAATAATTGGTATCGTCTAATTTAAAATACGACTATAGTTGTTGGTCAACCGTAATATATTCTTTCATTTCCATTTAAATTAATCAAGAAAGTGCATAATATAATCCTTACGCATGTTATAAATGCGAAAATAAGTGTTTGTTTGTCTGTCGCGCTTTCACGCCAAAATCACTGAACCGATTGAAATTATTTTGGTACACACAAGTCAAGAGCCCGAGAACTTACTTAATGGGAAGTCTCCCCCTCTCCTTCAACCAGAATCCCTCTTTTTAGAAGGTTGGAAGGGGGTGATCATGCTAGCCAAAGACTATTTCAGGCGTAGGAGGTTGCAGGCACAGCTAGTTTAATATAATTTCTATAAGCGGGTGTTTATTTGGTAGAAGCGACATGGTAGCTAGTAATCAGGGATGATAAGGATATATGAAAAATATTATACGAAACCGTTATAATATTTTTTACGTGTTACGGATATGGATATTAAATTATTTCGGATTATCCGATAGTTTCGGTTACGGATACGGAGCTCTATAACATCCCTACTAGTAATGTTAGAATGTAGCATGGTGATAAGTTAAAATGTGGGCGGTGGGCAGACTCGGAGGAGTCGAGCGAGGCGCTGGACGAGTGGGAGGCGGAGGTGGCGGGCAACGTGGCGGCGTGCGTGTGCCGCCTGGCGCGCCACGAGCAGCGGCAGCTGCTGGGGCTCGTGCCGCTGCCCCGGCTGCCCGCGCTGCTGGCCGCCGTGCTCAAGGACTGCTTCGCCATCCTGGCGGCGGACGTGGAGGTGAGTAGGGGGGAGGTGGGGGAGGGTGGTTGACGACGCGTGTGTATCTATGTGTCCCCTCAGCGCGCCTGTATGCGCAGCCGCCGAGCGGCCCTCCGCTGCGGGCCCGCGGCGGGGTGCTGGGCTCTGCTGGCGCGGCTGCTGCGGCTGCAGCCCGAGCTGGAGCGGGCGCTGGCCCCCGCCTCGGCGGCGCCCTACGCGGCCCTGCTGCACGCCTGCCAGGCGCACGTGAGCCACTTCATTTTGTTTCTAATCATTAGAGCCTAGTTACTCGTACGTCATAGTTACTTTTTAAGGTGTGTTGTGTGATTTACCGGTCTCATATCTTAAAAAGAAGATTACATTATTTTGGCATATTTGCAGTTACACTTTAATTATGAAAATGACCGAATGAATAGTTGTCATTCTGTGTTATGCGACAATTTGTAGAGTAAATTGTGATTGCGTGTCCAGTGTGTGAAGTCGTTGGACGAGTGGGTGGAGGGCATCCGCAGCGACACTGCGGCGGGAGCCGTGGACGGGACTGTGCACCAACTGGCTGCGGCCGCACTGGCTCATTGCCACTCGTTGGCAGCGCACATCCACACGATAGGTATGCGTCACTCATTTCCACGAACTTCTTCAGGCCGTTTCTGGCGCAGCCGGTAGGATCTTCTGTGACAACACCGCACCAATAGAAAGTACATATCGACGTAGGAAAACGTATTTGCTGTAAGCCTCAAAAAATCGAAAATTCGTTTTTTACATCATTTTGATCAGAAAAAAAATCTACGTGGATTGATCAGACTCTCATAATTTTAACGACGAAAAAAAATCGCTTACGCTGTAAGTTTTTTGAAAATTATTGGTGTGGTCTTGGCTGTAAGTCTATCAAAAACCAGTATATTTGATGCATTTGTTGCTTACGCCATTCTTCAAACAGATACTTACGCCATTTTGGCAGGATGAGTTTTTTGTAATACCGACACTTACACGTTTTAATGACGTCGTAAATAATAAGATAAATGCTTCACTGTGGCCCACATCTAGTTAGTTTTACGTTAAAAAATATGTATGCCATTTAAAAGTTCTAAACATAATAGAAATGTTTTGTTGCCATAGAAAATTCTTGATGGTTACAGCGTTTTATAGATTTGTAAAAAAAAAACTTGTTTGCTGTAAGCCACAAAAACACTGGTATTAATTGACTCAGAAGGATATCTCTATACGTAACATGTAAAACAAGAAAAATTAAAAATACGTTTTTAAAATCATGTTCCTACGATGGATAGTTTTTGAGAAATGTTTTTTTTTCTAATTTTAGAAATGTTTTTTGGCTCTGCTGAACATTTCGTGTTTTGAGGCTTACAGCAAATACGTTTTCCTACGTCGATATTTGCCGTACTTGTTCCGTCTAATACACTAAGCTTTAACTTTCTCAAGTGCAGGGTTAAAGCGACTTTTAGTAACAGTAGAAAATTGTCACCTATTTATTATTATAGATGTTTCTATAAAAAAAAGTTATGTCGGCACTTTACCCAGTTCTTCGTATTAGTTACTCGTATTTGCCAATTTTTATGACATTTTTTGTCATTATTCCAGCCATACTTGGCGCATATAGTCCTTCTAATAGTTGAAAATATTTTGTGCGCATGCCCGAACTTCCGTCATGTTTTTCGGGCACTTTATTTAAAAATGTGATGTGCGATAATGCTTGTGGCACAGCCATAGTTATGAAAAGTGCCCGAAACTGTCATACTGCTGCGTTTTTTTTACACGCCTGCGCTATGTGAAGTATAAAAAGGCCGATGACAAATACTTGAATATAAATCGAGAAGGGTAATGCCACCATCAGGAAATACAATTTTTTTTCAATCAATAGTAATGTTACAAGCCTTGTTCAACATGTGTTGAATGGTGTAAATACATAATGTAACATATAGGTCCAGTTCTGGCCAATGAACCTGCATATAACCGTAGCGGAGGGCAACTGGCTGGCGCACAGGACAGAAACGCGGCTGTACTTGCAGTGTATATGAGTAAGTTTAGTGCGTTAATTATTTGTGTGTCTAGTGTATAAATTATTAATTAATTTTTGATATAGTGAAAATAATAATTATAAACATTTATTCACCATTTACCTGCATTATATTGTTTTGGAAAATTATTCCATGTTTGACACCTTACAAAGGTTTATAAAGCTCTTACGAGCCAGAATCTTGCATTACTAATTGAAGAAGCTCTCACTCAATTTCATAATATTGATGCGATTATTTTTGCAGGAAAAGTATTGGCTCAGTTGAATTTCGCCCTTAGGAACAAGAGCGAGCAGTATCCGGAGGCGCTGAAGGCGATATTTCTGCTAAACAATACTCTATACTTATTACAGGTAAGATATGCGTAATGGCATAAGGAAATGCTACGTTTTACATTCATATTCACACTAGGTACGTCCTACACTGTCAGGTCAAATGTATCCCATTTCTGGCGCAGACGGTAGGATTCTATTCTTTGATACTCCGCTAAAGATATTGATTTTATCCCACAATCTAACATTATTTGCGTTCCAGGGATTACAACGCAGCGGCCTTCTAGACGTGTTGACGCTAGCCGAGCCGGACTGCGAGACGAACTACCGCGACATGATACAGGAGCACAAAAACGCCTACTTGCAAAGGTACGCACGTCGAGAGAAAACGCGTTCCGTCCAGCATCGAAGACCTGTTTAACTAAGAGGTGTTGCAGCTGGAACAAGCTGCTGGCGCTCACCGTGCTGGACGAGCCGCTGCCGGCCAAGCTGCGCGAGCGGGACCGGCAGATGCTGAAGGACAAGCTGTCGGTGGGTGGGGGGAGGTGTGTGGGTGGGGTGGTGGGGAGCACCTGACGAACCTAAGTCCCGCAGGCCTTCAACCGCGAGTGGGAGGAGACGTGCCGCGCGCAGCGGGGCTTCAGCGTGCCGGACGCGGAGCTGCGCGAGGCGCTGAAGCGGGGCAACAAGGCGGGGCTTCTGCCGCCCTACGCCGCGCTGCACGCCGCCGCCAGCGCCGCGCCCTTCGCCAAGCACCCCGACAAGTACCTCAAGTACACGCCGCTGCAGGTATATCTTTGTTTCGGCTAGTCTCTCAAATGGCTGGACCGATTTTAACGAGACTTTCACTGGCAGAACATGGAGTCACTGAGGATACTTTTATTTACCCCCCACCCCGCTTTTCAGGAGCCCATAGTTACCGAGTTTTCGACTTCGACCATTCGCACAAAGTCGCGGGTAACAGCTTAATTTCTATGTGTCATTGAAATTGCGAGAACCTAGGACAACATTAATTGTTATACTTTTCATAGGCTTATTAAGTTCCAGATTGTTTAAAAAAAAACTTGAGGGATGGAATGAAGTTCAAGTTATATCTATATGTAAACAGCGCCATCTATTAAAGTACTTGTGAACTAAGTACTTACCGTCTTACTACGTCTTTACCGACATTAGTGAGATTTACAAACTAAATAAAGAAATTATAATTTATTTACACACACAAATATACAGAGCTACAGGTTAAATCGATTCCTGACTGATTTGACTATGAAACAATTATTTTAAATACAGGTACAGTTGCTTGCAGTTTTTGTATTTAAAATAATGAAGCAACTAATCTGCTACACAAATAATACAAAAACATTATAGGTACAGAAAAAAAGGGGACAAAAGACAAAAAATCTGGGTTTTTTTAAAAAAAAACTTTAAAGTCCTATAATTTGAGAACGGTTAAGTTTGGAGTATGGGGTTCCATAGTCAAATCAGTCAGGAATGATGGAAACTACCACCTCTTTAAGGGTTTAGGTCGACTTAACCTGTAACCCTGTATATAGACTCTGTCTGTCTATTATTTATTATGTACAAAAAACTGAAACTCAACAAAAATAAATCTTCGCGACACCACACTGTTCAATGCGAAATAGAAAGACGAAACGATAACTGGCTTGCTTTCTACGAGAGAGAGAGAGAGAGACAGACAGAGAACCACGCGCACGTCGTTAATTGACCCCCTTTCGCAACGCGCGTTATGGAACTTCGTTTCAATATCTTAATTTTATTCATGTTTACAGATTTCTACACAGCTGGATGGGTACTTCGATGAAGCTGCATAGTTAGGTACTTTTTGTTTAATCTGCAACTATTTAAACACTATTATGATTATTACAAAATTGTATTACTTTAAGAATATTTTATTATAATCATAAACAAATATTTATGAACAAAATGTATTAAATTTAACTTAATTACTCGAATTATTTTTCTTCCTTTTCCTCTGCTTCTTCTTAGGCCACTGTAACAAAATAAATCATTAAATATGATCAATCATGCAATGATTCATGTTAACGTTATAACTTTATTTATTTACTTTTTCATATATGGTAAGGCCACTAATATCCTGCCATTATTGTATGGCTCTAAAAGTGGTTTTGATTGTATACTACTAATCACTAGACAGTTCTATTCAGCACCAAAGATGTGATCCAAACTTAAAACCAGAACTGTCCATAAAAATAGAAGAAATGGGGGTTTAAAGGTCACTAAGTAGGTAGTTGGAGGAGGCCCGACTCAGCAGTGGGTCATTTATGGGCTGAGAAGTAGCAGTAGTAAATAGGTACGCTTGCGCCGAACTTTACGTATATTTTATTTGTACTTGCGTGTCCACTAGGTATATTATTTCCTTACCGTTTAACACTACCGACATTCGTAATGTAAATTGTGCTCATATTTTTGAATAATGCAATTGAAGAATTCTTTATACGAAATCCTACAAAAACTTGCACACCAGTCGCGAGGAAGAAGAAACAGCAAAACGTTCGCCCTTCACTAAAACATTGACTCACTCATACAATCTCTGATCTGGCCTAGTCTGGTTGACTAACCGAATAATTACCGAAAGTCCTACGAGAGTACTACTTAGTCAAATTAGGCTAGACTGATCTGACCCCAAATGAGAAATACATTTGCCGCCACCAGGCTACGGCGATTTTGCTACCCTAACTGACCTCTACAATTCGATACCCATATTCATATTGATTGATTCTTTACAAACTCGTCTTGCAATGGTGCAATAGCTTCTGTGTAGTTGAAAGTAACTAAAGAGAAAGTTTGACAGGATGTAACAAAAAGAGTATGTGTATACACTCTAGCCGGTGATACGAACCAGCCCGACTAGGATTCGACGATTTTGTGAAGGTGAGAAGTAATTCTCACAGGCATCTCGGGACTACAAGATTTTTTCACAGATTTGTGCCTTCATTGAAACTGACCAAGGCCCAAATCTGCTATTTCAATAGATGATCAAATCAATTCGGGACATGCCACACGCTTTTGACACAATTATCATTTCAGCCCATAAAGGGCCCACTGCTGAGTCGGACTTCCTCCAATTACAGGAGGGGGAATTAGCCGAAACAATACATGGCAAGAAGTTTCGAATTTAACAGAACGAATATTGACACGCTAGCAATTGTATCGTGTGACTTCAATAGAAAATAGCAGACTTGGGGACCTCATCATTATTTTCCTGTATTTTTAAGTCCCTTTTCCTAAGTTTATTTAGAAATGGCGTGAACTGTTGTGTTGTTATTTTTTTTTGCAGAGTAACTCTATTAGTAGTACTATTAATAGCTATGTGTATACTCTTTTTGTTACACTCTATATACAAACATACATACATACCTAGGCAGTTATAACGGCAATTTTAATCGTAGCAGATTAAAAATTAACCGCCGAAAATTTGCTATTCAGTTAATGAACTTTACTGCCCTGTGATTACAGTTCAATATAAACTTTAAACATTTTAATATGATGTACACTCAACAGCAAAAATTGTGATAATTGTTTACCCAATCGCCGTTTGTAAATCCATTCGTTCGTATAATGTTCGGTGATTTGAAATTTTGTAACAAACAGACAGCATACCTTCGGCGTACAGCGAAGTAGTTCGAACTCCGAGAGATAGTAGTTCATACAATTTGGGGATGCTGAAATCATTAGTTTCCTCAACTCAAAATATCAAGCGCGTGTTTTCCGTACAATACTTTAAGATACGTATAAATTCTCCAATCATTCTGGCCAGCTCGGCGTAGAAGGCTATTCTTCAAATTCTAAGATAACACTTTTTTAAACAGACACTAGTGCACTAAACTAACCGACAGACCAGATCTTGTATGTTACAAAAACAGCACAGTGAACTACATTTTAAAATGGACGCGCTTGATTTGAGCAATTTGCGAAACCTCAATCGGTATCTCTAAATTGTATGTCAGACTCAATTTAACTTAAGAATTTTATATTAAGAGCTCTATATTGCCACTCTATTGGTAGGCTGAAAGAAAGTTACGAAGTCTAGGACATAAACAAGACAAGGGGATATAAATAATGACTCCTTTTTTAGTTATAACATTAACATTTCCAAAATATTCCCTTAGCCAAAGATCCCGGGTTTTTTGAGGTCCGGGCATCCCAGCCAATTGAATATTTGGAATCCCTCTAGCTCGGACTACGGCGCGTACCCCGGGCCATACGTTACGTGCAAAGCCGGGGGTAGAGGTAAAGCCTCGCCGCGAGGTGGCTTCGCTATAATGTACCTTTCGTGTCTCTCCGCTCCCGGCCACTGCTTCGCACTAACAACAATCCAAATCGACATTTTGTAAACAGTTGGCTCGACAAAATGGCCGACACACATTTATAACATGACACAAGACGCATGTCTGCAGATTGCTTGGGTTTAAAAAAATTAATGAATTTAAATCTGAAATTTATATAATAACAGTCCTATAAATTTCTTTTCAAGTATTTAAAATAATATTATAATAATTTTGAATTCAATTCTGAGCTAAATTTATTAGGTTTACAGTATAATAAATTAACAAACATGAATACATATTTAGGACTGTTTTCTAGAATGTAACAATGACCATAGATGATGAAGTATAGTTAAAAAGTGTAACAAACATACATGCAATACGTATAACCTTGCTATATGATTATTTACTAAAAAAAATCTCATAAAATTTACAATTTAAGGAACAAAGCATACATATAGTACTTTTCTGTTTATCAATACGTCAAATTTAGTTTAAGTTAATACCAGTATTAGAGTAGGACAAAAATGTTGATAAAACATCAATTTAAAAATACATTGTGCATATAAAAACAATTGGTTAAACAGAATCAACATATTTAATACAAGGAAGTAAACGAAATTTTAAAATATTAAATATTAAAAAATAAAATTGAATTTATTATAAAAGTAACACTAATAATTAAATATACCCATCTGACGAAGATGAATGAAAGAAGGATGATGTATGAAAACTATTTTTGTAGTCGGGTTTCGTTTAAAAAAATAGCTTTCCACTTGGTATAACCGTACCGCGGGGCCAGTTTACAAACATGAAATTCACGAATACAAATGACACCCAGACTCGGACCAAATGCCTCTGGTTTACACAAAGACACTTGCCTGTCCCCGGAATCGAACCAGAGACCCCTTAGACCAACGGAAACGCTTAGAAATTCACCGTGAGATAAATTGAAGGAATTCCGACCCAGTATGAGCCTTTAGACAACTTACTAATTGTTTGAGTGTTTATCACAATAAAATAATCGAAAACAAGCAACGCGTCCGCCCTGCACTAAAATTACTTAAAATAATAGTAATGAATACATACTATTACTAATACCAATACTACAATAAAGTAATCTAATCCTATGGGTTTGAGGATGAATTATTAAATATAGGGATTCGCAAGAGCTATCGAAACGATGGAGTGTACCGTGTGCTTACCCTCAAGGCCTGTGGGGGGGTGCGGGTCTTGGCGGGCCTCGGAGGCTTGGGCCCTCTGCCCGGCGGGGGAGGGAACGGGCTGAAGGCGCACGGGACCACCTTGCGGAACCTGGCACACACGCTTACAATCACTGCTCTGCTAACTTCATCAAAACGTAACACAACTGCAATGGAAACTGAAGCCGAACGGAACAGATAGAGGAATTGGAAGAATTGAGGTGGAAGCGGAATGCAAGGAGGAATCGGAATGCGAGGACGAAGCGAAATCCGTGCAGGAAGCGGAACACGAGGAGTAAGCGGAATACGATGAGGAAGCGGAAAAGGGGGAGGAACGTAACTCCTCCCGGTCTCCTTACTTGTGATAGGGCAGCAGTACGGGTGCAATGGTGGGCGGTGCTTTGACTGTGGCTGCCTCATCCGCGTCCGACAGAGCTCCGCAATCGAACTGCAGTCGTAAGCTCTTCGAGGCTCCCTGGGACTGACCTCGCGACACCGCGTAGAGAAGGGCATTCGCACCGTGGCTTGGCTACAAAACACGTATACAACGTCATTTATTATGTAGTAAAAATCTTCGACAGCACATTAAGCCTAAAGTTTTGGTTTTTAGCTGCTGCGAAATGAGCTAAGAGTGGCGGCGCAGCAACTGTATGTATATTGTCTAATATAAAATCGACACCGCCAAAATTGTCGAAGGATTGTACATTTTTAAACGAGAAATATGCCGAGGCGCAGCCGAAGGCGAGGGTTGACAGTCTGAACAAGTTGCAATGACGGCTCCGCACGTGCACTGAACGACTATTTTTAATACAGTTGCGAAAAATGAAGCAATTTAATAAAATATTAAAAACACAATAAACTCAACTAACTAATCATTTATGACTTATAAACAAAAATGGCGCCAACTGTAGAATGAAGAATGTGTAGAACATAAGCAGAGATTTTTTTTTTCTTCACCCATTCTAGTAGGCAAAAGCAACTATACAGCCAAGTCTTCAGTAGATTTTTTTTATTGATATGAAATGAAAATGAAATTTAATGAGATGAATTGAAATGAAACCTAACCTAACTCATTCAATCAAATCATTAAATCTGATATTGAAACAAATTAGTAAGTAGTTGCTTTTTAGAAATATACATATTTGCATGAATCATAAAAACTTCTATAATTTTTTTTAGCAAAATCTTCATGGTTGGTTTTTCCTTTTTAGACATTATTTTGACAGTTGGGAAAGAGAACGCACTAGTGCGGGAATAGCAGAAAAAAAGCACGAGTGTGTAATAGCCCACTTCCCGAACGCTATACGTCCCTGCAATACGCCACTTTTTGAGCAACTGTATTAAAAAAATCTGTATATATTACGACACGGAAAAATATACTTGAACAATTATAGTGATAAAGAATACATGTAAGAAATTAATTTATATCCTACTAATATTGTAAACGCGAAAGTTTGTAAGTATGAATGGATGTTTATTACCCTTTCACGTAAAAACTACTAAATGGGTTTTAATGAAACTTTACAACATTAAAGCTTATACATCAGAGTCACAAATCGGAAACACATCGGCCACAATTTCTAAAGATATTGTGTAAATTGTCCAAAATATATCAATTAGTGTCCAGTAGACAAAAAAACTGACCATCACTCCATCCATAAATTCCATCACCACGCGGGTAAAACCTCGGGGCGTAGCTAGTATTTTAATAATTTAAAGTAAGTGCATCATCATTATAATTTAGTTTAAACAATCCGAGTCCAAGCAAGGCTACCTCGTGCTGCAGCAAGTAGTCCCCTGGCAGCAATCCCTGCAGGTGGCCGAGGGCGCAGTGCAGAGCCTGACTGGCTCGGCTCGCGTCGCGCAGTGCCGGGTTCGATTCCCCGTCCCGTACGGACACTCGCTCGAACGTCACCACGTCCCCCGAAGGACCGTCCACGCGCACTGAAAGTACATTCAATGCAGTCCTAACTCTTAAGGTCTGGGCAAACAGCGGACGGGGCGGGACGGCGACGCGACGCTGGCGGGACGTGAAGAGTTGTAATGTATTAGTTAATGTAGAATATGTCACACAGAGCCGACGCGACGCGACCGCTACTCTCGCGCCGAGCGCGACGGTTCTATGTGACCTATTCTACATTAACTAGTACATTACAACTCTTCACGTCCCGCCAGCGTCGCGTCGCCGTCCCGCCCCGTCCGCTGTTTGCCCAGACCTTTAACTAGTCATATCTTTACAGGTTATTATTATTCATAGTTCGTGTTCTACTTTCCTCAATTTATCATCATCATTTGAGCCCACAAATGAGGATTTGTATCAATTTTCCTTCGCTTGCGGCCATATGATCTGCCTCTCGCGTTCCTCTTACGACATCCCGAGGATGGCATGGGTTGGTGACGTTATGTACCCCTATTCCAAATTATTACTGACTGATTTTAAAATGGTTTAGTTCCTTTTTTACCAATTGATGAATATGATGGTGTTAAGTGATGTCAGCGTCAGTCAGCAGCTAGGAATAATGAGTTAATGACAGTGCTTACCATTGAGTAGCGAGGCGTTCCTTCGCAGTAGCAGTGCGAGGGCTAAGCCATTGACAGTGTCCGCCGACTGCTCAGTGCCGCCCAACTCCAGCTGATATTCTGGGATCGGCTCCAGGATCACTTCGCCGGATGTGTCCTGAACAACGATCACAGAAGCCGTTGAAAAAAGCGAGCACATACTATATTTAAGGACATGAAATGATATTTTATGTAATGTATTCATACTATTTGATGTTGGTTTAACTTTCGTGGTAGTTTCAGCAAGGGTTGTGGGAGATCAAAAGAGATGGATGGATTGTAAGAATGAGGAATTGTGTATGAAAGGTGTGACTGTAGACATGACGACTGATAGGTGTGTATGGAGACTACCACAACTACATGAGTTTTGTGATAAAACCTAAGTAAATATAGTTCCTTTTGTGTTTAAGTTTTACCCCCGGCAAAAAAGGGGTGTTATAAGCTAGACGTATTTTGGCATCTGTCTGTGGGTGTGTGTTTTCTCGTAAACGAATAAATTTGTGATCACATTCACTTAATTTGATATTTAAATGCAGGTTATCTAGTGATTGTGAGACAAGTTTTATCAATTGAAATTACACACATTTTATCGCGTGTATTTTACATTTTGAAAACAATACGAGGGCTGTGAAGAGTCACTCACTCTGACTCTATGTGAGCAGTGGATGATGACGTCATAGTTCTCATTTGATGTGTTATTCCTGACTTGCCATTTCTTGAAAGAGCGTGGCGGTGGCTGCACGGATTCTGAAAATATTCAGTGTGTGTATGTTCAAACGTTTTCAATCAAAAAATATTGTGGAAATTAAACACAAACTCATTATACAATTCCCCTAATACTTTGATTTATGCCCTTCCAGATTCCGCAAAATTGGTTCCTATTGAAAACCTGTGCTAAATTCAATGGCACTTTAGCCGAGTTAGGACCATTTGCAGCCTAAGGCATAGCCCAAAAACATAGTGTAAGACATTGATATACAAAACCCAAGATACACAATCAGCGTCTCAAAACTGTCCCCGTAAAATGAAGGCACAATTTGGAATTGTGCCTTCATTTCAAAATAGTATTCAAGCGGCTCGCGTCACGTACGCACGGTGAAAATGCCAAAGTGTTTATTTAAAAATTGCAAAAATATTACGTCAAGAACGTTAAAAACGGATGGGATATCCTACTTTCAGTAAGTAAAAGTGTTTATAAATTTATTTTTGTTGTTTATATGAGTAAATATAGTGAGTATTATGCGATTTTGATTTAATTTGTCTTAAAACTTTACTCAAGGATCCAATTATAAGACGTAAAATTTTAATGGTCGCTTATTCAATTCAAGAACAATGTAATGCCACCGCCTTTTTGTTTTAGTCGTTTAATAAAAATGACTCTGTTCTATTTTCAATGGGGTCGACTTTTTATTGTTGTTGTTTTTTAAAAGTTAGTCACTTTTTTATATTAATTAAAATAATTATGTAAATAGCGATATTTATATTTTAATAGTTTTTAAACTATTTCCTAAAATATAAGGGTCATCAATTCCACAATTTTCTAATGTTTATATATCGATTACATATTTTACGGACTCAACTGAGTAATTGTTTTTATCTTTGAAAGAATGTTGTAGGTTCCCATTGTTACTATAGAAAAATGTTAACGATGGCAATGTAATGTTAAACTTTGGAGATACTTAACGAAACTGTTCTTAAAAAAACTAACTACTTATTTGAACTATTTTTATATTTTAGTTTTCCTCGTGACCCTATTCGGTGTGGACAATGGACATCGATCGTTAGCATGCAATGACATGAACAATTTTTTAAGCCGAACAACTCATGCGTCGTTTGTTCGCAACATTTTCATAATGAAGATATGTATGTTACTGAAAAAGGCATAAAACGTCTTCATAAAACGGCTGTTCCTCGTGTAGTGGTAAGCAACTCGTAATAGTCTAAAAATGAACTTAATAAATCGTATAGTACCTTCATTTGATTGTTTTTTTTTTAAATCAATACCTGTTTTTCTAGGTTGAAACTCCAGATGACCGTGGTAGTGTATGTGAACACAATGTAGAAGAAAAGATGAAGATACCAGAATATGGCGGTGATATTGAAGTTTGTCGTACGAGTTCGATTTTTGATTTAAATAACGCAAACCAATTTCAATCTCCCACTACTTCTCTAAGTATAGGCTCAATTTTCGACACGCCTCGAAAAGTTATATTAAAAAGTAAATTTGACAAGTTTCGCAAAAGAT
The DNA here is from genome assembly GCA_905475355.2 of Clostera curtula. Taxonomy (NCBI): domain Eukaryota; kingdom Metazoa; phylum Arthropoda; class Insecta; order Lepidoptera; family Notodontidae; genus Clostera; species Clostera curtula. The sequence continues at coordinate 18,370,049 of FR997802.1, forward strand.
TACATGGCAAAGAAAAAGTAATTAACAATTTAAGGAAAAACATTTCTAGACTTATTAGGAAAAACATTTCGTCAGAGAATGCATTAACAGTTTACAGTAAAAAATTGTTACAGTTTACGGTAAAAAAGTTTAAAGTAATAACTTGATAGTATAACTCTGCAAATATTGATCCTAGCGTAAAAATGATAATGACCAAACTTGTGGGAAATTAAATTTCCAACAACTTTGAGTAATACAATATTTGCTCTAAAGTTGAAAATTAACGAGTTATTTCAGAAAAACTAAAAAATCATCTTAAAACAAGATGGCGGCGAACCCTCTACCGCGATTAGTTCGAAAATCGAGATTTATACTTCCAAAAATCCCCCTCGACGTTTACAAAAAAAAATCGCTCCCCGGAATTTTTCTATTTAAATGTCTATTTCGACTGGACTATTCATCTTCTTGCGGCTTCGGAATAACGCTCGAATGATGATGATGAATTTTAAAAACACCACATTACACAATTATATACAATTTACATATATTATGTTCCAATGATTTAAATAACAGAACTTTAGTTTAAAAAAAATAAAATAGGAAACATCATTCGTCTCCACGAAGCTCCTTGTTCTAATTTGCTTTCGATCGCCGCTTCCATTTCACTCATTGATAAAGAATGCGCGTTCCTCGCATTTGAAAAGCAACTTTATGCAGTACGTGTAAGATAGAGTTTGTTTTTGGTCAGTAAGAACTTATGACACGGTGTAACCGATCGAGGACGCTTTTTGAGGTGATATTTGTAAGGAACTGTGCATCTTGGGTTTAGTATATCAATGGTGTAAGAGTGTAAAGCAAATGCGACTGTGTTTTGTGATTCACAGTGTTTTTAATTAAGACAATTTTGTTTTTGTGATTTTGAGATAAAGTTGTATGAAAGTCACTAACACGTTTAATGTTTTGTCACCACATACATTCCTGGGCTGTATTCGCTGCCATAAACGTATTTCTTTCTTTCAAACTGATTATGTTTAAATGATTAGTGTCTGAAATAATAAAATGAATAATTCAAATACTAACCTGTGCATGTACACGTATATACCCCAATATCATCTACAACAGCAGAAACTTGTTCATTTGAAGTATTTCTACTGCTGTTATTCTCCAATTTCTTCTCTTTCCCATTCTTCTTTTGTCCCCCAGAATCACTATCCATTTGATTTTCTTCGGTTCGCGTTGCATTGTCCATTTGTTTGTCATTATCTTGAAAGTCGCAATCTATTCAGAAAAAATAATTACTTCTGGAATCATTAGATAAACAACTATTTCAATTTTGGATTTCGAGTTGCGTACAAAGCTTAAACAACTACGTCATGGGAACCATACATTAATTATTTTAAAGACCACACGTTAGCTTTGTGCAAAATTTCATCTAGATCAGTCTTAAACTCCTAAACTATCGTGTATACAGGGTGTCACAATAATCCTATACCCATAATAAAAGGACTTTTCGCTGATACTATATGCAAAATTCAGGAAAAAATAAGCCAGTATTTTTGTTACACGGTCACCGGTTGGCCAAAATTAGAGCGCAGAGCACGCAAGATACATTATGGATCTCATATCACTAAGCTTGTAGAATAATAATAACGATATTTAGGTGATTGATATTCAGTGTGACCCATGTTTTATTATAAAAATCTGGTTTTAAACCATTTATTTGTATTATTATATAATATATATTTATACTCAGTATCAACACCCTAGTCTATCCTAGGTGTCGTAGGAGCTGACTGAATAAAATAACAATTCTGAAAACTCAGCCGCAAGAGAAGGGAAACTTGATACGAAACCCTGTACCAATACGTTTGGCCAGCTAGGCACAGTAGGCTAACTACCCATCATGTAATTAGAGGAAGCCCGACTCAGCAGTGGGTCATTAATGGGCTGAGTAGTTGTAGTAGCAGATATATTTATACATACACATATAATTTTAAATGTTTGGCTTTACACCAATATTTTCATAATTTTGGTCAAAGTTACGAAGCTGATTATTTAATGCTAGAAAGTACAATAAAAAATTTCTTCAACTTTAAATAAAAATGACATTAAGTTCTTTAGGTCGAAAATTCAGAAAAAACACCATAACACGAAAACTATGAAAAATCGCAGGGGGATTCGGATACCCCAAGGGGTGCTCTATCTCTGGACTTCCGCTTGGCACTATTTTTGGGACACCCTGTATAATCGTTTAGGTTTTCTTTTAAATGGTAAAATATTGAATCAGATCAGATCTAATTCGCATCTAATATAAGCAGTAATTTTGCTTAAATATAAAATAACTAAAATAAGTATTTAGTTTGGATTCGTTTAACACTTACCAGCATCGATGAAAAGACTGTTCTCTTCCTCATCGCTGGAGTCTGGTTCAGCCATTCTACTATCAACACTATCATTGATCTTGTTATTGGTTGCGGGGTCGGCGGCAGTCACAGCCTTCCCTCTATCGCGGATCTTCACTTTCTCAGCCGCACTGTTGAACAGTTTACTATTGAAAAACACTGCTGAATCAAGTGTTATCGAATTTGAATGAATGAAGCGTAGATGGCTAGATGAGTTGGTGTAGCTCAATTCAATTTCAATTATTATTTTCAAATAAAAATCATACACTGTATACCTACACTGAACTTTACGACACAATAAGTACTAGTACATGCATATAAAATATTCATACACAAAACTTGACCCAAAAGTATTTTGTTTTAATATTTTTTTTTTTTTTTTTTTTTTTTTTTTTTTTTTTTTTTTTTTTTGTGTGCGGTATACGAAGATATTCTTTACCCCCCGTGCTAGTCATAGACTGTGTTACGGCAGGGTAATGATTCTCGCACCATCAATTTCAACTTTATTGATCTCAACATAAGACTCATTTTGATTGATTGATGTTCTGATGGCTCACTTAATGAGTTGTGCGTAAACAAGTAGTATAATTAAAAATAACAGATAAACCTTAATGCATTTTTTTTTTTATGCAACAATTGCCATGCATAATCCTAAAAGTTTATGAATATATATATATTTATATCTACAGCTATGTTGCATATTAATTATAATTTATATATATATATGTAGGTACATAGATTCATATGTTGATATAATATATTCTATATATTCTGTTATTCACTTAAATCAGTCGTCGTCTAGCAATAGCAAGCGACACACGTCACGCAGTCACAAATCTTTCTACCTATTTTCGAAATACCCTAACATGGCAAAGTGCGATAAGTGTAATAAAAATATTACGAAATCTACACCAGGGTTGGAATGCAGCAAATGTGAAAAAGTTGTGCACCTTAACACCAAGTGTAATGGATTAACGAACAAGCAAATAACAGCATTAAAAGCAGCACCAAGCTTGGAGTGGACATGTCCAGAATGTCAGCATGAAACACCAAGACGAAGGTCTTCAATTATTATACCAGAAGAAGAAACTGATGATGAGGACGATCATCCGGCCCAAATTCAGACCAAAAAATTACTGGCCAACATATCCAAAGAAGTTGAAAAAGCTATTTCAAGAGAAATGTCTCAACTGAACGACTCCCTTCAGTTCCACAGCAATAAGCTAGATGAAGCCATAGAGTGTATCGAGGCCTTCAAAAAAACCATAAAGGCCCTGGAGCGTAAGAACACGGAGCTAACTGGTGAAAATAACAACCTCAAAACCCGTGTTGGAGCTTTAGAGCAACGGCTGCATGAATATGAACAGGAAAAGCTATCCAAATCAATTGAGATTGCAAATGTACCGAACCAAAACATTGAGGAAGCTACCTTCGTTATAGAAAAAGTGGCATCCAATATAAATCAGCCTAAGTCTGATGTAATAGGTGCACGTAGAGTGTATGGAAGAAAAGATATACCGGCAAGCATTATAGTAGACCTAAAAGATGTTGATGTACAGGAAAAATGGCTGGCGGCGGCCAAAAATATTAAAATATCTGTAGCAGATGTACACCCTAAAGAAAAAGCCAATAGCAATTCCGTGTACATTCGAGAAGCAATGACGAAAATGAACAAGCAAATTCTGTGGAACGCCAAGCAAGAACTAAAAATGAAACAAGACTACAAGTATGTATGGTTCAAACGAGGAATGGTCAAAGCTCGTAAAGATGAAGGGGAAAAAACAGCCAACATCAGGTCACTGGACGATATTTATGCTATTGTCAACAATAAAGCTAAGCGTATTAATCACCTAAGACTATAGGTAATTACCCACTAATTGTTATTCATAACCTTAAACACGCAAAATGATTGATTTCGATGATATTAAGGAGATAACGAACTGCACAAACATTAATGATTTTTTAGAAAGTGTACCTAACATTAAATTGAACCTTTTATGCATGCATGTAAATATACGGTCTATACTAAAAAACTTTGCATCTCTAGAACAATATATTTACACATCGAAAAAGTCTATTGATATTATCATACTAACAGAAGTTAATATATCAGACAGTATCAGTTGTTTGTTTCATCTAAATGGCTATCAAATGTACACAGCACTACGTGAAAAACGAAGGGGGGGAGGGATTATACTATACATCAAAAACAAACACAAATGTAGTATCAAAACCACTAGGACATATTACTACGAAAGTATAGTGTGTACAATAACTACGTCATCTAACTACTCAGCAAAGTTAATCGCAATATACCGTCCACCCAGCAATAGCAAAAGCCTGTTTATTAACGAACTTCAAAACACACTCAATAAGTTCACTAAACACTCGGAATTATACCTACTAGGAGATATCAATATAGATTTAAAAGCAGACAATCCTATAAAACATAAATACATAAACATGTTGCACGGCCTGGGCCTTATGGGTGGGATCACTGATTACACAAGAATTGAGATTTCTAACGATAAAATAACCAAAACATGTATCGATCATATTTTTGTCCGATCCCGCTCACAAGACCTATACACCGCGGTAGTCGGCACTGCACTGGCCGATCACCGCGTGACAGTAATCGCTTGCGCTGGCGCTGTGGTGAACATGACACAGGATGTTACAAAATATAAAACTTGTATAAACAATAAAAAACTCATTGACTCATTAAATGAAGTTAACTGGGAAGAAAGTAAAAACATTAAATGCCCTTTATCACTATACAACTATATACACACCAAATTCAAAGAATGCTATAAACAATCAGAATACAAAAAAATTATTAAACACAGTCATGCACGTAACAACAATAATTGGATTAACCAAAGAGTCATCAAGGCATGTGACTACAGGGATAAGCTTTATACTAAATGGATAAAAGATCCAAATAACTTAATACTAAAACAAAATTACAACAAATCTAGAAATTATGCCAACATACAAATCCGTAAAGCTAAAAATAATACTATAAAACATGAAATTGTAACAAATAAAAGTAACATAAGACACATATGGCAAATCCTGAATCAAATTACTGGACGAATAAAGCAGTCCATAGACAAAGTGTTAGAAAACTCATTCTTAAAAAATAACAATACTTGTATGGACATTGCTAATAACTTTGCAGAAACATTTGATAAAAGTTTAAAACAAATCATTCCTCAATGTACCACACCTTTACTTAATACACAAACATACAAAAACCAGGCTAATGTCACCATGCGCTTTAAACAAGCTGATGCAAGTTCCGTGGAAAAGATAATAAAATCATTAAATTACAAAAAAAACCCTGGAATAGACGGTATAAGAACGATAGACATAAGAAGGATATGTACAAAAATAAAATCGGTTATTGCAAATCTAATAAATGCTAGTATTAACGCCAGCAAATATCCAAATTTACTTAAAACGGGTATAGTAAGACCAATACATAAAAAGGGAAGTAAAGTGGACTACGAAAATTACAGGCCGATAACAATATTACCAACCATAGATAAAATAACGGAAAAATATATAAGTAAACAGATATACGACTTTTACGAAAAAAACAACATTTTAACTAACAAACAATACGGCTTCCAACCACACAAAAATTCTACACAATTGTTATCAACATTTACAGATAGCATATACAAACATTTAGACGAAAGAAAGCACGTTCTGGTAGTGTTTATAGACTACAGTAAGGCGTTTGACACTCTTAGACACTGCACATTGCTAGAGAGCCTAAACGATAGTGGAATTAGGGGAAACCTACTTAAATGGTGTGGGGACTATCTTAAGGATAGAAAGTACGTAGTCAGAATAAATGATGCGGACAGTGCTTCTGTACGGGTGACTGAGGGCACAGCACAAGGTTCCGTCATAGGCCCGTTACATTACCTCACTTATGTTAACAGCTTAGCAAACAATATTAAAAAATGTGAAATCTATCAATTCGCCGATGACACATGTCTGGTAGCCGTTGGTCGTAGTGTGGGTGAAGCTTTGGAATTGCTACAACACGATTTTGATATGTTAACTAAATGGTCACATGATAACGGTTTAGTATTAAACGCAAATAAAACTAAATTAATGTATATCAGTTCAAATCAGAACAGAAGCGTTACAACACCCATACTAAAAGCTTTATGTCATGAATGCCTGCACAATACCAAAAATACAATGCAGCCCCTATCTTGTTTGTGTAAGATCATAGAAGTCGTCGAAAAACACACTTATCTAGGACTGACAATAGACAACCGACTCTGCTGGAAAGAGCATATTAATAACGTAAGCAATAAATTAAGAATTATTTTGGCTAAATTTTCTATAATTAAATACAAACTACCGTACCGAACACTTCTACTACTTTACAAATCACTAGCAGAGTCTGTAATATCCTATGGTCTATCTAGTTATGGTAGAACATATAAAACCCACCTTGACCAAATATATTCACTTCAATTACGAATTTTAAAAACCCTTGTTCCAAATAATATTAAAAAGAAATATGAAAATAACTACCACCATTTATTCAATTTTTGCAACATCATTCCGATACATGATAAGGTTAATATGACACTTCTAAATGAAGAATTTTTCAATTCCAACTTAAAGCAAACAAAAATACCGAGTCTCAATCAAAGAAGCACTCGTACAATCACTAGCGGTAAACTAATTCTACCAAAATACAGAAATTTATATGGAAAAAGAACACTGATATATCTCATACCCTGGCTCATTAATCAATTACCAACTTCATTAAAAGACAAAATTACACAAACAAACATTAAAAATACTTTAAAGAAATATTATTTACAAAAAAATCGTACTTCATAATTAATCAGCATAACATGCAAAAGATGTCCACATTTGGGAGCAACCTGTATTCTTTTTATTACACACAAATTCGCAAGACTTTTATCGAATATACTACCCACCATTAATATAATATTTTGTAATTCTGTTTAGTTTTTAAGTACCTTCATATTGTAAGAAAACTATTGCGTGATTACTTTGTGAGAAGATCTAGTTTTAAACGACGATACTAGCGCACAGAAAAGCTCGAATGAGTTTATGTTGCGCTATTCCACTCAATGTAACCAATCTATGTATTTGCTACGAATAAATAAATAAATAAAAAAAATAAATTTGTATACACATACACATATAAATTCATTCTGACATGATTTATGTATACATATACATAAATTTATATACTATTATTCACTTATAAATTTGTATAAAATATTCTGTCCGATCATAATCAAATTTACTCAGAAACTCTTCCAGCGCATTCCTGCATTCAAATCTCGTCATATCCTTTAATGGTTTTAATTTATTTATGCGATTATACAGTAACGGGGCAAGAAAATATGAGAAACATTGGCCAAAAGAGGTCTTACAAGCAGGAACTTTGTATACTTCATGGGATCTTCGGTTTGATATATCACTTTGCCTTGGGCGGAAATGTTGTCTAAGAATAATGGTTTTAATAAATAGTTGACGAATATTTAACACTGCAAATTCATTATACAAATTCGTTGTAGGATACTTAAATGGTTTAAAATTAAGAACCTTTATAATACACCGTTGAGCCCTTTCTACGGTCATTAGAATAGTTTTTTTGGCACCACCCCAAGCAGCTATTCCATAAGTTGTTATAGACTGGCATAAAGTTATGTAAACCATTTTGCTGGTTTTAGGGTCCCTAAGGTTTCTAATTTTTTTGAAGATTGGTATTAGTTTGCGCATTCTAGTTTTAAGATTAGCGATATGTGGTTTCCAGTTCAAGTATTTGTCAACCTCTATACCAAGATATTTAATATTTTCAGTTGATGACAAAGGGTGACAACTGCATACTCCTGAACCAATGTAACAATTCATGGAGTGGGCTTTCAATGTAAAATTCGTAGGCGGCTGCAGATTGCTTTTAATGCTAAAAGTTATATATTTTGTTTTGTTTATATTCAAGGTCAACAAATTATGATCAAGCCAGTTTAATACTTTACTAAGCCCTTCCTCAGTAGATTTTTTTACTTTTTCCCACGTTGAATTTTGAAATAAAATGGCGGTGTCATCTGCGAACGTAATTAGTTTCGAATCCGCTAGTTGAATGTTACAAAGGTTATTGATATAGATTAAGAAAAGTGTAGGACCAAGAACGGAGCCTTGTGGGACACCAAAATTAATTTTAAGTCTAGAACTAACTGTGTCTCCAATTTTTAATGCTTGCGTTCTATTAGTAAGATAGTCCTTAAAAAGATCCAGTGGCAAACCTCTGATTCCTATGGACTCTAATTTACAAATAAGTAACGGAATTGAGACCGTGTCAAATGCTTTGGCTAAATCTAAGAACACACCAATACATTTATTTCTACCATCAAGATTACCTGCAACATTTGAAACCAAATCCTCCACTGCATCCATACTTGATTTATTTTTTCGAAAACCATATTGGTTTGTGGACAGTAGATAGTTTTTTTCAAGATAATTTACTAGTCTGTGATTTATGATTTTTTCCAAGAGTTTTGCTAACGTAGGTAATAATGAGATTGGGCGATAGTTAGTGATTTTATCTCTCTCTCCTGCCTTAAACACAGGTATGGTAATAGAGTCCTTATATATATTTGGGAATTTTCCGCTTGATAAGCATAAATTAAATATGTAGGTAAGAGGACCAATAAGGAAATCTATAAATCTTTTTATAAATAGTGACGATATGCCATCCCAACCTGTAGAATTACTATTTTTTAGAGACATAACAAACTTATACACCTCCAATTCATCAGTTTCCAGCAGCATGAATGAATTCAATGGGCTTTGATCACACTTAAAGTGTTTAACAAGATCGTCTTGTGTCATATTTAACTTTTGTAAAATGTTGTGAGATAGTCGGGCACCCACATTGACAAAATAACCATTAGCGTAATCAATAGATTCCATAGGCGTTGACTTTATATTTAATAACTCGTGCGGTATTTTGGATGACTCTGATACTTCCAAATTACAAACCCGTTTTATAACCTTCCATGTATTTTTTATATCATTTTTGTTAACATTTAAGTCATGTGTATCATGTTTATTTTTTAAATTATGAAGAATATTGTTACAATGGGTACGATAACGTTTATAGGTAATTTCTAGGTCTTTATCATTTGGTGATTTTAGATGTCTTTTGTGTAGCACATCTCTAAATCTCATGCAACGTAACAAACCGGGGGTAAGCCATTTTTGACGAGTTAGTTTTCTATTTGGTATTACAATAACCTGTGTGCTTTTTTTAATGACTCCAATTAAAGCGTCATTTAGCAGTTCTGCTGCTTCATTGGGATCTTTCATAGCCATAATATATGCAAAATCAATGTCTTTTATTAATTTGTAGGCTATATCATAATTAAGTTTTTCCACTGTTTTTTTAGGTTTACTGTTCATCGTACATTGTTGTGTCACACATATATTAAAAAATATACAGCTATGATCAGTTACAGATGATTCACAGATCACAGTTACCATTCTATTTTTTGACCTGACAAAACAATGATCAATACATTTACCTAGACGAGTCGCAAATAAATGACTAGGTAAAAGACAATGTGTTGCAAGTAGATCCAAGTAATCGTCGCATCTTTGGTCATTGGTGCAGCTACCTATATCAATATTAATGTCACCGGTTAAGTAAATATTTGGTATTGGTTTTAGTTGGATTAAAAGGTGGTCTAAAGAATCAAGAAATTTGGTTAGTGATACAAAAGATGGTGATCTATACATGCAGATAATTGCAATATTCCTATCCATTTCAACCACCAAGCAATCAGAGTCGACAATGTTTGGTTCATAAACCATAGCTTTTGTCCAATTATTCTGGATATACACGACTACACCACTGTTCTGATTGATGTGTTTTTTAGTAAGGTACGAGTTATAACCTTCTATATCTGGAATTAAATCAGAGTGCTGTAACCAACATTCAGTTAGAATGATAATGTCGTAAGTTATCCTACTTCTTGACATAAAAATTCGAAAATCTTCAAAATTTTTATGTATGCTACGTATATTCTGAACGATTACTTTTAATGATATTTCCGAGCTGAGATTGTGTTGCAAAAATGCTTCTGGTTCCCCAACTAGAAAGGAGTCACCAACGTTGATTTTATTATCAACGTCAGTGATTATATCATTTAGACAATTAACCATTTTTTGTTTAATAAGGCTACGATGGTATACAATAGTTGAGGATAGTAGTTTCTGATTTTTTTAAGATTATGCGTCGAATTATCAACTTCAGAAATTTGGTTGTTTCTTCTGGACATAGCAAAAATATAATAATTTATTAGTATAAATAGATATATGAATAAGGCATACACACAATAAATACTCATATAATACATACTATAACACTCCAGACACAAAACTATCTGCTGTGTAGGAATTGCCATAATGACTATAAGCACTATAAATACATTAACTGAACTAAAACTATTTCTAAAATATTGATAAGAATAAGTAGCGTAGCATATAAAAATAAGTATTATGAAGAGAATAACAAGATACCACAAGTCCATAGATAGTCATTTGCTGGCCATATCTTTAATCTGATTTATGGTTTTTATGACTATGGCATTCTGTCCCTCTTCTTTGCGTACAAGAATATTTCCACGTGAAACCCAACAGTATTTGTAGATACCATTTTTCACGAGTTCTCGACCACCTGCCAGAATCTTTTTTGCCATAGGTGTTAGAGCTTCAGATATATAAACTCTTGAAGCTTCTTGATTAATGCCTAGTGTTGCAGTATTTAATGGTACATCCTTGTTTTCTAGGTTATATTTCTTTGCTGCTTTCAAAATAAATTCCTTCCTTTTGGTATCTTGATATTCCACAATAATCGGAGCATTGTTTTTACCTTTTCTGTAGATCTTTTCCGTTGTATGGTCAGGGGAAATATTTAAGGTATTGTATATGTTCTTCACAATCTCATGCACATCCTCATGGACATCCTGTGGAATATTCCTTATTTCTATTATGTTCTTGATTGATTGTTTCTGTAACTCATTCAGCTGAAATTCCAGTTCAGTAACTCGGACTGTTTCAGCATTGTATTTTGTTTCAAGCTTTTGTACCTTTTCACTTATCTCATTATAATTCGCCTCATTGGCTTTTAATAATTCTATGATTTTAGTGTTAGACTCAAGTATCTGGCTGTTTTGCTCCTTTAATTGATTAATTTCAGTTGTCATCATTTGTTTGAAAGATTCCATCAGGTCTTCTTTTAAGTTAGCTAAATTTTCTTGATCAGGATTTTTCCGTTTCCTTAAGTTGATATTATTTGCGACATCATCTTGATCTTGTAATTTAGTAGATATATCTGGATACGACGAAAACTTTACTTGCTGACCAGATGATTGCGCTTTATCCATTTTTTCTGATAATTTTGCTTGTACTATGCTCCTGTTGTAGGCTACTTAAATGACTCAAGTTTTGATGTATACGAATGTAAAATACACACTATTCCGGAAATTGGAGCTTATTACTGTGCACATAAGTTCGAAATTGGTATAACTGGTTTTGTTTTATTGAACTCAAACACGTCCGTCTTAGACGATGCTCGATGCTTCTTTTAATTTGCTGAATTAATTTAGTACCTTAATATTATAAACGCGGATGCTTGTAAGAATGCATGTTTGTTTCACACAAACACTACTGAATGGATTTCGATGAAACCTTACCATAATAATTACTGTAGCTTAGGCTACAGATTAACGCATATGCTATAATTATTAAAATTATACAAAATGTAACGATAATTGGCATATACAGTCAAGTAAGTAGGAAAATCTGTGACGAAAAAATTAAATTCTTTCAATCATCACTACTTACGCACAATTTTCCATCAGCACGCGTGTAACTGCGGGGCAAAGCTAGGTATTTCTTATTAACCTAAGACTAAGAAGTAAGGATTGTAAGCTGTGGATCACCGTTCCCAGGTTTGAATTATCTGCTCTAGGTCTACCTGTTATTTTTTTCGCCATGACGTGAGGAAGGATACTCATTTCCTAAGAATGGTATTTCGACGTAAGAAGTGTTTAATTCAGTAGTCCAACATTTTGGCTCCTGGAGCGTCACATAACAGGATTTTAACTATAGTCACATGGAGAGTCACAGGACATGAAAAATGCATTAATAAAAAATACACTCACGGAATAAGCGCGTATTCGAGTAAATGTCGAAACGCCTTGTACGTCCTCAAAGGCGCTGACTCTCGGTGCAGAGAGAACTCGCTCCCGAGTACTATCACGTTCACCTTTTCGCCTTCTGCAATCAGTCAAAGTATTTGCAGTCTATAAATTATTTATTTCATGCACAACGGCACGGCAGGGTGAGGATGACTAGTGCTATACGTATAGCTTAGCACTAGGTATCCCCACTTCTGGACTGCATTTCTACTTAACATCATGCGGAATGCAGTCATATGCCTGCTCTTACATAAAAATTAAATAAAAAAAAACACATTATTTTAATTACCTGGGTGAGATTTATGCAAGGGACTACCAAACCTTTTAATGTTACATATTTTGAAATATATGTACCATTAATTTTGGTTTACTATATACGTTTGTTCAGGTATTAAATTTTATTTTAACAACGTGTTAATTAATAATAGTCCTATTACGACGACGAAGAAGAAGATTTTGTATCGTTTGAAGTATAGAATGGCTTATTTACAATCAACAAGTAAAAAATGTGAGTAACAAAAATAGAAAATATTTTTATTTAAATAAATTCCGGACACAGTAAAGAGGAAAGTGAAAGGGACTCGTTGGTGAAAGCACATATACGCTATAATAGAAATGATAGAAGAGGAGGCAGGTAGTTACCGGCGCTGATGCCCTGGCAGACGGACAGCGGCAGCAGCCAGGGCCTCTGGCGCTGCAGCAGGCAAGCACATGAGCTATAACCGAAATGATAGAAGAGGAGGCAGGTAGTTACCGGCGCTGATGCCCTGGCAGACGGACAGCGGCAGCAGCCAGGGCCTCTGGCGCTGCAGCAGGCACCGCACGGCTCCTTCGCCGCACACGGCCCGCGCCCCCCGCTCCGCGCCCAGCTGCGCCAGCTCGCGGTGCAGCTCCGCCAGCGGCAGGACCGACATGCCTTCCTCGTCTGAACGGGTAAACGAGCTCACTCACAACCTGGCTAACTTCCCTGTTTTGGGGGGCTTAATCTACCTCAATCTAATGGTCTTTCCCTTGGCTGGCACCACCAAATTTTCACCTTTACACGACCAGCACGCTTTCCACTATTTACCTGAAAGGTCTGAACTATCAACATCAAAAAATATCGGCAACAAACGAGAATTACCAAAAACTCCTACACCACGATAGCATAGATTACAGAGCAATTTGCACGGTTAAAAACTCCTGCCAGACATTCCACCTAAAATGGTTGGCAACACTTTAGTCGAACATCCAGTGTTACGAACGTTCATAGGCGAGGGTTCCATAAGACGGGCCAGCTTCATCAGCTAAATAGAGATCAAATAATATACACATTGATATCATACTGCCTCGTTGGTCTAGTGGTTAGATGTGCCACCTTTGGGTCAACGGGTCCCGGGTTCGATTCCGGGGTCGGGCAAGTGTCTTTGTCTAAACCAGAGGCACTGGCTCGGAGTCTGGGTGTCATTTCTATCTATATAATGTATGTATTTACAAAAAATAAATGTATATAAGTAGTTTATCATCCATCTCGTTACCATAACACAAGCATTAAGTTGCTTAGCTTGGGACGAGATGGCGTTGTGTGAAATGTCCAAGGATATTTATTTATTTATTATTATTATACACATTATGAGTACAGTCAGTTTATTGGCTTACTTGGCAACACGAATCGGCATGGATGTTTGTTACAGGGCTCCGGCATGGGCATCGGTCGGACTATTGTCACCTTCTTCTCTATCATCACTGGGAGCTCGATATGGGGTAGCTCAGCAATATTCACCTATCAATTCGACAAAGTATTATTAAACATTGCCTCATACTACTACTTGATGCCATATCGGCTTAGCATATCGGCTACGAAGAACGGTACATAGTGTCGTGGTGGGTTCGGGCCCAGCGGTCACCTCTGTCCTCAGAGTTGCCTTGAGACCCTTACACTGCCAAGACACACGGCGAGGTATCACCTGTGCGGAATACGGATCTCAGCCCAACAGCGGGAGCGGAGTAGCGGCCAGCTGTGAGGAAAAAGGTAGCCGCCTCTAGCAGCAGCTACGCGCTCAAAGCGGAGGATACTAGCTTCACTCACTGAGTACGTCCCACTTATCCTGTATGCCTTCCTATAGTCCTATCAGGACACTATCAGGACAGACCGCGTTCTCGCGCCCCAAACGGGTCGTGTGTGGGTATGCTGCTGGGGTTTTAATAGGTAGCCGCGCGTTCTTGAGTCCCACATTAACACCCGCCCCACCCCGAGGAATGGAGGTTCTTTTGGTCTGTCACCAGCAAGACAAAAAAATATACTTACGCTTATTAAATCTTGAACATGAATTAGTTCACATTGGCTTCCAGGCATTTCTAGGGGTATCTGAGCAGCCATCTGGTAGTTCCTGGGGAATGCCTGGAGTCGCTGCGCCCTTATCTTGAATTCTGCTTCATACACAGTCTCTACTGTGGGTTTGGGCCTCAGGGCGCGAATACAATGGTTGTTAACCCATAAAGACTTTGCCCACTCAATGTATTCCTTCTGCTCAATCATGTATTTTTCTTTAATTTCCTAAATTTTTCAAATATCTTTACATGTGCTATAATATATACAATCATAATGAGTTTATAGTAAGACTTTTATCTCACTGGATGTACACTCCATTCCAATCGTTATGGCCGTTCTGAATGTAGCCGTGGGTACGAAATTGCGCATTGTACAGTTTTTAACCGGTAACGCCCGGATTCAAGGGCGCGGGTGGGAAACAGCGCGCGCGGGGGTGCCCTGCCTCCACGCCCCGCTTTAGTTCCAGTGAGACCTGCTTTTGTGTTCTGCGCAGCGTAATGCGGCTACATTCAGAGGGGCCATAAAGATTGGCGCGTACTGTACATGATAAAAAGCTAAACAATGCATTTTCCAAAGTCTAATTTAATAATAATACTTAAGTGATAACCCAGTTATTTATTTATAAAATGTCAATGTTTAAAATTCCTACCTCAAAAGCACGATAATCTTGTTTGGTTGGTCTAGGAAAGAACTCAGTTTCCAGAATGTGAGGGTTCTGAGCACAAAGCACTTTGAGGCACTGCATATGCTGGTATGGGGTGAATGATGATACTTTTGGGTATGGAGCCACTCCCCGTAAGCCTGGTACAAAGGTCCTGGTAAATTTTGATTGAACCTAGAAAACAAAATATATTATTATAAATAAATACATAGATTATGGTATATGGATAGATAATGTTATGAGTATATACAGTTTGGTTGACAAATCAAATGGACTTGAAGTGTTTATTTTATAATGGTTCAAAACTTCAAAGCAATATTTCTTTCTGTTCAACATTTTTGGTTGAAACCAAAGCCAAATGCTCATTGTTAACTCATTTGTAGGCATTTAGTAACTTTATGTGTTCTTATTTATAAATTTTAATGCCAAAAAGGTAAAATATACCTGTACTTATTTTATAAAAGCAACTAAAGATGTATTGTATTTTTGGAGCTATTAGACCTTACTAAATAACATTACAATATAAATTTTAAATAGCCCCTATAAATATTAAGTTGATAATAGTCTTAAGCTCTAGATAGGTACAATTATGTTGCCCGAAAAATGGCTTCACTTGAAACATTAACATTTTTTCATTAACAATTTTTGCATGTCTGATAACACTATCACTAAAACAGATACTCGCATGCTTTGCTTCCTTAAAGACGTCATCCCAGTCAATTTTATTTGGAGCTTCATTTTCCGAGTCACTGGACACTAATGGGTCATAGAATTTGTTTCTCAGGATCTTTTCTGTTACACAGTTGTCTAAATCACACTCGTCTACAAAATGTATATCAGGTGTTGAAGGATACCTGGAAATACATGAATATAAGCCAGGTATTCTACAATATTTTATAATACTGCAAAAAAAGAAAAACTACACTATTTAAATAAAATATATTTATGTATTAAGTATATTTATGTTGTGTGGTGTGTTTACCATTTATGAAACATTTAGTAGTTAAGAAGTTTACTTTTGATAAGCAAGACAAGTTAGCAATGTCAGAGTCTGCTGGATGTTGAATGTGTGTCCATCAATTTGTATTATCTGACCTCCTCTGTGCTATGGCAGTCGCTACACGTAGCACAGAGTACATTATTAAAATAAATAGTGTGAAGACTGAAAACTGGTCTAACCAAATAATACCCGGCTGTCCCATGAGCGGAGGCCACTTCGTGTCAACTGGTCTAACCAAATAATACCCGGCTGTCCCACGAGCGGAGGCCACTTCGTGTAAATACTGGTAGTTAGCCAATTCAGGTTTTATTGGGCCACCCCAATGAAATAGGGGAAAAGGCGAAGGAGAAGAAGTCAAATGAAGACATACGTTAGATTTTTATAGATACAGGTAGAATTAAATATACTTACCAATCGTACTGACGAATATGTTCCATTGTATATTTTAAACAGAGTTCCTTCTTTGTTGAGAGGTAAATTTTTATTAATGCAAGTACTTTACATTACAGTAAAATTGTTTTAGCACATGTTTATTTACATCTCTCATTTCTCGTCTCGTCACTCGTCTGTGTCCAGTGTCCAGTAAGGATGAGTTCGATATGATATACCAAAACGTAACTTATATCGGATATGTGTTTGATATCATACCATATCGATATCTATAACAATGTAGCCGATATCACAAAAACTGTTCGAGTCAAAACTAAAACGATGTGCGAACAAAACGTAAACTTCACAAACGTTATGAACCATATTCGCTACCTCTCGTTCTAAGTATATATTCTTTTACTAGTGTAAAAGAGATGAAGACAATATGAAATAACTTTAGCCATGTTTGTGTGGTTAATATATCTTACTGTACTAGCAATAAGGTTTAGTTTCCATTGTATATTTACAGTTATGATAACGTTTCTGGCGGCTACGGCTATTCGATATTAGTGAGACACTTACTCTACAAAATTGAGCTAAATGTCGAAGTTATAAGGTTGAATTTGAGTTGTTACAATATGGATTGGACGCTAGCAAATAGCAATGTTTAACGTTTGAAAACTGTACTACTGTACTGATATCGATATCAGAAAACCGTTTTTGATATCGATATGCAAACTGTATATCGGATACAAAACCGTTTGTGGCAAAAACAGAAAACGCCCATATCTAGTGTCCAGTCAGTCTGTGCCACAGAACATAAATAAATACCCTAACTAAGGTCTGTGCACTTCATCTTCTTCTTCATATTAATTAGTTTTAGCCTTCTTCTCCTTTACCTCTGAGTAAACCTGAACGCACATTGTTGGACACATTTTTCTGCTCTACTGCTATTCTTAATTATGTTATTTTATGTTATATTCGTTCCTTTAATAGGACAGGCAAGGGAATCAATCATGCAACCTTTTTCAGTCATAAAAGCTGAAATAAGTTACCTACACACTACTGGGCATTACATGTACGTAAGCCCCAAGTGATAGACGCGCGATACGGATGCAGGAGGTTGATCATTTGAATTCCTACAACTTCGTTTACTCATACTCTTTGTTTTATTTGTCCCTCAGAAGACATAATAATAACTTTACTTTGTAAAAAGTAGTAATACATACAACTACAACAAATATGTACAACTACAACTACATATGACTCGGTCTAGTAAAAGAATTATTATATAAACTTGCCATACATAATATCGACATATTGGAATTTATTTTAAAAAATTTGATTTTTTTTAAAATAAAAGCAACAAATTAAGGTAAACAATTGAAACGATAAAATAAATTAAATTAAATGGCCTAATTTGACCAGTTCGGACCAATTAGGACCAATTCGGAGGTTTGGTAAAGTGCCTAATCTACTGGCAGTATTTTCCACTTTGCATTGCCTGGCTAAAGGGTTTTTTGCTGGTCCAGGAATAGCCGGCAGGGAATGGCCCAGGCAGCTATTAAGTTGCCTGACACCTCTTTAAGCCTTTTACATAGATTCCTATTGAGGCCCACCCAATACATTAGGACCCCATGCTCCCAGAGTTTCTGTTCCCAGAGAATGTATAAAATGCGCCGATGCCCATAGAATTATTAAATTTCCGCCAAAGCGCCAGCTCTTTTTCATGTTTCTAAAATATGGGACGAAGCAATGTCAACGTACGTAGCATCCCACACCAAGTACTTACCAACCCCTTCTTTTACGTTTTGAAATCCTCATGGTTACCATAACCCTAAACGCTAGCCGGGTTTTGTGAGAATCCGAGGCGCGGAAAGATGGTAATTACGCCCCAACCACTAAAACCAATAGTGTACCTCGACTTCCCGAAACAGGGCCACGGGTTTCACGCCCCATAAAAAACTAAAAAGAAACTCATATCATTTATTTCAATTGAACCTATTTACAGGTGTTTTTGAAAAGTCAAAAGTGAAGTTAGGAATCTATTTGCTTGTTCCAAAAAGTAGATCCTATGGAGAAGAACAGGCAAGAAAGTCCATGGACACATATTGAGGAGCATGCTCCGCCTCCCTGATGGGGCCTTGGCGGGCCCCACACTTTGAGACACGTGCGGGACATTGCACGTTCCCGCCTGTCTAGCCACCCCTCCGTAGCTCCGAGGACAGAGGTGTCCCCGGAGCCAAAAACCACCACGCCCCTCTGTCACGTGTGCCGCTCTTCGTCTGGCCTCTCCCCGTGAGCCCACCCGGCATGGGTGACCCTAAGCCAGTATGGCCCCAACGGATCCTAAAGGCACGCCAGCCCCCTCACCACAATAATGTGGCAGCACTGTCGAGGGGGAGCAGGGCCCAACCCCTCACGTACTCTTAAATAAGATCGGCTCTAAAATAGCCGGCTCTTTGAGATCTTTTTCGAATTCGTTTTGAAATAAAACTAATCGAATGTGTACAAATTTTATTAATAAGTTTATTTTTAATGTAACAATTACGTCAATATGTTTTACCAACTTGTTTGTAAAGCGATATCTATAAAATATAGCCACCAGTTTTTATGTACTAACAGATCTTTTAATGCCCTAATTAGTTTTGCTCGCAATGTCCCACAGGCGCTTCATTATTATCTATCAATACAATGATAGATACGGTTCGCGGTTTGTGCCAACTTTAGCACACCTCAACAAGCAAGGGACGTGTAATGCACGCAATTCACCGGCAGTGCGTCACATAAATCGACTTTCGCCTATTGTTCAAGTAATTTAGCGCAGACTGCATATCTATAAAATTTACGATGTAATCATTCTATTCCAGCCCATAAATTATCCGCTATTGAATCTGGCCTCCGCCAAATTCATGGAGGGAAATTAGACTACTGTGCCACGCTGGTAATATGGTCAAAATTTCCTTCTCTTGCTTGCGTGATGTAGATGTGTAACAAAAGCCCAATGTTCTTAATTAGATGATAGTTAAGATGCGATAAAAACGCATTGTAAATTAATAATTTTTGGATGACCGAGCCTTGCTCGGTTTTTTTTTATAAATTGTGTTTTTTGGAAATTATATTTAAGTACGAATTACTAATAAAATAATGAAATATGAATAATATTTTTCGATTTTACCGATTTTACTCAAACGCCTCCTTTTTGTAATTTTTCTTCCAAGTTTAAAAAAAATGATGATGATGATGATGATGATTCCTAGCTAGATCGATTTATCGCCCCCGAAACCCGCTATATACTAAATTTCATAAAAATCGTTGGAGCCGATTCCGAGATTCCAATTATATATATATAGTTATATAGATAGCATTACTTCACCATCACTATCACTAAATATTATAAAACAAAGTCGCTGTCGTCTGTCCGTCCCTATGTGTACTTAAATCTGTAAAACTACGCATCGTATTTTGAAGCGGTTTTTTTAATAGATAGAGTGATTCAAGGGGAAGGTTTATATGTTTATTACATAGGTACCTATAATATTGTAGAGAAACACAGATAAATTTAGATGTTCATCATTGCAACCGTGCGAAGCCGGAGCGGGTCGCTAGTTATCAATAAAACCCGATTAGCCAGCGTGTTATTGTAGGCTATTTCCCTCCGTCATTAGAGGAGGCCTGGCTCAGCAGTGGTTTTGTGGGATGAAGATGTTGATGAATTAACGAAACATTAAAAAAAAGTTGAACAAGATTATATATTCTGCACTACTCTGGTAGTTTCAGCATGAATGTAGGTGGACGCAGGGATTGTGAACGATCAAGAGAGATGGAGTGATTGTAGGAGTGAGGAATTGTGTATGAAAGGTGTGAATGTAGGTATGACGACTGATAAGTGTGTGTGGAGACTACCACCTAGTGTGGGTAAAGGGCCGTGAGATGATAATGGTAATTATAAATATGACGATTTATAAGAGTTTTGTGATAAAACCTACGTAAATAAAGTTCCTTTTGAGTTCGAGTCTACATTTCGTTATATTTTGTGCCTTGTACGACACTCTCTGATTGAAATGGGTTGATCGAAAAATGTGTTCTGAATCCATAAGCGTAGTTACTTCTTTTTTGGAATTTTCGTCAACTGTATAGGCAGTGGCGGATTTACAGATTTGCCGCCCGTAGGCTTTTTATGTTTTATGCCGCCTCTACAGTTCTTTTTTTTAGACGCGCTTCTTTTTGACGACGTTTTTTAGACGTCCTAAATCTGCCGCCCACTAAAACATGCCGCCCGTAGGCTTTTTATGTTTTATGCCGCCTCTACAGGTCTTGAGACGACCTTTTTTTTAGACGCGCTTTGATGTCGCGACAGACATCCACTCCTTTTGACGACCTTTTTTATAGACGTCCTAAATCTGCCGCCCCTTAAAATATGCCGCCCCTCCAGCCTACTCAGCTCATTGGTAAATCCGCCACTGTGTATAGGGAAATAATATAACTAATCTTCATTCCGAAGATACAATCGAAACACAGAAACTATATTTGTAACGTTTGCAGCATTATTTTCTCGTCTGTTAGTTCTACAAACTGTTTTACAAATACATACTTACCTTTTTGCGTGCTTGCGTAGGTAGAAGTATGATTTGGTTTAGCTTGTATAAAATTTCATTCAGTAAGCAATTAATTGCTTCTTTTTTCTTTAAAGGCCACAACAGGCGTTAACTTCGCATTGTATCTCTTCCCATTAATTTAATGCATTAGTATTTCTCCCATTGTTAGTAATGAAATTCACGCAGTATTGAAATAAAAACGGGATTTCTTAAATTGGTCTTTCGTAGGCCCCACTGATAATTATGTCACCATCATCATTATCAGCACAGCCTTCTTAGATAAGAAGGAAAGAAGAGAAACGATAAGGAAATTAGCCTACTCTGGCCATTCGGGTTGGCAGAGGGTTTCTTAAAGGGCAAGTTTTCCTTTTCTTACGGCTAGATTTTTTGCCGTGTTATTTCCTTTAGTCGGCTGTTGCAAGGCAGGGTGGAAAGGGGTGCTGACACTATGTATTCTAAAGCCGTCAACACAGGCAGATAAACAAACATTTATTGGCGCAAATATTAGTGTGCAATTCAAATTCGTAATTATTTGTATTTTTAACAAATTTGAGCCATTACCAGGACAAGGTCTCTTCGAATCTGTATTAAGAACCAAATTATTAGAAATCTGAATTACTTAACTACAACATTACTAAGTGCAGCGTTTGCAATGCTGAGCAATCGGATATTTTAGGATAAACCGTCTTAGCAAACACCTAACTAATTTGCAAATCTGCGTGAATTTCCAAGAGGGCGTTACGAGTCGGCGATTTCGGCCGTTGCACGACAGTTTCGCACATCACCTTTTACCTTCACCTTCATTTCATTAGGAAGTTTGTAAGACAAGACAGTAGTGTTGGGTCGTTGCACCGACGTTGGCGGGAAGCAAAACTGCCGCGCCGCATCGACCTCAGCCATTCCTGCAACGCCGGACCGCACGCATGCGCGGCCATTGAGGAATCTGCGAAAATACGCCCGCGATTTCCCGCGCTCATTTTCAAAATAGAATTGTGAATGACATTTATTATTTTAAATCTGCTGGGAATATTTTTAATTGTGTAGTGGTTCTTCCGAGAGGTGTCCAGTTTAAATACGAAGATGAAATATAAGGTAGGTTAGGTAACTTTTTCCAAAATGTTTATACCTGCATTAGTAATAACAAATTAAATAATTTAGGTAAGTACATAAGATGATATTATCCAATCTCATCGTATTTATAATATAGTAGTACATAATAATATATTGGGTAAACAAATAGTAATAGTGTCGTTAATTTAAAAATATGTGTTTTCTTCCTCTAGTCAAATATCGAGTAACACATAGAAATTCTACTTAACAATGGATTTTTATACCATTCGTAAATAAATGGTGAATGCCACTTGGTCACTAGTTTAAAAGTAATAAAACTTTTTTTTACTAAGGAAGTACTCCCGAATCATAAAAAAATAGTAAGCAACTTGAGGTTCTACATACCCACTTTATAGATTTTTTTTTGCCTTTTCTTGAACAGTGGGTAAAAGTAAAATTTATTTGCCCGCCGACTAATTTATTCTAGACGTACATATTGCCGCAATAGATAAATATAAGTAGAAAATGTAAGTTATTTCAATACTAGAAAATGCAACTCATAGTAAATAGAAATTCGAAAGTGCTTTTTGTGTTTCTGCATCCTAAGTAGTTTTGCTTAGTTGTGGCAAGTAACAAAATGATTTTTATTATTTTGTATGTAGGTAGTTAACTTGATTTATTATTCACTTTTTATTACTTATAATTTTGCAAAAAATAATAATAAAATATATTTTATAAAAAAAAAACTACATAACTTTCACAATGTGCGGTACTGTTGCTATTATTGCAGGAAACTTTAATTTTATTGAAAAATATTTTTATGTCTTATTTTAGTTCCTTAGTGGTCTAATCTAGGTGAGATTTGTAGCTATGAATATAATCTAACTATGAATAAAATATATATTTACATAGGAATTATATAGATAGATAGATAGATATTCAGCTCACGTGCTACAAACTAACGGAGCTTTTACTTGGTCTTGGAATGGTGTGAATAGCCGATGGATTTTATAAATCCTTTTAAATTCGGTTAGGTTAGGTTAAAATTAGCGCCCGACATACTCACTGAAACCAACGGCGTTCCTAAACTGCTGGACCCACGGGTTTCACTCCCCAATGGGGGAACGTGCTCTGCAACCCGGGGGTTAGCCTTCGCCCGCCTTAATGGGCCTTAATAAGCTCTGAATACTCCCCAAAGTCCCCAAACCCACAAGAGGCACATGTGGGACAATGCTGAGTGTGATTGTACCTCATCCACCGCTATTCCGCTTAGCATTTTCAAGTATTCGAATAAAAAAAACCATTTTGATTTTCATTTTAACGACCCCACCCAGGGGCGTAGCTACCGCCGTATCAGTGGTATCAATTATATGGGGACCGAGCCACGGGGGCCCCGCCGTGAGTAAGCGAAAATTAATAAAAGCTTCCCAATTTTTTTACTATTTTAGAGATAGAAACTTTATAAAAACTAAAGTCATCATCAGCTTTAAATAATTTAATAAATCAGTTTGCCGAAAAAAACGCAAGGAGAGTGTTTATTTAATATAAACTGTTTGAAAAAAATTTGGAAGATTTTTTTTTCTTTTGTGAGAAATGTTTA
Organism: Clostera curtula; assembly: GCA_905475355.2. Classification (NCBI taxonomy): domain Eukaryota; kingdom Metazoa; phylum Arthropoda; class Insecta; order Lepidoptera; family Notodontidae; genus Clostera; species Clostera curtula. The sequence goes on from FR997802.1 coordinate 18,394,290, forward strand.
CCCTTCTTAGGGCCCGAAAATATTTTTTTATACGGGGCCCCACCAAGGCTCGCTACGTCCCTGACCCCACCACCGTATCTTGTTTCACGGCAGTTTAGAACTCCCAAAGACAAAAACCCACAACGACATGCACTTATCATGCGTGACCCTGAGCAGTTTTGACCCTCCATATCCGTATGTCACGTATGGGCTGGTAGTAAGGATATTTGTGACCAAATAAAGTTAGCGGTGTAATTAATACCCAATATGCGATTCGGGCCGATTAAAAAGAGTAATCCAGCATTTAAAGTGGCTATTCGTGTTCTCTATTTTTGTGTGCCTTGTTTGACGAATATTGCAAATACGAATAGTGAAGTGAAATGCTACAAAAATCTTGACTGCACCTGTTTAAAAGAATGACCAGAAATAATGATAAATGATAAATGAATAATAAGAAATTATTATTGCATGGAAAGACAATCCGAGAACAACATCGATAAAATATGAACTGAGATGGAAAATGAGCTGCAGTTATTATCAATCAAGATGGTAGCTCGGAGTAATTACCACAATTGTGCAAACGGTTATTTATTCGTAATTGTTTCATAATGGCAAATTGCGATCTAAGATCGCAAAAAAGCACTTGGACAATGTCAACAGAATTAGGACGATCATAGTTTTATACCTAGATTCTGCAGTTATTACTGTATTCGCTTGCATTCTGAAAATCGCAAGACCTAGCGGAAATCTTTTAAGAAAATATATCAATATAAAAATTAACGTTATTATAAATGATTGTTCAATAACTTGTTTTACTTGTTTTTTTTACCGTTTACAGGTGAAAGATTAAATAAAATATTATTCTTAAACATGCAGTGCTTTGAAACTTTGACAAGGATTATTATCTGGGTGTGAAATGCATTACATAGTGTCTAAAAATAAGTACTAAGTGTCACCCAGGAAAATCATGACTATATAAGATCTAGGGATCCCAATGCTAGGGATAACAAAACGCAACTGGTTTTAACCAAAGGTGGTAAGATCTTAAATTATTCACACCGTCATCTTGCGTACGAACAATTAAACAAAATATTTTATACTTAATTGATAGCCATTGTTAGTTTGCGGCGAAAGAAACGTATGACTAATTTGGTGGTTCGTGTGAAAATTATTATATGGAGACTATCTTGAAGATCGTGGCTCACCGTTGCCAGTAACAGAGAAGATCCTTGGGGACGTTCATACTTCATGCATGCCCAGATATAGACATAGGTAGGTATTATTAAAGTTTTTGTAATACATATTTATGATTGAGTAGTTGTTTTGATGTTAAGAATTTACTGTATCCCATGCACAGTATTTGAAGCAGATAGAAGTTTTACCACAATCCCCCATTAACATATTTTTTAAATTAAGTTTGGTATATAGTACTTAGAAAGTAAAGCGGCTATTTTTAATGGGAAATCTTAATGTACGGGAATTACAGCTAAGCTAATGTGAGAAATTGGGCCATTTAAATATACTAAAACCTTGGACCATTTTAGGACGGAATTTACATTTACGAAGGGATACTACTAATATCATAAAACTAGCCAACCTGACGAACGTCGTCCAAATTATGAGATTAAAGATGAGGCCAAACGAGCGCATATTTGTGAGTCGCGTAATTTCGGTCGCGTAATTTCTGCTGCATTCGGTTTCATACAAAAGTTCAGCTCGTGCCAACAGAATTTCTGCGACCGAAATTACGCGAATCCCAACTCGCAAAATTAAGCTCGTTTGGCTTCATCCTAAAATTGTTTTTATACGCTGACAATAACGAATAAAACTATTTTTCTAATTCGGTGCAATACTTCAAAAGTTATGCATTTTTATCCAACATTTGTTTATTAGGCTCGTTATCATTATTTTCATGCATATCTAATGAATGTGTGGATGAAATTAAGTTTAATACTTCTAATTTTAATCGGCAAAATTATGTGGCTATTAGTTTCAAACCGCGATGCGATTGGGTTTAAAATTCTTAAGATTCAAATCCTAGGTCACTGTTATATTGTACGGCACAATTGACCGACTTCCAAAAACGGGAGGTGCCAATATACCCACGCACCACCATCAATAACATTATACCGGTAACTTCAAATAACGAACCGTTACATTAACGATTTCAAACAGTGCTCTATTTTTGAGTTCCGTGAATTTATTATCTTAGCAGGATACCTGACTGAACTGCAATACTAAGTAGTACACTTATAATATATCATTTTTTTCTAAAATAGAGAAGTTAGAGATATATAATAAAAAACGTTTTATAGCAGCGACTATGAAGTTTTTAAATACAAAATTAAACATTTTTTCGAGTCCTTTTTATCTTGTGTACTTAAAAAGCTGTTGCAATTTTAAAAGTGTGATACTTAGTTAAGCAGCCCAGTATATTTAGAAAAGCAAACAATTGACTTCTTCGAAACAATTAAATCTGCTTCATTTAAGATGTGTGACAAAGTGCAATTCTGTGCTTAAAACGTTTTCTTTTTGTATCGTGACTTTTCAGCCCATTAATGACCCACTTCTGCGTCGGGCCTCCTCCAAATTGATGGAGGGAAATTAGCCTGGCTGGAGGGGTTGGCACAGCGTTGTATCAAGTTTTCCTGCGTTATCTGCCTCTTGCGTTCTTTTAGTCGTCTCTTTTTGTATGAAAAAAAAAGCGTCGAATTTTTAAATAATGTGCTTATCGGAGGAATGAAACTTTTATTTCAATGTGTAATAATGGCTAAAACCTAAGAAAACATAAAATATCTTGTTCTTCTATTAGATTTTACAGTACTTAATATTGACGAGTTATATGTTCTCAACTACTCAGCCGGTACCGAATCATCTTGAAGGAGAACCGTTAGATATACATACAAATTTTGCTGTGCATTGTTCGCAATTTCGATAAGCACTTCGTACATGATCTGATAAGGTATATTTGAGTCATCCATCTTGTGACAAGATACGGTCATTGACCAGGGGATATTTAAATTACCTACAACAATAGACGATGGCTTCACTGTTATACATTCACATGTCAAACTTTGACCGATTTCATAGCAAACTTTTTGCTCATGAAACTTCAATTGAAACATAATAGATGTTTGATATTCGCGATTTTATCTGGGCAGTTAGTTCTGTTGTGGCGTTTTATGGACTATTCCCGTTAACGTGTGGGTTCAAACGATAGGTTAATGTTTCAATGTACCTACTTTGGTTCAAGTTCAAGTATTTATTCGGTATCGGAACTTTTATGGCAATGATGCACAAGTGTTTGTTGATGCTTTGCCAAGTGGAAGCAACTTGACACAATTGGATCTCTTGTAAACAACGGTCTTTGAAGTATTAGTTAAATTGGCGAAATAAATCTTATATATCTCTAAAATAAATATATATCTCTAAAAATAAAAATGAATTTCTGTTCGTTAGTCTCGCTAAAACTCGAGAACGGCTGGACCATTTGGCTAATTATTGTCTTGAAATATTCGCGGATGTCCAGGGAATGTTTAAAAGGTGAGAAACTATGAAAAAAATATCATTAGGTTTTTTATTTATTAATTCTGAGGCGGTACGAAGTTTGCCGGTCAGCTAGTTTATAATAATTATCTATATATTTATACACTTATTACTGTATATTGTATGGTAAGCGCTACAAGTAGGTATTAGTACTTATGTACTTAATATATATTAAACAAATATACTCATAAAGATGGGTTATTTGTTTCTTGAACGCGCTAATCGAGAATGACTGATCGAATGTTTTTAAAATATTTTTCCACTGAATAGCCCGCTATGTTATATTTTGTTATGCCTATGCTAATCTGGGATATTAACCTTGTCTAATAATTTTTGTCTGTCTATTATCATCCAGAATATTAAAAAGTTGTCAATTTTGTTAATAACCTCTTTATCCTCATTATTTCTCATAAAAATGAAGCGTTCAATATATTATAGGTACTATTAGCGTGCTTCCTGTGATCGTTAGTGGAACTTTCGCCAAGATCGTATAAATAAATGGTTACCTATATTCATTTGATATCTACGTTAATAAATTAAGCGGTGTTCTTTTCATTTAGAAACTATATTTGATTTTTATGAGAATGCGGTTCTGGGATGCGAGCGGTTTTAAAATGTGCTGTTCGAAAACGAAAATTTTCTTCTTAGTAATAATAACAAAGAAAAATTAGGCGAATCACCACCTGCTCGCCGGAAATCTATATGCAGACGGGGTGGTCTACGTGAGTTAGTAAGTGTTAGAAAAGCAAATTGCTCATGTACCTATTCAATTAAATACAATTTCACGAAAAGATAAATCCGATCAGTCTCCCCTGAAAGGAACTACCGGTTACTGCAAAGATGTAAACATAAAAAATAGGTACATAAAATAAAAAAGGCTGTAAGTACTACCGCGGTAGGGTGATTTGTGTTGGTTGTTTTAAACGCACATTTCCCATAGAATCCATCGGAATAGCTATGTAAGGAAGATGCTCCACTGAATTATTCATAAGCGCAGATGTTTAATTCATGCCACACATTATTTAATTGCAATCATTATGCGAATTGACTGTATCGACACATATCGATGTCTCGTGTGTCGTCTCTATGAAGATATTTCTTGCTCAGGATTCAAAACACAGTCGTCAAACTTTTCGGAAAAACAATGGATCTGAAAGAAAAAAATACATTTACCTACTTGGCACAATACATGTAGGTACCCTGTACCTTAAAAAGGTAATGCCATTTTTCAAGATAAAATACTTAAAATGTGTATCAGTCATATCAGTATTTTTCCACCTTCTCTGGTGTCCTTACGATACCCCCGAGAAAGAAAGAGGTTGTTTAAACTGTGTAGGTATTTTACAACAACAAAGACTTATTTTATTTACCTGCCTTGATATTGAAAGTATTGACAAAATCAAAATCAAAATCAAAATGTTTTTTATTCGAATAAATTCTTGCGAATGCTTTCAAATAGTCAAAGATTTAAGAGAAAAAAAAATTAAAAATAAAAATCATAAAATAAAATTAATAATTTAGTTTTTACCACCGGTTCGGAATGCCATTCCATAGAGAAGAGCCGGCAAGAAACTCCATGGTTGCTCTTTTAAATAAGAGGGTTACAATGATGGTGGTACAAACAAGTCTGACAGGTTAGTGAAAGCAATAACACGCATAAACATGTAGCACATTAAAAAATAAGAAAATAAAAATTAGTGAAATTACACAAATTACATGGTGCGTGCTGAAACTGCACTCACATACTGTTTACAAAACTTCACTAATGTAATGGCTGAAAGATCAGAGCTAGACCATAACATAGCCGACGTTACTCCCATGCGTCACTATCTGATAGATAGTCATTGACTTGATAGTACGCTTTTTTAATTAAACCGGACTTAACGTAACATTTAAATTTCTCGAACGACCAATCCAAAACTGCTTCCGGTAATTTGTTGAACAGGCGAATTCCGAGACCTACAAAAGAACCATGTGCTTTTTGTAGCCGGTGGAATGGAGTAACTAACTTATGCCTATTTCTTGTCTGGATATTGGAGGACGAGACGTCACAATTTTTTTTAAAGCTACTATAATTTTGTTTAACAAAAATTAGATTAGAAAAAATGTACTGTGACGCTACAGTTAAAATCCCTATATCTTTAAAGCGTTCTCTCAGTGATTCTCTAGGTCCTAAATTATAAATTGCACGTAGCGCGCGCTTCTGTACAATAAATATGTTTTGTATATCAGCAGCATTACCCCAGAGTAGGATCCCATACGACATAACGCTATGGAAGTAACTGACAATATAATACACTGACAATATAATATTGACATTGCAGACCGAAAGTGAACCCTTAACTCATTCCTTTTTTAATGGAACCAATGCACCCACGTATTTATTCAAACCGGTTTGAGAAAGGTTCTTAAAATCCGATAAGTTTAATATTTGCACTTCATAACTGTGTCATTGAACCCTTGAAATTAATTTTGGCAATTGTCGATGCGAAGGAATTTCATTATGATGACTGCTAGTTACCGAACGTATATTGTAGCTAGCTAGATTAACTAACATAAAAAGATCTCCCTACACAACTTAAAATAACTTGATTTGATTTGCCCTGATATGGCCTATCCATTATTACATACACTTGTAGCGGGTTTTTCTCATCCGGCGAATTTGATCTCACTAGCTTGTTTGGTGCTTTGAAGTAAATAAGACGTATAATTTGAATAATAAAGACACAGTTTCCTGGCTGATCTTCTTTGTATAGAAGAGAAGAGAGAAGAAGTTTCGGAATGAATGTGGGTAGATTCAACGGTTGTGGGAGGCCAAAAGAGATGGATAAATGGATGTGAATGATGAAATTTGTATGAAAAGTGTTAATATAGATATCACGACCGATGGGAGCTAGGGCGTAGTCGCCATACACTATGACCTAACGTGGGACAAGGCTGTAAGAACATGGTAGTTTGATATATGAGAACCTTATGATAAAATCTACGTAATTTTGGTACTTTTTGAGTTATAAGTACCTAATAATGTGCAAACGGAAACAAAAGTAGTCTTCCACACAGTTATCCGAATGTTCTCCGATTTAAAGCCGTACCATTTGAGGGTCTCGTAAGAGGCAACTAAAATAATGCAAGAGGCAGATCACAAACCATGCGCCAACCCGTCTTGCCAGCCTGGCACAGTAGACTATTTTCCCTCCATGAATTTGAAGGAGGCCCGACTCAGTAGTGGCTAGTTTATGAGCTGAAACGACGACGACGACATTAAAATCACTTCATTCGTTCTCGAGATATCATACCATCGACAACTCGGCGGACGGACACCAACATCTTTTCCTTTTACGTTTCGAGTTCAAAAGACCTCGCTATTAAAGTTGGGAGTTTATCACGATGATGATTAAAAAATGGCCCATTGCTCGCGCTTTTACAATAATACCGACAATAGAACACCGGCGCAGTGAGACCATAGACACATAGAGACGCTTGCCTCACAAACTTCCGGCTTCCGGGTCTCGTGCTTGGCGCCCATTTGATTTACGATAACAATAGTTTCCGCTCTATGGGTAGTCATTTACCTATATTCTACTCTAATCCACCATGTTGTGTTTTTTTATACTGACGTAATTTACAGATATTGCCATAGTGTCCATATGGGAATATTTTGATGATGATGATGATGATGCTGCTGCTGACTATATTCTACTCTAATCCACCATGTTGTGTTTTTTTATACTGACGTAATTTACAGATATTGCCATAGTGTCCATATGGGAATATTTTGATGATGATGATGATGATGCTGCTGCTGATGAAACTATGTTCTTGCCTTCTCATAACACTTTACTACTTAACGTTAATTGGTGTCAGCTGCAGTCCCATAATTACACGGATATTTGGGCATCTGCCCGCCGAGGCACATCTCAAGGGAGTATTGGTAATTGTTTGGATAGGTCAGTACCCTCTGAAGCATCTGAGAGGTCATATGTTATAATATGATGGGCATCTATCCAATACCCCCTTAGCCAGACGTTGCTTGACTTTGAGATCAATCTTAAAGTTAAGCACTATCCATTAATTTAGACTATCTTCTGTCAAACTAAATTTAGTTTAATGAAATATAAAAAATAAGAAAATACCATATGGCATTGTTTGCTTTTGTATAATAACTTTGGTGACTATAGGAATGAAGAAAAATGAACAACGTGACTTATGTCTCATCCATGGTAGTCGGTATATTATCTAAACGACAAAATATTATTATGCAGATTCCACTTTCCGTATGCAAGTGTGTCAAGGCAGTTGCATCTTCTATTATGCCTACGTTTAGTACTAACATTACTTATTTGTTGCACATCGTATTTTTTTGCGTCCCTACTACATAATTGATATGATATAATAACGTCTTTCGCTTTAAGGTGACGTATTTTAAATAAGTAGTCACCAAGCTTGTTACAAATTGGAGAAGTTATTTCACGGCCGCCATTTTCAAGTGGTCCATGTGTTGTCCTCGCCTTCCCAGTGCCATCGTTTACACTATATTATTATAATTAAATTGTATCTATGCAGACGAGCATTGCAAGGCGCAGCACACGATGGACCGACGACCTGGTTAAGGTCGCCGGAAAACGATGGATGTGGGTGGCCCAAGACCGGCCTTTGTGGAGATCCTTGGGGGAGGCTATGTATTTTGGCTGAAATGATGATGATGAGACGAGCATTTAGTAAACAATTCATAAACAGTAGTAAAAGCTTATTTAATATGAAAGTCATGCCAATAATAGATGCGTTTAAAATATTTAAATCGTTCCGTTACCCACAAACACTAGATTTCTTTTGGAAATCCGTCCTATATTGTAGTAAACTGCGGTTTTCTCTGTTTCTACCCAATCAAGAGCGATCGCAATATAATTTAGCGCGAAAATAGGAAAATATCGCTTGCGTCAAGTCAACGCCAGTCTACTGGTGATGCAAGAACGGAGGTCAAGAACGGACCGAGAACTTGGTTGTCTACAGCAATTGAACAAATGCACAATCATTTTAGCATAGATACGGTCCTGAACATTTTAATTAGACAAATAACAAGAAGTAGGCTGGTCATGTTTCGAGAAGAGCGGACAATCGTTGGGGGTTTACCCCAAATTTTGTCCGCGAGTTATTGAGTAGGGACCGCAACTCTGCGTAGGATAGGTCTAGTAGATGAATCGACGATCTACAAAAGGTTGCAGCCGACAGCTGTATGCTTCAAGGTGAAGACAAGGCACTAAGACGTCAATAAGAGCCGCTGCCAAATGGATTTCTGAGTAGGTTCAGTGAGTAACTGGGGTGCAACGACCAACTTGTCGCACCTCGCACTCTCACATATTCCGAGCCTGTCCCCTGCCCCAGGGTAAGCGCAGCAAGGCATCACTCGCGGCAAAAGAATAGAAAGCATTTTCATAAGATAATGCCTGTCTAACATTCAACTAAAGTACTAATGATGACATGGCTCCGTTAATCAAAGAGATTTTCCAAAATGAACTTCTCAAATTCTCCTTCTTCATAAAACGCCCCTCAATTTAGTACTCAATATAGCAGATCAAAATGAATACCATAAGGTTTGGTGCAGAGATTGAGATGACCTGAGAACTTAATACTAACCCAATAACAATTAAGGGTTAAAGCAATGGCGTACCAATAAAAGGTCGGCGTCGCAAGCAGAAGGGAAAGTTATGAAGCAATATGTCGCTGTACTTTGAGTGAAACCTTGGAGTTCACTAGCTCCCACATTATGTCATACCGCACCTGTGTACATAGAGTTTTTACTGGAAAATAGGTCATTTATTTAATTGGTGTTTGGTAACAGTAACACAAACACTTTAAAAATCCATACTTAATAGTCATTGATAAACCACCGTTGGAAACTAGCCGGGTTCTGAGGCACTCCGGGGCGCGAGATTATGATAAATAGCACCCTGAACACTAAAACGCACGGGGTTCAAAGGCAACCTGCCCCAAGGCTGTGGCCTTTGAAGAGCCTGTGGGTTAAATGTGTTCGTGGGGAAATCTCCTCTCTGTGTATTCTAAAATTGAACAATTATTAAACTGAAGTTAAACTTTATCCTACACCAAAAAAGCCACTTTCTTCTTTAATTAACTGAGGTCAGTTCCCAGTCTAACCTGATATGTCTGATTGTCAGAATTTACACAGAGCCATTGCTGTCTGACCGAAATGACCCTATCTTGTGGGACAGGCAGGAATCGTTTCGTCAAACCAGCTGACAGATTTCACGCTACTGACTTCGGGTATCAAAAACCCATTCAACTACCGCCCGAGCCCGACTATGCTAAACCTGAAGATCAAATAATTGCATTGAAATAACGACTTCATGTTCTTAGTATTTTCCTGTAAGTTTCCTAATCATCATCTTTTTAGCCTATAAATTACCCGCTACTTAGTCAGGTTGTCCCGTTGATGAAAATTAACCTACTGTGGCACGATGGCAAGACGGGTTGGTATCTTGCGGCTAGGTGATCTTGTGTCCCTTTAGTCGCGTCTTACCTCAGGATACTATGGGTTGGTTATATTGTGTATTTTAAATCGGATAAGTTTCCCAATTGCCTTCTTCTACATTTTCTGCTTTTGCTTCTAAATTCGTCACCACACGCTCCAAATGAGATAGCCAGGGCCCAAAACTCAATTGAATCAGCAGCTTTCTGGCCCAGGCAATTATCTAACCTTATTCATGCGTCGTGTGCGTTACCAATGCCGAGGCAGTTGCATCGCATTACGTCATACCTAATCGGTCTAATTCTAATGTGCTGGTCCAATTGCACAGATACGCTTTTTATTTTATTTGGCGTCATTGCGGTTGAATTCGAAAGGTTGGAAGCATTGCCTTCTATTAGGCGGCGTATTTATTATGATGACCGTGTTGTTACGGATTTAGACTAAATAGTGTCACCAATTTATGATATCCTATAGGGCTTTTAGTTAAGTGGACTTGTTATTGTTGTTTATTCTTTTCCAATTCCAAGGGCATTCACAATGCCTCACAAGGAAAAGAAACTAAAATATTATTCGTTCATTAATGATGCATTGCGAAAATAAAATTTATGACTTTTTAAGGCTCAAGCAGAGATAATTATATTTTCTGTATGTCCGACGTACAATAGTCACCATTTTATTTATTACATTCAGCGTAAATTAATGTAAAAACAAAAACGGTTAGAGCAAGATGACTTCCTGCTTTACCTTGATGAGTTAAATAAAATAACAAAAAAGGTGTTTGAATAATATGGTTGCATGCATGAAGATCCTACCTTTAATCTGCATAGAAATTTAAGGTTTGCCCAAATGTTTGGCACATAAAGTAACCGGAACAATTTGTTTTGTTTATTGCAATTTGTAAATATGTCAAGCCGTAAGTGGCCGTCTGCCGAGTCGAGCTTGCTGCGGTAGAATGGAGGGAAATTAGCCTAGATTCATTGTTATTTCGGCTAGGTTTTCTGTTACATCAACATCCTTTAGTAGCTTGGATCGATCACTCTCTGGATATAATGAACTAGCTTTTGGGCGCGGCTTCGCTCGCGTGGACTTCGAACCCGTGCTTATCTCTATGCATTTTTTTATGAATATAAAAGTGGTTATTGTGACTAAACCATGATAGTTAGATATGTCCTCTCGCGGACTTTTTTGTAGATTTTAATAAGACCTACAAACTCGTAGTACTTCATTTTGTTCTATTGTCAATAGTTTTTGCAGCGCACGCATAAATAGGTTTTCGCTTTTACACCTTGGGTTACAAAATCGCAATTTTCATACGGATCTCTAATTCCTTTGAAAATAAAATATAGCCTATAACCTTCCTCGATAAATGGACTATCTAACACTGAAAGAATTGAAATCGGACCAGTAGTTCCTGAGATTAGCGCGTTCAAACAAACAAACAAACAAACAAACAAACTCTGCAGCTTTATATATTAGTATAGATTGGTGATTATGTATTCTATCTAGTTCAATCTCAAAATTATGATTAATGTGTTCTACGGGCATATTAGTGACGTGTTATGTCAATTTTATTGAACCAAGATTATATTATCTATTCAAAAAAACAACTACTTCAGAGATTTTTGCCGGGTTCCTTTGCCGAGTAGAAGAACGGCAATCGAACCAGTTTTGTACTTGACTATGTAAAAACATTTTGTTAAAAAATATCCTTTGATTAATTGGCTGGCTCGCTTGTATGCAACGTGCTATTAGAATGGCCTACATCACAAACAAGATGTCACAAAACCCATTGTGGTGTCGCATCGAGGTAAATCGAGTGCACTGAAGCGTATTTAACGTTGCCCCAGGCTGCGGCGCCACTGAACAAGCGCTTAAGATCAGTCGACCTTGAGACTTGTCAATTGTTGCTGCTTTCCCCTATGCTAAATCTCAGTGACAGAAAGTTTTAGAACAGACATAAAAAAAACTGAGCCGCAAGAGAAGGTAAACTTTATACTAAAGCCTGTGGCAATCCGTCTGGCCAGCCAGGCTAATTTCCCCAATAAGTGGGTCTTTAAGTCGAGATTTTGTGTGTCAACAAATGCAATATTTCATTTGGCATTGCTACTCTGATGTCACTGCATACACACTCATGATGAAGGCGAGTGTATCATATTTTCCAAGCTGCTAAAATAATTAGTGCAGGTTAAGAAACGCCGCTATTTGTTTTGCAATATTTTTGTCAATGCTGCACCGATTGTATTCCGATCGAGTTTTGTAATCGGTTTCAAGCTGTACATTGTGTGTATGCGATAATTCTAACCCGATCTTTTCCCAGGCACTTTCTGCATGTTGTCGACCAAGTCACTGCTAAAAAATCTAAAGGTTTTTAGTTGCATAATTATGTAGGAGCTATTTTGTAGTAACTCTACTACAACAAGAAACGTTTTTTTTTTTGATATTATAACAATGGCGAAATCCGAGAATCATACACATAAATGGAACATTAACTCTTAGAAAGGTCTTAAACGAAACTTTTTCAAAAGTTAATGTAGTTTCTATTGCAGAGGCTTATCCCTAGAAAGTTGAAATTAAACACATCATTTAGAGATTCTTATCCCTAGAAACATATAATGTTCGATCACGGTGTCTTTACGTCTTGCTTGAGTGGTAAGCTTGAGATCTAATCAATTTAATGACTGGATCCCATACATAAATAAAACCTCAGTACCGGTCCTGAAAAACATGGCAACTGTAACTGCCAAGAGTATGCAGCAAAATAAGGGTACCTACTGTTATATCAGTAGATTCATATTCTACATTACAGTAGCCAAATAACATCATTTTTTTTAGTGTCAGTTGAAAGAATCCACTTTTTATAATGATACTTCAATTATTCACATAAAAATTGAGTAATAAAATTTGGTATTTTATTGGTAGTTTCGTTACATTTAAGTATATTCTATTTAACCAGTATTTGGCATGTGATGTTGAGTAAATTCACGACAGAACAAGTTGAGTAAATTGAAAAGAAAATAACATTACAATATTTTATTATAATATCCTCTGCTAGGAGATTCACGCATTCACTTATTACATGGTTGGCGACCTCTAGTGTTATAAAAGTCCTTAGGCCGCAGTAAACGCTTTCCATCAGGCGTGTCGTAAGCTTGAGCGCCAGTCTAGTACCTATAGGTATACTCGTATAAAGTAAGTAGTAAGTAAATAAGTATTTTATGAGCGGATTTATTTCCTTATTTTAACAAAACGGTGCGGTCTGGTGAGGATCATTAGGCAGTAAGCAATCTCTTCTGCTGGACACTTAAGAAGATAAAGATTATGCCGCATGATAATGAGCTAACACTTCTTGAGATAGTGGCAATGACTATCGATTGTCCTCTGATTATCTCTGACGAGGGTGATCTGAAGTACATGAACTCTCCTAAAAAACAAAGTCCTTAAAGAATCAGTGTATGTCTGTGCTCATAGCCGCAGATTTTAAATTCGCAGATTCGTATGTGTCAGTCACTCCACCTTTACCTCTAACGTAATAATTACAATGTAATTGGAGCATGCTTTTCCAATGAGGAAGATAAGGCATGTAGTGCAGCATGCACGCAGTAATTTTGCATAGCTTTTAAATTATTACACGCTGACAAGTACCTGAATTTCGTGGAATCCTATCTACCTGCGCGGCGACGTTTTATCTCTAGTAATATGGACGCATCATCCTTTGTCTTGCTTAAATGCACAAGTACTATGTACTTAGGTGCTTTATGTTCCAAATATAGTAGTGGGAGTCTTTAAATCACGAGTGAATCGGTTTCTTCTAGGCAAGCGCGCTCCATCTTAGGTCGCAGTGTCGCTTAACGTCAGGTGAACTGGCGACCAAGCGTAAGGCTATCAAGTATAAAAAAAATATAGAAAACGACAAGTCCTTTAGTATAGAAAATACTGACCATAAACTCCGACTTAAGGCATAGAAAGTTTTAGCCGGGATTCTCGACCGATATAAGTGACCTTGAGCTCCATTATCTATATAATTTTAGCGCATTAATAACCCCTACTTGAGTCGGGTCTCCTCCAAGTTCATGGAGGGAAATAAGCTTACTGTGCTACGCTGGCAAGACGGGTTACACAGTCTCCAACTGCATATATCCATGTTTCCGAAATACGCTTCAGCTTAGCTCGTTCGTTTTATTTCTGCTACAATATTAAAGTTATCTTTCCTTTTTGCTTCTCTTGTACTGACTTTTTAGTAAGCCCTTTTGAGTTTATTAGCACTTTATTGATGGAGAGAGCATTGAGAAAGATGTGGCTGTATTTAGTTTGGATTTGTATTTTAGGCTAATGCGTCGTCGGTGTAGGTGCATTGTTTACTTTTGTATGCGGTTACGTGGTGTATCGCGATGAGCCACCCATTGTTTGGACACAATGCGGATTGAGCTGATGTCACGCACTCTCTGCGCAAACTGTAACATTCGTGTGGTTATCTCATATCTCCGGTTGCAGATTTGACTATTGACTTGCACGTTATGTGATGTAGGAATTTTCGGACTTGACAGCCCATACATTATCCTCTACTGAGTTGGGCCTGCGTTGGAAATAAGCCAACTGGTCAGGCGGGTTAGCACAGGGTTTCCTATTAAGTTTTCCTTCTCTTGCGCTAGGTTTTCGGTCTTGTCATTTCCTTTTATCAACTCTTACGACACCCTCAGGATAGGGTGGGCGACATTGCGTATTCTTAATTCGTCACCACACGACAGATAGTCTTTTTCAAACCAAACAAAGACGTATTTCTTTAACAGTTAAAATGCACATGTAAATGTTAACAATAATGTATTTTATTTTCAGGTTAAGGACATAGATGCGGAGAGCCACCACTCCGGGAAGGCTGCAGACAGCACCTTAGAAGAGAAACTGTAAGTCTTGTGATGTTAAGAGATAACTACTGTACTCGATTAGTGTTAAGAACGTTATAGAAGAGTCGCTGGTGTCCCGTATCTGAATAAGTTACCACAGTGCCACAGCGTAATATCTGTTATGCAACGACCAATAGTTGTGCAGACAACATATCATATTGTAAGTTGCACAAAATCGTAAGATTAAAAATAAAAATAAAATATGTTGCGCACACCTCAGTCACTATTATAACGCTTTGCTTGAAAATGGGTCTTTATTTTGTGCGCAGTTAAGTTTCTGATGCCTTGTGAGTAGAATATGTTGTGCTTTTTTAATTTGTAGTATACAGAATTATTTTTAGAGTTGAAAGCCAAATTGCGCAGACATCTTATGGACGCCATGTTGGCCCATCATTGAAGATGCTGCATTAAGCATGAGGTCCCTGGTTGGATTCCGGGATCACGTATTCTGTGTCTGAGCTGAACTACTCATAGTCGGATTTCTGTGCGTTTATAACATACCCAGAGCAAAGTCTTTTTAAGAACGAAACATGAGTGACTGTAGGCCTTTACAAGAAGTATAAAAAGGGTTAATCACAATGTACACTCTGTGCCACCCCGTCTTGCCAGCGTGGCACAGTAGGCTAATTTCCTCCATGAATTTGGAGGAGGCCCGACCCAGTAGTGGGTCATTTATGGGCTGAAACGACGACGACATTGTACACACAAGTATCAGACACCGGCATGATGGAATTGCTAGTTTTATCTACTAAATTCTAAATCTCTTGCTAAGTTGTTTTGTCACATACGTGCCGAACTGACACTATAGTATTTGTTAACCTACAACCTGTCAACGTCGAGAATCAAAGGCACGGTGATCAGTTAGGTTAACTGCCATTGTTCACACGGAACGAGTCTTCAAAGACCGTACGGGACTACGGCTACGGAATTATTGTGCTGTTCCAGCACTGTGCTATTGTGCTGTTGTAAATTATTAGCACAGCAGAATTTAAAAGGCCCCGGAAAACATGTAGAACGCCATTTGTTATAATTGGTTGGACACCCTGCAACATACAGCAGGGCCAGACGTTGCTTGACCCATGGATACATTATAGTTCTTACTTGGGCCATCTCCTCGCGAATGCGCTACCCCTATACCCTGTGCGGTGTAGCATGGTGCGGGTGACAGTTTCAGTAACATTTCGTTTCACTCCTAAAAGTTGCCGCGATTTACAAATTATGATTCAGTATTTCAGCTGTACCACATTCGTATTATATTAAATCATTAATAACTGTAGTAAATGAAATTAAACCTACCAGAATGTTCTAGTTGACAAATAAAATCAAATTGGATGAAAAATTAAGCAAAGTGCTATGCGTATAACGTAACGCCATAGACGTATTCAGTGATGGGATCTACTGCTACGATGGATAGTCGATATTTTTCATAATAACAAACGAATATTGTGCGTTCGTAAATTTTTATTCTTAAAATTGGTCTATAATTATACAACAGAACCTTTATAGGGTAATGTTGCTTATATGGCTTCTAAGAAATAAAACGTTAACCCGATTATTTATTATTTTATATAAGTACAACCATAATTATGTAGCCATAAAACAATTATATTGACAAGTTTATACACGTAGTTTCACTGGACAACTGAACAACATGCAAATTTTCATATCCATATTAAAGTTAACTAGATTGATGCTGCGAGTATCGTTAGCGATAAAAATGAATTGCATAACGTTACATCCCTAGTAACGTCATACAGGCAACTGTCACCCGCACCATGCTACAACGCAAATAGTATAGTCCACACATAAGCTGGCCTAGCTACCCGCGATTGAAACGCACGGATAATTGTGAACCTGGCAAAATGTATTCGAAAAACTTCGAAACTCTTCGAAAAAGGCTAAGACCTTTTCCTTCTCTTGGCTTTGTCATTTCCTCACTTCATTATAGATAAAGAAATTAATATATCTTGAACTAAAAGCGTGGTTGTGGGAGAAAGTTCGCGGTATGTTATCAACTAGTCACGTGGCTTACGTCTACCTTCGATAAAATTCGACTCCGGCGCAGGATAGATTTTGGCTCAAAATGATTGTAAAGTAGGTACTCACTCACCTACTGCAGTAAACAAAAACCCATAAATTGACTGCGTGACAGAACGCAGATGAAAACGCGTCAAACAATGCTATTGCTACTACTATTTTGAAATTATAGGAAGCGTTTAAACCACAACATTTACCTATAAAACCTAAATGCTTCCTCGGTTATGTAAGCAGTTTTATATTAATACTTTAACTTGAATCCGCCTTCTAAGACTTTCAAAAATAATCATAATCAAACAAGCTTTGTTTTATAAGCAGAATTTCAAAACGGAAGAAAATTGGAAATAGACAGCATACTGCACTGAAGTTAATCGACCCATCAGCTACTTCCACTACTATTCTTTCTCTTTGTCAAATTCGGATGATTTTATTGGTGAAACTCAAAACCGGCCGGAATCCGTTGCCTGATGTTTGTTTGTAAAAAACCGAAACGAAAATCTGTAATTTGTTACTTAAAAAGGAGGAGATTTTATATTCTGCAGTCTGAATGTTAACTGATATTTGCGTCAGCCCTGGACGAATTTCGAGTAACCCATGATTTTCATCAAAATTGTTTGTAATAAATTTGAACTCAACGTTCAACTTCGATTTCGCTTTCTAATTTTAGAGGAGATTAAGTTGCAACCCAACTAGTTTTACAAAATATTCATATTTTCTTACTTTATTTCTTACTTTACCTACTAACCTTGATAAAAAAATCCTTTTCAACAAAAAAAAACCAGCCGACTTCAAAAATTAAAATGCGAACTATAACCAATAAAAACTATTTAAACGTTGCCTACCTAAATAAACGTCCTATAAAAAGATACCGACTTCAAATAAGTGGATTTTGAAGTCGGTCAAGGAAACAAAAATAATCACGGAAACCCAAGAAATCTTTAGAAATATACAGGGTTGTTATACTAATTTCGTGTACCAAGAGAAATTCAATAATGCAAGTAAATAAATAAACAGTAAGGAAACATCTTCCTCTTTGTACAGGATCGTGTTAATCACGGTCGGCACTGCAATTACCTGCACTACCTACATGGATGGACGCGTGCACACAATGATTCATTCAACAGATAAAAACTTGTGTGTGAATTAACTTTAAAAGTATTGTTTTTGCTTATATGAAAATCACTTTGCTCAATCGTTAAAGCTGGGTGCGTACTGGACACCCACATTAACGCCCTAATCTCATTACGATTATCATTGTTATCCACAGGAAGTCCACTTCTAGATAGAGAGGACCAAAGATTTCCCACAATGCGTCTGTGTTCTAATAATAAAAATAAACTAATTTGCTATGTTACAATCGCAACTGATCCGCCCGTAAGTGAGGCAGATATTTTAAACTCACATTATCATCTTTCAAAAGTGACCCTCCCCTTTGATATGGGTTTGACAACATGTCATGTTTGCCAATTAGAACAAGACCCACATTTCTTGAATTTAATACATATTAATCAATTATCCGACGCTTGGTCCCCAGAATGGAATATATCCTAATCAATTTTACAGGCCTGAGAGCGCATCTGCTATCGAAATATATAGTTGTTGCTTTGTTGCTGACTTTTCTCTGATATGATATGATATTTTTGATCGATGAAAAGAGCTCGCATGAGCCAACTCGATGAAATGATTTGAAAAGTCCGGACAAAATCATAATAAACTATACTAGTTACCTATTGCATCCGTTTGCGAACAATCGATGAAGTAAGTCAGGAAAGTGGAATGAGCCGACCAATAAACATCTGTCAATAAAATCTAATAAACTATACACCACAATTGTATAATATGCTTAATACAGTATTAAGGATGTCAGAAATAGACTACCATTTTGGATAAAATATGTTTCAATGTTGTGATACATTTTCATTTTAATGAGTGATTATATTGTGTGCCCTGCTTGTGGATAACGGTATCCGGTGCAATTCCGTCTGTCTGTAATCATGAGATACTTGTTTTAACATCATCATCATCATTTCAGCCAAAAGACGTCCACTGCTGGACATAGGCCTCCCCCAAAGATTTCCACAAAGGCCGGTCCTGGGCCGCCCGCATCCATCGTTTTCCGGCGACCTTAACCAGGTCATCGGTCCACCGTGTGGGAGGCCTACCAGCACTGCGCTTTCAGATACTTGTTTACACGAAGACATTTGATTAAGTTGCCATATAAACATTTCAGACTTGTGCGT
Source organism: Clostera curtula (assembly GCA_905475355.2). NCBI lineage: Eukaryota > Metazoa > Arthropoda > Insecta > Lepidoptera > Notodontidae > Clostera > Clostera curtula. The sequence continues at coordinate 18,413,477 of FR997802.1, forward strand.
TTGCAAAGAGACCCAGACCCAGATTTTCTATTAAAATTTATCCGTAGGTACTGTATATAGAAGATATCTTTTAATATAAAATCTATACATTACTTGGTTATCACACGTTTACATATGGAATTTTGTGGCTAGACTTTCTCCCATGTAAATCTTTTAGTCACCCTTGTGGGACGCCCTCGGTATGGAATGGTATGATGAAACCATGAATTCTAAATCCGTCACTACACGTGTAATATTATAAATAGGTACGGAAAAAAATATTTACAAGTGTTATTACTACTACTGTTCAGCTCACACATGACCCACTGCGGAATCGGACTTCCTCCAATTACATGGAGGGTAATAAGCCTACTGTGCCACGCTGGCCATACAGGTTGTCACAGGGTTTCGTATCGAGTTTTCCTTCCATTGCAGATAGGTTTTCGGCCTTGTTATTTCGTTGTGTCGACCCTTACGATGGAATGCGGTGGTGACACAATGTATTCGAAATCCGTCACCACACGGAGAGTGTTATATTTTTTGACATCCCTACCAGCAAAACAGTTAAATTTACAACAGCAACGCAACACATGAATCGGATCGAATTGAAACGATCTCGACTGATATCTCGATTTTCTAAAATTGTTCTTTAGATCGCTATTCCGTAAGATGACCAAAGTGTTTTTAATAGATATCTACTGCTAGCCATTTTGGTAATTAGGTAGTAGGTAAATTTGTACCTTTTAAAATCTATAAGACATTCTATTAGAATTGTGTGGAGAGGCAGGAAGATTGTAAGAGCCAGATAACCTAGTTGCTAGAGAAGGAACACTTGAAAACGAACCTAACACGTCTGTATAGACGGGTTAGGTTCGCTTAAAGGGTAATTTTGCTTTATGAAGGAGGCCCGTCTTAGCAGTGGGTATTTTGAGGGTATTTTAAGGTTTAAGAGTATATATATAGTTATTACTGATTGAATTAATTAGAGGGGAGAACCATTACAATGATGTAAAGGTTCATATCATAATGTCACCAACCCATAACATACTGAGAGTGTCGTCAGAGTCGACTAAAGGAAAGCAATAGGCAAATAACCTAGCGGCGAAAGAAGGAAAACTTGACACAGAAGGCTAATTTCCCTCCACGAATTTGGAGGAGGCCCGACTCAGTGGTGGGGCATTTACGGGCTGAAACGACGAAAGGTTTATAGAAAAATAAATCAATAAGGTAAATTTCTTGGGTAGGAGAGGAACATCGCCGACTATTTTTATAATAGTGAAATGTACTCCAAACCTGCTTTAGAATTTAGATAAGCTATTCACAGCGCTCCATGGAAGTACTCATCCATATCTAAAGTAAGCAATTGTGGTCAGTTGGCGAACAGTTACAACCTTGAATTTTACCGGCAAATGAACTTGCAACGGCATTAGGTAACTCTGTTTACACTACACACTTTGTTGTCGCAAAAAACGCAGCAAAAAGCCTTTACGCAAACTCCAACATGATAAACCGATAAATGTTTTAAATAATATAAAAATAAATAAACTCAGCTCATATACGACCCACTGCTGAGGCGGGCCTCCTTCAGTTACATGGGTAATTAGCCTACTGTACCTGTGTTGGCACAGGGTTTCGTAACAAATTTTCCGTCTCTTATGGCTAGGGGATTTCCATTAATCACCTGATGTTTTTTTAACATTTTTAACCCCTCCCTCCTTCTTGGTGATACGTGGTTAGGTTTAAGACTACCCCCCACCCCCCTATTAAAAATCACGTGATTTTTTTAGTACTTACAAAGAATTTTACACTCAAAGTTTAAACGCCGCTTTTCGTTTTAGAAAACACGCGTTTGACGAAAAAATAAATACACGTGATATCTTACTATACCCTCGAACCTCACGTGATTAATGGACAGCGGCCAAGTATAACGGTCTTGTCATTTGCTTCTGTCGGCTCTTACGACACCCTCAGGATATAATGGGGTGGTGACACTATGTTTTCTAAATCCGTCACAGTCAAATAAACAAGAATTATTGTATGATAACCTTAATCTCCTTCATTTATGGACTGATCTTTGATTTGATCTGGCTTATAAATGATTCGACATTTTGAATCCTTTTATCCATTTCAGAAAAAAGAGATCCACTGCAAGGTGTAGTCCTTCTTCCCCAAGTAGTTTTATAAAGGCCATGAGCCGCTCGCATTCATCGGATTCCGGCGACCTTAGTAGTAGTAGTAAGGTAAAATATTTTTCCTTTTTAAAAAGGCGATAAGATTTTTTACTGATGTGGTGTCTATCTATACTACGGAATATGAATGATGAGATGTACCAAATTAAATGGCATTACAGTTCATCGAGCCCATCGCCTCCCACGTGCCATGTTATGGTAATGAGCCGAGGATATTGCATACAATTGCATTGTGGGATCTTCTCACAACGTGACACGACTGAACTGTCGTGTATTATGTATTACAATACATTAAAATTATTGGTCGTTTCATATCGAAAAGTGATGTGATAATATACATGGCGGAACATAACTACTATTACGAATTTAGAAAGAAAGAAAAGACTTTTATTCGGAAAATACAATACGGAAAAGGGATGACATAGTTTAATTAACTAGCACTAAAATTATACAATTACCTGTAAACGTTGTTTTGCCATAAAAATATCTCTATTAAAAATAGGGGTTGTTCGTAGAGGGGTGAAAATTTAGGGTTGTACGTATTTTTTGTATGCTGTATCATAATAAAAAAAGCTACCAAATGTGAATATAAAATTTCATCAAAATCGGTTGTGCTATTTAGGAGGATTTCAATAACAAACACCGTGACACAAAAATATTAGATAGTTCTAGGGATAATAGATACAGCATGCAAGGTTTCATGAAAAAAGCATCCTTTATCTTAAAATTGTGATCACTAATTAACTGGTGATGAAAGTATCTTAAGTAGTAAAATAAGCACAACGACGCCAAGCAACATTGAGGAACACAGATAAGCGTGTACTATGACTCATTTACGATGGAATCTATGTGATTCCATCGTAAGTGAGGGAGATCAAAAAAACGTCAATTACTTAGTACGCTCTTACTTCGGATGGCAAAAGGGTTTTTTATTACCTAAGTTCCATGTTATACAATAAAATAAATAAAATTCTTGACATATACCCACGGACTCTTAGGGACTCTAAGAAACGGGTTAAGAACTGGCTACAAACACTATCATATGATGATATTGAAAACCTTCTGAAACCTTAATTGCTTTTACTATGCATAATTTTTCACTTTATCTGCACACAAACACACAACACACACACTCTCTCTCTCTCTCTCACACACACACTCACTCTCTCTCACACTCGCACTCACACACCCAAACACATACTCATACACGCGCACATCATACTCTATACGGGACGTCACGCCACATCACCGGAGTGGGGCGTTAATAGCTGCGACACAGTCTAGCACTAATGTAGCTATTTATCGCACATAAATTAATGTATCCCTAGTTTTTAGTTCCGATAAATAAAGAATTTGAATATGACCCCCTCCTCCAGTTACATGAACGGTATTTAGCCTACAGTGCCACGCTGGCCAGGTAGGCAGAGGGGTTCATAACAAGCTTTCCGTCTTTTACGTACGGCTAGCTATAACCCTCACGTCTAAGACCGGCGCGCGCGGCGCCAAGCAGTTTTACTGTGTTCTGTCGTGTCGTGTGTATGTGAGAGCCGGTGCCCGACAAGGCATTTCCTTGAATTGCCTGCTCCATATTAGACCCTGGCGTTGCTTTCCATCACCAAGCCTAGGGTCAAAGGCATTCAAGTAATTACTAAAAATGGTTATAATTCCTAAAGATATATTGTGAATATTCTAAAATATTGATAAGTGTCAAGTAAGTAGGAAATAAGATGACGAAAATAAAATACTTTTTAATATCATTTCAAGGAATTTTCCATCAACATCCAGGTGAAACCGCGGCGCGCAGCTAGTGGAACTATAATTTAAACATTTTAAACTAAATATAATTTAAACTAAATTGACCACTGGGCGACCACTAGTTGTAACACATTTAATACAATATGTCAAAGAAAATATTTATATTTATAAACGAAATGTTGCATCCCTATCCACAACAAAACAGAATAAAAACTTTACAAAAAAATAACAAATTAACTATAATATTTTAAACTTACGAGACTTGCTTGCACTACGACTTAAAATCTCCGTGGCCTTTAAAAGACATCAACGCGAACTTGAATAGAACTAGTCAATACAACTAGAAATATAGACAACTAGCTGCGCCCGCGGTATACCCGCGTGGTGATGAATTTTTTTTTCTAGTTACTTGAAACTTAATGTAATATTTTGGACAATTCACTGTTCACTACATATTTAAAAAAAAAGTCGCTGTCGTCTGTCTGTCCCTATGTATGCTTAAATCTTTAAAACTACGCAACGGATTTTGATGCGGTTTTTTCTAATGGATAGAGTTATTCAAGAGGAAGGTTTTTAATTTGAAAATTGATATAAAACCATGACTGACTAGACTCAGAAGTGTGGATGATAACTTTCCTAATCGCCGAAAACCCGGTTGTTTTACCAATACCAAAGTCATGCTTCACTTGACAGGCGACCCTCTGATCTCTTCCGAACACAACAAAAACCACGGCCCGTAGGTCACTCATCACTTTTTCTGATAGCAATATAATAGTTTCCATTGAGTAAAAACGGGCTTGTAGGTACGCGAGACGATGAGTCACTCCTAATGCCCAACGACAGAGTGTGGTGTTATAAGGTTGACCGATTTAAATATAGCCGATTGTCATGGTTTCGAAAAAACGTTTTAATCGAAAGTGTTTACTAGCCATTTCAGCAAGAATTTACTTAAATTTGAAAATTATCACTTTTTCTGTTGTGGACTGGGTGTTTTATAAAATTTCACTTAATAAGTATTTTCATTATATAAAATTGAGAATCCGTTTCTAAACTATAAATTATAAAGAGGAAATATTTGATTGTTTGCCAAGTCTCTGAGCGAGCATACTTAGCCATTAATTCTCAGCCAAATGCAGAATTATCCGTGTGCTGACGGATTTAGAATGTCACTATCCCATTCCACCCTGAGGGTGTTGTAAGAGCCAACGAAAGGAAATGAAAGCAGTGGGTCATTGATATGCTGAATAGTAAATGCAGAATTAAAAGCATAACGGGTTACGAAAGTAATAAGTACGGGCCTTTTATGCATCAAAGTATAACGCCTTTCATCATCTCAAGTCTTATTGAGCCACTGCTCAGTCGGGAGTTTGCAAGCTGAAAAATAGTTACGTATACGTATACTTACATAGAGGCTGGCACAGGGTTTTTAACAAGGTTCTCTTTCTCGTGCAGCCAGATTTTCTCTTACGGCCCTCAGATGGTCTAATTTTATGACAATGTGCATTCTAAGTCCATCACCATACGGCTGGTTTAAAATTGACTTTATACTAGGAACTCTGGATTACAAACGAAATTGAGTTCGTAACTAAAACCCAAAATAATAATGACGGATGGAATTACCCATCGCCAATGTGATCAACAAATTGAGTCATAGTAACTTAATGTGTAGGTAAACGTTTTTATAAATAGTTTATTTTTCAAACATGTTGTACTACGCCTGCACGATAAGGCAAAAAAAAACATTTACAAACTATTATATACTCTTATTTTTTCGTATGCTCAGTTTGTTAACCAAAGCGATTCTATATTTGGGTCTTTACACGCAAATTGGCGAAGCTATAATACACTGTAGTTAGCTCCTTCTTTCTAACAGTTTACTAAAAGCTCTTAGCACTAGCAGTTTTGTAGAAGGATGGCCTGGGAGGTCTTCACTTGCCACCTCGTCTATGAGAAGATTATAGAGTGATAAGCATTTGACCACCATTTTATGGTTCTCAATTCGTGTGTTTTTGTTTGATTTGTGCTACCGCATAATTCCGTTACGCATATAAATTTATCAAAATCGGTTCAGTAGTTTGTATAGTAAACTTATAGTAAGTAAACACAACCATTTCTAGGATGGAAAATTCAGGTATTCCTGGACGCCTTACTTAAAAATAAATACTTTGGATAAAAAGTGTTCCACTAAACCGAGTTTAAAAACAATTAAAAAGCGTAAAATAATCTATCATTTAACATTTGAAGTTGAAGTTGATGAACTTTTTTTTTTATCAGTTACTTGAATGCCTTTGACTCTAGGGTCTAAGATGGAGCAGGCAATTCGAGGAAATACCCTGTCGGGCACCGGCTCTCACATACACACGACGAAACACAGTAAAACTGCTTGGCGCCGGACTTTGATGTGAGAGTGGTAGCTTCAATTAGTTTATGAGTAGTTAGTTGTATATTGGTTACGCTTTTCAGTTTTTAGCTTTACATTTTTTTAATATCTCGCTTACTAATGATGACGTAAAAATTAAATTAAAAATAATGAACCTGGTAGCCAGTGACGACTAGCCCGGCCACCCGTCCTCAAAGCCGCTAGTGCTAACAGATTTTAGTCAACTGGTAAGCCAAAACAGACGTCGAAAGGTCGACTCTTCAAAACCATTAAACACTGGCCGATGTCCCTAAATGGGAGATGTTGTAAATAACAAGTTGGTGCAAAGGTAAACGCACCTAGTCCATTGTTAAAAGAAATTCGAAGGGAATGTCTCGTCGACACACTCATCGTGCGGTCAACACGCGCACAATACTGGGATCTTTATGATATTATTCACTCATTGAAATTAATATTTTTTTCTCACATTCAAATAAACATTACTAATGATAACTTAACCAGTATGGTATGTGTTTTGACGGATTTAAAATAAATAGTATCACGACCCCATTCCATCAGGAGGGTGTCATAAGAGCCCACTAAAGAAAAGACAAGGCCGAAAACATAATAATCTTACTAAATAAACTTGAAATATATAGATTAAATTAATTTGGAATACACAGTGTCACCACCCCATTTCATCCTAAGGGTGTCGTAAGAGCCGATAAAAGGAAATGACAAGGCCGTAAACCTACGCGCAGGAGATGGAAAACTTGATACTAAATCCTGTGCCAACCCGTCTGGCTAGCGAGGTACAGTCGACTAATTACCCTCCATGTAGTTGGAGGAGGCCCGACTCAGCAGTGAGTCATCTATGGGCTCAGTAGTAGTACTCGAATTTTGTCAGCGCGATTTAGGCTTTCGTCTCAATCATTGTATAATTGTGCTCCAGTTTAACTTATCTTTTTAGGATAACTAGCAAAGCTTTTCACTTTGAAGCTTACAAACTAAGCGTGAAGCACACACAATAGATAATCATCTTCCGTGTTTAAGACGGCAACGCAAGAGTCATATGTCACGTGACAAAGAAAGCCGCGCATTACCAATGCATAACTCACAACAGCACTCAATTATAAATGGTAATCTCTCATCCCTTTGTTGTTTGTCCTTCTGGCCACGCTTCCGTACTATACCGCAAGTATGATTAACTGTTTTGATGAAAATAATGAGCGATGCAATCAAATAATTGACTGACAAATTGCGTTTTAAACAACGAAATATTTTGCTGAAAGAACACCAGTTTTAATATTTAAAATAGCGTTGTCAATGTTCCTTTTTTGTAATTGGCAATAAATAACTTTTTTGTTTTGGAGATCTCATCACTCCTTCAAGAAGGTTGAATTGTTATACAGGTATTATCGAGTAAGTAAAGAGCAGGAATAATTTTCGAAAAACTTCTTACTCGTATAGTATGTATTAAAAATAATTGTGCGACGTTCCTGTTAACTACACATCTGGGAAATATATCCTTTATCGATGTTTTCAATGGCCTTGAATAAGGAGGAGATACTCCATACGAAACGATATATTCTAAAAACGAAAACAAAAATGATTTGATTGGTTCCAGATTGGTCACATAAACATTTTGTCGAAATCGGTTCAGTAGTTTGGTAGAAAACTTGAAATAAGTATTATGTCAACGACAGGTATTGTTAATCGGGTGCCCTAATAAACCTTATGTTTATTTGTACTAAGTAACGATAAATAAAAACATTCCGGACCGAGTTCAAATAGGTGCCAGCTTGAATTGAAACCAACGTAAATTGCTTAAAGCCTACACCGACTTTATATTGTTATTAACCCCCGACGCAAAAAGAGGGGTGTTATAAGTTTCACGTGACTGTCTGTCTGTGGCTCCGTAGCTCGCGAACGGATGAAGCGATTTCAATACTTTTTTTTAACCCCCGACGCAAAAAAGAGGGTCTGTCTGTGGCTCCATAGTTCGCGAACGGATAAAGCGATTTCAATATAGTTTTTTTTTGTATGACAGGTGAGTTACGGGCGAGTGTTCTTAGACATGTTTGATGGAAATCGGTTGAGTCGTTTAAAAGTTATGGGGGGTGAAAGTGGGGAAGAATAACCTAATGTCTGCATTCTAATGTATAATCGAGTGGGGTCTCAAATGAAAGCGCATCACGTGCACATTACAAAGTAATATGTTCCATGAAAATCAGTTCAGCCCTGAAAAAGCTCTGGGGGTAAAAGGGGGGGGGGGGGTATACCCAATATCTGCAAATATATGTGGCGGGGAGAAAATGAAGATGCGACAATAATTTATGTATTAACTTAATAACATCTACATCATAATACCTATAAAAAGCAGGATAAAAAATAAATTAAAAAAAATATGTATGTACCATGACATGTGTTTTTAACTTTTGAAAGGGTACTTAGGTCATTGTGTCGGGGGTTTATTTAAATTTTTAATTTAAATTTTTATATTCATAATTTTGTTTGTTGTTCGCTGTTTTAGTGCCTATTTTGAAGTCAGATAACAATAATTTATGTCTAAAAGTTATTTAGAGAAGCGTCACACGCACAGGTGTACAATACCTACTCTCCATTTAACTACTCATAATTTTATTGAGGCTGTGTTATCATAATAATGATAAGGGGATCTAAAGCCTTTTAGAAATCAAAAACCAATGATTTGATTAGGATAAATCGACCGCGTAAAAATCTATTTAATTTTTAGAGCGATTTACAGGTTCATTGAGGCTTGATCAATTTCTTAATATTATTTAGAGGCCTTAAAGTGATTTCTAATTTTCTAGAATTAATAACAATGCAAATTACTTGTTCAACTCAAACCGGCATCTCACAATTAATCTAGCTCTGGCGTCCAAGGTGACATAATCTAAGCATCAGAAGTGAGGCAACATCAGATCCCAAGCCTTATGGGTACACGAATTTGAATGCACAACAAACTGACTCGCCGAATTAATGGTACGATGTGCGTGCAATGTCACGAGCTGATGATATATTCTTGGTTCTAATAAAGAGCTGTGCATAATCAAGTTATTCGCCCGTTAAGATATGGGTCTTCATAATTGTTATTTTGGAAAGATTCAAGTTTTCATTTAACTTTAGTTTAATAATTAGCCTTATAGCAATCCGTGTGGTAACGGATTTCGAATATATTGTCACCAGCCCATTCCATTATCAGGTCGTATGAATATTAACCATATACCATCGCCTTTGACCAGCGTGGCACATTGAGCTAATTCAATAGACATTAATTTCATTACTACTTATTTCTATAGACGCCTTCTTAGACGCCGATGGGACGCCCTCAGTCAGTGAGGGTTTCGTCGGTGGCGGGTTCCCCAGTTAGAATCTTACTTACGTACCAACCAAAGATAAAGTTATTTGGCCGTGATATAAGGTGGAGGTCCTTCCCAAGGCTGACGACGGCTGGTAATCTACTGTGACATTTTAATTAGTACTTTTAAATCCAAACGCGTTATTTGGCCATCATATTACACGGAAGCTTCCATAAAAAGGGTTACTGTTAGACAATCGTTGAACAGTGAAAGTGTCCTCCCTATTGGGGCTGTATTACAGGCTAAACACAGTTTAAGTCGCTCGGTAGAACACCTGTTCGTGGGTAGTCCAAGACATGAGTCACAGCGATTTTGAACTCTAATATTATAGCTGTGTTGACGGGTCTTGAGGATATGCTAAATTAGAATAAATACAATATCAGTTCTAACCGCAAGAGAAGGAAAACTTGATTCGAAAACCTGTGCCACCCGTCTGGCCAGCGTAGCATAGTGGGGTATTATCCCTCTACAAACTTGGATAAGGAAAATACCTTAGATGAGGGATGTCAATTGTGTTTTATCATCGAATTTTATAAAAGTTAATAACCACCTGACTAGGCCACTAATCTCGGCCTCCTGTCCACTGGGCCTCACTCCTTTGGAAAGCCGTGAACGTGCTCGGATTTAATTGCATTATCGTCGCGTGGCAATGAACTTCCACACCTTCGTCCAGTCGTTGTCATGCTCAAGATTTATATCAGAAGTGGCGTTGTGTAGGGGTCTTTTGCTTCTCTGAAATGTGGGTTATGAGGGCGATGGCCGCCACACACTCGTGAAGACTACTGAAGGTTGAGTGGCTCAGATATCTAGTGTTGAATGTGTTGTACTCAATCGGGGAGCATTACGTTGACAATGGATGTTTACAGGGTGATAACGAATGAAACGCGCGATTTCTCTAGTGTTGCCACCGGATAGCAATTATGCCGTCCGTTGAGTTTGTGTGGGTTAAATCCTAGCTGCAAGAGAAGCAAAATTTGATTGGCTGGGGGAGGTCCGACCCAACAGTGGGTAATTTATGGGCTGCGTAGTGGTATTAGTAGTACTGTGTTACTACCGTATGGGACACATAAATTCGCATACACGATCTGTATGTGGTTTTAGGTATCATAGATGAGATTTGTGTCCCTAGAACATTTATGGAATTAGTCAATACAAACACTATGCTCGGAGTTTCCCTGCGAGGTGGACCAGAGTTACCGACATAGCCCACAGGATTGCCAAACTTAAGTGGCAGTGGGTAAGGCACAAGGCTCGCAGGACTGACGGGGCAGAAAAGACCTCGAGTGGCGACCGCGTTCCGATGACCTGGTTAATGCCTAAACAATGTTCAGCAGTGGACGTCTTTTGGTTGAAATGACGAATCTTCTGCCGCGTAGCGTGGCAAAACTTCATCATACCACATGTCGATTTCGGAAAGATAGAAGATGTCGACAAAACGCCGCGAATAAACGTTCTCATGCACATATCATAGGCCTACAGGAATAATATTGAAAGCACGTAAATAAAACATTCCTCTTATTATGTTTTTCTGTTATGTTATATTTACTTTCTATCGCTGCCGTGCACAGAGCTGCTCCCGTAACACACTTTAGTTAAATAGTTACAACAAACATCTGTTACTCCATTGATGGTGACCGATTGCTGTGTACCGTTTCCACCGCTGCATTATGTAGAACAATAGGTGATTTGCATAATTGTGGTGCGACAATGGACGAGACAAATTGCTTAATGTACGCGCGACACTTTCAACAGGATTCGCCATACTGTGGTCCTGTTACATGTAAAGTATTTTTGTGTATACAGTGCGACATGTTTGTTTAAAATGTAACAGTACGTTTATGGGATAAAGCACACTTATCAACTTGGAAAGGGATCGGCACGGTATCAACTCGAGGCGTTCAGTATTATTTGTATGAAACTGCCTACTAAATTGATTCGTAACGTAAACAAGCTCACGAACGCCCCGTACGGCGCGGCGCCTGGTCAACCAGCGGTCCTCGCGCTTACGGCTCGCGCCGTTCACGCGCTTACGACTCTCGGCCGCCGCGCTTGCGGGACATAACATATTCGTAACATTATCTTACGGGCCATTCGTAAGCGCGGCGTCGCCTAGCCGTAGGGCAATAGTCGCAAAGGGCCAAACATCAGCAAAATCAACAGTCAACAATAGTAATAATAACTTTCAATGCCGAGCCAACTGACCCCAGCAACGGCACCTGTTCACAAGCATGACGCATGTGGCAGCTATCAAACCTAGATCACGTTGAGCCACACATTGCTTTGCGGGTTGCACTTTACGGGCTTATGAGCAAGCTGTTTGCCGCGTCATATACCTACATAGACAGTCATAATTTGACGGGGCAGAACAATGAGGATAGATTTTAATAGGTATTACACCCGAGTGTAGCCAGAGCGTGTAAGTAGAAATTTAAAGACTAAGTGCAATGTTCCGCGAAATAATGCGATTCATAAAATATTATCGGTACGTGCCTCAATTTGATAATGAACCGAAGAACAAGATCGCATACAAAGGAATGCAAGAACCTTTGATATAATAGTGAAGACCGAAGTTTATAGAGTTTTTCAGAGCAGTGGACCCTGTTGACGTATTTAGAATACATAGTGTCACCACCCCATTCCAAACTGAGGGTGTCGTAAGCGCCGAAAAAACTAAATGACAAGGCTGAAAACCTAGCCGCAAGAGAGGGAAAACTTTATACGAAATCCTGTGCCAACCAGTCTGGCCAGCGTGGCACAGTAGGCTAATTATCCTCCCTGTGATGGGAGGAGGCCTGACTCAGCAGTGGGTCATTTATGGGATGAGTAGTAGTAGTAGGACCCTTTTTAATCGGTGGCTTCCGTTACGTCTGTGTCAATTCCCAACTGGGGATGTAGGAACTCACTCCAATCACAATTCCTCAGGTATGAAGCAATGTCGCAAAGAGGGTGTCCTAAAAGTCGACAAAAGGAAATGTTGAGGCCGACCACCTAGCGGCAACAGAAGGAAAACGAAATCCTATGCCAACTCGTCTGGCCAGAGTGGCACAGTAGGCTAATCACTCTCAATGTAATTGGAGAAGGCCTGACTCTTGAAATAATAACATTTTGATTTTGATTTTCAGCAGTGGTTCATTTATGGGAAAGTAGTATACGTAGTAGTAGCCAAATCAGGTTAAACCGCTGCCAACTGCCAAGCCAAAACATATTGAGCAAAGGCGGGCGGAATAAAATTTATAAAAATATCGACTGAAAAGCCTGTCTAGAGAAAAGATTCAGCTATTAACTTAGCAACAAGATTTCTATACACAGCACATAGTTAAGAAACTCATTAATTCAAAGTCAACGTAGTACTAGTAACGCCACCCCTATCGCTAAGAGCAACATTTCGGATTATTCGCGCGCTGCATTGTAAATCTTCGCGGCGTCAGTTGCGCGCACGCAGCATTCGTAATGTGACGAGGCCTAAACCACAGATTACAGAGAAAGTATTTAAAAAACGGTAACTTAATAATATTCACATTCATACTAGTGTAACTAAGCCATAAATTCATTTCAGGTAAATATGGTTCAATGAAGAATACGACATGCAAAGTAATATTCTTGTGCTAAAAATACGAAAGTAACTTGAATATGTCTGTTAAAGATTTTATTATAGTACTAGCTGACCCGGGATACTTCGTACCGCCTCAGAATCAATCAATAAAAAACCTGAATGATAATTCCAGAATGTTTCAACTTTATTAAAATAATATGTGCAAACCTTTACTGGAACAAAAATAATGCGTATTAAAAAAATGATATTTCATATTTTCTCACGTTTTAAAAATTCCCTGGACTCTAACGAAAATCATTCATTTTTATTTATATAAATATTTATTTGATATATTTCACGCGAAAATACAAACAGGGATGGAGTATTCAAGTCCAGATAAGCACGGGGAGTCCATGCGACTGACACGGCGAGCTTAAGCGCTAGTTATAAAAATAAGAAACTTACCTACTGGTAATTTTTGCTGTGTAAACTCCTCACAGCGTCACCGTTATGTTTTATTTCCTTGCGATGAAAACCCGAACAATAGACACTGGCACTACTAACAATAAATATTACTGGAATTTGAGGCTTGTCATGGAAGTTTTTTATTATGCGTTAAATCTTTAAACGTCAGTTATTTTATGAGGAGGATACTTAATACCCATCTTCCAGTGGGATTTAATCACTTTGCTGCAGTGACTTCTGCCGAAGGCTTGCAAAGTGCAGAACGACCAATAAAGATTATCTATAAATGTTCAATATTACATTTATTTTGAAAATGTATGTAGAGCAACGTGATGAATAAAATGGGGCATGTAGACAATTGACAATGTAATCTGTTATCTTATCGAATAGCTATTGGCAGGGATCCTGCGTCCTGCGGCGCTCACAAAAATAGTCACAATAATAGGGTCGCTGATATAAATGTAGGGTACCGACCTACGCATTCAAAGGACGGCTTCAAACAAGGGCATCGTTATTTAAAGCTATACAACTGTTCTTGTATTCCAATCAATCCTATTCTAATAAAAAATATCTAATTTTCCAAATCAGTTTACTAATGACGGAGATATTCATTAAAAACAATTGAAAAAAAAACATACAACCGAATTTAGAACTTAATTGTTTGAACGAGACGGAATCAGGAACCGAAGAGGCAATAGCTGTCTTTCGAGTGTCCAGATATGAGTAAATCCGTAGCCGAACCAAAGTCACAAATTTACGAAAGATTACTCAAAGATACTTAGATGGACAGATCCTCACTCAAGTTTAAACCCCCCAAATGGTAAGCGGTCACCGGGGCCTATGGACATAACATAACTCATGTGCAGTAGCACAACTCAACTCAATGTTACTTGGCTGAAGTACCTATTCTGGTAGAGGTGGAGGTCCTTGCCAGTCAGGCAGCTCCAACTAGAGGGTGGAATTCCGCTATTTCTCTCTTACTATGTCTTACTACTCTTCTTCTTACTCTTCCTTTTCGTTTTTATCACGGTTTATATGAAAGGCGATCTGCCGTTACTATGACACTGCATAATAAAAACTCACACACGGACGTAATCATCAATTTACGGAGAAAGTGATCTTCCTTACAAGAACATGGGGGTAATTACACAGTAGTTGGCTGCGAAGGCGAAATGTTTCAGTCGGATGGCGGCAAATTGTGCGTTTGAGCCGCAATGCGAGGCTATTGTCGTAACTTACCTATTGTTGTACTGAATGTGATATTAAGAGAGAGATTCTCAAACTCTATACGGAGAACACCCTTGATAATAATTTGGAAGATCTAAATAGTACTTTTTTGATGTACACTAGTTATTGTTTTCATTCTGTAGTACCTTTACCAGTATTTTGTGGACATTGGCCAAATGTGGTCTAAACAGAATCTGAAGTTCTGCCGAACGTTTAGCAATAATGAATTATGTAGGTATTAAAAAAACATTCAAAATTAATTTTCGTTTACAATTTAAACAAACTCCACTTTTGTTCTTATGAGTGTGCAACATTACAAGTCCCAAACTACATACATATTAGCGTTTTCGGCTTGAACATCTCTATTACAATCTGTTTCTAATATTCCTATTCTGTATTATGGGGAAAATAATCTGTGATGTAATGTAAAAAAAGTATACATGTAAAGGTTGAGAAGCAAGGAACAATATTATGGAAATTTCAATACCGTCATTATACCATCTGATGTCAGCAGCTAAGATGAAAAGTGATATCTTGCTTTGGGTAGTAATTTTTGTCCGTGACTTTTTAAACCCAATGTTTTAAAATCCAGTTGCTTAGTTTAGGATCGAACGGAACCAACAGGCTTTGTTAATTATTGTTAACCTACAAGCGCTATAACTTGAGGTCCATAAAGTTTCTGTAAAAAAAATAGCTTTATTTGACCAAAAATTTGTGCACATTATCTATATTGAAGCATTTAATATACCAGACTACACAAATATTCAAAGTCTTGCTTTTCTTGGACCTTCGTTATTTATTTTGTTATTTTCATAAGTTTCTGTAACATTGCAGAAGTGCTATCTATGCTTTCATTTTCATTATTGTGATAGGGGTTTTGTTGCACTCTATATAAGAAATACTCCAAATGCTTCTTCTTCTCCACAGCGAACGAGCAGTACGGTGCTCTTCGGTGCTCATCGGCGCGCTAGGCATATCCTTGGTTGCCCTGGCCATCTACACCACAGTTCTAGTCCTTACGGAGTACAAGAGCCCCAGACCCTGCGTCACTGAGGAATGTGTTGGAACTGGTAAGTGAATTTCAACGGTCGAGCTGATAGCCGACCTAACCACATGATTACCCATCCACTAGATCTTGGACGGCAATCCTGAAAATCCGGGCTCCGGGAAAATACTAGTAGTTAAACACGTCAGGTAGCATAACCTGATTTGATTAATGGTGAACATAGACAATTTCTAACATCATACTAATATACAGTCCTATACTGTTTAGTTTAGTTTTCACAACAACAAAAAGGAAATAACCATAAAGTTATTGTGTGCAAGCAATCTTTAGGTTTTGTTTTTCTTTATTTTATTGATCTATCTGTTATATTATATGTCCGTGTGGTGGCCGATTTAGAATACATAATGTCATCATCCCATTCCTTTCAGAGGTGGTCGTAAGAGATGACTATCTCTTATTTTACTCATGAAAACATGTTATGTGGGACTCCGGAGCGCGAAAAGATGCCAATTGGCGCACTGACCCACTAACTAACACCAATGGCGTCCCTAAAATGCCCGAAACAGGGTTTAGGCGCAGAGATGATCATCCAGCCAAACGAGGTGGTGTGTCTGGCTAGGGGTCGAAGCGCCTATCCCCCGATAGTTGTAGTCGGGGAAATCTAAGCTGTTCCAATTGCTCTTGAAATTTCGGTATTGCGGAGTAGGACTTTTTCGTAATTCGGCGGCGATATTTCTTGATGTAATTAGTTCTGATTTTTCGGGTAAATTGTGTAAAGTATGCAGCATGTTGGTCGTTTTAAGGGTTTCTCACCCAAACCGGAACATGCTCCGCGACTCTGATGATCCTTGGCCGCACCCGCAACTACCTAGCCGCAAGAGAAGAAAATCTTGCCCACACGCTATTCAGCGAGGCACAGTTGGCTAGTTTACCTTCAAGACATTGGAGGAGGCCCGATTTAGCAGTGGGTCGTTTATAAGCTGAGATGATGGTGATGACCGGGTACAGTTATATTATTTACAACCTCATATTAACGCTTCTGGCCATAGTGGCCTGCGGAAGCTCTAATCCTAAAGTGGATAATTTATGATCTAAGAACGATAACAAATATTAGCTTAACTTAATAAAATGTGCCATGGTACAAACTGTCACAGAAGTTAGAACCCACGCCACGTGTCAAATGATACGCAGTAATTTAATTGGTATATAATATCTCTGAGTTACGTTAAAGGTGACGAATTATACAGCTGCACCTTAAATACCTACACACTTTTTTTTATATCAGCTACCGCCTTTGCCTTACCTGTTTTGTTTTGCAGCAAAAGCATTGCTAATAGGCTCCAATAATTACCTATATGAATTATGAATTTAAATACTTTTTAGTTAATTTTCAATTAATTAATTTAATAAAAATTTATAATTTATAATAGTAGACATAATAGAATAGCATACAAGTCAGTTAATAAATAAAGACTTCTCTGAAAGCCTTTATTTATTGACTGACTTGTATTTTAATTGGATGTACATATAATGAGCATGTAAAAACACAATTGACACCCAGACTCGAAGCAAGTGCCTCTGATTTACACTTGCCCGACCCCGGAATCGAATCTGAGACCGGTGATCAATCCAACCCAGAACCAAGAAGACAGTCATATTTATTTTAGAATGCTACATTTTAATTTATTACTAGAAAACATTAGAGATCCTTGTGGTGTTTTAATTAAACAATAAACCGCCGCTATTAATTTGTAAGAGACTTTTCGCAACCGGTACAGTAAGGCTGTTCAATTTCAAAACCTGGCAAGGGACAAATAAAAAAAACGTGTTTTTACTAGATACTAATTAAAAGGAATCCTTGTAACAGCCGAGTAGTTTTTTAGTTTATTCGTTACAAACATACAATAATACAGATCTTTCCTCTTACAGTGTTATGTACCATACATATACCTACTATGTTGGTGACACAGTAATTTAAATCCGTGACCACACGGCCAGTTTTCATACATAAACCTACTCGATTAATTATATATTCCACGTGTGATACTAGTGCGACATTTCACAGAGAACGATACACTTGCATTTGATTAAGGCATTAACATTTTTGAGTCACTCGTGTTTACATTCGCTTATAAAGAAGGTACCTATCGACGCATTTTGTTTACTAAATGGCAACTATCGTAAATTGTATCCATAACACGTGGGTAATTAAGATTTACATAAAAATTCTTGTAGTACCTAGTAAATAATGTGAAGCCTAAAAATGACCCACTGCTGAGTCGGGCCTTCTCCCATATAAGTGGGAGGAGGGTTTTTAGAATACTGTGCCACGCTGGTCAGACGGGTTGGCACAGGGTTTAATATCAAGTTTTCCTCCTCTTGCGGCTAGGTTTTCGATTTTTACGACACCCTTAGGATGAAATGGGGTGGTGACACAATGTATTCTAAATCCGTCACCACACGGAGACTACTACAGAACAGTCCAGTGAAAACCAACTAGATAATAAAAATTAAATTAAAAATTTAAATAAACCCCCGACAACTCCTCCTTATATAATACCTGACCCCTGGTCCCCCAACGCGATGAATTTTTTTAAAATTTTTTATTTTTTACTTTTTAAAGGGAACGTAGGTTCTTGCTTCGGGGATTTATTTAAATTTTTTATTTAATTTTTATTTTCTGCTTTTTGTAGGTACACGCTTATTATGATGTAACGTTCACCCCCCATAACTTTTAAACGACTCAACCGATTTTCATCAAACATGTCTAAGAACACTCGCCCGTAACACACCTGTCATACAAACAAAACTGTATTGTAATCGCTTCATCCGTTCGCGAGCTACGAAGCCACAGACAGACAGACACGTCAAACTTATAACACCCCTCTTTTTGCGTCGGGGGTTAATTACTAGCACTATTATTAGAACTTAGTCACTATGTTTTTCGGTTTGTAGCCACCAGCATGCTACTTACTTTACACAATTTACCCCAAAAATCTGAACTAATAAAATCATGAAATACCTACAAATGCGAGAATTACCAAAAAAAAAGTCGTACAGCGCGATAGCGAAGTTTCAAGAGCAATTCGCACAGTTAAGAACTACAACTATGGGGGTAAGCGCTGCGACCCCTAGCCAGACATACCACCTCGTCTGGCTGGATGATCATCCATTTGCGCCTAAAGGTTCTTAGTGCTTATTTCTCAAGATATGATAGTTTCGGCACCAGCTGGTGACCCAAATGGCCTGAAAATTTCCACCCAGTATCTTTATCAGTAATGGGTACAATACAATGGATGCTTTTGTTATGACTAAAGGCTTTTTGTTACACCTTGCTTAAAGCCGTCGCGCTAGCGTGACGCTGTAGGCAAATTTCCCTCCACGAGGTTAGAGGAGGCCATTCTCAGCAGTGGTAATTTATCAGTATCAGCTAAGGAACTTATATACCTATTATCATATACGATTTTTGGCACATCGTGAATACGAGAACATTCAAGCAGTCGCGATAAATAGTTACGTGATTAATTTCATAATAGATTATTTTGGCCGAGAAACCCATTAAATCAATATTTATGCCCATTCAAATATTATTGTGTTTATTATGCAAATGGTCGGCTACTTTACAAGTTATTGAGTATAACTGCAAGTTTAGTGAAAGTTTATTACATTTCCTGCAAATTTTACATATGTAGGGTAGACTGGGTACGGTTGTAACAAATTTCCTTTAATTGCTCACAGCTTAACTATTACAGTTGTATACAACGATGACTTTTTGGGATGAAAGCATAGTCTTATTAGCTTAGGTAAAACAGTTTGATAGTAAAATATGTATAAACATATATTACAACCGGTCGGTTGTAATATTAGTTTATACCACTTGATTTCTTGAGTCTTACATAAATTACTTAAAGTCCATAGCGTCATGCCTTTAACCATTATTTTTGGGCTCTTCGGGCTCGGAGTACAGATAAATAATCATAGTTTCACCATCATTGCAGCCCATAAATTACCCACTACTGAGTCGGGCCTCCTCCAATATCAAGGAGGTAAATTAGCCTACTGTGCCACGCTGGCAAGACGGGTCGTGTGGCATGCCAACGGTTTGTTTGTATACAGTTTTGCTTCTCTTGCCAGGTCTGCCTCTTGCCGACCTTTAGTCGCCACTTACCACACCTTCAGGATGGTGTGGGTTGTTGACATTGCGCTTCTAAATCCATTACTATCCGAAACATGTCTCGTAGTCCATCCCTCAGTCTCGAACGAGTTGATTATAGGAATTAGATAGACAGAAACTTGGTCTATGCTCGAGCAGCATGCCACAGTTTATTTTCTTTTCTCTAATAGTTAGTCTTTGCTCTAATATTTCACAGTTTCTCTCACATTAAAATGGAGGCTTCATAAGGCAATCCTTTTTGCTTAGACTTAGATGATTAAAACTTTTTCATATTCTAGAGAAGGCCTCGTGATGAATGGAATAACTTGCCTACTATACTACGCTAGACAGGCCGATACACGGTTTTATTCAAACTATTCCTTTAGTTACCGCTAGGTTTTCAGCGTATCTAGTTTATTTAGGCTCATCATATGAGTAGTCACTTCTACATCGCTTGGAAACCCCGTATTCAAAATCCAATCTATTGTTCACAGCTTCACGAATTCTGAGCGCCCTCAACAAAGATGTGGAGCCTTGCACAGACTTCTACGAGTTCGCTTGCGGAGGTTGGATTAAAAAGAATCCTGTCCCCGACTGGGCTACATCTTGGGATCAGCTTGCACAGCTCCGAGAACAGCTAGTCTCCGACATGAGAGAGTTGCTAGAGGCTAAGGATGAAGACGATATGCCAAAAAGCGTTCTCAAGGCTAAGGCGTTGTACAGGACTTGCATAAATACTGGTCAGTGATTTTGATCGTCTTTTACTTCAAATTGTTTTTGCATCTAACTGCTATATATTCATACGCAAGTTATAGTAAATTTTTCATACTAATAGGCATGAGCTTAAAGAATTTCTGAAATTGTCCATTATTTCAGTATCCATTACACCTTCAGTATCCAGTACAGATGGCAAAGATGGCCATATTAATTTATCAACGATACTTTCAATGAGATAACAGAAAACGAACTACATCAAAAACGAATAAGACTTTAAGAATTTGGTGTTTTATTGATGTCTTAGGTTTTCACAATCCTTACACATTTGCATTACTGCAATGCAAATGTGCACGTGTCGCAGAAGTGTCCGAAACGTTGAGGTTTTAATAAAACAACACGATCAGAAGGTTAAAACCGTTATGACTTCATTTACCGCAATTTGATGTGTTCTTTTGTCTGAGTAAGATTACCTTTTAATATTGGTAAAGTTTATGTTATGGGTACACAATATCAGTATTTTCTTTCTACAGACAAACTCGAAGAGGAAGGAATCAAACCTATCCAGGATGTTCTAGAGAAGCTAGGTCTGCCGATCCTTCCTCCCACCGAAGCGACCGCCAACTTTACTTGGGAAGACGTGGCAGGGAAGGGCCGACGTTTGTTAGGACTGAATGTGCTGCTTAGTCTGCAGGTCGCTGAGGATGTCAGGAATACGAGCAGAAATCGTGTCGTGGTGAGTGAGGCAGACGGGAGATTATGGTTACAACGTGGAGATTGCGGGTAATGTGGACTACGTACTGCTATTTCAAACCTAGTCTCCTACAAGTCGCCCAAATACTGTTGTGTGCCTAGGAAAAATATCTGGCAGTTTTAAATGTCCATTGTCAGGGCCGATCAATCCATAGGGCGAGCAGCTACTCCAGGCGTGGGAAGCATTTATCTTCCCTAGGTGCCATTACCTTTTCAGGTTAAGTGTAAGGGATTCCAAACTATAACTTGCTCTAAAACTGGCCTCTGGCCGATACTGTTCGTAGCCCAAATAGCATTGAAAAGGGTTAAAAATGTTTACTTTTCACAGATTGAGCAAGTGTCTCCAGGTTTCAGCGAGCGCTACCTTCTGCAGCCCGAGCAGTTCTCCCACGAATTGGAACAGTATTACAAGTATATACAGTCTGTAATCGCAGTGGCTGACCCCAGCACTAATGCCACACAGTTTGCAGACGGTATTGTGAGCTTCAGTAAGAGTCTAGCTAAGGTGAGAACTGTTTCCAATATTTTAGCGGTTCGTATATTGATAAATTTAAGATTTATTAGGTCAAGGATAAAGAGAACGTCTATACATTTTTTACACCAGGACCACGATTTGTGCTATCACATTAAAAAGTTTATGGCACACTTAATATTTGTTATTTAACCTACATATGAAACGAGGAATTCTGCAAAATTTATACAGAGTCTGGTAGCAAAGGCAAATATGAAAGGAAATTTTAAATTGCAGCCTTATCTTTGTACAACATTCCAAATCGGCGGTAGATTCATAAAAGACGGTTTGAAACCGTTTAGTAAAACAATCTTAGTGAATACAGTGAATTTAATTTAGCAGCTATCACGATGCCATGGGCATCCTATAACCAGATCCAAACTTTGATGTTCCACATTCCAAACAGTAATGTTTTAATAAATAGATTATAACGCCGGTGGAAGTGCGTCGAAGTGGTACACACCTTTTCCACGAGGTCAGCGTTCAGCAGTTTATCCAGGGCGCAAGTACCGGCCCGGCGCAGTGGAAGGAGGTACGTACCATACGATTCTGTGGCCAATTTCTATATCTGAACTCTTAGCAAGAAGTGATTTCCACCGCATCTGGTACCGTTCATCGTTTATGTGACTGCCCCGTCGGTCTATGGGTTGGCGCCTTTAGATCAACGGGTCGATTCCAGGGTTGAGCAAGTGTCTTTGTCTAAACCAGAGGCACTTGCTCGGAGCCTGGGTGTCATTTGTGTTCGTGAATTACATATTTGTAAACTGCCCCCGCAATACAGGCTATAACTAGAGCAGGGATTTCGTTTTGAAATCAAAGAATACATGATATAAAACTAAAACGATTAATATGCTGCGGCAGAAGAATTTCCTTTCTTTTTAACCACGGTCTATTCTTCGGTAATTGTAACAGCTTTACATATTTGCAGTACAACTGGACCTTGTACTTGGAGCGTGCATTCGCCAACACCTCGGTGACTCTCCACCCGCATCAAGACCGAGTAATCGTGATGGACCTGCCTTACTTGCAGAAGCTCGCCGTGCTGCTTAACGACACTGAACCAGTAATCGTTGGTGAGGAACTAACAATATATAAAAGACTCCATCTATTATCACCAGTTTCACCCATCAAATTCACCAATATTCTTTTATATTTTGTCTTGTTTTAGCAGCAAAAAATCCTCTAAATTCTCACATTCACTCATCACTCACAATTATTAAGAATTACGTTGTTGAGAGGTTCCTCATAATTCGATATAGCAAAAAAGTGTATAACCGGGATCTGCTACGGATTATAATAACTGTGGCTACGGGTTGTCAGCTCTATATAGGGTGTATCAAAAACCCTCTAGCCATCCGAAGAGAGGGCTAATCAAAAGTTCTACATTTAATATGTTTTTCTATCTTGAAATATGAGTGAGATATGAACGATTATTCTGAATCAGAGAATATAATTATATCATGGGTTCCAGTGAAAATCAACCAACTAACTGTCGTTATTAATATCCTACAAGCGTGGTAAATTGAGTTCCATAATGTTTCTTGGGTTCCTGTGCTTGTTGTTTCTCCTAATATTTTGCACACCGTATCTGTATCAGTAGTACTAACCGTCAAGAAATTATTTCTTGCAATGTGCAAAGATCGTGAAAACCAAAGACATCATTAATAATATTAATTCCAGAGAGGTTCATGTGGTGGAGTGTATTCTCGACGCTAGCACCTATGACCCTACGGCAGTTCCGAGAGCTAGGATTCGAATTCTCTCGCGCCGTCTTCGGCCTGCAACAGAGGACCCCACGCTGGAAGAGCTGCACCGCCAACATCAACGCCAACTTTGGCGTCGCGCTTAGTTACCTCTACGTCAAGAAGCATTTTGATGTAACATCCAGGCAGAAGGTACGTGTTCCTTTAGGTCGGTTAGGACTTGTTCTTAAAACAATGATGGAACTGTGTAGCATGGTGGTTCAATGAGGAAAAGGCTGTTGCAGGTAACTCTAAACCAATGAGGCATTTCCTTATCATCAAACGGTAATGTATGTCGAGATTCTTATATAAGCTTTAAAATGTTCGCAACATTCAAGTTAATAGGTACAGCGCAATATATTTATTGCTAAAATACTGAAAGTCTCTTAAAATCCCTAAACGACAGGCCATCGAGATGATCGAAGACGTGCGCGCGTCCTTCGCCGAGAGCGTGCGTGCGCTGGAGTGGATGGACAGCGAGACTCGGAGCAGGACCCTCGACAAGCTACAGGCTATCCGCAACTTCGTCGGGTTCCCGGCCTGGCTGCTCACGCATGAGAAGCTCGACAACCATTACAAACACGTTAGTACTGGGTTACTTTACTACTCAGCCCATAAATGACCCACTGCTGAGGCGGGCTTCCTCCCATTACAGGGAGGGTAATTAGCCTACTGTGCCACGCCGGCCAAACGGGTTGGCACAGGCTTTTCTGTTCCAACTTTTCCTTCTCTTACGGCTAGGTTAAAGGCCTTGTCATTTCCTTTGGTGGGCTCTTACGACACCCTCAGGATGGAATGGGGTGGTGACACTATGTATGTATTTTAAATCCATCACCACACGGGCTCATTTCTGGGTTCGCACTGATAATTAGGCCTTTGACCCAGGTAAGCAGTGTCGCGAAGATGCCCATTCATCGTGCCTATTGGTTTATCTGCCGTTTTCTCATTTCAGATTCTGTTACATAGAGTATCTGAGAGTATAGCTGTTTATGTTGAGAATTGAATTATTCTTAGTCAATTGAAAATTCTGATACACTTTATTCATTAGACAATCAGACAATCATTTCCGTAGTAAAAATACCTTCCAGTTTTTATAATCTAATCACCTTTCAGGCGGAGGTTATCGAAGGCAACCTATTTTCAACCTACTTGAAGCTCACCTGGTCTGCCGTGAAGAAATCTTTGGAGTCGCTGAGAGAGAAACCTGACAGAAACAGGTAACTAAAAAATAAAACAAAGCCCATTTTGTATGGTCACGGATCTTGAATATCAACACATACCATCCTTAGGATGTCGTACGAGGCGTCTAACTACAAAGTCAGGAAACTATAACAAAGTAAATTCTGATGTGAAACCATTACCAGCAGGTTACCCTAGTTACATTTTTAACTGACTTCAGAAAGGAGGTTCTGAATTCGATAGGTATTTTTTATGTATGTATGCCTACTTCGCTGGTATTTACGATCCGATTTACGTGATTGTTATTTAGTTTGATGCTGAATAGTTGCCACTTTTCTATGGGACTTTGGTCTTTTTACAGATGGGTGGCAACAGCAACAACTGTAAACGCCTTCTATTCTGCCACACTTAACTCAGTCAGTAAGTATTTAAGATATTTCATACACAATATAATTACACAATATTATTTGACTGCCTCGTTGGTCTAGTGGTTAGATGTGCCGCCTTTGGATCAACGGGTCCCGGGTTCGATTCCGGGGTCGGGCAAGTGTCTTTGTCTAAACCAGAGGCACTGGCTCGGAGTCTGGGTGTCATTTCTATCTATAATATGTATGTATTTACAAAAAAAAAATTATATAAGTAGTTTATCATCCATCTCGTTACCATAACACAAGCATTAAGTTGCTTAGCTTGGGGTGAGATGGCGTTGTGTGAAATGTCCAAGGATATTTATTAGCCTAGAGGTACACTTGGAAACTTGATTATAAGTAAGTCATGGGAAGGGTACAATCTGGACTAGAAGGTTGTAGTGGTTTGGACATATGATGAGACACTTGATATACATACATACATATATGATTCACTTGGAAAAAAATAGTCAGCTGGACATAATTACAAACAAATTGGGTGTGAGTACAAGGAAAACCAGAGATGAAACAGACAAAACGTAAATGATGAGGACGTAGATTAGGTTATCAAACACTTCCCTTAGTAACACTTCACTACATTGTATAAAACAAAGTCGCATTCTTCTGTCCGTCCCTATGTATGCATAAATCTTTAAAACTACGCAACGGATTTTGAAGCGTTTTTTTTTAATAGATAGCGTGATTCAAGAGGAAGGTTTTTAAGTATAACCCACCCCCGCTTTGCACGGGCGAAGCCGGGGCGGGCCACTAGTTTATAATAATTGTTCTTTTGTAATTGAAATACCTAGGTACAAATATAACCACAGTTCT
Source organism: Clostera curtula (assembly GCA_905475355.2). NCBI lineage: Eukaryota > Metazoa > Arthropoda > Insecta > Lepidoptera > Notodontidae > Clostera > Clostera curtula. Next base: position 18,439,662 of record FR997802.1, read on the forward strand.
GGAAAAATATTTAACTCAATTAATGTTACAGCGTTCCCTGCCGGTATTCTACAACCGCCATTCTACGGAAACGGAATTGAGTAAGAAAAATTACATTGCTTCTAATTAATTTGTATTGAGTTTTTATACGACTTAAGTTTTATCAGTCATGTGTAAGCTTTATTCTCTTCTGGATAGTTTTTTGTTGTAATGTTCATACGTTGAAAGTAAATTATCTGATTGCAGAGCAATTAACTATGGTTCTATTGGGGCTATAATGGGACACGAAGTTACTCACGGATTTGATGATCAAGGTGAGATTATTATTGAAGTTTTTACGTATGTTAATTAGTTCATTTTCGTGCAAAAGTTTCTCTGTTTGATGTTTATGACGTCAGTATGTATTTTATTGCTTGAAATATGTATAACTGACGAAAGGTGTATTTTCTCATATATTTACACAATACTTACTACTGTTGGACTTATGCAGTGCAGTGCAGCGCATAAGGGGCTGTCCATTATTCACGTGATGTTTTTTAACATTTTTTAACCCCTCCATCCCCCTTGGAGATACGTGGTGAGGCTTAAGACTACCCCCCATCCCCATTAAAAATCACGTGTATTTTTAGTACCTACAAAGAATCTTACACTACACACCGCTTTTCGGTTTTAAAATCGCGCGTTTGACGAAAAAATAAATACACGTGATATCTTACTATACCCCTCCCCTCTTGTGATATTTCGTGATTTTTGCCAGACTACCCCCTCCCCCCTTTCGAACCTCACGTGATTAATGGACAGCCCTAAGCCATAAGAACCTACACGTCCGGTAATAGGTAGAATATTCTGGCACAGGTCGGCGGTACGACTCGGAGGGCAATTTGAAGCAGTGGTGGTCGGCGGCGACTCTGGAGCACTACCACGCCAAGGTGCAGTGCATCATCGACCAGTACAGCAAGTACCACATGCCTCAGCTGCCAGACTACGCAGTAAGTAGCACGTGCATGATGACTAATGACTAACTACAAAGTCGACAAACCCACGATTGGCTTATCCATCAAATTAAGAGAGCTCAGACTTGATGTGTGAGCAACGACGCAATGGATAGCTATTAATTCGCGGACTTGTATTTGATTGGCCCTGACCCAAGGTCTAGTTGTCATTAATTGCGTTAACGTGTTGTGTGTTTCTCTCATCTGGCGAACTTGCTCTCACTATGCTGTTTAGTGCTTTTTGTAAACAAACCCATTGATTTGAAAAAAGCAACTACAGAGTTTCTTGCCGGCTCTTCTCTGTAGAGCGGCATTCCGAACCGGTGGTAGTTTCAGCATGAATGTGTGTGAATGTGGACGTAAGGGTTGTGGAAGATCAAGAGAGATGGATGGATGGATTGTAAACATGAGAAATTGTGTATGAAAGGTGTGACTGTAGATATGACGACTGATAGGTGTGTATGGAGACTACCACCTAGCGTGGGACAGGGGTCGTAAGATGATGATAATGGTAACTGTAAATATGATCGATTTATAATTATTTTAGCTTTGCAAGTAGACCATATATCAGGCCAAATTTAATCAGATTTGATCTAAAAAGAGACCATATTCCACCCATAGCTGACCCACTGAGAGTCGGGCCTCCCCCAATTCCATGGAGGGCCTACTTTGCCACGTTGGCCATTCGGCACAGGGTTTCGTAACAAGTTGTACTTCTCTTGCGGTTAGGTTTTCGGCCTTGTCATATCCTATTGTGGACTCTTGACACCCTCAGGATGGAATGAGGTGGTGACACTGTATTCTAAATCCGCCACCACACGGAGAATGAATGTATAATAATACCCTTTTCCTTATCATTTTGTATGTAATATAATTTGATTTTCTCATCAGGTGCACGGATTCAACACGCAAGGCGAGAACATCGCGGACAACGGCGGTCTGCGAGCGGCTCTGCGCGCCTACTCGAGGCTCGCAGCGCGGGAGCCCGCCGCGGGACGACTGGCCCTGCCCGGCCTGCCACAGTATACCCCCGATCAGCTGTTCTTCCTGGGATTTGCACAGGTCAGATATTCTCGGAACAGTGTGCTATAATGGTTTGGGAATGGCCCCGTATCATATTTGGCGTAACTCGCACTCGCAGATCTGGTGCGGCAACTCGACGGTGGGCGCGCTCAAGTCCAAGCTGGTGGAGGGCGTGCACAGCCCCAACAAGGTGCGCGTCATCGGCACGCTCAGCAACTCCGACGAGTTCGCCAGCGCCTGGCACTGCCCCCGGGGCTCGCCCATGAACCCGCCCCACAAGTGTGTGCTCTGGTGATACCCGCGCCAGGACCCCACGCTAGTCAAGTGCTTTTGCGTCACGCATTTCTCGGAAGAGGACCTAAAACGGTGCCCTGCGGCTTCCCCATAGTGATAGTAGTTCATACGCATCTCACCGTTCACGTACGGTCTCGGAATCAAATTTCAGGGTATGAGTAACCCACGTTGTATGGTTAAGTGTTATATCTAATGTAGTATTCACCTGAATAGCGAGCGGTAGTTAAGGCAATCGAAAGCTCTAGATAAAATCGCCCAACGTAGTATTCAGAGAAGTTAAGCGCATAGCTATACCATTTAGTAATACTTTTGTGTAAAGTTACAGGTTAAAGTATTATAGGGTTTAGATTAATTCTTGTATGATATTAAAACTCACGTTCATCAAACGTTATTAGCCCGAGGGGCGAGTAGACTGACAGGGTATAGTGTATTGGTGCTAAGAAATGACTGTTATATACTGTGTGTAGCATTTAGATTATAACGTAACCTATTTGTCTGACAAATATTGGATATTTTGTGGAAAATATTTTAGTGGAATGGACTAATGTTTCATAATATGTAATTAAATTTGAACTTCGCAATTGTGGTAGATAAACTTATAAATGTTTGCCAAAATCAAATCAAATCTAGTCTGATCAGTTTTTATGAGTTCAATGATAAATTCATCTACAATTTATAATCGATGCAGATTAGTCCCGTGCCACTTATAATTAAGTTACCATAAACATAAATAGAATTGTAAGATTTGTATATGTTTAGCAAAATAGTGTAATGGTTTAGGATCGGACGAATGATAAAAGCAGTTATGTAAACTCTCAATTAAAAAAAATATTAACAATAACTCTTTCTTTGAAACATAAAATACTTTCTTGATTACTATAACCAAACAGCACATTGACTGCTAATTTAGAAATCATAGAGCGCATTTCAACTCTATTTCATTTATATAAAATTCTTAGGAACTCATAAATACGATAAAAAATTCAAGCTATTTACTCAATTTATATATCCTCTAATTTTAAATTAATTCCAGACAGTTAATAATACCACGCATTAGAAAATATTATTTACCGATTTCATAATTAAAGGGACAAATAACCATTTAGTTTTACACATGACTATAAAGTGGTAGAGCATTTATTTTTAGTAAATAATTGTGATCATTGTGATGTTTGGTCATCGCGAAAACTGTGTAATAAATAAGAAAGTTACTATTTATTATAAATAATAAAAAATACTATGATTAAGATGATCTTTTATTTCTTTCTTACATATTGGAATTGGTACACTGGTGCTGAGCTCTTCGAACCTTTCTTTACACGCCTTGGCTTCATTATTTTTACATCTTGGAGATGGCGTTTCAACTCCATCTTCTGCTGTATTACAGTCAATTCTTTCTCTCTGTGTATTCTCTTTGATATCTCCTCATAGACTTTCTTTTTCTTCTTCTGCATAGAATTCACTGTCTGCAAAGGATACAACAAATATTTGTTTACATTCATTTTCCCCTCATCATTCCCTTCAATTTATTATTTATTGATTATAATGACTAGAAACTGACCACCTAAAGTTTTGATTGCATTATTTGTTTTCATTTTGCAGAGTATGCCTCACATATACTCTTAATCTTCTCATAAATTTGTAGTCATTAAAAAATATGGGAGACAATAGCAATACAAACCTCTTCATCTAACTCAGGTAACTGTATCTTGTCCAAATCTGACAGTCTTGGTCTGTTAGACTTCCTGCCAATCAGGTCTGGATGTGTGTCTAATCTCTTCGCAAGATCAAAATTCTTCGCTTCATCTTTGTCCACAAAGAATGTGTGCTTATTGGGAGTTGCTTCTGCCACATCAGTCATATGAAGTTCAGCCTAGGCAATAGATTATTATTTACCATGGAATTTTTCATTCACAATTACTTCACCCATATTATCTTTGATTGCCATTTCTCTACAGCTACCTCCTCTCATCACAGGGAGGGTAATTAGCCTACTGTGCCATGCTGGCCAGACAAGTTAGCACATGGTTTCATGGTTTTATATCAACTTCTCCTTCTCTTGCTAGGTTTTCAGCCTTGTCATTTCCTTTTGTTGGCCCTTAAGACACCCTCAGGATGGAATGGGGTGGTGACACATGTATTCTAAATTCATCACGGAATATTATCTACAGCTCCATACATTAAAATTGTACAGATTTATATGTGTAGCCAATATGTTTGCTTTTATTTTTACAATTTCTGCAAAGTAAAGGAATTCTAATAATAAATCCCTGAACAAGATCTCAACCCCCCAATGACCCATTACTGGTCACACATAATCGAGGCTACACCAATTTGCCCAGTGGATAGCTTATAACATTATAATTTTAATGACTATTTGACATCAGCATTATAGATTTACCTGTAGTCTATTGATTCTTCTGCTCTCTATAGTCCTCTTCATATTGATATACTTTATATCCTGAGTCTGCATCAGTTTTATCTGTTCCTTTGAGTGCTCATCTTCGTTCTCCACTTCATGATGCATCTGAAAGAGGCAATTCTTGATGTCATGCTCATCATTGATTACCAGTATATAGGAGTAAAACTTGACTATGTTAGCCCAGTATTATCAATTTGGGAAAATATTGATAATGGACATTATAATTCCCTATTAATGCTCATCATTAAGTATTCTGAACTGTTAATGACAATAGCTATCTACAACATACATTATATGGCCAGTTAGGGTAGATGGACGGGTATGAGGCCTACACAGTGCCTTTCCAACTGACCGGTTGAAATTGAGCATTTTATTTAAAATGTTCACTCTGGTTACTTAAATTGCCTCCAAAATCACCCTCAGGATAGAAGTGGCATTCATCATCATTTCAGCCAAAACAATACACAGCTAAGCCTCCAGGCCTCTCCAAGAACTTCCACAAAGGCTGGTGGTGAGCCAACCAAATTATGAATCCATTTTTAATACAATTACAGAATTTCTTGTCGGTAGAGCATAGAATACTTGCAATAATGCATTTTTAAGAAATGTCATACCTAATACGTCTTCGAATAATTAATTAATCAATGTAACTCACTCCATTCTTGACTCGGGAATTGACCATATGAAAATAAAATTCATCAGGGTTTTTGTCCAGCGTCCTTTTACGTAGCAATTTCAACGTTTCGCCCTTTTCATGGTAGTCGTCTGCTCGTTTCTTGTAATCTTTTTTCTTTTCCAAGAGACCGAGGTGTTTACGCGATTCTGGCTGATGCCGCTCTCTGTGAGTCTTTTGATTAGCTTTAGCAGCTTTCTTCCAAGACGACATTGTCGCAGGTTATTTTATTTTCCGGTAGCTATATTTATGATTAGTGTAGTAAAATTGCTGTTTGCTTTTTCGAAAACATAACCTCAACCACGTGAATCCGAACTGTCACTGTCAAGTTTGAGAGCTTAGAGAAGAGGTTTATCCTCACTTCCGTATTGATCAATCAAGTCAAGATCGAATTCAAAAGAATTAATCAATCTTATTGGCACAAAAATATATAAAGAAAGAAAGAAAGAAAAACTTTATTCTCTTGTGTGTCTTCGTACACACAAATTACAAATAAAAAAAAACATATAAAAACTACAATAACTCTGTACGAGATCAGAAAAGGCTCCTATCTCAGCATAATGCTGCGTCATTAAGAGCATAATGTCGCAGCGCTGGTTTTCAGATAGGGCCATTTTTAGTGATGCCACGGGCTGCTACGACAACAACTGAACAACCCAGACACATAAAACTAAATATTCATGAATATATACTTAGATATGTAGTTATAAATGTTAAATATAATCCCACCGACATTCGCAAAATTACCACTAACACCGAACTTACAACACTTAATTTTTACAGAAATAAAGTTCATGTATTGTACTCGTAAACTTCCAAATTACATTTAAGGATTTCATGGTTTATAGTAAAGGTAAAAGATATGTTCAGCAGCACCTTTGCATTTTGCTAACTATGCTAAAATAATAAAACTTGGGTTTTATCAGTTTTCATCGATTTTATCTTGTAACTGGAGGTGTTATTACTTCTCGAACATTTTAATAACAATTGAAACGCCACTTATTCACGATCGAAAGACCGTTGCAAATAGAGACCTATTTTGTTAGTATAACTGGAATAGCAGTTGGGTGTACTTCGGAGGTTTTTTTTAATGCCACCGGCAGTTTCACAAACGTCACGTACAGAAGCTCCAGGGCACTGAACAAACCGACGCCGAGGAACATGTTGAATACTCCTCCCAAGGAAGCTGAAAGCATATTATAATAGAGATTTTATTAAAATGTACATCTTTACTAATGAAATTCTATCATTGAACTGCTTGCTGTCCTGTCAGTAGGATGTTCATTCACGCAGTTTGGAATCCAAGTGTTTCCTCACGATACAATACCACTCTGGCCAATTAATTTAGGGATTGCAATTTGCAACACTAGGTAGGTATTCTTTGTTTCGAGTAAATTTAAATGGATAATAATGTATGTAGTACATTATGATCCATTTATCGACGAGGTATCCATGAGGTATACTTAGCTTATCAATTTTATTTATATTGGATAACAGAGCTTAAATAACCCACACATCAAAGTAAGCCATGTCTCCGTAGGATTCAAGACCAGTACGCGTGAGTGCCCAATGTTCACACGAAGGCTCACTACCGTCGCAGCAGTCACGTTGAACCCGACGCTAGAAAGGGATCAAGCATGCATAAATCAATCAAAAAAATATTTCTGTCTCCTTTGAAGAGTCACTAATGCGCACACAAGTCTTCTTTTAAAGAAATTACATGTTTTTTGTAAAGTTACGACACGCGTCTAAATCGCGGTAATATTGTTGATGGTGTAAGTTTTCTTTTCGTTTAATGATGACTCATGACGCCCCATAATAAATATCCGCTAGGCTACGACTGCTCTCGTGAAAAATCCCTATGGGAGACGACGGGTCACGTGCGGATCGAGGGCAAGAAACGGAGGACCCCTCTAAAACCCCGTGACTTTTGTTGAACTGCCCCTTCCCCTCTAAAAGGGCTACTCTTCTCCTCTCCAGGCTGCTGGAGTATGCTCCACGAGCACTTACTCCTACAGGATTATACTTAAATAGCAAAGGCCATCTTCAAAAAAATCCTCAATGTAACTATAGTAGGTACGCGCGCGAGTTCATGTCCATCCTGAGGAAGGCTGTAATGCTGAGAAATAATTAGTAATAGTAATGTCGATAATAACTACCGATTTATTCAACAGCTGTCAATTTGGTTTATTGTAATCTAAGATAATTATTTATTTAATTATATAAAAACTATTATATAAATATAAATTTAATTTTGCTAATTATGTAATAAAATAAATGTGATAAGTAATTATTTATTTAGGCCCCGATGGACATGAACTCGCGCGCCTATAATACTATTCAGAGATGCAGATTATTTAATAATAATTGCACCTTGATCGCTCTTACATAAAGCTATTTAACAAAGCTGACTCCGGAATTGAACCAGAATTCCGTCGATTTGTCATAAAGCATATCCCAGGTACTCACTAGAAAGGATCAATGACATATTTGACAAGGTTCATGGGGGCAGACTCGAGCACCATGTATGTGGTCATCTTCTTGCATGATGGCAAGCAATGACATGAGATGTTATCTGAAATGAAAATATTCCTATTTCCATACTTTTTGACCTAAACGAAACTAAAAAAATAGCACAAACTATATGAGAAGCTGAACATATTTAAACACGGCATGGCCAACTCCAGGGACATCGAAAAATACTCTTCGATAATGGAGTCAAAATAAAAATTACATCGTTTTGTAAAATATTATTTAGATTGAACCGAAGCGCCAACAAAATGTCCCATAATAACTCTAAGAATATGTTATGATACGTATCATACCAACTTTAAACTAGGTTAACAACAATGAATACTTATGTATCCAAAAGACCGCAGACATCCGAGCCCGCTAACGGAACAAGCAGGTAAGTCATTCTTAGATTTGCCGAGGAATGGATCTCGGCAGCCGCAAGACATCTCTGCACACTTCACCTGCAAATAATGTAATAAATGGAAACTAATTCACATTTACGACCCGGGTGGAATGGTGCCACATTCTGGGGATCGCTTTATTAATGCCTGAAATCTTGCATAATTTGAATTATCCATCTTGTTGCAGTTCGAATAAGATATTATGCCTAAAAATGTTGTGGTCAAATAGGTTCGAGTAGCTGCAGTGGCAAGCGAAAATTCGAAAAAGAATTGCAAGCTATCTCTCTAGAGGCTGTGTTAACAATCACATAATTATTACACTAAACTAACAATAATATTTGTATAGAGATGTTTCGGTGACATACCATACAGTTTTTCCTGGAGTAACGTTTATTGGATACGCAACTCTGCTCCACCAGCTTCTCGTCATGGTTCTCGGGTATGACACTGAATCGAAGCTGGGCCATGTAGAAATAACCGGGAGTTAGGGACGTTGGCTCTTGCCACTCTTCCCCTTCGTACATCGTCAGAAACTGAGGGGCGAAATACTTTGAATTGCTGCTTGAGAGTTATTGTGTCTTATTTATAACTTTTTGTGTCAAGGTAAGAGTAGTTAGTTTGGAATTCCATAAAATACGACAAATAAATAATCGATTGAAATTCGAATGTAAAAATCTATTCGCATTATTGACGCAATTGACTTTCCTTTGAACAACAAAAATTAGGATTCCAAAAATTATCGGGCGTTCTTAGTTCATGAACTTTAAAATAAGCTGAAGACTGGCATGTAATATATTAGGCAATGTTACCTCACAGCCATACACTAAATGTTCGCTAGCACATTGCAGTACAAGTTCTAACTTTTGACTGGTCAGGAAATTTGTTGTGCTTCGTCGCGTAACTTCATATAATCTGTAACATAATATAGTAGCTTTTTGTGATAACCACTTCTGATCGTTTCCGACCTAACCTAGTGAGTACACCAAAGTACGAGTACGTAAGCTTTATTACGAGTTTTACAACACATCACATAATAACTACACTCCTCACATCCGTGAATCACTAAACTGGCTACGTTTCTCGCTAATTTCCTGATCCGGTCATACAATTGGGACATTTCTTTAGGCTCTAAGGGATGTCTGGCAGCAGGGGCGTATCGTGCCTTGGTGGAGCCCCGTATAAAAATTTATTTGCTGGCCCTTACGAAGGGTAAAGATATCTCACAAAAGAAAAAAAAATGTGTTTAAAAAAAAATACCGATGTAGGGTGTTGCCAACTTTCGAATGAACGCTCCACGCGAGAAAAAAAGAATATACTTTTTTTACTTTTGTCATTTCTGAACTAATAAAAAATTTGGGAAGTTTTTATTCATTTTTGCTTACGCTCGTCGGGGACCCCGTGTAATTGATACGGCGGTAGCTACGCCCCTGTCTGGCAGGCCGCCTTTGACTGTAGTTGGGGATTTCATGATCGTCGCTACATTTCCTTAACGTATTCGTTAAGGAAAGGTGGTGAAAATTAAATATAAATACATATTTTTTCTTTGTATAGACCATAGTTTTAACGCGTAAGTATATACTTAATTTATAAGGTAGCCGATAATTTCATTAAAATGTATGAAAATATTGCATGCAAGTCTGTTTAAACTTACTTGTGTGGTCTCATTACGCAGCAAAGGCCTCCCGCCACCATATGTTTTTCAAACAATTTCTCACAAGAGACACGTTTGTTCTCGTAACGACATCTCTTGGTCAGTTCTGAGCACTTTGGCGTATATTCTTCTATCAATTGAGGAAGAGTTATATTGCTGGATGATAGAAGTTGGTCTAAAAGAGTCAGTTGGTCTAATGCCGTGGTCCTTCCTGTTAGTATCCGGTGAAGAGTCAATGGAAGTCTTTCCACCAATGTTTTGTTCGGAGTCCTTTAAAGATTACATGGAAATAGAAGTACGTATAACTTGACCAGACGTTAAATTATGAACGAGACCGTTTTTTATCAGTTATCTGTGTCCGTGTCCCTGAGAAGTACTCTGGGACACAAAGGGATAATTTGTGTCCCAGAGTACTTCTGGAGCTCTTCTTAGGAGTACAATGTTCCGTACACGTGCGTTACAAATTCTTTCTTCAAGTATTTGAAGACTATCATTATGTTATGTACCTGCTAGGGTTCATGATTTCTCGAGCTTTTCAATTTCTCGGGTCTCGAGAATTCTCGAGGCTCATTTCTCGGGACTCTCGGGTTGTCGAGAAATTTACATTTACGTACGTTTTCTCATATTATTTGGTTCCAATTGCGTCTAAAAATCAGTGGTTTTCCTCTCAAATAAAAGTATCAAATTAATTATAAAACTTTCATCGATGTTATTCAAAAACATTAATCTTATAAATATTGATTTTTAAAATATTTGAGAAAAAATATTATTCCGGCTCATAATCATAATGACAGCACCATTTTTAGTTGGTTATTTAGAACCGTATCAGCCGTATCAATTATACGGGGCCCCCGGTCATCATATAATTCATAAAGTCTAAAGTCATCATCAGCTAAAAATCATTTAATAAATCAGTTTGCCGAAAAAAAGGAATTTATTTTCTTTTGTGAGAAATGTTTCACTTCGTTGGTTTTTTTACCCTTCATGGGGCCCATGAAGGGTAAAAAAAAACAACGAAGTGAAACATATAACATAAACAAATGAAACATATGATTCATGGGCAATTAAATTTTTATACGGGGCCCCACCAAGGCACGCTACGCCCCTGGTCTCTTCAGAAATCTTTAGGCAGTGTCAGGTTAACATCGCGAGATTACTGCCAAAACCACTTGTCGCGGTATTTTGATCAGTAGTCCCAAAATTTCTATAGCAATGGGATCATGTCCCTACCTACAAGATGGCAAAAAGTTATCGAACAAAATGGTAGCTACATACTTTAGTTAAATGTAAATAAACGATTTCTTAAAAAATGCGACGAAACTTTTTCCCCAACCTATTATATTAACTTACATTACAATAGGATCACGGCACAATTTTGGGCTGGTTATTTAGAAAAAAAAACAACTTAAATCTTGTAAACAAAATAGCTTCTATAAAACACGAAAGAAATCTTTAATATCTTTAACTCAGGTAGAAAGTAAATGTAAATTATAATTACATTACAATCATAGCACCATATATGGCATGTTAATAGAATATAAACAAATTAAAACTCTGCAAGTTTATTTTCTACAAACGTACATGATTTCTCGAGTTCTCGACTTTTCTCCAGCTAGATTTCCCGGGAACAAAGCCCAACGATTTCCCGGGAATTCTCGGCTCGAGAATTCCCGGGAATGAACCCTAGTACCTGCTTATACAGAAATGAGGTTAAGGTGGATGTTCCAAGGTAGCCCGCGAAATTCAAAATTTCTTAAGTTTTTTGCGAATGACTTTAACGTTGATAAAGTGTTGTATTGATGATTTTGATGATTATAATTCTATAACTACATACGTCTTACAGCCGCGAATAACATTTTAATCAACATACAACCTAGGACTGACCTGCAAATTGCAAAAACACATAAGAAAATTTGGATTTCGCTGGCTACCCTGGAGCATCCCCCTTAAGTAAAGCCGGGTAAGACGGGGAACATGATCACGGAGTACCTTGTAATTTTTTGGGTTATGTTGGACATGCTGTCATCTGTGTAGTGACGGATTTAGAATACATATACACCACCCCATTGCTTCCTTAGGTTGTCGTAAGACCCGACAAAAGGAAATGACAAGCCCGATAACCTAGCCGAAAGACAAGGAAAACTCGTTACGAAACCCTGTGCCAATCCGTCTGGCCAGCGTAGCACAGTAGGCTAATTACCTTTTAAGTAACTGGAGGAGGCCCGACTCAGTAGTGGGTCATGAGAATTTATCCCCTTATATTTATTTAATTCCACTTACAATCGATCGATGAATTTGTGGGCGACACTTTCGATAGGTGGACAGACCATTACAGCAGGCATACTTTCCTCGGCGAATTCGCGAGCACGAGTGTCATCCAGGAGAGCGAGCAGTGCTGGCACTTGCAAGAACCGCGCCCACAGGACTACGCACAGCACTCCAGCGCAGCACGCGCTCGCCACACAACACAAGACCCATCCTATGCTAAGTTAAAAGATCAACCTCCGAACCCGTTGTAAGAGTAGTAGAGGTGATAATGGGAACGAACTAACAGAAAATAATGTCTTAAAAAAAGCAGCCATACGGAACAACAAATATCAAAACTACCATTGCCTTAATATCTCCACTCCACCGAGAAGATCCGATATGAAATGATTGGTCTTTCAACAACAACAAATGGTGGTAAGACAGAACCTTTTTTGATTTATCTCAAAATGATTTTTAATAATATAATGTAAAATTATGTATTATATATTATCATCAGTTTTATTTTGCTTTGTATGTATTATTCTTCACCGTATAAATTTAGTATATTCTGACTGTTTGTGTATGTATTTTTATTCTTAGTTAGTTCACTACACTGAATTCCTATTATTTTAGTGCAACTAGCCCAAGTCATTCTCTGCTCCACCCTATGGTTGACTGTTAGAGAATGCCTCTAGACATTAAGTCCGCCAATGTATTTTGCATGAAGTATTAAAATAATAAAAATAAGCACCATACCAAAATTTTAATAAACGTTTGGGAAAGATAAAAGAAAAAAGCGACTTAAAAATTACCGGTCTGCGTAATGATCAGAATACAAATATTTAAATCCATGTAAAGTGGTTGTTTTAAAAAACTGCTTAACAGCTTTATTTAATATGGTAGGTCTCATATCTATCGGCTTTGGGGAAATTTTAAAGTACGTCTATCATGTTTCGATATTTCATGCGCCCTCGGTTTAACTCATCAATTATTCTTCAGTAACTACTGCTGATGTATCATAGATAAATACTAACTTAATTGCAGGCTCGTTAGGTCGATGTGAGGTGATCAGTAGACCAGTAGACGTAACTAGATAGTCATCATCATCATCAGCCCACATTTGTCCACTGCTGGACAGAGGCCTCCCCTAAAGAGCGCCATAGCGCCCTGTCTTCAGCTTGACGCATCCAGCTGCTGCCCGCAACCTTTCGCAGATCGTCGCTCCATCTAGCAGAGGGCCGTCCCACACTACGCTTGCCGATTCGCGGTCTCCACTCAAGAACTCGTCTACTAGATAGTCAGTCTACTTTTAGTTTAATGGAAAATCATACATTATAGCTACTACAGTATCTTGCCGGCTCTTCCCTATAGAGCAGCATTCCGAACCGGTGGGAGCTTCACACTCGGAAGATTAAAAAATATGCATTTTTAATTTATTTGAATAGATCGATTTTTATTTATGATGATATTATGTTTGGATATTGATAGCGAGCCCAACTGGGGAGAGATCCGTAGCTCTTGTTATAAGCTTGCCTGCGATATGACGGCCAATTATGTGGTAAGAGAATTTGCAAGGTATTTTTGTTAATTTATATATCCTTGGACATTTCACACAACGCCATCTCGTCCCAAGCTAAGCAACTGAATGCTTGTGTTATGGTAACGGGACGGATGATAAACTACTTATATATATATATTTTTTTGGTAATACATACATATTATGGATAGAAAACACCCAGACCCGGAACAAATACTTGTAGGTCGTACAAATATTTCTTCCATGCGGGGATCGAACCCGCGACATGTTGCGCAGCAGTAGATCGCTCAACCACTGCGCCGAATTCGAATTCTTCGAATTCTTGACTAGGATGGAATAGTCTCGCTATAGACTTTCTTTTTTAAATTTTTACCAGTGCCAGCTCGGTAAACATTTAGGCTTGTTTGAAATCCCCACTCGACGATGTTATAAGAGTGGCTGGCCGAGGAACGTCCAGGGGTTTTAGTGAAGGAATTATTTCCTTGCCGTAAGTCCCAAAAAAAAGACAGTCCCAAATGTATATACACCAATAGGATTTTCCCCGAGAAAAGAGGCCAAAAAGAGAAGAGATTTTGGAAGTTATACTTCTGCTTGTCTATTTTCAAGATCCAAATAACAGGAATTACCAGTCGATTAACAGATTTAATTATAAATGGCCACCATCGAACACGCCAATCCGATGGTTATCGCACCGATCGCATGGAATTTTAAATCCAACCGCTACTGCTAATAGAGAATAAAATACCGACTGGAATATTTTATCTAAATGATGTTTTTTTTAATAGCGTTGATAATGAAAACACGGTTTAAAATATATGCTCCAAGACCTCCACAAAAAAGGTTTAACCCCATCCTCTCGATTTGATGTTTTGATAGTCTAACGTCAGACTGATTTAGGTAGAGATAGAGACGTCACAGCTAAAACGGGCATTCATGCACATAATAATGTAATCAGTAAAATGATTTGACTAAAATAATTTATTCATGTCAAATAATTGTAATTTTAAAATAACATGTACACATTGAACTACAATAAAATATAATTTAACATGAAATACAAAACGGGATACAACTACAATAATAATAATATGTCCAAATAGGACCCCTGTCTCACCTGCTCCACTATTATGTAAGTAATTAATATTATTTCAAACTTAGACACAAAAATCATTCATTCCTAATTTAACTACTTACCACATTTTATTATTATGCTAAAATATTTAAATTAAATAAAAAAACCATAGCCTCGATATAAATCGATTGCAGTCAAGCTGATTGACAAATGTACGATGCAAATTAAAAATATAATATCACAAAGTTCTTACGAAATACGGTAAATTGTAACAGATCGAGTTAAAGTCTCATATATAAAAAATGCTTTTAATATTATAAAAGATTCCAATACCAAAATATTATAAAATCCATATCACTCATTAAGCACACGCCGTCGTTTCCTCGCCAATCGCTAATTTCTGTCCAATACCCAAAATAGATAGTTATGCACAAATTGCAATAAAATACATAAAAATAAAAATGAGAGGGCCATAGTGAACAGAAAGATTTTATTGTTCGTATTTTAAACATCAATCAACTGGTGTGTGTATAAAGTTATATGGAAAATAAAATTAAATCTCATGGTTTAGAATAAATCGCAGTCTGGATCAAGTACCTACCCTGCGTAACAACCCTAGTAGAATGTTCTTATGACATTGCCGCGACATAGCCTTATATGTGTATATTATATCAACACTGGTCCTATGACATTAAGTAAGTAATAAAAAACTCTTCATAGTTCACAGTAAAGTCATATCGATTACCAAAACTATACTTTGGTATCTAGTCTTTAGTTTCATCTTACATTACGATTAAAATACATCACTATTTAATTATTATAGACATCCAGATATCATTTTCTATAACACTAAACATCAATAAAACGTTTGGATACATCTGTAACGGCAAGACAACATATAGAATTGATTATAGTAATTTCATTAGTTTATGACCATAGCTAAATATTGGCTTACCTGATGCATTGTCAAAAACACTACTGTCTAGCTAGAATACCATCAAGTGACATACGTTGTAGTCAAAACTCTCAACCAGTTAAAAGATATTTTGACTAAACCTAGGAACCAGAGAATCAATACTATATTTCCAAAATAAATAATTGGTTCTGTCGCGACGCTTTCTTTCAAAGCTTAAAACAGCTTTAAATGTGTGTAGTTAAGTTTGTCTTCACTGTGATCTATTGGGCCAAAGTATTTTGACTGATTTTATAGTCAAAAATACTATGGTACCATAGTGTGAAACTTGAATTCTCAATCATCCATTAGTTATAAGTGCTCTAGACTGGTTAAAAGTTTTGACTGCAATATATACATACCCACCTATATTTATCAAAATTTCAAATGTATGTAATTCTCTGTTCACAAATATACTGGTTTGTCATTCTGAATTCATTAGTAATAAAACGTAGTTTTATAGTGCCATTTTTCATATTAGTAGCACTGGGTTATTAAGACGTAAATTAAAAAAATACATTTTTTAACATCTAAACATGACCTAATTACATAGATTGTTGGTTCATTCAAATGTTATGATTAAGGCTCCTCATTTATCAATTATTGTTAACCACACTGCACTTGCCAGCACCATCGAAAGCCTATCCTGTTTGAGTCCATTTTTTTTAAAATCTACGATGTCTGTTGTAAGACCGAATCCATTTGTAATTATCATCCATCGTAAAATTCTTGTGAAATAATTTATAAAGTTACACCACTAGAACTTGTTACGGTGCTATTTAAGTTAAATTAATTACTAAAGAACTAGCACGCCACTTTAACTTGAAGTTCTGTAAAATAAATTTCTACCAAACATATGATTTCGTTTTCGAAGATGACCATGGTCCACCAACACTGCACTAAAACAGGCAAATAAATATAGTCATCTTCCAATCTCCATTACCAAAAAGGTCATATACATAAAGAAAAGAGAGTCTTTATGTATATGACCTTTTTGGTAAATATGTATAAATTTCAGTCAAAAATAGAAGCATTTTTGGTATAAAAATGACTGTATAAAAAAATGTTTAAAATAGCATTTGGCTGCGAAAACATTGATACGTGAAAATAGATAAGTGGTTTAAACGCATGCCCTGTTTGTTACGAAGCTCCCTCAGTAGAAGGTGATGGTGACCGAGAGGAGCGGGGCCTTGGCTCAGGAGGCGCGCCTGGCGGGGCACACGTCCAGCAGGCAGAAGGGCGCGCGGCACACGGGGCACGTGCAGCGGCCCGCCAGCCAGCGCGACGCGGGGCCCGCCGAGCGCGCGGCCCACCAGCGCCCCATGCACGAGGCGCACCACAGCACCCTGCCCACGCCCACGCCCAGCGGGTTTCAGTGGATTGGCTTCAATATCATTGCCCTACGCAGGTATTATACCTGGACCACTAGCCTGCTGATTCCACTCGGACTCAAAATCGCGTACACAAAACAATTCCCAAATTTTAAAGGCTTTAATTTTCTAGTGAATGATTTGTTTAACGAAATTTGGAGTTTTACTGTAATTTTGATTATGTGCACGTTTGATCTAAGGACCATTTTATCTTTTTGGACAGTTTCAAAAGCATCTCTATATATAATTGACGAATACAAAAATTACAACCTGAGTACTATCTCTTACACTACAATAACTTTCTTGGCCTTGAAATGCAATCAAAGACCTGTGTTAATGTTGTGTCAACAGAATATAATACTTTTTTTCTAAATCATAGCATGCAGGTTACATGTAAATTTTGACAAATTATACTGACCTGCAGTTGCACTGTTGACACTGCGGTGGTGCACCGGCCTCCAGGTGTGGCGGTGGAGGCAAGCAGCGTTTGGTCAGCTTCACATCAGCAGGATACTGCATGCAACCAATGCAGAGTTCCGGCTCCTGCAAAAATGTGTATATAATACAATATTCACCAAGGCCGAGGAGGACGTGACGTTACGCCCACCTTCCATCCTCGCCTTAGAAGCTGGTGGTGGGTCGGGGGACCTACCGCCGACAAAACCGCCATTCACTGAGGGTGTCACAGTCATTCGGCATACCCACTGGAAGTCACATCCTGTCAGGGCACCATAAAAGTATGTCCTCGCAAACATATGGTGCCCAAAAAATACATGTGAGGGTATACCACTGGAGTTGTAGTGGGCAAGTGTTGCGAAGAATTTTTTTTTATGAAAGTCTAATACAGTTAGTTGGTCTATACATATACCTGATCAATGTAGTGTACAGGATTCTGGTCCACATATTGTTTGAAGACAGTCACAAATCTCTCAATCAGAGTAGGCATTAAAGAAATGTGTTCTGGTACTCTTACAGGCCGTGCCAGCCTTGGTTGCAGGTCACGCAGTGCCGAGGTGGATATACGGAAAGTGAACTTCTCAATATCATCACGGGAAGGTATCACTTCAATGTTTACATATTGAACTTCATCTTCTCCAGTTGGTGATAGCTCATGACTATCAGTCTGTAAGAAAAAAGTTTGACTTTACATAAGCTATTTTGAGAAATGATAAAAGAAAATCATATTTTTGGACACATTACAATGAACAGGAATACATAATGATTTAATTAAAGTATTTTAATAAAGATATGGGTTATTTTTATTATTACTAGGAATATACTTACTGCAGTTGCCACAAGGCTACAATCCTGTTGTTTGACTACATTCAATGAATAAAGGCTGATTTTAAAAATCCAAGTCTCTGTTGCAATAAACTTGCTTGTTGCTGTTAATGGTATTGATACCTTGTCAACGCTGCAAGAAATATTCAATTTCAATAAATTAAAATAAATTTTCACTTTGGTTTATGTAAATATACTTCTTCTTCATTTCGGTTATGGCTTCCATGGTAATACAGATGATTTGGCCAATAACAAGTGTGTTATGTTAAGAAAGATTGAGTGATTATGATAATTAAATTAATTGGTCATGAGTTGCTTTAAGAGTTAAGTAGTTAAAGAGTAGCACACAGCACTATAAAAGCAATACAAAGCATAAAAGGAGAAATTTGAAATATTAAAATAATAATCTATATTAAGGGAACCTTAGATGTCTTTGGTTAAAGACAATCTAGACAAACCTTTTTATATAAAATGAAAGGAGTTTGTTATGGGGTTCGTTATATTTTAATATTATTGATAGTTAGGTTTTTTTATGCATTTTCACAGCAGTTATAGGACTTACTTCCGAAACTCTATGTTGACATTGGCAGCAACTACCCTCCAATCGCTTCCGGGAGTCACGTAAGGTAGAAGTACTTTCACAATTGGGTGTTTAGACTGATCATATTCCCACCATGACAAAAGCCTATAGCACATCAGTAAAGGTAACAGCGCGGTCGCTGCAGCAGCTGCTGGTATCCACGCACTCCTTTCTCCAGCAATTAGTAAACAAAACACATATCCTAGTGGTAAAGCTGAGTGTATTAGCGCGGTAATGGTGGTTCTTTTCATGTGGTACCCAATAAAATTCACGTTTTCAGAACCCAAGAAATTTTCGAATACATGGGCAATGGTGAAACCGGCGGACACAAACTCAGTAGGCGGATACAGCAAACATATCGAGAACAAAGCGTAGAACAGTGTAATCAGGACATCCATTTTTATTTTATTTGTGGAATTCTAAAATTTCAATTCAATACATTTCCTTCCAACAGATTTTATATAAAAATCCACTCGATCGAAACAAGTAACAACTGATCGAGTTTTTTTTTTGCATAGCACTAACAAACAGATTATAAACATATTTCAAGCACAGGGCACAGGTAAAAATTAAATCGATTAGCTAACACTGATAACAGTACATTTGTCAAAATGTACCGAGATTATTGAAAAAAGATCGGAGAACATGATGATTTCAATACAATAAAAAGAAATAATTACATGCTCCACCACAGTAAGACAATTTTGTATAACGGGAATCTTCATCCTACGTAAAAAGTTTTCCTTTAAAGAAAGACGGTGTCGCTTATTTATCTACATGCATTACTGATTGATAAATCAAATCAGCACTAAAAAAAGTTTTACAGAATGTCATGTTGACTTTGACGTGACGTACTGTTGTGGATGTGGACACGTATCAGTACAGTTTTTGATCAGATTTTCTTGAATTTCAATGAAATTTTAAGCTATTTTACTAATTTTCAACAATAAAATATAACTGTGATACAATTTGTGTAAATAACTTCAGATCTATAGTTTTTAAAGGTTTGTAAAAATTGTTATTAGATCACTCGCCGGATTGCTGTCTTCATGTTTTAATTCTCTAGTATAAAATATATACTTTAATTATGTTTGCAGTCTTAAAAATCACTCATAGACAGGTCACAGGGATTTCGCATAGTTTTATTTATTACCGTTGGTAATAAATCGTTAGCATTGTACTACGTTGGGCTCACGCACGTATTTTTCAGCATGGCGAGTGCAGAACAGCCGTGCTATACTCTGATTAACTTCCCGACTGATTCGGAGCCCTACAATGAAATGCAACTCAAGTTGGATCTTGGTAAGTTTAGAGTACTTATATTACATTTGTCTTTAGTTTGGTTTATTGCTAATTGTTATACCTACTTCCTTGGGGCACCTTGGGATTTTTTAAGCTACTTTTGTATTGGGATGTTATAGAATATACTATCAACACTTGCCTATAGTAATAATATAACTATGTTGCACTATATAAGTGTATTCTCTAATCTTACATTCAAAGATATTTAAAGTGACAATGTGATCTTTAGCCACCAATAAATCAATATCTATATTCAATAATATACTACTAAGTATATTGGTAGTAAGTAAGGTGTGATTAATGATCTATTTTTTACTGGAGAAAATATATTTTTCAGAATTATGAACAAAATAATATATGTTTTAAATGGAGATTTGATAATTTTTGATAATAATACAAAAATAAACCTCTTCACAAATCTCCATACTTCATCACAGTATTTTATACTTATAAATTGAGGTATTCTGTGTCAAAACAAAAACAACAAAAATGGTTTTCTTTTGAATGAATATGGACTATTAAACCTAAATGAACTAGAAGATAAATTTTAGAAATCTTAAGATTATGCTGTATAAATTAAAGCAATAGTTGCTTTGTATTATAATATGTAACTTTATATGACATGATGTGTCAACATAATTAAGGGTTTCAACCTAGGTTAGATCTGTTTAATAAAATTCCTTATTTAGTTGCTATTTGTTACCTGTTTTGTTGTCCTAAAAATAAATGAATTGGGAATGAGTACAAGGGGTGTGACATATAATAACAATCTTCATTATTTAACAGAAAAAGGTGACATAAAGAAGAAAACTGAGGCTCTGAAAAAAGCTATTGGCATAATTTTGTCTGGAGAAAAGATCCCAGGGCTGCTGATGATAATCATCAGGTTTGTGCTGCCACTGCAAGACCACACCATCAAGAAGCTGCTATTGATCTTCTGGGAGATTGTACCTAAGACAACTGCTAATGGCAAATTACTGCAAGAGATGATCCTGGTCTGTGATGCATATAGGAAGGTAAGATTCTAAATATAATTGCAATTATAACAGTTTTTAATTTTGTCATTTGTTTGCACAATACTACTACTACTCAGCCCATAAATGACCCACTACTGAGTTGGCCCCCCTCCAATTATATGGAGGGTAATTAGCCTACTGTGCCACACTGGCCAGACGGGCTGGCACAGTACAAGTACAGCACAATACCTCCTGCCAATTGATGCCAAGGATTACTGTGGGTAGCAGTTTCTGGATGGGTTTTTGTAAAAACGATTAGGTAATTATTTGGGATAAACATGCATTTATTTATTCATCTAAAAATGTGATGGGGTGGGCATACAGATTAAACGAACGAAAGATATGCTACAAAGGTTTTAGCGTAACCAAAAAGTTTGGTAATAACATTTTATTGATATGTAGTCTCACATAATTTTATTGTGGGGTGATGGATTTAGGATACACAATGTCATCAACCTATACCATCCTGAGGGTGTTGTTAGAGGCGACTAAAGGAACGCAAGAGTCAGATCACCTAGCCCCAAAAGAAGGAAAACTTCAAACAATACTGCCAGTGTGACACAGTTGGCTAATTTCCCTCCATGAATTTGTAGGAGGCCTGCTCAGTAGTGGGTCATTTATGGGCTGAAACGACGATGACATCATTGTATTTTGATTCAAAATGAAATGCACTAAACATTTAAGTAATTTATCAATTCCAGGACTTGCAACATCCTAATGAATTCATCCGTGGCTCCACCCTTCGATTCCTATGCAAGCTAAAGGAGCCTGAGCTTCTGGAGCCTTTGATGCCCGCAATCAGGGCCTGTTTGGAGCACCGACACTCGTATGTTAGGAGGAATGCTGTACTTGCCATATTTACTATCTACAGGTGAGATTTGTTAGGTTAGGTTAGGCAGCTTATTATATAAATAGATTTTTTTTAATTGCAATAAATTCTTACGAATGCTTTGAAATAGTCAAAAAATATTAACACCATAATTATAACAAAAAAAAAATCTTTACACCGTTTGGAATGCCATTTCACAGAGAAGAGCCGGCAAGAAACTCAAGTAACTTTGGTCATACATAATTTTATGGCTCTGAATCTTTCTTTACCTCTTTCAATATTACCGTTGTGAAAATATTGTGAACAAAAACATACAAGCAACCTTGATTTTTGATTATGCATATTCTAAAACTGTTCAGTTGCAATCTAGTCATAAAAGAAGAGAAGTCGATGCGCCAATAAGTTGGTGGGCATCGTGGTTTACTGGACCAGTTACAGAAATTATAATTCTTATTGTAAAGTTCATATCTAAAAAAATCCTGTAATATACAAAATTCGATGAAAATAAGACCTAAACATTTGTATAAAATAAACTTAAAACAAACAAAAAAGGAATCGTCTAGCATCATGTTAAAGGAAAAGCAAAATTTTAGTTTTTATGTAATTCTGAGCATTTCCATATTTTCTCAAAAACTTCAACCTTATGAATTATGAAATTAGCCAAATCGGTCCAGCCGTTAACGAGTTTTAGCGAGACTAACGAACAGCAATTCATTTTTATTTATATAGATAGATTTTGTTTGTCTGTGCAATAAAGTATATAACTAAATAAATAGATAGGTATAGATACAGATAGATGTTATATTCAGTCATTACAAACTGATTAGTAATTAAACATTCTTGTCCACAGAAACTTTAACTTTCTAATTCCTGACGCTCCAGAACTGGTTGCGAACTTCCTGGAGTCCGAACAGGATATGTCCTGCAAAAGGAACGCTTTCCTAATGTTGCTGCACGCTGACCAAGAGAGGGCGCTGTCCTACCTCGCATCTAGACTCGACAATGTCCACGGCTTTGGCGATATATTGCAACTAGTGATTGTGGAGCTCATCTATAAGGTATTTATTTAGGTTTACCAGCATTAGTACACACAGTTACATTTCATACATATTTTGAGCTTACATATGTGTGCTAAGCTCATGTACAATAATGTATTTGATGAAAGATGAATTATATAAAATACAATTAAAATAATTAATAAAATTTGAATAAAGTAAAATAAAATTAATGAAAAGCTTAAGGTAATTTATATTTTTTAATTACTTCCAATACTAAATTGATTTGGCTAGATACTGGTATTACACCATTTGCCTAACAATATCCAGGAGTATGTAAAATTTATCTCAAATGTACTTCGCTACTCAGAGAACTGCCAAGAAACCTAACAAAAGCAAGATATTTTTATGGAGCAAAAGATATTAGCTATCTTGGTATATGATTTCCAATGTAATATGCGTTAAACCCTGTCATTACTATGTTATCCGTGCATATGCGTTGTGTGGTTCCGTAGGTGTGCCACGCCAACCCGTCGGAGCGTTCCCGCTTCATCCGCACGGTGTACGGGCTGCTGAACGCCAGCAGTGCTGCCGTGCGCTACGAGGCGGCTGGCACGCTGGTCACTCTCTCCAACGCTCCGGCTGCCATTAAGGTCAGAACCCACCCATTAAGGCCACCCGCAAGGATATCCGCTAACGCATCCAACGTTTTCCTGCGACCTTTGCCGTACTGCGTTTTTCGGAACGCGGTTGCTGCTCCGACTTCAAATCTTCTAGGCATAATAATTGAAATAATGTGTATTTTATAGCATTGTATAAGTAATTTATTCGATGCACCACATCATCTACAAG
Organism: Clostera curtula; assembly: GCA_905475355.2. Lineage (NCBI taxonomy): Eukaryota > Metazoa > Arthropoda > Insecta > Lepidoptera > Notodontidae > Clostera > Clostera curtula. The sequence goes on from FR997802.1 coordinate 18,463,644, forward strand.
TGACCAGTGAACTATCAAAGGAAACATTAAAAGACGATCTATACGTGTGGTGAACATCGAATTGGTCCTTCGTGCCGGATCGGAACCAGTGACCTATGGATTCAAAAAATGAGTGTCAAGGACGAAGTCATTAAAAAAAGGCTATAGGCGGGATGAACCAGTTTTTCCTTTGTGCCCTCTTTAGGTAGATCGGTGATGCCTGTATGTTACCTTGGGTGTTCCAAGCATCTATAGGTGACGGCAACCACTTACCATCAGGCAGGCGCATATCTGCTGGTAAAGCAGTATATTGTTGGCAGGCAGCAGCAGCTTGTTACATCGATCTGATCGTGAAAGAGAGCGACAACAACGTGAAGCTAATCGTGGTGGGGCGCCTGGCTGATTTGAGGGTCGAAGGCGGGGAGGCGGCTGCCAGGGCACTGCCAGACCTGGCCATGGACGTGTTGCGGGTGCTGGCTGCCTCGGACCTTGACGTGCGGAGACATACCCTGCAACTAGGTAGGTTTTACCTTGGTGCCCTTGGAAACATAAATATTTATTTATTTAACTAAAAAACACACGCCTACTGCATAATTGCCGAAATTATCGTAAAGAATGCGGTATTTCTTCTAATAATACAAATTACAGGCATGCTATAACACTGAAATGAATATCGTTACAGCAAGTTATCCACTCTAGTTAACCTAATTTCGCTAGCTAGTACCCATTTAGTTTAGCTGCACCTGCATGTAGCACCTAACCATTCGGTTGACGCCCCTCGCAGCCCTGGAGCTGGTGGGCCCGCGGCACGCCGAGGAGCTGGTGCAGGTGCTCCGCAAGGAGGCCTCGCGCGCGCACGCCGCGGACCACGAGGACGCCGCCAAGTACCGGCAGCTGCTGGTGCGGGCACTGCACACGGCCGCCTTCAAGGTATACCCCTCTTTTACAGTGGAAATGCACATTCTGCAGGGTGGGACTAAAAGCCCTAGTGATGCAGTTCCATCGTTAACGGCCTACTAATGAGTCAGGCCTCCTCCACATTTTTGGAAGGGAACTGGACTACCTACCTTTTTTTCGTTGCTAAAATCCTTTATTGATTATGATTCACTACATAAATAACCGACTGTCCAGTGTTGCCAATGCTGAAAGCATTCGCAAGAATTTATTCGAATAAAAAACATTTTGATTTTGCCTCCTCCAATTTGTTGGAGGGGCACTAGGACTATAGGCAGATGCGCCGCGTAGCCAAACGAGATACATTCCCATATTTAATTTTCTTATAAGTTAGGTTACTGCGTAAAACATCCTTGTGATGTGGTGTATTCTATAACCACAGTGATAAAAAAACAATTAGTCAGTATAAATCTATCCACTACCCCTATCGAACATAGACCTGGGCCTGTAGCCAAGTGGCATTCGCGCCCACGTATGTAAAGCCACTTGGCTAGCCCCGCTCTACGCGTCGCAATACGTGAAGAAGCGACCACAATGACACATTCTTTACGCATAATAACACCAAGGAATGCCGAATAAAAACGAAGAATAATCAAAACTTAAAAATTACAAAAGTTTTCGGGGCATAGGCACCGCGGCACCCGCCGGACACCTTGTCGAACTGATCAAATCGAGCATACTCAACATACGCGATGTTGAGTATGCTCGATTTGATTTCAATATAATCTTTGGGGCGTGTGGTGACGGATTCAAAATACATAATAAGAGCCGACGAAAGGAAATGACAATGCCGAAAATCTAGCCGCAAGAGAGAGAAAACTTGATACGAAACCCTGTGCGAACCCGTCTGCGGCCAGCGTGGCACAGTAGGTTAATGACCCTCCATGTGATGGGAGGAGGCCCGACTCAGCAGTGGGTCATTTATGGGCCGAGTAGTGGTAGAGAGACATTCAAAATCAAAAATCAAAATCAAAATGTTTTTTATTCGAATAAATTCTTGCGAATGCTTTCAAATAGTCAAAAAAAAAAGTATTAAATTTAAGAGAAATATATAAAAAAAACTAATCATCTAGTTTTTACCACCGGTTCGGAACGCCATTCCACAGAGAAGAGCCGGCAAGAAACTCTGTGGTTGCTCTTTTAAATAAAAGGATTACAATGATGGTGGTACAAACAAGTCTTACAGATTTGTGAAAGCAATAACACGCATAATCATGTAGCCTATTAAAAATTTAAAATAAAAAACAGTGAAATTACACACAAATTACATGGTGCGTGCTGAAACTGCACTCACATACTGTTTACAAACTTCACTAATAAAATGGCTGAAAGATCAGAGCTAGACCATAACACAGCCGACGTTACTCCCATGCGTCACTATCTGATAGATAATCATTAACTTGATAGTACGCTTTTTTAATTAGACGGGACTTAATGTAACCTTTAAATTTCTCGAACGACCAATCCAAGACAGTTTCCGGTAATTTATTGAACAGGCGAATTCCGAGACCTACAAAAGAACCATGTGCTTTTTGTAGCCGGTGGAATGGTGTAACTAGCTTACGCCTATTTCTGGTCTGGATATTGGAGGACGAGACGTCACTATTTTTTTTAAAGCTATTATAATTTTGTTTAACAAAAATGAGATTTGAGAAAATGTACTGTGACGCTACAGTTAAAATGCCTATCTCTTTAAAGCGTTCTCTCAGCGATTCCCTAGGTCCTAAATTATAAATTGAACGTAACGCGCGCTTCTGTAGAATAAATATGTTTTGTATATCGGCAGCATTACCCCAGAGTAAGATCCCATACGACATAACGCTATGGAAGTAACCAAAGTAAACTAGTCTTGCCGTATCTTCGTCAGTGAGTCTCCTAACCTGTCTAACAGCATAGGCGGCTGAACTAAGCTTTCCCGTAAGAGTGGCAATGTGAGGCTTCCACTGCAGCTTACGATCTAGAGTGATGCCTAGAAACTTGGTTGAATCTACTATGTCTACTTGTTTATCATCCAAAACTAGTTTTGTATCTGTAATCTTGGTATTCGGTGTTACAAATCGAATACATTTAGTTTTCACAGAATTTAGTAGCAGATTGTTTGATGTGAACCAGTATGATACCTGACTAAGCGCGCTATTCACGTCGTCGTAATTAACGTTTTTTCGGTCAACTTTAAATACAAGAGATGTATCATCAGCGAAAAGCACGATATCGCAGATGTCATTAATAAAAAATGCAAGGTCATTAATATATACAAGAAATAAGAAGGGACCAAGGATGGACCCTTGTGGCACGCCCATTGACACAGGCGATCCAGCAGACTTAACTCCGTTAATGTCGACGAACTGAATTCTATCACTCAGGTACGATGCTAATAAATTGAGAGCATTGTTTTTAACGCCATAGTGTTGAAGCTTTCTAATCAGGGTTTCGTGATGCACACAGTCGAAAGCTTTCGATAGGTCACAAAAAATACCTATAGCATCTTGCGCGTTCTCCCAAGCATCATAAATATGTTTTAAGAGCGCAGCACCTGCATTGGTCGTAGAACGACCTTTAGTAAAACCGTATTGCTCACTATGCAATAATTTATGTATATCGAAATGATGAAGTAATTGTTTTAGAATCAGCTTTGAATAATGGTGTAATTTTACTAAGTTTCATCAAATTAGGAAAAGTACCCACGTCTATACATTCATTAAAAATAACTGTAAGGTACGGGGCAATCTCATAAATAATGCTTTTAATTGCTAGTGTTGACATACCCCACAAATCCCCAGTTTTCTTTGAATTAATGGTAGTAAAAGTATTGACAATATCTATGGCTGTAACGTGAGTGAAACTGAACATGTCTGAACACTCCTTAACATTTTTTCTGAGTAATTCTTCGGCAACGTCAGGAGAAGAATTCAACGAAGCAGTGATTTGACTAGGTATAGAGGCAAAAAAGTTATTAAAGGTTTGAGCCACTTCATAATTATTAATTATTAATTTGTCATTTACATTTAATTGGAACATGGAATCTTGTGGCTTTGATTTCCCAATTTCAGCATTAATAATATTCCAAGTAGTTTTTATTTTGCCCTCGGAATTTCTTATTTTACGGCTTATGTGTAAGGATTTAGCTGTATTGCAAACTTTCCTAAAAACTTTTGAGTAAGACCTAACATAATCGTGAAACACTGAATCAAAATTCATTTGTTTCATGGAATAAAGATTATACAATGTATTCCTACTCTTGTAAATGCCTGGTGTAGCCCAATCACAAAATTTAATTTTATTTCTTTTAGTAAAAGTTTTTAATTGAATTAAATCATCGTATTGCCTTTTAATAATATCAAATAAGTTCATAAATAAGCTATCTGGATCGCCACGTGCAAGAGCCATATCACCAGTCATCTTGGATATATTATGTTTGAATAGTTCTATCTTTACCACTATTTACTGTAATTCTTCCTAAGACTTCCTCCATTACCATTTCAAACTGGCTGTATATACCTGATGGAGGGCGGTAAACACAAATAATGATATATATATCAAGTTCTACACAAGATAACTCGATCGTGCGCTCTATTGAGAGCTGCACAATATCCTTGCGTTCTTTGCATTTTAAATTACTTGATACTAATATAAGAGACCCACCACGGATGGCGGATGATCTACAAAAAGCACTTACTACTTTGTGGCTCATGTTATTGCGCCCCAGCTCATAATCTCTCAACCAGTGTTCCGTAACACAAAATACCTGAACTTTGTGATAGTCCAGAAAAAGATCAATCTCTAACTGTTTGCTAGTCATGCCTTGTATATTTTGATGTACAATACGTAAGTGAGAGGGCATGACTGTTGTCTTACCTAGTTGTTTAAACAACTAGATGTGTCCGATGAACTGTGAATAACACAGTCTGTCAGTGTCCTATTACTAGAAGTATGTAAAAAAATTCCTCTGACATAGTCAACAGGGTGTAAATTGTAAGCTATCAACGTAGCCATTTGTCTCTTATCTCTAAGGGGCAGGTACATAGTATCCTTTGTCAACTTAAATCTAGATATAAATTTATTGCAGTCAAAAAATGATATCGCTTTGTCATGGCGATGAGTCAGATTATATATGAGCATATTTAAATTAAATATGTGTCTATTTTGATTAATTGTTAATGACTGCGAATAAGGAAGGGCGTTTATTATAAATTTACAGCCGTACATGTCATTGAGCTCCAATAATTTATCTATCATATTTAAAATCTGGAACCGTTTAACTGAAATGCTATTGCCAAATAAAATTATTACAGTTGTGGTTGGTGTCAGTTCCCAGAGGTAGCCGGGTCCGTGGCCCCGGCCCTGCTGGAGCAGCTGGGCGACGGCAGCGAGGCAGCCGCGCCAGACGTGCTGGCCTTCCTGCGGGCCGCCCTGCACGCCTTCCCCGACCTGCGGGACCACATCTACCAGGTGCCTCCACGCTTATACTCACACAGACAGACTTTCATATCCATTCACCAAAAATATGTATAGTAAAGAATTCCATTTTGTTTTTTCTATCTTTTAAAATACCACTAATAGGCCCCAGGCACTAATAGTTGGCCTGGGGGTTGGATGTACCGCCTTTGGATCGCAGGTTTCCCGTTCGACTCCAGGGTCGGGTTAGTGTCTTTTTGTAAGCTAGAGACACTTGCTCTGAGTCTGGGTGTAGTTTGTGTTCGTGGATTGCATGTTTTGAACGCCCCCGCGAGTCAGGGACAAGGTTGAGCAGGGGTTGTGTTTAAAAAATTGAGTTTTCCTTAATTTTGACCAATCTTTATAGATATGTAATCAAATAAATCTTGTGAGATAGGCCTCCCCAAGATTTATTTGATTGCCGTTCAGCAATGGAAGTCTTTCGGCTGAAATGATGATGATGAATCAAATAAAATGAAGTGTCATCTGGCCAAGAATGAATATTTCTGACATAATTCTGGGGCTGAGAACAGTCCTGGACCCGAGAAGCACAGACGTTCGTAGCCTAGGGCCTCATGGGCCAATGTGGCGTCACTCGAGTAATGATCCCCGCCGCAGAAACTGCTGGAGTCTGTGACGGGCATAAAGGTGGGCAAGATCGCCCGCGCCGCGGTGTGGCTCCTGGCGCAGTTCGCCGACACGCCGCAGCGGGCACGCGCGGCTTTGGACGCGCTGGCCTCCGTCATCCCGGCGCCCAGCGCCAAGGACGGCGACCAGGTCAGTGGCTACCCCAAGTATGGGGCTGCGGTGCTGAACATTACTACTGGCATAAGTTGTATTTGTGCGTGTGGTGGCCAATTTAGGAAACAGTGTTATCCTGAGGGTGTTGCAAGAGCCAACAGAATGAAATGTCAAGGCCGATAACCTAGCCGCAAGAGAAGGAAAACTTGATATGAAACCCTGTGCCAACCTGTCTGGCTAGTATGGCACAGGAGGTTCATTAACCTTCATGTAACTGGAGGAGGCCTCACGCAACATTGTGTTATGTATTGTTTTGTAGTAGTAGTATAAAGCCCGAATCAAGCTACAACGGGCAAGGTCTAACATTATTGGTATACATTTTGTATGGAGTGCGTGGCTCACACAAAATTTACCGTTGTAGCGTGAATCGGGCTTAAGTTAGTCACTTGCTAAATGATGTAAACCAGATTATAATGTATCTGCCTTTGGCCGTCCTTATTCCTGAATATTAAGAGTATCTCAGAGCAGAGAGCACTTCCCCGCTAATCTTAAAGATATAGGGCATGGCGGATTACCAGTCGCTTAGCGCCAGCGACTGGTAATCCGCCATCAGTTTTACAAAGGTAGGGTAGGTCAGGGCCATAGGCGACGCGCCTGCTTGCCATGGGCAGCTTGAGAGGCAAGAAAAGGTCGAGAAATGTGTACAAGTCTGAAATTTGTGCAGGAAGAGGCAGTCGCGGCGAAGGCGGATTCGGCGGCTCCAAGGCAACTGGTCACCAGCGACGGAACGTACGCCAGCCAGTCCGCATTCAACTTGCCTGCGTACGTAGGATGGAATACTCTTTGATGGAGACTGATATGACATACCCGTGTAGTGACGGATTTAGAATACGAAGTGTTACCACCTCATTCTGTCCTGCGGGTGGCGTAAGAGCCGACAAAAGGAAATGACAAAACCAAAAACCAAAAAGAAGGAGAACTTGATATGAAACTGTGCCAACCCGTCTGGCCAGCTTAGCACAGTAGACTAATTAATAATAGATTAATAATATATAATTAATAATAATTAAATAATAATAGAGGTCGGAGTAGCTAGATTGATTTTATATACTTGCGTCAAGATATTATAATATGGACATGCCATTTTATCCATAATGTACGGGAAGTACCGAAAAAAGTTCCGGGATTGGAATTATGGAATGAAATAAAAACATACAGATAGGCTAACAAAATCGTTTACTCTACGAACCGAGGTCCGAGATAAGCGAGTGAGATACCTGGAACACAGCGCGCGCGCATTGTTCTCACAAACACCCAATGTGTCATACAGTATACTTGCTTCTGATTGGTTGTTGCGTGCGGTCAATCCGTTGTGAACATAGATGAACATGTGATAAAGAAACAAAAGGCCCTGTCTAAGTTTTGTCTCATACTGTCAAGCGTCATTTCTAATTCAACACTAAGGGACAAAATACGGTGTAACTATTCCAATGTATTTTTGTATAAAATAAAATACTGATTATTTTCACCATTAGCTAACACTGGCAGCGTAGATTGATATTATTAATACGTTTTTCACAATAAACACAAATTCGTGCTAATTTCAAAATTCCGGAACAAATATCACAATAAATGTGAAGTTCATTTGACGTCAACGTTTGACGTCAACGACCTTAAATCAATATATCTACTCCGACCTCTTCTAATTACCCTCCATGTAACCGGAGGAGGCCCGACTCGGCAGTGGTCATAAACTGGTCGGCCTGCCCTCAGCAGCAAGGCCAGCAGCGGCAGCGGCAGCAGTGGGCCCGGGCTGTGGCAGGCGCTGCGCGAGGGCGAGAGCTTCACGGCGGCCTGCGCCTGCTCGGCGCTGGCCAAGCTGTCGCTGAAGCTGGACCGGCCCGCGGACGCCACGAGGGCCATGCACCTGGCCGCGGCCCTGCTGGCCTACCACAAGCAAAACGCAGGTACACTTACTGAACAGGTGGGGCAAACTAGTCAACTAGTATAGGGAACTTAATGGTGTCATTCGAATCGGGATTAATATCGATGATTTTTTTAAACTGATGAAGTTCCGCGACCAAATCTTGAAAAAGGGAACAAAAGAGAGAGGGAGTTTGGTTTACTAATTGAGGTCTTTTTGAAATATGAGAAATAGTCCAAAATAAATAAATAATAATAAAGCGTGAGACGGTCCTCTGCTAGATGGAGCGACGATATGCGAAAGGTTGCGGGCAGCAGCTGGATGCGTCAAGCCGAAGACGGGGCGCTATGGCGCTCTTTGGGGGAGGCCTATGTCAAGCAGTGGTCTAGTGCGGGCTGATCCATAGACGAGCTTTGCTCAGTTTAGGAATTTAAAGGAAGTTTAGGAGTAAATAAGTATTTTATGTTCTTCAAGTTAAGTCTATGTAATTAAAACATAATTATGAATATTATGTACCTTAGGGTTTTTGGGAATTAAGAGATTCAAAGTGATGATGAAAGAGAAATTAATATACAAAACGTCATTGACGTGTTCCCTAGCTGTGAAGCCAATATTTATAGCATTAAAATGAAGCGTTTCACATTTAGGCACGAACGGTGCCCAAAATGGTCTGACGGCGGACGACCTCGAGCACGGCGCCATATGCTTGCTGGCGGCCAGTACTCGGCCCCCGGTGGTCAAGACGGCACTGCTCGACAGCTCCAGGGAGGCACTGGCGGCTTTACTCGCATTGCCAGATCGCGCTGGTAACTTGCTCGACGACGGAGACAAGGTAAGTGTACAGCGATTTACGGGATTTAACAAATCGATTGCAAATCGGTGCAATATCTGTATTTTGCGTGTGATTTTAGTTCCTCTGAGTCTGGCATAGCCGCAGCAGCAACATCTGACATCTACCGGCCTTTGGATGACGCGAAAGTCGCCGAACACTCTATCCTCTATGGTAGTCGACAGTATCAAATCGTTACCTATCGTGATCAACTTTCGTTTTTTTTTGTTACGCTGGAGAAATACTTAGGCATACCACTGCCTGTCGAGGGTGGCGTCAGCGGTTATGTAGAATTCCGGAACATCTACTTCCCACTACAATAAATGCTAGTAGGTAGGATATCCATTGGCCATTGGCTTCCAGTCCGGCTCGGCGCCCCGCCCAGAGCACGGCGTGGAGGTGGAGAGGGGCATCTCGTTCGCGCAGCTGGCGGGGGCGGGGGCGCAGGCCGCGGCCCAAGACATGTTCGAGCTGTCGCTGAGCCGGGCGCTGCAGGGCCGCGGCTCGCAGGGGGCGGCAGGGGCAGCGGCGGGGGCGGCCGCGGGCGGCAAGCTGGCCCGCGTGCGCCAGCTCACGGGCTTCTCGGACCCCGTGTACGCCGAGGCGCTGGTGTCCGTGAGCCAGCTGGACGTGGTGCTGGACGTGGTGGTGGTGAACCAGACGCGCGACACGCTGCAGCAGTGCGCGCTGGAGCTGGCCACGCTGGGCGAGCTGCGGCTGCTGGAGCGCCCGGCGCCCCTCATGCTGGCGCCGGGCGCCTTCGCCACGCTCAAGGCGCACGTCAAGCTGGCCTCGGCCGAGAACGGCGTCATCTTCGGGAACATCGTGTACGACGTGGCGGGCGCGTCGCTGGACCGCGGCGTGGTGGTGCTCAACGACATCCACATCGACATCGTGGACTACATCCAGCCGGCCGCCTGCTCCGACGCCGACTTCCGCCAGATGTGGGCCGAGTTCGAGTGGGAGAACAAGGTGCCTGCCTCGCCTGGCCTCGGACGTCCCCGCGTAGACGGGATTCATGAGACGCTTCTCTTGCAGGTGTCCGTCAACACGAACATCACAGACCTGCGGGAGTATCTCCATCACCTGCTGGCCTCCACCAACATGAAGTGCCTCACACCCGAAAAGGTGAGACTCGTTTTGCGGCTGGGTGCAGGAGCCTAAGCTGTTCGTCAAGGAGACACTGATCGGTCGGTTGGCACTTGGCAGGCGCTGTCCGGCCAGTGCGGCTTCATGGCGGCCAACCTGTACGCGCGCTCCGTGTTCGGCGAGGACGCGCTGGCCAACCTCAGCATCGAGACGCCGCTGCACAAGCCGGGGGCGCCCGTCGTGGGCCACGTGCGCATCCGGGCCAAGAGCCAGGTACCGCCCTTCTGTCACTATTGTTTCACATTGAACATGCCTGTGTACACAAATTATTGACCACAATTCCCGATTTCCCAAGTTGGAACGTGACGCTCTATTGCCTCGGCCCGTAAATGACCCACTGTTGAACTTCATCTGTTTTCATGGAAGGTACTAGGTTCGAGGACGAATACTATTATTTTAAAATTTGAAAAAATATGAAATGGTTTAAAAAATCCGTAACAGGAGTATTTCTTCGCAGGGTATGGCTCTCAGTCTCGGTGATAAGATCAACATGATGCAGAAGAGCCCACAACAGAAACCGCCCGCCAGTACTATACCTGCTGCGTAAATACACTACCTTTTCATTATTTAAAGAGCTTAGTCTTTCAAAAAGCATAGTCGGGCAGTAAGCGATATTTTACTTTATACTACAGTTTTAAGGTTGAATATCGGTAGTGTGGTATATGCTTTTTGTGAGACTGCTAATAGGTATCTAGTTTAGGTATACGGATATAAATTCTTAATTGAAATCGTGACACGGTTGAGTTTTTATGTTGTGGACATTGATATACAATCGTAGTGTATTTGTTCTTCAGAAAAGGAATGCACATGCTGTGAGAATTACGTTATAATTAAAACATGTACACCCATTTACTGTCAATTGTATTATGATTCTTAAGTGAACTCTCGATGATTTCTTGAATTAATAAAGCTTTTAACAGCTGTATTCCATAATATGTGGGTGACATTTGTGTCGTAGTATTTTAGATTATGTTGGATTTAGCGTTGTCTTTCTGAACATACTGGTAGTAACCACGACTGACATGTAAACAACACCATTAATTGTTCAAATTATAATGGTATTAAAAACGAAACTGTCATGTCTATGTTTTAAATAACTCTTCAATATTAGGTTATAAGTACTTTATTATGTAGATAATATTAATATTATTAAAATTAAAACTATTATTCATAATGCAAATTTGTTTTCTAGTGGTTTTCACATAGTTGATGTTTACACATATGTTAGACAGATAGTCGCGTCTTTTGTTTTTATGACTACTAGAACAGTGAAACAAAAGCCTTAGCTGTTAAATTTGTAGTCATTCAAAGACATTCAAATCAAGTAAAATTCAAATTCAGGTTGCTCTCGTGCCTCTCTGTGGGGTTGGAGAGCGACAAGAGCTCCCCATCAAAGCTCATCAGGGTTGCGGAGCATACTCATCAGGGTTGGCGAGTGAAGCCCGTGGCCCTTTCGGGCAGTCGAGGGACGCTGTCGGTTTTAGTGGGTAGGACATAATCATAGTTTTACGTCCCCGAGGCTGGCGGGGTACCCATGGGTGTTATACCCATTAAAACATTAAAAAAAATAAGAATATAATGTGTTATTAGGTTACTGTGACACCCTCGCCAGATGAATTCTTACAGAGATCCATATCAATATTTATTTCTACTTTCCGCTCATCATATGGTTATGGGTTTATGGGTCACTTTCCGGGAAAGGCTATGAACGTGAAGGTTTTATTCGTAGAATGAATTGTATTTCGAACGTAAAGCACGTAAAGTCGACGGGTCTCATTATAGCGCCTGTGGTAATCGTCACATGTATTCAGTAGCGTGAGAACTGGTGGCTGCCGACCAGACAGCAGTCACTCACACTGTGTAAATACTGGTAGTTATCCGAAACGGGTTACACTGAGGCTTACACCAATAAAATTAAAAAAAGAAGCGAGCAAGAAAGTCTATGTATATTTATAAATTACTCTGCCATTTGCTCCTTATCGTCAATATCATTGTCTCTACCCATAAATGACCCCCTGCAGATTTAGACCTCTTGAATTTCATGGAGAGAAGTTAGCCTTTTGTTTCACGCCGGCTAGGCTGGGTTGGCACAGTAACTCTTTGTGTTTCTCCAAAGGGCACAGGTACAGAAGCAATAAAAAACGCCACAGCCTTATGAATAAATTAGTTTATTGTGGACGTCACAGATGTTCGCGACGCGTTCAGCGTGATATTGTCCATGTCCCGTAACGATTGACTCAACAGTATAAATAATAAAAATAATTTATAATAACGATAAGTTAATGGATTGGTTACAAAACAGTACAGTCCGACGCGTTCGGTTCGGTCGGCGATCTAGCTTCCCTGCGCTGCGTTGTGTTTGAGTCTGTAAACAATACAAATAGTTGAAAGATAACAGCATTATTTTTATCTCCCGATAAAGATCGAGAGCCGCGGGTAAGTCTATGGCTGGATGGACCGGTTTTGTTTGAAAGCTGCGTTCGCGGCTATGTTTGGAGAAAGTCTGTTCAGCAGTTTAAATATGATAACTCCTTTTCTAGTTGAGTTAGTTGAGGGTATTTTTATAGTTAGCGTTTGCAGTGAGGCTTAAGGCACACTTACTTATTCTTCTTCCTCCTCCTCCTCTTCCTCTTCTTCTTCCTCTTCCTCCTCCTCTTCCTCCTCCTCTACCTCCTCGACGACTTCCTCTTCCTCTTCAGGTTCAGGCTCGTATTGGGGCTCTTCCTCTTCTTCGGGCTCGGCCTTGGCGTCCTCCTCGCCCTCGGGTGATTCGAGGTCACCCTTCTTGCCCGGCCTCTCGCCGAACCATTTGGGCAGTCTCGCTGTTGAGACATTAAATTGTTATTGTTTAAAAAAGCATAATTAGGTGATGGATTATGCATACGCAATCGTCGTTTCGGCCCATAAATGACCCACCAGTGAGTCGGGCCTCCTCCAAATTCATGGAGGGAAATTAGCCTACTGTGCCACGCTGGCAAGACGGGCTGGCACAGGGTTTGTATCACGTTTTCCTTCTCTTTCGGCTAGGTGATCCGCCTCTTGCGTTCTTTTAGTCGCCTCTTACGACACCCTTAAGACCGTATGACCTACCTATTAAATGCACAGGGTGTCGTCCAGGTAGGCCTGGCTACCAGGAACTAGATAAGGCAGACAGACAATCTAGCCGCAAGAGAACTCATTAACATTAGTAGACGATGAAGTATCCTTATTCTTTTGAAAAAAATGTTTTACGAATTAATTTATCGTTTCTTAGAATACAATTAACAACTCTCTTTTGCAAAATTTCGTATTTGTTTTTTGCTTTGGCATTTTGCTGTTTCATTATGGTCGTCCATATCTCTAACGCCTTATCTTCCTGTCTCAATAATGTTATTCACAGTACAATATCCATTCCAAATGTGGTAGGGGAAAATCCGTTAACCACTTACCCTTTTGCCTGCCTCCGAATTGGTCGGCCCTCTCTTGCCAAACCTTCTCAAGGAAGTCCTTGTTGAATTTCTCTAGGTCCTAAAGGAATGGGTAACACGAGGGTCAATACAATGTATAGGTTTGGTGAGGGTTCCACACGGTCGACACAAATTGAGAGTGACATGTCTTACGATGCCAAACTAATTCGGATGAAAAGGAAACGCATGCTTAAAAATATAATAAAAAAGGTGCAAATTGTTCGTATAGTTAATCGACATTTACAGCATTTCGCATTTCCTTTTATAGTCTGGATTGATTTGGCAGTAAGGTTCGTCCAAGTCTAGACACGGGAGTGAATGTCATGCCGTGAGGACGTGGACATGCGTCGGGTATTTGGGGCCACAACATTCCCGGACTGTCCATCGGCCTTACTTTTAGTGCGGTTCATGAACTCGTTCATCCTCTCGTTCCACAATTTATCCCAAAACTCAGCGCTCTGAGTGTCATATCCCTGAATTTAAATCGCATAATCAGTATGGTTTGTGTTTACATTTGTATATTTGTTTTGTGTATATTAATTAGGTTTACCAATATTACTACTTATTGTTTCTGAAACGAATCGGTTGAGTGCTAAGTTATATTTTCATCATTATCTATTTTCCTAAATATATTTACGCAAGTGCTCGGAAATGACATAGCCATATTCCAATACCTCTGTAATTTAATTATCCTCATCAATAATGATGTCTTAAGTTTTGACGATCTTGGCACGTTGCAGGAAATGATTTCTTAACGGTTCTGATTGTTTTCTTTTATTTAGGTGCCAACGTTTCAGACATTTTCAGACTAGACCACGCAGATTCCGTGGTCGCGGAAGCCCGAATCTTTGAATCAAGACCATGTGCGCTATAAACTAATTTTAATTCTCTGAATATCTTGCAAATCACAAATTCCACCAGCTACTATGTCTGGAAGTTGAATTGAAAATAGATGTGAAAGTGACCTGATTTCGTTCCATTGTTGGCACATTTCCAATTTTTGTTATGCAAGGCCTCTCGTGATGCAGTAAGAGAAACCGATGTTGAACGATAATAAATTCGTGTAAACATTTACGGAATTATTGGCTCCGAGATTACGTACTGGCCTAATTACTCATAAGTGTAACATGATTTGGTTTTGGTGTATGATTTTTTATACTTACACCTTCGAACAGCTTCTTTTTGTCGTCGTAGGACCGTGTGTCGACACGTCTTTCGTACTTGGACGCTACTTGGATTTTGGGCTGAAAGAAATCAAGTCATAGATTAGCTCTATTTGTTTTTTCACGGGATCATTTTATACTCAACACAAACTCAAAAAGAACTTATTTATTTAGGCTTTAACACAAAACTCTTATAAATCGTTATATTTAAAATTACCATTATCTTCTTACGGCCCCACGCTAGGTGGTAGTCTCCATACACACCTGTTAGTCGTCACATCTACATTCACACCTTTCATACACAATTCCCCATTCTTACAATCAATCTTTTGATGTCCCACAACCCTCGCGTTTCGGAATGCTGCTCTATAGAGAAGAGCCGGCAAGAAACTCTGTAGTTACTTTGGCGTGCGTAACTTACCGGGTGCTTGCCTGTGAGTGCTTCGGGGTCTAGACCCTTCTTGAGGGCTTTGTGCCTCAACTGTTGCTTTTGTCTTTCTTTGAGCTCTTTTAACTGTTGAAAGAAAACATATAAAATATTACGTTACGAAAAATTGCATTTTTGGTTTCTGTTTTACGTAATTGAAATGGTCTACGGTAATGCGCAAATGTGCGCAATAAATGATTGATTGATTGATTGATTGATTGATAATTAATTCTAAGGATCTAATTATATTGATTAAAAAAAATGATACTGAAATGTAATGGATTGAAATTGCTTGGATATTTTTTATTTGAATTAATCATTATACTGAGATAAGCTTTAGTAGATAACTTACGTCGTAGTCCTGCCTCTTTTGCCTCTCCTCAAGATCGTATTTCTCGGTCTCAAGTTTGACAATGCATTCCCAGAGCTCTGTCGCCTTCTGTCTGAGTTTGTCGACGGATAGACCCTCAATGTTCAAAGGCTTAATGCGGATGGACAGCGAGATCTTCTTCTCTTCTTCGAGCTGTTCCTTGGTCTTGTTGCGTTCCAGTTGAGCACTGCTGAGGCCAAACTGTGGAATTATGTTAAGTTATTACTTTGTTATTTTTGATTTCATTGGATGTTTCGAGTGAACATGATTTCAGATATCCAAATGATTAATAAGAATTATGTTTTTGCATCTTTTGAGTGCTTACGTTATCGCTCTTCTTTTGGATGGTGAAGTTGGGTCCGGTTTTGCTGGATTCTTTCATCGCCTGGAGCATAGCCTGGCGTTTCTTCTCGGCCTCCTCGAGTCGCTGCCTCTTCTCTTCAATGTCGCGTTGTTTCTTTTCTTCGATTTCACGCACCCTCCTTTCTTCTTCTTCCTTCTTCTTCTGGGCGAGGCGCTTCTCTTCTTCAGCGCGAGATACCTGTAATTTAATTGTTTAAATAATGTTTAACTTCTACTTTACTATTATGTGATGTTTATACTCTGGCTGTGTTCTCTGAATTGCAGATCATGTCATCAACTAAATCAAATATACCTTGCGCTTAGCCTGCTTCTCCTTGAGGCGCTTGAGCTCGTCCTCTTCCTTGGCCCTCTGTTTGCGCCATTCGCTGATGTAGTCCTTCAGTTGTTCGTCCAAGTCCGACCGCTTCTGGTCTTGACGCTGTTATACAAGGGCATAATGTTATACATATATAACAAGCATATCAACTTTTCAAAATGTGTATGTGTTCACGCGTAACTTCAGCTTACAGGAGTAGACATAGTAAAAACTTACCTTGATGAATTCTGGGTCTCCCTCACCCCTGTAAAAGCAAATGAACAGTCAGTAATCGAATTGGCAAATAACATTTAGTTATTGTTAGGAAACCGCCGAAGTGGCGGTCAACAACATTGGTTACGGTGACTGAATCTTGACGATAACTCGTTAAAGTTTTCTGCTGTTACGCATTTATGTTGGCGTAAGCAGGGTTTTAAGGTACTGTACAGTGGTTAAGTTTTAGACATTTGTGTTTGCGTCGTGAGCAACAACATGAACGTTAACATTTTACTGTCACAAAGTTTTCTTTGACGTGAATGACATATTATTTTAGTTGTTGCATAGTTTGTAACTGTATTCGTGTTTGTCGTGAATTTATGACATCAACATACCATGGTGATGGTACACGGACAGATACACAATACACGACATTATAGGTAGTACGAGGTAAACATGCTTTGATGTCGTGTTATTTTTGTCATGCAATCAATTAGAAATAAGTTGGGGCAATCCGAGCGGTTGCCCGTTGACCGACATCTTGTTTCTTTGCAAACGGTGCGGGCGCAGTACACTATTTCTAAAATAGATCGCCTACCAACAGATAAAAATAGCCACCGACGATGCCGAGATGTTATTCGTTTGCCGAACGATCATCTGGTCGAGTGTAACAAATTTGGGAAAACATCTTGGACACTTGCGCCCGCACCTGTATGAGTTAATACTAGGATTAAAGTTAGTGACACCACAGAGAGCGGTGCAACTTACGCGATCGACGGTCTACTCCTAGAAACAGAAAACAACAATCAGCGATCTACTTCTCTTTTAGAGATTCCACTACTTAAACCCAAAGTTGGTGACACCTTTATTAACAGACACGGCACAAACACTGCGTTGTTAAAGCCCCGCAATTGTCATTTTAGAATTTTGTTTTTGTACCCTGTTGTTTTGCACAAGCGCAAAAACCAAAGAGGTGGCGAAATACTCGTTAATCCAAATGGCAATCATTCCAATAGTGGGCCAAAACTTGAGGTCGAGAAGCGAAGCGTAGGACAGTTTGTATTTAGAGTTTACTTACTCTGGTTTAGGAGCAGGTCTTCACATAGCAACGACGAGGGCAGCGACGGGAAAAGAAAAAATAAATCACGATTAAAACATGAGCACATCTCCGAGAAGTAAACATCATATCATAGTAAGACAGCTGTGATGTTGTAAAAGCGAACGTCTTGTAAACGCCTACGTGTTATAGATCACGCAAGATTGGTTACTTGATCTTTACAAGGAGATCAGTTACTTACGTACTCACTGTATTTGGTCACTGATCATTTAGTTAGGATCACATGATATGATGGGCATTTCTCTCTCATGAGATCTTTGTTTTAGAGAAGCACTTTGTTGCTGTGCCATAGCACCTAACATTTTAGTGTCTCTGAAAGCAAAGGAAGCGATTGATTATGCGCTAGAAGCGTTAGCTTTGCCATCTAAACTTAGCCTAAAACGAGCGAAGCGTATGAGAGTGCCGGATCAACCAAAAGGCACGCCACTTACTTCCTGCAACAAAAGAGAGAACGGGGTTTGGTGAGGGCGTGCAAAGAGCCCAAGATATAGGGATCGAAAGAATGGGGAACAAACTGCGTGCATGCCTCAAATATTCACGCTTCGGTCAGCCAAAAATAAAACTATGTCGATGTAGAATCAAAAGTACCTCTTTGATCTAACAGTTTTTGGAAGTGATAGAATCGCCAAGGCAAAGTAAGAAACCAGGCCCAGAGAAGCTTCAAGTGATTCAAACCCAAACAATTTCTAAAAATCAAAACTAGTTTTGGACATGGGGGTGGGGGAGATACCACGTTCGGACGCCATACTTACGTCTCCACGACTTCTTCTTCGACTTCCTCCTCCTCGGAGCCACTGTGGGATAAACATGGATGGTTTAAACCCTAAAAATGATCCAACTCGATGCCATCCCGTCAGTTAGATACGACAAAAGGAGACAAGTTCTCTAGAGGGGGAATACATGGGGAAACAAAGTTTACTTTCAAGTTAGCACGAACAAAGTTGGGTTTCTAGTAAACAATATTTCATTCTAGATAACATGTAACAATTAGGGACGTGAACATTTAAAACAGATATGTGTCGTGTATGTCAAAGTGTAAAGAAGTAGAGAGTAATTCAAATTTTAAATGTCTTACGTTTGACTTTCCCGAATAGAACTTACAAGTCATCAAATACTTACGAATATTCCTCCTCGTCAGACATGGTGGTTTATTTAATCTGTAAAACAAAAATTATATTAACACTTAGTCTTCAAAGGTGGTTCCAGTTTTCATTTAGAGGTTTTCGTTTTATTTTCTCTTCCTGATCTGTTTTATCTCCTATAGTTGTAGAAGTTCAAATATGTTTTCTATACGGGTGGTGCAGTTTCTTTCTATGATTTAAATTAACGACAAGTATCAAAGCTTGTTGCTTGAATTCAGATACCAAACTTATTGGCAAAATGACAACAGATTCCCTAGACGCATTTAATGTGCATCGATACATAATTGAACGTTGCATTATTTGTTTACATTTATTAAAATAGATCTCTCTAGTCGATGTTTCCAATGAAATACAAGGTTTACAGCGAAAAGAATAATTTCCAACAATGTCTCTATGAATGTTCTAGCAGTTTTGTTTATCAGTAGTTCTGTTACAATTAGCATTATTTGGACTATGTATATATTATGTACCTAGGATATAAGTCCCTAGAGCTACGTGTCAATCTTCCACAGTCGTTGGAGCTAACGCGGTAAAGTCGAGCGTGGGTGCTCTCGAAACGTGAACGCGGGAAATGTGCTTATTGTTTATGAAGTCCGTTTTATTTTTAGTTTCGGTTTTATCTTTCTCGCCATACGGTACACCTACAGGCGAGGGAGCGAGCGCCGCGCTGGCAGCCGTTCAAAGAAAGTGTAAAATTGGATTCGCATCCCATTTAATGTTGCTAGGCTTTAGGTTTCAAAGTTTCGAGTTTTAGAATGGACATTAGTCGGAGTATAGTTTGCCTGTTCCCGTGTAACTTTTATCTTAGGTTTTCGCGATTATTACACATTGAAATTAAACACTTTTTAACGGATTTGTCGCGTGTATTTTACATTATTTAATTCCCGACGTTTCGAATGCTTTGCAGCAGTCGTGGTCGCGGGAGAGACTAGATGACAGTTGTCTTCAAAGGTACAAAGAAACAGTTAAAATCTACCGCCTCTAATTTTGTTTCATTGATAACGTCGGGAATTAAATAATGTAATATACACGCGATAAATCCGTTAAAAAGTGTTTAATTTCAATATATAAGAAGACTTAAAATTCCATTTAAAAAATCGGCAACTGTTGAGGTAAATTGATTTATTCATGGAAATTTATGTGTAAAAAGTTTTTAAATTGTCAATACCGTTACCTAAATCTAATATAATATTATCTATCATGTAAAATAATAAGAAAACATTTTTAAAAGATAATTTAAATGGTAGGATTTTGTCTTTTACAGTTTTGTTCGCATAAGTCGCGAAAGAAGTTTAGTACCTACTACCTGCCCACTTAGTATATTTAATTGAATAGTAAGTATTTACTTACGAAAATATCAGTTGATAAGTCCGAACTGTTGATTTTATAATTTATTTATTCTTATAATTAGGTTTTTATTCTTCTATTATGTTTATACTGTCTATGAATAAATAAGTTAGAATAGTAGTTGGATATTGTTCTAGCATTCAAACTGACCTAATTTAGCACATTCACGGAAGAAAATAGCATAATTATTGAATAGGTTTGGTTTAAAGCAAATGTTCTGAATGTTTTTGCACATTTAAAATAAGTGGTTTATTAAAAAGTATTAAATATAATTACCAATTTAATATTACGTACGTGTAATAAGTTAGATTAAACAGAAGTTCAGAATCAATCAATGGCAATCTGTCAAATTTGTGTCTTCTCTTGATATAATTATTAAGTCCAAAGAATATCGAACAGTACTCATATGTTCGTTCATTCATAAAGTAAACTTGCAATGCTATAAAATAAACTTGGATATCACTTAGTGTTAACTTTTTCAAGGTCATTTCTAAAAATAATCTGCAAGTATCCATGTATGGTTTATTACGCAGATTTTGGTTAGGTAGCCAACTAATCAATTTGCGATACGGTTTTCAAAGGTAGGTATGTTATGTGTGTCAATTACTCATGCAGGGTATAGTGTGTAGTGTATGTACAAGTGTCCAAAAATCCTCGGGTTTCCTTGCGCGAAGGTCCGCGGCGCGCCCGGCGGAATGCGCGAGTCGGTAACGTAATCCTGCGCGCTATACATGGCGCTCGCTTCTATTTCAGCACCGCCGGCTCGGGCACGTACCGCGCGCGTATTTTTAGCCTCACGAGGGTCCTGGGCGCTCCTTCGGCTCACAAGGATGCACAGTTATCCTACACACTATACGCCCGCTCACTGGCACTCTCGCGGCACGGCACTTACGTCGCACGGGTAGAAGACGGTCACTCAGTCACTGGTTCCTCGACCGGCAGCACAGCGACGTTGGAATGTGGAGTCCGCGGCGACCGGGGCGGCTCTGAACGCAGGCGGGACCACGGCCGCGAGACCAAGCTCCGTGTCCCCCGCGGCCCTCGCCCCGCGCTATATTTAGCCCCGGTCATTTTTGAGCCGACGATTCCGAGTCAGCTCCGGTTTCTAAAGGGAAGCCGGTGCCCAGAGGATCGCGTCACACCTGCAAGTGCAACGGCCAGAGCACTATTAGGAAGTGCTTTGTTCAGCTTGCAGCACGGCCAACTGGTGGGGAGCGGTGTCCCTGGTGCTCTTACTGGCAGAGAACATAGGGTATCTCGAAATATGCTGTTATTACTAGGACGCTTGGTTTTCGTATGTTTGAAGGAACACATTATGATGCGGTTTACCGCAGCACAAGGATAATGTGTCATATGCGACACGGTTAAATTAGAATAGAAAAAAACCGTCATGGGTTTAGAATACACTGTCACCACACCAACCCATTTCCTCCCGAGGTTGTCGTAAAAGCTGACTAAAGGAAATGGCAAAGCTGAAAATCTAGCCACGAGAAAAGGAAAACTTGATCCTAAACCCTGTGCCAACCCGTCTGGCCAGCGTGGCACAGTAGGCTAGTTAGCATTCATGTAAGTGTAGGCGCGACTCAGCAGTGGGTCACTTAAGGGCTGAGTAGTACTCGCATAGTACCCGTAAATTCTAGCTAAAGTGTAAAAAACCGTGTACGAGAATTTTCTGCAATGATGTCTTCTTCCAGCTGGTACCTACTAAATTATGTGGGATGATAACTGACTAACGTATATTCTCGTGAAGAAACTGTACTTTGTGAGCTTAGCGGTGATGGGTAGGGAATACTGACTTCGAACAATTAACCACCCTCTTAATGCTTCGAAATCTCAATCGAACTTACGTACAATGATGTTAACTTAATCATGTTACCTAACTTTTCAAAAAGTGTAATTAAAAAGATGAGCTAATTAAAAAAGATAATTAAAAAACTGTAACATCATTATTGGTTTAGTAGGTACCTACATGAGAAAGTAAGATGATGGTTTAAATAAAAATTTGTATTTGTTCAATGGACTAAGTACACCCTATCGTTAAGTAGCAATTCTTAATATGCTGTGGTTCGATAAATTGTAGGTACACAGATTGAGTTATTATATCTACATAATATTACAAGCATAATTTATAACTGAAATTGCACAACTTTTTCTTCGAAAAAGGTGTAGGTACTACGCAGATTACCTGCCACATATAATACACTACTACTATTACATTATATTTTACGCGCGAGTTCATGTTCATCCTGAGGAATGCTGTAATGCTAACAGCATTACAGCATTAGATATATACCTAATTAGATATGGTACCTAATGTCTTTAATAACTACCGGTTTAGTCAACAGCTGTCAATTTCATCATCATCATTTCAGCCAAAAGACGTCCACTGCTGGACATAGGCCTCCCTCAAAGATTTCCACAAAGGCCGGTCCTGGGCCGCCCGCATCCATCGTTTTCCGGCGACCTTAATCAGGTCATCGGTCCACCGTGTGGGAGGCCTACCAGCACTGCGCTTTCCGGAACGCGGTTGCCATTCCAGGACTTTTCTGCCCCATCGGGCGTCGGTCCTGCGCGCTATGTGCCCTGCCCACTGCCACTTAAGTTTATTGTAATCTAAGGTAATTTTGCAGAATAAGAAATAAAATCAATGTGTTATGTAATTATTTATTTAGGCCCCGATGGACATGAACTCGCGCACGTATTATAGCTGTTTTATAGGAAATATATTTTGTACTGGCTTGAAAGACCCGATTGTCTGTTTGTCCGATGTAATGGATATTAAAAAATAACTCTGACTGTCAATAAAAGTTTGTTTTGTAAACATTGCGGAGCCTTATAACCTCAAATTTGTCACATAAATGTCTAAAACTATGTTTGGTTAAGATAAAATAATTTAGTGATAAATATAGATAAAAAACAATAAAATGTTCGCCATTAATAATCCGGCCAATTCAACTACATCAACTCCAAAACGTCGACGGCTTGGAACTGGAAGGATATTGCGCTCCAATAGAGTCATAGAAAATAGTGATTCACTAGTTGATTGTAGTCCTATTGTTGCCAAGCCGTCGGGAAATATCGAGGCCTCAAATAGATGTGATTCTCCTCATTTGCCATGTAATCAAGTAGAATTTTTGTTTGAGTCAGTGAATGATAGCAAATCAAGTGACATTCCAGGCTCTCCTAGTGCTTTTGATAACTCCCAAAAACAGGAATGGGAATCTTTAGTTGTAAGTACAAGTAAACTTAACGAATTTTGTAACAAGTCTGTCCAAGATTTTAAAAAGCCAGAGATCTATGATGATTTATCTGATGACATGTTTTATTCAAAGTTGGAACAATCTACAACTAATAATGAGGAAAAATCATTTATGACGAATATCCAAGAAAGTTTTAATGCGATAAATGAATCTATTTGTCATCTCAATGAACCAATTGGGAATAATACATGTATGTTTGAAACCAAAGACTCATTTTTACTTGATATTAAGGAAAGTTGTATCGTTGAGAAAATTGACAGACGCAAACAACCACTTGCAAGTAATCTAGTTAATAAAGCCTCTAGTAGCTTTTATGGGTTGCCAGTCACCACAAAAAGTTTATTTAAAACATACAGAAACATAGAGAAACTTTATGGTAAGTTCTTTTACTTACTTTTTTATAAAAGCATATAAAAATGTATTAAGTCAGTAACAATATGTTTTGGGTGCATGTATTTAAATACTTATTTGACGCCACATCTCCTTGAGACCAGCTGTAGGATGGTTTACAAGTTAGTCAAATGCAGATAACACTAAAAATAGTAGCAAACTATTCAGAATGACTTTCTACTATAGAGAAGACCCACCATATTTGCAATGTAGGAGATGTTTATGTAATGATGTCCTAAATGTATACATTATTCACCTATGGCAGGGTGAATAAGTTGATTTCAAAACTTAGTAACTATCAAGTGTATTTTTCAATGTTGACTGTTTTATGGTAAAGCTGAAGATGTTGACCATATTGAACTATTATCTTTTTTATGAACCACAGACTGGCAAGAGGAATGTCTTAATTTACCAGCAATAAAAGAAAGGCAGAACCTAATTTATGCTTTACCAACAAGTGGTGGCAAGACTCTGGTGGCTGAAATACTGATGCTACGCGAGATACTTGTTAGGAAGAAGAATACATTATTTATATTGCCATTTGTAGCTATAGTCCAAGAGAAGGTGATTATAAACTTATTGCCATTGTCAAAATATATAACATAAAAAAAATAATTTCTTAGGCTATCACAATTATTACACTACTACTCAGCCCATGAATGACCCACTGCTGAGTTGGGCCTCCTCGCATCACAGGGAGGGTAATTAGCCTACTGTGCCACGCTGGCCACATGGGTTGGCACAGGGTTTCGTATCAAGTTTTCCTTCTCTTGTCATGTCCTTTTGTCGGCTCATACGACACCCTCAGGATCAAATGGGGTCGTGACACTATGTATTCTAAATCCATCACCACACGGATTATTATACATTGAATTTAAACACTTTTTGCTTTGCAGCAGTCGTGGTCACGGGAGAGACTAGATGGCTGCTGCAAAGCATTAGAAACTTCGGGAATAAAATAATGTAATATACACGCGATAAAACCATTAACAAGTGTTTAATTTCAAAACAAAATAAGTGCATCACGATTCACGATACATGTGAGCTATTTTGATAAGCAAAAACACATTTATCATTTTGCACTGGATCGGAATGCTGTAGAAATTTAAGGCTGTTTTATTGTACGCTTTTATAGATCTGGTCCCTCTCTCCATTTGCACTGCAACTGGAATTCCTAGTTGAAGAATATGCTGGTGGCAAAGGTCACATACCACCAAAGAAAAGACGAAATAAGAATAGCATTTACATTGCCACTATAGAGAAAGGCTTAGGTCTTTTAAGGAGTTTAATTGAACTCGATAGACTACATGAAATTGGACTGATAGTGGTAAGTGGGTTGTTGTATTAAATTTAACAGCTTGTACTAAATCCTCATTAATTAACTTTCATGCTTTATCCGAAAGTGTATACTTTCGATAGAAAATCTAAAGAAACATCAAGTACATTACGTTGCAGGTAGACGAATTGCATTTGATTGGAGAATCAGGGCGAGGTGGTACATTAGAAATGTTATTATCTACTGTAATATTTACAAATCGTAAGTGTTTGTCAGTTTGGATAAATTATTATGGAAGTTTACGCTATTACTCATATTGATGTCTTAGGTTTTCACGATCTTTACACATTGCAGGAATTGTTGGGAAGTAAATAAAATAACGATCAGAACCATGAAAAAATAATTTCCTACACTCATATTAAATTGCGGCGTCGAAATAAAATTTTGCTCTTTCTCACCTTTCAGTTGTAAATTAGAAATAAAAATTACGTAATACATTACATCTCTTCGACTATACATTTCAGAGGACATCCAAATAGTGGGAATGAGCGCTACTATAGGAAATCTAGGGGAAATAGCACGGTTCTTGCGAGCGGACGTCTTCCAAAGGGATTTTAGGCCAGTGGAACTGACGGAGTATGTTAAACTCGGAGACATGCTGCACAAGATTACCACTGGACCGGATGGGGTAGAGGTAGTGCCGCACAGAGAGCTGGCTTATGAGGTGATTGTCTTGGAACATTTCAATTTCTGTTTTATTTTTGGATTCCTAATAAAACACATGTTTCGATCCAGTACTCTGCGGCGGCGCTGGCCCTTGATCCAGATAGACTTGGTGGGCTCGTGTCGGAAGTGGTACCATCGGGCAGCTGCCTCGTATTCTGTCCCACGAAGAAGAACTGCGAGAATGTCGCTGCTCTGCTCTGCAAAGTGCAGAGGCGGTAAGTTAGAGAGATACAAGACTTTTTTGTGGGACTAATTTTTCATATATTTGGCGATTGATAGCTCAGACGGTGGAGGAAAATGATGATGTAATTGTTCAGGGAGATGACAACCCATCGCACAGCGGACAGACAATCCTTGGAGCAGGCGTTACGAGCCGAGGGAGTTAACACGGACTTGCTCCGGATGGTGCGATGCGGCGTCGCTTACCATCACGCCGGGCTTGCCAGTGACGAGAGAAACCTCCTTGAACAGGGTTTTAGGTAATAATATTATGGAATTATATTATCCGCGTAATGATTAATATAAATTATACTGTCACCACCCCATTATATCCTGATGGTGTTGTAAGAGCCGACAAAATGAAATGCCAAGACAAGACAAGGAACCCTTGATACTAAACAGTGTGCCAACCGTTCTTGCCAGCGTGGCACAGTAAGATAATGTCCTTCCATGTAATCAATAATAAATAAATAAATAAATAAATATCCTTGGACATTTCACACAACGCCATCTCGTCCCAAGCTAAGCAATTTAATGCTTGTGTTATGGTAACGAGATGGATGATAAACTACATATATACATATTTTTTTTGTAAATACATACATATTATAGATAGAAATGACACCCAGACTCCGAGCCAGTACCTCTGGTTTAGACAAAGACACTTGCCCGACCCCGGAATCGAACCCGGGACCCGTTGATCCAAAGGCGGCACATCTAACCACTAGACCAACTTACAATAAATTGGAAGAGCCCTGACTCGACAGTGGGTCTTGTATAGACTAACATGATCATGGTGTATATTGTCAGGTCGGGTGTATTATCGGTGTTGTGTTGTACGTCGACTCTGGCGGCTGGTGTGAACTTGCCAGCGAGGAGGGTCATCATCAGGGCGCCTCTCGTGGGCCGAGACTTCATCTCGCTTGCCGCATATCGCCAGATGGTTGGCAGAGCGGGCCGCGCCGGCGTGTGCCAGACTGGTCAGTATTCCCTCAACTGAGATACACCAATATGCGATGTTTGTGGAGGATTTACTTCGAGCCCTGCTTACTGCCACTTAGTGTGGAAATCGTGGCCTATGTCAATAGCTATCTTTCGACTGTGTATTTGTAGCTATATTTGTGACTCATTTGTGGTTCGCTTCGAATTCTTAATGCTTTATGATATATACCTACTTCTGTTAACGGTCATTAGAAAAATATAATTAATATGATTTACACCGAATGTATTTTATTTAACACTTTAATAATTTAATATTGAGCCTGTTAACCAAGCTACCCTTTCTGTGACTCTTTCGTCTTAAGCATTGATTTCATTAAAGCGATTCTAGAAAATTCTCAAACCTCTTATAAATCGTCACATTAAAAATTACCATTATCATCTCACGACCCTTTTCCCAGGCTAGGTGGTAGTCTTCATAAACATCTATCAGTCGTCATATCTACAGTCACACCATTCAAACACAATTTCTCATTCTTACAATCCATCCATCTCTTTTGCCCACATTCATGCTGCGTCCACCCACATTCATGCTGAAACTACCACCGGTTCGGAATGATGCTCTACAGACATGAACTGGCAAGAAAAAAAGTTGCATTTTTGAAATTATTAGTCTTGTTTACAAAAAGC
Source organism: Clostera curtula (assembly GCA_905475355.2). Lineage (NCBI taxonomy): Eukaryota > Metazoa > Arthropoda > Insecta > Lepidoptera > Notodontidae > Clostera > Clostera curtula. The sequence continues at coordinate 18,491,040 of FR997802.1, forward strand.
ACACTATGTCGGTAATTAGGTGAAAGCATAGTGATCTGCGGCGCACGTGACTGGCCGCGCCTACGCGAGGAGCTACGCGGGGGCCTTGCGCCGGCTCGTAGCTCGCTACGGAATTGCGTAGCTAGCCTACTCCTCAGTGCTGTAGCGCTCGGCGTAGCCACGAGTCGTCCCGCGCTACGGCAACTACTCCAGACTACATTGATGCATGTCCAAGCCACGGAAATGTAAGCATTTAATTGTATGAATGGGCTATTAGTTACTTAATAGTAAATTGTGCCTCATTACAGCCAGTAAATGACCCAGTGCCAGTGCTCCGGCAATTACGTGGAAGAAAATAAACCTACGCTGCACTGGACAAACGGTTTCATATCAAGTTTTCCTCTTGTGGTTAAATTTGCGGCTTATTTTGTTTTTAACACTGGGGCCGCCTGACGGTTGGCATTTGCAAGGACGTTTACAACGCCAGAGGCCACCCAGCAAAAAGCAAGACGTTGGCAACATGACTTTAAAAGAGTGGAAACAATCTCTGTGCGCGGAGTTAAAAATGTTGGTTAGTACCCATATCCAAGACGCAGATTATAAACAAAAATATGTCAGAACTTCTTTTGGCAGCCGGGACAGACGGCTTTATCCACCCATCCAATATGCTGCAGAGCCAACCTGCAGATCTAACTCTACCTCAGACGGAATTTTATTCATGTAGGTTTTATCACAAAACAATAGTTTTTCTCTTTTTAGGAGTTTTATACAAGGGTTTTATACTAATCAACATCGTTCATAAGCATGCCCTTATTCACACAATCGCTCCATCTCTTTCTGCACAACCCTTACGTCCATCCACATTCATACTGAAACTGCAGTCTTCAGCATTGTGAGAGCAAGTTCGCCAGATGCGAGAAACACGCGACATGTGTACGTAATAGTAATAACCAATAAGCCACCATCACAGGCCTAGTTAAATATTGCTAGGCTGGTATGCTTAACCTGAATATTTTCACAGAGAGGAAACCAAGTCTGTGTGTGACGATAGCCTCCGCTCTCTACTGCAGTCGGGCGTCTTAGAAGTGCGCTCTGTGCAGAAGCAGGCCTCGGACGCGTCTTGCCTTGCTGGCGGAGGTCGCCCCGACTGCGTGGTGTACAATGACAGTCAACTAACTGTCAGTCGACTGGGTCGAGCTGCTATTAAAGGTTAGATTAAAATATTTGCAATGAAGATCCTTCAGCTTTCTGTGCTGTTGTGAACCTCGTACCTTATGTGCGGTTCGTACCACAGGGTGTATGGACTTATCGGTTGCGGAGCAGCTGCTTCGGGATTTGGAGACAGCTTCCAAGAGCCTGGTGGTGATGGGCAGCCTCCACTTGCTTTACCTGGTGACGCCGCAAGATGGCGCTGGGGTGACGCCTGACTATAGGCATTATTATTCATTGGTAAGTTGCTTTCCGAGTTAATCTACCTTAATAAGGTTTTTGGGGAGACAGCCGGGTTATATGAGACTCTAGGGCAAGAAAAGAATGCAACTAAAGAATAAAGTATTGTTTTTCAAGGATATTCAATGTGAAAAACAATACGTCGTATAATAGATCTAAAGAAATGGATAAATATATCGAGTCTTAAAGATGTAATTAGTAAGTTGTGATTATAGGAGGTTTGTTATAATTTTTTTTTTGTATCTTAGTATGGAGCGTTGGACGAGGAAGGAGTACAGACGGCGCGAATATTGGGCATTACGGAGATGAACGCAGTTCGCATGATGACGGGAAAGCCTATTACCGTAAGTTTAATCAATGCCGCAAAGCCGAATTAAAGTAATGGATTGTTGGTCTGCAGTTCAGGGTTCCACTGGGATGGGGATCCCAGTAGAACACAGTACATACGACCCAACCTTAAAACACCCAAAACCATATTATTATCATAACCCAATTATTCCGTGTACAAATGACTTTATTTGTAATTGAAAATAATTATGGTTTGATTAGCTAAATTATCTTACTTTATAATTTTATTTAAGATTTGTACCAATTATATAGTTTCGCTTAAATAAGTTGTAGATTTATATCCAAATTACATACGCATATTATTGGCAAAATTTGACAATATTTTACCAAATTAATCAATGATTGATGAATACAATATTGTCATTGAGAGCCTTTGAGCAAAATCATGATGATAATTTAGTTTTTGGTATTGTCAAATGTATGCAGAGTGTTCCTGAGCAACTGCTGTGCCGGTTTTATCTAGCATTGATGTTGCACGACCTGTGGAAACAGGTGCCTTTCCCTGATGTCGCTGTAAAGTGAGTCTTAAGTTATGGACTTAGTCTAATTTTGCTTGATTTTCCCCGTATATGGTGACGGATTTTGAATGTTTAACAAGTCAGATAGATAGTAATCTTACTAATATTATAAACGTGAAAGTTTGTAAGTATGGATGGATGGATGGATGTTTGTTACTCTTTCACGTAAAAACTACTGAATGGATTTTAATGAAACTTTACAATAATATAGCTTATACATCAGAATAACACATAGGCTACAAGTTATAAAGATATTATGTGAATTACAACAATTTAAACAAGTCGAATTCAAAATTTTAATTGTCAAATTTTCGACCATATTAAACTATAGACAACATAACGTTTCGCTGTCAGTTGCGTTTTGTTAAAGTAGGTTTTATACGGACGGGATAAAAATCTCAGGTATCCTATGTCCAACTTTCTTTTTGTTTTAAATATATATGTATAATTCGGAACAAAGTTCGCCGGGTCAGCTAGTATACTATAAACGTAGAAAATTTGGTCGAAAATATGCCACAGCATGGCTGTGGCATATGTTTCGCCCTGAGAATCGTTTTTGACGACTAAGGAAATAGACATGCTATTTTGGGGAAAGAGGATTAAGGGGTTCATCGAGTAAAACACAGCAGCGGCTTGAAACGCGTATATTCTTATGCGCGATTCAAGCCGCTGCCATAGCCGCAGGTATACAAAAAACCGCAAACTCTGTTTTAGTAATTGTACAACGAGCCTACCTTAAAATCCTAAAATACAAGGTGACTAGTACAACATTGTATATGTTGAAGGACGCTATAGTTAATGGTATTATGTAACCAATACAAATATAACAAAAATAAATTATTTATCGACTACCTAGTGAACCTTGCAAACAATCGCCTGTGGCGTTGCGTGCATTTCCACTGACTCCTCGCATGTGGCCCGCGGTCAAGGTCAATGAACTTTGGTATCTATGCATAAATATTATTATAGTACATAAATATATTGAAAGGATAATTAGGTAAATTTTAATATTCATACCAAAATTTTACATATTCATTAGCAGAATCGAGTATTGATTACAATCTTTTATCAATCGGGCTGTATAATAGAAAACGTGTGCCACATCATCTGGACTCAAGCTCATTTTCCTCCGCCCGATGGGAAGAGCTGCAAATTCCGCTGATGATGAGGGATCCGCCAGATACAATGTACCGCGGGGTAAGGTGCAAGCAGTGATGACGTCAGCGGCGTCGTTCGCGGCCGGCGCTCAGCGGCTGTGCGACGAGCTGAGCCTGTGGGCCTTCGCGGCGCTGCTGGCCGAGCTGGCCGCGAGGCTGCAGGCCTGCGCCGCGCCCGACCTGCAGCAGCTGCTGCAGCTGCCTGCCGTTCGGAAGGTATTGCTCGATACTATCATGTACTATGTATTTCAAAAAAGCGTGAAGAAACACGTGTGGATCCTTTCCTGACCGCGGAGTAGGAGTAAAACAACAGTTTCTATGAAATCGTATTAACATGCTTGTACGTACATGTGTATTTCACAAATTTCTAAATAATATTTCGCGTCATCTAGACATGAAAAGGGACCTCAAATTGATCCTTGTGGCACGCTCTCCTTAACTGGTAACTTTTTGAACAGTACTCTACCTAAGTCCACACACTGGCACAGTCTTAGGCTTAAATTAAATGTTAGTATACCAAGCACAGCGTTGTCTACGCCAGTGTCGTGTAGGTTTCGTTAGTAGAGTGCGGTGATGAACGCAATCAAATGCCTTGGAGGTTACAGTTGTTGAATGTCTTATTCCATTTTTATTACATATAATGTCACTCTATCAAATTGAAAGAGTATAATATGTCCAGGCTCGCGCGTTACAGCTGATGCGCGCTGGATACAAGCGAGTGGAAGACTTAGCGAAGGCGTCCGCAGAAGATCTGGTATCTGCAATCTCTCATTTGTCTCGGACGGCCGCCAACCACCTCATAAGCGCCGCCAGGGTGAGTTCCATGTAATTTGCTTGCCATGTAATACAAACTGACAATAAAATCTTTGATTTGCACTGTCCGCAGATTTTATGCCTGCCCAGATTGATTATACGCGACTTGAATGACTTTTTTACAGATGATGCTGATAGAAAAAGTAGAAAATTTACGCGCTGAAGCGGAGGAAGTCATGGATGAACTTAACGCCTAAAAATGTAGTACAAATCGGTCCATCATAATGCGAAGTTGATCAGGTTTTAAACTTTAAGATTTTGCGATATTCAATCAATGTATTGTTTTGTTAATAATGACAAATTATGATTCTGAAGTTAATAAACGTAAAAGTAGGATTACACGTTTATAGATCGTCCTCATGACCTTCCATCAATACAGCACAGAATGAAGTTATGTTATGAAATTAAAATATTATTTTACTAAGGTGGTGTATTTTTGAAAGCACACCTTTTCCCTGTCATCGGAAAACAGATATCCTGGATTTAGAACGGTGGTCATCACACAAGTGATGTGCGTACGTTACGAAGCATATACAGCGCCGGTAAACTACGATATGGAGCTAAGGGTACGTTATGCAACAGGCATCACTGGTAGGTAGACATCGACTTAAAAAAGCAGGTTAAAAATGTCGTTTAATGACATGTATAGTCTGCGTTTTTACGTCACTATAAACCTTTACTGTTGTAGTAAAATCTTCAGTAATTGCTTTAGTTATCTCGCTGGTAGAAGTTACCAGTTTTAGTTATCCTTTTTATAGATCACTAGCTGACCGGTCAGACGTTGTCCTAGTTGATATTCGTTTACCAACTGCAGCGCCATCTGTCGGGCTGATTTGTGAATCTACTCTAATCTACATTCAAATCGGTTCAGCCGTTCCTGAGTTATAAAATTACAACGAAAAGTGGCATTGATGTATATATACACTAGCGACCCGCCCGGCTTCGCATGGGTGCAATTATGCATGTATTACACTTTTAAACCTACCTCTTGAATCACTCTATCTATTAAAAAAACCGCATCGAAATCCGTTGCGTAGTTTTAAAGATTTAAGCATACATAGGGACGGACAGACGAAAGCGAATTTGTTTTATACTATGTAGTGATATATAGATTGTGTAGGCAGTTACTGCGGTTGGACGCAAGGGTTGTGGGTGGCCAAAAGAGATGGAATGAGAAAAGGGGAAGAAAGATGTGCATGTAAATAGGACGACCGATGGGAGTATCCGAGGCCTACAACCTAGCGCGGCACATGGGCCGAAAAATGATTAGTTTTGTTATAAAACCTACATACTAGTAATTAAAGGTCTTTTAAGTTTATAATTAAAAGATAATAATCCATCTAGGAATGTATTCATCGCTTTTTGTACAAGCACGGTTTCAAGGTAAGCACAGGTAGTTTAGACTTCTTCAAAGGTGGATTGGAGATCTTAGCAAACTCCAGAAAGTAGAACACTTGGTGACTTTTGTCCAGCTGCTTTAGTTTAAAGCCGAGCCTCTGCACTTCTTTAGCGAAGGCGTCCACGTCTTGGAATCTGCTTTCTACTTCTGCTATGAGGAGGTGACCACTGTGGAAATATTATTTAATATAACTCATCACACCATGCCATACTGTGTTTACATTTTCGGTGGCACAACGGGACCTTGAAAATATATCAATTTTAGATGTGGAGGTAAAACAACAGTGTTTGTGTCTATTAGGTACACTTTTCAAAATGAGTTCATACTCTTTTAAATACAACTCTTTAATATACTAAGATCACGGGGTACACACCGGTAGCTTCCAACTTACCCCATTTTCAAGACTCTATTGGCCTCCACCAAGTATCTGGTTAGGTCAGTGCCCATTAAAGCCAGGCAGTAGACCACCGCGTCCATAGAAGCAGACAAAAGTGGCGTATGAGCCATATCGCAGGCTTCCACACCTGGAGCATTAGCAACCAAATCAAAAGAGCGGACGGCTTGAGGGACTCTTTTGGAGAGAATCGCTTCCCCACACCCCATGTCGGCTATTGTGTGGGTTTTTGGCCTGTGGCAAAATATTTATACTCTTATTTCATTATTCCATTTGGTTACATGGTTAAAATAAAGCCACTAACCTATCAAACTCAAAAGGAACTTTATTTACGTAGGTTTCATCACAAAACTCTTATAAATCGTCATATTTAAAAACACCATTATCATCTTACGGCCCCTGTCCCACAATAGGTGGTAGTCTCCACACACACCTCTCAGTCGTCATACCTACATTCACACATTTCACACATTTCACACACAACTCTTCACTCCTACAATCCCTCCATCTCCCCTGATCGCTCACAATCCCTGCGTTCACTCACATTCATGCCGAAACTACCACCGGTTCGGAAGGCTGCTCTACAGAGAAGAGCCGGCAAGAAACTCTGTTTCAGTTGCTTTTTTTAAAATTATTGGTCTTGTTTACAAAAAGCACTAAACAGCATAGTGAGAGCAAGTTCTACACGTTCACGCAATGAATGACGCATAGACCTTGTCAGGGGACCATCACATAATATTGGTGGTATAAGGAATAAACAGTTTAGCTAAATACATATACATGTTATATTAAATAGTAATGACAGTCAACAACCTCAATCACTATTGCACCAGTAATAGACAGGGACTTCATATACAAGGAGTATAGTCCTAACATTAGAGGGGAACTCTTTCTGCTTGTGATAGTTGGGGTGTTGCCAACAGGCAAGAAAACAGGAAATGTTTCTGTGTCAATAGTATTGTGTTGCAGGAAAAGTAGGTGCAAAGCCCTGTATGAATTTGTTTTTCTGTTAACATGCTAGGTACAGCTGGTCTAGTGCTGAGGTAATATGACAGACGTCAACACTAAGCAGTGAGATATTTTGAGCCAAGGTGATGATGAAAAACTTACTAGATATTTAGTTCCATATATTTCTTAATGCTATCCTTTTGAGTATACTCACATTTTTTTAATTTTATTGACAACTACGTCAATTGGCTTAACTGGCCACTTTTTCAGTTGCTGCTGGTACCCTTGGTGGTATGTGGCAAAGGCTTCTGGATCGCTTTTAAACAGTTCCTGAGCTTCAGTGCCTGAACATGTGTATAACTTCTCATTCAAGTACCGGAACTGAGCAGCTGCCACAAGAAGAATTGTATGTTTTTAACCAATAAACATTTAGTAAAACTGTAACTAGCCAGTGTCTATAAGAATATTATATAATAATACAACACTTGAAGTGTGTAACAAAAACCATGAAATCCACCAATGAAACGCAGGTTAATGCTAATGATATAAATGATACTGATCTTTTTTTCTCGAAATATGGTCACTATCTTGTGACAGAAGTGTTGTAACTTGAGAAATTACGACATAAAAGTGAAGGAACATCATCAAAGTCATATTACCAAGCTTTTTGGATAATTATAGTTATTTTTATACCAGATTTTGTAATTTGAATATAGTTTAGAAAAACAGTCATATCTCACTCATACATAAAGATAAAATGTGTTTTAAACACAGAAATGGTTCTACCATTTACCTCTAAATCATCATTCGTGACACCCGCTATGAATATATGATGGAGTAAAGTTGAATAATTTTAAAATCTAAATACTACCAAGACTAATACTTTTATTTAGAATGACACTAGCTGCTGAAACCTTTGGAACTTGTGAGTCATGCACATCAGTAGAATTCAGTTAGATATATGATTATAATTAACCACAAACAGATAATGTACCTTTTAGCCTTTCCAACATTTTCTGTCTTAATTTATTGCCAGTAGATGTGACATTAATGGAATTTCTATGAGTTTGTAAAATTGCCTTTAGCTTTTCTTTCTTTTTATTTTTTGCCTCCTTGAATGACACTACCAATTCTTTGTTATCATTTTGTATGCTATCATTAAACTTCTTTCTTTTAGCATTAATTATTAGTTCATCTGTGTCGACTTCGGGTTGTATGTTCCTCTTCATATTGGGAGCTTTTGTGTCTTTTTTAACCTTAAATGTTACATTAACATTTGATTTGTTCTTTTTTAATTTTTCCTTTGATTTTGGTGCTAACTTTTGTTTTTTCTGCAAGCAACAAACGATAAGGTACATAAGCAATCTGTAACATACAATAATTTTGTGTTTTTAGATAGGTCGTGGATTTTCTAACCTTACTTTTCAGTGCAAATTCAACCTTGGTATCGGGGACGTCTTCTTCCCAAGAAGGTATTTGAAACATATTTCGTTTATAACAAATTACTTTTAAATGATATTAAATAAAATAAAGGAAATGGATTTCTTTACATACGTAATGTTTACAAATAAATGTGAGTTTTTTTATCTGTTGTCGGTTTGTCAGTTATCAATGTCAGTATTCATTCTCAGTATCGTATCAAGCAAACTGAGTAAAGAACGGGGCAGCTGCAGGATGCGATATCTATTAAAATTTTCCTCCAAACTTGCGTGGATTGCCTTGAATCGAAAAATAGTCTTGGAGGAGTTGGAGGGTTGACCACAGAGAAGGTACAAGGTACATAGGCATTTATATCGATAGAATAACCAAAATATTTAATTAGAAGCACATATGAATAGCTGAGCGTTAAGACCAAAATCAAAATTCTATTTTACAACGAAGAGCAAGTAACTAGTTATTAAAGGACCTATAGTCAATGGATGTCTATTTGCTGAACACAGGACCAATAAGAGATTTCCTAACAGGTTCAGGGTTATTTGTCCGTAAATATCGAGCGCGCATGTCAGAGAACTGGACAGGCGCACCGTAGCCTGTTACCACCTACGGACAATTTGTTTTGTTATTTTCCTAAATACAAGCTGGCTTCAAAGGACCACTGATTAGAAATACACAATCATGAAAATATGTCTGCCATACTATAACGCTAATAGCAGACAACAATACTGATAGGAAAACAAAATCTTTACGGGAATGGATTAAGAATATTTTATTGAATTCCAGTTACGGCCTCACTGTATTAAATAGTTGGTTTATCTAATTAATATTATAAACGCGAGTTTAGAATAATGTGTTACAGTCACAACTATCATAAGAATGGTGTGAGTGATTTGTGTAGTGAGATTCGAGTTTAACGGAAGATCTGGTTAATCAGAACAGTTATTAAATAGGTAGTGATATTGGCGAGAAGGTTGAGGGTTGGTTTAAACATTACACTTGGCGCGGTCTACTTCTAAGAACTGTTAAAATGTATAGTGGCACCAGATGATGACAGGCTGACGAATGCCTGGAGTCTTCACAGACATGACTATACGAAGAAAAATGGGCAGGAGCAAAAGGGGAATACTGGTGAGACTAACTTTGATAATTCCATTTTCATTCATTCAATTATAGTGATATGTTGGAATCAAGCCTTGTAAGCGGTGGTTTTATATTATATATCACCATAATTGGTATGTGTTATACACCCGTGACGCGTTTCACGTCCGAGTTTTTAATTGTTTCAGTGGAGTTGGCGGTTTCAATGGACCATTATCTCGGTCACAGCAATTGCGCTCGGTGCCTATAACGCCGTCGCCAACATGTGGCTCCTCCAACCTGCTTCCTGTCCCGCCAACTCCACATCACTCCCTTCAAACCCTCCGACATGTGAGCCCTGTATTGAGACCGTCCCAGTCACCACATTTTACGACGATCCACTATCCAGACTAGACCTGCGATTAGGCAGATGGGATGGGAGTCGATCATATAAACTCTTCGACTACGCAGCGGTTGGAGAACTTTACCCTGAACTGTCAGCCAATCGAAAAGTGTGCCTCGCCACTCAGAGCTCTATAGAGAGACTACACGAGCTCCTAACTATAGCGTCCCATTGGTCGGGGCCCATATCTGTGGCGGTATTTGTCGCCGGGGACGAAATGAGGTTACTCAGAGCGTTTACAACGTGGCTGTTCAAATGCCAACCAGAAATGTATTCAAGGATTGCCCTCCACGTCGCCATGCCGGCAGAAAAACAAGGCGCACACGGGGTTGTACCGACGTGGGAATGCGATTCGCAGCCCCTGCCTTCTGCCGACATGCTGCATAGACGTCTTGATACCATATCTTGGAGGCTTAGGAATCCTTACCCACAGAACCATTTAAGGAATCTGGCTAGGAAGAATTGTCATACACCTTACGTTTTTCTAGTGGATGTAGATATAGTTCCTTCTCGAGGTATGTCTGAAGCTCTGGACAAGTTTTTTCGGAGTACCCCAAAGTGCCCCCTGTGTGCCTACGTAGTGCCTACATACGAGCTGGACGTCAGGGTGGCTAACTTTCCAGCAAACAAATCGGAGGTGGTGCGTTTATCAAGAAAGAAGTTGGCAATACCCTTCCACAAGAAAGTGTTCATTTACAATCAGTATGCGTCGAATTTTTCGAAGTAAGTCAAAGTCAAAGTCAAATAATTTATTTTGCATAGGACACAATGGACACTTACAAATTGTCAACATATTAATAAAATTTTATACAATGCAAAGTAATATTCTTTACCACCAGTTCGGAACGCGACCACTGCTGAGAAGAACTGGCAAGAAACTCAGAGGGCTTGTCATTTTTCTTTTTTATTACTTTGCGGTCCTATTCATAATCTAATATGTATATATTTACCCAACAAATTCCTTAAAACAAACTGTTCAATCGAATCTGGAAGGCGTCAGCTGAAATCTGAATATTAAAACAAAACAAACTTTAATGAAATAAAATAAAATAAAATCTTCCTTGGTCCAGTGAGCCGACCAACCCCAAACAGCAGCACCTGTTCACAAGTATAACGCATGTGACAGCCATCGGTCTCCTCAACCATATTAAAGGGAAGTGACCGACCCGTCACACGTCGCTACCGCTGCTCAGAGTATTTTAGTGAGCATGACAACTCACAAAACCGAGGCCGATTACCGATAAAGCAATAAAAAGTAAAGCTCGAAAGAAATCAGTTCCAGCAAGACTGCAGTTTCAGATCCAAAGATACATTTGTTCGTATATGTATTCATAGTATTTGAGCTCAGCAGCTCAATCCCAAGCTACCGGGTCATTTAAATAGTCTGTAATACTA